>CM038007.1:10482079-12882079 GCA_021234005.1 Nephelium lappaceum | reverse complement strand
TGATTATAACATTCCATGGATTTGTATTTTGACTTACTTTTAGGCTTAAAAATTTTAAGAAAAAAAGGAAAGTATTTCTCTAAGCAAGTACTGATTTGATAAGTGCTGTAGTTGAGGCAGTTGTTGAAAGTTTTGCTATGTGATTTTTGTCCCTTAATTTGCAAGATCATTTCCTTTTTGCTTTATCTTTATTGCTTTTTATGACATTTTGTTTAAGCGCATTTCCTGAGTCTTCATTCATCCTTTGAGTTGATTTTATCTGGTTTTGAGTTTTTGACGAACTAAAGTTATCATTGTTTGGAGACAAACTTTCTATTAGGACTTGATGGTATGGACCATATTATTTTTGCACAGATGCCGAATCTGAGCCAAAGGAGAATGAGATGCCTGCACAAACTTTGCCTTTACCCTCAGAGGAAATCTGCTGTGACGCTGGTTCAAATGGCCAGGAAAACAATAAAACCACTGCAGGTTCTGGAGATCAGAAATTTGAGCAGATTGCAGTGTCGAGCATCGATGGTGCGCTTTAAATTTGTTATTAGTTTATTTATAATTCAACATAATTAAATTTGAGCCTCTCAATGGCCTTTCATTCCATTTTTCTTTGGTGGAAAATATTTGGTGTTCATCTTCTTCTGTAATGCTTGTGTCCCTCCTGATGATATATTTTAAAAAATTTATGTTTGTCCTCAGATAGAGGGATATCATGTTATTAATTTCTGGCAATATATTTATTGTGTATAGTTCTGTAATTTGAGATGCATAAGTATAACCAAATTAGTGTAACCAAATTACTACTAAATATTTTGGTAAGCACATTTGGTAATTTCTCATTCAGCATGTATGTTTGAGTGTCTGTTTCTGTTGTGACTATTTGATCTAATTTTGCAGGTGTTACTGTAAAAGTTCACAAGGATACCATCAATTCTAACCCTCTATCTGAATCAAATGCTAAGTTTCGTGTACTGGAAAGTGGAAGCAGTTGTACTGATCCTGATGAGCCTACTTGTGGATCCCCTATTGTTATTAGAGCAACTGAACGTTCTCTCAGTGAAAGTGAAAAGAAGGGAATCAAAGGATCCCCAGATCCGAATGTTCCAGATACTGGCGATGTTAATGGAGATGCCAATAAAATTTCCTCTGTTTCTCCAAATCCAAAAGGAAATGATGCCTCAAAAGGTGAGAAGAATTTCACTTTTGAGGTCACTTCATTAGCAGAATCACCTGCAATTGAAGCTGGAAAGAATTGGCAACCCTTTACCACTGCTCAAGCTAGCAAAGTGTCACCGGTAAATTTCTAGTCAACGGAACATGTTTTAAGCTTATATCTTTGGTGCTTTATGCCATTTTCCAGATTTTGCTAGAGGATTCTTGCTGTAGGTTCTCTGAAATTTTGCTGTGGATCTGTAATGCAGTATTCATTTTCCATATGTTTTATTTTGAATTTTTAACTGGTGTTACTTTTTGAAGATTGTGGAAGGATCTCCTTCAACTTCTGGCATTGGCCAATTGAATCCTAAGGTTGCCCAAGATGTAGCTCGGGGAAGTCTTCAGGTCTCAAATAGAGAGACTGGACGTAGTGGTACCAAAGGTACCTCTGAGCGTAAGATTAGGCGGGCATCTAGTAAGGCAGCAGGAAAGGAAAGTGCTAAAAAGGGAAATACAGTGAAGGACACTACTCCAGTGAGACAATTAGAAAAAGGGGAGAAGACAAGTAATGCATCACTGAGCCCTTCTGGAATTGGCCAGCGTGTGCAATCCAATGAAATGCCGCATTATGGGCCTGTGGACTGCAGTAATATGAAACCATTTGGTGCTCTGACTACTTCAACATCTACGATTCCAGATTTGAACACTTCTTCGCCTGCAGTATTTCAGCAGCCTTTCACAGACTTGCAGCAAGTGCAATTGCGTGCTCAGATATTTGTTTATGGAGCTTTAATGTAAGGTTTTTTTTTTTTTTTTTTTTTTTAGCTTTATTACATTATTTGACGACAATCAGTTTACTTTATATAGTTTCTTAGTTCTAGCTTATACAGGTTTTTTTTTTTAATTTTATTTGTTTGTTGGACTGTTGATTCATTCTGTGATTAAATTTCAATATTACTTTTTCGTCAAGAAGGGATTGTTTGATGTCTGTTGGTTTTTATAATTTCTGCAGTCAAGGAGCTGCACCTGATGAGGCATATATGATATCAGCATTTGGTGGACCTGGTTGGTTTTTCTCCTTATGTGAGTATTACTTGCTAACATATTACAGAGTTCACTTCCTGGCATTTCTGTGTGCAGATGGTGGAAGAAACATTTGGGATGCTGCCTGGCGTGCTTGTATGGAGAGATTGCATGGTCAAAAATCTATTCTCAACAACTCAGAAACACCATTGCAATCACGTTCAGGTCCTTCTAAAACAATTGAATCAATCTGTTTAATTTCTCTTAATTTGGTTTAGTTTGTAACCGTGCCAGTGCTGATATATACAGGTGCAAGAGCTCCTGATCAAGCAATTAAACATGGTGCAACTCAAGGCAAAGTTGCTTCCTCACCTCTTGGTCGAACCAGTAGTAAGGGTACTCCTTCACCAATAGTAAACCCCATGATACCACTTTCATCACCACTTTGGAGTATTCCTACCCCTTCTGGTGATGCCCTGCAATCTAGCAGCATGCCCAGAGGTGCAGTGATGGATTATCAGCAGGCACTTGCTCCACTCCATCCTCATCAAACTCCTCCTGTTAGGAACTTTGTGGGACACAACACTTGGATATCTCAGGCCCCTTTCCGTGCTACCTGGGTTGCTTCTCCACAGACTTCTGCATTTGACACTGGTGCTCGTTTTCCTTTGCCGATCACAGAAACGGTTCAGCTTACACCAGTTAAAGAACCATCTGTGCCCCATTCCTCTAGTGTAAAGCCCATGTCTTCTGGACCTCTGATTCAGAGTGTGAGTGCTGCTAATGTTTTTCCTGGGACTTCTACAGCTCTTGATCCAAAAAAGGTTACAGCATCACCCGGCCAGCATACTGAACCAAAGCCTAGAAAAAGAAAGAAGATTCCAGTTTCTGAGGATTCGAGTAAGATCATGTTGCATCCTCAATCTCAAACTGAAACTGTATTGGCTCCCATTGGTACAAGTCATATGTCCACATCTGTTTCCATCACAACCCCAGCTAGCCTGATCTCTAAAGTGTCCTCGGAGAGAGTCATGCCTGTACCTCCGACAATTTCCACTGATCACATTCTAAAAGTAGATCGGGAGACACGGCAAAGAGCCACTTTATCAGAGGAGACCCTTACTAAACTTAAGGAGGCTAGGACACAAGCAGAGGATGCTTCTGCCTCTGCTGCTGTTGCTGTTAGTCACACCCAAGAGGTATGGAATCGGTTGGATAGACAGAAAAACTCAGGATTGGTACCAGATGTTGAAAGTAAACTAGCTTCTGCAGCTGTAATGGCTGCCGCTGCCGCTGCTGTTGCGAGAGCAGCTGCTGCAGCTGCCAATGTTGCATCCAATGCTGCATTGCAAGCAAAACTGATGGCTGATGAAGCATTGAATTCAAGTGGTTACAGTAATTTAAGTGAAAATAATGGAACCCTTTTTGATAGTATGAAAATTATGGGAAAAGCTACTCCTGCTTCCATCTTGAAAGGTGAAAATCCCAAAAGCAGTTCTAGCTCAATTATTCTTGCAGCTAGGGAAGCTGCTAGAAGGAATGTTGAAGCTGCTTCAGCTGCTTCCAAAAGAGCTGAAAATATGGATGCTATTGTGAAAGCTGCTGAGCTGGCAGCAGAGGCTGTGTCTCAAGCCGGGAAAATTGTTGCTATGGGTGATCCTTTGTCATTGAGTGATCTAATTGAAGCTGGTATGGAGGGTTATTGGAGAGTGCCTCAATCATCTGCTCAACCAGTTGCAAATTCAAGTGATGGTAATGTCAAAAGATTAGAGAGTGTGAGAGAAGGTCCAGATACCTCAGCCAAGCATTCAAAAGAGGTTCCATCAGATACTAGAGAATTGCAGACCACTAACCAAGAGACTTTAACTGCTTCAAGAGAGTTATTAGGGGAACCAATTGAGGACCATGCTCGATTGGTAGATGGCATTTCAGGTTCTCTTGCAACCAGTGTAAAGAACACAAAAGGACAACGGGGTGGCAAAGCTTCTGATTTGGCTAAGACCATTGGGGTTGTTCCTGAATCCGAGATTGGATCAAGATCTTCATTGATTACCATTCAGATTGAGCATGGAAAAGAGGTGGAACCTTTAAAAGAGAACAGCATCAAGGAGGGTTCCCATGTAGAGGTTTGTGAACTGAGTAACTTTAAATTTATTTCCTTGAATAACAAGTTAATTTTTTTATAGAACAATGTGTGTAAGATAATGAGCTGCTCCTACTTATGAGATTCAAGTGCGGATGTGGATGACTTTTTTCAATATTCAGGAATGCATGCATTTTTACTGCATGGTTAAATTTTGGCACTGCTGTTGGATCTATGTTATGTACTTTTTTTTAAAACTTGTGTTAGGTTTTCAAAGAGGGGTCGCAATTTAAAACGGCCTGGTTCACAGCCAATGTATTGAGTTTGAAAGATGGGAAGGCTTATGTCTGTTATACAGAGCTTCCTTCAGATGAAGGTGAACTTTTCTTCTTCTTTTTTTCCCTTTTCTTTTTCTGTATAATGATTATTCATATAGTGCAAAAGCATATAATTTTAGGAGTTTTACATATTTATGGGATGTGTAAGATGTAGACAACTTTAATTATTTAATTGTAATGGTAAGTTGTTACAACACAATTCTTGATATTAATGGGGTTTATATTAGTTTCTTCTACAACTGAGAGCTTGTATATTCCTAATCATAGGTGTTATCCTTATGCCTTGACTGAATTTATTCGAACAGAGACCTTGTATAGCTAGAATTTTTAATCAGGGCAGTATAGGTTGTAGCTTAGTGCAAATAGTTATCACCGAGGCTCTTGTTATAGAAGACATCTCTGAAGGAATGTAAAATTATGTTGAGGACCTATCCATAGATCCAACAACAAACTCTAACCGCCTTTACTTGCACCACACGTTAGGTTAAAATCGAACAAACCAGCCCACAGAACTGAGTGGATTGATTCTCTAAAATTTGATTACAGAATTCACGTAATTCTAGCCCAAGCAATTCCAAGCAAGAATACCTAGAAAAGTAAAAAAAAACGACAAGGCGTCGCAAACTTCCAAGTTTTTATTAATATTTGACGATAAGATAGTAATAGAATAAAAACCCTAAATCGGAACTTTTATTTATAACTAAATTAGCCTCTTAGTTCCTTTAGGAAACAAGACTCCCCTTAGGAACAAAAATCTAAAAAGAAATAGTATCGAATAACTAAGCAAACAACATTAAACCAATAAAAGAAAAAATATTCAAAAGCAAAAGAAAGAAATAATTTCATTAAAGACTGCAAATTCCGCTTCAGCCCTTACGCCATGCACCGCGGGTTGCATCTTGCGACGCAAGTCACAATCGTCTCGGGTGGAAGGTTGTGAGTTACATCGTGGGATGTAACTCTTGACGCAAGTCGCATTCATCTCAGGCGAATGGTTGCGAGTTACAACGTGGGATGCAACTCACGACACAAGTTGCGATCTGCCTGGCTTGGATTTCGCCTTCTCAGATCTTCTCCTAATGTTCTCATCAAATTATCAATTTTGCTTAATGTGCATATCAGTTGTTTATTTATATATGTTTAATTCTTAATCTATAGGTTCGGAGAAGCTAAAGGAATGGGTGGCTCTTAAAGGTGAAGGAGACAAGGCACCCAAAGTACGAATCGCTCGTCCTATTACTGCCTTGCCTTTTGAAGGAACAAGGAAGAGACGTAGAGCAGCTATGGCTGACTACACTTGGTCTGTTGGAGATAGAGTTGATGCTTGGATGCGGGATAGGTATGTTTGTATTTTGCAAAATGTGTATTCTTGTTATATGCTCTGATAACACGTGGGATGGGAACAAAGGCAAACAATAATGCTAGAGTTGATCAAATTATACCTCTGTAAAGTGTTCTTGTCATGCCCTTAAACAACGACCTTCGAGATACATTCTCTTGTAATTTGTAACTACCCTCCAAGTACCAAAATGCATGCCACATTGTACTTAAATAAAAGATCTTTAACTATTATATCTCTTATTTATATTATATTGTGTAGTAAAATTTTAGTTTCTGGCACTATTTCAATGATAGTTTTTATGCTCCAATCAATCAATTTGGCAAACTTAAAGAGCATATGAAGGGTATAATAATCATGGAGCAGGTTTTTTTTTTTTTTTTTTTGGTGTTCCTGTCTATACTTGCTGTTAAACCAACAATCATGAACCACAACAAAAGCAATGAGAACTGAACGATTGTGAATTATGTTTCAACCAAAATTTGTATCAACTCAAGAAATTTTTTTGCATGACTGCAGAACTTATCAACCATGCAAAAAATGAAAATGATTCTCATTTTCCTTGCTTATAATTCATAGAAATCTGTGGATTATGTTAATCAACCAAAATTCCTCAAGAATTTCATTTGTTAGAGAAAACTGCAGTTTCTGTACTGTAATTCTAGTAGGATGTTATGCTAGTCTGCTCTAGGATCAGATCAGACTAGTTCAGGACCACTTCTGTGTTAGAAGGACTTGAATCTTATAGTGATAGTTGCAAACAGTCTTGGACACGTAAATTACTTGTCAAATTAGTAGGCAACCAAGATAGGTACTAGGAATGCCATTCTTGCTTATACTGAGCATACAGATTAGAACTTTTGAGTTCTATCGCTTGTCCAAGTGTGTAATGTTAATTGCTAACAGTGTTTGCCCTTGGTATTCTTTTTCCCCCAAGTCTTAGACTTGGCTTGAAATAATTTAAGATTTCTGGTAAATAGAGCTTTATGTTCAGCATCTAGTTATCTAAAATCCTGAAGATCTGGTCAAGCCTTACAGTATAATATTGATTTTGGGATCCTTATTGCGAGTGCTGTATAGCAATCTCTATTTACAATCATTTGAACAATCCATGCCTCCTGTGTGTTATCAAGTCATTTGTTCTTGTTTTCATTCAGCTGGTGGGAAGGAATTGTGACTGAAAAGAGCAAGAAAGATGAAACTACATTTACTGTCCATTTTCAAGGTATGTGTATTTATCTTGTTTTGTTCACAACGTTGGGTTGTTGTATGATGGATTTCATAGATCATAGAGTTTGTGGTGTAGAAACAAGTCATGATATGATTCTTCCTGCAGCTCAAGGAGAAACAGCAGCTGTTAAAGCTTGGCATCTCCGCCCTTCTCTCATATGGAAGGACGGGGAGTGGGTTGAGTCATCTAGTTCCACAGAAAACAGCCGTGCTTCCCATGAGGTGCAATGTTTTTCTTGTGCTTCTTTTCGATGTCATTCTATTGATAACCTAGAAACTTCCAAGTTGCTTGCTTATACTAAGTCATGACTCTGCTTTTCAGGTTGATACACGACAGGAAAAGAGACTGCGAATGGGTAGTCCTGCACCTGAAGCAAAAGGGAAGGACAAGATTTCAAAAGGCATTGGAGCTGTGGAAGCTGGAAAATCTGATGAGCCAAAATTACTTGATTTGTGTGCGAATGAAAAGGTTTTTAACATTGGTAAGAGCACTGTAGTTCAGACTAAACCTGAGACACTCAGAATGATACGGACTGGTTTGCAGAAGGAAGGGTCAAGAGTGGTTTTTGGTGTTCCTAAGCCTGGTAAGAAGAGGAAATTCATGGAAGTAAGCAAACACTATGTTGCCGATCAGGGCAGCAAGGTCACTGAAACAAATGATTCTGTTAAATTTGCGAAATATTTAATGCCTCAAGGTCAAAGTTCAGGATCCCGTGGATGGAAAAATGTATCGAGAAATGAACCAAAAGAAAAACGTGCGGCCTTGGCCAAGCCCAAGGTTCCCAAATCTGGAAAACCACCAAGTGTTTCAGGTAGAACAATTCCGCAGAAGGACAGTTTAATTAGTCCTGCAGTTTCTGCACCCGATGATAGTGCTGGTATAGATCACTTGGAAAAGATCAAGGATTCAGCTCTGCATGTTGAGAATATGTCAGAAAAACATGACCTGATGGAGTGCCAATCTTTGTCTAACACCGATGGTGCAGCAGGAGTCCCTGACCTTTTTTCCTCAATGCCTCTCTCGTCAGATGCTCCATCTAAGAAAGTTTCTGCATCTAATACAAGAACTGAACGGGTTACTAAAGGCAAACTTGCTCCTGCTGGTGGAAGATTGACTAAAATTGATGAGGATAAAGTCTTCAATGCTAACTCTGCAAAATCAACCTCTGAAGTAGTGGAGCCCCGAAGATCTAACCGCAGAATTCAACCAACTTCAAGAGTGAGCTTCTTGATTATTTAAACTACTATCTTAAAATTGGATGTCTTTCAAAATATTTAATTTTTTTCTGTTATTATTTTTTATGTCATCTCCATGTTTCTTTATGCATGGAAAATAGATTGATTTCTCCCTTCTTTCTCGCACACTTATTCTCACTTCTATTAAAGCTGTCGCATGATAGCCTAATTGTGAAAGAAATAGGAGTTTTCTTTGACTGATAAGAAACAAAGAGAATTTGTTATTGAAAGAAGGTGATGTACATGCGAGGAATCAGAGGGTTCTCACAATAGGTTTCATTTTCCATCAATTTTTTATTATCACAGAACTTGTCTGCGTGCAGATTCTGGATTTCTGCATACTTTTGACCCGTATTCATGTTGCAACTTTCAGAGTCTAATTCCATTTGTAATATGTCAACTTCCTAATTCTTAGTTGATGAGAAGGTGTCTTATATCTGCAATAGTTTAAATAATTGGGACTTATCTTCCTAATTCTTAGTTGATGAGTAGGTGTCTTATATTTACAATAGTTAGTTTGAATTATTGGTTGTAGATCTCATGTTAAACTTAAGGATCCTTTTTGCCTGCAGCTATTGGAGGGTCTACAAAGTTCGTTGATCATCTCAAAAATACCTTCTGCTTCACATGACAAAAGTCACAAAAATCAGAATAGGGCTACATCTAGAGGTGAGATCTTAGATTTAGAGTTCAGTTTGAATAACTGTCTTTAGTTTTTCTTTATTTCTCTAGGGAAATTACTGTACTATTGTTGCCTTAATTATGTGTTGAGGCATAATCAATCTGACTGTTTTTGCAACAGGGAATAATCATGGTTGAAATGGGTTCTGGCAATGACGCGATCTGGTCCACAGAAAAGCTAAATGGTGACTGGGTGATGAGGGCGCATCAGCGTAGTTTTTGTGTATATTTATGGTAGAGGAGAAAACTAGGAATGGAAATTCTTGCTTCCTTGGGTCTAGTTATGAGATCTAGCCAGTAGATGTTAATATCGATTTTTAGTTTCTTAACATTATGATTTGATCACCCTAGGTCTTACCCTAATAGGTTGTATATGGAAAATTTCCATGTAGTTTGGCTTGAAATCACAAGAAGCTTTCCCAATCTATCATATACTATGTTGCTTAATTGTCACATGCTCACCGTGGCTGTGATTGGTTCCAGATACGTCCAAACGTAAATTTATGATCATTGTTGGGTGGTGGGGCTGGTGCCATTAACATTTAACACAATCTGAAGTGTGCATGTATCTGGATGGGCCCTTTGTGGTTTCATTTGCCAATTTATGGAAGGAACAAATTGACCATGTACTGGTTCTAGTGCATTTGTTATTTCTAGAAGGATTAAGGAATATTTAGGGAATTGACTTTTAATGATTTAGGTACATTATTAATGTATAATGTTATCCGAAAAGGATGCGAGTTATCAATATGAACTAATTACCATTTGGGAATAGGCTTCAGGTGTTGGTATGATAAATGTCGGTTCGGATGCATGTCTCTCCCCGAAAGTTTGCAAATTAATATAGGCTGAAATGTGTTCCTCAATTAAACAGATGAGAGTAATTCACTCGGGCATACGAGTATGCCAAGCGTTTAACAGCTAGCCTATAGAATGACCGAAAAAGCAATTTGATAATGTAAGTAGTGTCACGCTCATTCTCAACAGATTATTGTTAGGTCAAAACCTGGATATATATATATATATATATATAAAATAAAACAGAAAAAAAGGTACCATTTTGTTAACGAAACAAAAAGAGACGCAGCAACATAATTTTAACATACACCTACACACCTATGTGCCTAGCAAAACTAACTATGAACAATTGAAGCCCATTATAGTTCTTTTGAACCTGTACATTAATGAACCAACCCCATTTGGGTCGGCTTGATCTCTAGTGCCACGCTAAAAATTGTAATGGCAAAGCATAATTAGAAGTTGCTACGCCATCAGTACCCAAGATCAATTTATTAAGTTCTTGGTCATCACAGCATCCTGAGGAAGTCCTTTTCTTCTCATTTTCTTCCCCTTAGTCTGGAAAAAGATCACCACTGTCATTGTCTCTGGAAGATGTTAGTTCTACTACCATGCTTTTCTTCTTGTATCTTTTCACAACTTCATTATCTCCAACTTCCGGTTGGACTTTTACTGTTGAGTCCATGGAAACTTGTTCCAAGTGATGATCTTTATCATTGTTTTCATCATCACTAAAGGGTTTCTCACAGACACAGGAGTATGGATATTCATGAAACTCACCTCGTCCTGCTTTCATCTCATCCGGTTCTCCCATGAATCCTCTTTGGACTGATTTTACCTTTTTGGCAAAAGTATCCCAATCCATCTTGTCCCTCGCCATGAACAAAGCACTGAGCTTTTTCGCATTTGGTCTGATGGTCCTTTTGTGCCCCATGTACCTCCTTTTGTTCCAGGATGCATGATCAAAAGGAAGCGATCAGTCATTGATGTCTAAAAGTAATATAAATACGGGCAGAATAAACAGTAATAGACACCGAAATTACAATGCAACACCATACAAGAGAATGCTTTACAAACATAGACAGTGTCAGCAAACACAAGTACCCAAAAATGGTAACTCTTGCAGAAACTAGGATTCTATATATCTATTAAAAGATGATGATGTGTGATAAAATATATTGCAGAAACAATATGAAAAGAATATAGAACGACTATAGATTAGTATATCACAACAGAGGCAAAATATATTGTACATGTATAACTGCAGCTTTAACCAAATTATGCATTATCTCAGTTGAATGAGCAAATAATATTTTGCTTTATAACCTAAGTTCTTTACAGTCAGTTTATTTAAAAGACCAATTCTCATTTCAGCAGAAATCGAGCAAATTGTCAAACTGTGTCAAAAGCAAATGCATATATTATAACCATAAAATTGTGTGTTATTTCCTGTGCTTGTGTGTTATCTTTTGAATCTGATTAAAAAATTTTGTCAAGTTAAACTACTGAGATAATTTCTTTTGATAGATAGCCAGCTCATAAATAAAATTTTGAACAAAATTAATTAACCCTTCACATTGAGAAAAAATAGACTTAAGAACCTTAGATCATGAATCAGAAAGATAAAGATTAAAATTCTCACCTTCGACCTGCAAGAATTTTGGCCATATTTCCATTGTTATTAGTGACAAAAACGTCACTTTCATCACAAACAATGTAGTCAAGTGCAGCAAGCCGGGATGAGAATGGAAGAAAAGGTTTCAGCTCTTCGTTAGCAAGCATCTCCTTTGTATAGAAATTTGGGAACAGTTCTCTTAGAGGTCGCAAAGTCTCTTCTCCCCCATATATTTCTCCAGATGCAACATAGAGGTATGTGTCATTGGCAAAACCAAGAGCCCGCAGCAGCAATCCCACTTCATGAGGGGTAAGTGGGCACTTCCCTCGCTTTCGCTCTCCCTCAGGACTCAAATCCTGTGAAAGTAACAGGAAACAAAGTAAAAGGTTTGTTTCAAATTAAATGAATAAGATGAAAAGAGCGCTAGCATTCCTCTTCACAAGCATGCATTATATACCTAATCTTAGCGTAATTGAGTCATAAATATTGGGTATCCATATCCAACAAAACTCGCAAAGTATCAAAGAAAGAGAAGATAGAATTTAAATCTTGTCTTCTATCATGTTTAGGTTCATTTGATTCAAAATGAACAAATAAATTTCATCGTTCCGCCTGCTGATGCAAACAACAAAAATTTGTAATAGACTATAAGGAACAGCAATCTCACAGGTAATGTGGCCCATCGTTTCCTTATTTCGCCAAGCTCGTATCGCTCTTTGTCACCCCCACCATAGTAACATCCAGAAAATGCAAGCATATCAGGTTCAAACCTGTGATTACAAAGGTTTGGAAAAGAAATTGAAAAGTGCAATCAAAATTCATCTTATTTAAATATGCTCGTCTACATGTATGCACGTATCTATGAATATAATATTAGCTACAAAACATTAGCATGTGAAGTACAGCTGCACTGGAACCCTTGCAAACAACTTAGGAGGAATGAATTTAATATAATGTATGACTAATTCAATTTAAAGATATCCAGATCTAAAAAGAGCAAAAATTTTGAAGGTGTGCCAAATCCAGCACAATCAATGCACTCAAATTGAGTTCACATATATTGCATTACATGGAACACTAAATTTTCAATACTTCTTAACAACTGAGACAAACCTCAAGTGAACTGCAATAAATCGTTTTGTTGTCTTCCGCATTCTCATGACAAGCTTCTGACCCAGTTTCTGAATAGGTTTCGTAAATCTTAAAGCATGATAATTAACTCGGCAACGCAACCTCTGTAGCTCTTCATCAAGATCATTGGCAAGTCTATAATCAAACTTAGTCAATTGCACCACCTGTGAAACAACCAAAGTGTAAATTGCCTTGCAGCAATCAAAATAATAAACAAATGCAATCTTCCAGGTAGCCAATTAACATCATGGATATCATGAGTAGAGAAAATTATTAAAGCTGTGTCTTTACAGTTTCACAGAATCTGAGGCATTTCCTTTGATGAGAAATTTTACATACTAACAAGACAACTCAAGGAATTCTACCAGAAATGAAACGACAATTTTCATTATGAAAAACATTTACAGACCAAACAAAAAAAAATAAATAAAGGGAAATACTAGTCACAGATTGAGAAGAGTGGTCTTACACGTCTTCTCAGGAGTATTGGCAGAACTTGATCCAGATAATATTCAGGGGTAGATTTCCTTGGAACTCGCATAGTGTACGGTGGTTTTTCCATTGATCGCATGACTTTATCGGGAACTCTTTTCACAATAGTCACGTCTTTTGAAAGAGAATTAATGAACCAATCAACATCAAAAATGTTGACAAAGTCACTGCATGCCACATACAACTACAGTAAACTTGACTGTAAACGAAACAACCATGAAAAGAAATTGATACACTTTAAATGCCACTGCTGATAGAATTCAAACTTACCTGTCATCCTTCCAGTAGGAGTTATGATCCAACTCTGGCACAACTAGTGTTGCATTAAGAATCCGGGCAACGACCACAGCATCTGTTATCTGGGTGCCAGAAATGAATTGTCATTAAAAATAAAATGAAATAGCATGTCATTATTGGTAAACACTTAAACTGTACGCATGAGAACTTGGTTTCAAGTTCAATTTCATCAAGCAATGCAAAATGCTCAAGGGTAGAACTGGATATAAAAGATCACTCCCACTCGCAAGTAAAACCGATTAATTCATAGCCACTATTCTACAGAGATATACTACAACTTAATCAACATTAGTTATTGTTTGTAATGCACTTATAGGATAACATTATCTTATGCTAGAGCTTCTTCTTTGTTTGGCAGGAAAATGTAGCAGAACATAGAGGGATATCCACTTACTCCTGTTCTTTGTTGATTCAATCCTCCACTTGCTGCAATCAGCAAATAGCCATTTGAAGACCGTCCACTTGTGACAGCTACACATCAAGATTGGTAGTGTTACAAAGAGAAATATGAATAAGTGGAGCAGATCATCTTTACTATGAAAATATCTTAAAAATCTATCAACGTAAAATGTTTTAAACACCTGAAACTGAAGCAGGTGTTTACTGAAAATATTTTTCTAAAACAAAACAGCCTTTTGCTTGACCTACAAAGAGCACATATGTATGTGTCAACCTCTTAATCTATTTTAGCTACAAAGTTTCAAGGAGGAGCAAAATTACTCAGACGAACTTATAATGTAATATTAATACTAAACAAAAAGTACCAACTAATTGACCTGAACAGTAATATATTCCTGGTATTCTGGTCTAACGTTAAAAAGGAAGGCGCCCTTTTGGAGCAAAAATCCTAGATGCAACAACTACGTTACAACTTCAACATACAAAATCAATAAATTCATTCCTGTAGAGAAGACAAATTTAAAAAGCAATAACTCTTGTAGTACTTGTAGCAGTACCAGTACCATACAAATCTAAGACAGTAAATTTTGAACTTCTGAAATAACAAGTAACAGTTTTGCTAATATGGTCAAATGAAGAGTGCCCATAATAAAGTAGCTTATACATATACAAGCTAACCAACAATATCACCACTAACCAAACCAACCAGTACCCGCAATTTCATAAGAATTATGAATACAAAGAAACATTCATTCGATACCAAGAATAACGAGTTCTAGCTTCAAAAGATATAATTAACCAACATCAACTCAACTATGTGAGTACGTGACTATCATCCTTCACACAATATATCCTACCCTATTGCACAAATTCCAACTCCCGTATCTAAAGATTTAACCACCCCAACCATGCAACAAAACAATGCTTCAACTATTCTGCATTGACCAGCGCAACCAAATCTAACAAAATAAAGAGGTGCAACATGAAAGCAAATAACAAACAAACAAACAAACAATTGCAAGCAACCAATGAACTCTATAATGCATTTGAACAACAAACAAACATGCTACTTAATAATAAGCAAATTACAAGAAAATATACTTACAAGCAAATTTTTTGCCTCTTTCACTGCATCGATAGTAATATTTGGAGTATTTGGAGTTCCAAATGTCAATCTGTGCACGTCCACCTCCGTCCTTCAACTACCAACACCACCAATAAGGACAATGTAGCGAAATCGAAATACATATATTTTTTTTTTTAGATTTTGAATAATTAAAGAAACAAAGTACCAATTTGGAGTACAAGCTGCGCTTGACCAATCGCTGAGAGTACCACCATTCGACATCAGAAGCTACATGACCAGTGAAGAGTGAAATCAAGCCGAGAGCGAAAAGCATGACACCGCAAATTAACGACCACGGGATCTTCCTGCGCTGCGAAGCAAGGGATCGCCATCTCCAGACGACATCGTATTTGCCGCTGTTGCTGTTGTTGTTGCTGCTGTAACCGTTTGGTTGCTGTAACAGAGCCAGGTTCGCCGATATCACGCTAAACCTCCACACCTTTGCCACGCCCATCAATGGTCGATTTTGCCCTCACTCTCATCCTATAATTACGCCAATGCCATCGAATAATGGAGCTTAGTTCCGATGCAGCAGAGTTGGAATTTAAGTTACCGAAAATGAGAAGTGAGAGAGAGAGAGAGAGAGAGAGAGAGGGAGGGGCAAGATTGTAAATAATGTGCAATTAGAGGAGAAGTAGAGAAGTCGAGAATGAGAAAAAAGGGAAAACTAGGGTTTTGTTGTGAACACAGAAAGAGAGAGAGAGAGAGAGGAGAGAGAGAAAGGATGGAGAGGTTCCAAATGCGCGAGAGAGAAAGAGAGAGCGAGAGAACTGTAGAGGCTTTTAAGGAGAGTGTTTAGTGAAAGAAGAGCTGAGGCGCTTTTTTTATTATTATCGTTTCTTTTTTATTTAACTGTTCATTTTTGTTTAACTTAATTTAATTACTACAGGTTTTTTATGGATTGGAATGTGGAAGCGGAGGATTGATTCTATATTTTATAAAATTTAACAGGAGGTGCAGGTGGCGGTGATGGGAGAGAGAATTCAATTGAGAGAGACTTTTTCCGGGTTTTATGGAACGGGACTGACTAACTAACTAACGGCTCATTACGCCGTTCACGGAAAGTTTTGCTTCATTGAATAAAAAACAATGGGCTTTCGAATTAGAACACAAGTTCAATAAATACGAGGATTAGAATTTATTACTCGATTCAATCGACGACTTACCTTGGTTTTCTCTATAATTTCTCTTTTTTTTTTTCTAAGTGTTTTTTAAACATTTTACTATGATGTAACTCACTTTTTATGTATAAAAATAACAGATTTTGGAGCTCAACCATTTTTTTTTTTTATGATGTGATTTAGATTTCAGTTTTATCATACATACATTTAAGAATATGTATATGAAGTTTTCCTTTCTTATTTTAATTCTATTGTAATGAAAGTTAATGATTGGACAAAACATAATATCAAATATTGATAAATTTTAATAAATCTCTAACCAAATATTAGAAAAATATGATAAATTTATGATATTACATATAGCGTTAAACAATAGTTAACTCATAGCGATGCATAGTTTGTAAGATTTGTATGCAAGTGAAGCTACTCTTGAATTAAATAGAAAAATCTTGAAGTAAAAAGTTTCATCCGAAATTTTATTTAGAAAAGATATTAAAACAAACCGTTAATAAGACAACCACAGCACAAAAATTCATGTTAGATATTACTATCGAAATAATTTTGATTTGTTTTTGGAAAAATTACTTCAGTTTTTTTTTTTTTTTTTAAAAAAAAGAGCCCTTTAAAGTAATTTAAAATGAGGAATAAAAACGACAATGACAAAGGAAAATAATATGATAAAAAGCGAAAGAACCCCAAAAAGGCTGTAGTCACAATCAAGCTGTGAATGAATTAAGTTGAACTGAGGTTCCATTGAAAAGTATAAAACTCGGCAGCGATTATTTTCACCAACAATATTCAATGGCTCTTTGCTGGAAAAAGAGTGGTCCTAACTCCTAAATATTTCTCAGTGACATTAAGGAAAAACTGTGGTACAAATTGAAACAAAAAATGAGAAATATTTAAGAGTTATTTTTTTATTTAAAAAAAAAAACTCCTAAATATTTTTCATTTTTTGTTTCAATTTGTACCACAGTTTTCCCTTAATATCAATACCTTCGAAATAAAACAAAACAAAATTTTGTAATAGTTGACACTGTCAGCGATTGAATTGCGCTTTCAAATCAGAACTCCAGATTTTTATATTAAAAATTGATAACGAAATGTGCCTTTAGCATGATCTTTTTGAATTGATCACTTTATTAAAAGAAGGAAAAGAGGTTGATATTTGCTTGATTATAAAACCAAACATGGGGCCATGTGCTTGATAACATCCCCACTAAGAAACCGATTGTCTGGGCAAAGTATGTAAATAAAAGTGGTCTCTTGTAACCAATTATGATTTATGGTTTTAATTATGACAGTTCATCACTGTGCTTGAGCTCACGTGAGAGAAGATTACAACAGAGTATGATTTCAGATAACATTAAAATCAGACTGATTAGGTGTCTTGATTGAAATTTTTCTTCTTTTTTTTTTCACTGCTTTAATCATTGTTATTCAGTGTTTTTGACCCTATCGTATAGTCTAAACTCTAAAAGTTGCTCTCAAATCGCACATCCGCTTAGCTCAGGTCACATGCAGTTCTTCACTAGTAGTATCAGGTTTAAGTTGTAATTATCAACATGTAGGATAGTTATTTTTTAATATTTATGGGAGTAAAAATATTTTAATTATGTTAGTAACCATTCAAATCACTTAATAAATATTTAATCTTGACAAATTAGACAAATTTCAACATATTTCAAATAAAAAAACAAAATCTATAAATGCTTTTAAAATTGACTTCAAACGCTCCTTTTTTTTTCATATTGCGTGTAGTGTATATATAATTATTAATAAATGTAACATATTAATATATTTTAAGAGTGAGACTTGCTTGAAAATATTTTCTTTTCGGAATTGCATGAGAAAAATTGGCGCGCAGCAGGAGTATATTTGGACATCTAATCAGAAAGTATTAGTCAAATTTTAAAATGACAGTTACTTTTTTAATTTTATAAAATATGAGTCCTTTAGTTTTATTGTTGTTAGTTAAATAATATCCAACCAAAATAGTATGGAAAATTAGAAATGGAAGGCAACGTTAATGAATTAGGGTTGTTATGGGCGCGTGTTTGAGATGAAACGGTGGATGAAATTGATAAGAAATGAATAGACACGTGGCATGCAAATGAGGACAGTTTGGATCCTTTCTGGACAATTATGGAAGGTATTGAAAGTCTTTAAGGTACAACCACAACTATAGGCAACGATGGTGGCAGCAATTAATAGACAAACATGCATGATTATTGACCTTCACTATGCAATATTTATTATAAAAATTAACCTTTTGAAAATGAATGTCAGACATCCTCTTTGCAAGCCGAAAACGTCAACCTGACTGCATGGCTGGCTGGCGCGTATCCATCAAGTTTTCAACCACGGCCCTCACATGCTGATTCAAATGCAATTAAATATCTTATATATATATATAGCCACTTATTGATATCAACGTATCATCTGTAAAATATGTTATACATTCAACAAGCAAATTTATTTGTTTAATGATATCTTTTTTTTTAAGTTTAATCTACAGTTTGAAAACAGTTTTCCGTAGTCATCCATTCCAACTTACGTTCTATTGAATATTCATTATAGAGATTCAAAAAGCAGAGAATTTAGTGGCCATATTTTTTTATTATTTACTTGTTATTTTCGAAGCTAAATGAAAGAGCAAAGCGTGAGCATGTTGGTGTCAGGGACTAGTTGTCATTATCGGTATTTGCTATACTGTTCTGGCACGGGCACCCCACACTTTTATTATTATACTTGAATTCTAACCACAGTCGTTTGCATTTATTGCCTTCAGGTTCAATTGACAGGTCTGTGTCTGCCTCTGATATGAAGAGGAAAACTATGAATCCAACCCCTTCCAAAAAAGACCATAAGTTCTTGAAGCCCCTTTTCAGTTTCTGGTAACGAATTTAATAATTAAAAAATCTCGAAAAATAACATGACATATAAAAATATATTTATTTTATAATTTATTATTTTATATTTATTCGAAATATAACTTGACATGAATATAAATATCCAAAATCCCCCTAGAGACATAAAATGACGATAATATCTCTTACTGGTCATGAATTTTGTTAGATTGATATGGTTGATCGTTTGACTTCGAAAGGTAAAAGAGGAAAAATAATGAAAAATTAATTAAAACAATATTAATTAAAATATAAAAATAAAATAAATAACATTAAACATATTAAATATAAAATAAATATATATATCATTTTTTTTCTCTCTACTCTTTCTTTTTGTTGCTTCTCTCTCTATCCCTCCTCTTTTCTCTTTATATCTCCGATGGGCCCCTCTCTCTCTCTCTCTCTCTCTATCTCCAGTAGCTGCATCTTGACGGTGGCGAGAATGAGGCCCCATTAACCTCAGTACCGTGAGCCTCTATCTCTACCACGTACTTTTGTCTTCCCTGCTGATCCGCTTTCACTGCCGGTTTTGCTATCGTCACACTGGTTCTCCATCTTAATCTCGATCGTAACATCACTCTCCTTGCTACCGTCGTCATCGTATTTGATTCATCTTCTATCATCGCTGCTGTATATGTCATATGGTTCATCTACTATCTCTGTTTCGGCTCTAGTCATCATCTTTTGGAGACCAATCTCGTCTCCACGATTAGAGATCCAGGTAGGTCTCCAATGGCAGAGACCATCAAAGTCTTTGACGAGGAGACCCAACCGGATCTCCACCGTGGAGACCCTCCATCTTCTTTTTTTTTTTTTCTTTTGATTCAATTTTTTTTTTTTTTTTGTTATTGATTTCTTGTGTTCCTAATAAGGACTTTAATGGAGATTAATGATTTTAGGCTTGCTGATTGTAAAAGATTGATAAAAGGTTAAAGGTTGATAATGATTGTGAGTTGTGAAGATGGTGTTTGCTGATGGACGGACTGGAGATGATAATTCAATTTTTTTATTAAGTTTTTATTTTTATTATATTTTTTAAATAAAAAATTTAGGGGTAAAATCATCTTTTTAACTTTTCTAAAACTTTTATGGTAAATTTAATTTTCGTGAGATTTGAGATAAAAATGAAACATTTATTAATAAAGGATAATATTTCATACATCAGATTGTTTTTTGGGATTTTCTCTTTAATAATTTGAACGAGCCTATTAAAGAGTTATTTTACATTAGTTACTCTTTCAAAGAACATATTTATAAAGATATATTTAAAAATTTTAAAAAGCTTTTATAAAACAAGCATTAGAAACACACCTTGAATGTCATGAAGCTCCAGATTAGATCATTTTTCACCTTAACTAGAATTTCATCTATGGTAAATCTACCAGTGGCAGGTCTATTATTGTCCTTGGTCCAGAAGTGAGAATCCATGTGGTGGTGGCCATAAATTGCGAGGACCTAAGGGTACAGTATTGCGATGTGGCCGAATTTGAAGAGCCTCCTTTTCTGTTCGACTATATTAGATTTTAGGATCAAAGAGAAAACAAGAAGCTAAGCCCAGCCCTGAATTCTAAGATGTTCCAAAATGCACAACAAATGCCAACTGCAGGCCCATCTGCCCCCGACAAGAACTTCGAAGTTCTAACCGTTAAATTTCTTTATTGTTATTATTTTAAGACAGCAACACCACGGTTTTACAAATAATTCGCATATTGTGACAGAATTTCGACCGCCAAGTATTGTCGACATTCCATGAAGAGGTGTTGGACAACTCGGACTTCGCTCTTTAGGCCCGCAGGTCTGATGCTTGGGCCGGTTTGTGGAACGCAAATAAGGGTGTACATACAATTTTTTAGGCATGTGCAAACAAAAGGGGTGTACATACAATTTTTGAGGGGTGGAAATATCACCACTCTAAGTTAAAAGCATATTGCAAGTGTACAAGTACAACACAGATTTCTAAGCTCAACTGTGTCCGAAACACTTGTAAGGCTGGCATGGTCTGGGCGATTTTGGATAAAACCGAATTTAACCGTGAAATATTCAGTTTGTATTTTTTTTTCCAAAAAAAATATGGGAACCGCATTAACATGGTGAATATCAATTTGGTCCGGTTTAATATGGTTTTGGGTGTGTTTGAAATTCTAAATATGCTTATTGATTTTGTGAATGTACTGATATGGGCTTTCAGGTCCATGCATGATTATTTTTCAGCCTTCTAGTCATAAGACTATTTTTTTCGAGTGGCAGTATTTGCACCCCGCTAAAGCCGTATGTGCACTTCTTTCGTAAATATACTTCCATCGAATATTATTTTTAAAAATTATAATTTATAATTATGATTCTTTTAATTGAATGAACTTACAAAATTGGTGTACATATTATTTTAGAGGGATGTAAATGTCAATCTTCTAATTTTTTATTTACCGATAGAAAACCTATAACAATTTAAATATATTAAATCCAAATGTTATAAACTAACACGAACAATATTCATATGTAACCCCTCCAGCCAAAAAACATAAATCAGAATTCATAATGAAAAAAATAAATAAATATGTGTGATCATAGTGGTAGTGTGGGTTGTATTTAGGAATATAGACAAATTTTTGTTTTTTAAATATACATTTAATATTATATACATATAACCAAATTTCTATATCCAAAATCAAAACTAATATGCATTAAATTAAATTTTATTTTTTAAAATTAATTTAAGTTGTAATAAGTTTGAATTAGAGTTCAAACTCTCTATCAACCTTATTTTCTACGTCGTCCTTCACCTTTTAAAATAATATAAATTTAAATGAATTAATTAAAAAATAACCTACAATTTTATATGCTACTTTTTTTTTTTTGTTAGACTCCCTAATATCAAATTAAATAACTATTAGAATCTAATTAAGGTAAGATTATATGGCATGACTCGAAAATATATTCTTAAGGTAAGAAGAGATCTACCCACGTTATGGATGGTGTGACACCTGTATCTAGAGTTCTCCTCCTTACAAGTTTATTTAGTTTAAATTTTATCTGGTTTTGTGGATAAGTCGGCAACTCACAACGTGGATGAGCTTGATTTGTTATTAGTTCGTAGTGCACCTACTACTTCCACTCATAATACATGACATCATCAATCGCTTGGATTTCATGACGTCACCGATCAGTTGATGAATCCAACGGTTAGTGTTTGCCAAATCTGTTGGTTCCGCTAGAGTAGCTCGCCTGTTTGTCTTCCTTTCTTGCACAATTGGACTTCGCCACTTTTGGACTGTTACAATTATCATCATCATCATCATCAGCATTATTATTATTTGAAAGAGTTACAATAATTATTTGTTATATATATATATATATATATTGTGTGGCAATTGACATGTTTGCAAAAGTTTTATGCACACACGAAAATCGTGACGTCGTGTGCTTTGGGTCTCTACACAATTAAAATTAAAATTTATGGTAAGCTTTCACCAATCAGTCACACCTACTTTCATCAAAGTTGCCTAAGGTTTCGTTTCCTTTATTTTGATTCCAGTTTAATTTATCTGCACAGTTATTGACAAAAAGTTAATATTTTTTTGGTTATAAATGTTTTAATTCTTTTATAATTACAATAAGTTGATAAATAAGTGTTTCAAAATTCAAAATATAAATAAAAGTGAATCCATTTGAAGTAGCAAATAGCAGTTTTATTAAAAAAGATTTAGAAGCGAATTCTTACTTAAATGAAACTTTTTCAATAATTATAAAAATTAGGCATAACACCCGTAAAATCAATATGTTTATGTCGTGCAATAAAACGGTTGAAGAATAACATGGGATTAGTTACATAATTTTATAATTATTTACTTTAATTGTCAAGTACTCTTATAATAACAACCATGTGATAACATTATTGACTTAATTAAGTTCGCCTCGTGTTGTTTTTCACCTCCAAATCTCTTTTGTTACTTACCTGACAATAAGTAAAATATTGAAAGAGAAAATTCAAGGCAAAACAAAAGTACAAGGCGATGTAAATTACAATTGAGCTTTCTTGGAAAAAGGCAGAAGAATAACAAGGCAATTGGGATTAAAAGCAATATTAAATCAAACATCACGCTAAAAAATGGCCCTACAAAGAAAACAATTAGAAATTCAGAGAATTACCTCGACCCCTCGATGGCTAGCAAAGAAAATGAAAGAAATCATATATGGACTCGTATTTGCGTCAGATTTTAGATAATTTCATTGCCCTTTGAAAGCGAAACCAAAGACGACTCGGACCGTTAACTGCCTTATTTGTGCATTCTAATAATACACATATAAAAAACTTCCATGTATATCTTTCCATATGGCCTCCCAAAGACAAGTGATGTGATTGTTGACAACATGCATTCGTCAACTCAGAGTATACGAGCTTGTGCTGATAGGTTTTGCTACACTTTTTATGGGGACGAATATAACTGAGAGCTTATATTATGTAGTTTACATCAACCAACTTTACAAAATGTATAATTTTAAAGATTCAAATATCATTAATTTTTGTTACAAATATCGTAATGTCTCCGGATGGGATCGTGAATCAAACGTCAATTTTAGTCCTAAGATAAAAATTTTCCTTGAATTATAAGTTAGGACAAGAGAAAGTTGACTAGCCGAAATTGATTAAACAAAATTGTTTTGGACCACCTAATTTTGGTCAACAAACAAAGTGAACCTCAACTAAACTTGAACAAATCAAACTACAACAGAATTTTCAAACACATCCATAATTTCCATTCCACTACGAAACAATAAAAAAGAAACATATAAGTTCTACCCAGGTGCCTAATTTCAGTCATTTTTGTAAATATAACGAGTTGAAAATCAAAGTAAACTAATTAATTAGAAACTGAGGCAGTGGTTAACCCACCAGAACAACATCAAAGTCAGAATCTCCAATGAAAAGGCAAGCACGGCAGAATCTTCTTAGCTTTCTCATCATCATTTTCTTGCTCCTCGATCTTATCTCTCGCTTAGTTTCAATTATTATTTGATCATTCAATCCAAGCACTAAAATACAAATAATTATTCTTCTTATTCTTATATATATACAAAATTTCTCAATCCAAATTCTCTGATTCAATTCTTTCAATTTCTTCAATATCTCTAGCTCGTAATCCCAAGAAAACAAACACAGCTATGTTACCGTTTTTCAGTTATTTCTCCTTTATCTCCTTCGTCCTCCTCTCCCTTTCCCGCCCTATTTTTCCCGCCAGAATCTTACCGGACAAAGTAACTGTAATAACCACCAACTTGACCCACAACGCCACGTGGCACGACTTCACTCGCTTCCTAGATGCCGAGATGGGAAACCATGTCAGCGGCATGTCGGAGCTGAAGAAGTACTTCACTCGTTTTGGCTATCTCTCGATTTCCAACGACAGCTTCACCGACAACTTCGACAACCAATTCGAATCCGCTGTTCTTCTCTACCAGAAAAAACTCGGCTTGCCTGTCACGGGCAAGCTCGACTCCGACACCATATCTTCGATTATGTCTCCGAGATGCGGTGTAAGTGATGCGACGACACATAAGATACACACGACCAAACACTACACCTACTTTTACGGCAAGCCGAGGTGGGCCCGGCTAGCTCCGATGACATTAACGTACGCTTTCTCGAAGACGAACATGATTGACTATATCAGTTCTCCGGATATTAAGGATGTTTTCAAGCGCGCGTTTTCGCGGTGGTCGTCGGCTATTCCGGTGAATTTCAGGGAGACAGACGACTACCAATCGGCGGATATTCGAATCGGGTTCTACCACGGCGATCATGGCGACGGAGAGGCGTTTGATGGGGTGTTAGGAGTTTTGGCTCATTCTTTTTCGCCAGAAAACGGGAGGTTTCATCTTGATGCCGCGGAAACGTGGGCCGTTAATTTTGATACGGTGAAGTCAAGGGTGGCCGTTGATTTGGAATCAGTGGCCACACATGAGATAGGTCATGTGCTTGGGTTGGGTCACACGTCGGTCAAGGAAGCCGTGATGTATCCAAGTTTGAGTCCGAGGACTAAGAAGGTGGACCTGAAGATGGATGACGTGGAGGGCGTTCAGGCCTTGTATGGGTCAAACCCTAATTTCAAGTTTAGCTCATTATTGGAGTCTGAAAATTCTTCTAATGATGCTATTGCTCTCAAAAGTAGATCGTCGAAGTGGACCATTTCTTTGTTAGTGGTAATTTTCGTTCTTTTTTTGATTACTTGATGAGGGGCTCAACTTTCTCCCTCATTTTGGTTCGTATACTTTTATTTAAATTTTTCAATTTTTTTTATATCGTACACATATGTACAAAATATTTGTTTACACTGAAAAAGTTATAGAGAGATTTAAAAAAAAAAGGTTATAGAGCATTCTTTCATTTCAACAAATATGCTCAGATTTCAAAAAAATAAAGGTTGTAGAGCATTCTTTCATTTCAACAAATATGATCTTCTTGGAATTTTGTATCTGTTTGACTATGCTTTTTCTTTTTCTTTTTGGTTTCTATTACTAGCATCCAGATTGATAGATTACGAATATAACTTTTTAATCACTTTTGCTTTTATATATATATATTATGATTTATTATTTCATATTATTGTTTAAAAAAATTATAGCCTTGATTATAGGAAGACAGAAAACAAAACACAAAAAAGAAAAAACTCATGAAAAGAGACAATGATAGAAAGTACAAATTAAAAATCCAAAACAAAAATGAAATCATCGGCATTGTTGGCAACACAAAGAATATGCTTATACTCATAAACAAAGAGACGGCAGATATTTAAAAAGAGAGAGAGAGAGAGAGAGACAGCAGACCAAAAGGAATCACTTGATGTCCAAGACAAATTTTACCAATTTCACAGAAAACAAGATACCTGTTTGCCCTTTGGAGAGAAACTTGGATTGTACAACAAACTCTTCGAAAGATTAATTGTGAAAATTAAAATAAAATAGAAATCAAATCGAGGCAAAATTTAGCTTACCGCATGTAACTGAGATAGAAAAAAATAATTATGGAGTGCCTATTAATTCCCTAATTTTTTTTTCTTGACAAATATCAATTCCCTGGTTTTACTTTGTTTAAATTTTTTATTGATATTAATAACTGATCATATATAAATTTATATAATATGATATATTATGAGTGTGATGGACATGATATGATATGGACATGATATGATGTGTTCAAGGCACCAAAACTTCCCGCTACATACGAAGTATTGCAAGTATAGAAGTATGAATCTTGGCTTGAGGGTCTACCATGGCCCGCCCAGGGCCCAGTAGCAGGAACATAGTCAATCAATAATGGTCGAAAATTTAAAAATGGAAGGACAGTCGTCTCCATAGTTAGAATCGCAAATTCTTAAATGATGCAATCGAATCAATTGACTAATTTTCGTCTTGGCAAACCCGCTTACCCTAGTTCCTTGCTTCTTTTATTATTATTTTAAGCAATTATAGTCAGCCAAAGTAGTATTCAAAGTTACCTCACCCAACATAGTTTGACAGGAAATAATATTCATTTAGTTTGATGGTATCTCATTCAACTTGCTTCTACTACGGATGATTTATAAAAAAATAATAATAATAAAAGTCACAAAATTTGAAATTGGTGACTTTTGTGGGGGAACTTAATTAAAATAAGATTTAATTTGAAATTGAAAATGATAATTGAAATTAAAAATAAGAATAACGAAATTTGAAATTCTTAATTCTTTCTAAAGGAAATTTCATGATTTTGTATGTGATCCAAATTAAACATCATGCCATATGATAATTTTTGTAAGAATTAGTTATCCTAATTAAGAGTTTCAAGTTCTTGTACAATGGTCCATATGCGGGGGGTTAGGAATTTTTTTTTTTTTTTAATCTGGAGGGGTTTAAGTTATACTATTCCAATAATATATATTTTTTATAAAGAAAACTTGGTGATGATTATTTTCTAATATTATATATTAAGTTTATATATTTTTGATATTTGGATGGGGTATTTTGACTAAAAATATATATTTTTTAATTATTACAATAAAATCGAAAGTCTCCTTATACTAAAGATCACATATGTTTTAGATTTTAGAATATAAGAGGAGAAAAATCTCCATATATGAGGGTAAAAACACATAATGGGTGGCAAAATCTTTACAAACGTGAAAAGTAAGTATACAATCCATTTTAACAATAAGTGAGCATGCAATTTAAGATTAACTTATGTTGTAATATTGTTCCAATTATATAATAACCATAAAATTAACATAACGACTATCATACTCCTATCTACTAAATTATAAATTTTATCTCACTATTACAAAACATATTTATTAATCATGTTTGGTGGTAGCAAATACTAATTTAGTTTAGTAATATTGCTGTTTTCAAATATAACACAGTTGGTTGTATTTAATAAAAATAACATAATTATTGGTTTAAAAGGAAAGTAAATTAGGATTTATAATTGAAGGAATTGCACAAAACTCCCCTCAGGTTTGCCCAAAAACAGAGGGAAACATATTTATCACTTTATTATACCAAACCCCTGCACCTAACGTTGATTTTTGTCAATGTTAACTGAGTGAAGGGCAATTTGGTCCATTTCTCCTTCTTCTTCTTCACCACTGTGCGTCTCTCATTCTTACTCTTGTGCGTCTCTCTCATTCATCATCTTCTTCTTTTTCACCCCTCTCTCCGTCGCCGCTTTCTTATTCTTCATCCTCTGTCCGAAGAAGGAGCTGTTGCTGATCCAGCCGTGCAAGCTCGCCGAACATCAGATCGTCGCTGAGTAGAGGTCAAGCGGAATTGAAGACACTGTCTGAAGAGGGAGTTGTCGCCGATCCAATCGTGCAAGCTCGCCGACCATCAAATCATTGCCGAGTAGAGGTCACGCAGAACCGAAGACACCAAACCGAGCAGAACCAGACGACGACATCGACCATCAGCTCAGCTGGCTGACCGAGGAGCTCGCGCCGACCCGCGCACGAACTGAAGCTGACCAAGACAGCTTCTTCTTCTTCTTCTTCTTCTTCTCTCTCACCCTCTCCTATCGATTTGGTTTTGTGGTTGATTTTGTTGGTGAGATGATTGGTGTTTGATGATGAAGATGATCTGATGGTGTGATGATGTTCGAAGATGATGATGAGGATGATTTGATAGTGATGATCGAAGATGATGATAGCGATGATCTGATGGTGATGGTGATGGTGATGGTGATGATTGAAGATGAAGATGAGATGATCTTATGGTGATGGTGATGATTGAAGATGATGATGAGATGATCTGATGGTGATGATGATGATGATGAGATGATCTAATGGTGATGACGATGATGAGGATGATCTGATGGTGATGATGTTTGAAGATGATGATGAGGATGATTTGATGGTGATGATGATGATCAAAATGGGCAAAATGGTCATTTGATTAAAAATCTTGGTCAACTGTTAAAGTTGACGGAAATTGACTAACGGTGTGGGGGTTTGATGTAATAAACTGATAAATATGTTTTTGTCTGTTTTTTGGCAAACCTCAGGGGGAATTTTGTGCAATTCCTTCTTTATAATTCCGTCATGGGTAAGGTAGTCAAATCTTTATGTGATATACTGTATTTTTTCTTATTATCTAATTAAAATTAAAGAAAGTGAGGAATAAGATACGAATCACGTGACTAAAGCTGGTTCTAGCACGATCACCTCCACACCAAAAAGTTGGGGTTGTTCTACTAAAACCTTAAACCCTAATAGCGCAGTAAAGGCTTTGTGTAATCCTCTCAATTCTCTCTCATTCCCAAACATCCACGCCTCTCGTAAAATCTCTCAACTACTGATCCACATTCCTATCCTATCCAATGGCTTCCTCTTGCAAAAGATTAATCCAGAGATCATCCTTGTCGTCCATCAAATCCGCCCTCAGATCCAACGCTCCAAAATCTCCCACCGCATCTGCCTACTTCCACTCCCTTCGCTCTCCCCACCAGATCCTCCGCTTCCCCTCTTCGCCGCTTCTCTCTCTCCAGGTACACCAGCTTTTACATATGCAGATTCTTTGCGTGCTTTGAATTAAAAATGTTAATTTCTTTAATTACAATCTGCATTTGGCGGTTTTCAGCGATTTTAATTTTATGTTATAGGTTTGAAGGTAATGTTGGTGAATATAAAAAACGCGTTATGTGTTTGAATAGGTCTCCGTCTGAATTAGGATGCGTGCAGTCGCTGTTGCCGTTGCATAGTGTGGTGGCCGCAGCAAGGATGACGTCATGCCTCAGCACAACTTCCAAGAGCTGCCGTTCGCTTTCACAGGGTACACTCTGCTGCACCTCTCCCGGCCTCTAGTACTTGCTTTTTCTCTTTTTCTTACTGTGAGTAGCTTCTCTTTTTAGCTTCATATAAGTTATTGGTGTTAAAATAATCAATTTGTTTCGGTTTTAGTTTTGGAAGTTGGATTAAATGAATTAGAACTTGGTCTGATGGATTGTTTTGTATTTGAGTGCTTATTTTTTTTAAACTTGAAACATCATTTTTGGTGTGAAAGTGTGTTCCCATTAGTTGGAATTACAATTGCTAGGAATTACAATTCCGATAAGATCATTAATATGTGAAATTCTTGATCATTAAGTATTTTTACTTTGTGATATCTTAACATGTGAATGATTAAACACAGCACATAGCATTGTAAGTTTAATTCTTGGGTTTGTAATGGTTGATGCAAAAACTACTACCTATTAGTGACTAGTTAGTCAGAGTCAAAATTTAAAACCTTTTGAGTGTTACGGAGACATTTTATGTACTGGGGTTGATGTCAGAAGTTTCTGTGTTAGAACTTGTGTGTTAAGTTAAGTTGAGCAACTGGTTAGTGAGATTTGCATATCATGAAGAGAACGGCTAGGGGCTCTAGATTAGGGTGAAAGTACTTTGATCAGGTATATTAATTCTATCTAACTGGAAATTTGGTTCCTGCAGGCACATAAGAAATAAAGTGAGAATTTGCAGGACCTGTCAATTATGGCCCACTACAACATTATCAAGTACGAGAATATTAGTGCTCTCTTAGTTGACTTCTAAGTTTTTCAATTGACACCCATTTCACCTTTAGTCTATCTTTTTGTTAATTCTTTCGTGCCCTCTTAACTTTATTTGGCAAAATGAAAGTGTGTACATCAATGCAACTAGTAACATATGTGAGTTGTGTGGTCTTTTTTTTGGTTTGGTTCTGGTAACTTACTGTATTTCTGCTCTTTTAATGTTTCAATTAGTTGGTTTCCTTCCATGTAGCAGATATTTAGTTGTTAGTTGTTCTAGAATGCACCTTTGTGGCGTCACAATGTTTTTTTTTTCCCCTTTTTTTTCCTCAAGAGAGAACATTGCTTTAAAAAGTAAAATAAAAGAAACTGTGGCAAGCTTGTGTTGGTGGTAAAATGTTGGCACTATTGCAAACGTTGCTTGCAATTTGGTTCAAGTTTACTTGATTGTTAGCTGTTTCTTCTGTCTCTCTTTTGTTGCTTTATCCATAGTAACAGATTTCTGTTTCATCACTTTCTGTCGCTGGTATTTATATGGTACAAAGTGATACATACTTGATAGCATGTATTTATGATGTAAGGCATCAACTTTTAGGTTAATGCTTCAGTTTGTTCACATATTTCTCACCATATCTCATGTTTCTTCATCCTGCCTTATAATTCTTGCGTAGTCAATATATATAATGAGTTTTATAGTAGCCATGCCGGTTCACGGTGGGTTGTGAGTGTTTTCTTGTTTATAAATCAGTAATTTATTGTCGGTAGCCTATACATGCAACAAGTACTTGAACACATAATGATAACTTAAAATGGCAAAAAGCATGATGTTTAAGTTGCTCAAAGGCTAATGTTCTGCTTACATCAATTCTAGGAGAGAATGAATTTGATTTTTAAAGACATATTTGGCCTGAATTTTGGCATGTAGATTCATTCAATTATTAGTAGAATGCTATGGTAACATCACTGTTCCTTCTCCCAGATGGAATTGATGGCACGTGAGACATTTGTGCTGTTTTTGGAGGTGGGCCCTGTCATCATTGCTCTATTATTTATGACTAGAAAGAATGTGGAAACTAGGTTAGCTAGTTTTAAGTTGGATGAATTGAAAAATATGAAGCCGTGTGTACAATCTTTTCGAAGCAATTGTAAAATTGCCTGAGAAACTGGGACCAAGTTTACTTTCATCCATATATCACATTTGGATCAGTTTGAAATTGCAGTATGAAAAAGAGTTATTTTTGTTAACTGAGGTGGATTGCTGTTATTTCTATTTTAGATTGTATTTGTTTTCTGATCGATATGTTCATCTAATATTGGTTATTGATTTCTGTTCCTGCAGAGTTTGGTTTGTCAGTTCCAAGGTGAGCTGTTGGCGGATATTATCATGACAAAGGGTTGACATTGGCTGATCGGAGAAGCAACAACATTTTAGTTTATGATATGGAAAAGCTCTTGCTTGAACCTTTGAAAAGCGTTATGACCTCTACTTTGGTGAAGATATTGTTTCTCAGAAATAAAAACCAAATTTCTCATGTGTAATATTATTCGTAATATTTAATTGGCCAAAGGTCTACATTTTTTTTTTTGCTACCTGTTCTTGTGGTTGATATTAATTGTCATTTTCTGCCTGCATCAGTTTTTTACTCATGTCTATGCTGTGGCATACGTGCGGCTGCATCTATATCTTCAATCTTCTATTATAAAATGGAGCAAAGTTAGCAGTCCAATGCTCTGGGCATGGCAATTGATGCACATTTTAGCCACAGTGCTTGTGAGTTTGAGCAGAACAAGGAAGCTCACTATTGATTGTAGGGTTAAGTATAATTTTCAGATGCAGATAGCTGGTGGTGCCGTTGGCACACGCACGGCCAGCCCACGAAGACTCTGGCCCATATGGGTCAAGATGTTCATGATTCGATCGTCGCATGATATGAGTCTTCTCTTCCGTTTTTGAAAGCTCTAATTCTATATCACACCTCAGAGATCCTAATAAAAAAGTGTTTAGTAAACTACACGGTGTATGATATACTTGTGATAGGTGTAATAATAATAATAAAAAATATATATAATTTTCAGATGATCTTATGTTCCACGCAAGAAAAAGCTCGGCTAAATGTTTAAGCCCAGAGTTAGAGATATGGCCTTTATTCGAAATCTTCAGAAAAATATAGAAATGAGACACCTTTGCTCATATAGCGTTGGGCCTGAGCCAACACAAGTCAATTCTAATTAACACAGTAGAGTAGAAAAGTCAGTTCTATTATATGTATATATCAACCGGACAAATGAGACAATTGACCACAAAAATGTCATTACGATGAAGTAAAACGCTCTTCCTAAACAAGAATTCCCATAAAGTTTCCTACTTTAAGCATTCCTTGATTGCCACGATTTTAAAATAGTGTCTTCTCCCAATAGTTCAGTAAAAGTGAACTTCATCAATTGCAAATTGAGGGAGTTAATATGTTAGCGGTATATTTACAACGTCCTGCAAGCCCACCCCTCAGCTTGACCAAACACTATTATATGTATGGCAGATGCTTCTTGCTAGCCACATCTGTGTTTGTGGTATGACAATCTACTTCGAGATCTAGCAAACTAGTACACTATATGCTGAATTAGGCTTCGATGACATTATAAGCAGCCTGTTTGCATGTACAGATCCTCCACTGTGTCTGTAGCTACTTAGCGGATACTCAGTAGAAACCTTTTGGACATAGAGAAGCTGTCTAATGTTCTTGTTAGCAAGATTTCCATCTTTTCAAACAGTTAGGGTTGGTGTTACACGAGAGGAACTTCCCTTCAGGAAGATATCTGGCTTTGCCAGATTCATGATGGTAGAAATTGACCACAATCTTGTTTCTCATCTCAAGCTTGAGATATTATCATCTTAACATGGATGCTTATGGTGTGCTATTTTCCACCTCAATCCAACTACAACCTGCTTCTTTTCTAACCCCTCTCTCCTGCATAAACTTTCTCACTACATTTACTTCTCCCCATTTGCCATGGGATGCAGATGTGTTAGACATCATCACATAAACATAATCATCGTCACCCTCCAATCTAATCACCTTTGCAGCAGAAATCTTAGCAACCTTTAATTCCCCACAACTCACAGAAGCACCAAGAAAAGCTCTCCAAACCACCCCGTATGACCCAAAACCCAATTCATATATTATCCTCATTGCCACGTCCACCTCCCCCTTTTGTCCCATAAGCCGAACCATGGCACAACAGTGCTCCACCGTTGGATCAATCTCATAATCTTTGATCATTGATTCAAAGTACTGAATTGCTTGATGCAATGGACTCTCAGTATGTGAACATGCGACTAATACATTCAGAAATGTGACCCAGTCAGGTTTCAAGTCCCTTCCCATTTTCAGTTGCTCAAAAAGCTGGAGTACCTTGGTGGACTCACCGTTATGAGCATAGCCAGTGATCATTGCATTCCATGTTACCAAGTTCATTTTAGATAGAGATCGAAACATAAATTCGGCATCCTTCACCTTCCCACACTTAGAATACATATCAATTAGAGCACTTGCTACCACTACAGATGTATTCAAACCTTGCTTGATCGTGCAACAATGGATCAGCATTCCCCACGTTAAAGCTGCAAGACCAGCAATACCGCTCAGAGTAATAGAAAATGTATACTCATCCATTTGCACAACCTGTGACTTCATTTTGCAGAAAATTTCTAGAGCTTCACGAGCTTGATATCTGTTAACATATCCTGTCAAAATGGAATTCCATGAAGACGAATTCGATTTTGGCATAATGGATAAGATCTTAATAGCTTCTCCTATATCACCAAACTGAGCAATACCATTAATCAACCCATTGTACGAGATAGTATCAGGATTAGGCAACTGATTGAAAAACCAAAATGCTTGTTCAAGGTCTTCATTTCTAGCCGATGCTGCTATAACCGAGTTCCAAGAAATGATATCCTTATCAACCATCTCATTAAAAACAGAGATTGCATTCTCAAGAGATCCACATTTCCCATACATGTCAATCAAGCAATTTCCAACAACAACACCACATTCCAGGCCGCATTTAACAATCTTGGAGTGAATTGACTTGCCTAGCTGCAACAAACCCAGTTGGCCACAAGCAGCTAAAGCCGCAGTAAACGAGTACGCGTTTGCATAAACGTCACTCCTCTCAAGTTCAAGAAACAACTTTAACGCCTGACGACATTTCCCAGATTTCACATTCCCAGATATCAGAGAATTCCAAGAAACCACACTTGGTTGAGGAATTTCAGCAAACAACTTGTCGGCATCATTCAGCGAGTCAATTTTTCTATAAAAACCGATCAAAGCAGTGGACACAAAGACATTGGAAACAAACCCAGATTTCAAAATGTAGGTGTGAAGCTGTTGGCAATAGGAATCGAACCCCAGGCCAGTTGAGGCTCGAAGAATTTGAAGCATAGCATAACTACTCGGTTTAAAACCAGAGTCGAGTGTTCTAGAGGCCTCGTATAATGCAAACTCGGTGTTGGGGCCACCTTGTGCAAGAAGTGAAATGTGAGTTGTCCATGATTCAACATTTGTTCTTTGGGGAATAATTGTGCTGATGCTGTGATTTAGAAGGGCATTGGGCTGCTTTTTTGTATATTTTTGGACTCTCCTAATCATAAATTTTTGCATGGCTTACTATCTTTAATTCTTGCAAGTTGTATCTTCATTGTTCAATACAACGCTCTACGGGGGGTGGGCATATGACTGGAGTTTGAATACCCGGTTTTACTTTTTGGCACAAGTTTTTTATTTTTATTTTATTATTATTATTATTGAGACTGATTCAGGATATTACTGAAACCAACCGAGTTAAGACGCTAATGATCCGATCTGAAAAACTGCTCTTTACTAAATGAATTTACCCACACGATAGTGAAAGAACAACCCATACAAAAGTGGAAGGTTAACCCACATAAATTGATGGGAAGATTGTTAATTTTGAATATAAAACCCACGCCATAAGCACAAGGGCCATGGCTTTTTGCCAAGGGCATCAACAGACGTCTACTTTTTTTATTTGGGCACAAGTTTGAATACTGAATTAATTTCAAAAAGAAAAATGTTTGAATACTAGTTTTTTTTTTTTTTACACAGTGTTAGTAACAGATTAGTTGTGCTTGTGGTGACAAATTATGGACATTTCATCGGGAAAATATTTTCCATAAAATACTAATTTTCTTGAGCTTTTTCAATATCATATGAAGCAACGAATTCTTGGGATTCGTATCTACTTAAATCCATTGTGAATGCGAGAATTTGTTATGATGAGATTATTCTATTTTTTTTAAAAAAAAAATTTCTCGTGCTGTTTTTTTGAGGGATAGTGTTTTGTTAACGTAATTCCATTAAAAATATAAGAAAATAATAATTAGACTGTATTTCTATTCATTGACTCATAAATGTCTGCAAATTATAGAATTAAAAAGGCTAATTGGACTTGGACAAGGAAGCAAATGATAATATTGCATCAAAAGAGAATGGGATGCAATTATAATGATACATTTACTAATTAAAAATCTTTTCTTTGATTAGTGGTGAAAAATTTATTTTATGTACCCTGCAAGATGAGAAATTAAGTTTTACCTCCTCCCATTTAAAGAATAAATTTTTCTTTCATGATTTTTTTTTCTCATGAAATTTAATTTCCATACTTTTATTTTCAATGAATAAACACATCCTAAATCAAATTAACACTAAAGGAAAACAAAATAGGAAAGGTTCTTATCATGCTTCTGTACCCAATATTAGTAAATAAATAGTAAAAAAATATTCGAAATTTTAATAGGACATACACTTGTTTTTGATAGACAGTTGAATATGGTTATGTATTATATTTTACAATCCACGCAAACAGCTTTGTCTTCTGCAATATACAGTTCTACCTAGAATATTATTTACTTCATGGCATGTGATGCAGTTATTGTTTCTAGCTGCACATGCCCTTAAAAATTGAATAAGACGACCCTTAGTTTTGGGAGCACTTAGCTTCTTCCTATAATATTTGGCAAATGGATTGGCAGCCATGTCGCCAGAGTAGATTAATATTTTCGGCAATTGTTGCATTAAACTACTAAAAACTTAAGCATCGATACGCAATAGTAAATGTTGATACTGATTACTTGAACTTAAACCTAGTAAGTTGTAACTATAACGACTTCGCTTGTTAGATGTCTTTCAATTTTAAACCCAACTTCGAATGACAGATTTCAGAAACTCAGATGGCCCCTTTCTTTGTTGACAAGTATCCTAGCATTGCCACTTGCTCTCTCTCATTCACCCAACATTTGTCCTGCAATACATGGCCGTCAAACTTTTTCAACATTTTTAAAATATTAGGTATGATGCAGTAATTTGAATCTATAATATTATTAAATTAAATAAATATTTGTCAACACCAAATTATATTGGGTGCCGGTGCTATTAAACTCTTTAATATGTATCAAATACATAATTTTGTTACTAATTTAACAGTATTTTCTCTTTTACTATTTGCATTTCAAGATTTTCTAATTTTAATGTCATAGATTATTTTAAATATTATTAAAAAGATAAAATAAGGCTGGAGTTAGTAGATGAAAATAATCAATGACATTAAAATGAATTATTAGATTTAAAACTCCTTAAAAACTCCAAATTAATGTAATATTTATTTTTTATTTTTATTTTTGATAATGGGGATCAGTGATGGAAGAAAGCGCAACAGTGGAACAAATAACAAAATAAATTCTCCCTATGTGTGTGAATCTAATAGGAACCAATTAAATAAAATACAATCCCACAATAATTATATTCGGCAATCAACCAACCAAGTAATCCACACATGCACAAAACACAGACCAACAATTTTTAACGTGGAAAACCTCCCCAATTTGAGGAGTAAAAACTATGGGACCATAGTCCACCAAAACTTTCACTATGAATCAAATTGTGAGTTTACAATGATTCCCTAACTCTATCAAGGGATTTAACACAGCAACATCATCAAGAAACTCAATTCTTGGCAGAGCAACAATAACAACTTGATATCAAATAAGAGGAAAAATAGAGAAACCAAATTCAAGACTATTGTTCAGACAGCGTATCTCTCCAGAGAGTACGTAGTTCAATCACAAATCACACCATTCAGAATGAATTCCTATGTCTCACGAAGCTGTTGTCCAAATTTTAGATTAATAGGACGGCAGACGAAGGAGTTCGCGGCCTTTGATCAAAACTGCGCAGTTCAGGACCTGTCTTTCCGACCAGCACTGTTTCGTACGTTGAAACTCACCACAAGAACCTCCGATCAACAATCCGACCGTTCAACCTCAAGAACTACGAGTACTTGACCTACTCACAAAAAATCAGCTCGATCCAACGGTGCACGAAGGAGAAATGGCAGTTTCAAGAATACTGCACAGGATATTTTTTATGCTGTTTTCACCCATTTCTTCTTCAATCTTTCTCTCTTTCTGTTCCTCTCTCTTTTTCTTGATTTCCCAGCAGATAAAACTCTCAGACAGCTGCTACTTCTCTTTTTTTCACTTCACATAACCCTAATGAGAAAAAGAGAGGTTTTATATCATATAAAAAAAAAACCTAATGGGTTTTTCTTCAATTTTAAACAAATTGGCCAACTTCATAGGTTGTGTCCATATATGAGGGAATCCAACCCAACAATCAGCCCAATAATATTTTTTAAAAATTAAATATTATTAAAAGAAAAAGTCTTTTAAGTGCATTTAATGATTTCAAAGTATATTTAAAAGTATATGGACTAAAATGATATCTTTTAAGTAAGCCCTAACTCCAAATTTGGTAAAAATTGTGACAAGCGACTCATGAAAAGTGGTCTAACAATTATGTAGGCAAAGTTTATTACCATAAAAAACCAACGAAAAAAAGAAAAAAGAGAAATCTTTAATAAAGGAAGATAATACAAAAATCCAAAACAAAAATAGATTGTATCTAAGATATATATATATTAAACATCACCTAGGTTTAAAGTTTAATCATTCCAACCTAAGTAATTATAAAAAAAGTGTTTTTTATCATCAATAAATATATGTTGGATGATGCCTAACACAAAATTAAAGTATGATATTACAATTTTTATTTTTTATTTTTTTTAACAAAACCAATAACAAAGAATGACAAGCCACCTAACAAAACTAATTGTTGCGAAAATTGCGAAAGAATGGCAGAGAGAGGACCGGTAGAGAAGGGCCGTGAAGGTTAGCTGAGTTTAAAAAGGGCAGACACCCACAAATTTACTTAAAAACGTCTTATTTACAAACAATAAAATGCTTAAAACCAAATTAGAGACAATCAAGTCAGAATTTTCATGTGCAACCGAAAATAATGTCAATAACATGAAAAAGCATCTTCACCATAACAGAAGAAGAAGTTATTTATTAACACAGTTATTTTTATTATAACAAGAAAAGGCAAAAGGGTTTCTCTCTAATCATTAGAGCCGCATCAAACGAAGAAGAAGAAGAAGAGGAGGAGGCGTAGGAGGAGATTGGGGAGGACTGAGTGATGGTTTCGTTGAAGAGAGCAGAAATGCTTGAAGATGTAACAATAATTGGAGGGTTGATATGCATGCAATTTGTGTACGCAGGCAACTCTATTTTGATGAGTTATTTGATGTCTCTCGGTCTCAACCCTCTCACCATTGTTATTTTCTCTACGTTGGCCACCTTTCTCGTCCTTTCTCCTATTGCTTTTTGTGTTGAAAGGTTGCTCATTCCTTTTATTAATTCTTCTTCTTCTTCTTCTTCTTTTTTTTCATGGAATTAACAATTTTAGGTGCAAGCTAGTATTGATTTCCAGATTTTGTCTTTTAACGTTTTCTCTCGAAAATAATGTTCTTGCTTATTAAATTTAGCTGAAAATTGACGATTTCTGTTCATGGTGCAGGAAACATTGGCCGGAGAAATTTGGTTTGAAGTTGATCACACAGCTGGTTCTACTCGCTTTTGGAGGGTAAGTTTGTATCATTTTGTTTTTCGAATGCTAAGGGAAAATTGGGGTGATTAATTAATCATGTGTCTATGTTTCTCTGGCTTTCCAGAATATAACATGCACCATATATTTTAGTATTTGGAATTTGGTATTCTTCAACAATCTTTGGCCATATGATATCTGGATTGTCAGCTCTTCTTTATCTTCTATTCTTTTTTATTTTAAAATCTATGGTTGAAATGATTTGGAGATATGAGTAATGAGATTATTCTAGGTAATGACACATAAATCTTTTAAAAATTATGAAAATTTATATCTAAGAAAAAACTGATCACTTATCTCAGTTTATTCTATTTTTTTTATTCAATCCAAAATCCTTGAAAAATCTCTCTTTCTTTTTATTTGTTGGAGAAAAATAAGAAAAACGATCACAAATCATGGAAGTATAGTTACAGCTACCCTATTCATGACGTGAGGCTGAAAGTCAAAGGCTCTATTGGTTTCGTTTTCTTTTAAAATAAGAGTGTTTATAATTATGAAGATACAACTTGATTTATTAATTTGACTTATGTGTGTTACATTTTACAGGGTAACTTTGTTTCAGACTCTATTTCTAAAGGGGATTAAAATAACCTCACCAGCAATGGCAACAGCCATGCCAAACCTTGCTCCCGGCCTTATTTTCGTTATCGCCTGGACTTTTAGGTACTCAACCTCATCTACTTTATATAATTGACAAAAATCTGCATATTAACACACATTAAGTGTTTTGTTAATGTGACTTTCAATTTCGAAACAGAAAAGAAAAAATAATTTGCAAACATTGATCCTAATTGTCACATATTAACTTTAAGTTTTAAACATTATAGTTGAATCATTTCTTATCAGATTAAACTTTTAAATCTAATAGTAACTAACATGATATCAGACCATGGAGGTTTTTGGTTCAAACCTCTTCCCACTCATTTATCTCAAATTCTTGTTACACATGTTATAACGGTCCAGGGCATTTAGTATCTGTTCGAGATCTGTCATGGTAACTAACAGTAATGATATGATTAGTTATATTGTTAATGCATGCTGCATGCAGGTTGGAGAAAGTTGAGATAAAATGTTTGTACAGCAAAGTGAAGATATTAGGCACGTTATTGTGCGTGTTAGGGGCCTTTACAATGAGCCTGATGCACAGCACTGCTGCAACAGCAAGAGAGGCCCCTATAGCATCCGTGAAGCCTGATACTATCTTCGACACAGACAGGATCATCGGCAGCATGTATCTCTTTGCAGCTGTCTTTATTTTATCTAGCACTGTTGTCTTGCAGGTAATTTTTACCTTTTTAGAATATAAATGAAAGTGTAACTCATTAATTACATGACTAAAATTTGTGACTCTTCTAAATAATCATTGATGCGTTGATTTGCTTGAAAAATATGTTTGACAGGCTACAACTTTGCGTGATTTTCCTGCGCCAATGTCCTTGTGTGCTATAACATCGTTTATTGGAGTATTTATAACAGCTATTGTGGAGTTACTTCAAGATCACAAATTGGAATTTGGATGGCCTTTTGTGAGCTTTACAAAAATGATTGGCTACTCTTTCTTGGTATTGTTACTCGATCTCTTTCTCCTAGATCAACTTCATATACATGATGTATTAATTAATCTTCCTTTATTAATAGATAACATACCTTTATTTTGTCACCTAACTCTATGTTTGTTTGAAGTTTATGTCATTTACTTCCCTTCTATTATATTAAACACAAACACACATTGACAAAATTTGAAATAGTTAAATGGTATATCTTTGACACTCACACATTGAGGTTGTGAGTTTAAAATATTGTATCTCCATATATATCCTAACTTTTAAATTTATAATTAAAACTATTCACAAACTAAACTTATCTTGATATTTTATGGTTCTAAAATTTGTGATGAGATTTTTTAAATTTTGGGAGAGGTCTTCATGAATTTTGAATTAAAATTTTTGACAAATTTCAAAACCGTATGGATATAGGATGCAGTTATATTTTATTGAAAAAGAAGGGAGACTATTACGTAATGGTTAGTGCTAACAATTACTGAATATTTTGATGACATCCAAACTTGAACATACCTTTGGATGGACAGTTGGGCACAATAAGTGGAGCATGTGTAAGCTTTAATGGATGGGCAATGAAGAAAAGAGGGCCAGTTCTAGTGTCCATGTTCAGCCCCATTTCAACGGTTGTTTCCGTCATTCTTTCTGTTATTACCTTAGGAGACTCCATCGACGTTGGAAGGTATTCTATTTATTTTGTGTTTGCTTTTTTGTTTTAGAATGTTTTTGAACTATTTACTTGAAAAAGGAAAACATAAAAAAGTTAATATGTAAAAAAGATATTTATTAATTAGATAAAGTTAGTTCAGTGGTATGTTTACCACTCTTAAATCATCTCAAATACAATAATCTATTTGGATAGAATTTCTTACAACATAGGATGGATAGATAACAAAATGGAACTGATACGATAAAAATAATTTTATAGAATATTGTGATAGGGGTTCTTAATTATGAAAATCTCCTATAAATCCTCCTAAGCATTATTCTCTCCTTATTTTGTTTTAAATAATTGTATTGAAGATGAAAAAATATATTTTTATATTAAAAAAAGATTGTTATTGTGTTATTAATAGAAACTCAAAAAGTATATAATAATATTGGAGATAATAGAGTTGTGAGTTCCAATTATATCCATCTTCATTTTTCACATCTTGAATTAATTGTAATAGTAAAAAAAAAAAAAAAATCATTTATTAAATACTTTTTTAAAGCATTTCAAATACTTTTTTGGTTTCTGTGAACTCTTAATACATACCAACTACTTCTCTATAATATATTTCAATTTTTCTTTTCTTTTTAAAGTAGAAAAAGTTTTAACAATTTCAATTTACCCAATATATTAGATCGACATAAAAATAATCTCCACATGCGATTATGCATTTTGTGAAATTCTATGATTAAACAATCAATAGTTTGAAGTTTTTTTTTTTCTTTTAAAAAAAAAATCAATAGTTAAAATTAATCTACTATTAGAAGTACTTTGTCCTATATTCTTTTTACAATAACCAAAAAAAAAAAAAAAAAAAAAACCTTAATATGTTAATTTTAGGAACTATATGAAAACAGAAAGGATATTTTTAGTACTTTTAACCATTTAAAAACTCTCCAAACTCACAACTAATAACATACGAATATGATTAAGATCAATTTTTTAAGATTAAATGAGTGTACCTAATTAACTTGAAATTTCGAACTATTGAAATGCAGCCTCGCTGGTATGTTCCTCATGTTCACCGGCCTCTACTTCGTGCTATGGGCCAAAATGAAAGAAGATTATTCCAGTGGCATCGAAAGTGAGTTCGATGCAGAGAAGCCTCTCTTAAGTTAAAATCTCTGTAATTATTCTTATGTCTTGATATTGGACTTACTAAAGTTTTAATAAATGTTCTGGCAAGATCTTTCAGGTTAAGTAGATTTAAACAATCAAATAACTAGTATACGGTATAAACATTGTGACGCATGTATATTTGTCTACATATATCAATCAGTTAGACATAAACACGAATGATAAAACCCATTGTGTCTACCGTCACACTATCATGCATGGAATAGTGTGAGATTCGAATTTTCATTTTGACGTTGTTTTTTTTTTTTCCCCTTAAGTACTATTATTTTAGATTAATGTAAATGGCCTCTATATTTTGTAATGTTTTTGCAGAACCATGACATATTGGCCTGGTCGTGTAGCGTTGCGGTGTGTTTATAACTTGAAAACATTTTTTACTGTGTGTAGCTAGAGAGATGATCACATAGAGGTTGCTTTTGGGACAGAAGCTGGTGTTTGGCAACATAGATTCTATGTAGGAAATTTTTTTCGGTGCTAAGTTTTATCTAACTAATGTTATCGGATTAGTTTGTTAAATTTCACAAAAGCTAGTGTCTACAATCAAATAATGAAACTATATTGGCTCAAAAAAGGCAAAAAGTAAAAGGAGGGAACAAAATAGTCACTGCAATTCTGCAAACTTTGATGACTCTTTCACGTAATTATATTTCTTCTTGGAAATTGGATGTTTTTATTCTTGAGGTCCTTAATATTATCGTTAAATCACGAATAGACCAGAATGGTACCTTTTTTTTTTTTTTTTTTTTTTTGAAGGGAGACCGAAATGGTTTTAAAATTGGGTAAATTGCACAAAATCCCATTTTTAGGCCTAATTACAACCGGTGGAGATTGTTACTTAAATTACAAAGACTACCCCTATTGTTACATGACATGTTAAAAGATAACAATACAGGGGTGAAATGTCAATTAATTATTAATACTTTAATAATATATAGTAATTTATTTTTTTTTGAAGTAATAATATATAGTATATTAATTAAAGAAAATAGATGGAGGCAATCCGATTTCCTCCATTAAATGAACGGAGGTGATTTGATCTCTTTCATTCTTTTAACTTGTTCCTTTTTTTTGTTAAAAAAAAAAAAAAAACTAAACAAAACAATATCAGAAGATGGAATAATCTGGAACTGGAAGAGTTTCGGATCGCTCTATAACAGATTTTGGAGTACAGCTCCTTCATGGAGCAGACTACTCCAAGAAGAGGAGAAATCTGCTCGGATGATCTCCTCACCTAGAGAACACGCTACTTAGCTTGGAGCAGTCTGCTCCTTCGTGGGAAGTAGACTCTTCTTCGCGATGAAGTATTCTGCTCCTTCGTGAGAGGCAAACTACTCTTTCACGAGTGGATCCTCCATCACTGGTGGAATGATTCCACTAATGATGGCGTTGTTTTTTCTTTTCAGTTTTGTAGAAAATAAATTATTGATTTTTATATCTTTTATGATGTTCGAGTTGTGATTGTAATGATGATGAAGTTTTCATGTTTGTGTTGTGAATTTGTGATGATGGAAAAGTTAATAAGAGTTATTCTGGTGATTTGGATTTTGGATGATGAAGGGATAGATTTTTGGTTTGGGTGAAGAGTGGGAACATGCAATGTAATAGATTTTATTTGGATGATGAGCACATAGACAAACAAACTCCTTTTTTTTTTTTTTTTTGTTTTGATGATTGTCAGGATTTTAAAATTAGATTATGATGAATGATGAATTTTTAAAAAAATTTATTATATATTTATGATAGTAAAAAAAATATAAAATACTATTAATATGAGTATATCAGACATCTTATACTAGAGAATTAGTCAAAAATTATGTTGGATGTCTCTCAAAAAAAAAGAAAAAAAAGTTAAGTTGGATGGAAGTCGAATAACAATAGTGGTCATCTGTGTATTTTTAAATAAAAATCTACATCAAATGCAGTTAGACCTCAACTCAGGGAGTTCATGCAATTTACCCTTTAAATTTCGTTGAAAGTCTTTTATTATAATTGTTAAAATTTGATAAGAATAGTTATTTTATCGTTACTATCTCCTAACTTTCTAAAGTGATGATGAACTAATCAAAATTTTTTATTATATTTAAATTAAATAGGAGAGATAAATTAATTTAAAAGAGATAATGAAATGAATTAATTTAATTAGTTTGTTCTAACATTTTAAAGTTAAAAAACACTGATGATAAAATTACTCTTAATAAAAAATAAGAATAGTATTTTCTAAAATTCAAAATCCACTTCACCTAAGAGTAAATTTAGGTGGCTGGGAAAAAAATTAAAAATATTTTTAGAAAGATTATTCACTTATAATTTAGTTTTATAAAATTTTATTTTCTCTCTTCTAAATATTGTAGCTCTCCCAAACAAAATTTTCTTACTTTTCAGTTAAATTAGAATCCCTTATTTTCTTACTTTGCAGTTAAATTAGAATCCCTTATTTCTCACTTTGCAGTTTAATTAGAGTCTCTTAAAAGGGATTATCAACAAAAGAATTTAAACCCAACTCATTTGTCTGTCATTTAACAAAGCTTCAAAAGGTAAAGCAAAATTAAACAAAATTATTACAAATAAAGGAAGCGAAACAACACTTAAATTGAAAAGAATAGCAAATATAGAAGAAATCATTTTAGCTTATAAAGTGAAAATATATATGTACCTTCAAATTAATTTCAAACTTTCTTTCTAATCTCCATTTTAGTTGATGGCATTATTTTAGAAAAAACTTCGTTTTAATTTTTGGGCTTTCAAAAAATATCAAAATTTTAAATATTTTTTTAAAATAATTCTTTTTATCTCTAACTTCTCCAAAACTTTTCAAAACAGTACAAACCGTCAGTCAACTAATGGTCAACAGTAATAGACAGTTTGGGCGAGAAGGGTAAAATAGTTTTTTCATGTGAGAGAGTAAAATCATAATATGCAGATGACTAAAATTCTTAAAATAAAAAAGAAAAAAAAAGGCATGAAATGTCTTTTATGTATTCTATCACTGTTGATTCTTAGTTAATCGACGGTTTGAACTATTTTGAAAAGTTTTAGAAAAGTTAGAGATGAAAAAAATTGTTTCTAAAATATGTTTAAAAATTGATATCTTTTGAAATTTCAATAACTAAAATAGCTTTCTCGTTATTTTATTTCTGTTGCTTTTATCCTGCACCCACTACCGCCCTGTCCGATGCACAAGTATTAAGCACGTATCAAAGTCGAACCGCTTCCTTCCGACGAAATATAAAGTGAGGATGTATCATACATGCATGGTTGTCAACCACACTGAATAATATAGATACTACTGATAAAAGTTAAGAGTTGGATCATGGTAGGCGTCTCATATCCAATAAAATTGAAGATAAAACTACAAATGTAATTCATATTTACATTTTATTCTCTTAATTTTTAAATTTATATATGATTATACATATATATAATTCCTACGAGATTTTGATTTTTGATTTCCTAGTAATATAGGACTATTTGATGAGATAAACACCGACAAACTATTTTGTAATGACACAAAACCTTGGAGTAATTAAACAAAGCCATGCATGATTGTGCGAAAAATATTTGAGATATATTTTTTTAACTATATTTGTTAAACAGCCCATATGTGCGGTAAAAACAAATGAGATGGATCCTATATCAAAGACTTAAAACATATATATAGTCATGAATAATGCAATTCAATAGAATAATTTTGAGTTGTTAACTATTTACTAACATATGTGTTACTTATTAAAAAAAGAAAAAAGTAAAAATTAATAATTATAAAAATTTAGCATTATCATATAAAAATTTTGGTGTATCAATTTGTTCCAATAATCTCTCTCTGTACATATATAAGTGTTTATATATTTTGGCGACCGACTTATGTCTTTTTCTCTTGCTTTAATACATTTTCAAAAAAATCATAACAAATCTAATTGCATTGATACCATTTTGGATTTGAAATTTTACTTATGTACATTATGAATAAAAGATAATTAGAGATGGAGTTTTTTTTTTTTTTTGAAAAAATATTTAGAGATGACGTTGACTAGGTGATATGTTTTAAATTTAATTTACATCATTCATGCATTATGATGGATAGGTTAAGAAATAAATTTTTCTTTGAATATTTATTAAGTACATTAATTAAGTTTTAGGATCTCTAGTACTAATATAGCTATTTTTACTATTTAAACTTTTCCATAAAAAAATAATTTTAAACTAACTTGTTTTTTATTATTGTATTTTTACTGGCTAATTTATTCATATTGGAGTGTTTAATTTTTTAATTATGATATGGATAAATTATTAAAAATAACAAGAACGGATCGACAACTATACAGAACAGAACCAACATAAAATTATGCCCACATAACAAAGATGCAATATGTTGCCCCAAATAACCTTTCTTTCTTTTTTAACTCATTACAAAAACTGTAACTTCTTCCAATAAAAACAGCGAAACATTTGAGTTACCAAAAAGCAATTTCAGTTTATTACTATATATATAACAACATCATCCATATAGACTACAAAAACCAGAAAATGGTTTGACAGACAACAGAGCCAACATAAACTTATCCCCACATAAAAAAGATGGAATACGTTGGCCCAAATAACCATACTTTCTCCTTTTTCTTTTTTTGATACACATTCTTTCTCTTTTTAACTCATTATAAAATTTGTAACTTCTTCCAATGAAAACATATTCAAAACACTTGCGTTACCAAAAGGCAATTTCAGTTTATTACTATACATTTAACAACTTCATCTTATAATTTTCTCAATTTAGAAAATGGTTTAAGTGCTTTATCCATTCTTGCTTGAAAATTCTGGGAAGCATTTTTAAGTCCAAAAAGCATTATAAACTATTCATAATGTCCTGCAAAACAGATAAATGTTGTCCGTGATATAAAGTCTTCATATAATTTTATCAGCCAAAGTCTACTTCTACAATCGAATTTTGTAAATATGAAGCTTTTATATACAATTCATTAATTCATTTTTATTAGGAATTTTGTAGTTGTTATCTAATTATATGTTTCCTTTCTTTTTTTAATCTAATTTTTGGTTGCCATCTACTCACAGTGAGGCAGGCAACAATGATAGAACCTACTTATATGCCCCACGAACCTGTTCCCCTACCTACAAATGAGATTGTTTTGGTTATTAATTTGTGTAGAGTTGAAGAAGAAATTGAGCCAGCAATAAAAGAAAACTAGCTAGGAAAGGGCCTCATATGTTTCTGAGATTTCTTTTAATAATATCGTTTGGCAATTGATAATCACAATCAAAGTTTAAACGAATACTTTCTTTTGGAACGTAATTACATATTTATTCAAAATTACTTTAAGTTTGAAAAAAAAAAAAAAAAAAGGAGTTACAATGTAGAAAGGTTTATGTAAAATGGACGCATGAATGTCTAACTCAGTTAAAATGTGACGTATAATTAATTATATGATATCTTTGTCAATTGACATGTTTTAAGTGAATGATGGGTATACCCTAAGATACAAAATAAATTATTAATAATACCAACTTTTGTTTCTTTATTATATCGTGTCCATTATTTCAAATTTTGGTTATTAGAAATTTGAAGAAACAAAAACATATGTCGAAAACGACTCCAAACTTGCCCTTAATGTAGTATGTCTACCAATAAAAGGCTTGATGTCTTGACATATTACCAGCAGTATTATGACTCTAAGATCTCGTTTGGTATACGGAATTAGATTAAATTATTTTGATTGGAATAAACTAGATTGCATGCATTGGAAAAATTAATACTATGATGTATTTGACATTGTATGGGATTGAATTAAAAATCTGTCTATTGTTTGACCTATTATGAGATTGAATGAAAAATAATTATATATTATATTATTATTTGTGTAAAATAAAGCTAAAATATTTTAATATTACTTTAAAAAGTAAAATCTAACTCTTCAAAATTAATTTTTTAAATAACATTTATTTTATAATTATGATTGAAATATATTATTTTTTATTATTTTAATAAAGTATATAAAAATAGTATTAAAAATAAATTTAATGTATTATAGAATTAATATAAGATAGGAAATTAAAAAAAAGGCGTGCCATGTTAGTGGGTTAAATTAGTGGGACAAATTTAATCCATCAATATGGGATAAAATTACTGTATGGGATTGGAAAAATCCAATCTCTTGCAACCACCAATTAGGGATTGGATTGAAATTTGTCCAATCCAATATAACAAAAGTTTGATCCACTTAAAAAACATTTTCAAAACGATTATATTCATGTGAACCATAGGTTACTATAGTATTGACTTGTCTTTAATTTTTGGCCCTTTGGATGCTCAAAGGACCCTAATGAGAAAGAAAAGTTCTCCCCCTTAATCTGCTAGCTTAAGGCTCGCTCTTATGGAGGGTAGTTGAATAGCCTGCTACCCTTAGGCCTTAACCACCCTGTCTGTCCCCGCTCTCGGGGTCCAACCTCCGTTTCAAATATTTCAGTGCACTGAATATATGGCATGTAATATGAATATTCACTCGGATACCATGTTTAATAGTGTGATGTTGATGGTGGAGAAATAAACAAAAGCCACAAGCTAACTGCACAGGAAAAATGAGAGGGTAGGGAGACTTTGTCAAGGGGCCCATGCCTATTGTGGTGTGCGGCGGAAAAAATGTAGAACGCATAGTTTAGTGGGCGTGGGCTTCTCAATCAGAGGAATCTATCTACTGAGATAACAGGCCAAGTTGGAGTGCAAATCCGACCCAAAATGTTACTCCAATATTGTGCATCGGCATCATCAAGCATGGTTGATTGTTAAGTAACATTAACATCTTAACGCACCAACTTGTTTTTTGATGTGACCATAGCTTTTGAAATATGGTTCGACGTGTGAAATTAGAATACGTGTTTGATTTTTATAGATAATGGCTTCTTATGTTTTACACGTGGCAAAAAGTTTCAGATAGTCCATTAAAGAATGGACTCACCTAGTCACTTGCTTATCTTTAGACATTGTGTCAACGATATTAATGCACACCATTGTTGTGTCATGTTCCTCATGAAATAGAGCATTTGTGTGTTTCGATAAAAAAAAAAAAAAAAAAAGAAAAAGAAATAGAGCATTTATGTATTTTCAGTTGGGTTGTAATGTATCATGTAATTTTCGCCTATTTTTCAAAAGAAGACAGTATTATCAATAAAACATCGCGAAAAAGAAGATTAAAGACAAAGCAAGGGAACACTAAATTTTCGCCTATGTTATTAGTATTTTATAAATATGTTTTCTATATTTTTTCAAAATGAAGAAATATAAAACCATGTTTATTGGTGATATTTATGAAAAAGAAAAAAAAAAACCTAAAAGACAGAACACAATTTTTTCAATTGTATTAAACAAGAATTAGTGACATTATTTCGACATTTTCACTGATTTTCACTTTTATTTGTTAGTTGCGTAAGTAGCATGTGGATCTATTAAATGATACTTTAATTTACTAAAAATAAATTTGTTAAAACTTATAAAGTTTTATATATTATATATATGAATTATATTTATTTTTTTATTATTAATAAAAGTAGTCTTTTCAAGATTAATAAAATATATTATATTTTATAATGATTCTAAATAAATTTAACACCACTCAATTTTAAATTAAGTTTTTAATTATAAATAAATAAATATACATATACATATACAAATTCCTATATTTTTAATTAACAAAAATTAATATAACTACACACAATATTACTATTACAACATGCTAAAAATATAATTTCAAAATAAATACTACAAATTTATTTTATAATGTTAATTTTTCTTTATAATGTTGTTTTCAGTTTCTCTTATTAGACTGGTTTTCAAATTCTATAAATATGAAAATTAATTTTTTTCATTTTCAAATAAAGGTTAGTAAAACCAATAAACAAAAACAATTACCAAACAAACTTTTTATTATTTTTTTTAAAATTTGTTTGTTTGTATTTTAAAATTTAATATGAATAAAAGTTACGCTTCAAGATGTTTTTAAATTCAAATATAAATAGTATATTACTATATATTTAAAATATTAAAAATATTCTTTTACTTTATTAAATTATTAGCATCAGAAGATTATTTACATTCCTAGATATTTTTTTTTAACATGTTGCAAATATTAAATCTTTTAGATCTTGAAAGTGTTGAATTTATGTATATAATCTTTGTTGGACATTAAGTAAAAAAATTATTCTTAAAGATAATTACGTAGACTATTATTGAACGGCCCACAAGTATATTCACCGAATACAAACCGATGGTAGATTTCTCTTGATTTCCAGGATTTTATTTCAATGGCTTCAATTAAAAATAAATTAATTAATAAAAGGAACTGCAGGCGCGCGTGAGTGTACTATCTCCCAGGTGGAAAATCCATGCATATGAGCCTGTGTACATTCAATGCCTGTGCAGATGAGAAGTTTTGTTTCACGAGGTCCCGAGAACGCAGCTCTTATTAGGTGGTAAAAATATTATGTGTCAAGTATATATGATTGGACAATGCATATGTCCCTATGAAGTGTCATGGACGGCATACCATGAGATTATCACAGAAATTTTTCTCTACTTGAGACACCCTCCTAACATGCACAGTAGTTGCATGCAATTGCAGAGAACTGAAGTGCAAAGAGCATGTTACTTCTTTATTTTTTTTTGAAATAACAAAGAGCATGGTATCTGTCGCGTATTTTCTGATTCTTGTGAAAAAAAAAAAAAAATAGTGTGGGTCTGTGGGACGGACTATTAACTATTAACCATGTCAAATGGTTATATATATATGTGTATATATTTATATTTGATTTATAATACCATTTCACTCATATGATATCATATAATTGAATTATCAGTTACATCTAATGTTTGATGACATTGCATCATACAAGTAGAAATGTGTTTATTACAGGTGGATCCAGCATACCAAAGGTTCTCAAGTTATAGGTGGGACTCATGGTAAACCGAACAAAAGTACAAAAAGCCAAATGAAGAAGACGGCACGTACAAAGCACTATTGTGCAGGTTGTGTGTATGCGTATGGGAAGGAACAGGGCAATTAATCCAGAATAGTTGGCATCACGAACGACAAAGACTTGCTACGGTCCTAACAAAACGGCATTCACGGCGTAGAATTGAAGGCCAAGTCCGAGAGGCCTCATATGGAATCATATGGTAATTATTAGATAGCAAGACAAATTCTTACGAATTTCTGTCCTGTAATAGTCAGACTTCCTGTTGGAACTAGATGATTGGACGTGTTGTTGCCGTTCACAGGCTGCAAGATTATTTATATGCCCCGATGTATGGTTTACATGCTTTTTAAATTATCTTAATGTTGCTGTTAATATATACATATATAATTAAAAATCTATCCATGTAAGATCGAATAAAATCCACTCTCATAATAAAATAGAGAAAACTTCTCACACATACTGAGACATCCACATATTAAAACTTGAACTCAGCACAATCACATATGTAAATGAGGTAGTGTACTAATTACTTGAGTCACAGCTGAATGTATTTTTCTATCTATATTTTATTAGGTTTGAATTTCCTTAAAATGTTTTTGCTAAAGAACTTTGTAGCTATTAAAACTTATAAATTTGTTTTACCCAAATTTAAAGACTATCTTTGCAAAGTTTACAATTGAGAGGATGTTTATCATAAAATCTTGTATCTGTCAAATATAACTTTATTAATTTAATCCGAAACACAAGAAAGTTCCATTTTTCTTATTATCTAAACATTTCAAGTCTTCATGCGACATGCAAGTTTATAAACAAGAACCGATGCTGATGAGTAATTTTATATGTTATTTACACTTCTATACGCGGTGATCAGGAAAACGCAAACGATTGTTCTATTTGCAAGTTAAATAGTTTGAATTATTTACAACACATAATATTCAATTAACCAATTTTGGATACACAGAATTATTATCATTTTTTTTTTTTAAATTCTTACATGCAAGTCAAAATACAAATGAAACTTCAGCTCAGTGCTCATATCAAAATGAATTATCTTCTAATTTTAATTTATTTTGTATTCCTAACAAATAGGTCAACGAGTATAAAATGTTTATATTATTATATATACTTTTATAATTTAAGTACTTAAATATTTAATTAATTTATACTTCCAATTCGCTCATATGACTCATATGACCCTATAAATAATGAGTCACGGTCTGCTAAAAATTATTTTAGGGGGCATGATGTGCAGCGAAGCTACCCAACCAAAATCAGCAAAACCCACTTTCAGTCAAAAGCATTGTTTGTTTGGGTACTGGTGGTATACTCAGGGCGCAACCGGTTCCAACTTCTATTTGTCTTTGAAACATAATTGGAAGAGTTCTTCTCAGAATATGAGAGAATAACTCACAGCTAATGGGAGACAACCGAGAGGAGGTGTAGAAGTTGTATATAATTATAAATATTTTTCTTACAAAAACTTATGAAGTCTCTAAAAGTTGAGATATAATTTTAAATATGCCATATTTTAGGAATTAATATTACATATTAAATAAATCTAAAAATTTTGGAAAGACATATAGCACTAAAATTAAACGTATTTAATCTTTAAATGAAGCTACATTATACATACTGTCAACTTCCATTTGTTTCAAAAAAATATATAATGACCTTAACTGATCATGAATAAAATACCTCTTGAAATTAAGAGTTTTTTTTTTTTAATTATCAAGTGATCAGAGACCACAAATAGTATAAATAGTAAATAAAACTCAAAGAAGAGAAAAAAAAAAAAAAGAAAATTGGGAATGAAGTTTTGAGTTTGACAGTTGAAGATTCAGCGATGTTAAGTGCGCTTGTGATCACAGACTGCAGAGGGAGCGTGGGCATAAAAAATTCTAAAAAAGCACCGGTCCGTTACTGTTACCACTTACTTGTTGGCGCAAATATCACCCGCAAAAAGCAACAGAATCTTATATATTTATTAATTTATCATTTATTTATGTAGTTGTACTTCATTTCTTCACTCAAAAAATTACTTATGTTTATAGTTAAAATTTTTTATATAAAAGAAAAAACATTATCCTTCAAGAAAAAATAAAAACAAAGCAGTGTTGTTTTATTATTCTCATTATCATTTTGCTCGAGGATGAATATTTTATTAATTAGACAAATGGTCACATAAATGAAGTGAAAAAAAAAATTATGGGAGCCCAAAAACAGAATGTTTTGGGTGACAACTAAAAGCAGATTCGGGAGGTTGTCGTTGCTATGGCAAAGGCTTGGGTCGGCAACTTCTCTCCCCAAACTGGTGAGTTCCTTGCCCTTCGCGAGGGCCTCTTGCTCGCTGTCGCTCTGAATCTCAAGATTGAGTTGGTTGAGGTTGATGTCGTGGGAGTTACTTCTGCTGTGAATGACTCTTTTGTCGCTAGGGGTGAAGTTTTCTCTCTTGTTTCTGATATTAAGGCCTTGTGTGAGGTCGTGGGCGCTTGTAAGTGTCTAGCCGTTCCCAGATTCGGGAACCACTTGGCGCATAGGCTCGCTTCCTTGGCCTTGTCCTCTTCGGAGGTCGTTTATTGGCAGAATGTCAATCCTAATTGTATATTCCCTAATATTTTTGATCTATAAAAGCTCGATTTTATTTCAAAAAAAAAAAAAAACAGGGTCAAATCATGCTACCACATCGTAGGGTGGAGAATATTTGTATGCTATAATTGTTTCCAATTGCCCAGACCTATCTCAGCTAAATAAAAATTGTTTCAGATTTGTGTTTGATAATATTGTTATTTTGAATATCTATATTATAATTAAATGTTTTTCAGTTTTTATTAAATTCTTTTATTTACAATTGTGACTGTTCCTTTTAAAGGATGGTACATTTCATCATTTTTTCATAAATGGATTAACGCACAATTAAACTATTGATTTGTTTTTGTTATTTTTATTTTTATAATCTTTTATTTTTCTTTATTTTATTTAATATGGAGATAAAAACTATAAAAAGGAACTAAACAAAATGTAAGATAAAGCTTGAAAGAAGGTTTGCATGACAATGAGAAAGTCCAATAACCCATAACCAATTGATTTTATATAGAGAGAGAGAGAGAGAATTATTTCTATTACATTATATAAAATCACATTGTTTTGTAATTGTTTTTTTTTTTTATTATTTTCGATAAATTCGGAAATTACCATGAAGAATGAATGCAAACAGAAAACATAAAATGTGAAAAGTGACTGGTGTGCAGATCTCGTGGCAGCATTGACCCATTGGCCTGTCGCTACAACAAACCCAACAATTTTATTGACCCGTATAAGTGTACAAGTGAGCCACAAATTTAATTTATTAACTCCACCAAATTTCCCCAAACACCCTTATTAAATATCATTAATTACGCAAATCTATTATCTAACGGAAGACAGCAGCATGAATTCAACTTACAACATGGCATTTATAGGTTTACTCCATTTTCACGCATCATATTACATGGCATTCCACTAGGTCAATTTATTTTGCTAAGACATAATAAATGTGATAAATGAAATAAATTATGTTATAATCTCAAAAAATTTATCTAAATGATATAATAAATTGATTTGTAACTATTATATTATTTCATAATTAATGTGTTTATTATTTTATTTGTAAAAAAAAATAAGCAAAATTTTCGATAATTTAACATTACTTAGATTAAATGATATTTTTTTAGATTAAATTTATGGTTATTAACTTAGTAAAAGAATAAAATTAATATAATTAGAGACTTTACAAATGATTACTTACATGTAAAATTTGACTATTTTTGTTTAAATTGGAAGAGGTTATTCTTTGCTTAAGAGAACATTCATATACAAATTTGCTTAATTGATAAAATTCACTTTGAGGGGTCCATAGAAAAGAAGAAATTCCGCTTAAAAGTTTTGAAACCAAATCCATCAAAACTTGAATTTGATTTTTTTTTTTTTTTGAAAAAAAAAAAATGAAGATGATGATAGTGTAATAGGAGTAAGTTAGAGTACAATTCTACAAAGTGTAGTATAAAGTAAAATAATAATAATAATAAATAAATAACTAGAAAACAAAGGTGAAGAAATGGCAAATTGTATGTGAGAAAGCAGTAAAAAGAAAAGCTTATTATCCAAATGGGCAAGATTTGCATGTTACTTGTCCCTCTTTCGCCATTCATGATCACACACAGTTTTAAATATTTTCCATATCTAAAAAATGAACAATTAGAATAATATTTTCTTTTACAATTTACAACTGTTTTTTGTCATATATTTTTACATATCTCTAGAATCATAATTTTTGGGTTGTTTGTGTCTTTTGGTGGAGGAATGCTTGTCACCTACTCCTTTTAAGTTCCCAATCTCTCTGTGCTTTCAGTCTTTATAGTGGGGAAGAGAGAGAGAGAGAAAGTGCTTGGGAGCTTTTTTAAGTCATTTGATCTTTGCTTGTTTCTACTTCTGCTTCTGTGGTGTGGCCAATGGAGAAGCACAAATGCAAGCTCTGTCCAAGGACTTTCTCTAATGGCAGAGCTTTGGGTGGTCACATGAAAGCTCACTTGACAGCACTTCCTGTCCCTCCAAAGATGACTCAGCAGCAACTCGGTGATGGTACTGAGTCAGCTTCGTCTTCTTCTTCTGGTGAAGAGCGGGAACAAGGAGATAAAAGCAGTGAGATTATTGCAGAGGAGAAATCTTTGGCTTATGGGTTGAGAAACAATCCCAAAAAGAGTTTCAGGTTTGCAGATCCTGAGTTCTCTTTTGCAGCTGATACAGGGTCTGTGGTTCAAGACAGAGAGAGCGAGACTGAGTCAAAGAACCCAACCCGGAGACGATCCAAGAGGAGTCGCAAACTCTTTGTAGCAGCAGCAGAGCAGGATCAGAAGCAGAATTTTAAAATCAAGCAACCAAAGTCGCAGAAACCCAGTTGCCTGGAGTCACCAACCGAGCCAGAACCGGTGAGTTCAGTGTCAGACACCTCTCCCGAAGAGGACGTAGCTATGTGTCTAGTGATGCTATCAAGAGACGTGTGGATGAGAAACAAAGAAGCAGAAGAAAGGGAAAGATCAGTTGAAATGTTAGAGGAATCAGAAGAGATCAAGTTGAGCAAGATTCGCGGCAAGCATCGCTGTGAGAAATGCAGGAAAGTGTTTCGATCTTATCTAGCATTAAGTGGACACAACAAGGTTTGTGGAGCTGCAGAGACAAGAAATGCAGGTAAAGTAGTTATTGTTGCTGATGAGAAAATCTTTGAGTGCCCATTTTGTTTCAAAGTATTCGGGTCTGGTCAAGCCCTTGGAGGGCATAAGAGATCTCATTTGTTAGCTTCTTCGTCAACTACGACTACTCGAAATCCTATTAAATTCGAGAACAATTTGATAGATCTTAATCTTCCTGCTCCATTGGAAGAAGATGACTATAGTGTGGTGTCAGATGCATAGCAAGAGTGAACATATGGATCTGAGTATGTTTACTTCTTTTTCTGCAAATTTGGTGAATTGGGTTCTTTGTAGGTAGAGTTTTTCTTCATGTTTATTCAATGGTTTTGATTCTTGAAGCTACTGGATTCTGCTACATGGTTGACAATAACTCTTTTTACTTCGTATTTTTCACCAACTATTTTGTCATGGCTAGTTCGAGAACAGTAGTAGTCTCTGTAACAACTTAATGTCAAGGTTCTTTAAAAAAAAAAAAATTAAGCAGAAATTCAAGTGCTTTTTTAGTATCAAATGCAAGCAATGAAAGTGCTTTTTTGGTTAGCAAATGCAAAAGTGGTGTTGTTGCTGTTGGTTACTGTAGAATTAGTTGGGCAAGTTTATAGCAGTAGTAGTAGAAGAAGCGGATTAGCATAACTTTGTTGAGACTTCACTTCATGTGTACCTTATTTTGGGTGAAGTATTCTTGGGGTTTTGGTTAGTGGACCCAAGAACTTGGTTCTCTGTTGATACCTGAAGTGAAGTGCTCTCGATTCTGTTAATGTCATATGTCCTGTTCCTGTTTCCAGCTGTTCCTGTAAACTGTCTTTCTCCTCTAAAAGGGTAAAGCTTACAAAATTTTTATTTATTTTTTCTCATCATGGGCTTTCACATCTTTTTTGTTCTCTGTTTCAGCTGCTGCTTGTTTTAGCTTAAAGTATAAATTCAATGATTTGAAGGTGAACTAGAAACTGTAAACTGAAATGACACAATTAACCTCAATGGTCCACTTAATTCTATACTACCTTTTATTCGGAAGGTAGAATATCATTATTTTTTTTCCTATAAGCACATTTCCACTCTCTATTAAAATCCCCTATTTAAAAATATCAAAACTTCAATATTTTATCATTTTTTATTATAGGAGTAAATTTTTGTATTGAGTAAATAAATATTGATTAAACTCGTAAGGAACTAAGCACCTGACAAACCTCTAAAACCGATCCATTTCAGCTTTAAAATAAAAGCCTTCAATATTTTATCTATATAGCTATTCTTGAAAATTATTCAAATTGTAAGAAATTTTTGAAAAGTCGCCATTTACTTTTGTTCCAAAATAGCATGGATTTATGCAAATGATTTTAAATTTATCATAATTTGTGTATCATTTTAAAAATTACAGTAAAAATATATCTTCAATTTTGTAATGTTTTAAGATACAATTAGATTTAATCGAAGATTAAGGGAAATAAATAGTATAATTGGGTTGCAAGACAGCCCGCTAGAAAAGAAAGAGTGGAGATCATATCTGTTGAGGGTGACGGGTGAAGATCCGAATTCCTTAAAATTCTGACCAAAGCAGACGTGTAAAAATAAGACGGAATTACAATTTAGCTACCCAGACGAAACTCTAATTCAAGCGGAGCAATTGTTTCGATATTATTACAATTTACCTACCTCCCGTTATCAACTTTCCGTTAAAATTGTCTGTGAACAGTAAAAAAAAGGAAAAAGACGAAAATGCCCTTGATTGTTGAAGTTGACGTAATTGACCCAATAAAAAATTGAAAAATCAAAATTGAAAAATTGAACAGAGATTGAACTGCTGCCTTTGTTCTGGTTCAGCTCCAGTCACACTTCATCATCGCTTAGGTTGCAGAGAAGCATCGGTTGGACAGGGGGCTGGGGAACACACAAGGCAAGCTGGAGGTGGAGTTTAGTGCTGAAATCCAGCCAGCCAGTAGTTGGGCTGGAGGAGATAGAAAGAATAGGAAGAGATGTTCCGAACTGAGATTCTGAGATTCTATTCCGTTCCGTCACCCTCTGCTTCTTACTCTGCTGCTACTAGTAATGGCGGTGCTTCTACAGGTGCTGCTACTGATGCAGGGTATCGATCTCGATCTGTATATGTGGCTGGAACAGATGCCATCTACTGCCTTGCCTTTGCTCCCTCTACTGCGTCTAGATCTGCTGCTCTACTGCCTTGCCTTTGCTCCCTCTACTGCGTCTAGATCTCTAGATGCCATCTACTGCCAAAGGAAGAAGGTGAGGGCAGATTGAAGAAGATGAAGGAGAGAAAGAAGAAGAAGAAGAGAAGAAGAAAAAGAAGAGGATCGACGGACCGAGCAGCTCCGACCAGACCAAGACCGACGCCAAGCTCGTCGACGCAGCCACGATCTCGCCACAAACCGAGCAGCCGAAGCAAACCAGACTCGTTGCCGCACCCCAACCAGACCAACGACGACGACGAGGGGAGCTGTCGATGCGCACGACCTGTAGAACCCAGCTCAAGCCGACGCCAAACACGAACCAGACCTCGCCGAACTCAACCAAGACCAGTCCTTCGCGCACACAAAACCGGCGACAGATTGAAGGTAGATCGGAGCAGAACCGACGACAGCAAGTGCCATCACGACCACCACGAAGACCCGACGCGAAAACAAGCTGATCCACGCCATTTCAGCTCGAGATCAGACCCCAAACGCGACCAAATCTCGTCGGAACAGTGATGAACTGTGACTGGAGCTGAACCAAGGCAGTAGTTCAATCTCTCAAACGGATGATCTGAGATTTTTTTTTTTTTTAAATTCATTTAATTTTTTTAATTTTTTAGACCACTGCCCATCGAAATGACGACTTTACCCCTGAATCAATTCACGGTAACGGAAAGTTGATAACGGGAGGTAGGTAAATTGTAATAATATCAAAACAATTGCTCCGCTTGAATTAGAGTTTCGTCTGGGTAGCTAAATTGTAATTCCGTCGTAAAAATAATGTGCCTTGAAAAGAACGAAATGTCCGGGCAAAAGGAGTTGGCATGTTATTCTTATAGAAGAACCAGTCAGATTATATTAAATTAATTAATTAAATTAGAGGATTTAATAAAGGGGTTTAGGTTGATAAGAGAACAGTGTTGATTACAGGGACATGTCAGTCATTAAATGATTGGTCTTTGGGTCTTTTCTCTCATGCATACCAAGGTCATTTCCTTGCTTCATAAGAATTGAAAAAGCTAGGGATTGGTGCAAGCAAGAAGCAACCCATCCTTGTTTCTTTTTATAGACCGGAATCTTCATCCACTAGACTATTTTGTGTGTGAACCATCTATTAATTTTACGTTCTTTTTCTACTTATGTTCCACTAAGGAACATAAATGGAAGAAAAAAAAAAAAAGTTCTTGTGTGAACAATTCAAATTTAAGATTTGATGTTTAAAAAAAAAAAATTATAAATGGATATTGCTAGAAGTTAGGGAAAACTTTTCTTTCAAAAACCCTCTAGCTTTGATCATATTGGAGATATTTATAAGATATCAAATAATGGAAAAAAGTCGTCATGGGTTTTAGCTAGCATTTGCTAAACTAGATGTTTCGGATTATGGTATCTTTGTTTATATGGCACTAACGTATTGAGAAATCTGAAAAATGATACTCTAAAAATAAGCTTTAATAGCGCTAAAACATTGCTCAACTTTTTAGAAGATATAAATTGCTTCATGTAATAATTTGTGTGAATTATTTGTGCTTAAACAAATTATATTTGTCTAAGCAAATTGTTTGCACGAACTGAACAAACTATCTCTACTCAAGCGAACCGTTTGAGCGAGCAGCCTGTTTTGAATTAATTGTTTGTTTATGCAAACTATTGATTCACATGAATTGTCGTATATTTATTTTCGCGAACTGCATTAATAAAAGATAAATTTGGTAATTTACATTCTTAAATAACATTAAAACTAAATTTAACATTTTAGTGTCATTTTTCATACTCAACAATAGTTTAGTGCTACCTCATGACATTATCTCTTGTGTTTAACTATTAAAGTAAATTAGGAGTTTAAGAGAACGGAAATATTCGAACTTGTAATATCATTAGACCAAACTCATTTTATCAAAACTTATCAAATTTTTAAAATTTACATTGTGATTGGCCCCTTCAAAACTATAAAATTATTATCATGATATTTATTTATCACCAACTAGATAATAGCTACCATAGCCCAATTCGGTATCTACCAAGTTTGGGTGTCTGCAATATAGGTTTTATTTAAAGTAAAACACTAAAACTAGATAATTACTAAGTTATTATTATTATCATTATTGAAAGAAATTATTATTATAATTTTTAAGAGATAAACCTCGAGTAATAATAATCTGTATGCCTTAAATTTAGTCTTAATTTTAAGTGGGAATTTTTTTTTTTTTTAACTTGGGATTAAGTAGTGGTATCACATTATGTATATTTAAGTTTTTAATTTACTATAGTATCTGCGTAAAGGCCATGATTAAAAGTTGGGATTATTTGCAAATTTTACATGAGCGTTCTTACATTAGGCTTATTTTTAACCTAATTTACAACAATATTTATGTAAATGGCATTATGAAAGACCTGAGATAATTGATAAAATGAACGTATTAGTAGCTACTGCAAATTATTTTGAATGTCGAATCTTCAGTTGAAGCAATTGTGAGATTTTATCTTCGGTTCAATGTGATTTGATGGTAGAAAACACTCATTCAATTTGATAATATCAAGTATTCAAATCATTACACTGTTAATGATAGTTAAAAAAATTTGCAAATTTTTTTAAAGTAAATGTTTGGACCATTTACACCATGTTTAATTTTAGATTTTAGTCAATTTTAGCAAACCTTGATTTGTTAAATACGTTATCGTGTCTTTTTGGACGTGGAAGATATTCCTTCAAATTTGTGCTTTCTTTTTCTTTTTCTCTTTACGTCCAACTCGTAGAGCACTAATTTGTGGGCTTAGCTTTGACAAAAATACAACAGACAAAATCATGGTCAGAAATTTGTTGCCTCTTCATCAATTCCTTTATATAAAATGTTGAGTGCAATGTCTATATACTCCATAGATTATGTTTGAATCAATTCTAGTTTCACCTTTCACGGTCATCAGTCATTACTCATTACACATTTCCAACTATAATTACGAAATCTGCCTGGCAACAACACCCCTATTCATTACGCACTTCTCTCAAAAGTTGATTTCTTTTTCTTTTTGTTATTTTTTAATATTACTATTTGATTGTCCATTCTCTTTACCCTTCTCTTTCTTGTAATTTTGATTCTAATGTCTCTTTCTGGATTCAACATCTTTTTCAAGTCTATGGTAATAATTACTTACAAATTTCATTGTAGATTCTTACTTTCTAAACGTCCAAATTGCATTTTTTATAACCTTTTTCTTGTCAAAACATGCAAGGGAACAAATCTAAATATCATTAAATCTCGTTGAGTTAACTAAAAAGTTTGTTTTTTATTAAAATTTAATAGGGATATTATGAAACCCCCCTTATAAAGTAAACTAATTGACATTTACTCTCGATTTTTTTTTGTTAGATGAATCGCCCTCTACGGGTTAAAAAAACCGGGTTGATGTTAAATTTGAAGGGTATAACGGTAATTGAATGAGTAATTTTGTTTATTTTAATAAAATTAAACAAAAATTAAAAATAAATAAATAATTTTTCAACTCCCTCTCACTCCATCTTTTTCTTTACCATTCTCTCTTTCACTCTACCATTATCTTCTCTCTCCCACTCCTCCGTCTCTCATTTTCTCTCACCCCTCACATCCTCCTCCATCACTGGTGACCAACAACACCCTTCTCCTCCATCTCCTTTTTTTTTTTTTTTTGGTTATCAAGTTTTGGGTTTCGAATCTAAAACCAGACGATTTTATATTCAAATCGAACTCAGAACCAGACGGTTCTGGGTCGGGTGTGGTAGGTGGTTTAGGGTTGTTCTTGGTGGTTTGTGATGATATGGGGTGGAGAGGCAACTCTTATTGGGTGGGTCTGAATATAATGGGTCTCTGTAGGGTCTGAGTTTTTTTTTTCAATTTTTTTCAAATGTTGAGGATGCTGATTATGATGTTTCTAGTGTTCTAATTGATTTTTTTGATGTTGCCGATGTTGTGGGTTGATGTTGATGATGATGGTAGCTGATGATGGTGGCTAATTTGGGGTTTTTTTTTTTTTTGGAAATAAGCTAATTTGGTTTTAATATATTGCTGGAAAGATTTATGGTTTTTTATTTAGATTTCTAGATTTGGTTTTGATTTAGCTTTTCATTTTGGATTTTGTGGGGTTCAAAACTTTTCTAGGTTTTTTACTTAGGTTTTTCTGGGTTTCAACCTGAAAACCAGAAATTCTTTGTTAATTAGTTTTATTTTTTTAATCTTGTATTATTTTTTTTAATTTAATATTATTATTAATTAATAATTTAAAGGGTAGTTTAGTCATTATTTAAGTTTGAAGGGTATTATAAGGATTTTATGGAATCTTGATACGGGTATTTTAGTAATTTCATGATTTTAGACGAAAAATGTTAACATTTTAGATAAAAAGTTAATGGTAAGGGGCAATTCATCTAATAAAAATAAATAAATAAATCTCAATCAGTTTACTTTTTAGGGGGTTTTTCATCATATCCTAATTTAATTTCATTAGTCAAAGCCTGTTAAAACTGAAAAATTACATATCCTGTAACAATTACTTACATAAGTTTGAGAAATAACTAATTTTATAATGCAAAATATATATATAGAGAGAGAGGGGGGTCTTAAAATAAGGTATACTTGATTTTAAAAAGTAAAGACCAATCAATCAAATTCATCCATTGCATTCCCTCTTCTAAAATAAATTATCTCTCCTATTTAATTCAAATACAATAGATAAATTTGATTGGTTGGTCCTTACTTTTTAAAATCAGATAAGCTCTCTCTATATATATGTGTGTGTATATATATATATAAAGATACATAGTTGTGGTAAGATTAAAATTCCCACTATAAATATAAAGGGAAAGTATATAATCATCTTAATTATGAGCAAAGGGCATTAAATAAGGGATTTTGAGTTCAAAGTTCAAGATAGAGTTAGAAAAAAATGCAATAGGAAGACTGGAAATTTAGATGCAAAGTGATAGTGATGTAAGTGTGCCTTGTAATCGGATCAAGGCAATGAAAGAGCCAAGAATATGACATAAGCAACTTGAACTAACACTGAGCTTATCCATTTGTTCCCGCGCAAGCCGTAATTAATACACAATCAGAAAATCAATGATATTAATTTTATTAATCTATTTGCTATCAATTAATATAGTAACTAACTTAACACCATTAGTTCATTTATTTATTATGTCATCTGTCTCTCTGTTTGACATCTACATGTCAGGTACCAAACTATTATAGCGACATTTAAAAAAAAAAAATTATAATTGCAACAATAGAATAGATAAAATGTTATTTTCTTAAGATAAATTTTTAAGTTTTAATTTATTAATAAGATAAACTCAATTATTACTAATTTTGGAATATTTTCATTAATAAATTATCATTCTATCATCATTTACTATTCAGAAGATTATTATTAAATGGTTGAGTATTTCTCTTAGTTCTAAAAGATCACAAATTTTAAAACACAATGTGTGAGTAATTTTATATGAATTTAATCATCTCTTTCACCATAATATATATATATATATATTAACCAAGGTTGACATTAAAATAATACATTCTTGCTTTATTTCCAATGTTTACAAAAATAAGTTAGTTTATACATATATAATGTAACATGACCCGAAGTGTCAAATTAAGATCTCCTGAATCCTCCCGAGATAAATTAATCAATATTACAATTGACAGAGTACATGTACCCTTTATTTCCAATTTTTATGAAATATATGTTCTTTTAAATGACTAGATAATATAATATGAATGGTCTATTTGCACTTCTTAAGATTAACCATTCACAATACAAAGAGAAAACTCCTCATAATTATCGGTAAAAATTGTAAGGTGAAAGTTGAATCTTAGGACGAATATAAAGTGAAAATGAACTAAATAAAGTCAAGTTTAAAACTAGAGAGAAGCTGAGATCAAAGAAGTTACATTTGACCCTACTCTGTTTTTTCTCATTTGAAGCGAGAAAAGTAAAAACCACACAAACTTCCCAACTTATTAGAATAACTAGTAATGGAATTCAAATTTTTGAACGCCATCTTCGCAATTTTATATGAAAATGTTTTTTTAACTCTTCTAGGATTTGTGAGTAAAAATGTGAAAGTACGTACATTTATTTTAGAATAATATTTTTGACAGACGAAGACAACGTTTATATTTATTTACAGCGTTATCTACTCATTTAACGGTTTGATTTTTTTAACCATTAACTTTAACTCTAGAAGGGTAATAAGGTTATTTTCTCTTTTTTTTTTCTTTACAAATTATATTATTTAATCCATTTAAAATTTTAAAATTTATAAAATAAATTAAAAATTAAATAATTTTGAAACTTAAAAATAATTAAAAGATAATTTATATATAAAAAATAGTTTTTTCAAATGAATTTGAGTTGTTCATTTTAAAAATGGACGATTAAGATCAAATTTGAAAAAAATCAAAATATTTAAAAAAAAGAAAAAAAAATGTTGAAGATGGTAATGGATATCCAATCTAAATCTCCATTGACATCATCAACCTTTTGTGATATTTATTAAAAACACTCATCAAGACTAGCCTATTGAGCTCGCTAATTATCATCAATAGCACCCATCAACAACAACATCCATCTTCAACTCCTGGCAACCAATGAAACGCCACTACTACCTTTGCCGATCATTGAAACCTAACCCACCAAGACTAGCCTTTTGAGCTCGCCCCTGGTCAATCAAAACCTCTTTTTGATGGTTCCAAAACTGAAGTCACATATTGATCTCCATGTCTTTATCGCTGTCATCTCATCGCAACTGAGATCAATGGAAATTAATCACCACAGATCTAGCCTTTTAAGCAGCCACCTCCTTTTATTCATTTCTTCTCCTTTTTTTAAAAAAAAAAAAAAAAAAAAATTGAAACCATCGATTTGTGAGATGGACGATGGATATTTTTTACGTTTTTAAGATTTTTTTTTTTAATTGTATGATGGAAATAGATTTAGGGTATTTTTGTCGTTTACCAAATTTTGAGAGTCAACCATAACCATTGACAGTCAAACCAGTTTTTGCTATTAATACGAAGGAAGACGCTATAAATGAGTGCAAACTTTATTCCCACCTGTGAAAAATCAAAAGTCAGGAGAGTATGAGGTAATTTACTTTTAATTTTAATAAGGTACTCTTTTATATTAGAATGGATACTTGTATTTATAGTAATAATTTACTTTTTTCTTATGAGAGAGGAATAATTTACTTTTTAAAATATAAATGCATATATACATATTAAATAGATGTATAAATCATACTTAAGAATGCCAATTGACAACCTAGTTTAAACCAAGATTGGCTTTAAAATAAGACGTTTACCCTTTACTTTTAATTCTTAGTACACAATTACAATCAATGAAATTCCCATCATTTCTTAGTGTATGCACCATTTGATTAGATATTGTCCTATATAATCTATTTTTGTTTGATACTAAACTACACTATGATAATTTCTTTCAAAGAGGACAATATTAAGTGTATTAAAAGTAATGTAGAAGTATAACATCAAATTAGTTATTATATCAATTAATACATAGAGTTTAATGAAAATTGTATAAAAAAATAAGATTCTAAATCCAAAGAATCCTTCATACATTTTATTATTGCCTTAATCATGACAAGCCTTAATCCTTATCCTAACCTTTTTTTTTTCCCAAATAAAAATATCAACAATAAATTAAAATGATTGTATAAAGAATAACCATACAGTCAACTATTTCAACGATTTTATACATCATAAATAAGATAATAACATTATATAATAAAAAAAAAGTTAAAAAAACATTATATAATAAAAGATTTACACAAAAATCAACTTTAAAAATATGACAAAGTGATTTATCAAATATTATCTCACTTGCCATATCAATGTGTAACCTAAATAATAAAGATAGATAACTTGATATAGCATTTAGAATGATTTTAGTTTTTTTTTTTTTTAAATCCGTTGTGAGATTCATCTATATAAGTATATTCAATTAAAAATTCATTAAAAATTAAAATATTTTAAAATTTTAGGTGTATTTAACCTAGATTTGAATGAATTTCGTTGAAATGCAGGTGCATTCAATTTAGATTTGTATAAAATCCATTAAAATTTAGGTATATTCAATTCACATTTATGTAAAATTTAATGAAATTTAAGTGTATTCAAAAAGTCATTGACTTCATATGTTTTATTTAAGTGATAGATTTGGAAAAATTTTAAATGATTCTTATAAAGAAAAAAGTTTATAATAAATCTTACTTAAAGATTTTATTAGATTTCTTAAAAAATTCTAACAAAATTAATATGGAGTTTAAAAAATATGTAAATTCTATCAAAATCTATTATTAAAAAAAATATTACATCAAACTCCAATAAAGTTTGAATTGAATACCTTTTAAAATAATAAGTTTAGTTAAAAGTGGGCTGATTTTTTTTTTTTTAGCCCATATATGGTGGTTGCCAAATTGTGGTGTGTGGTGAAAGAGAATGGATTTAGAAGGGGGCGCCAAAATGTGAGGTAAAAGCAGAGGAATTAGTTAGCGTCAGCTATGTTGTGCCACGCTTCATGAAAACTGGGACGGGGTGGATGGGATTGGGATAGCAATGTCTCGTGAAATGGGGGATGAACTGGCCATTGGCGACACACTTTTTCGGTCAACTTATGCCAATCATTTTCTTTAAATTGTCAGCGGGTCCCTCTACAATTCCTTTAATTATCCAACATAGAAAGTTCTAATGTATTATGTTAATGTGTACACTGAAAATAATTATAATACCAATGGTAATGACGTTTATATATATATATATAAATATATTTTCCTTTTCAAGTTTTACATGCAGTGGGAGACCGTTTGGACTTAAGTTATTCTCAAGCAGAATTAACATTATCTATCACTAAATCATGTCGGACGGTATTACAAATAGAACGTATATTAACAATATCATGTAATTTTTTATTTTCAAGTCAAGCATACAAATTCTTTTTATTCAATCTCATTAAACTCTAACTTCTGATAGAATACTTTTATTCATATTATTTAAGATTGATATCTTCTATTTATTTATTTATTTTGACAGTATGTAGTAGAGGTGTGACCGTGTAAAGTCTATTTCCATCCGTTCCCAGGAACAGTTTTCTTTTATAGAAAAGTAGAAAAGCGAATGTCCATTTTGTGCTTGTCAAGTGGTCTATTCTTCAAGCTCTCTCCAGTGTTTCAGTGTAAATATAGAAATCTAGGAAGTATTTTCTTTACTTGAGCTTGTGAGTTGTGAGATTCTTTTCCCGTATCACAAGTTTCCACCGACAGGACAAGTACTTCTATATTGAAGAGATGCTTGGCACAGTTGACATTTAATTTGAAACATGTACTATGTGGGATGGTCTTACTATACCGTTAATGAGATCGTATTTAGAATAAAAAAAAATCACAATAAATAGTATAAAAAATATGGATTTTGAAGATAACTTCGAAGAATAAAAAATATTTTTTTATCATCAGTATTCATGATCAGAGTTCATCAGTGAAGTAGCCAATTTTGTAAACTATTTCCTTTATATAGTTTACAAAAATTAGTAGTACTAAAAAAAACTCATTTTAGTTCTAATATTCACGCCTCATTCTAACGACTAAAACAAAAAAGATTTATGTTGTGTAATTACATTTTTATATTGTGTTATATATATTGGGATAAGATAAAATTTTACTTTTCCAATATAATTTATATAACGTGGATTATTCGAAGATCTTACCACATTTCTTGTAAGTTTTTCTTCTTTCAAAACATCACGGTTCTCCTTGTAACTTTGGGTTCGAGATGTTTAATGCTAATCCACTTATGATAATAGCTTACTTAGTATTAAATATTGTTACTTGATTCAATTGAAAAAAGTAAATAAAAAATCACTACTTAATATGATTTGAAATCAGAAAATACTCATTTAATTTGATAATAATATAGGGTCAATCGTTTTATCATATGGTATCCTAAAAAAAATGAAACAAGAAAAAAATCAATAAAATATTATATATTACTTTATCATCATTAAAAATTACGGACAATAAACAAATGCTAAACAGCCATTAGATTTGGGAGGAATATATAAATATAAAGAGATCGTATCATCTACTCTCCCGTTTTAATTACAAAACAAAGTAAAGATTCTAATGACAATTAATTATTCATCCATAATGAGAATCCCATCAATGTATAAATAAGATACATATTTTCTCACTAGATTAACCGAACCTCATCGGTTTTAACTTGTTGAAAAGTCTAAATGCATAATAATGCATATGACCATGAAGAGAACCATAAATGTGCATGCCTCCACTCTCACTTTTCTCTTTTTACAATTCAAGGTTGCAGTGGATAACATATCTTAGTTCTTTTCTCGCAGTCTCTCTTTCTCTCTCTGTGCCTGACTTGGCATTAACCTTGATTCACGCTACAAACACCATGATTTCACGCCGATCTCAGGTCACAAACACACATACTAACCCAATCAAGCGATGCCAGCTGCAACCAAGTGCCTCGCATGTGAGGTAAGCCTTTGTATAACCTAAAAGTCCAACACTTATTATTCACCTTCCCGGCCCCCTAAACCACACCCCCATGAGTTGGATCCACTCTTCACCGTTGGATTAGCGGGACCAATTACAAGAAGCAATATATTGATCAGTCTCTATAAATTATATATAATTAATTAGATTTTGAGATTTAGTTGGTTGTCCTCATTATAGAGATTGATGAACATTGCTAAGTCCAAATTAGCACTTACATGCATGTGCCTAGTGGCTTCTTTGTATGGATGTTAAAGATATTAATAAACTTTGGATAAAAGCACTTTGATAAGTACTTGCTCCTAATAAGATGTAAAAGTAAAATTTTACTAGATATATATGTTCTACAAAACGCTGGTACGCTTTTATAAATAACCCAACTATATATATATATATATATATGAATATACTGTCTATTGAAGGCCCTGACAAATTTAATTATAAGGATATATCACTGGAGAGGAAACTCTAAATGATGTATAGCTAAATTTTGAGTTTAAATCAAGTAGATTCGATCGAATTTCATGTAGATATATAGTTTTCAATGTGAAAAATACTAAAAATTTAACTTGTTTATGGTTATCAGTAGTGATTAGGTAATATTAATAAAGAAATAACAATGTCAAGCCAAAGCTTGGCCTGCTTAATTGGATAGTTTTGGCTCCATCTCTATCTTGGCCACAGTCGCACATTCCAAATGATAAAGCCACCGATAATTTGCTTGGGTATGAAAATACAGTTTTCTGTTTAATCAATATTATGACTCACGCTGGTCCCCCCATCCTATATGGTGTTGTAGGTGCTACAAAATTAATAGACAATTATTTTCACTTAGCTCTTAGCAAATGCAGTACTGGTGACACTCATGGCTGAGATCATATATGGTCCTTACTCTTTAGAATATGCAAATGATTTCGAGCTTGCGAATTTTTAGTGGATTTGATGACAAGGTGGTTCTCATCAGTAGATGATAACTCAGCTTGATTATTCTTGATGATAAACAAAAGAACTAAAGTTTGCAACTTGATAGACTGGTGCATTACTTTGTAATTTAACTAGACTGAACTCATTCTGATAGTCAGTGAACATAAATAATACCCATTTGACAAGACAAGGGGTGTAGCTGGAGGTTTAATTTGGGGTGGACTAATCTAAATTATATTTTCGGGTAAGTTTAAGTTTATGTTTGATCTTTTATCTCATTAAAATTTGATTATTGGACAATCATATTTATATAAGAAATTTTATTATTAGGTTGTACTTATTATTTTTAAAATATTTAAAAACAATTTACAAAAAGCTTGGGTAGGACCCAAGCCCATGGAGAGCTCGGCCTCTGGACTTGACTCATCAATTGGACCCAAACCAGGTCACTGGCCTTCATATAAATCTCCAACCGCAATCAGCCTCTGGATACATGAGACTTATACAGTCATCACTTGGAAAAATTTTAGAGGAGATGAGTTTGGCTCCTCGTGCCAGTGTCATTGATATTGATATTGATATATGATATTGTGACTTGATATTGATATTGATATATGATATTGTGACTTGATATTGATATTGATATTGATATATGATATTGTGACTTGTAAGTTATGAGTGTAAATTGTGTCTCACTCTCCAAAACACAAATTTATTGTAATCCTTACAGAAAAAAAAAAAAAGACTAATATAATTAGAAGAACAAAATTTTTTACCCCAAAAGTTTTGTTCTTCAAAACCCACCTAAAATAAAATGGCCAGTGGTCTATAACAACTACATTTCTCTATGAATTGCTTGATAATTATAAATTACTTGCTATATGCCTATATCATTGGAGATAAGTTATGGGCCAAAAACTTGGTCTATATAGCAATTCTCCAACCGAAGCCATGAAAATTAAGAAAGTGAAAAAAAAAAAAAATGAACTGTATCATGCGAAAATAAGTGTAAGATTATGCAAATGAATTACTAGGAAAATGACTACAGGAAACTAAAAATAACAAAATCCCCTTGGCTCATAATTCACATGAGTCCATCCTCCTCCAAAAACGTCATGTACGCACTGAAGTTGATGTGTTGGTAAGCTGTCGCCTACCAAATTCTCCATAAAGCTCCAAATACAAATCAACACACAAGACGCATATTAATAGCATAGACAATCCAAGCTTTCTCACAACATGAGGAAAACTTAATTGGAAGATGATTCGTATGCGGAATTGCTGTCTGAAAGAGGGGATTTTCCCACTTGTTGCAGTTGTTAACACATTATAAATCTAATCAATTTATATCTTATATACTATGATTACGTTTTTATTTAATAGTTTAAGTTTTATCAATTACTAATAGAATTAGAGTTAGAAAATTTGGGTTTGAATCTTAGATCCCTTCTTCTATTTGAGGTGTTTAATGTGCATCCACATTTGCTATCCATCTCTACATTACACACTACGAGCATCTCCAATACTTGCATGGATTGTGAAAAAATTATATACCACATAGGATGAATAGATATTGAGGTAAAATAAATATCTCCAATACGATTATCACTCATTAATGTCAAGCTGAGGTGACAAAAAAAAAATAAAAAATAGACACTGTCAATTATTTGTGGAGAGTGTGTTAGACAATCATATCAGTAAATCAATAATTAATTAATTCTAATTTTTAAAATTTAATTAAAATAAAACAAAAAATGAAAACATTAAATGAAAAATATAGAAGCATTAAATAGAAATACATGGAAGCATTGGAGAATAATTTTTCAATTTGATTGTCTATCAAATGATACATATATCATATAGAAAACAAATATCTTGACATTGATGATATGATACTTTTTTTTTTTTCACAATACAATATGTGATAACATTGGAAATGCTCTAAAAAAACACATTAATGTACCATAAATCCAATTAATTTATATTTAAACACTATAGCAAACTCTTTATCTATCAATTGTAGTTTGTATGTTATGCGTTTACTTGACACCTTCCTTTCCTGTCAGAATGCCTCTCATTGTTTAGATTGACAAATACTTTTACGAAAAAAAAACATGTATAAATACTTATTGGTTTAAAGCTCCATCATTCACCTAGATCATGTGCACACAAGTGGTTAAAAAACATTTCCATTGATATTAAGAAATTAAGGATTCAACTCCCACTCCTGTCTTAAAACACGATATATGGATAATTTTCTTTGAATTTAATCTCTCTTTTTCACCATAATAAAAAAAAAATAAAAATCACCTAGATAATGCATCCTTAATTAAAATAAAAACCATAGGCTAAAACTAATTTAATCCAATTAATGATACAATAATCTGATAGTAAACATATTTGGTGTTTGTCATAAAAACTTCTGACTAATTATTTGTGTTTTGAAATAATCAATAAGTTCTAAAACACATCACCTCTTAGTAAGAATAGTTGATCACTTCTTTTAATCCTAAAAAATTAAAGATTCAAGTCTCATCATTATCCTAAAATAAAAGATGTAGGTAGTTATACATTAATTTAATCTCTCCCCCCACCATTAAAAGAATTAAAAAAAAAAAAGTCTAAAAACGAACCAAATCCATTTGACTGTTGCACCACAAGGTGTTGCCTAACTAGGTCAAGGGGCATTGCCCTTGCATGGAAAGCCAAGCAGAAAGGTCATCTTTGACAATAACAAGAGAATATTTTCTTACTGGGTCCAATTTACACGTTTTGAATCTATGTGCCAGCTGCCAATTAAGTTGACAGTTTTTATTATTCTTCTCGTGTGAAAAATTTTATTTTTATATCATTTTATTATTATTATTATTTATAAATTATTATAAATTTGTAAGTTGAAAAAGACAAATATAGAGGTTGAATTTATAATCTTTTTAATATAAATATAAATCATTAGATTATCTTAACTTTTATTTTTAAAATTTTAATAATAATACCGTCGGATAACTCAAATTGGAAATATCATAAGAAATTAAATATGTATTTCCTAACATCAACCCATATTAGAATTTTTTATTTTTTTTAATAATAATTCCAATCCATTTGACAGTAGAAATATGCTAATATAGAGAGAATGACTAAATTTTGTTGTATATCCTTAGAATATAAACGGTCCATGTCGATAATTAGTACTATTAGAGTAACTATTAATGCAACAATAAATAGAATGAGCGGTGTGACACATGTGCTCAATAAATTAATGAGGGACAAAATATAGGTTCGTTGAGGATTGGACAGTAATAATTAGCTGTAACAGTCAGGTCACGCTAGCTACGGTTGGGGAGTTGGAACAACCGGCGTTGATAATGGTCCCCGTTCAATAAAGTTTTTAGTAAAATTTATGTATTGAATTATTATATTTATACAAACATATATTTAATGTAAAATATATATATTTAATAATTTTTTACAATTTAATGAATTTTTTACCATAATATTAATTTACCCAAATTAGTACTCAAATGATATACCAACATAAAAGGTAAAAGAACTAATCAATCAAATTTTAATTCACTAAAATTTATTGAGATGTTTAATCATGTCACAAATCCTATTAAGATATTATATCATAAACTGTACTTTTGATAAAGTAGCATTATTGGATATTTTCAATACTTTTTTTTTATTATTATTATTCAATAATCACTTTTTGAAGCTTTTATTAAATACTATTTTTTATACTATAATTATTAAATAAACAGATTTTAACTTTTCAAAAGTAGTACCAAAAAAGAACTAATTATATCCATACATTGCTTTTCAATGGAGGGTTAATCTATTACATAAATGTAGAAACTATACAATAGCTATATTTATATTTTTTGAAAAAAAAACAAAAACAATGTAATAGTTGTATTAATGTATTATATTATGATCTAATGGTGTAAATAAATTAGCAGTTTTTATAATAAAAAATAAATAAAAAATAAAAAATAGACAATTTTCTCCTAATGTAATACTACTCTATCCAAATAATGTGACATCCTAATAAAAAGGATGATTAATCAATCAAATATTTATTCATCAATTTTATTTGGTTAGCATTCTTGTTTTCAAGGATGTCACATCATTTAGACTACAAATTTAAGAACCAATTGGGACAAAATAATATTATTGTTTCCTTTATAAACAATCTTCGTGTAAAGAGTAATGTTAAGTTTTTCAAATTTTTTGTTCAAATTCATACATAAATGATGTAGCATATAAGTTGTCAATATCTTATAAATTATGAGATAATGTGATAATCAATATGATATTAATAACTTACATATCATGTTATGTGGTTAAACATATTGAAAGCATAAATTTGAAAACCTTTCATGATATTTTTTAAAAATTCAAAATCAATTATATAAGTTTATAATTGGGTAAAACACATTTTATTAGTCAAAATAATTAATTGAAAACGATCTTTTATTTATATATGTATATTTTTTAATTCTAGAACTGTTTTAGTGGACGACCGAGACTAGTTAAGATGAGATACTAATGGTGCGGTTTGGAGAATTGCTTCTATATGAGAGGGATCAGCGCACACAGAAATAAGGGAATGATTCACAAGTGGGTGGGGAGGCTACCAACATAAATTAGTGGGAGTATGATGTTATTGGGTGTAGAACCCATATCAAGAGACATGGGGATTGTGGCTTTTAACTAAAGGTGCCAACATCTTACTATAATTTTTTTATTTAATTATAATATTATTTGTTTTCCAACTTTGATCAATGAGTTTCCTAATTATACCTAACTAATGTATTGTCATTTGATTTAGTTGTATAAACTAAAATATATTCATTTAATTTAGTGGTATAAACTAAAATAATTGTTTTTACTTTCACAAACAAGCTATAAACATAATTGCAAATGAAAATTCGAAAAACTCTCATGAGATTTGTTAAAAATTCAAAAATAATTATGTAAGTTTAGATTTGGGTAAAACCCATTTTATTAGTCAAAACAATTAATCGAAAACAATTTTTTAAATTTAATTATAATATTATAAAAAATTATATTATACTTTCTAAAAATTTACTCAAATGATGTCATAATTGTTTAAAATTCAAAAATAATCATGTAAGTCTAGAATTGGGTAAAACCCATTTTATTAGTCAAAACAATTAATCGAAAACAATTTTTTAAATTTAATTATAATATTATAAAAAATTTATACTATGCTTTTGAAAAAATTTGCTTAAATAATGTAGTAAGTTAATTTGTAATTACCACATTAATTTTAGATTGATATATTGATAATATATTAATAATGCGATAATTACATATAACCTTATCATATCATTTAACAAATGAATTTGGATAAATTTTTGAATAACACAACTTTAGTCATTATAAATTGTTTTCCAACTTTGATCAATGAGTTTCCTAATTATACCTAACTAATTAATTGTCATTTGATTATTTCCAAAAAAAAATTGTTGCCATTTGATTTACTTCAGCTCTCAAGTCTCAACTACGATAACGGAAGCAAGAAACTTCAAACCATAAATAATACTTCGAAAAGACAAAAATGTCGACCGAAGTTTGACAGATTTGGAAGACAGAGCGACGGTGCGGAGAGCGGTCAGTGTTATTAAAATATTTGGATTTAACTATTCGTAAAATCAACGTAAAAACAACAGTGCATCCGTAAAATCCAATCCTCAAAACGAGAAAATCTACCAAAAATTAGACAAATGAGAAAACGAGCAGAGCGGTGGAAGCAGAAAACGGTCCAACGCTGGAAACAGCAATACATACTCATAGCTCACGTAACTGATATCCTATTACATGGCGGTAAAATTGAAATACACGCAACCGGGGTCCAATACCCGATCCCGACCCGAAAAACAAATAAACAAAAAAAATAATAAATAAAAAGAAAAACCAGACATCAACAAAAATAACTTAAACTTAGCACATCAAAAAATTACTCAGCACCGGGTGCAAGAGAATAGATATAATAAATAAACCAAAATTAAGGAGAAAAAGGTGGAAAAAAAAAACCAAGGTAAAACGAAGCTCTCTTCTTCCTTGTGTTGGTGGTTCGAAATCGCGGGCTCGTTCCCTCTCTCTCTTCAAGTTTTCTCCTCATTCTGTAAGTTATATTTATATTTTGAATAATACGACATCATTTCTATGTTATATTTAATTTTGTTTGAATTTTGTTGAAAATGAGTTTGTGATTATTGGAATTGAATAGATCTCAGAAACCTAGATCTATGCATGTCGCATGTACCTCTGATTTAGGGATCTGGAGGTTCGTGCGACGTCGCAGCTCGAATTTGGAGGTATTTTTTTGGTGTGTTTGTGTGTATAATTGGGAGGATTGCTTAGGTTTTTTGTTTGTTGTAGATCGTGTAGGGTGAGGATTGTCAGGGTTTCACCGATCGATGGCTTCGAATCCTCCGCAGTTCCAGGTGGAGGATCAGACGGATGAGGATTTCTTCGACAAATTGGTCGATGAAGAAGATGATTTCGCTGGACCTGCCACCTCCACCTCCACTGCTATCGCCGCTGCCACCACCTCCGCCCCTAAATATACAGAGGAGGCGTCAATTGATTCCGACTCTGATGAAGCCAAGGCTTTTGCGAATCTGACACTAGGTGATGGTGGATTTGATAACAAAGAGGATATAGGTACGGAATCTGTTGCTGAAACGAGGAGTGATTTGAATACTGATAGTGTAGTAGTCGAATCGAATAATGATAGTAGTGATGTTAAAGAGGAGGTTGGGTTGGAGGATGTGTCGGATTCTGCTGTGAGTAAGAAAAATGGATCTATGGTTAAGGAGGTCGGGTGGAGTTCTTTTTTTGCGGATTCTACGCAGCAGAATGGGAATCATGGTTTTGGTTCGTATTCAGACTTTTTCAGCGACCTGGGGGATAATTCTGTGGAATTTCCTGGAAATGTGGATGTAAGTGCCAATAGTGAAGAGAGAATTGTATCGGCAAATGAAGAAGGTAAAAATGAGGGTCTTTTTGATAATTCAGTTCGTTTTCATAATTTTGGTCAATATCAGGAGAGTCAAGCTCACCCTTACGTAGTTCAAGATCATGCAAACGGGCATGATATGAGTAGTAGTGAGAATTGGGAGAATATGTATCCAGGATGGAAGTATGATGCAAATACGGGGCAATGGTATCAGGTGGATACCACAGCTAGCATTCAACAAGATAGCTCTAATGCAACTTCGGGTAGTGATTGGAATGTGGTTTCAGGGAAATCGGAGGTTACGTACTTGAAGCAAAGTGCTCAGTCTGTTGTGGGGACGGTGCCGGAGACTAGCACAACTGAGTGTGTTTCTAATTGGAATAGTGAGGTTTCTCAAGTTGCTAATAATGGTTATCCGGAACATATGGTTTTTGATCCTCAATATCCTGGTTGGTATTATGACACAATTGCACAAGAATGGCGCTCATTGGAGAACTATAATTCATCAGCAGAGTCATCAATTCAAGCTCACGATCAGCAAAGTCAAAATGGATTTGCTTCTACTGATACATTTTCTAACAACAGTAATAGTTTGTACAGTGATTTTGGGCAAGCTCATAGTTATGGGTTTCGAGGTGATGTCAGCCAAAGCCAACATGTAACACCAGTTGATAGTTATGGTTCACAGGACTGTGGTGACTTAAGCCAGCGTGGAAGCTGGGATGGGTCTTCTAGCAATCATCAGCAGCAGGGTTTGAATACGTGGCAACTGGAGACTCTTTCTAAGAGTGTGACTGTTCCAAATTTTGTTCAAAACCAACAAGTGGAGAATTTCTATGGTTCAGAGGCTTTAGTAAACAACCATGTGAATCAACAGAAGTCTTTTAATTCTATTGGTACGGTTTCATCTTATGATAAAGCAAGTCAAAGTCATAATGAAGCTAATGGGATTGCTGCGTTCCAAAGCTTTGTCCCTAGGGCGGACTACAATCAGCAGTTTAATCAGGCATATGTGAAGCAGAATGAACAAAGGCAGTTCTCTAATGATTATTATGGCGGGCAGAATCCAACAAATGCTGCAGAGCAATTGTTTCAGAGTGGTTATCAGAACTCTTATGCTCCCAAGATGGGAAGATCATCTGCTGGACGTCCTCCACACGCCCTGGTTACTTTTGGATTTGGTGGAAAACTCGTAGTAATGAAAGACAATAATTCCCTCCAGAATTCAACCTATGGAAACCAGGTTAGGACCTGAAATTCGTCTTTTTAGTTTAATTTAAAGATCAATTGAATGCCAGATAGTGGAAATGAAAACAAGATCTGTTGTTGTACAAGTTTATTTGTTCTGTCTTTATGCTTCTAGCCCCAAACAAATAATAATGAAAAAGGTTGTTTCAGTTGAAACTGAATCTGAAATTTTTGTGATTTAATTTTTATCTTGCTGAAGGGCTGATCATTTATGTTTATCATGCTTGAAGGATCATGTAGGAGGGTCTATTTGTGTTCTGAATTTGAGGGAAGTTGTCATGAGCACCAATGCTTCTAGCACTGGAGTGGGCTCTCATGATTACTTCCGTGCTCTGTTCCAAGAATCCTTTCCAGGTCCATTAGTTGGTGGGAATGTTGGAAATAAAGACCTGAATAAGTGGATTGATGAGAGGACTGCAAACTGTGAATCTCATGACATGGATTACAGGAAGGGTGAAGTTTTAAAGTTGCTTCTTTCATTACTTAAAATAGGTTGTCAGCATTATGGAAAATTGCGATCTCCTTTCGGCACTGACACTGCATTGAGGGTAAATTAACTTCTTTCTGATTTGGCTCATGTTTTTGTTTTGGCCATAAGTTTGTTTTCTTTGTTCTTCCTATTTTTGAGAGAATAATTATGTTTAGAAAATTGATCACTTCATCATTTTTTTCTTCTTTAAAAAATTTAATAGCTTTTGCTTACCGCTTTCACTTTTCCATGCAACATTGAAATTCAACCTATTGCTAATAGCTGTATGCCGTATTTTATGTCTTTTGTAACAAATAGTATTTGTAACCTGGTTGTTCACCTTCTATGTTCCCTATTCAGCAGGCAAGTAGCTCATTTACCTCTTATAACTTGCCACAAATTCATCTGTTTTCTTTTTGTTGCTTGGTTGTCTCAGATCTAAATACCAAATTGTTATAGCACTTCCCTGTATGCTACTAATTATTTTCTGGAAGGTCATGGCAAAATTTAATGAAATCTACTAATACACCTGGACCAAATAAGTGTCCTTTCTGTTCCCATTTTGTGATGTAGCTGTAGAAGCTGAATTTATGGACATTTTGTAGTGGTTTTCAAGTGAATGGAGGTTAGTTTATCCTTAATAAATGAAGTTGGTTGAAGTCATTAGTTGTGATTTAAAAGTGATCAGGAAAGAAGCTTTTGCAGCTAATGGGCAATATCATATTGTGAGAGGTGTTTGAAAACATTAGGAAATATTGTGCACTGATAGAAGCACAAGGGATACTTGAAATATTTCTACCAAACTACAAGATGTCCTGGTTACCTGTTTTTAAATAAATAAACTAGTAATTAATGTGAAAATTAGCATGTTGTCATTTACTGGTCAGTTCTTCTGGCTGTAAAGTTTGGGAATTTATAGGTTGGGTCTTTTTTTAAGGTGATTCATTTTGGAGCTCAAGGTAGTTGCCTTAAATTATGTACAAGTTCCTAAAGATAGATTCCATACATTTTGTGTTCGGCAGTAACAGTTATCCTTATTATATACTTGTAAGCATCTGGAGAAACCATTAATTTACTCTATGGTGTTCTTGTTAATTTTGATAGGAGAATGATGCTCCAGAATCAGCTGTTGCTAAACTCTTTGCATCTGCCAAGAGGAATGGCAACCATTATGGTGCTCTTGACCATTGTCTGCTGGGTATGCCAGCAGAAGCACAGATTCGGGTATGCTATGAATCACCTTGTAAATCGTTTTATATTCTTCAATAGGTCATTTTATTATTTGCTGAAATTAGTCATCGCTGTATGTACCAGGCAACTGCTTCTGAGGTGCAGAGTCTTTTGGTCTCTGGTAGGAAAAAAGAGGCTCTACAATGTGCACAGGATGGTCAGTTGTGGGGACCTGCACTTATCCTTGCATCACAACTTGGAGATCAGGTTTGTTTACGATTACATGTTATTGCCTCTAACCTAGAAGAAGATTGTTCTATATTTAAGTACTATAGATTTTAACTAAAGCTTGCCCCTTCCTCTTGCACATTATTCTGTTCATGGTGATGCTGACTCGTGACATGGGATAACTGCAGTTCTATGTGGATACTGTTAAGCAAATGGCTCTTCGCCAGCTGGTAGCAGGGTCACCTTTGCGGACATTATGCTTGCTAATTGCTGGGCAACCAGCAGAAGTGTTTTCCACAGGCACTGTCCTTGATAGTGGTCTTCGTGGTGCCACACATCTGTCTCAACAGCCTGCGCAGGTATAATATTAAAAGTACGAGGGCTAAAGGGGATATTTTTTCTAGGAGGGAGGGATCATTTTGATACTTTTGCTATCTATAACTCCTTGATGCGTCCATGTCAGTGCATCTTGAGCTGGAACACTAAATGAGCCTGCACTTGAACCTCTATTAGCATCCTAAAAAATTTTGGCTTTAAAGAGCTAATATGTTATCATTATCATTTTATATTGTTCTTTTTGTATATACTTTTGCTATGTGAGGCTGAATGTTTGCTTTTTTGGCTCTATGAACTGCAGTTTGGGGCTAATGGCATGCTTGATGATTGGGAGGAAAATTTGGCAGTCATAACTGCAAACAGAACAAAAGATGATGAACTTGTAATTATCCATCTTGGAGATTGCCTGTGGAAGGACAGAAGTGAGGTACATTATTATTATTATTATAATTTGTGTAAATTATACTGTTCCTTTCATAGGAAATTTTTTCATGAATAAATAAAACTCAAGGGTTAATATTTCAGATAACTGCTGCACACATTTGCTACTTAGTTGCGGAAGCAAACTTTGAGTCATATTCAGATAGTGCGAGACTGTGTCTTATTGGAGCAGATCATTGGAAGTCTCCCCGAACTTATGCTAGCCCAGAGGCCATTCAGGTGCTCTGTAATTTTACTTGGTTGTAACGTTGTTCATTTACAAGGGGATGTTTTTATCCTTCTTGTAGAGAATTTAGCAGGTTTTACTCAGCCACTCATAGATGCTTCGTTTGCAAAGTTGCTAGGCCTGGCCTCTCTCTCTCTGTCTCTCTGACACACTCTCGTGGAAAACACAAATACACAAAAAAAGGCCTTTCATTAATTGATTCTGTAAATGATGTTTTTTTTCTTTTTTTCCTAAAAAAAAAAACTTACTGAATTGATCTAACTGGTGCATTGACAGAGGACCGAGTTATATGAATATTCGAAGGTGCTTGGGAACTCTCAGTTTATCTTGCTTCCATTTCAACCATATAAGCTCATATATGCACACATGCTTGCCGAAGTTGGAAAAGTTTCAGATTCTCTCAAGTATGTTGAGGTTTTCTGTCTTTGATGTTTCAGGCTATTTTGCCTTCAGTTCTTTTTGACACAGTAAAATTAATTCAGGTATTGTCAAGCACTACAAAAATCACTGAAAATGGGTCGATCCCCTGAAGTAGAAATGTGGAAGCAATTAGTGTCATCTCTTGAAGACAGAATTAAAATCCATCAACAGGTTATTTTCTGGTTGCCTGTGAGCATTTTCATCCATTTTAGCTGCTTTTACTGGTCATTGTGAATGAAATTTTGTTCACAGGGTGGGTATACAGCAAATTTGGCTCCAGCAAAATTTGTGGGCAAATTGCTCAACTTTTTTGATAGTACTGCTCATCGGGTTGTTGGGGGCCTACCACCGCCCGCACCCTCAACATCTCCAGGAATTTCGCAAAGCAATGAACAACATTATCAGCAACCTACAGGCCCTAGAGTATTGGCTAGTCAATCAACGATGGCTATGTCATCATTAATGCCTTCTGCTTCAATGGAGCCCATAAGTGAATGGGCAGCTGATGGCAACAGAATGACAATGTCTAATAGGAGTGCCTCAGAGCCAGACTTTGGTAGAACTCCAAGACAGGTGTGTTATTGACTTGAATTAGAGACCCAATATCGACATGTATCTGCTTGGCAATATGTCATCTTTTATAATATTTACGAGATTTTTTGGACTTTTGGTGGGAACAGGTTGATTCGACAACCGAAGTAACCTCATCCAATTCACAAGGCAAAACATCAGGTTCAGCTGGGGCGCCTCGCTTCCCTCGTTTTGGTTTTGGCTCAGGTCTTTTGCAAAAGACAGTGGGGCTAGTCTTAAGGCCTCGTGGAGATAAACAAGTAAGTTCTTAGAGGCATTTTTATGGAAGAATAATGAAAATTGTGTACCAATTTGGCTTGTTTTCTAATTTGCATTTTTATTGAAGGCTAAATTGGGTGAAAAAAATAAATTCTACTATGATGAAAAGCTTAAGAGATGGGTGGAAGAAGGTGCTGAACCTCCAGCTGAAGAGCCAGCCTTAGCACCCCCTCCAACAGCTTCAGTGTTACAGAACGGAACATCTGACTACACTTTACAATCTGCATTGAAGAATGAAGGGTCTCCCCCTAATGGGGGTGCAACCTTTACAAGTTCAACTCCTTCAGAACATAGTACTGGGATCCCTCCTATTCCGACCAGCACAAATCAATTTTCTGCTCGTGGACGTATGGGTGTGCGATCAAGGTAATTTGTTTTTTCTTTATTCTACTTAAAAAGGCTCTGCTGATGCTTATTAAGATACATACATACATACATTATATATATTATGGTGTTTGGTAAAGGAATGGTTACATACATACGTATATATGTGTATATATATATTATGGTGTTTGGTAAAGGAATGGTTTTAAAGGTTCAGATTTTTTCTTTTAAATTTCTTGTTTTTGGGGGGTCAGAAAACATGGAATTTTTCTCAGAAGATACTTCTTTTGTTTCCCTCTTGACTGTGAATCAAGTAGGGTGCTTTCTTGGCCAGAATAGATTGCAAGTTTAATAACTATGTTGGACGGTTTACCTCTTGAGTATGCCAATCTGACCCTTAAATATTTAGCTGCTTAGAGATATGGTTTAAAAGCATAATAACTATCAACTTTCGAATAATATATATATATTTTATTTTTTATCGGGAGTAAAGAAGTCCAGAGCAGTTTGTTTAATTTACTGTCATTAGTGGCTATTTCTTGGAAATTGGGACAAAGCTTTATGCTTGAATTTTAATGTCCCTTTCTCTATCTTTCCGCTATCAAATGAGAAACAGTACCCTTCTTTCCGAGGTTGGTGTTAGTCAATTATGAAGTAATATCTCTTCTTTTTTTCTTTTGTCTACAGATATGTTGACACCTTTAACCAAAGTACTGCAAGCCCAGCAAAAACATTCCAGTCACCTTCTGTTCCATCAGTTAAACCCGCAGTTGCTGCAAATGCCAAGTTTTTTGTTCCAAGCCCTGTAGTGTCGGCTGAACAGCCAATGGAGGCAATTGCAGAAAATGCTGTAGAAGAAACTTCAACTAACGGAAATCCTTCAACATCCACTATTATGAACGACACTTACCACACTCCTAGATCAGCGATGAATTTTCAGAGGTTCCCAAGCATGGACAACATCCCATATCCTGGGGCTGTGGCAAACGGCAATGGCTCCCTACCACCTCACTCACGTCGAACAGCATCATGGAGTGGAAGCTTTAGTGATGCATCCAACCCTAATATGCCAGAAACAAAACCTGTAAGGGAGGCATTGGGTATGCCTCCTCCATCACCATTTATGCCTAGTCCAATAAACGGTGGTAGTATCGGAGATGACCTTCACGAGGTGGAACTTTGAACCAGAGTCATGAAGATGTATATATTGAAGTTTTGTTGTTTGTCATCAATACAATATTCAGGGAGCTATGCTGCTCATGAATCACTCGGCTCAAGTAAAGAATTGGTGGTAAGCACGGCAATTGGGCTTTACATGGAAAAGTAAAAATATGCTTTTCCGCTCAGAAGTGAATGTTGAAATTATATCGGCACGTTTAACTTACTCGGGGGAGGCTATATATATATAATGTATGCTTTAGGAGCTGCCACCATCTGATGTATGAGTAGCTATGTTTCTTCCTTTCTCTTTTCATTTTGACTATAAGGCAAAAAAAGTCTGAATAGGCACCATTGTACAGTTCATTTGTTCATTTGTTTTAAAACAGAAATGTTCCTTGAGATAGGAGAAAAGCCTTGATAGATCTCTTTTCTAAGGGAAAAAGATATTGTACTGATTTGGGGAAAATAAGATGTTTTATCTGTTTTTGTACCGCTATGAATCCCATAAATGTTGGAATTTTGGATGAGACCAACTTTTTAAGCGTTTGGTATTAGATAATCCTCAAGATCTAATCAGTGAAAATGTGATTAAAATTGGTCTGAATTCTATTAACAATCAATCCGAACTAACTGATAACTGTGGTAAATCAGACAAATAACTTCCAGCTTCAAGCCATGGTCTTAATATCCAAAATTCCGAAGTTTTTATTCAAGTGACATCTTCAATGAGTTGTCACACAAATGGTACGCTCCAAAGTTTCTTCAATGTAATCATGAATTGACTTAAGGCTACCAACGGTGCATGAGCGGGAAACGGAAACAGAGCAGTGAAAACAAGAATTTCAGGAAATCTGTGAGGTCCACTTGAGAAAAAAGGTAAAACTGCATCTACTAAAATTGCAATCTAAAGCAATTGCATAACAAAATAAGCTAAAGAACTTACTCTCAGCTATTGACGCACCCTAACAACTCAAGTAAAATCGCTTGCATCATTCATTCCATAGAAAATCATAGTATAGAGCGCATATAATTTACAGTGCAGAAGTGCTTATAAATGAGATAAACAGAAAATATAATAATAAATATATTATTATTAAAGTTTTTATTAATCTAAATTCATGTTAAATGGTATGTTATATGAGTTATAATTGCAAGTTGACCGTGAGATGATGATGAATAACTGGTTAATTACAAATTAAATGTCATGTCATTGGAAAAAGAATTGTTAAATGATTTTTTTTAGAATAATACTGGTGTTTGTCATTAGTAATAAGTAAATGATAAAGAAGGTAAAATAAAAAACAAGTATTAAACCACAACTTGTAAATTGTAATTACATAAGAATATTGCTGTATTATTATTTTTTTTTAAATACTTATATTGCTGTTGACTTGTTTGTAATTTCTGACCTCAGTGTATCCCACACATGCGAGACCATGCTTTTACGATGGACCTTTCTCAGTTAGAATCAGCACACTCCTACCATTAATCATCTTATCGATATCAGAACACGACACGTCACGGTGGCGACTGCCGAAACCGAAAGGACAAATTGCCGGTTTGCAAGCTATTGGGTCCGTTTGTGTAATTATACCAGAATTGTCTATCTGGATTTATTATCGGAAAATTTAAGGCTGAAGAAATATGTAGCCTTTTTAGCGTTTTTATGATGTGGTTCGTTGTTTTCTAGCATTTATGAGCCCTACACTTGTCCTGTGAGTTGTAATTTTCTTTCTTTTTTTTTTTTTTTTTTTGAAGATTGTAAGTTGTAAGTTGATCATTGCATTGCTAGTTTTGAATTTATTTATTTATTTATTTATTTTTTTATGGATTATTCATCTTTCATTTCCTTGTTTTGCTTTTAGGTTGTATTTGTTGTGCTGGTTAGGACTAGGATAGGATTGTTCTTTGATCCAAAGTCACGTTTGGTGCGTGTCATGACCCATCACTAATTTTATCTCATTAGATTGGGATAAAATCAACCCATCAAACAGATGGGTTCAAATACTCCTAGATTGCTTGGTTCTTCTCCTCTAACTCTAGCCTCACTGCCACCTCCATTCGCTTCTCCACCTCAATCGCCTCTCTCCCTCTCTCCTTCCGTGCACCAGTACTGATTCTTTTTCTCCCTTGCCTCTATCCTTCCGCTTCTTCTCCATCGCGCTTTTCTACGCTCGCCAATTGCCCATTTTCTTTGGCGTTGTCTACATCTTCTTAAGCATGGTCATCTTTTTCAGCATTGTCAGCATTTCTTCGACATCCCCGATCATCGATCATCCAGCTTCTTCGGATCTTCTTCAACGCCGCTGATCGCCTATCTTCTTCGACATCTTCTTTAGCATCATCAATCGCTGATTGGGGAGGAAAATGGTGGAGAAGAGGTAAATGACGGTAGTTCAACCATTATTTTTAATCTATATATTGGTGAAATCTGTGAAATTGTGAAAAGTCCCTAAAAAAATTGCTTTAAAATCTAAATTTATACCCATTATATTTAATCATATCGTACGATTTATCAAATATAGGATATTCTCGAATTCAATCCAATCTCATGTAAATAATTCAGTCTTATCTCGTGCCCAAATGAGACCTTAGTAACTTAATTGTTGGCCAAAAATAAACATCTATATATCTGTCACACGTCCTCTAGTTGCTGGGTCTTGATCTCTTAAATGTAGTATTGTCTCGATTGAGAGACATTAACGAATTTTTCATGTTGGTTTGGCTATCCAAATTTACTCTGAATTAAAGGTTAGCTTGACTTTATAGTCACAGTGATTGATTGTAAGAGATTAATTAGACATTTAAAATCATAGAAATGTCATTTGTTGAACTAAAAAGCTTGAAAAATTCTTTTTTTTTAAAAAAAAAAAAAAAAAAAACTTGAAAAATTCCTTTTTATTTTCTTCATTGCCTATCGGAAATACACGTTAAATTCTATCGTTTCGTGCATATATCCTATGCTTGAATCTCAACTCCAAATGGTTTTGTGACAAACAAATTAATATGCTTTTGCAGCTTGCACATTATGGCATTGTTAATTCTTGTAGTTCATAAATACTGATATTGATTTGGAGTTGCCTTTCTTATGCCAAACAGTAATGGAATAGTTTTTGTTTTCATTTGGAAATACAAATGTGATTTTTCGAAATAATTTTCATCCAAAAGTCTCCAACTTATTAACTTTTATGCCGGAGTTCATATTTTACACGTATCTTACTATATTCGTTACAAAAGAGTAAGTGGGAGTGCAATAATGGTATTTGACAATTTCAAAACAAACCAATTATTTTGTTCAATTATCTTTGTTTTTCAATAATGAAACACTCGCATTGCTCTTGATAATATTTTATTGTTTAGAACTATTTTTTCATTGGGATATTTCATCAAACACATATTCAATATCAAGAAAATCCTTGCTATTAACTCATCTAAAAATCAAATACCCAGCATCAAGAAAATCTTTGCCATTAACATATCAAAAAATTAGATGTGTTAGTAACGTATCCAAAAATTAAATATGTAGTCTCACAGTCTTTTTTTTTTTTTTTTTTTCAGTCTCAAAACTCCAATCATCATCATAAATAAACCATGAAAAAAATCACATAACCAATAAAAAAAATAAAAAAAGAATAAGAGATGAGGAACAAGAAGAAAATCAAATGAGAGAGAATCTAAAAATATTTTCAGAAGAAGTACGGAGAAAATTCTAGATAAAATTCAAAAAAATTTTATAAAAAACACTCATAAATAAAATTAAAATAAATATTATAAATGGGTTAATCAGAAAAAATATTAAAGTTAAAAACGATATGACATGGTAGCTTTGGAGTTTTGAAGGGTATAAGAAGTAAAATTTTTTAATTTTAACTTTTTAATATGGGTATAACAAGTGAATGGGCATAACAAGAAAAATATTGGGTGGTAATAGAGCCAGACTTATTAAAATTACATAACTGTACATTTTATAAATTGAAAAATATTATTAAATGCATAATTAATATATTGCACACTCCCACCAATTAATTTGATAATGACAATAAAATCAAGCAAATTTTCATTTTTTGTCCCTAGATTGATAATATACTATGAACATTTATATTGAACCAAAAAAAAAAAGTTATTCACAAATAAAAATAAAATTATTAGAACAAACCTTTATTAAAACATAAAAAAAAAAAAATCAATTGAATTTGAAAATGAGAACTCTTTCTATTTAATCAAAAGAAGGTACATAATTTGCTTGTTTCTACATCGCCTTAGCGTAAAATATCTTAAAAAATCTAAAAAAAAATCAAAGAAACCAAGTAGGAGTAGTGGGGTCAAAAGAGTCAAAAGGAATTCCGGAAAATGAAATAATAACCATTGGATATATTTTTGTTGTTTGATGGATGAATAAATCCATCAAAGATTCCAACTCCATGTCGAATCCACCGCCTAATCCTATTGACGACGTCATCGTTTACAATTACAGCTTTTTCTCCTCCTCAAAATCCTCCCTCCTTTCGAGCCTTGTCTGTGTTCGAAGACACACGCATGGCCGACCACTCTGATGATTTGGACCAACTCCTCGACAGTAACTCAATTGCTCTCTCCATAATTATAATCAATCTTTTTTTCTGGCTGATTTTTTTTTTTCCTTGAATTCAATTTAATTGTTTTTCAGGTGCTTTGGATGATTTCCAGAATCTCAACCTCACGTCTCCCTCTCAAAGGTCTCTCTTTCCTCAACTCTGTTCATTGAATTTTGTTGTATGTTAATTGGAGGTATCTATTAAGCTTCGAAGATTTGTACTTCAATTTTGCTCTAAAGATTGAAACTTTTTTTCCATTGAAGATGTTTGTGAATGCTATAAAAGTTGAGAGGGGGTTTGTTTTTTGTATAATAAGGAAGAATCTTTCACTTTGTTGGGTATAAGATTTTAAATATTTTAGGATTGGTTTGCTTGTAGGAATGGAGGAGGGAATGAGACAGAGAAGAAGCAAGAATCCAGTTCCTTGCCATCCGGGGTACAAGGGTTGGGCATGGGATTGCCTGACTTGAAGAGCAAGAAAAAGGGAAAGCAAAAGGTTGCAAAGGATTCCCATGTCATGGAGGCTCTTGATAAATTGCGAGAGCAGACGAGGGAGGCTGTTAAGGGGTTGGAATCGATGGAAAAGCCTGCTGGATTTGATGTGGGTAAGGATGCAATGGTGGATGACTGGGTTAAGCAGTTTGAGGAGCTGGCAGGGGGTCAGGTAACATCTCTTGGAATTTGCTTTTTCTGTAATAGTTGATTGTTTTGTGGGTGGAGTTTTGAAGAGTGAGTTATAATTGTCTTTGTGACATGGTATTACTTGGTTTTGGTCAGTTATGATTCTAATGTGGATGTATGGTATTTTATAAATATTATAGCATAACTTTGGATGACAAAATGGGTTTGTTTTTTTTTTTTTTTTTTTCTCGTTATTGAGTTTTAGTGGTTTGATTTATAACTAAAATATGGGAAATTGTCTAACTTGGAACGTTTGATTTTGCCTTGAGCTTCTTTGGGTAACTGGTTATGCGATTAAGGCAGGTGTTTTTAGATCCTTCTTACGGATTGAGCTTAAGCTGCATAGCCTCTGTAAAGTTCATATTTTATCTGGAAGTAGTTTTCAACGTGTTGGCACCCATGTCATGTTAAATTAAGCCAGGAGAAAATAAGCGAATTAAGTGTGCAAATGAGCTCGTTGTTTTATGATGACCTTGCTAAAAAAAGGGCAGGTAATGAGAACAAGATTGTGGGCATGCTGTTGACATTATGTTTTCCAATTTAGAATGAAGCAACTTGGTTTATCTATTGTTGTCCCTGCTCACCTTGCTTGGTGCTTTTGCAGCTTGCACATCTTATATTCAATTTATTAGGAAAACAACGAATTTTTTAATATGTATTTTAACTGTTTTGGAGCCTTAAGAAAACATTATTGAGAAAGTTCTGGCTCTGCAGCTCTAAAATGTTTTCATGAAATCAGTTTTGGAGTTTGGGAGTGTTTGTTCTTGGACTTGTTTATAGTTGTTGTCTACAGACCCAAGTCCTAGCTTTCCCAAATGGGCAACCTAGTAGTAGCCATGAAGTGGAAATGCATTGACTCTTTGTCTGAATAAATAATCTTCATCTCAGCAAAGCCTTGTGGATCAATTAAGATACATAACTTTCCAACTATCGAGAGAATTTCTGTATTGAGTGAATTATTTTTGTTAGTTTAGTAATATATTTGTGCAAACTTTCATGTCAATTTGTTGGAACATTATAGTTCTTTATTTCCTGTGATGCTTTTTTCTTTTTTTAGTTTTTCTGGGGTGGTGCATTGGAGGATTGGGAGTGAGTTGTTGAGTTGTAGTGCTTCTTGAGTCCCTAATGTAGTAGGAGATAATTTGAATTTAAGTTGGAGAGCCATTGTCATGATTCCATAAACTTGACTTTAAGGCAAGTCATGCAGTTAGAACTGGGCACAATCTGATGACCTGAATTTTTGCTGTTACTCCCTTTATCTACATGTGAAAGGTGCCAAGCGTGATTGGGGATAATGCTATGATAAAATTTTGCTTGCTTCACTTTAGGACAAGAGCATAGGTTGATACTGCATGGAGATGTAAGTGTGTGCATGTGTGCATACACATACTGAGATCTAATGGTGGAGAGATTCAATGGAAAGTTGGCCGTTATATGAAAATTTTCTTGATTTTTGGTTTAATTTTATGTAATCAAAGGTTTATTTGAGCAAACAAACTTTGTTATGCAGATCAATGACTGAAAATAATTGACTCTTCTCTCTTCCTTGGGATTGCAGTGAGCATATGCTGTAACAGATCAAATAGCTTTTAGATTCACTGCTTGTACTAAAATGCTTCCTCCATTAAAAACGTAGTTTCAAATTTCTGTATGTTTATAATCTAAAATATCTTGGGAAGTGACTTTTACTTATTTATCTTTTTTTAAAATTTGTCTAGGACATGGAATCTATTGTGGAGACCATGATGCAACAGCTTTTGTCTAAGGAGATTCTCCATGAACCAATGAAGGAAATTGGAGAAAGATATCCTAAGTGGTTGGAAGACCATAAAGCTACTTTGAGCAAGGAAGAATATGAACGTTACTCCCACCAACATGAACTGATACAAGAGCTTAATGAGGTTTACGAAAAGGATTCCAGTAACTTCACAAAGATCGTTGATCTTATGCAGAAAATGCAAGAATGTGGCCAACCACCAAATGACATTGTGCAAGAGCTTGCCCCTGATTTTGATTTAGCTAGCCTTGGACAGTTGTAAGTGCTCTTCCTTCTGTTATAACAGCAATCGAATCATGGTCTATGCACTATTTTCTGCCCCCTGGGTCTTCTTGTACTTTTCATACAAAGATGGACCAGATTTGTAATTGTTGTTGTTTTCACTTATTTCTCTTTATGCAAACATGAAATAAGCACTTTTTTTAGATATGCAAAACTCCTGGTGCTGACTGTTTTAGTTGAACAAAATAAAGAATTTTCTGAAATGTAAAACTTTTACGGTTTAATTTGATATGTGAGGAAGCCATCCATTACTTGTCTCTCGGTTTACTTGGTCAACATACTTATTTTCAACACTCAAGTTAATGGGAATTTAAATTACTTTTTGATATTGCTTAATGTCAATTTTCTTTGATGTCTACAATTCTTTTGAAGGGGTGTTTTTTTTTTTGTTGCCCCCTCAAATTAGATGGCTAATCAGTATCTTCATTTCTGCAGGTCTCCAGAGATGCAGGAGTCTCAACAAAATTGTTGTATAATGTGAAACAATGTCTTCTAGTTGCCTATCTCAGACGTGATTGCAGATATTCTTTTAATATTTATGTGAGAAATAAGGTATTCAACTTAAATGTTGGCTGTTTATCATTTGTTTACTTAGTGGACTTGGTTGATGCGGTTGTATTCAGATGCAAAACTTTGGGGATGAGGTATGTAAGGCTGCTAGCTCGCACAAAATGCTTTTGTGGATGATTCTTTTAAGTATATGTGTCTCCATACACGAGTTACATACCAAGCACCATTTATGTTTTTATGTGTAAGGGTCCCTAAATGTAGGGGGGCTGCTCGGGGGTAGAGACTCCTCCAACGATGGAGGATGAATCCTCCGGGAATGTTATGGAGGAAGGCCTACTCTGGGTCTGCTTCCATGGATGACCTGTCATTCTCCTCTGTGATTGTGAAGACCTCCTCAAAGGAGGTCCTATGGCCACCACCTTCACTCTCTTTTTATTTTTGAAATAAAACACTTTCATTAAACAACAGAAAGACAAACATCACAGCAATACAAGGAGAGCAAGACTGAGAACAGTTAAGAACAGGGACTAGGAGGATTAACAGACCAGAACTGCTCTTGCTTGCGAGTGAGGGCTAAAGAGGTAAGGTTATGGACCAAACCATTCCTAGTTCTTGGAATGGTTTGACATTTTTGAACCTCAACCTCGACTTCTGAAGCCCTTACATCATCCACAATATTACCATCTTCATTACACCAATTGTTGTTGGAACAAACCGCTACTACAGCATTACTAGCGTCCATTTCCGCAGCAAAACCCGATAAGTTTAGTGAACCTAGCAACAAACCTTCTTTCGAAGCCCTAAGTTCTCCAACTACTGACTACCTTCACTCTTTAAATTTTGATGTCATATTACTTAATTTTATTTAAATTCATGAACTTTAACTTTATAGTTTTCGAAATTTTAATAGAAAATGACATATAATTGTTTCTTATTAAAGTAATAATGAGGTTGGTCTAGTATTATATTTCTTATATTTATATTGTAGATGTTATTAAATAATCATCTTTTTAACATAAGTACGCTTAATGTGTCTTATGTTAAGGATAAAAAGATTTATTTAAAAACTTATATATATGTCGGTATGTATATGTATGTATGTATATATATGTATGTATGTACACGTATTCTTCCAATGTACCAATGTATTCTTTCAATACATTGCTACATATTGTTCTGTGTTTTGAAGAAGGAAATATGAATTTATTATTTTTAATATATATTAAGAGGGATTACATTAACACAATTTTTTAACATATAGACCAAACACTATATGTTTCAGACTAGTTACAGGCAAAATCACACTAGCCCTAAGATGTGAAATTGATAAACCATTGTCTAAGCTTTGCATTCAGCTTTTAATATTATACTTTATCTATGGCGTACAATTTAACCCAAAATGGCATATATTTATTTCCAATAAAATCAATACAAAATTTAGCCAAGTACAAAGAATCAAATGAAATGTTGAAAAAATACAGTAATGCAAAACTAACGTCAAGAATCGAATGAATGAATGAATGTTGGTATAGAAAAATAGTATGAATGTGGAATAGGTCATCTAAACTAAGCATCAGTAGGTGCGATCCAGTGCCTGCCATTCACAAAACTCTTTACAAGAAATGGATGGGCCGATTCGAAATCCAGCTCTCTGGCCCATGATGCTCCTCGTACGTTTGCGGAACCGGGGCCCCAGCATTTGTACACACCAAAAAATGCTGTCCTGCAAAGGAATGGATTTTACATGAAGAAAAAAATCATAAATAATGATTGATTGGACATTGGAGTTGCAACATTTGAATTGATATAATTCTGCATTCTTATTATAGAATTATTCAAAGTGTCAAATTTAGTTTACTCTCGATTATTTTTTAGATCAATCATTGTTATGTAATATAATAAAAAATATACATTCTTTTTAAAACTGTAAAATTTTTATTTTATGGTTTTAATAAAAAGTATCTTTTAAAATTTAAAAGTTAAGACATTATTTGATTAGTTGACTCAATACTCTCTTTGGGTTAGTGATTGAAATCTCTGGTATAACCACGTAAAGTATCATCACTAAAAATTTTTTTCAAAAACATTTTTAAATTTCGAGTCATTGTGACAGCTATCATTTTTGGCAAGTCTAAAGACAGTCTCTTTATTTTTTGACATAGTCTAAAGACATATTTTTGTTGACTTCGTGGTAAGCCATTCATAATTAAAATGTTGTAAGATCTAGTTATGATTACACGAAAATCAAAAGCAGAAAATGTTTTATTGAGTTTCGAGCCATTGTCTACCGGGCACATAATTATTGACCCCCAAAAGAAAAGTAAAGAGGAGAAAATTTAGACCTGACTCAATATGGCTCAAATTTATCTTTTCAATCATTTTCCAGTAATGATTGTCCATCCTAATTAAATAGTTATCATATCAGCGACATTTAACGTTTAAAGGCATGTTTTGTTGACTACTTGTTGCCTCATAATTACATGTTTGTAAGATCCACTCATGATTTCATAACCATAAAAGAAGGGTCGAAACAGGATAGAAACCATCTTTTAATCCAATTATATATAATTTTTTACAATCTGTAGGAATTATATTCAAATGGTACTAATAATGTCCACAATTTTTTTTTTATATAAATATATATATATATTTTATGTTCCTTTAAAGTATATTCTATTACTTTATTGTAAACACATATAAATATATTTGACAATAATGAATAATTTTAAAAAAATATCTAAAATTTAGTATTAATCTCTTTGAAACTCGTTATTAGAAGAGATTGCCGACTAAAACTAATATCATATAATAAAATAATGTTTTAAAAAATCATTATATTTTACACTATAAAAAAATAAAGAAAGGCTTTGAATTAAAATGGGTGTAAAAATTACTTGTTTTTGTTACTGAGGTGATCCCAGTCATCCCAGCCACCGTGAGCAACCAAGTCATCAAAATAAGTGTATGAATAAACGATCCTGGAGTACTGGCCCATGGCCCGACCCACATAGAGTGGACCCGTACCCGTCACCTTGCAACTCACGAAAGCGAAGCCTGTCTTCTCATCGGGCGATTTTCTATCATGGGCCGCAATTGACCCGAATCTTGTGGCTATTGAGTGTAGCTCGCAGTCCTGTACAATTACGTAACAATCAACATCATGACCAATCAAACTAACTAAAAAGTTCCTCGAAATGACACCATAATATACTTACTTATATATAGATATATATAATTGAAAGACATGACTTCTCTACAATATTAGTAATTGAATTTTAAGACAGACAAATGATTGATTAATCAAGGAAAATTACGTAAACAGGACTCTTCATGCAACTATATATAGTCATGAAGTAAATATACATTGGTTAAGTATTCATTAATTAAATTTATAACTGATTTTTAATAAAAAGAAGTCGAATACATAAATATAATATCATATTGTTAATAATTGTAAAGCATCATGTAATTAAGAATAATAATTATCCATTATAAAGTATCATGAGATTTTTCTAGATGAACATAAATGATGTAACTAAACCTCATATGTGAATTAAAAAAAAAAAAAAAAAAAACCTATCCGTAACTATAAAGATAGTAGCTACTGAATCTAAATTGCTGAATCATTGAGAAGTTCCTAGAGTTATGCATGAAATATGATTTCAAGCGAGTATTGTATACGAAGTTATTTTATTTTCTTTTAAAATATCATATACGATAAAGATGATTTTAACTTGAATACTATCATATTGAATAAATACTTAATGGATAATAAACCATCTGCCTGGTTGGACTGCGGTGGATAAAGTTAATTCAAAGTATATAAAATTTTAAATTTCGAAAGTATGCAATTATGTGACATATAATATAAAAAAATAATATCAACTTTATGTAACAGAAGGCATATTTATATATAAATGGGGCATAGAGTATTGACCTACACAAAGTTAAAAGATTCTGACAAACTCTATCAATTCATGCACGACCACAAATTTGAGTAAAATTTAGCAGTGCAACTAGCTAGCTAGGAATCCTTAGCAACTATAGATATATAGCATCTGCTCAGCTGTTTTCACAGTTATGTAGTTTTCTTTTGGCAAGTTAGGTGCCATCACTCAGTCACTCACTAGTCGCTGCAACTGATACAATTTAAAAAGGAAAACAGCTCTCTTACTTTTTTAACTAGGGACACCAGTGACCCAGAGCAGAGAGTCACAGGTGTACGGTAAAAAATGGCACATCCTTTTCAGTCACTAAAAGGAACCCGTGCTAGTGTCAGATTTAATATCGAAATGAGCAAGCGCTCCTGCATTCTCTCTGATCTTTGTTTTCTCTTATCTTTTCACTCTCACAAAACAAAGCATATATAGGATAATGTTAATCTATGAAGAAACCACGAAAATGTTGGACGAGTAAGTATATGTATATTTTTTAATTTTTTTTATTACCTTGTACATGGATCGGCCATTACCAAAAATAAAGTCTATAGAGCCTTCAATGTAACACTCCTTAAAATAATGCCGTCCGGCGTCGTCACATAGAGTGTCTTGCGCCCCGTAAAATCCACAGCCGGAAAAGAATGCCTTGTCGCCCGATATGCGAAACGCCGCCGCTTGCCATCCTTGCATTCCCGGCAGCGGTGCTGGTGCTGTGTTCTACATATATATATATCACAATTATTAGGTTCTAATCAATATTAATGTATGGTGCAGCTTATTAAAATTTAATGTCACTTTAGTAGTAGTATTGGTTTATATTAGCTTACATTACACGGAAAATAGATACTAGAGAGGTAGCTGTTTGTTTTGACCATTGAGGCCAAATATTAAAGAGGAATTGAAGAATATTGTTGACTTTAATACATATGTACCTTAAAGCTAATATTAATGTATGGTGCAGCTTATTAAAATTTAATGTCACTGTAGTAGTAGTATTGGTTTATATTAGCTTACATTACACGGAAAATAGATACTAGAGAGGCAGCTGTGTGTTTTGACCATTGAGGCCAAATATTAAAGAGGAATTGAAGAATATTGTTGACTTTAATACATATGTACCTTAAAGCTAATATTCCTTGCAGAGAAATAATTGGCATAAACAGTCACAGAAGCAGTTTGGTAAGTGCGCAACTGTTGACCGTCGCGTCCACGATCACATGCTCGATCATGCCACTCTATCACCGTCAATTCTTTCCCTGCACCTTGAAATGTGATATACGGCTTTGTCACCGGCACCACCACCTTCTCTCTGCACCGCAACCACACCATGTCAACTTACAACATTTCATGCATTAACTATATACTTAGAATTTTATACGAAACAAAACAAAAATGTGTTTATAGGTGTGTATGTGTGTTTAATGTAGAGGACTACATGTAAATTCCAGCGTTGATTTGAATGAGTATGTTCATTCTGTTGTTTTCGGGGACAGAATCAACGGCAGCCTGGACGGAGTGGAACTCGCCCAATCCATTAACGTCGACGGTGATGACACGGTGTCCGACGGGTCCAACCCATTTGTGGTGGTGTTTTGTTGAGTTGGTGGAACTAGAAGAAGTACTTGCAGTAACTGAGCTTTGCAATACTGCAAAAGACAACAAAAAAGAAGAAATGTAGAATAAGAAGAAGAAGGAAGCCATTAAAATAGCATTAAAACAGTCAGACAAGATAATGATATCCAGAGATCACAGAGAGAGAGAGATTTTAGAGAATGTTTAGTAGCTTTGGAAGAGTTGCGAGAGAAATATTAATATGTAAATGGAAGAGAAAGACGCATTTATCAAGCTAATGATATTAGCTTGAGAGTTGGAGGAAGACATTCTTATATAATAAATAAATAATATATATATTATTAAAATGTGAAAAGAATGAAATAATTTCGGTGCATTGTAACGGTCATATTTTGGTTGCCTGGCTCAAAGGAACATTGTAGTTCGTTGCGGGCATAGCTAGGCTTATTGTATAGCTCTTGGCTGGATTATACACAAGTCTCCATGTGGGGTAGTATCTCTATGGCCTTTCTTCACTTAACTAAGATAACTAGTTTTCTCTGAATTTTTGTGGTACTTCTATCTCATCTCTGGCTCTTGCTATACCTGACTGCAACAATTGTATTCCTTGTTTTTAGCATTACTATTATAATAATTATTATTATTATTTATTTCCATTTCCTTTTTTCGACTAAACTAATTGACCTTAAAAATTCTCTCATGCATTGTTGAGATTTATAAAATAGAAGCTTGTGTCCAGTGTGGATTATATATACAAACACATTTTTTATCTCAATCTTGAGAGAGATCAAACGACTAAAAACGCATGTGCTCTTGATAAAAGTTATTCAATTTAGTTGGTTTTGATAGACAGCAACTTCTGATTTTTAGGATGCGAGAATTTACTAAAGAGGTTTATAATTATCTATATTTTTCAACTTATCATTATTTTCCATAAATCCATGAATTCCATCATATATCAAGGAAACAGCAAAAGGGCATGGATGCTGTTACTATTGTTGGCATGAGGAGGGTACCCACTGTTCTTTTATAACCGTTTTATTATACAAATCTAAGTTAAACGGTCACCTTTGCCATGACCAGAATCTAGTGGTGATCCATGTGATGGAGCGCGTATGGCTAATGATGGTCTAGGCATGGCTTAATAGTATTTTGTATTGTAGTCTGCAGCTCATCTATTTCTGGTCCCGAATTGGGTGACCCACTTTGTCAATATAAATCCATTTTTTTTGAACGTTGGGAACCATGAATGTTTTCCCCAATTAGGGCAAGAAAGAAGAGACAAAAAAATACCGCCTAAACTCGTACATTGATCTTCCCTTCATGACGAAAATGCCACTGTAATTGTGACAAAAGTAATTTATGATAATTGGTTTCACTGTAGTTTGTAGTTTTGGCCCCACAAAAAAGGTGATAGACGCCCTTTTTCTGACGTTTTGGTCCGAATGGTCTGCTATGATTGCAGCGATATTGGGTCGCCCATGTTTGTAGTAAAATCATGGCCGTAATTGTGGATTTAACGAGTGGTCAATTATGATATTGTGCACATGCCATTTCTGTAGAGCCGCGTTCCTCTCGTCGACCCTACCCTTCTAATCAAGCAGGCAGGCACCCCGTTTTAAAACTTTTGGATTAATTGCAATAACTTACCCTGAGATTTTTAATAAAAGCTTAATATTCAACTAATTGGATTAATTGCTGCAGCCACCCATATAAACAGTAAAAATTCATCCATTTTGATAGATTACTAAGATTGGACATTAAAAAGTCAAAAATACCCTTTCAATTTATTTTATAAATCTTAATAACCTTTTCTTATTAAAATAATCAATTTTAAATTACAAAATAATAATAAACTTATAATAAAAATACACCATTCAACTTCAACATCAACTTCTTCAAATTCATCACCTCCGATCTGTTTCTTCATCTCATTCGAACACCAAATCATCAACAATAACCATCATCAACTTCTTCTCCCTTCTCATCAACAAGACCCAAAGGTCATCAAAAAAACCCACCATTAACAGATTCATTACCATCATCAATAAAACCCACATTATCACTAGCAACCAAATCATGATATCCACCATCAATTTCATCAACAAACCTAGACGCGTCATCAACTTCATCATCAAAACCCACCATCACCACCAGCAATGCAAGCATCTTCGAACGAATCCAGAAGCTTCTCTCTCTCTCAGCCTTCTTCTCCCTCCTCATGAGCCAAACCCAAAGATCATCAAAAAAACTCACCAAAAACAGATTCATCGCTATCATCAACAAAACCCACATCATCACCAACAACTGAATGATGATATCAACCATCAATTTCATCAACAAAACCCAGATGCCTCATCAACTTCATCAACAAAACCCACCGTCACCACCAACCCAACCATCTTCGAACGAACCCAGATGCCTCTCTCTCTCTCAGCAACCCAACCTCCACCCAACAACCCAACCGTAGCCATAACCACCCAGCGACCCGGCCTCAACCCATCAACCCAACCATAACCACCAACAACCTCAACCCAACAACCCAACCCAGAAAAGTCTTTCTCTCTCGATTTCAACTTCGAAGTTTGTTGACACTCTTTATCTAGTTGATCTTCGACTAGACATTTGTCAATAATGGAGATCTATAGCTCCATCGCCACTATGGCGATGGAAAAAGGATTTTCCAAAGATGGATCTGGTTTGTGTTACAGATCCATCTTTGGTTTGTCTTTTTTATTTTTTATTTTTGGTTTTTAATTGTTTTTTTTTTCTAAGTTTTAATTGTTCTCATCTAAAAAAATTTACTAGAATTATTATTTTATGATTTAAAATATATTACAATGACTATTTTACCCCAATTCCTTAGTCAACTGTTATATTTAACCGAGGTTGACTAACAGAATTGGGGCTTGCTGCAATTAAAAGGATTTGTTGAATATTAAGCCATATTCAAAAATATTAAGGTAAGTTATTGCAATTAACCCAAAACTTTTTAATAGTTTCTAATTTCAGGCTTTCTTTTTCTTTATCTTTATCTTTTTCTTTTTCTTTTTCCTTTGCCAGGATCATGTAAATTCTGATGACGATGAAACTTGTTTAGATCAAAATTAGGATTATTTCATGCATTTACTTTTACAATAAAAAAACTGAAATTTATATTTTAATATGTTAATCAAAATTTGAACTATTTTCATTAAGGTGAAAAAAATGTGTACAACCAATTCAATTAATAGTTATTTAAAAAAAAAAAATCAATTAATTGTCAGTGTCTATACCGTCATTATTTATCAATGAGCTACTCGAATTTCTAATATTTGTAGAGTCTTACCTTGTAAAACTAACACCAACTTAGTGACATTAGGTTTTATAGCATCTAAACAAAAAATAACCTTTCAAATAACGTTATGAAATTGATTGATTAATTTTATTAATGAAATTAATGTTTATTATGTTAGGATTTATGAAATGGGAAAAACAAATTGAAATTAGTAAGAATCGAGACTAATGACCCATGGTTTGGAATCTATACGAATAAGTCATTTACGTTAAATTTAATGAATAAGGCATTTATATCGATTCTAACAAATATGTCTCAATTGTTTCAAATTTGGAACCTATTTTTTCAAATTTAGAACCTAGATTCTTTAATTTGTGACCCATTTTTTAAAATTCAGAAACTATTTTTTTTTCCAACTCATGACCTATTTTCAATTGAAGACCTATTTTTCTTTGTTCGGGGACCCACCCTCCTGGTTAACCTTCATTAAGGAAATAAGTCTTGGACAAAGGAAATTGATCCCAAATAAAGAATACAGGTGTTGAATGAAAAAGAAAAATACGTCCTGAAAAATTGTAATTTTAAACGTAAAATAGGGTTATTCTCTTTAATGGCTTCCTCGCCTTTCATTTTTATTCAATTTCGACAACTAAAGTTCTCCACCACAAATCCAAGTTATTTTACAATTTTAAAACTTAAGAAATTTATAGTTTCTTCAAACAAAAGTTCCAATATATTCATTAGTTTTTTTAAAAAAAAAAAAATTGTTGCACACGATCATAGTGACAAAAAAAGTGAGAAGAATAAGAGAAGAAGAAGAAAGAGGGAGCCTTCTAGAGAGAGCAAACCGGGGGGTTGAAAACCTTGAGAGAGAGAGAGAGAGAGAGAGAGAGACTGAGAAGAGGGAAGAAGAGAAATTGATTAAGGGTATAAAATGAGGTACTTTCTAATTTTAGATGCCATTAATACTCAAATTACATCATGACAATGATAAAAGGAGAGGGAAAACTTTTCCTTATCATTTATGGGTGGTAATATAGATCCCATTTTCTAAATTCTTATTATATTACCATTGGGCTTAACTAAACGGTCCATGATTAAAAAATAATAATAATGGTAAACAGAGTGTACTCATCATAGACGAGAATGATCTTTTATTGAAATTCTCAAATATAATTTTGATAAAAAAAAAAAATTATGATTATCAACTTCAATGTAAGCTCGAATTCTAATTAATTTCTTCAACATAGGTCAGCTCTATTCAACTCATGTTTATCTCTAATTTTCTTCTTTATTATTATTTTTTTTTAAAAAATACAGACTAGATAATATACATAGACAGGGTCAAATTATAATGACCGAGAGAATTCATAACCTTTTGTGTAAATGTTTACCATAATGCAAATACTTTCTCATGCATTTTAATCTTAATTTGATTCAAAAGCCATGATATTTGTTCCTGCTCGTCATAGTTTATTTCAATAAAAAGATTTTAACAAAGCCTGTCATGTTAGTTTCCCCAGATTTATTAATTAAAAGGAATTAGCAGCCAAATAATAGCTGTACTTACTTCCATATATATATTTTCTCTCGTCTAAAAGAACAAAAGTATAGTACAACAAACTTTACAAAAGCCCATGAAAACTCACACGGGCCCATCAACTTTTCTCGCAACAAAAATGAAAGCAGCTCCAGTGTTCAGGAGCTGTCCTAGATATGTCCAAACTCCAAACATATCTAAATTTGTTCTGGTCCGCCATGAATCATGATTGAGTTTGAATCTATTTGTTCATCATCAGTACAGCTTGTTGAATCCAGATGCTGGTGGAGATTCTCCCAATCGAGGAAAAAATGCTTCCCTTTCAAGAGATACTTGAAGACTTGAAACAATCCTAGCAAATGATATCCACACAATAGGTGCACTACAAACTGCGTAAACAAACACAGATAGTGCCCTTACAACACCGTTGGAGTACCAAGGACATGCCATGACCAAAAGCGACCCAAGTATCAAGAGCCAGGGAGCCGCTACGGGAAGCATTGGCAATAAAAATGAGTTGACAGCTATGGAGGAAAATGCAAAAGAGCCAAGCAAGTATAATGACCAGCCTAGCACGGTGTGTAGCGTGCGAGGCACTAGAAAGAATGGTACAATGTAGGCAGCAAGAATGGACCATATTGCTATTAATTTAAGGCCGGCTTGAATCAAAGACACGCTCTTGTCCCCACGCCTATAGCACAGCCTGGGGACGCTTGGCCGTGCTAGCCGAGTTACTACTAGTATTCCAAGATAAAATACTGTTTGCATTAGCACCATTGGCATCTCAGCACCATACCTGTATAACTTTGCTGCAATTTTAGTAATGCTATAGAATGCTAGATAGTAAGTCAAAGGCTATAAAAATAAATTAATAAAAGCGCTTTATACATACCCGAGAGTTTGACGACGATTTTCATGCCATGAAAGGCCTAGTGGCAGGACAGGCCATGACCACCAATACCATGGTTTCATCCATGGTGCACCTGGGAATGTAATCACGCTGTTTGGCCCACAGGGTACGCTCCATCGCAGTCTAAGATCTGGAAGGTGAAAAAATGAGGCATGAATTTGATGTTCACATTGGTGAGGAACTAAATTTAATAGAAATTAGAAAGTTTATATAAATTTTACTCACAGTAATAAGAGGCATCCATTTGATAGCCCAAAGGAAGTCTGTAGCTTCCATTAAGCTTGGAGTCGTTGGAGGGAGGATGGAACATTGGCTGATCAAGTAATTCAGGGAAATAGCTAACAAGAAAACCCTGGTCTGCACCATCAGGGTTTTCTCTTCCTGTTTCCAGTTCATGGATCATACCATTGAACACGGCCTTTGATGGCTGCAATTTTTGAAAAGATTCATCGATATACGCATAAAATAAACTTTAAGTTAAATAGAAAACTCGATCATTGCAATAAACATGGGAGTTGAGAAGAAGTGGAAGTTACCTGGAGGACAAAGAGGCCTGTATGGAAGATGCAGGGGTTGATAAAAACAGCACAAAACTGTCCACATTGGAAGAGCTCATCTGTTTTTTGAAGGAAGAGATTATCAGCATCTAGCATGACCACTCTGTCATAGTCCACCAGATTCCAGGCATAGAGTTTGTTTAATGTCAACTTGAATCTCTTGTCGAAATTGCGCTGATTCTTGTAGGGATTGTTAAGGTTCTCTACTCTCACCACTCTTGCTCCATCTTCCTCTTCCCTAGACCAAAAAACAAAAAAGGTCACTCCCTGTCCATGATCTTTGTTGTTAAACAATGTATCAGATTCATGTAACATAAACAACTTGGGTTTCATTTACAATATGGTTGTCCAATCTATGCACATATTTCATAGGTATTGTTTAAATCACCAAACTTTATCAATACTAAATTTCAAATTTTTTATCCTTTGGCCAAAGTATCAATGCAAGACCAAATGACGGTAATGTTTTCGTGATTAACATTTGAATTGAGTTACATAATTTTTACCTGACAGGGAAGCATCGTTAGATTTAATCACATATTAGACTAATAAGAACAGAATTTGCTTAAATTAATAATCATTTTGAAGTCCTATTGAGTTTATGTACTTACAAATTTTATTGAATAGAAGCTTCAAAAGAAGCCGTTATAGAATATTCCTGTGAAGTTCTTTTAGTAAACAATACATAAAGAAACATAAACCGAATTCTCTGTACACTATCCAAAGGCATATTTAATAATAATAAACCACTCTTTCTTAAATAATGTATACAGATAATCCATCATTGACTTTTTGATAATGAGGACAAGATAGTTCAATAATTTCCAAGAATAGAATTTGCATAATAATGATGGATGTTTCATCTACCATTCAACAACATATCAAGTTGATATAAACTAGTTAAAAAAACAATATATCAAGTAGATGAAGACAATTTAATAAGATTTGTGCTTGATAGGGGCAGGCACATGGTGGCAATTTGTTGACAATGATTTAAGTGATGGAGAGTTGGGCCATATATGTGTGTATATATATATATATATAGCACTCTCAACTAGTCTATTACAACTAGTATCTACCTGCCCCTCTTAAAACTGAGCTGCCTGGTTTGGTAGCCCTCGAAATGGATACCAAGACCAAAGGACACTAGTGTCCAGATCCAAGTCCAGATCCAATTCTCCTCAAGAACTGTAAATTTTGAAATTAAAAATAGACTGAGAAGTGTATAAAAATTCAACTTCTGAGAGGAAGAACTGTTCCAGTCTAACCAACTATACTATACATCTAGCTATCTCATAATTTGAAAGTATAGCATAGAATTTAAGATAAAAGGAAAACTGAAAGAGAGTATTGATTGTACTTTTGACATTTAAAAATTGTAAAAAAAATTTCAGTGTTAAACAACAGTGAAAACATATTAACTAAAAGAGCATTCCAGCATGAATATAAAATTTTCTTCTGAGTATTCAAAAATAATTTAATCATAAATCAATTTAGAATTATATTCGAGAACTCCTGACAACATCAGATCTAATAAGTATATTTAAATTCTTTGAAATCTGTATTTCAGAAAATAAAGATAATAATCAAATTACAAATCAAGAGTTGGAGATGCATACGATTAATGTACTAAAACATTAATTATGAAGAAACTGAGAGTGTAACATGTGATACAACTGTAAATTTTAGGTAATAAAGGTATCTGACATTACTACTTAAAAAAGGCGAAAAAAAGTGTCTGACATTCCAAGCTTGGCATTATCTCTAAGATTGTGATAGATAGATAGACACACTTAACCTACTCCGCGTAATGACACATAGGAAACCATTAAAATATCTTCCCGCCTCTTTTTTTATTTATTTTCCTATTTATTAACGCTGAAACCTTAGAGATAAAATAAATACCAAAACCTGTCTATAGATGGATTATTGATAGTACAAAAAGGTAAATCCTATAAAGGGTAAAAATTATCTATCATCATTTTATTTTTATTAAACTTTTAATAATTTATTGATATATCAATATAAAAAATAATGAATAGTTAAAATTATTTTTTTTTCTCTTTTATATCATTTAAATTTAAATTTTTTTCATAAAAATATTAATATTATATCAACATTCACAAAGAATATTTACTCTCTGCGAAGAGGAGGCTCATAAAACTTTGATCAAGACTAAAACTCAAAATTCATATTTAGTATTTTAAAGAACAATGTGTCTTCTCACCTCCTAATTAATTCAATTTCAACAAGAAATTTTATCGGTTCGCAGGAGTCAGTGATGCTACTATTTGGCCGAGATGGAAAACATTCTAACATTCCAAACAAAGATAAAACAAAAATAGAAGTACTCCAAACCATACAGATGGGACTGCCTAATTCAAAATAGATTTTTTTTTTCCTCTTCTTTTTTTCCCCCCCTTTTTTTTGTGTTTTAGACAAAGAAAATCTTGATATAGTCAGAATTTGAAAGTCAAACTTTAGTTTTTTCATCCGAAAATCATGCAACAATATGCAGAAAATGAAAGTTGAAAAAGTTGAAACCAAGTAAGAAAACAACTATTTTATTCCAACAAGTGATTGCAATTTTCCTTGGTGTGGATTACAATTACGTTTTGGACACAGTTATATTTTGCGTTACTAAAAGGACACTTAACTAGTTAAGAAATTACATGCAGCTCACCAATTCTGCTTGGCTGGGTCATAAGCAACTTAATAAGCTGGGCAGCTAGGCATTTCTCTTTTTTGGGTTCTTTATGGACAATTCAAACGCAAGACGAAACAAGAAATCATATAACCTTTTGGTTGGCTCCAAATTTATATATAAATTATGTCAGATAAACATGACCTTTGGCGATTGGCACTAATAGTGAGTTTGCACTTTGCAGTGCTTTAATAACAAAAAGAATATAATAAAATACTTGAAAGTGCCATTTCTTATCAGATATAAAGTATTTTTAGTCAAAGAGCAATAGAATTAATAAGAAAAGCATTTTAAAAGTTAACACACAACAGTAAGAAAATTTGTTTTCAGTAAGTAATGCAACTTTGGAAAGAAGATTAATGCAAATACTATAGATTATTAGAAATGGGGATGAATCATAGCATCTCTGCATTTATTTTAATTAAATGAAAAAGACCACCGCAAAAGATACAATTTGGAGGACACATATACTCACTAATTTATTTATTTATTTTTGAAAATAACATCTACTTCACTAATCACTATTCAGAAATTGACAAAAGTAAAGCCTATAAAGACGATTAAAAAAGCCAAATGAATTAATGGAAGAAGCAATAAAACTGCTATTCACAACCCACGAGAATAAGCTAGGTTAGTCTGGTCTAATCGTGTTCCACCCCACCCAAGATGAAAAACAGAACCCTATAAACATGTAAAGACTCTCCAACAACCACGACAACACGTTCACAACCCACGTGTCAGATTAAAGTCAAAGGACTTTATTTTAGTTTCAGATGGCAAAACCGCAAAATCACTATAATCCTATGATGAGTAACATCACAGCAGATGGTATGAGCCTTTCTTATGTAATTGTTTGGCTGTCCTAAGATAGCATTGGAACCCGGAACACCATTAATGGAGTGACGATATGCAGCAGCAAAAGCGGCACCAGTGAGCGACAATCAAAATGACACCCGTTTACATCTGTTTTTTAACAAAAATTGGACTCGGTCGCTGAACGAACGTGTTTACCTACCGGTCTTACCATCTTACTTCTCAACACACCTAGCTAGTATTTTATCGACCGACGGGTAATATCGTAAAGTCAACTTGTTACACCAGTGCATAAATTAGAAAAATAATAAGATTAAAATAAAAGGACTGATGAAAAAGGCACCTGAAACTGAAAGAGAAACAATTTAAAAAAAATAAAATTAAAATTAAGAGACTTACAGGGCTCGAACCCATCGGAGAGGCACGTCCAGGGAGGCAATGACAACAAGATCAGCGTCCACGTGTAGCCTAACAAGCGATCTGATCAAGACACGTGTAGCCACGTAATATTCGTAGTCTCTTGGCGTCCCCATGTACATCATGGTGGCGTAGGCGTTCTTGTGGCGCGGTTGCGCCAGCGATAATTCATGATACGCCGTCGTAGCTTCAACAAATGCCAGAAACATTAACAAAGCCTTCCAGACCCGGCCTGTTGATCCACCAGAACCAGAAGAAGGGCTTTTCTCCTTCTCTCTCCAACCCATTCGGTTTTTTTTTTTTTTTTCCTTCTCAGGATTCCTTCTACTTGAAGGGTTTAAATTAAACAACCAATTATAGTCGTTCAAAATATACCTTGTAAAAATCAAGCATTAAATGCGCTTATTGTAAATATGGCAATTTGTGATTCGGACGACAGCTGTTGATGTTTCTCTCTTTAATGCACTGGAAGCTTATTTTATGTCGTCAGAAGCGAAAGCGAGAGAGAGAAAGAGAGGAGTTTGTTTTGGAAAGGCAGCAATGAAGACAGGCTTTTATAACAGTAATGGTAACCCGAAGAGTCAATATTCACTGTTCAGACAATTCAATAATCGTACTACTTGCACATTACCACTAACATCTCAACCGTTGATTAACCACTGGGGACTGTTTCAGTGGTTGTGATCATCGATTTGATTAAATGACGAAATATGTATAGGTGGAGGGGGCTATAAAGCGGTAAAAATACGTTATTGTAAACGAGGGCTGAGCATGTATTTATTTATTTATTTTTAAAATAAGAGTATATATATATTTTTTGAAATCAAACAAGAGTATATATTTGCAGATCACTGGTAGTGTGGTTGGCACAACCATCCCATGAAAACTTTGGTTCATATGAATCAAGATGTTCATAATTCGATTTGCATCTGAGATTTTTATATTAAAAGATAATTTTTACATGCGATGTGGATATTCTCTCCCCTTTTTAAGAGTTTCAATTCCTGATCATACTTCAAAAACCTTTATAAGAATATCCCATAATTCTATGCAGCATATAATATATTCGTAATATATGTAATAAAAAAAAAAAAAGTGTGTATTTACTTTTGGACAAACATATCTAACAAAAAGCGACAAATTAGACAGAATTGTAGAGACTGTAGATTTTGGACAGGGACTTGCATATTCTAAACTTTAAACTAACCGAAGAGCCGCCGCGTGTCTGCTGTCTTAGCATTATTGGGCGGCCATTCACAAATTTTAGCTCTCTTTACGTGTTGTTTTGCGCGGCTTTATTTTAAAAATAGTTTTTGTTACTATTTTTTTTTTTTATAATTTTAACCTTTAATTTAACGGTGTTGGATAAATTATTTTAGAAGAGATTATTGAAATGATTTTATTTTTTCAAAAGTAAATTTGAAAAAAGTCAAAGGATTATATTTCAAATGTGATTATCGAATTTAATTTTTCTTCTTATATATAATTTGAAAAGCATTATTAATTTATAATGCAAATGCAAATATAACCCTCTTCAAATTACCTAATTTAAATATTAGTGAAAATACAAACAATGTCAATATAAGAATGTGAAAATTTATTTTTAGCCATATTTTTAAACATATTTATTTTCAACCTCTCAAACAAATTAATTGCATCATATATCCACTTTTATCCAAATTGTCTTTGTCTACCTTGTTCTTCTCCTCTATTACTCATGATATGAGATTTTTAACTTTTTTTGTTGATTTTTTGAGTTTTGTTGGGCTTTTTGGAGTTTTTTGTAATTTTTTGAGGTTTTTTTTTTTGTTGGGTATTACTGTTTTGAGTTAGATTTGTTTGAATTTAACTTGAAAATAAAGATTTTTGTGAGATACAGTGTCAAAATGATGACTGAATAGAATAAGTTTTTAAATCCACTTAAAAAACGATCCCATTGAAACTCAATTATTAAGCACATTTTACATTTTGAAGGCGGTTTGATAAACTTGAGTATAGGATAAAAATAATTTGTTTAAGGCATTACAAACAAATTTTTATAAACAAGTGAATAAAAACAAATTTTTCATATATTTTTGGGTAAAAGTGAAATTTTATAGTTGCCCATACTTTAACCAGGTTGGTTATCCCTTTGTGCAGGATAAGCTCCGGTTTGATGTTTCTCCTAGTTTGATACATAATTTTATTTCTTCGATTTATATATGATGCAATATTATTATGGCACTATATATGGCTCTTGCTTTCGAAAAAAAATGATGGTTCTTTCTTTTCAAATAAATAAATAAATATAATTTAAACAATCGATTAGCTATTACTGTAACCTTTAGGCCTTGTTTGTTAGCAAGGATAGGATTGAGTTTGGACAAATTTTTTATCCAAACTCATGTTTGGTCCAACCAAACACTCTTCACTAAATTATCCTTAGTTGTTCCAACAACGATTTTAACCACTCTCCTCCCTCTCTCATCACCTCCCACACCAAATCTATCCAAAACCCACACTGTTTCCAGTGATGGGATGAATAGTGCAGACGACAGAGGCATCGATGCCCTAAAATGGCGGCGAAGACAACGTGAAACTCAACTGCTAATCGATCGGATCTTGTTCTTGTTGATGGTGGAAGATAAGGAGAAGAAATAGAAGAACAAAGAAGAAAAAGACGACTGGAGAAGAAAGTGACGATCGGAGAAGAACGATGATTTGATCAGATGAGAAAGAGAACAACTGATAGAAGCAAACGATGACGGTGACAGTATAGTTAAAGGAAAGAAAGCAGAAATGGCGGAGGAAATGAAAAAATATTTCTAAATATCTAAAAGTTTTCATTTTAGTCATTGACAAATTTCATTTAAATCATATCTTATCCTAATGTCATCAAACATGAGATAACAATTAAATTAATCAAATTTCATCTCATCTAATCAAATTCAATCTAAACTCATATAAATAATTTAATTATATTCTACATAATAAATGGGGTCTTAAGGGAGTTGTCAACTAAGGACATAGCTTTAGCTAGGGTAGAGCCTATCCCCAGCCAATCTTGAAATTTATGTTAGAAAACTTTTAAATTCTTTGATGGAGTACGACTTTTAATAAAATGATGGTTCTTTCCTTTTTTTTAAAAAAAAAGATAAGATAATTGAATGTAATTTAAAGAAAATATTAGCTATTGCTGATTCAGAAAAAGCCTGTGCAAGAGAAGGAATTGTCAACCAGGGACGTAGCATTAGATAGGATACGGCCTAGCCTAGCCAATCTTAAAATTTACTTTAGAAAAAAAAAAATTCTGTGGTGGAGTATATAACATTACTTTTTTATTGAATTTATTAAAATATCCTTTTTTAAATATATGAAAATACCTTTTATATTTTTTGCCCTTTACCTATTTTTATATTATAATATACAATTTAAAATGAGTAAAAATTTAACTGTTTAATATATTATTTATTGAGAATTTCACTGACATTAAAATATAATCAATTGCAAGAATAAAGTATATTTATTTCTTTTCCTCGTTGGTTATCAAATTATTTAAGAGTTAAAATTGAACTTTTGATATGGTTTATCTTGATTGAGAATTGATTTTTGAATAATGATTTTGTAGAATTCTTGTGGTGTGATTATTGTATTATTTGATTTTTTAGATTTTTTGATGCTTTTTTTATGATTTAATTTAATTATCATTTATATTGATCATGATTCAAATAAGATATATTATCCGTCATTATAAATGTACATCCATGATTTTCTTTTTTATTAGCAATGTATTATATTGAAATATGCATGTTTTTCATTAAGCGTAGTTTTATTTTTAATTAATAAAATTTAATCATACATTCGGTAAATTTTACTATGAAATAGTGATTTGATTTTGGAATTTTTTTTTAATCCACACTAACATTGGATCTTCATTGTGTACTGTTGTCACCTCCTCACATCCAAGAGGAGGGAAGAGTACACAGCTACATGCCGTTCAGGCAAGGAAGACAGCCTCTATTGAGTCAAAGGAGGAGGTCGCAACCTCCGATCAGTTAAAAGAAAGATTATCAATGTATTAGATATTTCAAGTTGAAGATTGTTTATATACAGGAATAAATTTCTTTCTTAGTTAATTTTTATTTCAAGTTGAAGCTAGATTGGTTTAACATATTTAGAGAATTTTGTTAAATGTTACAATGGGTTTGTATGCATCTTGACATTTCTCCATCTCACTGGTTTTCCAAAAAGCCATGTATTTTTTTTTTTTCAAAATAAAAAATACAACCATGCGCGGTTTTGAACCATGATGAAAATTTTAATGTTCGATTAATAAAAAAAAAAAGGTAGGAAAAAAAATCGTGAAAATAAACCTGTATTCATTTATTTTTGGTAAATTCTGTCAAAGTTGGCATCTAATCCTGTGAAGATTGGCAAATAATCTTAAATTTAGATGCATAATTTCTGAGGTTCGTTTCCTTTGTTTGATCGAATGGATTTTTTATGTGAGTTATCAACTGACCATTGGAAGCTATTTTTTTATCAAAAGTTGACATTGAAGGGATTATAAAACCATCAAAACTTGTTTCAAACAAAAAAAAAAAAAACCATCGAAACCTATTGAGATAATCACTACTTATACGGTCCGAATATCCATTTTCAATTACAGATATCTACTTTAATAATAATAATAATAATAATAAACTAATCAATACTGACATTTACTTCCAATGAGAGATTTATAATAATAATAATAAATAATCTTTAATATATGCTCGTAAAATATGCATGATGAGATTTAAACCCTCGCACATACTCATAAAATAAATGTTATGAGATTTGAATTTTCACCGTTAATATGAATAAGGAGGTACATATTTATCAAACTAGAAGGGATACGCTTTTAGCATAAAGTATTAGCATTTGGTTTAATTACTATAGTAATATTATGTCCAAATATATTTCAGATAATATGACATGCAAATTGTAACTAAATGTAAATCAAAGGTTAAATGTTATTAGAGTTTTATTAGTTATAACACTACATTTGTTGCATTACTTAAGCATGAATTAAGGCAAAAAAGTTTACCAACTAGTATTTCTCTTATTTAATTTAATTTGTGTTTACATATGAGCAAAACACAAAGAGATGTGCCGTAAAGAGAATTATTTTTACATCAAAGCTTCAATTTAGATTCGAAAATAGAGTGAAAACGAAAAAGTTCAAAGTATTTTTTTTATTATCTCCAAGTTAAATAATTTAATAATTTTTTTGAGTCATATTTGTTATTGATATTTAAAATTGATAAAAGCAATAAAATGTCATTATCATATAGTTCATGACAACAGAATTCAAATTCATACATGAATAAATTTATGAGTAAGATTCATTGTCAATTTATGATGGAGAATCCTTACTTTAAATCTATATAAAAGCAATAAAATGTCATTATCATATAGTTCATGACAACAGAATTCAAATTCATACATGAATAAATTTATGAGTAAGATTCACTGTCAATTTATGATGGAGAATCCTTACTTTAAATCTATATATTAATTTTGAATTAAATTGATCATATGTTTTTTTATTTTGATTAAAATGTAACCGTAAAACAACCATTTCATTTATGGGAAAATCCTAGTTTCCCCCCTGTAGTTTAACGTAATCGCTAATTTCCCCCCTATAGTTTTTGAAAATCTTATTTTACCCATTCTGTTAACTCTGTTAGTGAGAATTGATTTCTGACTATAATAGTGAGCGAAAAGACCAAACTGCCCCTCAATACCAAACTGCCCTTCAACCGTAAGAAACCCAGATCCGATCTGGGTTTCCTCTGTTGGAAACCCCGATCTGGGCGGGGATCTGGGTTTCCGCAGATCCGATCTGGGTTCCGCAGCGGGAACCCAATCCGATCTGGGGTTTCGTTCTGCGGGAACCCAGGATCTGGATCGGACTGGGTTCCGCTGCACTGGGTTCCCGAAGCGGAACCCAGATCGGACTGGGTTCCCACTGCGGGAACCCAGATCGATCTGGGTTTGGGAACCCAGGATCTGGGTTCTCGCAGCGGGAACCCAGATCGACTGGGTTCCCGCAGATCTGGGTTCCCGCTGCGAGAACCCAGATCCTGGGTTCCCGAACCCAGATCTTGGGTTCCCAAACCCAGATCGATCTGGGTTCCCGCATCGGGAACCCAGATCGGAAACCCAGATCCGAGCTGGGTTTCCGGACGCGGAAACCCAGCTTCGAGCTGGGTTTCGTATGAGTACGGCCGAGAGAGAAGAAGAAAAAGAAGAAGAAGAAGAAGAGAGAGAGAAAGGAAGAAGAAGAAAGAGAGGAAGAGAGAGAGTGGAGTTTTTTTAAATTTTTTAAACTTTTTTAATAGTTTTGATCACCACCGTCCATCTTAAAGATGGACGGTGGTGATTGTTTTCAATTTTTTAAATATTAAATTATTATTTTATTAAATTTTTATATTTTTTATATTTTATTTCACTTGGACGATTTTACCCTTCCATATTAACGGTCAACTGTTGATTTTTAACGTTCAAATTGACGGTAGGGGGTTTTTTGGATATTTTAATAAACTACAGGGGTTTTTTTATCCATTTTGTAAATCAACAGGGGGGATATTAGCGATTTTTTAAAGCAAAGGGGGATTTTGGCTATTTCATCAAACTACAGGGGGGAAATTGGGATTATCCCTTCATTTATTAAATGAAATACACGTTCCAATACTCGCAAAAACATTTGTGCAAAAAGCATCTTTTGACTGCAAGAATAGTTATCAACTCGTTTGTCGAAATCGACGTTCAAACCACACTAATCACTGTAATATTTAGATACTTTGGCTTAAGTGCCCACCGAGTCAAAAGGAAAAACAAATGGAAGGAGAAGGACAGTTCGAGTGAGGGCCAGCCGTTTAGGCGTCAGCGTGATAGTCAACGACTGAAAGCCTATGCATCCGTTGCCCCTCTCAGCTCCTCAAAGGTTGACCTCGATTCGCATTAATCGTTTTCAATATATGCAACAAGACAAATTACTTAGATGTGTTAAAAACAATTTATAAAAAAGTGTGATGACTTTACGGAGCACAATTTTATTTTTTTATTTTTTTTATTTTAATTTTTTTTATTACATTACATTTATTATTGATATTGATTTAGAAAATAATCAATATCAAACAGAATAAGATATTAATAGCACGACTTGGAAAGTGACTCTTATACGAGAATGAGGCAACTCATATATAGGTAGATAAACGACCCACACAAGAGTGGAAGGAAGCCCATACACAGGTAAGGAAAGATGCAGTCACAAATATGGTTGTGGTTCTCTTGGCCCCTGATAGTGTCGTCGTCATTGTAGCAAAGACACATTAGACTTATGAAACACAATTTTAAAAGTAAGTATGGCGTTGTTTTATATTTATTAATCTAGTATAAAAATTAAAAAGAATTGAGTTATGTATGTATATAAAATTTTAAAGAAAATTTAATGTTTAATTTCGTATATGATTCATATAATTTTATTTTAATTATTTTTCATAAATATTGAAATTATTAAAGAGAAATTAAATTCATTTTTCGTTCTCATGGTTCCCAATCAATAAAGGGTATGAAACATTTTTTCCAAATGTATGTTGACATCAAATAATTTAACCCATAAATTACTAAAGATATGGAAGGAATGGAGCTGTATTGTACAATACAATAGAGAATGTTTTTTTTTCCTTTTTTTTTAAAGGCTCATACAAGCTTAGAAATTAATTGGAACCAAATAGGATTTGACTTTGAAGCACCATAAAAAAAAAAAAAAACAATTCTCATATGGGAAAGAGCACTTCATTTATAGGTGGAGGAAGATCCATGGTAGGGCAATCAACATAATTATTTATTAGAAGAGGGATTATGAGGTGTAGATCCGTGCACTAAGACACAGGGTCCGTGTTTAAACTATTGGAGTCACTGACCTGCTACAATAGAGAATATTCTTTGTACTTTGCTTCAAATTCTACTCTAACCACCAGCACCGATTATATATCAAATTAAAATTTTATTAATTAAAAGCCAACCAAATTTGCTTAAGGCAAGCAACCGCCCATTGCGTCTTCCTTTTAACTCCTGTATCTATACGATTCAAAGCTTATCTTCAGTTTATGCTACGCAAGAGCATGATTAGGTCTAATAATATACTAATAGAGTCGTTTTCAAAAAATATACATATATTAATAGAGTTGACATCCCAGTGGATTGGTGTTAGCACATTATTAAGATTAACTAGCTTTTTTTGTTTACTAAAAAAAAAAAAAGAAAAGAAAAAGAAACCATTAATAAGCTGGAATCCACCAACCAAAACCAACGAATACTAAACGGTAAACAACATGCTCTTGAATTTTCGCGTTCACCAATTCCCTCCAATGCTCCCAATTGAACTTCAAACCAATGACTAATGTGGTGGTGAAAATTCTTTTTTCTTTTGATATATATATATTATATATATATTTATAATCTTACTTGTTGGATCAATTTTGATTTTTGAGTCATTCATCAAGCTGAATAGTGAATTTTATTTTCTTTTTTCAATATCACTTGTAGGAGCAATTTTGAGTCATTTATCAATTTTATTAAACTCTTTATCATCGACTCACATTCGACCATCAGCATGTTAGTAGATAATGCACTATGTTTGGAGAGATATCTTAATTATTTAAAAATATATGTATTAATTTTTAGGATTAGAATATATTAACTTCAAATTTTAATTTAAAAAAATAAATTTAATAACCATATCCATTCATTTTCATTGAATCCAATGGTGGAAAAAAGTAAAAATAGATAATAACTCTTATAAATTGACTGAAAACTGATGTGTCAATGTTAAAATCACTTCTTTTAAATCAAATTTTAAGTTAATATGATCTAACCCTATTTTTTAAAATATATTAATTACTAATTATTAAGAATAAACATGATCTTTACTTAATTCTCTAAATCTTAATTTAGAAGACAAAGTTGATAATATCTTAAGAATCTATAAATCTAACCTGGAGAGGTAGGTTAAAGGTTGATTAATTAGCGCAAATCAAGAAGCAGAAAATATCTGTGAAAAATTAGAAAATGGTGTGAACTCAAATGCCAAATGTCAATATGAAGTATGGACATAACAGATATTCCTTTACCCACAAAAATTGAATTGATGTTGTCAAAGAGAAGACTGGTAATTAATATGTTGATGCTACAAGGAGTCATGGTTGGCAGCAAGCACATGTTGATGCTGTTGAGTCAAATGGGAGATGGCCAGTTTGGGGGCTCTTTTTATTAGAAAATGGTGCGGACTCAAATGCCAAATGTCAATATTGAGTATGGACATAACAGATATTCCTTTAACCCACAAAAATTGAATTTATGTTGTCAAAGAGAAGACTGGTAATTAATATGTTGATGCTACAAGGAGTCATGGTTGGCAGCAAGCACATGTTGATGCTGTTGAGTCAAATGGGAGATGGCCCATTTGGGGGCTCTTTGTATTAGATCATCTTATCTTCCTAGATTGACTGGCTGTCACATTAGACTTCGATGGTCCAACAGAAAGTAGAGCAGTCAGAAGACGGACTGGAATTGGATAACACTAAATGGAAATTTATTTTTTCAAAAAGAAAAGAAAAAAGACATTTATAAGATTTTGAAATCAATAAGTGTTTTCTTGTCTCAAAATGAATAAATAAATAAATAAATGTTTTCGACATCTTTTTTTGATAGTACAAATATTCATTAAGGAAAATTACATTAAAGCACCTTGACTTATTGTGTTATTACAACAATAATACGAGTTTAGACTAAATTACACAAAGATACCCTGGACTGAGTTTGACTAACAGTCCATCAACGGCAAAATAAACGTCCCAAGAGCAAAATGATATTTTTATATGTCAAATTTGTCTCTCCCTCTCTCGATATCTCTCTGTTCTTCTTCTTCTTTTATATGTCAAAAACTCAGTCATCTCAATTGACTTGCCACCACAACCACCCTCAAATCAACATAGCACCCAAACAGCAAACTATCACCACCAGCAACCAACCATCACCAACCAACCACCACCACGCAAAAAAGGAAAAAAAAAACAAGAATAGAAGATGACAGTTCGATTGGAACCTAGAAACTGGGGTTTCGATTGGAATCTAGAAACTGGGTTTCGATTCGAACCCAGTAACTGGGTTCCAATCGAACCCAGATCTGGGTTCGATTCGAACCCAGTTTATGGGTTCCATTAGAACCCAGAGAAGAAGAAGAGCAGAAAAATAAGAAGAAGAAGAAGAAGATGACGAGCAGAAGCAGAAGAAGAAGAAGAAGAAGAAGACGAGCAGAAGCAGAAGAAGAAGAAGAAGAAAAAAAAAAAAGAAGAAGAAGGAGAGAGAGAGATTTTGTTTTTTAGAGAAAGAAAGACATTTTGTTTAAATAATATTATTTGATATATAAAAAGATGAATTTACCCTTGAGATGTTAATTTTACAGTTAATGGATTGTTAGTCAAACCAGGTCAAAGGTATTTATGTGTAATTTAGATAAAACTCGCATTATGACTGTAATAATTCAATAGGTCCGGATACTTTAATTTAATTTGCCTTATTCATTATAACTCTTAGAATCTTAAGAAATAGACTTACGAAGGACGACCAAGACTACAATAACTACTATTATTACTTACATGTAATAGGAAAGTTATCTACAAACTAGTGGGATTTTAGTTAATCGTCCGTGCTTGTAGGTTAATTCGAAATTATCTATTTGATGAACCTCCCGCTCAAACCCAATCCTCTGACCTCTGTTGTCAAAGGACAAACAAGCTGGGTGAGGCACCTCCACCGAGGCACGCTGCTTGTGAGCAAGTGTTTACAACTTACATTAAAAGGAAAAGAAAATTCAATAAATATTGTTATTTGAACATTACTAAGTAATTTATAGGGGACATCTCCGCGAACATGTCTGCATTAGCTAGATAATATGGATTTGATTTGGAATTCAAAGTCCTAGAAGCTGTGAAGTTCTATAAATTTTATTATTAATTCTTTTTCAAACTATATACAAAGGAGATTACTCAAAAAGAGATATTATCGGATAAAATGAACGTTAGCAATATATATTGAATAATGATGTATACATTTTATTATAGGCTTCTATTATGATTTTGAATTCTAAATAAAATCTTTATATCTTTTAATAAAATATCAAATCCCCAAAAAAAATTGAGTAGATTTTTAACCACAAATGGAGTTTTAGCATGTCCTAATAGGCACTCATCGTTGTGTATATATACATGGACAGGATTCATGGTCCCATTTTTTACAAGAATGGATACGATTTTGTGTCTGTTAGATTCTAATTAGATGAATGGTCAAGATATAATAGTCATTACCTATCTTTCCTATTTATTTATTAATATTTTATTTGTTCTCTCCTATTTATTATCAAAATCTTAAACATTAATACCTTATTTTCTTCTCCCCATAACTGATTTTTCTCGTCTCTCTTATTATTTTATTAGAAAGAACTAGATGAAATCTCCGTGAGATACGATTTTGTGAACACATAAACAAGTTTACGTTTAATTAACAAGAAATCTCTACTCCGTCAGTCAAAATCCATTACTTCTAACGGTTGATCATGATTTTTGGTCGAATGACGAAATACCCCATAATATTTGTAAATAAAAAAATTTAAAAAATAGCAATATTAAAAAATAAATTATTTTAAAAATAAATTTCATCTCCATAGTCCATCATAAGGATGGATGGTGGAGATGGAATTAAAGAAAAACATATTAACAAGAAAAGAGGAAAAAAAAAAAGAAGAAGAAGAATCTATCATCTTCAAGAGTTCATCCTCGATGCCAATTTCAATCTCAAATGTTCATCTTCAACTTCAAATTCATGCTTGCAATCTTCAATCCCAACACAAACCCTACTTGTATATATATTTATTTATTATTACTATTAATGGATGAAATTTGTGTTGAGTGTGATAGGTTTCCCTAGGCTTCCAACGATGGAAACCCGTTTCCATTGTTAGAGACCCACTTAAGGTCTCCAGTTGCTCTTGGGTTTCCATTGTTGGAGACCCAAGTTGGAATTGGTCTCTAACGATCGAGACCCAGGTGTCTCTAACCAGATGGTTAGAGATGAAGGATATCAAAATTTTATTAATTTTTTTTTTAATTTTTAAGTTTTTAGAATTTTTTAATAAGTTTTTTTTTAATAAAAATATAGATCTCCACTGTCCAGATCCTTACTTTTTTAATTAATTTATAAAGAAAAATAATTAATTTTTAATTTAATTCTCATTGTCCAAATGGACGGTGAAGATCAATTTACTCAATCAATACTAAGACAAAATAAATTGATAAAAGACCAAAAAACCCTTAAATCAATCAAATTTGACTAATTTTGTCTAGTGGGAGGGTTTCATGTCAATAGAAGATAAATTTGGTTTCACGTTTTTTACTTTTTTGTCTCATAACCTTTTTTAATTTAATCTATTTTCCTATTTTCATTTATGATATTTTTTCTCATTGATAAAGATGCTTAAATACAACTAAGAATAATACTACACTTCTAAAAAATGTTTCAAATTTTTTTGTCTAAATAATGTAATAAGTTAATTTGTAATAACTATCTTAATTATAGGATTATATATATACATATATATTCAGTCTATATACAAAATTGCTCATGTTGCTCCAAGTTCAGTTTATGCAAGTCCACATATAAATTTATAAAGGGAGAGTATTCTATTTTTATCATAGAAAACTCTTATTTCATCTCTCATTCATAAACTTTCTTTTTCTTATTTTAAAAAGAGAAAAGATAATGTTTTTTTTTTTTAAAAAAAAGATAGAAATAATCCCAAAAAATCTATTGTGATTTGTAAAAATATTCATTTTACCACATTTAATTTCATTTTTATCAAAAATATTTTCTGATATTAATAAAAACACTCAAAATATCCACTAGAGACGTATGAAAGAATGATAAATACTCTCGATAGTTACAAATTGATTATGAAGTCATAAGGGCTAAAATGATAATTTTCTATTAATTTTTAACATTAGACGGGATTTTAAACAAAAATGAAATTATAATGATAAAATTGACACTTTTACAAACTACAATGGGGTTTTTGGGATTATCCCAAAAAGCTCACAACAAGGAGATTTCTAATATGAGTTTCAATGTCAACAAGTGATTGAAACCTGAAATTTCATATATCGTAAATATCTTTTTCTATTTTTCCCTTCTTCTCTCTCTGTGTTAATGGATTATATCATTCGATTGGAGAATATATACTAAATTAGAAAATTCATATTATTCACAATAATTGAATCTTGACTGATATAATATCATTAAGAATTTCCACCAGTTCACGGTATGTAATGTTCTTTTGACTCGATAAAATAAAATAAGACACATGGTATTACATGACTATTTCTTTGCTATTGCTGAGCAAACCATATGGAGGACTTGTTCTTTTCGTTTTAAAGTCAATAACTTAGTTCACAAGCATGTGAAAATATTTTTTATGAAATTCTTTCATTTTTTTTTAAATATATATATTTGGTGCAGGCTATATATTCTAAGTATCTGAATATGAGGTCAAGAGTTTAAATTTCATATTTATCTTAAAATATAAAATGTGGATGATTTTCTCTAAATTTAATTACTCGTCCCTATCATGAAAAAAAAAAAAAGAAGAAGTTTTTTATTTGGTACAAACTATACATTCTAATTATCTGAACATGAGTTTATTCTGCACAAAACAACTCAAAACATTAAAATCATTTTAGATTTTGAATCCATCTAACGCCAAACATATAGAGTACATTTGGAGTATGAGGTTAGATTGGATTTGAACAAAACTTAGGGGTCGTTTGTTTTTTTGTCTGAAGACTGAATAGTGCTGCTGAAGACTGAAGACTGAATAGTGACTGAAACTTAAAATCTGAATGACATGTTTGTTTTTTTTTTTTTTTTACATCTGAATGTATAGTAATCTTGTTTATTTTTTAAAGTTAAAATTGTCTGAAAACTAGTAATTTGACATTTATATCATTTACTATTAGTTGTTATGTAACTTTAATTAATATAATACAAACAATTATAATAAATTATTTAGCAAAAAACTAAAACACTTTTATGCATATATTAATAATATTTTTATTCATAATTAAAATATGATTAATTATTATAGTAAAGTATTTTTTTAAAAAAAAATTATATATACATAAATAAATTATTATAGTAAATTAAATTAAATAAAAATAAATAAAACGGTATTAAGTTGAATTACTATTGTTATATATTTAAATAAAAATAATATTGAAAGAAATATAATTAAAATGAATATGTATAATGTAAAATCACATCAAATTTGGAAATATGTTTGTTGAAGTATTAAAAGAAATTTTTATAATGTAAAACTAGAACAAACTAGGAAATTTATTATTTGGGGAAGGATAAAATTGGAACAATAAATTTATAAAATCATCAAGTGATTTGGTATTCAGTGAAAAGTTAAAAAATATAGCTTTTTATTTTCAGTGGTTTTGGGGTGGTTTTAAGTTGTTTAATCACTTAAAAAAACAAACAAAAATCACTTAATTAATCTAATTCAGCACCATTAAGTGTTAAGTGTAAAAAACAAACGACCCCTTAGTCCAAACTCATGTTAGGTTGAGACATGGGATTGGAAAGTCAATCCCATGTGTCTTATTTTAAGTGGCTATGACCGATTTACTTAAACCCGCCACATTGTATGGGTTAAGCTAGTAGTCCCTTGCTTTATTAGTTTTTTTATTTTTATTTCTGTTTTTTTTTTCCTTCCATTTAATGACTCATAGATGTATCACCCAGCTGAATTACCCAAAAACTTCACCATTATTTTTTTATTTCATGACAACAATGACAGGAACATGGGCAAAAGAAAAAGAAGAAAAAATCATTAAAAAAATAGAGTCATTTTTATTTCCTCCTAATAAATGATAAATCATCATTTTTTCTTTTATTGATTCAATAAACATAATTTTATATTCTTTTTTTTACTGAAGTTAACACTAATTTAGTGTTTTTTTTTTTACCCTTTTTAAATCATCAAAGAAAAAAATGATGATTCACTAATTATTAAGGGAGAAAAATGAAAATAACTTAAACAGATAAAACACTTTCATGTGAGGTTGGTTTTTAAATATAATATTAAATTTATTTAATTATTTTAAAGGTTAGGTTAATATATTTAATTATTTATAAAATAATATTTTTTAGGTTAATTTTAATATAATATTATTTTTAAAAATTTATAATATATAGTTATATTTATTTATAAAAAATAATTTAATATGTTATGTTATTTTGAAATTTATTAAATTATTTTAAATATAAATTATACTTTACTTGTTTATATATTTTAGTCTAATCTCAATCTCGGTCACACAAAAAATAATATTATTTTTATCAAATCTCATTCTGTACCAAACACATTATAGTATTAATCTATCTAGGGGATAAATCTAATTTCCCCCCTGTAGTTTGATATAATCGCTATGGACCCCCCTATAGTTTGACATAAACCCATTTTCCCCCTTCTGTTAATTCTGTTACTGAACAGTATATCCTGACATTGACAGTATGCAAAAAGACGATCTTGCCCCTCAGACAAAACAAATTATCAAAAAAACTAAAATAAAAATGAAAAAAAAAAAAAATTCTATTCATTTTCCGGTTACGGAAAACCCATTTTCTGGGTTCCCAGCAGCTGGGTTTCCATTTTACTGGATTTGCTTGAAACTAATCGTCACCAGCAACATCAAATAGACAAACACAAAAACATAAACATTTAATCACCACAAACATCAAATATCATCACCAATACACCAAGCACAATTACACCAAACATTTAATCATCACAAACATCATATGGGTTCGATTTCGAACCCAGAAATTCACGTATGGGTTCGAAGTCGAACCCAGATGTTCGCATCTGGGTTCGATTTCGAACCCAGACGCGAGCTTCTGGGTTCGAAGTCGAACCCCAGAAGCTCGCGTCTGGGTTCAAAAGCGAACCCAGACGCTCGCATCGAACCTAGATGCGAGCATTTGGGTTCGACTTCGAATCCAGACACGAGCTTCTGGGTTCGAAAGCGAACCCAGACGCGAGCTTTTGGGTTCGACTTCTGAACCTAGAAGCTCGCGTTTGGGTTCGATTTTCAAACCCAGATGATGGGGGTTTGAGAAGGAGAAGGAGAAAAATAAAAAGAAGAAGAGACTGGAGAGCGGAGGGGATGGCGTCAGGCAAAGAACGGAGGAGGGAGGACGATCGGCGTCGGCGTCGGAGATTAAGAGAGAGAAAAAGATAGAGAGAGGGAGAATGAGAGAACTGTTCTTTTTTTATTTTTTATTTTTGTTTTTTTTTTTTTAATTATGTCCACCATCCATCATGTTGATGGACGGTGGACATAATTTTTTTAAAAATTATTAATAAATTTATTTTTTTATTTCTTTTTTTTATATTTTTAATTATTTTAAAATAATATAATCTATTTTATATTGAATTGACAGTTTTATCCTTTTTAGTTAACGGTCAAACATTGATTTTTAACGTCCAAGTTCACGGTAAGGAGTATTTTGACCATTTTAATAAACAAGAGGGGGTTTTTTTATTATTTTTATAAACTAGAAGCGGATTTGTAGCGATTTTTTTAAGGTAGGGGGTTTTTTTTACTATTATATCAAACTACAGGGGAGAAATTAGATTTATCCCATCTATCTAGTTAAATGAAATGTCATCCCATTAAAATAATTGAATCAAATCTCATTTGTCAAACAAACCTTGAAGTTTTCTGCTGATTGTCCAAACTTGGAACGAAACAGGTACTACTTATTCCATTGAATTTTGTAGGGTCTTTTACATATTTACTATCATTTTCGTGTTTGGTATGGTTCTACTTGGTATGGGCTGGCCCATGATCGGTCCATTTCACATTCATGGATTCCAAACGAGTCCAGGTCATGATGCTAGCTCATTGCAGGTGGTAGTGGGTCTGCCTCTGAATTCTGATCAGTTCAAATGACAAATTGCAATGCCAATCGGCAGGTACTTTCTTCACATTCTATTGGGCTTGCATTTCCAGAATCCCACCGTTTTCTCTCTATTTAAGGGGATTGAATCATTTTTAAGAGATAAAATTAAAGTGAGCTGGATTAAATTAGTAAGTGATGCCTGTGGTATAGTTTGGATTGGATTGAATTTAACTAAATTAGTTCTGCCCTATAATATATATGGTGTAGTAATGTAGTTTGTAATATTGAACTACTATCTCTTATGTTTGATAGCATGTGACATTAGTTAGCACAGAATTATATTATATTACTTCTTAAATAAAATACAATAATTTTAAATTAATTATAAAAATTTAAATATTTTTTAAATAAAATGAAATTATCTTAAATTTTAAATTAATTTTTTAAGAAAATAGAAAATTTGAATTAATTTTAAAAATAAATAAAACTAATTATATTTATTTTAAAACAAAATAATATAATTATTTTATATACATACATATATATGTATATATATATATATATATATATAAAAGAAAGGAATGGGACTCAATAGAGTCCCTACCTCTATGGCGGGAGAAATCGCAAAATAATGCTTGAACAGGACCGGATCAAAACCGGATTCGAATAAAACTTGATGAATATTACTTTAATCCAGTGTGCTAAGGACTATCTGATTGTATATAGTTATATGGTTCTTGCTTGGCAATATAGTAGTTATGGTTGTTTACTGACTGTGAGGGTGAATTTAGTGAATGCTAGTGTTAGAATTAAGAGCTTTTGGCATGTGTTAATAAGGAGAAAATCTTGAGTGCGCATCTTGTGCGCCCATTGGGTAGTGCATCCGGTACTTGAAAATTGGCACATAATACATATGTTACTTTTTAAATGAACGAGAAAGAAAATAAAAGTGAAAATTGAAAAAAAAAACATAAAAAAATCTTATTTATATATTATGTGTAAGTTTGTGAGTAGTCAGATACATCATTCAGCAAACACACGCAGTACACTCAAAATTTTCTTGTTAATGAGAACCTTCTTTAATTTGGCTTTTACCTGGCTGAGCATTGGTAATAAGTGACATGATAATTTTTCTAGTGCATGTCTTCGAATCGCCATCATCTTTTTTTTTTTTTTTTTTTTATATGATTTTTATTATTTCTAATAAATAATGTATACATAATATGCTAGATAGATTAAGGGTTGAAATCGAACAAACCAACTACTCAGACTAAATCAGCCCAACTCATGAGTCTTCTTTTTTATTTTTTTTTGAAAAAAAAAACAAAAAAAATCAATGACACCAAAACGGTGTCGTTTTGATGTGTCCAAAATGATGTCGTTTTGGGTTTATTTATTTATTTTTTAATTAACCCAAAACGACATCGATTTGGGCACACCAAAACAACGTCGTTTGGGTGTGTAGAGTTACAGAAGGTAAGATTCGTTTTTTTTTTTTTTTTTCTTCTCATCTTCCAAAGTCTTCTTTTCCCCCATCTAGTCTGCAACTCTGCCTCCTTTTGTCGCTATAGCATCGCCGTCACCATGAGCATTGGGATCTGTCGTTGTCGTCATCATCAATTCACTTCTTCTTTTTCACAATTCTTCCTCTTCTTCTTAATTCACTGGGATCTTCCTCACAATCTCCTGCTTAGTTCCTTCTTCTTTTCTTCTGCTCGTCAATTTGCTTTTGTGTCAACACCATCGTCATTGCAGTTGCTATTGAGGGTTTTTTTTTTTTTTTAACCGTTGCTAATTACTTACCGAGTAATCAAGAAATCACTACTCGTTGCCTCACCAATAAAGCAGTGAGTAGCGATTTTTAGGACCTTAATTTATACATAGTAATTTGATTTGAATTTGGACCATCCACCTATCAAGATGCCTAATTGTTTATTGAAGCAACAAATAATGGTTGTTCTATCTAATGATCTAGTTAAAGTATGTGACGGGTTGATTGTGCGTCCCTTTTCTTCTCCATTTTTTTTGGCAAATTCTCCAAAATTTGGCTCTTCCACTTATTATCATTTTCTCTTACGATTAAGATAAAACACTATCCTAGACATCGATTCCTAACCTAAAACCTATAATTAATTCAAAACTTCATTGATGAAGAATATAATTAAATATTTAAAATAAAATTATGTATATTCTTTTCAACTTATGCAATATTTATCATTTCATGATCTCTGCCAGGCTTTTTTTTTTTTTTTTTTTAAGAGAAGTTGACTATTTTTTTTTTGTTTGAGTTATTGAAACTAACTCAGGAAATAATCAAGGCCAAATAAATAACACACTAATAATACAATTTGGATATATGATTTTTATAGAGTTGGAAGACACCCACATCTGAATAAAAAATAATATATATATATATGAGAAAATTTCATCTTATTAATAAAGGTACAGTGCACTTTGTGTTTGAACCCACAATTGGATCCAGGAGGGGTTGCAGTTTTACCACCGCACCGACACCTCAAGCTCAGAAAAGCTGGCCATTAATACACATGAAATATTTGAATGTCTCTTTCTTTTGGACTAATAATTATTCATTTGTAATTAAACTTGCAGTTGGCTCCTCATGTCTATTGTCGGTCACTCTACCTAAACCCAGTACTGTGTAGTTCCTTTAGCGTGTACGCTAATTCATCCAGGAGAGACTATTTGTTATAAGGGTAAATTACATTAATATAACTAACTTTACCTATAATTTTATTCAATCCTGAACTATTGATATAATTACACTCACATCCCTTACACTGTTAACTAATAATGGATAAAAAAATAGTTAAAAAAAGTCAGAGGGGCAAGTTGGTCTTTGTACATTAATTTTTTTTTTAAAATTAATGATTTTATTGGATGTAAAACTTTAAAAAAAAATTAAAAATTAAAAAGAAATAGTAATGGGTTAAACCCAGATCAAGATCAGGAAACCAATGCTCAGCCAAAACCAAACATAAAAATTAATTAGTCAAGTCTCTGTCCAACCAAAAAAATCAACGACCCATTACCCCAATTAGAAAACCTCCATTCTTCACTCAATAAACAAATCCACATTAATTATCTGAAATACAAAATATTTTTCTTCATCCATTGCAACAGCATAGTCACTGTGGTCGCACAGCCTTTTCATCGTCGTCACACAACCTCTTATAATTACATTAACATCAATTTTGACGGGATGTTAATGTCATTAAATTATTATCTTAAGATGGAGTGTAATTTCATATAAAATCGCCCCTGTTATTATATATTTTATTTATTTATTTAGTTTTTAAGAAAGTAGATACATTTTATTAATCGAATAGAATTATAACTTGTTTACACACATGACAAGATTCTGTTGCATTGAGATATAGATATTGCAGTTGTTTACACGAATGACGACGGTTTGCATTGATATAGGTACATCCATTGCAAAATTGATTTGACGTTACATCGGTTATTGTCAACAAAAATAAATTAGCAAAACCAAAAAGCCTCTCAAATTCGAACATTTTGGCCTTCCTTTTACTTTAGCTATTCATTCTTCTTTCACGGAAACAACTGATCTGGGAAATGTTATCTTTGGAACAAAACCCAGTAAATACCTTAGAACTAATATTAATTATCTTATTGATTTATAAGAATTAAGTTAATAATCATGTTTCATAAATAGATCGATAATGGAAAACTAAAGTAAGAGAGAAATTGTCTTTAAAAAAAAAAGTAAGAGAAAAAAAAATTAAAAAAATAAGTGTTAATTTGCGTATGCGCATGAGGATTGGACATGCGTGCCTCCTCTTCATTAACCCATAAATAAAAAATGAACAAGATAATAAAATTCTCGTATGATTGCATACATAATCCAGACCCACATCGAAATTCTAGAAGTAATAAATGTTTAAAGAGACAGGACAGTGAGGGTGTGGAAGCTGTCCTCGTCGGATTGTGTGGGCGGTGATCGTCTTACATGAGTAATCCTCCGGCAAACTAACCGCAGAGCTCGTTGCCATCTAGTACTGGCTGCACTGCCGTTGTTATTGTTGCCCAGCTGAGCCGGCTCGGCATCGAAAACAATCTGTTGAAGTTGAAAAACGAAGAGCCTGGAGGCGTGGAGCAGGTCGATGTAAGCTCGACGGATCAGCTTGAAACTGAAGGAGAACTTGAGCAGGAAAGGGCAAATTAGGCTTGCAAGAATTGGAGTTATGGTAGTGTGGGACGGTGAAAAGAGGAGGTAGTTGAGCTTGGCTAGAGCCACCATGTGCAACGCCATCTCTGTGGCTTGATGGAGAAAACTAAATTGTATAGAGGCAGATATTTGGCAGTACGGTAGTAGTGGAATTTTTATTAGCTGTGTACCGTGATGTCCAGGTCAGTGAAAGCATCTATATAGCGAGCGAGCGATGGAATAAAAGGTTTTTTTTCTATTTTTTTGATTATATCTTCTCTTTTCTTTTTCTGAAAAGAATAGATATAATCACTTATGTTTAATATGCTCAAATTCAATAAAAAAAAAAAATCTTATGCAAGGATTTTATATATTTATTTAAATTGTCATTCTTAATTTCATAAATATTTAATTAGAAAAATTTTCGTCGAAGTTTTAAAAAATTTAATTAAAGTTTTAAGTTTAAGGTCTAATACGTTTGTTCATATTAGAATTCTATGAAAACTTTTAAAGTTTTGATCAAGAGTACTTTAAAAAGTTTTGATGAAGAGTACTTCGGATTTTTATTAAGGCTTTTCAGATATAATTAATTTATATTAAAAATCTTTCACTTTAGAAAAAAAAAAATTGCAAAGTCACAAGGAGAGAATGTTATGACTGTCCAATAGCTATTTAAGAAAAAAAGACAAAAGGTGAAGAAAAATCATATATAGAGTATGAGTGAAAACGCAATCTTGGATTCCAAAGTTAAAAGCAAAAGGTGAACCACAAGCACACGTTTATTCTAGGCTTCTAGCAGTAAATTTGAAACTGCGAACAAGCATGCCTTGGCTTGTGCTTTTTAATTGCTCTTCTAAATATATTAAGCGTATGGAATTGATGTACTGTTTTGGTTTTTCTTAATTAATTTTATAGTTAATATCAAATTAAATACTGAAACTTAGTAATGTGTAAAGTTCTTGAAACAGATTAATTATACATAAATCATCCGTGTTATCTCATTTGAGTTGTATACAAATTTTCAACAATTCAAAATAAAATACAATTCTTCAATAAAATTGTAACAAATCAATTTAATACTTCATAAAAATCTATAATAAAGCAAGAATCAACTTACCCTGTTTAGGGCATCAAAGCATTATATATATATATATTATTTCAAAACAAGCTGTGACCTAATTAATGCCGGCTTTGTGACATGATTGAAAGGAAAGACTCTTGAATAGATCAAAATTTATCATGCTTTTTTTATCTTGATCATTTTGATCATATTACATGGTAAAGTGTATTATATGGTAAGATTGGAATTATAAATTTTATGGTGCATTCGATGTAACTAAAAGACAGTACGATGGAGAAATGAAAGGAGGCAAACCAATGACATTAAATCAAGCCACATTATGTTGAAAATTTGATCAACATCATGAACTGCGGTGGAAGAACTGCGGGGCCCGAATGAAACTTCATGGAAATTTCTTGTTTTTTGTCATTTCCAGAGAACCAAATATCATCTCACATTCAACGTGTCAGATTGATACTTTGCACGATGTGGATGATGTGATTTATCAATTATGTGATGATAAATTGGTGATAATTAGAGAATATGTGTATATGGTACACAACAATAAAGCAATGGACCCAAGATTTTTATTTTTTATTTTTGGTTTTTAACATGTAAGCATCGTGACAATTTCCAAGTGCCATTAATTCAAACAGAGAATGAGTAATTCTGTTATTAATAATTGATACAAACGAAGGTAAATGTAATTAATATATGTTGTTTTTTAATGTGCAATTTAGATATGTTAATTGTGACTTTGTTATGGATGACATTGATTGATATGTTTTGTATTGACAATATTTTTGGGATATATGAGTCAAAGTAATATAGCCCTCAATTATATAACAATATAACAACAAGTATGTGGGGCGTGGGCGACAAATCAAGATAGAGATGGAGATCGGCGACAAATCCAGATGAACAAAGTGTAATGTGGGTTGTGTGTCGAATCTAATAGAGGATGAAGAGACTTGAGTTGTGGGTTGTGCGTCCGATTGAATGAAATGGAGGATGGAGAGTTTGGGTTGTGAGGGTTTGTGCATTTGAGAGATCCTTCATGTTTGAAAATTTAGGTTTGTTCGTTTGAACTCAAATTTTTGAAAAATTAGGTTCAATCAATGGTGGAGTTCTTTTTTTTTTTTTTTAATTTTAATTTAAAATTTGTTTTTTTAATAAGGTAAAAAAAAGGTTTTCTAAGTATATATATTAATATTTGAATTTTAAAAGGTTTTCTTATTAATATTTGGAAAATTGTTTAATTTTTTATTTAAATTTTACATGAGTTTTTTTTATATTTTTTAATACAATACAATAAGGATATTTTGGTCTTCTCAAAGTTTTCTAACAAAACCATTTCACTTTTGGATGGAAATCTCATTTGGACTGAGGTTAGGTTTTTTTTTTACTAATATTTTTAAAAGTTGGGGTTGAGTGACATTATTTTGTATTCAAAGGGGGTTTAAAATTATCCCTATTTACATAAAGAAATGTGGCGGCACATCTCACATAATATAAGCAGCTACAGGAGCTTATTTATAATATTTATTCTAAAAAATAATCAAGACAATTCAAGGACGTGGATATTATGATATTCTATTTGCATATGATTTTTTTTTTTTTTTTCTCTTTTTTAAAGGAAGAGAATCCAAAAATATGTTAATTTAATATGTAATTCTAATTATCTACTGATACTATTTGTCTAAATAAAAAAATAATGTTCTAAATGAACGTAATGACCATTTATTATTCGTTTGAGTCATTTAAATTTTGTTTTGAAACATTATCCTAAAAATTGTTGAGCCACCCCAACACCATGTAAAACGCATGGGTTTTAACTATCCTCATCTTCACCTCTTTGGGATATTCAAACAAAATATCACATCCTAATATCAAAAAGAAAGAAATATATGTACAGATATAAAAAGTTTAATTGAGAAGGTTATGCTAGGAATTAGAGTGCAATATCATTCCTAACGAAAGGAATTAGATTGAACTATTTTCAATATAAGATTTTATTAGATATGATTAAATTATATTAGATAGGACTAAAATAGTTTTGTAATGTATTTGGTAGAATTATGACCGAACTAAAAATAATAATATCTCTTGTTTTGCATATTGTGGAATTGGAAAAAGAATTATATTTTATGTTTGATATTATAAACTTAACCCATACTATATTAGATTAAATTATTAAATAAAATTATTTTAATCAATTTGTAAAAGAAATTATAATTATTTATAATTAATCATAAATAAAGTAATATTTGTTTTTAAATGATATTTAAAAATTAATATATTAAATTAATTTTAAAATATATTTAAGAACCTAATTTTAAAACATATTTAACATTTTAACTATAGCTTATTAATAAAATAAATTAGAAAAATTATTACGAATGAACAAATATTTATTTCAATTAATATAAAATTATTAACTTTTTAAAAATATTTTAGTCAATCTACACTGAACAGGAAGAATAAGACAACGAAACTGTTTTCATCATGAAACAATCAAACCTCTTTGACTATAGTTCTGAAGGATCCGACCCAAATTCTATTTCTGAGGCCTACCAGATCCTATACTATTCCAAACAGACTTCCTTTTCTGAACCACATGTATAAGTCCATATTATTTCAGAAAATATGTCAAGTCCATAGAAGTTATAGGTTTCTTAGATATAAGAAGTCATAAAACCATGGTTAATCTAAAGATCCTGTCTTCATATCTTTGGAAGCCTACCAAACAACTATTCAAAGTTGCTGATGGAAATATATTTTCTACAAAACTTGTGTCAAAACACATGATAGATATTAGACCGTTTTCATCTGTTGCAATTTGGATATGTATCATAGGTACAAACCTCTCTAACAAAGATACCAGCGTGTAGAGAGATACGTCCCTCTGGGTATGACGTTCTAGGCTCACACGACGCACTTTCCCCTAACACGGCCTCTTTGCCTTCACACGGGTACTGTTACTGCCTCACAGAGCCACAACCCACCCTTTAATAGACTTCTAAACTCTCTATTGACTGTACTATCATACTATATTATAAAATTAGACCTCTTTGTGGTGATGGTATCGTGCGTTGTTAGACCAGGCTTATAAGGTACTATTTCAACCTCTTTTGGATCAGTAGCCCGTAAGGTCGAGTTTTCGACTAATATACTAATCACTGAAAATTCAATCAATTCTGATGTGGAAGATCAGACTATACTGCAACCACAAAGCATACTTGGAAAGTTTGATAAGTACAAGCATATAGACAATATTATCATCTCTCAATACTCTTTAGGAAGATACTAAGACTAATAAAGAAGATAGAAAGATTAGACAACCTTGGTTATTATATTAAAATAATATAAATACAAAATAAACAAATTATAGTCCTCGCTAGGATTACATAAACCTACTAATTTGACGGGTTTACATAGTCTTGGATTCTTGGCTAATTAGAACTCTGGATTAACTAGGAACCTAATATTATTTAGAGAATATTTCATTTAGTCCTTCAAGTTTGAAAAAATATCAAATTTTTAAATATCTTTTGGAAAGAACTTTTTTCATCCCTAACTTTTTTAAATTCTTCAAAATAGTTTAAATCGTCAATCAATTGACGGTTAACAGTGATAGAATGAATAAAAATATATTTTTATCCTTGATGGTTGTTAGTGATACTAAAATTACCGGATACCTTCATAAAATAATAAATTTACAAGTAAAATTATGTAAAATACTCCTAACTTTGATTAAATTATAATTTAATTTAAATCACTTTATTTATTATGAGGATATTTTTACCAAAATACTCTCATTTGCCATTGATTTTTTAATCACATGGGTCTGAGTACCTCTCACATGAAAAGATCATTTTACTCTTCCTGTCTAAACTATCTATTACTGTTAACCATCAATTGGTTAACGGTTTAAATTATTTTAAAGAATTTTAAAAAAGTTAGGGATGCAAAAGTTATTTTTAAAAGATATTTAAAAATTTAATATTTTTCAAAACCTCAAGAGTTAAAATGAAATTTTTTCCATTATTTAATCTAATGCTGGGCAACACCATGCACAAGATTTGGTGGGAGAGTTAGTCGGTTAGTCCAATACACCTATCTTTTTTCCATTATTTATGTGATGGGTTTAAACGTTACCGCATCGATGTTGGATCTTCACATTTAATATAATAACAAGTGAAAAATACGGAAAGTAAAATGATGACAAATGTAATTAAACATACGAGTGCCGTGCCAAAAAGTGATGTGATGGGACATTGTAGCCAAAAAAGTGGATAACCTAGAATAATAGGACGCGGCCGGTTGTGCCTACCCGGATAAGCCTACACATACCTGAAAGAAATGTCTTCAGTGTTGATTATTTTATTATATAAATTCATCTTTTGAAATATAATATAATACCTTCGCAGTCCAAATGACCACATTCCAGCATTCAAAATTAATTAATATAACAATTAATATAATTTAGATTATGTTAGGATTACTTGTACTTATAAAACTTATGAAATAATCTGCTTGAGATATAAATAGTAAAGTGTTTGATGAATTAGTTTTATAAATAATCAACTTAATAACAAAGTAAAAAAAAAATGTTTGGAAAATTTTAAGTGATTAAATAAAATTATGAAAATAGACATAGCTAATATGTTTTTTTTTTTTTCAAATTATCTTTTTTTCTTCCTTTTTTTTTATCTTTCAGTTTTTTTTTTTTTAATTTTTCAGTTTTTATTTCTCTCTCTCTCTCTCTCTCTCTTTTTTTTATTTTTTATTTTATTTTTTCCCAATTTCTATTTCCTTTTATTTCCATATTTTTCAGATCTTTCTTTTATTATTTCTAGAGCTTGAATTTTTTATATAATAAAAATATAAATTATAAAAAAATCAAAGTAATTGTTTAATTGAATTTAAATAAAAGAAATGTAAATAAAATTAAAAAATAAGAAATAAAACTAAAAAATAATTATAAAAAAAAACAGAGACAACGATGGAAAATTCCCCATTGCCAAAGCCTCCTCCGATGACTATTGATGTTATCAGAGGAGGTCAGTCCTCCTCAAACGGTGGAGGAGGCGACCTGTGGTGGAGGAAGTGAGATCGCTTCCTCTATATGGAGGAGCTGAACGCAGAAAGATTCTGATAGATTAGCCAACATAATCATTCCTGATCAAAAGAAAAATTAGCTAGCTTCTAGCTACAAATTTCCATAATAATTTGAATTTGAATCAGTAAAAACATAAAGAGACTTCTTGCTACTAATTTCCACGATAATCTGAATTCGAATTAGCTAAAACATAGAGGCCAGAGTCTATTGACAACTTGGACTCACAAGAAACTGGTCAAGTCGACTTTATAGCAGCTATGTAAAATCACAACAATGCATGGCATCCTAACTTTTTGTACCTCAAGTACAATTTGTATTCAATTAAGCGGATATGCATTACTAACTATGTCAACATCTTAAAATACACTTTGTACCTCAAGTATGATTTGTATTCAATTAAGTGGACATGCACTCAAGATAAAAAAAAAAACAAAAAAAAAAAAAAGTAGATATGCATTGATTATGTCAATATCTTGAAGCACAAATTGAGATATCCATCCTTATTTGAGTAGTTACATTACTAACATTGCATTAAGTGCCGGCAGAAACTGGTCGGAAATTAGTGGCAATAGGTTCATTGCCTGAATTAAAAGTCGATAACAAAGCAAAGTATACTTAAGTTTGGTGGAATTCTTTCTCAAAAAAAAAAAAAAAAAAAAAAAAGAGGCATGGTGGAAACCGTGCTCATATTGTATTTACTTAATTTAATTTGTAGTGAACATATAATTGGCAACAGAAGGCCACATAACTTGGCTGCAATTGCGCATACTGGCGTTCAGGAGGCATCGGAAGTCAATAGCTAAACGCAATAAAGATTATAGACAAATGCCTTTTTCTTTTTTTCTTTTTTTCCCTTTTTCACTTTGTGGAAATACACCGAGAAAGAGGACTGGCTTCTTCAATATTCTTATTGGATTTAACATCTTAAAACAAAATGTAAAAAAAAAAATTGAGTTTCCCGGGGAAAAATCCGGTGATCAAATTGGAGTACCTCGAAAGGGTACGTGCAAAATTGCAAGAGGTAACCAAGATTTATCTTACAACTTGAATCACATTCAAATTCTGTGTGCTTGCTGGGGTATAAGCAACTCCTGATAATCATTGACCACCACCTGATTCAAACGAAAATTTAGTCGATACAAAAGTGAAGCAATCATCAAGATGGATCTTTGTCCAGCGCAACAAGAGAGAAAAATACAATACCTGATAACTACTGCCACCATAAGTGTACTCCACATACAACTGCTTTGGCTCTCCAGGACAAGGATCACAGAAGCCCATAATACCTGACTTTTTAACACCCTCATGAAGCTGAAACAACAGTTGAATTTAGACAGTTAAAAAATACAGAAAATTCATACTTACAAAGCTCCTTTGGAGAACAAGAATGGACGCAAATCTAAAGCTGTGCAACACACGGTCATACAGATTCACAAGCACAATATATAGACAGCTATTCATATCTTCATAGTTCACTTTAACCTTCCTTCAAATAAATTAATGTCAAATGAAACCCACTGCTTCTCTTTTCAAGCTTTTCCACCGTGTTTTAGACTCTTTTTTGTTAAAAATTTTGACGGCTCTCTCAATGCTCCTACAATAACTTGAGAAATAACTTGAGAAAGTGGCATTTGTTTCTTTGTCTCAAATTAGCTTTCAGTAGTTCATGGCGGTTATTGTGGACAATTTTGACAGCTTGTGTAAATTTATCTAGGGGATAGTGATGAATTGGTAAGATCACATAATTTAAATTTTGGAATCTTCAACTAGAGATCCTCTAGAGGGTTACTTGAACCAACAAAGAAGTAAATTCCAAAGACCTTCTGGCTTAATTAACAATTATCACAAAGTTGCACTGCATATATACAAATGAAGCATAAACACGATACTCTTTTTTAACTGTGCAACGGAATCATGTGCACCAATTTTTGCAGATATTTATATTAAGACAAGAATGTATTCGTCTTTGGAGCAGGACTTTGGAAGAAACATACCTTGAGTTGCCCAGAATCATTAACCAGGAAATTAAGAGGTAATGTAACATCCACAATTTGTGAAGTTGATTCATCTGCTTTTGTCAAGGCTTTACTAGCTCCATAAATTGCTTTAGTAATAACCAGTCCACCTGTTTCCATTTGCCTATTTCTTTTCCTATTGGCCACATTTAGTAATAACTGCTGGGCTTTTTCTGCAGCTGCCTTTGCCTCTCGAACCTACATATTAAGATACAATATATTCAGAACAAAACCAAGAACTTCCAAATATCCATCAAGCAAAATGCACCTGCTAATCCAAGCAAATTTTGAGATAGCTTTTCCTTTTATTAATTGGGACAGTATTTGCTCATTTCATAATATGCACCATATGGGTGTGGAGTTCTTGATTGTGAGCATCTGGATAGATGCAATGACTCACAATGAACACTTAAAAATATTCACATCAAGCACTTTAAAAGACTGCTGCTAGACAGCAATCAAAACTAAGCCTTGACCAGAAATAAAATCTTTTATATATGCGCGCGCGTGTGTGTATAATAACGAAACAAAAACACATTTTGTTTTTGTCATGTAAACATCTAGGGTGCTGAAGTCTGAATAGTGTAAGTGATGATATTATCTTAATAACTATGAACTCAGTCATGTATTGTGCGATAGTTTGCATATATGGTTTGGTTATATGTGGATTAAATTAAAAAATTTGTAAGACCAATCATTTTAATTTGATGAATAATTTGGACAATTACAACATTTAATATGCCAAACATGGGGGTTCATCACTGATATGATTTCTTCTCATTTGTTTTATATTTTATTAATTTTTATAGATGAAAGAATTTATTTCTTTTGCAGTGAACCGTTTTGGCTCCCTGCACGAAGGAAGTTGCTGCCAAGCAACAGCTTTTAAATTAAATATTATATACATATTTTAAGGCGTTAATTGTGAGTCATTGGATAGATGCAATGGCTCACAATCAAAAATCACATTTATAACTTCTTAAAGTGAACCTTAAGAGAGAACCTACACCCAGGTAACCTCATACTAAACACAAATTAAATCAAATAGAAGACTCTTTGTTTCCACTACAAAAGATCTACACAACTGGGCTATTCACTTGGTGACATCTATATAATCGTTTAAAAGAAAGTTACAAAGGAAAAAGGCTAACCCAACCTTTCTCAATGTGCATGTATACAAAAGTACAAACTGTTCAAGAAATCAATTGAGCAAGCAAATGCATCTGATAGTTGCAGTATGTATAGCAGGGTGACCATGAGGAGTGTGTAAACCAAAATTACCATAGTCAATAGTCATGTAAATACCTGGGCGGAAGTTTTTTCCATATTCTCTAAAGCCTTCTGCTTTTCCCTCTTAAGGTAATAAGGTTTCAGAACAAATTTCTGCAACGCCACCAATTTAACAAAATGTATACAGGTGAGAATGCTTCAACTCATAAGCAGACAACACCTAATAAACCCTTGATGACATAATTAAAAAGGATCATAATAACTCAGGAACTTTGCAGAGAAATTAAAACAAGCAGCAATAGATAATAAACCATCCTACAACAAAGAAAGCATATAAAATCAATCAAAATAGAGTTCTATACAGTTCTGATGTGTGAGAAGGGAATGATGAGGGCATACATGATTTGAATAAGCTAAAATAGCATCCATAATATACTCTATATGCAGCTACTTGCTAAATGCGCATCGTTATTTCCTTGTCCCCAACCAAAAGATAAGAAAACTGAGACCCAAAAAAGGGGAAAAGAAGATGAAGACAGAACCTAGAACTTGCCAGCCAAGGTTAGCTCAACCAGCAATAAGAAATTTCCATTCAAACATCAAACGGTACAACCAAATGTAGCTCAACAGTGTCAGCCATGACTCCTTACCGCCACAGGAGATGCTTTCTATGAGCTACCAAATCTTTATTGCAATAAAATAGTCTAATCTAAGCTCCGTATAGTCATGAACATAGTACAATACAATATAAAAGGAGAGCTGATATAGAAGCAGCTTATCTTACGCATAAGAATGGCAATAAGAATGATACACTCACTTAATGTACACCACCGATTTCAATCAACTAAAATATTCTCTAGTATAAATATCCAGAAAAATTCATGAAATCCATTGTCAATAACTATCTACTTTAGGTAATTTACAGCCAAGAGAGTTGAGGTCAGTTCCCTAATGGATCCAAATAAGTCTAAATAAGACAGTAACCAACAGTTGCACTTACTAAGAAATTATTTACTCGTGTAAGCTCCTACAGAAGAGAAATGCATACAAAATCCTAGACTCCAGAGTCTTCACGGTAAAGTTGCAAATTTTCTAGTTTTCTAGACTATGCAGGAAGAAAAAGAAAAAATCTAAAACAACACGAAGGTTTTTTCAGACTTTTATGTACTTTTTCTTTTCTTAAAAAGAAGAAAAACACATAAAACTGTTCACATGTAAGTTCAGTAGCTCAAGCATAATATACATGTAAAAGATCATTTGAAGGAGAAAAAAAAAAGCATCTGTAAATGCTAGCAACCACTTTATGTACTAAAGCCCAGAGTGCAAATAATTGCAAATTTCCTCTTGATATCATCACATAAGCTCCCCAGTATTTAACATAAACATGGTGAAAATGGTCAATGAATTCATAAACTGTTTGGAAATAGGTCAATTAAGAGGTTGGTATATGATAACCTTGAGTACAAAATAAAATGATGTTGGGACTATTAATGCTCCAGTTGCAAGCAAGGAATTGAAATGCCTGGAAAGCAAAATCTGCACATTTCAGCCGATTAGCAACAGATCAAAATCTGAGAAGAAAAACCCAAACTTAACTATACAATATGTCAATATTACTGAGCAATATTTCACAAGATAATGAGAGCAAATCAAAGAGTTGTAGCAACAGTCAGTGAAAATGGATCACATCCCAACATTCCCAGACACAATTAAGTCAAATAAGAGCTTGCAATGTATGTAGTTTTAGATTCTTAACCCCCATAACAAAGCCCATTAACTAGATTCCATATTCAATATAAATCCACCAACGTGTTTTCAGTGAAACAACGGCTTTTTGATGAAATCAGGTTGGTCGAATTGATGTATGAAATCCGAGCTTAACACTGAAAATTATTATACATCTGTGTATTGATTTTGTCTCCTCCCATGGATTCAAACCAACTTGCTAAAATCAAACTTGTGTTTAGTCAGTGCCATTGCACTTAACATCAACCCACGGAATCTGCAGAAAATTACCTCTGTAGAACCAAGTGACAGAAGGCCACATCACCTAGAACACCCACTACAATGTTAACAACATTATCATGACGTATAAGGTATAGCAATATTTTCCTCTGTTATAATCTGAACAAGCTTTCACTGCCTGCCATGAACCATTTCACATATTATAAATTTAGCAACAGCACTGATTATCATCGTCATTGACTCATTGGCATGATTAAAACACTTTTAGTACTCCACTTGTTACTTACAAATGTTCTAATAAAAGTTTTGACATGTGCTAACATAGTATCTACATCTTCATATAGTCTTTCAATGCAGTAGGTATTGAATCATCTTGCAAAGTGCATCAACTTTCCATCAAGTTTGCTTTTGCATAGATTATCACTTACAATTTCCACACCACTGTTTATATAATTTGGAGAACAAAAGTGATGCATCAATACAATTGCAGGATTGCTATTTAAGTAATCAAGAAAGCTGTATGAACTTCTATACACCAAAACGTTAATTAACTTTTCTACCCCCAATGCCGATCCCTAGACAATTACATAAAAAATAAAAAATAAAAAAAGGAAAAAAAAGGAAAGACATGATACATATGCCTGTGACATATGAGGTTCAAACAAGTAACAAGATAGAATGTGCTTACAGGAATAACTAACTTTTGACCCCCACGACGTAACTCAAATTTCCAAAAAATACCCTGCCAGAAAAAAGGATGTATAAGATATTAAGCTACATAAAACAAAGGTAATGCTAAAGCAACAAATCATTCCATCCAATGGAATTCTTAAAATTCAAACAGTTAGTAAATAGTAATAGCAAGTAGGAATGCCTAAGTAAATAATATAATCTTGAACAAGAAGTGCCCAAAGAACCAAGATTACAACAGCAATCCCAGAAACAACATTTCATAGACAAATCTGGGTTAGCATCATTTGAAAGACCTAATTCAATTAAAATAGCAGTATTGCAAACACATTCAAATCAAAACAAAGGATCCCTGAACGTCAAACTTCAATGTTTTAACATGCATAATCTATGAAGACACCCCTAAACCAGCTCCTGTTCATTAAATCTATCATAAAGAACAGAGCACTTCCCTTGTAAAAGAAATCCATTCTGGCACCAGTTTCAAAGTCATGTATATGCTAGGCAATATATCCATGGAACTCCATCACTAATGAGAAGAATTTCACGATACTTCCACAGACATCCAAACTACCGCATACAACTTACATTGGTTTCTCAAAAACCAGGATATCTTGTTTCCATAACACAGTAGTGTTGAAGCATAAACAGCACCAAAGAAATATAAGTTGTTTACAGTAAAGAAGAGAGCGATACCTGAATTCCTATCGAATACAGCATTCGGATGGTGCTGAATTCGGATATTTTTCTACCACCACCAACTTCAATCTCAAGAGCAGTGCTGAAATAATAATATTTCAAGTCAAAAGAGATATCAAGATATTCTCAACTAGCTGGAATATTTGGTATATCACTATGTCACTTCCTTGCAGCAAAAAGACCTCCAAATAAGTATTGATGAAGAAGAAGGAAAAGGTATGAGATGATTATAACTTTTGTTATCACACAGCCAAAACAAAATACCAGTGTTGATCTTAAGAAGAATAGGGTCAATTCAAAGAAATTGTGCTTCCAATAAAAATTCTGATTAGATAAATGTCATTTTTAAAGAACTCTGCCCTGAAAACCTTCGTCTCAACATGAGCATCCAGTTGACACATTGAACTATTTTCATAATGCCCTCTCCATGTCAGCAGAAATTATCTATAGCTAGAACATGTGCTCATCCACGGTTTTAAATTATTGAAATGGCATGTTTGGTTCAAATTTGAAGTTGTACCTTAACGCCTGTTTGGTTCAAATTTGAAGTTGTACCTTAACGCCTGTTTGGTTCAAATTTGAAGTTGTACCTTAACGCCATTTCTTAGGTTTTCAGATTTCCAGTGTTTCCCCTGTCTAACAAACATTCTTTTGACCAACTGATCTTCCATTGCTGACGTCTATAAGTTTTCCTATTGTAAATAGTAAAACATAACTCTAAAGTGATGTTTAGAAACTTACCATCAATAGAAACATAACTCTAAAGTAACAATAAACAAGCAGCGGATAATGACAAGGAAGGAACATTTCCTGAAGTTTCTATTGAACATCACAGTCAGAAGCATGACGCTTACCATTAGCAACTTTTCTATCCTTTTGTGCACACTTAACTCGACAAACTTTAAATAAATTATTATTCAGAGATCTAATTCTCAGAAAATTTCTTTATTTACAATTATGAGTGATCATAATTTTTGTACTGTAGACACTGGAACTAGCTAAATATATACAATGAGCCTGATTTTTTTGATAGGAACAATGAGCCTGATTAATCAAAACAAAAGCATATTCCACTACAGATCATAAAGTATTGTCCATAATGATTCTGCTCGTATACCTTCCAAACCTGCCTGCTATGCGGCCATGAGACTTTTTGGAAAAGCGATGAGTATAATGAGCTGATGCCCCAAAAGAACTTGTACCAATCTGTAGTCAGAGAAAGTGAATGAAAGGAAAATGAAGAAAATATAGATGTGGACATTTTTGAAAAACCCCAATAAGGATCAGCACAGTATGTAACTTTTCTGGGCAAACAACTATATAGCATGCTAAAAGGAAATAATTAATGTACCTTCAAGTCTCCGCCAGCAGATATTCTCTCATCTTTTTTCTGCCACCCAACGGCAATAGACGACTCTAGACCTAACAAAAGCTGTATCTGGAAGACAGAAGAAGATACACAGGGAATCAACTAAAAGTTAACAGCAGACACAGAATTTCAATAAGAATGTGAAAAATTCAACATCCCACACTTTTCCATCTGCTATACATTTTGCTTGTACTTTCTCCTCCAATACATTTTGCTTGTACTATCTCCTCCATAAATGTACTAAATATCAATCTTTAATGCCCTCTCACAATTTTCCATAGACCACCTTTCATGTGGCAAAGAAGATAGAAAAATTAAATAAATCAAGGGGTAGCTTACATTTCCACTAGCTGTTTCCGAGAGTTGGCGGGTCCAGGTATTGGAAAGATTAATTGAACCATCTCTCAAAGACATTGCAAGAGTCATTGTCGCAGTTGAGTGTGATGATAGGTGACTGGAAAACAAAAAATAATATGGAGCAAACCTAGTACAAGTGTCTGAATGTAAAACTGACGTAAAAACAAAAGCCCTACCGTGTTGTTTGTACTGCAATAAGCGCCCGTAAACCAGCAGAAGCCACAAATTCCATAGACGAAACAGAAGACAATTGATGCCTAAGCACAACCGAAGCAGCTCCACCACCAGAATTTTCATTGACTTCCAAGTTCCCACCAAACGCAAGAGTATTACTTTTCGATAATCGAGAATGAACTTCACTAGACATTGCCATTCTGAAATTCAGGTTTACACGATGATCAGCCAAATAAAATAAGCACTAAGACATTACGAAAAAAAAAAGAAAAGAAAAGAAAAGAAAAACAGGCAGTACCCTCTCATTATGCCATCACCCTCTAGAAACTGCGGTAAAGACAACGTGGCCAGTATTGTCCCAGAAGGCCGAAAATGTGCTAACGTCTTCTCTTGCTCCTTCCTCCGCCGTAGCCTTTCGAGTTCTTCCTTTAACTCTTCAACTTTATTCAGCTTCGGACCAAGTTCCAGACCAGACGTAAGTCCTTCCATTCCATATATGTCATATATCTGCCGTTTATTTTCATCTGATAGTATTTCGTAAGCTTCACATATTCTTTGAAAGTTTTCGGTAGCAATTTCTTTCATCTGAAATATAAAATGTATAAAAGAAGATAATGAATCACTCTCCTTTCACGAAATTAGCTCACTTTCTTATAATGGAATGTGAAGAAAATATAAAAACTCGAAAATACCTAAAATCTCGAATATCATAACTCGAAGTTTGAATTTAAAAGCATATAAATCATATAAATTAAAAGATTGCTCCACCAATTTCAAAACTATCTAAGCGCTATTAGCAAAATCATTATAATCACTTTATACACCCGTTAATATAAAACTATTAAGTATTAACATAAACTCACAAAGAACTATAAGTTTCGGATTACAAAACACACACAAACTGACACGAGTTTCGAATAATAATAAGAAGAAAAGGTAACTGGGGCGTACATGAGGGGGTTGGTATTTATCAGGGTGATAGACTTGAGCCCATTGACGATAAGCTTTTCTGATTTCCTCGTCGGAGGCTTCCGGTGATATGTGCAACAGTGCGTACAGTTCTCTGTTGGGAGGTCCGGTGTCCGCTTCAGTCATTTTTACCGTTTGATTTGTATAGGTGGTCGAATCGAAATGTACATTTGAGACTGAACAAGTTGACGAAGGCGCAGAGTGTGATTGGGTTTGGGAGGGGTTTTAGGGGTTTTTGCTTGATTGGCAAGCGTGAGGTATCGAGTACGGTTGACTGGTTTATTATTGCGCACGGTTGAGCGGCCCAAACGTGAAAGAATTCGATATGTATATATATATATATATATATATTTTTTTTTTTTTTTTGTGGGTTATACTAATAACTAGAATATAGTAACTTTAACGACATAGCGTAATTAACTAATTATATGAGAATGATTATGTATGTACAACTGAATAAAAGAGAAGAATATACACCAAACTTTAGTAAGAGATTAGTAAAAGAGGTTAAATATATTCCTTAACTCTAAGAGATCAAGAATTCGAGTCATTCTTCTAATATAATATGATAAGTATATATAAATCTACTCTTAAAGGAGCAGTTATTTTTTTATTGTTCATTGGATTTCAGAGGAATTACTTCGTTAGGATTAGAAAATTGCTACGATTCTTCTTGAACAGCCTAAATTCTCCCATCAAGAGTCACTTTAAAAGTCATTTGAACTATGCCAGTAATCCATCTCGGTAGATTCCGCTATAAAACTGTTGTATATAATTATAGATAATTTACATTTGCATTACCAAACTTAAAATAACCTATGATCTTATAAACAATTTATAGTTGCATATACAAATCGAGGATAATGTGTGTTAGGATCATGTTATATTATCGACACGAAAATTTAGATCAACAAAAAGAGTCAACGTAATTAGTTACACATGTATTCCAACAGCCACCCCCGGACAATAACTTGCTTTTCATTAAGACCTAACCAAAAAAAAAAAAAAATTGTACTTGACAACTGGACAATAATTAAAATATATACATGATTACCATAATTCAAGTAATTCATACTAACAAGACATTTAAACATAAGATACATTCAGGATTCAATGGCACCCGCGTTAAATAAGCCAAAAAAAAAAAAAATCCCCCCTTAACCGTACAGCATGGACTCAAAAATCCTGACACAATGGCAACACAAAATTTCTCAGCATTATACAAGCTTGTCTTCAAAACGTTGTAGGTGTCATGAGAAAGTGTGTTGGATGTTAAGCTCCCCACTCGTTGGATCAAATGAAGCTTCAATTAGTGTAGAACAACATTCACCCATTTGTACACAACCCTTGGCTCCGACAGCCACAGGTGAGGCCAGAAGCTTCACTCCTTGCTTCCAGTATTTTGTATCTGAACAAATGTGATGTGATGAATAAACGCATATTGACACTGTGTTACTGTATTTGACATCTTATAATTAGAGTTTTGGGGGAGAAATAGGTTGACCCGTGCAAATAGATAGGAAGCATTAAACAAAAACTAAATTAATGCTTTCAGTATATTGTATCTGAACGAATATGATGTGATAAATAAACGCACATTGACACTGTTTTACTCTATTTGACGTCTTATAATCAGAGGTTTTTTTTCCGGGGGGGGTGGTGGAGGGAGGGAGAAGGTTGACCCATGCAAATAGATGGGAACCATTAAACAAAAACTAAATTAATAGCACAAAAGGCAATGATGATAATTGCGACTTGACATGTTTTCATTGAACACTTTGTAAGAGAATGAAACAGTACCTGGTCCTGTTGATATGACGATAGAATTCTCCACATCCATCACCCAATCGATCCATAAGGCAAATCCATGGCATATCCCAGGTTTGGTAAATTCAACCTGCTCCACCAAACACTTAATCAGTTAATTCAAGTAAATGTATGCACAACCAAGGATATAATTTCATTATTTTTGTCGGTAGTTATTAGTCTAATGAATTAACTATTATTTGGAAACACACTGTATATGATGATAATTACATGTGATTAACTAGCATAGTCATAATGATTTTGATTACATAGAGAGAGAATTGCATAAGCAAATCGCATTGTAATCTGTAAGTCCTCCCATATATATAATATATTTTTGTCCATGCAACGTACATCTGTCATATGAAGTAGAAAAATTAAGTCTGATGCACCATGACCTAGTTCAACTAGTGCAACATGTTCCAATAAGTTATAAAACAATAGAAGGTCCTCATTTTTGTGGGCCACATCACCTGATGCTTGCATATCTGCAAGCTCATGGTTTACCATGACAGATGCCGGTAATAGCTTAACACGCAAGATATCAACGATCATGTTTCACAACTATATTAAAGAGCAAAGGCCTCAGTAAAAGAGAATGCTCAACAATTTTATTAGTTTCAAGCCAAATAGTATTTGTAACAAATTTGCAGCCTAGAGGCATGAAAACTGCTTCTGTGCAATTAGTAAAAACAGATAACTGAATTCCAACAAGTATGGCCTAGTCTTTAATACCAATAATACTCTGCTTAGAAGGTGAACTTACCAGAGCTTTTCCATGACATTGACTTATTGGTTTTGAAAAATCAAACTCCATGACAGTAAACACCTCACTGACTTCCTGAACATGTCGAACATGAAAACATCAGTTCCAGTAAGGTAAATTGCCATTACATAAAGAATTTTATTTTACTTTTCTACCAACTCCTCATCCTAGCAATTTTATCATACCTTAATCTCCCCACACTGCCAAATAAAGAAAGGCAGGCAAGGACCCTCTTTTGGAGCAGATAAATAACCACATCCTCCTAAAGTGGTATTTACAACTGCATGGTCAAAGCCTTCAATCTTACTTAAACTGCGACGACTATTCCAAAGATCCTGTACAAAATATTTCAATTATAACTTTGTTAATCACATACAACATGGTTCATGCCAAAATTATACAAGCTTACAGGTGTGTTTGTGCGCAAATGTGTGTGTGGCATAACTTACAGTTGCTTGCAAAGGAAAACAATACTAACTTACTGGAAGAGACATGGCACAAGCCTTCAATATTCCCTTGAAAGGCATTATTAACACATCTTTGGCAAGGATAGGATCAAGCGTAGTCCGCTCCTTCCTAATCAAATTCAAAATGAGGAGGAAAAGAAGTCACTCAGCTCAGATAAATTTTTAAACCTGAATACCAAGTTATCTGCTATAAGTGTTAAACATTTATCAGCACCATCCTAGGAACAACCTTTTGCATAATGGCACCCTTTTTTTATGTGAAATAATTGTTAGAATGACAACTCTTATACCGACAGCAGCAAAATATACTTTTGGTTGAAGAACATCTTTATAGGACAGCAATGATGGTCTAGTAAATGATTTAAAATGCATGACAGAAAAAAGAAAAATATCGAATACAGAAATACCAAATATTAATATCCACATCTTCATGTCACCAAGTATGAGTTATAGTGGCACTTACTCCCTTCAGACCTTCAAAAACACTGGGGAAAAGCAATATAATATTTCATCATTCTATGAGTATTTCGAAATCCTTTTAGTTTTACTAAGTACTTGAAAATAAAAAAACAAATAACAGTTTGCATGAACATCATTATTTATCGGCTAATTACAAAGTCCAGGGAAAAGTAAAGCAAACATGGTGCTAACAAGGCTTGGCTTGGAGCTGTTGACGATGATCAGAATGCTGATGGTAACAACTAGACATTATTGTTATGCAGACAGAGATCCAACATCAATGCTACAAGGACTTGTATATCATATATATAAATTCCATAAAAATTTAAAATTTCTTAAAGAATAATCAAATTAGAAATAAATACCAGAATCGTAAGTTCTGCCATGGAAGCAAGCCATCATTTCCACAGTAATATGGTTCTCCAATTAACAGATCAACCTGTAGATAGAAAAAGTGTTCCAACTCAATTTGTTATCAGTTAAAAGCATGTCGAAGTAAAAAAGAGAATAAAGCTCACAATGCTCCAAACGAAAATAGGATAAACTAGTAACATTACATATGACACAGAGTTCAATCGTTCAACTTGTGGCATTTCTACAAGCCAACTGTGAGGGAAAATGGTAGGCCCAGCAAATCAACTAGTTCAAAGCAGAATAACAGAGCTGCTGGACTATGATTGAATAAGAAGTCACAAAATAGAGACAAAAAATATTTAATTGAACTAAGATCACATAATCGTTTTCTTACAGCGAGTTTACAAAACAAGTAAAACAGGGAAATATTCAGTGTTTCATATGCATGTACTCGTAGTGGCAAATGTGAATGCAATGAAAATTACCTTCTTTTGATGAGTATCATCTATAGTCAAGCACATTTTCCTCTTTTGAAGAATTTCTACACAATCCATTGAGAAACCATTAGCATCAGCAACAGCTTCCAAATATTGCACACCCTTGTCTCCCAACCCTGGAAATAATGATAGTACATGTGCTGTTTCAGAAAGATGTGCAACACAGATTGTTAAGAAAACACTATCATCTGCAACGATGCACAGCGGCTCAGCTCTTTGTGACAACTGCAAAAATAAAGTTCACAAAATTATGCGGCAAGAAAAATTACAGGATGACAAAAAAAAAAAAAAAGAAGAGAGAGAGAGAGAGAGAGAGAGAGAGAGAGAGAGAGAAACAATAACCACTACGTTCTCAAGGAATTTCAAGAATAGCCCTAATAGCAACAAAGCAAGGATAACAAAATAAGATGATTTCAATATCAAGATTGAAGACTGATAATGGGGTCTAGACAGTGGCTTGCATGAAATTGATGCATATAAAATAAATGGGAATAGAAAAGGATTAAAAAAGAGAAGTTTTTTTTTTTTTTTCTTTTTCATCACTTTATACACTGCTTTAGGATATCAATATTCTCTTGGCTGCTTACAGCTAACCTGTATTTCAGATACTGAGACAACAAAGAACAAAATATCTTATAAGCTTGTCACTCTTGAATTGTAAGACCTCCAAAAGTTGGGCTCAAATTCTCAGTCTGCGTCATAGTACATCAGTGGAAGAATTTGTTATCAGCCAAATCATTCATAGTCTCAAAACATGTTTTGCTTTAGTATTAGTCAGGCTAAATCATTTGACTGACTGTAGAAAAAAGGGACTTTCTGGGACCTGATTCTTTTCCATCCCCACATCATCTCCTTCCAATTGAAAGTTTCTCATGAGCCAACTCATCCAGGAAATTGACTAAACCAGTGTTTCCATGAGTGAAAAGGGGTGAACATTATAAATATTGCGCCTCTTCAACTTCCAATTTTGTTTGAGTAGATATAGGCATATAGCTACGTGTAACATGATCACTCATAGACACTGAGTAGAACATCCATGACTAATTACCAAAATTAGCAAGCAGAGACTGAGTTTAATAGCAAAGAACTAATATTAGACAAACAATCTTGAATGACGTAGAACACTTTATTGACAAGGCATATGAAAAAAAAAAAAAAAAATTGCCATATAAAATTGAAGAGACTTGCACTTATTCTGAATCCTCATCACTAATGGAATTGTAAACACAGAATACGTGTACTTCAGTCAAATAATAAGCTAATTTTTGGTGAGAAAATGCCCCAAGGAGTGAGAGAGATCTTACGGCATTGCTCATGGCCGTTAACATGCAACGCCTCCATTCATGATTGCCATAGATGGCAATTCTTTCTGGTGGTAGTAAAAGCTGAAAATCCCCAGCATTTAAGTTATCCTTTGTCATCTCAGTTCTAGGTACCCGGCGCTTGAGATTGTATGATATACTAGTTTCAGTATGACAAGCATTCAAAAGAACCTCTTCATCCTTGCATATGGACATGCCTTCACCTTGAACGAACCACACACACTGTTTCCAATGGTCACACCAATCTCTAGTACCTATGGACCAACTTCATTACATTACATGAACATGAAACCATGGAGGTTTTTGTAAGAAACTCTACCAATAATTCTTATTTTATTTTAGCTTTCTCAAGATCTTTCAACTTACTACAACCCCTTCGATACAGATAGATCTTTAAACTTCTTATATGTCTAAAGCAACATCAAATATTATGACAGACAGTTCAACTTTTACAGTAAAAGTTGAGCCGGTGATATAAGTTTTGTAAATTCTATAATTATAACAGTAGTAAGAACATTAGTTGTCATTTTTATTTACTTCACCCCAACATAAAATCTTTACATTGTTCAAAATAAATTAAGATTTGTTAATTATAAGATGCATGAAATGCTGAAGCTACCAGCATTGATCTCTTCATAGTTCAAAATCAACCACCATCTGTTAACTGTAAGATGCATAAAATGCAGAAAGTTGAATCTAAAAGGTATGGACAGGAATGCTAAGGTTGGCTTCTAAAAGAAAACTCAAGGGACAATGTCTTAAAATATCAGTTTCCAGAAAACTTTGCATCCAGCAATGACATAATTATTACTAAATACAGATTCATAAAAAAATACACCAATTTTTCACATTATTGCTACATGGATGCTGTATGGTTGTGCCACTCAAGGGAAAAAACATTATCAGGAATGTAAAAGAATTTAGAGTTCATGTCCAATTACTATCAAATCAAGAGCATCCATTTCCTCATTGAATAGCATGAGCTTTTTCAGGAATGTCAAAAGTTCACGATGACCAAAACGTGATAAAGAACGCATTATATATGCATAATATTATGGTGCATGTGACTCACTTGTGTTAATTGATGAACTTATCCATCTAGGAGCTGTAGAATAAAAGATTGTCCCTTCTTGATCAAGTTGAAGAACCCACCTGAAAACAGCACATTAATAACATATGGTAAAACTTTTTCTTAAAAGGAAATTTGAGGTACAAATAGCACAAATATAATTACCATGAAACTACAGCATGGACTCTACCATCATTAGTTGCCTTTATCTGCAGCTCAATTTTCCCATGGCTGTCTGGCCGTTTCCAAAAGTCAAATTCAAATATTTTGAAGGGTTCTGACAGCTGAATGAATTCTAGATTGAGTCGGAATTCAATAGCAGGTACATTCTAAGAATTCTGTAAAAGAGAGGTTAATGTCATTACCAGTTTGATTTCTTTTGTTATAGCATCACAATGCATTGCATATTGTTGAGACTTGACATGTAAAATAGTATGCAAGCCGGATGGAGCAAGATGAATGCCGTCCGACGCTTTTGCTTCATTAGTATGCAAATCATGCAGCTTCCATAGGACTGTGCTCTCAACCAGCTTATAAAAGGAAGAAGGGAGAGAATGCCAAAATCGAGATAAATCACATGAGCTTTAAGATAATTAGAAATGCACTTTTATAAAAGAGATTGAAATCAGTACAATATTAGTAACCACCAACTATTAGAAGAGAAGCTAACTAACTGGGAAAACAAAAGTTTTCTTGAGGCAGCCATAACTACAGCAAAAACAACACAGTATAATTATGTTGGGGGTTCGGTGGAGAGAGAGGTTGGGTGAAGGGGCGTAGAGAGAGAAAAAAGTACATTTAGTGTTATGGACTACCCATTCCATACGGCTGGAGGTTGCAAGGAAAATTTAGTACCAGAAACAGAAGTACTGCAAATCCTTCCCAGGGTTAGAGAGAGGAGTAGTGGATAAATTAAAATTTGTGTCTTTTCATCATCTTCAATTTCATCCTTCCTCATCAGTTGGCTACACACTTAATTATACCAGAAAAGCGCTATAATGACATGTTGTTATTCTTAATCTCTCATTTAAGAGTGAAACTGATCAAACTGACATGCATGTACTTGCGAGTTAGGAAGAGAATTACGATTAGTAATTAATGATAAATTAAAACAAGAGCTACACTTACACAGTATAGATTCTGTCGTGTATAAGATTTAGGATAATAGTGGCCTGCCCCAATTTAACATTTGACTTAAAGACGACATAGTCTTCAAAATGAGACAGGTCCTTTTTCTTTTAATATTTTTACACTAAGTTAACAATACCTTCAAAACATAGTTTTTCTACATTGCAATTTTTCCAAAAGATATGAACAATGCGTATAAGATGCCATGGAAGATAAACAAGCAAACTACCCTTTTCCAAAGAAAAATATAAGATCAGAAGTAATATAAAATGCCAAACAAAAAACTCAAAAGATACCACATAAGAGTATGATAGAAAATCAAGTAAAAGACCTGCCCATAAGTGGTTGCTCGAAATGGCACAACTAATGGATTTTTCACCAGCAGCCAGTCATGAGCATGTTGTAGAGTCGGTATTAGCCCTTCACCCAACAACTCCGAGTCCAGTATTTCACTTACCTGCATATGAAATCAATAGGCTTCATGTACTATGGAGAAAACAAGGAAGTTACAAAAGCATACACTCAAAAAGGGACTATTTAGAAGAACGCAATCTACATAACACACTCATTTGCACAAATGACACCATTTTCAAAGATGGTGTTTGCGCTTAGCATGCCATGTTTGTAACTTTTATAAGGTATCTCAATCCTAATTTTATGCATAGAACATTTTGTCACTCAAAATGCTATGGCCCATCTACACATCAATCTACATTGTTTCAAACCACCCACCCGCATGGATGTGTCAATGCATGATGACTGATAATGTCACACTCGAAGAAGATGATCATGTTGCACCAAAAGTGCTACTGGATGACTAGTCCCTTTAAGAACCAGAGAACTGGTGTCCACAGAATTCTTTATATTTAAGTTGGTATCATGATATCACCAAAGCACTTTATTTTTTTAACTTGCCGTATAATGCAAACTTCTGTTCCATTACAAACACTAGTATTGTTTAACCAGCACCTTCATTAACCAATCAAGGACTTACTTCATGAACAACGTCACCAAATTTATATCTACTTCACATCACACATCTTAACACTAAAACTAGTTTCCAAGTCGAAGATGAAAATGTAAGATTACTGCACATATACAAGTACAAAAACTCACAAGAACATCCGCACGTGAAGTGATGTCAACACCAACTTCAACTTCATCAGAGCGCTTATTGATAACATTTATATTCCTTCCCATACCATTGACTTGCAGAACTTTTCGCAACAACTTTACCATAGGAAGGTAAGACTCGCAAGCTGTTACCATTCCTTTGGTATTAGATTGAGCTGTTGAGTCAGTGGAACCCATGGCCCGTGCAGCCATCATCGATAGCAATCCAGTCCCAGCCCTACAAATTAATTTCGCAGCAAATTCATATAATTCACATACGAGACCAAATTCATTGTTCTTTCAATTAAATTTCCAATGCAATAACCAATGAAGTCTATAAGGATTTTTCAGGAAAGTGAAGCAAAATGATAGGGAGGAGTAGAGTACCCGATATCGAGCACGTGGCAGGGCTTTGTGACCGTCTTGTCGATGGCCAAGCGATAGGCTCTGTTCCTGGCAGAGTCGTTGAGCATGTCGAGATATAACGTCGTAGCCAGAAGCGGTTCTTGCGAGCTCTCAGGAACGTCGTCGTTTTCGTCGACGACGATCCACTCGGAGTTGCCAGTGAGTGGTTCGAATTTGAGCTGGAAGACTCGCTGGGTCGACATGAAGCGAGCTGTGGTGAGTTTGACTGAGCGAGGGAGACGAGTTTTGGCGCCAAGTGAGAGGGAGGGGTTTAGGGTTTTAGATATCACAGAGAACATCTAACGAGCCTAGGCTAGGAGAGAAGGAAGCCGTTGCTACTTCCTAGAATGCGTGCGTTTTCGTTGTTTGATTTCTTAAAAACAATTATTTAATTTTTTTCATAATTACAAACAAATCAATAACTTTTGGTTAATTTGATTTTTAATTAAAAAATCAATTTAAAATATAATTAATAAAATAAAATTTTCTTGTTGGCCACCTAATTGATCGCTTCTTCAACTCAGTTAGTTCGTAAATTTTAAAAAACATAATAATTTATTCATTTTGATGAGATTAAAGTTAAAATTATTTTTTTAACTCCTCGTCTAAGTAGAAACAAAAATTGTTATATTTCTTGTGAGTGTTACAAACCCAAATTTCAATTAAATTTCATTTTTTCTTTGACTCGATTATATAATTTTTATATCCTATAATATTCATTTTCCGAATAAAATTATAATTTCTTCATTCAAAATCAAAATCCAAAACCTTGACCTTTGTTTGTTAAATAAGTAGCTTTGTGTTGATTCCATACACTCTAACACACTATCCACCAAAAACACTATAATCACTTATAAGGATATCATTTTTAATAAAGAATGCAGCCTTCTCTTGGGTTTTACAAGTCCACCAATCTACTTTTTCAAAGAAATTTCTACTTTATTTTATCTAAGATAATTGGCTTTTGTTTGATTATAGTAGTTTTTCAACAAATCATGACATGTATGTTCACTTGAAAATAATGCTTGAAGATGTGGTTATAGCACCAAATTATATTATTGTTGGCAAGGAAGGGGAGGGAGGGGTTGGCAGGGCCATGGCTCTCTATTGCCTTGAACTTTGCAAGAAGCACTTTTAAAATATTATGAATTTGTTCTTAAGTTTTAAATTTTTTACATTTTAGCTTTCTCTCAAATTTTTGTCTTTAATATGATAATCCCTCCAAATAACAATTTATGGCACCACCATGATCATTTGGCTCCGAAACATAGGCTCCCTGCTGCCATTAACAATGAGGCTCTCTGCTGCCATTAACAATGCATGCAACACATGAAGATGATTACAAAGTGAACTTGGGAACGCTAGCAAAAATAATATGATGTTAGATGTTTAATATGATCTTTAATCAATTTTATCAAACATGAGTGTTAAAATTTTGGTTAAAGAGCCTTAATAATTAATATATTTTTCAATGTTTATAGACCATATAATTTAAAAATGTAAAAATTTATAATGAAATAATAGATCACAGTAAGTTATCATCTAACTAAAATATCATTTTAATAAATCTTGAAATCAAAATGATCTAATTACTAATAATGAATAAAACGTTTTTTATACAATAATATAAATTCAATGAAATTTAATTTCAAAATTATATAAAATTCTCTAGATTTATAAGAAATACCTATTTAAAATCAGTATTTTACTAGTAACATAAGAATTCGGAGATTAGAAGAAAGAAGTTTGATAGTACTTATGATGAATGATAAAATTAGAAACATATAAGAAGGATAGAGGAATATAAAATTAGCATATAAATACACATTAATTTTACTTAAATTAACCCATCTTTTTCAGCAAAAACAGGTAAAAATAACCCATCTTTCCTTCATTCAACGGATAAACCGGGGTTTGTGACTGAAATTTTCCAATTAGGGCAAATGGCGGGAGCGAGCGCACGTGTAGTAGCACCCTGTATCTTCTGCGAGATTGCCCAAAATTCGACTTCCACTCCTCTGCTCCACTTGGTCTGCTTCATTCTCCACCTAATTCAACCATCTTCTTCCATTTTCTAGCAACCAAAACGGAGCGTTTCTCTGATCTGCCTTCTAATTATATTCCATCAATTTCTACATTTTGCAGGATGAGAAAGTCGTCGCGTTTCAAGACATCAAGCCTTCTGCTTTCAGGTTTCACTCAATCGTTGTCTTAATTAATATATGAATAAAATCCGTCAGTATTTGATTGTAATTGAATTGCTTCTATATCTTTTCAGTTTGATCAATAGATTGTGCTTGGATTGACATGTGTGTAAACAGATACATCTAAAGTGTAACAAATCTAGGAATTGCATTGTTGGTTATTCACTATCTTTGTAGAAATAACAAGTATAAACTAATAATAACCAACCAGTTAAGTACATTAAAAGATAACAACTAGTAAGTATACTATTCTACCATATTGTAGGCATTACTTGGTTATTCCTGTGAATCACATTTCGACCGTGAAAGATCTCCAGAGGAGGGAAGAAGACTACTCATTAGGTAAAGAAGATTTTACTGATAGCGTTTAATAATCCCTTTTTTTTTTTTCCTAATTGTTCTCTTTGTTATTTTTTGCATGGCTAACCTGCTATTTGTGACTCTATCTAGTAAGTCACATGTTAAATGTTGGGCAAACACTATTACACCAAGATGCGTCTCGGTCCAGTCATTACAGGTATTGGTTCTTGTGTATGTGGAAATAATAGACATATTTTTTATGCCTCTCTTACTCTCTTTAATGCGCAATGAGATTGATCAGAACAAGCTTTTATGTTTCTTTTCTACCTATTAGAGTGCTCAACTGCCATCTAATTAATGAAATTTGCCATGTTTTATTGAAATTTTTTGTAAATTGTTGTCCTTGCTCTTTCCATTACTGTTAACTTGATTTATGTTTTGTTTATAGTTGCATTGCATCGTAAATATGGTGCCTTTCTGGAATTGTCTGCACAGTATCATCTCTGCTTGAACTTCTTTTCCTGCATCCAGCCCATCCTTAATGTTTATGCAGGCCATATTGTGATTTTATTTTAAAGTGAAGGAAATGTGGCAGCAACTGGAGAATAGGAAGAGCTTTCATGCTCTTTACATCGATGATTTTTGTTGCTCCATTATTGCTTTTATGCTAGAGTTGGAAACACCAATCTAATTTGAGTTGGATCCAGCATTTAGCTATATTAATTTATTTTATGCCCTTTTATTGTTGGTTTCTGCTATTGATTGAGTTAATCAATGAAACATAGCACTGATATGTTTATGCTATGTTTAAATGATGAAGGAAGTAAAACTTCATCAAATTTGCTGATAGTTTGGATATATTAACAATGACTCCTTAGTTTGCATTCTCCGGATAGATTTTAGCTAATTTAGGTTGTGAAAACTAGAATAATTGTAGACCATAATTTGACAGTAAGGTGCGCCTTCACATTTAAAGTTACAAATTTGGGGTAAACTGAAGCTGCATAACCTATTGAATAATAAGCTGATCATGAGAACAAGCTTTAAATTGTTTGATCCTCTTTGCTCTTGTGACAGATTTGGGTTTCATCAGCCCCCGTTGAACAGTGTTAACCATCTTCACCTCCATTGCTTAGCTTTACCCTTCATGCCCAGGCAAGTTCGCATATTTGACAGTCACTATGTGCTTGAATTCTATATTATACATGTTTCCATACTGTAGAGGTTCCATTGGAGTTTCAAAATACCTAATTTTCAAAGCGACTGAACAGATGGAAACGTGTGAAATACCTGTCTTTGGGACCATTAGGTGGGTTTATTGAAGCTGAGAAGCTGCTGGAGAAGATAAAACCTTTATCGCCGATTGCTTCTTAGGAGTATTTATTTTCTATTGTTTTTTGCCCCTGAAGTTTGAAGTTATTCATGATGCTTCAGAGTTTAATAGCATATTCAACACTTTCCTGCAGTTCTTCTATGTCAGTTAACAATACTTGATACAGTCGGAACATGCTGTATATGGTACACATGAAGAATGTTAAGATTGGACTAGCTAAATTTTGACGTAATTTGACGATCCATGGGACCATTTGGGAAACACTGCCTCTGTTATCAGGTTAAGCCTTGAGCTGGTCGTATTTACTAGAAATGGAGAATTCTCTTGAATATCACTTCTGCATCATATTTCTTCACTGGTGGGAAGTGTGTACTTGGTGATGGGGACATAGGAGAATTTCTGGAGAGTTATATTTGAGTTTTGGGCAAAGTAGAGCAAAGAACATTACTTCTTTCATCTGGACTGGTTTTCCAGTTTTGCAAAAGCCCCTTGCACATGATTTTAAGAAAGATTTTATACATTTAACCATAGCAACATGGCAAAAAAAAAAGTAGTCATGGTAAGATGGTTTCTTTCTTCTCTTTCTTCTTCTTTTCTCTGTTCTTCAGTGATTCAATGCATAGATTCTTCCTTACTAAAAGAACTCTAGTAAATATGTGAAAATTCATAGGCATAGTCTTGTGATAAGTAATGGAAGGTATGATCTACTATAATGGGTTACATCGTGGTATTTTTTTAATTTTAACATCTATTGTTTTTGTCCTAGATGGATTTTAGATTCATGTTTCCTATTTAGATGTTCCTGGCTATATATTTGGATTAACTTGAAAATTTGGCTGGGTGGTAAGACGATTTGGTTTTTGATCTAGAGGAAAAGATTTGAATTCTCTTGGGGCTACCTATTTGTAAGTTGCGATATATCTCTTAAGTTTCTTGATTAATAAGATTATAGGGTTTGAGTTTGACTAGTAGTCCTTAGTTTGGAGCCCACTCACCTAAGAATTTGACAGTAGTTCCCAATTTAGAACCTATTGAATAAAAATTGGTTGGGAGATTTTTGGTATAATAAATAAATAATCAAAATTTGTGTTTCATTTTAATTTTGGGGAATAGCTGCTTCTAAAGTTATTAATTCAGTCAGTCGTATCATTTTTTCTTATTTTGTTTTGATGTATTTTTTTTTTTAAATTTGTTTTGATGTACTTAATTCATCATTTGATGTCAGATTTGACGATTGTTTTTAGTTCACACAAAGATATATCATGTTTAAATTATCTTTCAAATTGGATATGGTATCTACAATTATCCACTGAACTACTGGAATTCAGATATTTACTAATTACCTTTCAAAAAATGTACAATGAAGACTGAAAGTAATTTACTTTTCAATGCCAGAAATACATTGGATTGATTATGCTTCAGTTTTACAGAAATTATCATGCTTCATATATTTTGAACTTTGGACATTTATTCAATCTGATTACTATCTTGATTTACTTTTTTAGTTCAGTCCAACTCTATTATGTATATTAGTATCCTGCTTTGCCTTTTCTTTTTTGTCCTTAGACCAATGTAGAACTATTAAGCTCCTCATCCGACATCAATTATTTGCTTGTGATGATGGGGACAAATGACAACTACAACATAGAGAAAGCCTAAGGTGCCCTCAATTAACTTGTTGTGTTTGTTTATTTTAGAGTAAATTATAATTTAACCTATCAGTTTGAAAATAATTACAGATAATTACAGATGGAGTCAATATTTTATGTTAATTACAATAAACCCCCTGTTATTAGGAAATTCTGTTAAGAGTTAACTGTGAATTGACAAAAAGATCGAAATACTCACGCCTTTTAATTATTTTCAAAAAGAAATTTAAAAAATAATTAAAAATTATGAAATTAAAAAAAATAAGGAAATTAAATTAAAAAAAAAAAAATCATTAAATCCCCACTATCCATCTTAAGATGGATAATGAAGATTAATTTGAGAAAAAAAAAATCTAAAAATTAAAAATTAAAAAAAAAATTGAAAAAGAAAAAAAAAACATATTTTATGGAGACTAATTTGAAAAAAATTATAAAAATAAAAAAAAAAATGATTTCTGGTTTTCAGTCTTTAATCAAACCCAAATATCATCTTCTTCAAAGAAAAAAAAAACTGAAAAAGAAAAAAAAAAATCTTCAAGGAGATTAATTTGTAAAAAAATTAAAAAAAAAAAAATTCCTGATTTCAAGTCTTCAATCAAATCCAAACTTCATCTTCAATGAAACCCCAAACATCATTTTCGAGCATCATCTTCAATCGAACCCTCATTCTTCAATCATCTCCATCAAACATCATCTTCAATCAAACTCAAAAAATAAAAATCCAACATCATCATCAAACAACACCATATTCTGGGAACTTAGATTAAACGAACCCAAAAATGATGAAACGAATCCGTTTTCAACGAACTCATAAATCTTTGAGTTAATTCAAAACGAACCTACAAATTTTTGGGTTCGTGTTGAACAAACCTAAAGATCTTTAGGATTCTTGAGTTTTCTATGGGTTTGTTCAAAACGAACCTAGACTGGGTTCATTTTGAACGAACCTAGAGATCTATGGGTTCGTTGCAAAACAAATCCAAAGATATCTGGGTTCGAAGAAGAAGAAGAGAAGAAGAAGAAGAGAAAGAGAGAGAGAAGAGAAAAAGAAGAAGAAGAAAACAGAAGAGAATAAGAAGAAGAAGAGAAGAAGAAGATTAAAACAAAATTAAAAATCTTAAAGTTTTTATTAAAAGAAAATCAATGTTTTATTTAATTTATTTTAAAAGAAAATTAATAATAAGATCAAAAGACAATATTACCCCTATCTCAGTTAACTTTAACGAAGAAACTCCAACGACAGTAGGGTAAATCGTAATAAACAACAAAATATAACTGCATTTGTAATTATGTTTAAATCGATAGGCTAAATTATAATTTGTTCTTTAGTTTATGTCATTGGAATAGTAGGGACGTTTTTGGTTTTACATTTGAAGTAAATTTATCCGTTGGATGGGGAATTAAATTATTTTGAGTGTCCCTTGGTGGCCCATTGGTAGCATATGGGGCAATTGCCTAAATTCTCAAAGGAAATTATCTAAAGATAAGGTTGTTGATCTTACAATTTTATTTTAGGCAACATCAAGGTGGATATAAACTCCCAGCATCAATTTTGAGTGATACATTAGTCTTGTAATAAATGTTTTATGTGGATTGTAACACCCTAAATCCAATAATAGAGAAATAGAATGTTACGGTCAAACTGAATTTTAAAAACAAACTCCAAATAGAAAGTTTATTCCAAAGTTTAAAAGTAATCAACAAAAATATCCAAGCATAACCTCCAAAAGAAAATTCCTAAAAAAAATTTAAATTTTGAAACAAATTATGTTCTTACTAAATTTTTAATCCTTATAAAATTGAATCTAAATACAATGAACTGTATTAACTATCTCCAAGGCTTTTTGTTTCGGTAAACTTCCAAGTTCAAAATGCTTAACAACCACAATTTATTCCTACTTTGCAAAATGGTAAAGACGAGGGGTGAACCGTCAACTCGATAAGTAAATTCATACATAATATTAGTATCATTATAATTACCTTTATATGTTAGATATAAAACTTCGGTACATATAAATATATTTCAAAACTAATAATCAAAATCAAAAATATAATCAATCTTTATATTAGCCAAAGATACCATATAGCATAGAATAATAAATAGAACAAAGCATCGCATTAAAACCTATAACCACATAAAGTAAATAAAAAGTATGTTCATGTTTTATAGTGATACAAATACTCATGTGATGTGGTTAGAAATAAAATGTCACAATTACCAGTGTGACATGGTTAAAATAACAAAATGTCACAATTACCAGTGTGACATGGTTAAAATAACAAAATATCACAATTACTCATGTGATACAGTCAGATAATAAAATGTGTGCGTACAAGAATCTAGTTGGATCAATATCAGAATAATAACTATAAACAATGAGCCAAAATAATTTTTCATAATCTTATCTAAAGAACATATTTTCAAAACACACGGTAAAATATTTAATAATTGTTAATCAATTTTAATAAAGAATAGGTTTTAAACTCAATATATAAAATTTTGCAAAGTTTTAGAGTGTTAAATTCATAGGTTTTTTTAAAAAAAAAAAAAAAAAAATCAGGTGATAATTTAAAATTTGGAAGTGAATAAAATAATTTGAAAACTACTTCAAAATATTTTATTGCTATATAAATAACTTAAAATCATGTTTACAATTTATGTTAAATACAAATATAAATTTCAAAATATTCAAAAGTTCATAAACCAATATACATACTTATATTATGAATGAATATACTTACTTGAGTTACCTCAAATAAGCCAAATTCACAAAATAGGCTCAATAATCACACGAACCTATACAATTACAGAATAAATATAATCACAGTCTCATCACCGAAGTAATTTTGTTTGGACAAATTTAACCTTATCACAATGAATTGAAAATTCTATCCTTTTTGTTTTAAATCTTCAACCCTGACACTATCGATCTAATCATGTTTTAATTAACTCTTTAAATCTCCAATCAACCTAAAATTTTACATGGACATTCTGGACACATTTATCAATCTCCAGTAAAAATTTCAAATCAAATAGGGGTAAAAATTTATTCATTTCAGTCTTTTGAAAACTATCCAGGTTAATTAACTCTAATCACAGCACACTCTAAGAATTTTAATAAATTCTATGGTCATGTAAAAATTGCGAAATTTTATATGCTAATAGAATGCATTAATCTATCTAAATATTAAAATTTGTAATTTTGTGGGCAGTATAACTAATCTAAATAATTTCTCAAAGTCGACTGATTTTTCCAAACAAAACATTCCAGCAACCCTTAATTTCGAAAATTAAATATGCTAATCATTACATAATTTCATCCCTCTTCTACATACTCTAAATCAATCTCCTAACACCAGTCATTCATACTTTCTTAAATCAAAGTTCACTTGATTCATTAAAAATAACTACATGCATCAACATATTCATCATTCTAAAAATAAAATTCATAACCTATGGGATACAATCTAAATCTTGTATAAATTTATATAAAGAAAAGACTTACCTAAAACCTCTTTGATCCTTAAAACTCAAGAATGAGTTGATTAATATTACTGGAGAAGAAACGTATATATATTTTTTTCTACTCTAAATAATGACTCTATTTATAATATACAAAACTGATAGAAATAGAAGTTATAATCACCATGTAATTCCTATTTGATGATGATATGTATAGATAATTAATAATACATATCTTTTTTAGTAAATCAAAATCCTTTTCTTATTAACTTCCCAAAAACAATAAACCTCTATCATTAGTTAAATTATTGTTTCTTTCTCCTTTACAAATTTTAAATCTTAATTAAACAAATAATTAATTATGAATATATAAAATTTGGTGATTGCATGGATTGTCTCATTAGGCAATGCTATTTTGCTGCCAAGCCCATTTTAAATATTTTGCAATAGAAAAAGTATGGGATTATATACATTTAAGATTGCATAATCATTTTTCAAGTAGCTGTGAATGCTAGTGTGGAAAGGCTGTAGTCCCAGCACATAGTCCTCTCACATGTATCTTGCGTGACAAGTTGAAGACAGCTTGCAGAGCCTTTAAGGTGGAGTACGTAGTTTGATATAGTCATGCACTTACGGTTACATTCTGTGCAATTAGCTTGAGATATAAGCGGTAATAAACAGTCACGATGGCCAAGTTGCATCATCTTTAACACTTGTGTACTGAGATTGAAGACAACGTGCATAGCCTTTAAAGTGATCTTGTACGTAGTTTTGGACATTGCTATGCATTAATATCGAAATGATGCTATCTTGAAACTTTGGTCAGTTATGGAGTTGGTGACAAGGAAAGCAAAGTGGTCCATCCCGTGTCACGATGAATCTGGAATGGGAACCAGTAAAAAAGGCAACAATGGAAAACATGGACAAACATACTTCTGCATATACCACATTATTTGTTTATATCATTGTCTTAAGGACCAGTGTTGTCACATTAATGTGAATTAGAGGTATACCCTGCCAAGCTTCCAACTTTTCCGAAGCCAAAAGTCTTAGAGGAAAAGAAAGCACTCAGTTCATGCTATAAACATTTGGGAAGGAAAATGTCAGCAACCGTAGAAATAACATTAGGGAAAATTTCAATTTCATTCCTATACGTTGAAAAACCTTCACTTTTTTAAATACGAATTGATTTATAAACTCATCATTCCTAAAGATTTATGAAATTCATCATTTTTTTCCCTCTGGTCAAATTTTTGATAGTCAAACTTAACAAGAATGGTAGATTGATAATTTTATCCTTAAACATTTATACCATGCATTAAATAACTATTTTATCCTAAAAAGGAATTAGAATTACTGTGGTACCTGGAATGAGTTTACTTAAATACTCTAAAAAATGTATTTACTTTTCTCATTTCCCTTGTCTTAAGTTAATAATGTATTTACTTTTCCCATATCTCTTATAAAAGAAATGCACATTTTTAAAATTAGAGTTACCCCTCAAAAATAAAATAAATTATAATTTTTTTGTGAAAAAAGAAAGAATTTTTATCTCTACCGTTTGATGGACGGTAGAGATTAAACTAAATTAAGAAAATAAATTTTGAAAAAAAAAATCAACTTAGCTTATCCTCCTCCCTTCATCACCAACACCGCCATCAGCCTCGCCTTCATCTCCTTCGCCACCACAAAGTTCATTAGTATGTTCTCGCAGTTGTACATCTCGTTGACTATCCTCCAAGACTCCGCCATCTTAGCTCCGTCTCCTTTGCGATCGATCTCCACATCATCATCGCAGATTAGGATGGCGTGCGTTTAGATCGGTGATCAAGGGATGAATCGGGCGTTGAGACTGTTGGTTGACTGGCGGACCGTGATTGAGGCTGTTGGTTGACAAACGTGTGTTGATGATTGAGGTCGCTGTTGTGAAAACCGTGATCTGGGTTCATCTAGTTGAACGCATATCTAGGTTCATTTAGTTGAAACCAGATTTGGGTTGGCTCCATCTCTTGGTTTGATATTTGAAATGTCTCATTTGCACTGTCAAACTCCATAGAAAACAAAAGCCATTTTGTCAATTGATCTTTCCCAAGTCGTTATTCGTTGTATTTTCCAGTATTTTATTACAAGCTCTCTAAAAAATTGTGTTCATACCAAAATCCATGTTTTTAATAATTTAGATTTGGATTTAAAAGTTGTCGTCCTCCCAACAAATTATTGGGTACCCATATATTCAAGATCTGGGTTGAATTTTCAATTGGTATTCTTTACTGAAGATTGAAGATCTGTGTCCCTTTTTTTTTTTAATTTACATTGTGTTTTTTTCCCCTTTAATGACTGATCTTCAACTGATTTTTTTTTCTTTAATGACAATCCTATTTTAAATTTTTTTCCTTTTTTTAATTTTTGTTTCATTTTTTTTTCAATAATTATGCATTTTTGGGTTTGTAACGCCCAAAATATCCTATCACCGTTACGTTTGACCGATGGTCAATTGATGTTAGGGATAAAACTGATAAATTTCATAAAATTTTAGGAATGAAGAGTCCATAAATTAATTTGTATTTTAAAAAACAAAAGTTTTTCAAAATATAGGGATCAAATTGAAATTTTCCCATAACATTATTGAGTATGGTCAGCTAGAAGCATAGTTGGTTCGACCGGACAGAAGGTGACAAACAGCCTTTCATTTCTAAGATAGATGTCTCATCCATTAGGTATACAACCAACAAACAAGCAGGTATAACAAAGTTTGTCCCGTCGACTCCTAATAAACAAGGATAACACTTGAGTAGCGTGAGCTTTAGTGGAAAGAGTTGTAGGGAGATACCATTATCTTTATATTTATTGGCATTGTTCGGTGACCTCATATAGCTGGCTCTTACAAATTACAATGATGTGAAAAGACATGAGTAGGACATAGACATCATGGATTTTTCTTCCCTGCAATATGGCATCCATGATTCGCTTAAAACATTGTAAGGCATGGTTGATGCAAAGACATCGTTTTCAATTTTGTTTAATTTATATATGGTTGTGGATTCATTAGTACAGCTATATATTATGTTCATCCATAATTCGCTTAAAACATTATAAGGCATGGTTGATACAAAGACATCGTTTTCAGTTGTGTTTAGTTTATATAGGGTTGTGGATTCACTGGTACAGCTATATATTATGTTCAAACTCTGAACAAATAATTATGCATTGCTTTAGTTTAAAAAAAAATAAAAAATTGTGCATTGCTTTAAAAAAATAATAATAATAAGTACTGATTGTTTGGTTTAATATACTGACACGTCGTCATGCCACAATGAGATCGGAGATTTTCCTCCATTTGAAAAACTTGTTTAGTTCTAAAAAGACAAAATTTGTAGTTTTATTGGTCTTTATTCTTTGAAGGAGAGTATGATAGGTGGTGCTGAGAATGTTTTATAAAATTATGTAAAGCTGTATTTTTTAAAAAAAAAAATTATCTTACATTTTTCATGGTTCGGACCTCTATGAGACAGATGAAATTCTAATAATAATATAATTTAGATGCTATTTTTAAATATTAAAAAAATATATAAGACTGTGAAGATATGAATCTACCGCTTAAGTGGCAGATTAGAGGTGACTTTCCGCCCAGCAACCTCACCTATCTCATGTAAAGCCGTTTTCGAAAAGCCTTTTCAGTGTTTTCAAAAATTAGAAAATCTTTTGCACGTTAGATCTGGAACTGGGAGTGTGGTTTCCGGTCCGGGGCCTCTGATTTTGATTGGTGGAAAAAGTGGGTTCACGAGAATCTAACTCTGATCAAAAGCTGCAGTAGCTGATAAACAAACCCACCCCGGGTCCAGGTGCCACCACAAAGGAATGGACTGCTACCTTGGCAGTGGCATTAGAGTTTTAAACTACTATGTAAGCCAGCTCATGCTGCCACTTGTCAGAATCTTATGCATTTGATCTGGCTTAGCTGGCTGGCGTTAGTGTAGCTATTCTAAACTCGGCATTAAATGCTCCTCCAAGTGTAGACAAAAAAAACAAAAAAAAGGTCCAAATATCTTTCTTGAGCAAAGAAATGGATCTTGCTATGAAAACGATCCCAATGGATAAAGAGCCTTGTTATCTGTGGTCTGGGGAAAATTAACAAAATAAATTTCATGCCTTCTCTAATGGGATGAAAATAACCAAAACGATGTAAAAGTGCTAAGTTTTCATTCACCTTTCAGTAAAAATATCTTTTCTCAATCGAGTATGTTTGTTTTTAAGACCTCCAGTTCAAATTTTTACTAAACTTCCTAATAGATAGAACCATAACTTTTGTTTGTTGATTAATAATGGTATGAATAATATAGATATCATTTGTGGAAATCTGTGGATATGCAAGGATTGTGAATGAATCCAAGGCACAGAATATGAATATCTAGGGGACAAATATTAGGTGGGTAGATTATTTAATGGACCCTTCTTTAGTAACAAGTTACCTGCACTTATGTTGCCTAGGGCATTGAAGTGGACATTAGATTGTAGATTTATTTCGATAGGGCCCTTTTTGATGTCTAGAGTTTAGGCTATTAGATAATCCTCTACCCTTCTTATCAAAAGCGAGAAATATGAGTTTTCTTTTTTTTTTTTTTTCTTTTTTTTGAAGGTAGAAATATGAGATGTTTGGTACTTTATTAATAATGAATTTAGATTCAATTCATAAATTTTGAGAGTAATAAGTGAAATTAATATATATATATATATATACACATCGATTGAATGAAATCTTCAAATTGAAATCAAGCGTGTTAAAAAAAAAAAAAAAAAAGGGCATGGTAAAAAGTGAATTGCGGGGGAGAATGTATAGTTGGCATCTGCTGGGTTTAATAGTCCTGTTTGTGTTTGCTTCTGCTATCAGTTCTGTATTTTGAGGTTTGTGCCGGAGCTTATTCCTATAAATAAATAGGTTCTTTATTGAGGTTTAATGCCTGAATACTATGGCTGACTCAGGCAGTCACAACTTGCAAGAAAATTGTACAAGAAGCCGCCAAGAAGGGGTCCCTATCAATGTTTCAAGTCTACAAAATACAACAATAAGTGCATCCACTTTGACTTGCAAAAGCCAGCTTAGCATGAATGCTTGCGTTTCACTTTACTTTTTATATCACATTGTTTTCTCTCTGTCATCTCAATTCTCATCTGCTTTCACTATACTAATTACCTTTTTTTTGAGATATTCACTATACTAGTTACTTGAAAACAAATATCAACGGATGATGATGCCTGGGGTGGATGCGCCTCGTTTTGATTATTTAAAAGGATAATGTTCACAAGCATAAAAAATTTTAGATTAATTAAATTTAAGCGAAAATCTAAATGTATCAAAAAAAAAAGCTAAAGTCTAAATAAATTAAAGGTCCTACTGGAGTCGAAACCAAGTCACTTAATTCAAAGTTCGGAACGCTAACAATTGCACCATAGAACCTTAGATATTGATCGTCTATTAATTTATCAGTTAACGGTATAAATTTAAATGGTAATAATATATTATTTATAATTATCAAAAGTTTTTTTTTTTTTCTAACTAGTTATCAAAAGTTAGTGTGACAACAAAAAATTTAATATAACCTACAAACATAGTATGTGAGCAGCTTTCATTAAATTTAATAGAGAGGGTGAGGCCATAGGTAGGAGTTATCTGCTTGTCTATAAATGAGATTCATTTTCAATTTTAAAAAAATCACTACTCTTGTCTAATTTCTCTTTCTTGGGAATATAGCAACGAAATGAAAAAGGAATTAAGTGAGGTAAAAGAAAGGACATGAATGACATTCTCCTTGAAGTAACCATGAGGACTATGACATGGTTTTACTCACAGGTAAGAACCTGTTTCCACTTCAATTCATATTATATATAATCTCAAAATTATGTGAGTTTTTAAATTTTAATGCGAACCGTATAAATATTAATTATGCTAAAAAAGTATTTTCCAGTATTAATTTAAAAATTCACTCGAATTTTAATATGATTTTATGAGATATTAAGCTTTAACATTATACAAAATTCATAACTTTAGTATTTAAAAAATTTTACTCAACAACGTTCAAATTCACAACCCACAATACTAAAAATACAAGTCTATAGTTCTAGTGTTTTGTGCAATTAATATGTACATAATTCCTTCAATCATAATGTTGAAATTTGTACTTCTAACCTCACTCTAATATGGTGAAATGGCCTTCCTCTTAAGACGGTGAAAGAGTAGACTGGGAGGACCCATACCCAGTCATGACTCACCCATTCCTGGGCCCCGTAGAGGCCGAAAAAGGTTACGGGTGTCGATTTGTAGAAGTAAGTATGCCGCCTTCACGGTTGTCATAATGCTATTTAAATTCGTTAGACAATATCGAAATGAAAACACAGTGACTTCCTCCTATCCAAATTCAAAATCACACACCCAGCAACACTCTCTGCTTCTCTCACTTCAAACTCTTAGCTTACTCTGTTCATGATGGCTTCTTCTTCTCTTCTCTTGTTTTTGTTTATAATTTTATTATCACCCTTCTTCTTCATCGCCACATCACTATGTGAAGTACTAGTCTTCCCTCTCTCCCACTCCCTTTCCCAAACCCAATTCACCTCCACCCACCACCTCCTCAAAACCACCACTACCCGCTCCGCCGCCCGCTTCCGCCACCACCACAACCGCCACCAACAAGTCTCTCTTCCGCTCTCCCCTGGCAGCGACTACACTCTCTCCTTCACTCTAGGTGGCTCCTCCTCTGTTTCTCTCTACCTGGACACAGGCTCCGACCTGGTCTGGCTCCCCTGCCACCCTTTCGAATGCATTCTCTGTGAATCCAAACCCGAAAAGCCAACGCCTCTCAACATATCCACCACCGCCTCCTCTGTCTCCTGCCAATCCCCTGCATGCTCCGCTGCTCACTCATCCCTCGCCACATCCGACTTATGCGCTATCTCCAAATGCCCTCTCGACGCCATCGAGACTTCCGACTGCCAATCCTTCTCTTGCCCACCTCTCTACTACGCTTACGGTGATGGCAGCTTGGTTGCCAGGCTCTACCGCGACTCTCTATCAATGCCAGTCTCTTCGAACCGCTCCCTAGTCCTCCGCAACTTCACTTTCGGCTGCGCCCACACCACTCTCGCCGAGCCAGTCGGCGTCGCCGGCTTCGGTCGAGGTGTCCTCTCTCTTCCAGCCCAGCTCGCTTCTCTGTCTTCTCACCTTGGAAACAGATTCTCCTACTGTTTGGTCTCCCACAACTTCGACTCCAACCGAGCTCGCCTCCCGAGTCCACTCATTCTCGGCCGCTATGAAGAGCGTGTCAACAGCAGTGATGGAGTCGAGTTTGTATACACAGACATGTTGGATAATCCAAAACATCCTTATTTTTACTCTGTTGGTCTTGAGGGAATCTCTGTCGGGCAAAAGAATATTCCGGCTCCTAGATTTTTGAGAAGCGTCGACATGACAGGAAACGGAGGGATGGTGGTGGATTCCGGGACGACTTTTACGATGTTGCCGGCGAGTTTGTATAAGCCAGTGGTCGACGAGTTCGAGCGCCGAGTTGGGCGAGTTCATGAGCGGGCGACTCAGATTGAGGACAAGACGGGACTGAGTCCGTGTTATTACTTTGGCAACGTGGTAAATGTGCCGGTTTTGAAGTTGCATTTTGTGGGGAATGGATCCAGTGTGGTGTTGCCTAGGAAGAATTATTTTCACGAGTTTGTCGACGGTGGAGATGGGTCGGGGAAGAAGAAGAAGGTGGGGTGTCTGATGTTGATGAACGGTGGTGATGATGAAGAGTTGAGCGGTGGGCCCGGTGCTACTCTGGGTAATTATCAGCAGCAGGGGTTTGAGGTGGTTTATGATTTGGAGAAGGGAAAAGTTGGGTTTGCGAGGAGGAAGTGCGCGTCTTTGTGGGAAAGCTTGAACAAAAACTAATGTACGCCGGGGTTGACCTTTTTTGGCTTGGCGGTGGGGTGTTTGACTGCTTGTTTGGTCTGTCCAGGTAAACAGTAAACACAATAAGGAAGGAGGATTTTGTGAATGGGTGTGTAAAGATCGAAGAGCACTTCATTTTTTGCCTTATGGACTCCACAAATTATGTATATTCAAATATGTTGATACTTTTAGTTTTATTAGGTGGATGTAAAGCAAAATATGAAGTGCCGTAAGAAATTGTGTAAATTGAAATACGCCAACATAAATGGTTGGTTGTCTATATTGTAAATTGGTTTGCTATGGTTAACAGCTTCTATTAATTGGATGTATTTGTTTTGATTTGTTTGAATAATTTCATACAAATTGAATACTGGTATTGTATTCAGTTTTCTTGAAGGTGGAAGAGTACAAATATTATAACAGCATTATAGTTGGGGAATTCAATGTTGTAAATGATGTTTTATATGTTATAGTTCTTGTATGCTTTGTGTATAGTTTAATTAATTAGTTTTGTGGTATTAGTTACAGATTTAATAACAACAATGAATTTTGACAATCAGCTTGTTAACAATATTCTTGAAATGGTTCATTTGTGTGAAGTTGTGGATACCGCATGTAACACGCCCATCTAGCCTATTGAGGCTATAAACGGTGTGCTTCTTTTGCAGGAAAAGTAAAACATGATACTTCCTAAGTTCAAATCTCTATAGTATTTATCGTTCACCACGAAAAGCTGGTGTGGACCTATCAAATCTACGATGCATTGTTTTCATTGAAGTGTTTGGTCCTGTTTTTTAACTTTTGTTCCCTTTTTTTCTCCGCTGTAGCTATTGATAGTACTCATAAATTAAGATACAGAGGGGTGGCCATAAATTTGATCAGATATTTTTCTTACGTAGGGTACTTATTTTACTCTTCGGCATCTATCAGTCCTTCCAAGAAGCCTAACCAAAATGGAGTAATGATTTTCTGTAGATATTGATATTGTACTAAATTTTTTATGAAAATAATTTAAGTTTAAGTAATATATAAATAAAAAATATATAATAATTTTGGTTATTCATTATTTTTTATACTGATAAATGAGTAGATTACCAAAAGTTTAACAAAAAAAATATTTGATAGAGAATCATTACTCACGAAACTGAGATATTTAAGCATATATGATGTATGCCAAAGAGATATAATGAGATATTTAAGCATATAATATGTCGAGATATAAATAATTAATTATGGAAGAATTTCACACCCTAGTGTTATTGGTCAAAGTATTTATATTGGAGTGTATCTTGTAAATAACGACTTGGAGGAAGGATTGCAAAGTTGCCTTGACCTTGATGTGTATTTAAGGACCTATAATAGTGGGTAGATATGAACTTTCGGTACCAGGATTTTCAAGCGTGTAGCGTGCAGCATCGGCCAAGAAATGAATAAAGTGGTGCTATCATTTTTCATGTAAAGTTGTGAATCTTTCTGTCACCGCACAACTTCAATGCATTGTTTGGATTACGAGTCACGCTTCACTAACGCAGACGGTCGATAGCTTCATAGATCATCATAGATGTTGTAGACCTGTACCTGGTCCCAAATCTTGATCCTCCATATAATAAGGGATTCATGCATCATATTTTCTGTTTTGGGTACAGAGTTAGCTCCCCACTTCTGCCTGTTTTTTTGTGAAGTTGGTTCAACTAATTTTATGAATTTGTGAAAGATTTTGGGAAATTAAATGGTTAAATCAAGGTGAATTTTATTATCTTTTTTTTTTTTTTTCAAATTTTACATATCTATTTTAGTTTTTAAATTAGACACAATAAATTTGGGTTATAATGGTCAGAATTTTCTTTTATCTAAAGTTGTGGTTGACCAAAATTCATAAAATATTAGATATGTGCGGCAACCATTTTTATAAAAACAAATTTTCATAATTTGTGTGACTTTAAAAATGACGGAATTACAATTTAGTTACCCACGCGAAACTCTAATTCAAACGGAGCACATGTTTGGATATTATTACAAGTTACCTACCTCCCGTTATCAACTTTCTGTTACCGTGAACTAATTCAGGGGTAAAGTTGTCATTTCGATGGGGCAGTGGTCTAAAAAATTAAAAAAATTAAATGAATTAAAAAAAAAAAAATTCTCAGATGTAGCAGATGGAAAAAGGTGAAGGAAGATGGAAGAGGTGAAGGGATGAACGCCAAAGGAAGAAGGTGAGGGCAGATTGAAGAAGATGAATGAGAGAAAGAAGAAGAAGAAGAGAAGAAGAAGAAGAGGAGGACCGACGGACCGAGCAGCTCCGACCAGACCAAGATCAACGCCAAGCTCGTCGACGCAGCCACGATCTCGCCACAAACCGAGCAGCTGAAGCAAACCAGACCCATTGCCGCACCCCAACCAGACCGACGACAACGACGAGGGGAGCTGCCGATGCGCACGACCTGTAGAACCCAGCTCAAGCCGACGCCAAGCACGAACCAGACCTCACCGAACTCCACCAAGACCAGTCCTCAATGCACGCAGAACCGGCGACAGATTGAAGGTAGATCGGAGCAGAACCGGCGATGGCAAGTGCCATCACGACCACCACGAATACCCGAGGGGAGCTGCCGACGCGCACGACCTGTAGAACCCAGCTCAAGCCGACGCCAAGCATGAACCATACCTCACCGAACTCCACCAAGACCAGTCCTCAACGCACGCAGAACCGGCGACAGATTGAAGGTACATCGGAGCAGAACCGGCGATGGCAAGTGCCATCACGACCACCACGAAGACCTGAGGGGAGCTGCCGACGCGCACGACCTGTAGAACCCAGCTCAAGCCGACGCCAAGCACGAACCAGACCTCGCTGAACTCCACCAAGACCAGTCCTCAACGCACGCAGAACCGGTGACAGATTGCAGGTAGATCGGAGCAGAACCAGCGACGGCAAGTGCCATCACGACCACCATGAAGACCCGACGTGAAAACAAGCTAATCCACGCCATTTTCAGCTCGAGATCAGACCCCGAACGCGACCAAATCTTGTCAGAACAGTGATGAAGTGTGACTGGAGCTGAACCAGAATAAAGGCAGCAGTTCAATCTCTAGTGCCATCACGACCACCACGAAGACCCAACGCGAAAACAAGCTGATCCACGCCATTTTCAGCTTGAGATTAGACCCCGAACGCGACCAAATCTTGTTGGAACAGTGATGAAGTGTGACTGGAGCTGAACCAGAACAAAGGCAGCAATTCAATCTCTATTCAATTTTTCAATTTTGATTTTTCAATTTTTTATTCGGTCAGTTACGTCAACTTCAGCAATCAAGGGTATTTTCGTCTTTTTACTTTTTGTTTACTGTTCACAGGCAATTTTAACGGAAAGTTGATAACGGGAGTTAAGTAAATTGTAATAATATCTAAACATGTGTTCCGCTTGAATTAGAGTTTCGCGTGGGTAGCTAAATTGTAATTTCGTCCTTTTAAAATTTATACAATTTTAATTTTTTTTCTCAGTTCTGAACCAATATGACTTGAGGTTTTTTTAACTAGAAAAAAAAATCACAAATTCAGAAATTAATTAAATTATATCATCTTAATTTAAACTTTTAACTTTGAAAATTCCATCAAAGCAATTTCGATAGGAAATCTCATGTATTAGAAGTATGAAGTTTCTGTTTTCATCAATTTTTTTTTAATATGTATCCTAAAATATTGAAAAATATTTACATTTATTAACTAATATACATCATAATTAATGAATCAATTAAAATTACTTCGAATGAGATAAGATTTCTTCGACAGTATGCTTCACATTTACAACATTAAAAATATATCCTTGAGTTGCGTTGTGTCATTCTATCCAAATTTTAAATTAGTTAGATATTTAATAATTGAAAATTCTTACAAAAGAAATGAAGCTTACTTCCTAATTTATAACTATACTATTTTTTTTTAAATATATAATTATACTATTTATAAAAAATATTTAGAGATCAAATAACGTGAATTTCCCACATAAATCAATGTTTGCCATGAAATGAAACTTGATAAATCTCTCACACTAGAAGAAATAATATCTCTAACTCCCTCTTCAATGAAACTTTGATTTTTATTCTTAATTTTGTAAATCCTCATATAGGTTGTTCCGTTAAAATCAGAACCCATTCAATTTAATAAAAAAAAAATTAATATGAGATTGTTTTACACTTAATATAATGAATAAAAAAAAAAATCAATATCAATCGCGGGACCGCTTCGTAAGAATATTTTATGAAATTTGAACGAGCACCAGGCTGTATGTGTCGTCCCGTTTGTACATCTTAGACTAGAACAACACCGGTTTAGTTTCAGCAACCAGATTGAAGTGATGAATTACAAAATTATTCGTAAGCCAATCACATTACAGCAACAAAATCATTGACGTCTCGTTTTCACTTTCACTTTTGACGTCACCCAATGGGAAATGGGGATGGCTACCTTGGGTGGAGATATGTACACAATCCAAAGCCAGGGGCTCAGAATCAGGACTGATTCTGACTGGACTGCCACCAGCACTGGGTCAACTCAGTCATGGAAACCAGCTGTACACCAGATCAATTTACCTTGGCTTCTTCTACGTTTGCAGACCCCACGTTTCTTTATTCTGGTCTCATCTACTAACCTTGGTGGTCCCATCACTTCTTTGTCTCCCACTCTCCCCTTGATCGTACGATTTGTTCTGGTGAGTGAGAGTATTTTATTACAATAGATACTTTCTGTCCTGATAACAACACTTCTGGTTTTTTTTTTTTTTGACAAGCACTCTGGTTTTGTTTGTGATGATTGTAAGTAATATTTAATTAGAGGCAGAAAGTGCTTTTGCTTCGCTTAAAGCTTGCAAAACTTCATCATTTTCAGCTAAATTTATGCCCAATATTGCTTTGGCTCGTTGGGTTTAAAAAAATAAATAAACCACGATAAATATTTTATGGATTACTTATCTTTCTTTTGCTTTAAACATATTTTTTAATTAAAAATTAAATAAAGTATTTTAGTTATGCTTTTTAGGGATGTATTTATGTATTTGAACAAAATTTTATTGATAGTTCATGTGTTTCATAAACTTTTCCTTCATATTTATAATTAAAGTTCATTTTGATAGTTATTTATAAAATTATGAAATGTCAAAAACCACTTTTTTATAATAAAATTATTTTTAAAATTATACTTATAATGATAGTTCTTGTCGAATTTTAATAGATATCCAATTTATTGATATTAAAAATTAAAAAAAAAAATACTCTCGTTATAAACAAATTTTTTTTTTGCTTTTATATATAAATCTACATTAAATTTATCCTTAATAATTACCAAGGTTTTAAGTTTCACTTGTAAAGCATACGATAAAATTATGTTTCAAAAGGTAAAAATAAAAATTATATATAGATGTGATGAAATGAATATCATTATTGTGTCAAAAAAAAAGACAAAAAGAAATGAATGTCATTATTAAAAGATTTGAATTTGAGAATTGAACTTGACAGTGGGAGATAGCTAAGATAAGATATAATTTTGAAAAACGAGTGATGTCATCTCAACTTTGAGACGTGAAACTCACATTTAACCAGCCTAACACGATGATCGCATTTTTTTTGGACTGCTATGTATTAGCCACGTCATCAAGCGATGGGTTCCATTATTGGAGAGGACGAAAAGGACAAAGACGCCGCCGTGAGATTGTTGTGTTTGGGCATGACGTCAACGTGTTCTCAAATTCGAAAGATGTAAATCGCGTGTCCGAAACTCGGGACGCAGCTGGCTGTCGCCATACGTGTGCTTCCAGATGCTTCTCAACGTTTTAAATTTTGGTGGGGCCTCGCTTAAACTTCTTGTGGGTTCCACTTTTTGTCCGTTAGCATTCCGACAGAAAAAAAATACCGTCGTCTTGTCAAAACAAAATAATAAAATAAAACAAAATATCGTCATTTTTCAAAAAATAAAAAATAACAGAATAAAATACCATCCTCTATAATTCTATATATAATTATTGATTAAATTCCTAAATTACAGTCATATATTAATTTTTATTTATTTCTCAAAAGTCTCTAATCTTGCAGGTATTATTATATACTAATCTAGATGAATCATTACGTTCCCGAATGTTAGGTGTTATAAAATTAGTAAATATTAAATTGTTTAAATCTTTTATTTAAATTTATTGTTGAAACAGTGTAGAACACAATACTGTAATTATTCTACGAGTGATCAGATATAAGGCGAATGATTTTTTTTTTTTTAATGTATATATATAACTTATATGTTAGTGTAGTATTACTTTAATAAAATATTGGTGTCAATAATTTTCTGTACCAATTTCAAAGAGAATATATATTTATATATATTAATTTTATGTTAAGTTATTTTTAACTTTAAAAAGTTAGGATGAACCAATTAAATTCATCAATTATATTCTCTATTCCGAAACAAATTCGATCTCATATTCAATTTAAATGTAATAGATGAATTTAATTTATTGATTATAACTTTTTAAAGTTATAATCTATTGATCATAGAAATTATATATATGTACATATATTCTATTGCGGAATTGTCTTTACAATCATATTATTCCATGACAAATTGACTTGGGTGGGTATAAAACTTTAGCTTTATGTACAATACTCGGATTTTATATCAGTAAGGAAAAAGAGAAGTTCTATTATTGATAAAGTAACTAACTAATTAATCACCACACTTTATATAAAAAATAATAATAATCAATCTCCGCACTTTATAAAAAAAAAAAAAAAAATCAATCACCACACTTTATATAAAAATAATAATAATAATAATAATTAATCACCACACTAGATAAATTTAAGTGAAGATGTGTTAGCAATGACTGACCAGTATGGAAGAATATTGATCTCTTTTGATAATTTATGAATACATTGCACCATCTATGTGTTGATAAGTAGAATATATTTATGTTTTCATTAGTTTTTATAATCTATTTTTTAATGAGTAATGTTAGATTTCTCAAATATTTTTATGATATTTATACTCAAATAATATAATATATGAACGTCAACATTACATTATTTTTCACATACTCATGATTTATATGGTTTTAACCCATATGTCATCTATTTACATAAATTTATACAAAATACTTAGAAAACTAGCATTATTCTTTTCTAAATCATTCTATCACCATCATATTTAGGTTTCAACAAAAAATAAACACATATTTAATATCATTTTATTAAATAAATATATTTTTATTTAAATATGATTTAATAATTAAACACTTCACTATGTATAGATAATCGTAAGCCTAATAACAGAAACAGTCGGAGATATATTGGATCTGTTTAAATTAAACATTAAATGCAATCCGAATATACTAGGAAAAATCTATTCCAAAAGCACAAAAAATAAAAGTTCCTTCATATTTTAATTAGTACACATAGTGAGACTCAAACCTTATAGGAAATGTAAAGAGAAAATGACTTAACTACTCGAGCTTGAGTGGATCTGCTTCCTATTATTTATTATTGTAAATGATAATATGACAAATTCACCTATAAAAACCTTCTTTATTGTATCCCCAAATAAATAAGGAAAAAGAAAAATATTTAATTACTTAAATATTATATTTAACCACCGTTCAATATAGTTTAATAATAAGGAGTTATCATTTAACCTATCAATCATCCATGATCGAGAGGCTATATTGCAAGAGGTATTCAAATATGTATTAATTAGTTTATTAACTCGCTTTTAAGAGGCAACTACATATATCATGTTCGATATTTATTTTTCACATTCTTAAAAAAAAAATATTACTAGTAATAGTAAAATATCAGATTGATGCATTCACTTTTGCTGACAACAATAGATGGTTTCCATGATCAATTTTTGGTTTTCTAGTCATAGCCGATGTATATATAGTCTCCTTATAGTTGCAGTGTACGATCCATATATTTTTCTAGAGGGGAAAAGTCATGAGTAATTAACTTTTGAAAAATGATCAAATTTTTAATTATGTTTTAAAAAAAGATAAAATAGACTCTAATATTTCGAAAAAAGTGTCAAATTAGTTACTCCTGTCAGTTAACTGACGATCAAACCTAACGAATGACATGATATGTAGGGATAATTTTTTAATTTCAAATTGCAACTCAGGATTTTGACACGTGTACAAACTAGATAATTTAAAAAAAATAAAGAAAAATTAAAAACAAACAATTAAAAAATAATAATAAATGAAAAAATAGATATTTAATAAAAATAAAAATTAATTTAAAAATAATAAAAATGATATTTACACTTTAAAATTTGAAAATTTTCAACCTTAATAAAAAAATTTAAAAAATTAAATGATTTAAAAAAAAATTCATATATGCGTCGTTTCAATTCTATCAAACCCATAAATCTCATCCGTGTCTTTCTCTCACCATTAGTTGCAACGTCATCTCTCTCATTGCAATAGATAGGACCGTATCTCTTTATGCTGTAACGTAATGATTTTTTATTATTTAATGATTTTATTTTATTATTCTATTTTAATGATTTTTTAAAATCTGTACTAAAAAAAATTGAGTCAAAAGGCAAAGTTAAAATTTCACAAAATTTACATATAAAACTAGCAAACGGTAATTTCGTAATTAAATGTTATTGTAATATTTAACTATGGATAAGAGTATGACAGTCTTTTTTATCAATTTTAACTAAGTCCATGGGTAAATGAATATTTTTATGTTTTTTCATTAGGTTTAACCGTTAGTTAACTGATGGAAGGGATTAATTTGATACTTTTTTGAAACGTTAGAGTCTATTTTGTCTTTTTATTTTTATAAGGTCCATTTTATCATTTCTCGAAATATAATTAAAAATTTGATAATTTCTCAAAAGCTAAAAGACTAAAATGATTTTTATTTTATTTTTTAATTATATATGACATCTACCCCATGACTCAAACTATAATGTCCATTATGTACCATGACTCAAAACCCAATATTATTTGTTTTAAAAAAAAGGAAAAAATCCAATATTACTAATCCATCCTATAAACAATTGCTCAGAATCCGTTTGTTCTCACATTGTTGTGGTGGAATCAAATCGACGCTAAACTCAAGTTGTTTTGTCTTCTACTTGAAGGACGATGACAAAGAGGAATGGCAAATGATGCTCAAAATCTTTTTTTTTTTTTTTTTTTGGTTGACATTGTCGCTCAAATCTTGGACAAAGAAAGATATGCTTGGATTCCATTCTATGCTTGTGATCTTTGACTCTTTTCTTTTTTAAATTACTTAACACTCAGCCCATTTTGACATTGTTTTAGTACGCCACTCTAGCAAACCGAAGCCACACCCTCTATTACACATTTGGGCCACTTGAACGCATTTAGGATCCATATAAACAGACAATGCATATCTGGGCTCCCTCTTTCTATTTGCACGAAACAATTGATTTGATTTTTTTTTTTTTTTAATTTTTAATTTTTATTCTTTACCTGGAGGCTGATATAAAACTCTTTCAAAAATAACTCTTTTCATCCTCAACTTTTTAAAAATTTTTCAAAAAAAATTTAAAACTATCAATTAATTAGCAGTCAATATTAATAAAATGTATAAAAAAGATATTTTTACACTTGATAGTTATTAATTTCACACAAATAACCAAATTATCCTAATAGAATAATTAATTTATAAGTTAGATTATCTAAAATGTATCTAAATTTAAGTTATTAAAAATGGTCTGAAATCATTATTGGCCGTTAGTTGACTAACAGTTTGGACTTTTTTGAAGAGTTGAAAAAGTTAGAGATAAAAATAACTGTTTTCAAAAGCATTTTTAAAACTTAATATTTTTTAAAACTTTGAAGACTGAATGAAGTTTTCCCTAAAATGAATAACAGGAACCACACAAGTGAAAACCACTGCAATTAATTCACCCATCTCCATCTATATAGCCTCTCCTTTTGTTCCTAAAATTGAGAAGTATTAAATATTTTGCCAACACTCATTAATCCTGTGGATGTCAGAAAGCATAATACCTGTACAAGAAAAAAAAACAGAAACACTATTACAATATTAAATTTGTACCGTTCTGTGTGTCTATCGAATGCAACGAACATAAAATTTTCACTTCCGCGGGTGTCAATAACACAGGTCTAGAAAACGAGGCACGATTCGAAGCCGCAGCTGAAAAGTGGACAAAGACACGTCGTCACTTGGAAGTTGATTGGTGTTGGGGTGGGGCGCTTTCCCGCCTAGTGGGCAAACTTGATTCCAGTCGTGCTTCTAACTTTTCCAGCATCTTTTTTTTTTTTATTTTTTATTTTTTTTTCAAATTAATTGTTGTTTGCTACAGAAAAATGGAATTGCATGCTTTCAGAATTTCTTGGTTCTCAATCATTCTGATAAATGTTAGAATAAAATCATTTCACTTGATTCTTCGACATTTTTCAATCATCTCACTTTATTTTTCTTCTGTGTAACTTCACATTCCAGTTCACTTCTGAAATGCGTCTGTTTCTGTGTTTGTAATGTTGTAGAAGGTTGTGATATGTGAAATCCATAATATTTCTATATGCAATACAGAATCTTTCACACACATTTTCCATGGTGTGCTTTTTTTTTTTTTCGGTGTTCTCTTTTCCTTTACTGCTAATCAATTTGTAAAGAAACTTGTTTGTGGTTTATTCCTTTTTCATTTCATGGGACAACTTGGAGGAGACAACAGAAATTCGATCATGTGACTCATGTCAATCTTATGCTATGAAGTATAAAATTTCCACTAAGCGAAAGACACAACAAGGAACAAAAGCATTGGAACTGGATTCTTGAATGATATGTTGAGTCATTCTTGTTTGATACTTTTGTTGCATGTATATAAAATTTCTACTAAGCGAAAGCGACACAACACAAATCAAAAGCATTGGAACTGGATTCTCCAATGATATGTTGAGTCATTCTTGTTTGATACTTTTGTTGTTGCATGTATGCAAACTTGGATTGTCAAATCTTATTTGAATTAAGCTGAGTATACATGTGAATAATGAATTCATTAAAGGAAAGTTACAGGGACATAAATATATCTAAAGGCAGTGAAGAAGGAGAGGAGTCAAGTACTTGGAAGAGATGGGGGTCAACTGTTGGGAGGACTAAAATTAATCATCCCCCCATTGAAACTCAATGGTTTCTCCCTACTCAGAGAGAAGACAAGCCTCCTCCATCAACCATCAAGTCATTGCTAAATTACCCAGCTAAGGTTCGAGATTCGTTGAGGAGGGCTGGAAGGAGCAAAAGCATGAAACTTGTCCTGGAAGGAACTCCTGATCCCAAAGATGAAAGCTTTGTTGAGTCATTCCGGGAACGACTCTTCATTGATGGTCAGTTACCGCCCAAGCACAGTGACTATCATACACTTCTACGGTAAGACTAATGGCAACATTTCTCAGAGTCTGAAAAAAAAAATATAGTGTTATTTTTCTCTCATTTATCTCTGGAATTATGCATTGTCATTGGCCATAGCTGCACGATAAGGTACGGATTTCAAGTCACTTTCTGCATACTTGAGTTGGTAGTGTTGTATCACACGGTTGTACTTCACGTGGCTGCAGATTTTTACGAATGAGGGATTTTGACCTTCTGAAATCAAAAGAGACGTTTGTGAATTATCTCAAGTGGCGGGAGGAGTTCGGGACTGATGCAATTTCCAAGGTAAATCCAGATCAATTTATCCCATATCTTGCTTGTTGATACTAATATCTTTGGTTGTTAGAACAATAACTGTGAAGCTAACAGGATTGGCATACTTATTTATTTAAACTGAAATGTATGAAATTTATAAGCTCTCTGCCTCATTAAACTTGAGCTGAGATGTTATGAAGTTGTTTACTGTATTCAGTTCTATTGCATGATAAAATTTATGTTTAAACATTTTGCAGGAATTTAAGTTTGAGGAATATGGAGAGGTTAAGAAATGCTATCCTCATGGATATCATGGGGTCGATAAATTTGGTAGACCAATATACATAGAAAGGATTGGGATGGTGGATCTAAATGCTTTACTGCAGGTTACTACAGTCGAAAGATTTGTTAGGTATCATGTGTCTGAACAAGAGAAGACATTGAATTTGAGATATCCTGCATGTTCAATGGCAGCAAAGAAGCACATAGCATCGACCACGAGTATCTTAGATGTGAAGGGAGTGGTAAGCATCCATTTGCATTTTTGAACTTTATACTGATTGAGAATCCTGTTATTTTTGTTAACACAGCATTACTGACCATATGCAGCTTATTGCTTGTACACCTAAGTTTATATCACGATGAGAAAATCTACATCTAAATGAACTGTTGCCTTTCTCCATTAAGTACTCCTAGGAGTTGCCTTCTAATCATTGTATATCATAATTTCTGTAGTAAATTCTAAGAGTTTTTAGTGTTGCCTTTACTTAGGGAATGTCTAATTTCTCAAAGCCCGCAAGATATCTCTTTATGGAAATTCAGAAGGTTGATAGCAATTACTATCCAGAGGTATGTGAATGCCTTTGTTTTTTTTTCCAGTGTTTGAACATTAATGGATGATCTTTTCAGCATTTCAAGGTTAATTGGTGAACTATCTATTCTTGTCAGCTTACGTACAGGAATGTAAAAAGTGTTGTCTAGGTCATGTGGGAAGCAGGGGAGAGTTGCTTTTGAAACATACAAACTCTTTGTTGTAGATAACTGACTTGTTCTAGCTCTTAAGTTTCTTACCGTGAGGGACTCATTTATCATATGTTTTGGATTCTTGGCTTAAGTTGCTGGTATTAGCATAACTCAAACATGAATTAGTGAGTGAAAAGAGAGAGAATATATTATCATCACAAAAGTAACTTTTCTATGCAACTGTGCTTTTTCTTATTTTCAAATTCGGTATTATTGCATAAACGTTTTGATGTAGAATAATATTGGGACATTTCACAGAACCATGACTTTTAGCAGTGAAAAGTTCATTCTATAAAATACTTTAGAGCTGTCCAGCTATAATTTGAGAGGTTGAGACATTAATCACTGGTGTTGAAACGGCTGTAGAGATAATTTTGTCCAATATTAGTTAAAAGGGTGATCAATGAAATACATCTATGCAGTGAAGGATGATAATGATGGCCCGTTGATCAGATGGGCACAAATTTCTGTACAGAGGGTAGAACCAGTGCTTCTTTTTTGTTGTGTATCAGCTTGCATTATAGATGATGGCATTCCAGGCTGTGAGTCCATAATTATCAGTTGATCAATTTTACCTGTCAATTTTATAACAGACGTTACATCGACTCTTTATAATCAATGCCGGATCTGGGTTCAAGATGCTATGGAAAGCACTGAAGGCATTTCTTGATCAACGTACACTGGCAAAAATCCAAGTGAGGATTCTTATTGATCATAGTGAATTTCGTGTTTTGTGGTGCTAATATAATATTTCTTGTTTATCTTCAGATGGTTATATATAATTTTGAACATGAACGATTGTTACTTTTTCAGGTGCTGGGTACAACTACCTAAGTAACCTGACTGAAGTAATTGATCCAAGGTATCATGTCTAGTGTATAAATTTTCTTCATGTCTTGTGCATAATTTTTTTTCTTCTATTATGGAAATAGTACACATTGTTGCTCATTCATATCTATTTTGCATAGTGTTGAATATATTGAAGCTACTTGATGATAATGTTCAATGCTGCAGTAATTTGCCAAATTTTCTAGGTGGAAACTGTACATGTTCTGATTATGGTGGTTGCCTGTTAAGTGACAGAGGGCCCTGGAATAATCCAGAGATAAGAGAAATGCTTCAGGTCAAATTTCCAGTTCATTGAAGGACAGCATTAACTCAGTAATTATACACGAGGGACATGGAAATGAACTATATATCTAACTTGTTTTCCTACCATTTTCACCTTCGTTGATGTGAATTTTTCACTGATCTGCAGGCAGTTTCTGCTGAAGAAGAGATTGATAATGTAGGAAATAGTGGTGTGACTACAGGAAGTAATTTGTTGGACAAAATGGTGAGTTACTTCACTGACATGATTATGTTGTATCTATCACATCAACTGATCCCCAAAACCTCATTTGTTGCAATATTAAAAGCTTCCAACTTTAGAATGCATGACCAAGTATGTGCGGCATCTAGATTACTCATGCTTACTAATCTATTTGGCAACACATTTGTCTATTGTTTTTTTCACTAACGTAATGACATCTTTGCGTTTTATAATTATAACAAGTTGTTGTTCACGCATTGTGCATGTGGATTTATAAATCAAAGGTAACCAATATTGTTTTGTTTGATATGACAGAAAAAGAGAGATTTTTCTCATAATTATAACCTCTACGTTTTTCTTGTTATAAAGACAAGACACAACTTCTTGCAAACATCGAAACAGATGAACTCATTTTGTCCTCTAATTAGACTTCCATGTCCAATTTAAAAATACCTGCAGTTACGACCTATTTAACACAATGCAGGACAGAGTCCAAGTTCAGGATGATTCAATAAATGAGGAAATGATGAATAAGCTTACATCACTGGAAGCTACACTAAGAGATACCAAGATGGTCAGTTGCACTAATGTTATTATAATCCTTGTTTCTAACAATCTAAAGCCTAACACAATTTAATGTTAATGATTCTTGCATCCTTAGCAAATTGAAGCATTGGAAGTAGCACTCAAGAAGACAAAGCGGGTAAGTCTCAATATATATGCGCTCCTTGTTGCTTGCGGTCCATGAATGATTTTTAAGTCTTCTCTTTGTTTTCCCTTCACAGGTCTTGAATGGACTTGAACTGCATGTAGAAGAGCTGAAGACAAATTGAACTAAATATTGGCAGGTATGACCAGAAATCAGTGAATTGATAAATTATTATAGTAGCAGGGCGCGTTGACCTATTGAATTCTGTTGCATTCTTGGAGAAAGGTTGCTTGCACAGCACAGCAAAGCAAACAGTAAAACTGGCTTCCATGTATCAGTTTTATTATTCGTGAATCCATATTCGACGTGGATGGTCACTCAAGATTTTGGCTTATCATCTAGCAGCACTCATTAGGCATTTGAATTGATTTAGATTCTGCGAATTTGCACCTTCAAAAAGGGAATAATTGAATTTCGTTATGTTGCAAATCTGTTGTATTAATAATTCAATTTTCAGATATCTGTATCTTTAAGGCCCCTATAATTACTCTATATTCAGATTCTTGTTTGGTGGGTGAAGAAGCCATTAGTTGAATCTTTTGTTCTCTGAATCTGAATGTAACAACTGGCAATGGAGATCCTCCATTACATTATTAAATCTGACAATCATGGTTTGCAATATTTTACTATATGCATATTATTCCTAATAACTAAAACCCCGTTTAACACATGGGATTGGATTGATTTTTTTTTTTTTTCATGAGATTGGATTAAATTAGATTGGATAAATTAGTATTGTGATGTGTTTGGTGTAGGGATGAGATAAAATTAGTACTGTCTTTTGTTTGATTTATGTTGGAATTGGACAAAATAATATATATGTTGGGATTGGACAAAATAATATATATGTTACATTAAAGGAGGATGAGATTTGTTTTTTATTTATTATTATTATTATTATTTTTTAATTTTGTTATGGTGGGAGACGAAAATTAAATTAAGAGAAAATTACCAACATCTTATGTTTTCGAATAAGGATGAGATTTGAACCTTTGACATTTTAAAATCAAGAAAAATACTTAATCATTCCTACTACAGGGTGGTATGCAAATTTGTTAATATAATATTAAATATATTAATTTTTGAATGAGATAGAATGATTATAAATTAAATTTAATAAAATAAAATTGTTTTAAATATTTTAAATGAAATTATATTAGGTAAAAATTTTATTTGAATCAATTTTAAATAATTAAATTATTTTTAAAAATGAACAAATCTAATTTCAATTAATTTTAATCTAAACGAAGCTTTTTTAATTGATATTAAAAAGAGATATTTTATACACATATTAAATTAATTTTAAATAAAATAAATATATTATGTACTTGAAATATTTAAATTAATTTTAAAAATAATATAAAATATTAAATTTTATTCTATTAATAAATATAGCTATATAAAATCAATTAAAATTAATTGATTTTAATACATGATTTGATAAATGATTGCTTCATAAGGATTTATAAATAAATATACACTTTTAGCAATTTCAAAGTAATTAAATATCTATTAATATCAATGAATGAGTCTATTTAAACCTATTGAGATATTTATACTTATAAGAAGAAAGAAAATTCCTTACACATACTAGTGAAAAGTATGGCAGAACTCAAATCTTTATCACATATGTAAAGGAAAAAAACACATTAACCATTTAAGTAATAAATGTTATAATATATTCTTGAAAATAATGGTATGATAAATCCACCTATAAACACTTTCTCTGCCATAACCCCGAAGGTTTCAATGACAAAAAAGGAAGAATATATATATATATATATATATATATATCATAAGTGTTTTTATAATCAAAACATCCTAACTTTAAAAAATTATGATAAACCAATCAAATTAATTTATTCCATTTGAATTAAATAGGAAAAGCGATTTACTTTAGGAGAGAGAATAGTAATAAATAAATTTGATAGATTCATCATAACTTTTTAAAGTTAGAATATTCTGTTAATAAAAACACTCTATATATCGTTGTTGCTTAATTGCAATCCATGGATGAAATCTTCAATCTTCTATTTGTTTTTACCTCACCGGTCTTGACGAACAGCATGTGGAAGAACGGAAAATTTGAGCGACTTGTTGGCAAGTATGATCAGAAATCAGTGGGTTGATATATTATCATTGAAAGTTGCAGGGCCTGTTGACTTATAACATTCTATTGCAGGTCCTGCAGAATGGTTGCGTGCACAGCAAAGCAAATTAATAAAACTGGCTTCCATCGTGAATCCACATTCGACGTGGATAGTCACTCAAGCTTTTGGCTTATAATCTAGCAGCACTCATTAGGCACTTGAACTGATTTAGATTCTGCAAAAGTGCACCTTCAAATTGTGTCAAACTTTCGCCATAAGTGAATAACTGAATTTCATTATCAAGTAAATGATTAAATTTTCAGATGTATCTGTACCTTTAAGCCCTCTCTTATTACTCTACATTCAGATTCTTGCTTGGTGGGTGAAAAAGCCATTAGCTGTATCTTTTGCTCTCAAAATCGGAATGTGGCAATAGAGATCTCTATTACATTATTTATTATTTTATGAGGATAATCCTACTTTCTCCTTGTATTTTGACAGAATTACTAATTACTTCTTTATAGTTTTGAGAAATCTTATTTTATCATCTGCTATTACTACTGTTACTGAAAATATCAAAATATCTCTATAGTTTTGTCATTTCACATTAATGGTCAAGTTTTGATTTTTGACGATAAAATATTTTTTAAATATTTTCATAATCTATAAATATATTTTATCTATTTTATAAATCGATAAGATAATATTGACTATTTTAAAAAATACCAAAAGATTTTGATATTATATCAAATTACAAGGGAAAGAAATAGGATTATCCCTATTATACGTGAGGAATCATGGTTGTCAATCTTTTACTGGATGCTTATTATCTTCCCTGAAACTAAGGAGACAAACATCAGCATCTTAATTTATATATTGAAATTTTAAATTTGAATTTTCATTCTTCTTTTTGACAATAAGCAATACTATCTATTTTCCAAAGAAATAAGCCAACACAAAATTATAATTTAAGTAAAAAAAATTACTATCCATTCTTATAAAATTTTCGTATCTCTCTCTCTCTCTCTCTTTTTTTTTTTTAAATTATACTTTAAAAACCTTGAACCTGAATATTATTAAAATAAACACTGTTCATCAATAAGTTATATAGGATGAGATCCTTTTCTCAATGCAAAATACATAAAAGATCAAAATAAAATATAACTTATTTAATATTGACATATGATTGTCTGAAATTATATATATATATATATGAAAGTTAAGCTTACAATTTCTTATGTAGCTTGGACAGGGTCATTTCCGTTTAAATTTCTTTTTGTCGAATCCCCACATATAATTTATTTAATTTGGGTGAAATTAATATTAATAGTAAAGAATAATAAAGCACCCAAAATAAAAGCGGGCGAGCAGGGTGCATTTAGTTTCGCCAGAGATGCCCTCTCATTCTTCGACGCAGGATCACTAGTCTGTCTCTCTCTTGTTTAAAACCATAAAAAAAAAAAAAAAAAAAGACACAAATTTGGCAAGACAAAAGGCAGCACCTACTCATCATTAATTATTTTGCTGAACTCCCCGAAGCCATACCCCATCTCGATCTCTCCGCTCAATCTTGTTGTCAAAAAACACCTTTCTACAACAGATTCGACCGCTCTCTCTCCCATTTCTGGATCTCCATTGCCTCCGAAAAATGAGCACCGGAGAGCTTCTCAGCATCGAACCTCTAGAGCTCAAGTTTCCCTGTACGTTTCCATTCTCGATCTGTTTTGGATTTCGACGCTTTTCCGTTCGTTTCTGTTTCTAACTTGTTGTTTTTGTGGTTTTAGTTGAACTCAAGAAGCAGATCTCTTGTTCTCTTCAATTGTCCAATAGAACCGATAATTATGTAGCTTTCAAGGTACGATTTGTTCGAATCTCCTGTATTGAATTGTAGCGTTGAATCTTTGTTATTATAATGTTTTGGAATTGTATGATTTGAATCTCATGTTTTGCGAATTTGTCAATTGTATGTATTTGGATTATGTGGTTTTGATTAGGTGATCTCTTTTGTTTCAAATATAGTCAATATCAGGTGGTACATTCTATTTGGTTTATTTATTCTTTTATAGCAATTATTGTGAAAGTGTAATTGATTGTGTTTAGGTGAAAACAACAAATCCGAAAAAATATTGTGTGCGGCCGAACACTGGGGTTGTTTTGCCACGGTCCACATGTGATATTATAGGTGAATATGTCATTCACTGAGTTTTATGGTTGTTGATTTTATTATTAATATGTGCATATGTATTTTGGTATGTTTTGGCGTTGGTTGATAATTTGTGGAGTGTTTCTCTATGATTAGTTACTATGCAAGCTCAAAAGGAGGCACCTGCTGATATGCAATGCAAGGACAAGTTTCTCCTTCAGAGTGTAAAAGTGAATGATGGTGTAACTGCCAAGGATATTACTGCTGAAATGGTAATTGCTGCAAATGCATTTTTTTGAGGTTTAGTTTTAACTTTTATTATTTATGAAGATGGGTTGTGTAGTTTAATAAAGAGGCTGGGCATATTGTTGAGGAGTGCAAGCTGAGAGTGGTTTATGTTTCTCCACCTCAACCACCAGTCTCCTGTTCCCGAAGGGTCTGAAGAAGGATCTTCGCCTAGGGGTTCTGTGTCTGACAACGGAAATGCAAATGGTGCTGAGTTTGCAGCTGTGAGTACTTGATTGGGATTGTTTAAAGAATTCTTGTTGTTTTTAACAAAAGGAATTTGATTCATGCTTGTTCTTGGTGAATGCAGCCTGTCAAAGCATCCACTGAGCACACCGAACCTCAAGAGAAAATTGTTGAGGTAAAATTGGAAAATTCATCTCTTTGCACTATTATTATAATCTGTTTGGGTTTCATAGGTTTTCTCTTGCTTAGAAAGTTTGATATGCATATTTTGCCAGAACGGGTTTCTGCTTTCTTTTTCTCATTAATATTAAACAAGAAAAACCATATAATGTAACATGCCGTTCCAGGAATAAGTTATGGGTTTCTTCTGCTATGGAATGCTTAGACAAGATCTTCCTCTGGTTGTTGGTTGCTGTTGAGTTTTGTGATGTGTGTTTTTGCGGTTGTTATGAACATTTCAAAATTTCTATGCTGTTCGAAATGTTTTTGGACACTTCAGATTGTATATGAAATTTGATATGTTTTAACATTACATTTGGATGAATAATATAATAGTGCCTCATGTTACATGAGAAATGAAATTTAGTTTAAAGTTCGTAGTGTGTATTTGTATTATTGTTAGTCATTTATGTTGCATTTTCTTAAGGTAATCTGTAAAACGTTTTGGGGTTGGTGAATTTTAACTCCCCAAAATGTGGCAGTTCATTTTCTCTTTCCAAAGTAACAAGATATGATGTCCTACCTTGGTGTTTTCTTCATTCTATGTACTGTTTGGAAAATAAGGTTTTGATTATTGTTGACATGTTATATCATAAATCCACTTTATAATTATGTTTTTGATGTGTGATCTTAAAAACCTTATTTTGATATTTCATCATATTTATATCCTTCTAAATTCACTCAATACTAGGGAGGTGCAATGGCACATTTTGGTTTCATCAGCATGAATTCTTTATCAGTTGACTCTGTCAAATTAGAATGTGTCGATCCACCTACATTGGGAGTGAAATGACGAAATTGGAAAACACATAAATTGTTGAGGTCTATAGTAAGGATGAAATTGTGTGACTTTGTTTCAAGCCAAATCGGAAAATATCTCAATAGGTGTAAGTTGATCTGGACAATATGGTAGCAATTTCAGTTCCCATTAAAAAATGTGGCATCCACAAATTAGTCCCTAAAGAGGTTGAGATTCCTGCTAGATATAATTCCTAAGAATGACATACCGGTGAGGACAGTGGTTTCTAAGGAACGTGATCATAGCATCCCACACTGCTTACATGTGTTTAAACTAAAACGTTGAGTTACTCTTAAATTTTTGAGGCACTTTGCAAAACCGTGTGCGGCTTCATAAGCAGATGAGACCTCATTGGTTGTACGTGGGTTCAGACACTATGAGGTCTTGATACATTTGGTATTTCCAAGGTGGATAGAAAATTTAGACCTATGATCCCACTTGGCTTGGACTGAGAAATGGTTTAGGAAATTATTAAATAACACCAGGTACCTGTTTCAGATAATATTATGCAGTTTCATTTTGAGCTTAAGTGGTCAATATTTCAGCATGTTTTAAACGGATCCTAACAATAAAAGCCCTTAGAACTGTTGGACTGTGTCAGATTGGACATTTGTGTTTGAAGAAGGGTGCTAGTGAATGTTGGGTGCCAAGGGGGAGAAATTGTACCATCCTGCAACCAAATATAGAAAATGTTTGATCATACACAGTGGGTAAACACTTGACTTTTGAGGTGCCTTTTAAGAGCAAAACTTTGTGGGTTCATTTTGAGCCAAAGCAAATATACCTCAACAAGTGTAAGCAGGTCATGATAGAATGCTTTGTTGAATTCTGCTATTATTAAATAATGAGTAGTTGAAGATTTATGATAAAAGCGTTGCAGCAAATTATGATGTTGCAAGAAATTTCCTAATAATAAATTGACAATGATATGTTATTTACCAATAATTTGAGATGGACCAGAGGATTATGCTAGCTTAGATGAATCCTGATTATGCATCTTATGAAGGTAAAATCAGATCAGATTTTCCAAGAATGATTGTAAACATTTGTCTGCCCTTCTATACATTTTTATTGTAAATTTTGCCAGAATTCAGTCTTTCTTTTTCTCGATTTTCTGTTCTCACCTCAGTAGCTTCATGACCAACTGAAAGATGTCTACAGATGTCGTTTCTTCAACTTGGTTTGCCTTGTTTAATTTTGGTCTGCATTGAATTTTGACGAGGAACTGTAGTAGCTCTCCCCATCTCCCTTTGAATATTGAGACTTTTTAATAGTTCTCTTTTATTTGTAAAGCTAGCTCTTTTTAAGACTCCACACGATATGCATTGGTACTATGTATGACATGGCAGTTGTATTTACTCTTTGACCATGCTTGCTAATTGTAGGCAAGAGCTCTTATTTCAAAGTTGACTGAGGAAAAGAGTAATGCGATACAACAAAATAACAAGCTTCGTCAGGAACTGGTGAGGATCAACTTTTGGTTTCATCTTTACATTTATTACTTTAAATGTTCATTTACCATGCTGAAGATTTTAGGATATTATTCAATGTGCATCTTATGTTTAAGCTGGAATGCTTTTGATTTTGTGATGAATTTGTTTCATTTCTTAGGGGGAACAGGTGGGGGGTGTTTTGGTTGTTATGTAAAGACACTCCAACAGTGCCATGGAAAACTAACCTATTTATGTTTACTGGTCTTGAATCCCTATATGGTGCTCCATTTTTCTTTGATAGTTTCTCCCTGTTATCAAGGTCACTATAGTTGTAGCTTTTTGGTCTACGTTTACCTTTTTTCATCAAGTAGTACTGAAGGTTTTTGTTTTTGTTTTTTGTTTTTGTTTTTTTGTTTTTTTTTTTTTTTTGTGCTTAATTATTTAAAAACCTTAATTGTAGGTATATATATCGACCCTTAGGTTGGGAAAGTGTGCTATTATGAGTGTGCATCATTTCCTCTTGTACTTTATATTTCTTGCTTTCTTGCTGTCTTCTGTTTCTCTTTATTTTTTTTCTGGTACTAAACTGAAGCGGCAAAGCACTAATGCTAAGAATTACTGAGGTTATGAAACTGTAGAAGCATAAAAATTGACTGTAACTTAGGAAATGTGGCTAGGCGCATATGTCATTTGAATTTACTATATTAAACTTTATGTTACCATCTGTAGTTTGCTTTGCAATTAGCAAATGATCTATGAAAAGTAGAGCAATGAATAAAGTTCTATATTATAGGTTGAGCAATTTTTTAGACCATCTATGTTGGGTATGAATGTTTGTCCTAAAGCTGATGAGCAAAATTGCTGTACAAGCTACGAATTTGCAAGTAGTGAAGGTTGCTGCCTTAGCCAATGTCTTATCGTGCATTTTTTATGGTAACATTTAGACTGAAAGTACTTGTGTTGTGTGTCGGCATTTCTGTGTGATTTTCTTTTGTATTCAGTCCATATTTTCTGTTGCTTGTAACTGTTGGCTGAGTTATTCACGTGTATTGTACCTCTCTTGATTTGTCATGTTAAATGTTTTTGTTTTGTTTGGTTCTACTGCATTTTGAGGCCTGTCCCCCTTCTCTTTCCTCATTATAGTTTTCCCTTTTGAAATTGCTGTTTGAAGAGTCATAAATTACATTTTTCTTTGAATATATCTAATTACTATAGCTAGAACAATTCAACTCAGTCTAGCTGAGAGCAATTACAAATACAATGATATGTTCCTTGGCCTCTTTGTATAAAGGATTGATTTTGTAATACGAGACACAGCAAAAAAAATGGAAAGTTGTTTTTTGCTGTCACAAATATGGTCGCACTTTTGAAATGCCCACTCTCTTGCGTCAATGTGATTCTATTCTCATGAACTTTGAACTGTGGGAATTGCTGATATGATGAGGTTACCATGTGTAGGAACTCCTGAAGCGCGAAGGCAGCAAAAGCCGAGGTGGTGTATCATTAATGTTTGTTGTCCTGGTTGGCTTGCTCGGCATTCTTTTGGGTTATCTCATGAAAAAATCGTAAGCATTTGCCGCAATTGGGCTTTTGTGAAATTGGTTGTCTATTCCCTTTCATTGTTGATTCAAAGAAGATGATGAAGGTAAGGAAGCTAGTGAGCAGACTGTGATGTTTTGATAAGTTAGCTTTGTGGAATTAGCAAGACTTGTTTAGGTGGGGTTGCGGGTCTGTAGTTGCTGAACTTTAGAGTGTCATGCGGTGATTAATGGTTTTCTTAACATGCATTCTTTTGTAACTTAAAAAGAGAATTTTTCATTTGTGGTTCCAACCTGGGGCACTCTCGTGATGAAAATGCCAATGACTTTTAATAAATTTGCAGCTCATTCAGCTGGAAAACTGTTTGCAATTCCGCTATTTAATTATTTGTAATTTATTATCCATTATAATTTTTTCTGTTTGGGGTATGCTACCATGAATAGAACAGGTTGTGGATACTAGTTCTATAGTTTCCTTTTTATGTTCAACGAAGGAAACTATGGTTGTTAGGAATGAACAATGTCATGACTATTTTGTTATAAAAATGATTTCTGAAAAAACAGAACAGTAATATAATGTATTATTGTGAGATAATACTATAAACTCTGAAAAATTATATATATCTATATATTTTAAAAATTTAAGCTTATTTTAAAATATAAAAATAATATGTTGGATATTTCATTTAAATATATTTTACTTGTATGTCAATCTATGATGTGACAATTTGTTAATATGGATGTATGATGATGATAAAATATTCAACTTCTAAAATGTATTTGTTTATTGATTCTCACGCCATTATTTAGGAAATGAGTTGATACAATATGTGAAATATCTAGTATTCTTGTTTTAAAAATATTATTGTCAAATTTGATGGATCATAATACTAGTAGATACATTTATTATTTAGAGAAATATTAAGACGATTGGTAAAATTAGAGGAGAAATTAAAAAATGATGCAAATCAGAAATGAAAATTCATTTTTCATTAAAAAATGTTGTTTGTTTTTATCCTCAAACAAAAATTTATCATATTTAGTCCCTAAAATATTTCATGTAAAAATGTTGTTGGTTGGGGCATAAATGATATACAATAAATGGAATATCTAGTATTATTGTTTTGAAAATATTTCTCTTTAAAACAATCGAAAACAATATAGTGGCTATATTTGATTATATTGAGAAATTTTAAAACAACTGATAAAATTAAATGAGCTTCAAAACAAAATTGACGATTTGATTTTGATTTAAAAAGAAAAAATATTCATTTTCAATTGTAAATAAATTTGTATTATTTTTAATCTTTAAAATAATTCATGTGAAATTTTTCACTCACATGAAATTTTTGAGGTAGGAAAAATATTTATATGTCCAAGATTTCACATGAAAGATTTGAAGGACTAAAAGCAAGCAAATGCTGCTGCGGAGGTCTCGTCCGAAAGGTCAAGCTGGGGAGACAGTGGCTTTATTGTGAGTGAAATTAGGGCCTTATGTGTAGAGGTGGGAGTAGTTAAGTGTCAAGTCATTCCGCGTGTTGCGAATCGCCTGGCACATAAGCTCGTCTCTATGGCCTTGTCCTTGTTTGAGGATCGTCGGTGGCTTAGCGTTACCGAAGGGTGTATCTTGTCTGGTTTTGGTTGATATAATATAAGTATCTTTCAAAAAAAAAAAAAAAAGCAAGCAAATTTTTATTTGAAGTTAAAAGTTTTGGGTGAAAAATAAATAAAATTTGGTTTTATTCTAGAACAAGTAAAATAGCAGGAAGCGAAAGAATGTCAGCCTCGGCCCTCAGGCGTGGGTTATTCTAGAACGTGTATTGGTGTGTCTGGAAGCTTCTCCACCAATTTGTTTCCCCTTCCCCACGTATTTGCAATGCTTATCACATCTTCTTATCTCCAACTATTTAAACGAAACGAAACCCTCCTAATTCCCAATAACCGAAAACCCACTAAACAATGGCTTCATCACTCGCTCTCAGACTCAGAAGCGCTCACTTCACCAACCGCCTCCGCCCTTGCTCTGTTTTCCGTTCCTACAACACCAATTCCAACTTCGCCAACATTACCGATGAAGAAGATCGCTCTGTTGGCGTCCAGACCGGCGCCGATCGCCCTCTCTCTCGTCGCCGTGACTCTTCTCCATTCTCTAGAATCTTCTCAGGTATATTTATATAAACGAAAACGAGTTTTGTCATCTGTATATATTTTTGTTCGGTTTTGGACTAAATAAGTGCTTCCTTTTCTGAAACACAGAGAGCTTAGATCCCATATTTGCACCGAGGAGTCTTGCCCAAATGATGAACTTGGTGGATCAGTTCATGGAGAGCCCATTCGTGTCCACGCGTAGAGGGTGGGACGTGAACGAGGACGATAAAACACTTCTTCTGCGAGTGGACATGCCCGGCATCAGCAAAGAAGACGTCAAGCTATCAGTTCAAAACAACACACTGACTATCAGAGGAGAAGCTGGGAGAGAATCTGAAGAGGAAGAGAGTGGTGGGCGCAAGTACTCGAGCAGAATCGACCTTGATCCAAGTCTCTACAAACTTGATGAGATCAAAGCTGAGATGAAGAATGGTGTCTTGAAGGTGATTGTGCCTAAAGTCAAGGAGGACGAGACTAAGAATGTGCTCGAAATCAAGATTGACTGATATTATTTGTTTTACTTAGTGTTCTATGTGATGCTCTTTTGCTCTGTTTTTGTAATGTAGTTTTAACTAAATCAACTTTATGTTATAGAGTTTGTTTACTTTAGTTTATGTGTTAATGCGTGGATTATGTTCTGTCATGTGAGTCTCAAAACTATAGAGAGTTTGAATTCGGACTAATATTAAAACATTCTTCTTTAAATGTTGGATGCGGGGTTTTCGATTCGCGGTTAGAGGAGTGGGTCTAATAATATAAAATTGTTGTTCAGTATTAATACCATCGTTATAGCCAGAGAAGTGGCTATAATAAAATTATGAATTGTTATTCAGTACATATAGACCTTCGAATTTGAATTTTATAAACTAGTTATATGTGCGAGATATCTATTTCATGTACAATTTGTTATATTTTTCTAGTGCAAATTGTTAGGACTAAAATGTCTCTTTTTACCGTACGAAAAATGTATCATATGAAAATTTACACCTAACAAATAATTTATATATTCTCTTTTATTTGGAAATACACTCTTAAAGTTCAATTTTCCATCTACGAAATTTGTTTTAATGCAATTTTAGTAATGAAATTATATAAATAATTTGTCGGATGGTAAAACAAATATTTTCTCAGAGAATTAGTTCCTGAGTTGTTGGTTCTTTTTTCTTTCGAGTTTGTAATTTGTTTTAAGAGAAAAGGCAAGGAGTAATAGGAATATTACTACATGTTAGCCAGCATGCTAATTTAACTCATATGAAGAAATGTATAATGTGGCTCTTGCACTTTAGTATTGTAAAGAGAAAAAAAATAGTTATTTTTTTTGTTTTAAATTTTCAATAAGTACTTGATAAAATATTATTTACAATATACAGTAATTTCTCTAGCTTTTGGATTTAATTTAGATCCGTCCTCTGAATATCACTAGGAATATTTTTTTCAATCAGAAGTGCACCTGGTGAAACAACTTGCTCTGAAACATTTGAAGAATTGCAGTGGATAACATCTACTCTTTATTTGGTTCTTTGAAGGATAATCTTCAGTTTTCCTAGGAAATCCAAAATCCCCTCTCACAATCACTTGTCTTTTGGGTACATCCACTGTATACTCTTTTAATCCTGAAATTGCATCAGAGGCATAAGCTTTGAGATGATGGTAGTATTCTAGAATTAATTGGGGAGGGTGGGGTGGGGGGTGTGGTTACTTGCAATTTAAGAATGCGTTTGATTCACAAATTCACAATTTGGAAACCGTTTTTAGTAACTAGCTAGGATAATATCTGAGGTCAAAACATAAAATTGATGCAATCCAACAAAAACATACATTTGAACAATTTGTGATTTAAACTAGAGACAACATTTTTGATAATGACAATTAATACCATACGAAGGGCTACAAAGTTTTGTGTGAAAATATAAAAACAGGCTTCAGAAGTGAATTGTTGCTCACCAGTCATCTTGGAAATAAGTTGGGAGACTTTTTGCCTACATTTAGCACATCCCATGTTTGCAGTCATCACTATCACCTGAAACTGATAAGTCACCATTTCAATTCAACTAGCAACATTAAGATAGGTGATTATTAGCAATCTTTTGTTGCACAAACATTATTAATCATCAAAACATATCTATAATTGAGAAAAAGCAGAGTGACCGATGGTAAACCATCTCTCACCTATCTCACCACTCAAGTGATTGGTTCAAATCGTAGCTATCAGATAATCCAAAAAAAACATATCTATAACTAGTTTTGATTTGGTTGGCAAGAATTACTCAGAAAAGTGAAAGCCTTAAAATAACATGATGCCAATCAAATATAGAGAATCTGAAGGGACTGTGGTAAACCTACCGAGGGCAGTGTCAGGTTCTCAGAACACATGAGAGAGTTTTTTGTTAGTGCAGCCATTGTAGAATTACATTCAACAAAGCTCTTCCTTTGAACAAGAACGATGAAAATTGAAATGAGAAGTAATTAACTTGGTCTTGAGTCTTGTTGCTGACAATTGGGAGGCTTAATCGCCTTACACGCATACTCGAGCAAAGTTTTAACAAATTCAACCAATGACGAGATGATTTAAACTTGGAGTTTGTCAGCTTTATGAGATTGAAAACATCCACAATCAAAGTAGGTTTAACTAATATTTAACTCATGGCTTGAACACACACCATCTTCTAAATGGCACTTTGTTTGGCATGTTATGGCCACCAAAACCTACCACTCTTGCTGGCTATATGCTTCTGTGGGCTTCATGTTCTCATCGACACTTTAAAATAGTTTAAATATTGGTAGATAAGGTGGGAATCAAAGTTGTTATTGTGTTGGACAGAAATATTTGTTGATCTAATTAAGCAGCCGTATGTTTATGGACAAATTATTTCTTTAGGAAGGTAAAACATAGCACTCTTGGGTACTTGGTCGTTCGCTTTGTCACCATCAACAGGAGAGATTGGACCAGCAAGTTGAAACAATAACTGATAAAATAATCTAATGAACTAACGTAGCAGGCATTCGACCATACACAAATCTCTGTTGTTGGACTAGGGGTCACCATCGTGAGCCCCGCTGAATTGGTCAGCGGCTCAACCACTTCTGTCTGCGCTTACAGTTTTTAGCTTTTACACATCATAATAAGAAGAATTAATTTAAAATGAATAAAAAATATGTGTGCTTATATAATTCATTTTCAAAGACTAATCGGCTATTAGTTTCAGAAGTCAAATAACTTGCACTTGTTACCATGAATGGAAAGTGAATGATAAGTCGATAAACAGCATTGAAAACGATCAAGATGGAAAGTTCAGCACTGCATAAGCATCATATTTGCTGATGTTTCAGTACAGTAAAACTGCAGTCTATGATAAATCTTCTTCACATTTGTAATATGGAAGATTCCATATTACAATCTTGCACTAGGTAAAAAATGAGGGAGCTACGGCAAATTCCTAGTAAGTTTTCCAAAATTTACAACTGGACAGACATCGATTTTTTTACTTTTATTGTTTTTAAAAAAGTTGGGTTGATAGAGAATACTCAACTTCTACAAGATACAACCAGTCTCCAAATGCACAGCAGATTAACACTGATTCTACAGCGCTCCATATGATGATAGAGCTGTACCATACATAAGGCTTGGAAGCCAAGGCTTTCCACCTCATCTCATACTCACACACCTAGAACACATGGTTTTGGATGCTGTGGTCAAATTCACAGCAAAAGGATCTCAGTGTGGCCCTTTGATTTAAAATTTTGTCTATCCCATGATTCCCGTCTTGTACAGTTCAGTAACAGAGCAGGCTACTAGGTCCATCAGTCATGGTTTGTCACTAGGACTCAATCAGAAAATAAAATCACTAAGCTGAACATGCTTGTCTTTTTTGGTGTTCCTACTGATGATATATGCCGCATCTTCTACATCAGCATTTAAACAATTCATCCTGTGCCTGTAATGGTGAAAAGCCATAAGAAAAGTCGAATAATAGGAGAAAAGTATGTAAAACTGGCAGAACTGTTACTAGGCTTACCACTCAAAATGATCTTCACAACAAATTGAATTCCAAATTATTGAAAGTCCAGCTCCTTTCCTGCAATTATAAAAAAACAAGCCCACATGCAATTCATTAGTAATGAAAAAGAAAATGCATCATGGCACTGGAATAGTTAGGTCAATTAATTCATATAAAAGGAACTTAAGAACTTTAATTCAAAAATAACAAACCCAACCACTTGGCAATCTCAACCATTATGTTACCCATGTAAAGTAGCTAATCCAACAGTTCAGATATAACAAGAGCATCATGTGAACTAGAAATGTTGCCTTTAAGTTATATTAATTGATCAAAATGTCCTCTCCCCTCAGAATCCCAACTACCAAAACTACGAAAAATAGAACAAAACTGAAATTCAAATTAATATGTAAATGAACAACTTTGCCCTTTTAACATTGCTTTCTTTATAATTTCCTTTTTGTTAAAGTAACTATATAGAAGCTCACTTGCACCAAAGATGGTCCAAGAAATAATAATGATAATAATAACAGCAGCATTAAAACACATTGCTGGAAATACTACCCTCACTACATCTCGTATTTCACACAAAGTGGATGGAAATTAAAAATATACATATATATATATGAAAAAGTAAAAATTTACCAAAGGCATATTTCTTGCATTCTAAATTCACATACCAGGTTGCAGTGTTCATATCGTGGAACTTGTCATTGGCTTTACTAAAACAGTAGTGGCAAACCAAAAGATCCATGATGTCAGTTACATTGCATGTTGACTTACAGCATTTAACCTATATCATTAGCATTTTTCCATCAGCAAATGGAAAAGGTTACATAAACAGAAACATCATTTATCAAACGTCCAAACATGTGACGCTATGTGCATACTCTTAATGTATAGCAGCATTGCTTTTCTAAATCAGTACACAGTATCTCAATAGAAATGCTTACCAGGCGCTTGAGTTTATGAGAGTAATATTTTTGATGCGAAGAGTGTGCCCTGATGTGCTCATTCAAATGCCCTGAACTGAAATTTAGGTGATCTTTGAGCATAGCTCATCAAGAAATCTAAATACAGATTAATTTTGCCACTCAAAGCAGGAAACAACCAATCGTCATTAAATACGAGCTTAATTACCTCAGCCCCTCTCTCTGAATAAAATTTGATTTTTTATTTTTTTAATAACATGGTTTTGCATAGCAGGAATTATAAGACTCAATCTTGCCGTAACATTAATCTTCTTTATTCTCCACCTTATGCTTATAATGCAAAGAAACAAACACAAACAAACCAAAGAAAGGAAAAAAGCCTTCTCATTGTTGACATAACTCAAGCAGTAACAAACCTTTTCCATGGAGAATTTTGCAAAAGCTTAAAAACCAAATTTGTATTAATGTACGTCATACATCACTTAGCGGACTAAATTAAACTTCGGTATAAAAAAGTATAATCATATCAACAAGATAGATAGTAGCAATAGATCAGAATATTAAAATGATAGGATAACCACATCATAGTTTACTATTATCATTTGCTTTGTTGGCCTGATAATAAGTTAAGAGTTTGCTGCTTACTTGTCACAAAGTACAGCCCTGCAATCAAGGCAAGTGGCCAAATTTAAGGAGCCGCGGCATACATCACAATTTGCTGTTGACAAGCTCTTGCCAAATTGGTGGCATCTATATTTACAGAAAGGACAACAAAAGATGCTCAGTTTATTGTGAGTTGCATGCTGTGACCTCCAACATAAAGCAGAGATTGATCAATATTTTCCAACTTATTCATGAAAGCCAACAAGATTTTTAGCATATGTCAAGACACGACACAAGTTTTTTGTAGCCAAATAACTTAACGACTAAGTCCCAATAATCATGGTCTAGGGATCAGCAGAACAAAATTTGCAGCTGTTGGGCAGTACCTGCCAAATAATTATATGAACATAACAGCAAGGAAACATCAATTATTTTAAGAGTGCTTAACTACAATTGTTGGGTCTTTTCTTATTGCCCTAAGCTTTTAAGTCTAGTGGTTACTACCATGGTATCAAACCAAACAAAACGTAAATGGTCTGCATTCAAGTCCCCTCGCATAATTACATTTAAACTTGATCTTTGTTATTCAAATTTGTTATCAGTTTATTTTTGAGCTTTAGCCATATGTCAAGTGCGTTCATCTTAAATAAGAGACAGCGTATTAAAGTCCTTTCAATATTATTGTGGACTCATTCCTAGCTAGAACGTTTGGCCTAGCAATTACTAACATGCTAATATTTTATGTTGTTGTCCACCAAAACAGCTGAAAATCTCTTTGTTTTGGGAAAACAGTTAAGCTAAGACACTAGGGATAATATGGACTAAATTTATAACTCTCTTTAGCACAAACCATCCATTCATCCTAGCATTCCAGTGGTAAGGTAAAGCAAAAATTACAAATTTCGGAGTAAATATTGCAACACAAAAAACTCATTTATCTGTATCATGCACGGAAAGATAAAGACTTGTGTACAAATTAATATGAACTGTTATGAGAGGACAACAAATGAAATTTTGTTTGAACAACCTTCTATACAGCTCAACAAGATCTCTGGATATGGAATTAGACTTTTTATGCCCCAAAGCCACCTACATGCAAAGGAAACTTCAATAAAACTAAAGTAATGTACTGCCTCTATATAAGTAAATCACGTTTCTGCAATTTCTGGTCAAGCATAAATAACCAACCTGGTCACTTGCCATCACCAAACAGTCTTCAGCAAGGTGCCCAGGCCTTTTACACTTCCAACTACAGTGACAGTTAACAGTAAAAAATGAGCTCATAATTTTTTCCATAGCATGCAACAGTACAACCATTTACACACATTATAAAACACCAAGTGCATATTCAATATATTAAAATGATGATTGATCAATAAGTGTACCATTCATATGTACAGAGATTAGATCTCTTTCTGGACCAATGGTTGCGGTCATAATCCCAAAATTCTTCCTGAAACTCAGGTGGCAGTAGGGTACATTCATGTCCTGGAGAGGAGATATGTGGAATTTGGTTGCTTGAAGTTGAGGGCTGCTGAAAACACAAAGACGTAATTAGAAATTTGAAGAAGAGTAAAACCAAGAAAACTACTTCTTTTTCATCTGGTCAGACTATACTGCTTAATATCACGGCAAAATTGAACAAAATCACATTGAGAAAGATAGATGCTAGTAGAACAAGCCAATTATTGCATGTTTTCTGTAAACTGAGAAAAACCTCAACAGTTCTAAGAATCTTCAGAAGCTCAGCTTTGCACTCTAGGCTGCAGATATCATCATCAGTCTATCAACAAAGCCACAAATCAATCCAAGTTCATTAGGCAGATAAAAAATGATAACAAGGTGAGCAAGGATATGATACATATATAAAACCCACCTCATTGCATATATATTCTCCATATCTACCACATAGTACACAAACAGGTTCCCCTGCAACAGGATACCGTTGCTCACTCCTGCTCTTAACATGATCAACTTCACTAATGTTACCTAAACATGTATGAAGTAAATCAGCACAATCAACTTAATTCAGTTTTACATCAGTCATACCCTAGCCCTATACTTGCTCTACAGGAAAGGTAACAATCTATTAATAATTCAACACTTGCATGTTTAAAACCTTTTTGAATGGAAGCAACTTGTGTCAATTTCTCCAACTCTGTTGGATCATAACACTAAGAGATTGATTAATTAGAGAAATGATCACAATCCTGATTATTAACATAGCTTTAATCATAACTGAATTTACTTTACATATAACCATTAATTCACGCTAGATTCAGATTCAGAAACAGACCAGAGTTCGGAGGATCCCCCTTTTCTTCACATTCTGAAGAAGCACTTGCATCACCTGAATTTTCAACAACGAAATCTGGTTAACATGAGCACAAATGCACTCCAAAATATCCATCACGGATAAACTAACAATTATAACGGAACATACATACATACATATATATATATATATATATATTTGACAGACTGCTAGCAAAAGTATCAAGTGAAGTTTAAAATGGCACTTACTATCATAATCCACCAAACTGACACCCAAACTAGGAGTTGCCTGACACAAAAAGAAACCAACATTTACATATATAAACCACATCCACACAAACCAAACCATAAAAACCAGCATTACCAAAACGTCGGCACTCAGTGTCTCGTAGGATTGAGTCGAAATCAGTTCCTTCCTGGACATTTGATAATAATAAAAATCAATTGTTGCAAGAGTAACAGCGTCAACTATCAAACTTTATTAGAAATAAAAGTTGCCTTGTCTTGTCAATGTAATCTTGATGAGACATAGGCCCATCGTTGTACTCGGTTTCCGCATTCCTATCTTGCTGTTGTGGTTTGGGAATACGACGCCGTTTTGAGGTGGTCTCAGGTTTTGTCTCTTCAGATGGCGGTAGCTCGTCGGCAGTTGAAGCATTTCCAGTTAGGATATTGTATGCTATACAAATTTAAATGAATATAAATAATTGGAAGTTACATAGAAACGAATTATAGGGGGAATTGAGAGATTTGGAAGTGGCACCTTTCAAGTTTTGAAGAACGGAAGACAGACTGAAATCCTTTTTATAAGCAATGGAAGGGTTCTTATACAAATTGCTTCTCGTCCCCATTTTTTCTGTTTGATGATTTCAATTCAATTTTCGAATTAATATAGTGCAAGGCGTATCAAAACGATGCGTATAAGAGAAAACCAATTACTCTCGACTGGGTATGACTATGAATGAGTATATAAACATGGAGCTTTCAAAGGATGATAACGGATTTTTTATTACAAGTATGGTGCTTTCTTGAACTCTAAAGTTAGCTTATCCCAAATCATAGTTTATTATTTTTAATTTTCATATAAGTTATTATTTTTTCCTTTTTTTTTTTTCATTTTATAAAATTTCGCAAGGCTTTTATAAGAGTGTTTTTATAATTAGGTATACTTAATTTTAAAAAGTAACGACCAATCAATTAAATTCATCTATTATATTTCTCTCTCTAGATAATTCTCTCTCCTATTTAATTCAAATGTAATGGATGAATTTAATTGGTTAGTCTTCACTTTTTAAAATCAAGTATATCTGATTATAAAAGTACTCGACTTATACATATATAAATATATATAAAACAAAAGTAATTTTATCATCAGTATTTGTTAACTTTATAAAATAAGAGTAATTTTACCATCATTACTCTCTAACTTTATAAAATTAAGACGAATTAATCAAATTTATTTATTGTATTTGAATTAAATATGAGAGATAATATAATTAATGAATTTAATTGGTTCGTTTTAACTTTTTAAAGTTAAAAAATACTGATGGTAAAATTACTTTATAAAACAAATCAGTTGAGAGCTATTGAGATTAAACAAATCAATTGTGTAAAAATGTGTCAAGACATATTGAAATCGAACATTAATTGCACGGTTCAGATATTTAATATTATTAATAGGAGACAACTCCCACAATAAGGAGAAGAAAAAAATTTCCAAGATCAAATACTAATTACATAGAAGTTTGTTAAAATTTATTAAGATCAAATATTAAATGTGTGGTCTGGATATCCAATTTTATTAACGGGGAGACAATTTACACAATAAAAAAGAAAACTTTGGAGAAGTACTCAACCTGTTGTTCCAAGAGATTATCTATGGTAATTTATTTTTTAGTTTTTAAACATTTTGAATCTCTTATTAGAATTTAATTATATATCATCTTGTAAATCATAATAGATTATTGTGAGATGACGAGAGATATATAAATTACAAACCATATCATTCATTCTGTTGAAAATTTTGGATTAAACGGAGTTACAAACTTTTGACATAAAGATATGATTTGTTCTAAACTCTATAAAAATTATGATTTGTTCACTAGAGTTTAGAGTAGTTGATGGAGAAGAAAAACCGTCTCAAGAGGTGAAGAAAACTTAGATCTAAAATTTGTCGAGACCGTCGAATCATTAATATGATAGTTGACAGTTTTTTGCCAGGTTAATCCCCCTAATATTCAGAGACAGATACATCTGATAAACCATGTTGATAAATTCAACGAGGGACTTCAATTATCTTCATTCGGTCCCTGTCATTGTTACGATGGGAGTTGATTTCAATTCAATTACCAGTGTCCAATCAAACTTGGTAGAAATAAGTTCAGTCGTGCAAAGAAGGTACAACATATACATCAGAAAAGCAACAGCAGAAAGCTCGTGGATATCTGAGGTAAATATCACATAGTTCTCGCAGGAGAACAACTTGGAAGGGACGGTTTTAAATAATTATCAAACTGACGGCATGGAGTTCGTCAGCCATCGTATTTGTGCAATAGATGACCCGATAATTTAGCAATGATAATATAATATAATTCTTCAATAATTATGTTTGTTGACGAACTTGATTATAAGTGGTGACGTGCTTATTACATTCACAAGTGGCTAGAAAGTATAGAAGGGCACGAGCAAAAAGCCAAAAACACGTAAGTCAAAGGCACGAGCAATGACATTCACTTTAAAACAACCAATCAGTTCCCGGATAGATTGAATGGTCATAAATTCTTGAACTCGCAACGCTTAATACTTGACTTCTAGCATCCCTACTTGACTTCCAATAAAAAAAGACAAAAACCCTAACCTGCCCTCAAGAATCAAAAACCAATTTTATCCTTGGCGGCTCCAAAAATTTTGTTTGTAACCCAAGTGATGATTATCCATGTTCATGTGTCAAATGGTAATTCAATAAAGCATATAAAAATAGAAGTTATTTAAAGACGGCAGATATGACCATACAGAGCCCAGAGAGAGAACAACCTGATCAAACAAATAGAAAGAAAAAGAACCTTAAGGCTCTCAGCAATCAAGAAAAGAGATACAAGACTTGAACAACAAAATGGGAAGGCTTGGCTGCAGCATAGACGGGTACCTGAATCAAGCAAAGTTCAGTGAGCCGATGCCCTGGATTGGCATCTATGTAGCAGCAGCAACATTAGCCTGTGCAATTGCGATGGCTTTGGATGCCATCTGTGGCTTCCGCAATCGTAAGTGCTGGTTCCCCTGCAAATTCTTCTCTCTTAATGCGACTTCCCTGACCATAATCGCTGTAGCAATCAAGTTTTCGGTGGATCTGAATACTGCTATGCCTCGCAGACAGGATCAGCTTGCAAAGCTTAGCAGTGCCGTCTTTATATGTACTGCAATGGGTAATTCTATGCCTTCTCTTGGAACCATGGAGCGCAATGATCTCTTTATGAATATTATGGCTTTGGCGATTCTAGTTATTACTATGATAGTTAACATCTGCATGCAGTTAGGTACAGGTGTAATTTTTGTTTTTTGGCAAGAACATGCTTTTATTATGTTTCTCATGATTGTTTTGCTTGCTATCTTGAGCTTTTCGTCGTTGACTGTGCCAATTAATAAGCAATATTTAGAGTCTAAATACCAAAAAAAGTATGAATTAGCTCTCAAAGAAGGGTCAAAGGAAGCTGACAGACCAGTGGTTAAACAACTCAAAGAAGATCTAATGAAATATTGGATGATGGCTCATACCTCCAGCCCCCAGTTTGTGATGGGTCGTTCAGTTACATGCACTGCCTCAGGTGCTTTGTGTCTTCTAAGTGCTATGACTTTGGCAGAAGCCATGCTTCGATCCTACTTGATGCCCTGGTCATTCAAATTCTGCTTTGGCGAATCTGACTATAAGTGGTCAACCACTTTAGTGCTCATTTCACAAAGCATTGCAGTAGGAGTTGGAACTATTGGCCCAGGAGTTAGATGGTTCAATGCCATAAATTTCAGGTGCCCGACCAGAGGGAAGAAAATCCCCAAAAAGAGTAAGATCTTCATAGTAGAGATGTTCTGGATCCAAAAGCTCATTGAGATGAAAGAATGCTCATTAACTCTCCGGATCCAAAATCGGTTATGCCGGAAATTTGTTCATAATGCCAAAAATCAATTTCTTAACATGTGTATCAGATTGCAAACTGGGATTGTGTTAGCGAGCAAAGTAATCCAATTCATTTCCATTTACTTTGTGAGCTGGATTCTGTTCCTCTGTGACTGTTGCCGAGAGTTGACAAAGAAGCTCAAATTCAACAACAGCATTTCAAATGACTCAATATCAGAATCGCAGTCTGGTCCTAAGCTAGATCTCAGCCGTTTTGTTTTGTACCTTGAAGGTGAGGATCAACTAGTTGAGCTGATGATGAAGGACAATCGTGATGCTACTGATCACTGGATGCAGATGGGGAAAAAGAAGCGGCCAAACCATCTCATAAAGTTCTTGCAACAGTCAACATATTCACAAGGATTCAAGGGAGTGGAGGACTTTGACAGTTACCTTGTTCCCCATCTAGATCTTGATGAGTCCTCCAAATTGTTGGGCTCTTCCTATAGTGACACTCACAAGCATTGCAGTTGCAATTCCAGGCATCAATAGCTGTTTAATTAAACAGTTGATGCATACCGTGCATGAAGGCCTTAGGTATGTCAAACTCATAGAAGAATCCCAGGATGCAAAAGGAGATTTGCTTAACATCAGGAGGGCAGCAGACATTGTGTGGGTAGGAGTTGATCTCTATCACAAGTGGTTGGATGTAGATCTCCGTGAACTGTCCCTACAAGCAAACAGCCCAAAGGAAATGCTGGAAGCACTTGCCGAAGCTGCAAAAAACAAGTTTTTTCAACATAAGAAGATACATGGGGATAGATGTACATTTAAAGAAAACCCTTCAAAGTGGCCGGTCAAGGTATTGGCATCTAATTCCATGTATAGAATAAGCCAAACTATCCTGCTGAGTTACCAAAGCAAAAACAACCAGACAGGGCGAAAAATTGTTTGAAGCACTTGCTGTCATGATCTCTGATATTTTGGGCGCTTGTCTCACCAACTTACCAAATCTGATATCCATGAAGTGTTTGAAGAGCACCATTGAAGAAAGGGAACAAAGTGTCCGACTGGCAGTCTTCCTTCTTGGTAAAACTAGTAAGATTTTGAAAATTCTAGATCAAAGGGGGAGCCTAAGTTTACATCCTGATCAATTGACAAGCATAAATGAATGGCGTTCATTGCAGAAGCTCAAGGACGGCCAGCTTTCCATTCCATCTTTATCAGAGAGTGACTCTGTTTCTTCCAATTCCAGTGAGTTGCGTCTAACCATTGAGTAAATACCCAAGTAGGGTGGAGTTGGAAGATGGGGTAGATAATGTTTTGTAAATCATCGTAAAATTTGTTTATGGGAGAGAAACAAAAATGCAGCAGTAAGCCGTTATGTATTGTCATTAGATATTATTTACAATGAAGCCAATGTATAGTATAGATGAATGATATAGAAGTAGAAACAACCTCTTCTAATATTTGTGAAGCAGGAAATTCAGTTCTATTCATAGTTATGTTGCTTCCAAGCCAGATGTAAAATGTTAACGCATAAACTAATGATAATATAAAGTAACTTGCAAGACCTAAAAATTTAAGCTCGGTAAGCGAGAAAATAATAGCATTAAGTTTAACTCATCCGGTCAAGTGTAACACCGATAACCATATTACACGGACCAAGCTCAACACACATATACATTCAAATATGAAAAAAATTCATACCCAAATACAATCATAGAACTGGACTTGTACGCAACTACTCTCCATAAAACTAGCTCAGACATCATGTTAACTAACCAATAGACCTAAGAGTTTAAATTTGTTAGTAAATTCCAAACAATAGTATTAAGTTCCAAATTTAAAAAGGCCCAAGCTGCTATATGTACATACATATGAATTTACCTTTATCACGGCAATGATGAATCGGATACATATTCATCAGATATAAAGACCATTACTCATGCATAAACGAGGCCATCCTCACAAAAATATCTCTTTAGCAGACTACTCCAAGTGTGTATTAGGATGCAAATACATGGAACTGAAAGGAGGACTTCAATTCAGCTTAGCGAAATAACGTATAATTGAAGTCCAGAAATCAATTAATTCCTAAAATCTTAATGTTCAGTCCAACCTCTTGAACTCCATATATTCCAATTGTTTGATCTAACATATTAATTTCTATAAGATCCGTATATATTTCCAGAGAAGCATCGCACCTGAGTTACAAATGATGTCAGTATACGTAAGTCTTCTTGATCAACAGAGTCGAGAAGTATCATATAACTGCTGCAGACCCACCAAGTAATTTCTCTGGAGCGACAGCCCCATCCGTAACAATGGTGTTGCTAGGTTTAAGAATGGCATGCCAAAGACAAGTGTCTCAATCAAAAATAGCCATAGCCAAACCAAATAACAGAATCTATGTGACGATGTGTTGGTACCCAGGACGCTCGGAAACTACTGTCAACGATGAAAAATCACAATTACGTTCAGCTTCCTGACAAAGTTATCTAAGTTATAAACTGACTGAGACAGAAGAAAAAGTATGCCACAAAATTCAAAATGATTCCTCCATTAACCTCCACATCATCAAGTTTGCAAATCAAAGTCATCTGTATCCTGCTTGGTCATGAGAGTCCAGATGCGACTTAGGTCTATATCTTCACAAAGTGGATCATGATGAAATTTTAATTCAATAGTCAATACCGGATGGTTTGTCGTTACATCTATATGTTTGATTAATTACTGGGTGCTACATGCAGCTGTACAAACCAAACCTATCATTTTCATATACATACTCTTAACATCCGGTCCACCCCAATCGAAAACTGGAATTTGAATACAGCATTGTCAAAACTTGTTAACTTATTTTGAAGCAAAGAAATCAAAACAACATCATGAGAATGCGAGTAATTAAATTGGACAAATTCTGGATTACAGTATCAGGATAGAATTAAATGAACAAAAAGTTAATGCGATCGCTATATTCCAATTCCCAAATAAAGCAAACAGAAATTGGTGTAGAAATTCTTGATATTTCGAATAATAAGTGAGAATTCCAAATACAGTTTGCTATCACAACAATCCGCAAAAGGGAAAAAAAAAAAAAAAAAAGGTTGTAAAGAACCTGAAATCTAATTAGGAAGTAAAAGAAGAAAAGTGAAACTAATCTTCTGGGTCGGCCTTTTTGGGCTTGCGATAGGTTTCCTCGATGTGTTTGGCCATCAACATGCCGGTGCCGGCAAGCTTCTTGATGTTGGGGACGCTGTAGTTCTGGGCAACGTAGACGCCGAAAGCAGTGCCCACCATGAACGAGAACGTGCTTCTTATTATACCCATTCTTGATAGCTGGGGGGTTCAGGTGAAAACAGACTCAGAGAGGGATTTTATAAGGAGGGTTTGTAACTTGTTGGTTATATTTAAATTGAAGTATGTGCTCGTGTTGCCCAAGCTATATATTTGACTCCTGCTAGCTCAACCTGTCCTGAGTCCTGACCACCTTGGGCTTTAAGCAATCCAATCCTGATCCACCAATTGTCGAATCACTACAAGTTTAATTTTGTGGGTCCCTATATCCCATAGATGCCCTGATGCTGGCTGTCTACGAATTTTAATGAGGACATTATTTGCATTCTCCTAATTTTTGTTCAATATTTGATTTGCTACACGTCCTATATGATAAATCAATGTAAATTATATAATATTAGAGTTACAAATTTAATTGACTTCATAAATTATTATGTCACAATCTCTTACAATACAACAGTGGAGAAAAATTTTAAAACTCCAATTTTTATACATCTTATTATTTGTATTGTCCTATTTTTTTTTAATCTAAAATCAATAACACTGCACGTGATTTATTTATATTTTTTTAGTAATGATCTTATTTGTACTTAATATTTAAAATAAATGTAAATTATACGATATTAGATTTGTAAATTTTATTGACTATATAAATCATGTGACAGACTCCTACCATACAAATGTTGAGATAAAGGCTGTGAAACTACTCAAATTTTATTAGAATTGAGTTTATAATTTATTTATGGGTTATGTGATTTATAAAATAATGATGATATAATAATAATAATAATAATTCTTATCTTTCTAGATGATAATAATAATGCATATTAAATTTAAGTCTTTGTTTCTTTCTTATTTTGGAATTTCGGTTATGCCATTTGAATTATGGTACTACAAATAAATGTCATGCAAAATTCTTTCAAATTAATAGATAAATTCTTCTATTAGATGCTCATAACAACAATTGTTCAAAGGATTTTAATATTTTAAATCAATCAAAAATATATTTTTTTTCATCTAATAATTTAGAAAATAATTTTTTATTTGATATGACACATTAATAATCTTCAACAAATCATAATATTAATTGATTTTGATTAAAAAAAAGTTAAAGAAATTTTATTCTTTAATTTATTTTTTGTTGTTATATACATTATTGCATCATGTCCCAAGAACATGGGATTGAATAAGTATAAACACTCATCCTTTTCAATTTTCATGCCTTATGGCTTATCCACTATGAATGCATGTTTTTTCATTAACAAATAAATGAGTTTTAATGGGACACATACAATGATTTTGTTTATTTCATTTTATCGAAGAAAAATATATATGATTCAATATTATTTAACTGAAAAAATAAAATTAAATGAATGTATTTATGGTCTAGCCGCACCTGAGTTCTGACCCTCAAACCCACCTAAATTTATGGTCCAGCACTGAACCTGCATGCGAAACCTCTACACAAACTCCATTCCTTTGAACCCAACTTGCTCATAGGATTTTCACAAAATGAGTATGAGTATGTTTAGGAGTATATCCAGTTTCACCTCTAGCTATTTAGCTTTATACGTTTTATTTTAATTTAATTTTTTTTTAAATATTGCCCAAAAAAGTTATGAATTTCGAATAGGTAGTAAAAAAATAAAATAATTTTTTAATATCATTAATGATCGCAAACCATAGTTCATTATTTTTGAGTTTATTGCTTTGTTAGCTGAAAAACATACACTTTTTTTAATACTATTTTATGAGATTATTACTTTGTTTTACATGATTACTCATTTACTTTTATGATACTTGGGCAAAAATGAATGCATGCGTCTGTAATTTGTTTGTTTCATTGTATTTCAAATTAGATGCAGCAGTGCAATGCTTATTGAGCTCCAGTTGAATTATTTGTTTAAACATTATTATTACTACCATGGAGTTGATAAAAAAAAAAAAAAAGTCAGTGTCCATTAACGATTGTTTGTTGCTGCCAGTTTTATTGCTCTCACTTCTGTTTCCAAACAATTCAAAGTTGAGTGGTTGAAGTGGATCGATTAGGATTCTGTGAAAGGATGAGTGAATAAGAAAGTAATTGGAGTCCATGAGAACAGGCCCTAGCTGAAGATTAACATTTATGCAATATATTATAGTGTTGAATGGTGAGATTTTTGGTGAACTAAATTTTACTCGTTTTATTATTATTATTATTTTTTGCTTGAAAGACTATTCTACCAGATGTTGAAAAGATACGGAAGGGCTCAGGGTTGCAGGAACAGTAAGAGGCCTATCAAAAGTGATGAATCACAAAACAAGACTAGCTTGCAACCTGAGCCTTAGAAATTGATGTGCTTTGCTTCAGTAGCTTATTGCACATTTTGTAATGCACCTTACAAGTTACAATTGTTAACTTTCATGATAAGTTTTATTTGGAGAACCCAAGTAACGTGGGATTTGGCACATAGCAGGGGGCCCTCGGAGGTATAAGACCACCCCTTGCCAAGTGTTGACTCCCAAGTATTTGATTCAAACGCACCTCTCACTTAATATGTGGATAGATTTTTCACATTATATGCCCTCTATCACTTCTAAGATTAGAGATTAAGGTCGTGTTTTAAAGTCTTATCTTAGTTGGTTTCGACATTATTCTATCCTAATACTAGTAATCAACAAAAAAAAAAAAAGAAGCATGGAATTTGATACAAACATTTACAATCCCTTGTCATACATCATTAGATGCATTCTAGAAATCGGTTCCAATCCTTAGAAGGAATTTGGAATCCCACAAACATTGTATATGAGGAAGATTAGATCCCCTATAACATCCTGCTTGAACACTTAGTCGAAAATTTTGTAATGTCCAAAATTTTGTGATTCTTTTACTTAACATTCGAGTTGAAATTCATCAAAACTGTATATGTTTGCCTTTAGAAATTTTCTCAATTTTCTTGAACTTCTCGAAGTAAACAAAGGTTGAAGTAATATTGGTACCATGGTGCATATATTAGAAAGGTTTTATTGATCCCATTTTCGTCAGTTTTTCGCTGGCAGATATGAGATCGTTTTACCCATTTGTTGGTGCACATAAATGACTCCATATATCAAGTATGCATGAGTGTTCTCTGACCAGCTCTTAGGTGATCACAAGTAGATTTTATGCGTTCGTTAATGAATATTGCAGGGTAGAATCCGAGATGTTTGAAAATTTTAAGCTGGAACATCGCAATTGTGATGCTAGAATTATTCAAACATCTTCTTTTAAGGTTATATTTTGTTGTGTTCTATAATTGCCAGGACCATTGTTTTAGTTTTGTCCAACATATATATATATTTTCCAACGAAACTTTTCCATGTCTTACCATATGGACATGATATTTTAGATAACACCTCATTTTCTTAGTATATTACTTTATTATATATAAGTTAATAATAAATGAGAATTAGGTAATATCTAAACTTCTTTTTTTTTATAACATGTAAAGATGATACTTAACCTATGATCATGATATATTTTATATGTTTACATAAATAGATTCTTCACAAACATACAAATTGAACTTGTAATTGTAATCCCTTCAATAACAAATTAGTTAACTATTACAACAAAAGTTGAAGTGGTCAAGTTGTTAATTTGAAATCTCCTCACAAACAAATCAATTGTGGATTCGAATTGAAAATTTTAATTTTAATTTTTTATATTAAAAAAAAAAAAATCCGATAACGTTTTCTTGAGTCACAAACTACACGTCTATATAGTTGGGCTGGGCTGCATATTGGCTCGTTTTATGGGTCAGAGGATGCTCTACTTTTTGAAATATCGGAATGAATTGGGCTAGAGAGTTACTCTTTTTAAATATTGCAGTCACCTCATCTTTTATTTATCTTTTTTATGCTCAATCACATATACCGATCATTCCATACAATAATCATTTGAAGTTGTTGTTTCAGTAAATGCTTCTCAGTCTAATTCATCTAGTTTACTTTTAAGATCCCCAGGCTTAATTATATAGTGCGTCCCTAGGTGTTTGATCAACTACCATTTATGCGGTTGCATTGGCTGTTTTGGTATAGTGTTGTTTAGCAAACACATGTATGATCTATCAAAATGAGATTGTAATGAAGTGCCTTGACAATATATTAGCAAATTCTTTAGAAATGGTAAATCGACAACATCATTATTACTTAATTATGATCTCGAAAGACATTATCAAGTGCAGTTGTTATAATGTTTGTATAACATCAATGTTCACTAGACAGGGACTTGCATGTTTATATATATATATATATTAATGTGCAGTTTTGTATTCATCAATTTAATGGGATCACTAATATGTATGTATCACTATCATGTACAATCGAGGGACCAAAATGGGCCTTGATTTACATTTAAAAAACATGAGATACCAATAAACAGACTTGGATTTAAAATGCTTGATTGGCCTTCAATGAAATCACAAAAAAGAAAAAAAAAAAGAAAAATATTACAAAGACCTTGTAAGAAACAGAAGAGAAGAACGCTACATAAAAAGATGGAAGAAAACCTCTGATCTGGAAGCGACTAGTCCCTAGCTTGTCCAATAAGGAGCTGTGTAGAACCAAAATTAGCTCCACCTCCACTAGACTTGTATCGTCCAAAGAAAAAGAAAACTAATGGACCAATTAATGGGACCCGATTAAGAAAATGAGATTGAGAAAGAAAACGTACGTTGGGGGCCTACCCTTTCAATCATGCTTTTGACTTGCATGAATGCATACTTTTGGATTTTGGTATTAAACGAAAAACAATCTAGGAACGCGTTTTTTTTACGCTCGCTATGACATAAAAAGATATGTGAAAACAATGGAGGAAAGGCAAAGCATCTGTGAAAAGCACGAGCAAAAGGTTGTGTGATGAGTGATCGATCACAAACCCAACTTTTTCCTCGTTTAACTGTAGACACCTCCCGCAAATGTCCACATGGTTGGCCTTTCTTTTCATCTTAGCTTAGCAAGATTATTGAACATCATTATATAATGTTTTTACGCTGTCAAATGTCAATTTAGATTTGGATGAAAAGACAAGGTGTGCCCATAAATGGGTCCACTTTTAACTTTGATTTAGCTGTGTTTGATGACATTACTTGGTTATAGCCGCTAGTGCATGTAGTGTTGTGTCCAACCAATTGCAAGTAAAAACACAGTGAAGTTCTTGGTTCAAAAGAAATGGTAGTGGTTAAAAAAAAAAAGTATTGTTATTTTGGTGGACAAAATAGCTAGAAAAAATAATGTCAGCTAATTTATAGATTATCAAAAAATAGCTTGTTTGGTGGAAAAAAGGAAGCTAGGCAAGTTGGAGTTAATTGGTGGCGACCCACTGTCTATTGCCTTAAACAACATGATCGAAAAGCTGGTTCGTGTCTCATGAGGGCATCCATGTTTGTCCACCTACAATTAAATAAAATCCCTCACTTTTAGGAGGCTTCCTTATGACAAAAGCACCTTCCCTCTTACAATAAAAAGTGCCTTTGCTCTCTATAATCAATTATACTTTCCCTGGGGAAGTTGTTATGAGAGACGATGAAAAGTAGCGCTGTTGTCCAGAATTTGATTTCAGGTACAGCAAGTATTATCTTATTTACTAATTAAATTCTAACATTGTAACAATTACGTGCATTAGCGCTTGCTAAGTTTTAAAACCAGTTATTAATTTCATTTGTCAAACATATTCAAGAACTACTTGTCATTAATTTTTGTTGCATAGGGTTTGGACTTGTAGCACAAATATAGTGGAGATACATTAGATACCGCCTTCAAGATTTCCCTTGTCAATAAATATATATATACATATTTCCAAGTATCATGTCATTCCATGATGAATATATTATAATTTTCGGAAGAAATTTTACAATCAAAGTTAGAAGTTCAAAGAAGCATAAAAATATTATAGTGATAACACTACGATATCGATTATCAACCATCAAGATGTAAGAGTAGTTTTTTAAAATTATCTGCAATAAGCACATCACAATTAAGTATAATGCATAATTGCCTGATTTATTACAAAATCAAATTCAAACATAGCCAAGACATAACCAAAAAAAAAAAGTCGCCGTTCGTGGACATGGTCGGAATTCAAAGAAAAGTAAAGGCTATATTTGGTTTTGCCGAAATGGGTAGGCGTGGATTAAATTTTATTTTTTTAAGATTGCAATTTACAGTGCAAGGGGCAGATAACTAAAGATAAAACTCGTAAAAGTGGTCAATGGGACAGGGCCCAGCCTAACCACCATGAAAGCCAATTTCCATGGTTAGTCCGACGAATGCATGTAAATATTCTTTTGTTTTTGCCTTTTGGGTTACCTATCACTTCCTTGACTTGAAATCTCCTCCAAGTTTTTATATTTTTGTTTTTCATTTGTGTAACAAATTAAGAGTCCATTTAACATTCCATGAGCTCCATCTTTTCTCTGGAGGGTGGAAAGAAAACAAAAACAGAAACAAAAATGGTCCCCTTTCATTGGACAAAACGTCACCAAATCAAGATTCAAGACCATGACCTCGAGTCGACGACATAACATGAGCCAGCCATAAGTTGGACAGGACCACTAACGCACACCCCAATCCTTTTTACATGGCCGGTACTTTTCCAGTAGAAAAAGACATCTTCACCCTTATATTGGGCCTAGAGCCCAATCCTTTTCCCATTGCTCTCATATGCTATATTCAAGCCTTCACTTATTGTCATTTTTTTTTTTTTTTTTGAGATAAGCATTTATAGCGTTTTCTATCACTACGTAATACGTAGTGAGTAAGATACATTTATGTTTTTCGGACTTTAAGATGAGATTTCATTTTTTTTCTTTTTCGTTTTTTTTAATACTACTAAAACATTAACTCCCACGACACAATTAAAAAAATCTCCCCACACTTACAAATGGATAGGAGACTATAAGTAGAACCCGCCAACAATCATAAACATGATAGTTGGATTAAGAAAGATGCACATCATTTAGGGCATATTTGGTATATGAGATTTGGGGTGAGATTGAGATTCATTTGTTTTTCATTCTCCCACATCTCGTGTTTGGAGTTAGAAAAGCGAATAGATTTTTTATTCCCGAGTTCATCTCCATTCCCACTTTACTTGGGAAATGAAATCTCAACTTTACCCATATCTTAGCCATTTCTTAAGTTCATGGGATTCCATTTTTTCTTTTTTATTTTATCCTCTCTCTACAACTCTGTCTCTCTCTCATCTCCACCATCACTCTTTCATTTTGCACCACACCCACTGCCACCACAAACCACTACTCGTCTCTCTTATCTCCTTCATGACGAGAAACCACCAGCGGACCACTTTACATTATCTTTTTTTTTTTTTTTTCAATGTGTGTGGTTGCAATCATCTGAGTTCGATTGAAATCCAAATGAACATCATTTGGGTAACTCTTCATCTGGGTTCGATTGAAACCCAGATGAACATCATCTGGGTTCGATTTGGAACCCAAATGAAGAACATCATTTGGTTTCTAATCAAACCCAAATGAACATAATCTGGGTTCTAATCGAACCTAGATGAAGTTCTTTATTTAGGTTCATTTGGGTTTGGCCACAATAGCAACAACCCACCTAGATTTGTTCGAAAGATGAAGGGGTCGTTGCAGTAGTAGTAGCAACAGTAACCCATCGATGACATTGAAGATGATGGGTTGTTCAATTGGGATTGATTTTGTTGGGTTGACTGGATTGATTGTGGATGAAGATGATGGCTGTTGGATTGATTTTATTGGATGAAGATGATGACTGTTGGATAAAGATGATGACTGGTTTGAATCATAGTTCAAATGTGGTTGGATTAATTTTGTTGGGTTGATCGATTTGACCGGGCTGATGAATGAAGATGATGGTTGAGTATTTTGTTTTTGTTTTGTTTCTTTCTTTTCTTTTCTTTTCTTTTTCTTTTCTTTTCTATTTGACATAGAGGATGGTTGTTTGTTTTTTTTAGGATGATGGATGTTTGTTTTTTTTTTTTTTTTTTTCTACAATACATGATAGCTAGGTTTCTCTTTTGATATTGGATGAAGGTGGATATTTATTTATTTTTCAGATTTTTTAAAGATTTTTTAAAAATTAATTTTAGTTTAGGTTTTATAATAAAAATGAAAATATTTTAATTTTTTTTAATTCCAATCCAATCATAGTCTACATTAAACATAATATGATATAATTTTAATCTAATCTCATGTTCTACCAAGTATGGGATGATAATTGTTTTAATTCAATCCATTCAAATCCAATTCAGTTCATTCTAATCTCACATGTCAAGCGGAGCCTTAAGTTAAAATGTGATGTTTAGCTTTAGATTTTTTTTTTTCGAACCATGGAATTTCAAATTAAGGGTTACTAAACATTATATAGGGACAATAGTTCTATAGAAATTATTTAGGTCCATTAGATTTAAATCCAATAATTCATCTAAAAAGAAATTATAAAAAAAGAAATTAAAGATATAGATAATGTTTGTCTTGTAACTAGCTCTACACATTTATTGAATCTATATGCTAATCAAGACCTCAATTAACGAATATCAACAAACTAATAGTGCATTAAACGTATGTAGTATCGAAACTCTCTTACCCGAGTAGACACTTTTTTAAAAGTAAAATGAAACTCATTTCAAGTCTGTCCCACTGAAAAGTTATTGGAGGAGGAGATAACGCGTCAAATTAGTATTTTCTTTTATTTTTCGTAAACAATTCTGATTAAATACTAGGTTGTATCTAATAATTCATTCAAAAAGCTACTGCATGATTAACTGATTAATTAATTATTAGCGGCTTACTTTAAATCTCTAACTACTATCAAGGTTGTTTGCAGGGATTTTTATAGGAGTTCGTTTCCAAACAAACCGACGTTTGGGTTAACTATTAATTTATTTCAATATTTTAATGAATAAAATAGAAACCCCATATAGGCTGTGATTAATCTTTGTCCCTGTCCATCAACAGCATGTTCTTGTGACTATTTTTATTTATTTTTCTACTCTTTTATCACAAGCCTTACATAAAATTCCACCCATTATAATTAATTAAACTAAAGTAATTGTTAATTTTTTGTATTAAAATAATAAAATTCCAAGTGGGGCGTACTCTATCAAACATGGGCCCATGTGGGTCGATTAGAAGATGTCCAATAATTTAATTATAAAATACAAGTAGCAGATTCAATGAGCTACAAGACAAGCATCATTATAATAGTCCTATAATAATATAAAAGTCGCTACACTAATTAAAAATAATTAAAGAGACAATAATTAGGAGAATGACGCGTTACGTGTTCGGTGTAATACATGCAAGGGGAGAGAAAAATTTTGGAACACACCACGAGAAGACAAAGCTGAGAACAACCATGTCGGTGTTAACGGGTTTCATTTCCTGTTAGGAGACTTGCAAGAACCATGTAATGTCAATCTTAGTTGTCTCTTGTGTTTATTGTGTTCCAAGGGTCATGGGCTTATAGCATACACTTTCTCACAAGCCAAGCTAATCAAGGTTTGTTTTACATAATATTGTGTTTTGTTTTTCTAAGAAGGAAGCTCTAATCATATTTTTAATATACACATTCTCTCATAGTTCATATTATATATTTTTTCATCTCCTCTATTTATACATGTTCAAGTTTCACTACGTTCTTTCTTTTTACGAGAATAAGAAGCTAGTTTTTTTTCTCTCTTATGTATTCAAATAATATAAATAACATTTACACCTCATAAATAGTAATTAAACTCAACAGATTCCAACGAATTTATAATCAAATATATAAAATTTTACCCTAACATAATGAAAGCATATATATAAGTTTATTGATAAGTTTTTTAATCTTTTCAATTAATACTCAAAGTACAAATTTAGAGAAGGTAATGTCAAAGATATACTTGGTAGTTATAAATCACCCTTAAACATAATTTAACATAAAATTTGAATGATTTTTGGACAATTATCATTGCTTAATGCAAATAAACATGCTTTGAAAGTAATTTTGGTGTTTTATATATGTTATTGGACGATTTAGATGGTTATTTTTAATCACTTTTGTAACTTTAACGAAAGCAGGAACAAGGCTTTTAGAGAAAAAATATAATGGGAAGTGTTTCTAATTCGCAGAACACTTGGACACTTTTTCGAAAAGTGCTTGCCTAACAAAAAAAGAAAAGGTCATAAATGCTTTACTACAAGAGTACTTTTTTAGTACTCTTACCAGAGTGCTTTCTATAAAAGCGCTTTTCATTTGCACAAAGAGGGGAAATTGTAAAAGTGAAGAAACCTAAGCTCTAGCTAGATCTGGACACAAACTAAACTCCAGTCATTTGCCTTACTGTCAACAGCTAAAATATGTAAATCTTGTTTCCTGGATTCAGGATGAACAACCAAAAAACGAGGCAGGAAAAGCAAACATGGGATTGGCTTGTGGGATGCGGTTTTTCAAGTGTCTGATAAAAAAGTAGTAACAAAATAGTTTGAGTTTGCATGATATAATTTTAATCATGCTACTTGCTGTATTTATTGAACTTAAAACTGAGGTAGATGCTGTATCTAGCCAGTTTTTTTCAATCAAACAAGGAACCATAGATACTTCAATATTATAGAAGGATCCAACTCCCCACCAAACTGATGATTTGGATAAGGTTTAAACAAAGCAGTAGCTCTAAATCTTGGTGACATATATAACAAAACACCACAATTTTTGGATTGCCTCTTCTATTGAGATTCCAAGGATAAAACTACTTACAAAAATATAAGCATTCCAAGATCTAACCATGTATACACCAAAATCAAGTTATACTTCAACGTCAACAATGGAAACAGGCATTTTACCATCAACTTTATAGTCCAACAAAGAACCAACTGCTACCCTTCAAACAAAAAATTTGAAAATGAAAATCACAGTATTATTAAGAGTCTAAGGTCTTGTAACGAGGATACATGCATGATACCAAGTAGCAGAATTATCTTGCAAAATTTAAAATCTTGTGTCCAGTTACAATCGACCTTTAAATTGGCAACTTTTTTGAGATTATCTAGCTGCTTGTGATGAAAGCAAGTTAATCATAGCTAACACGAAGAGACAACTATGTAACAATATCATGCAACTTGATGGCACCAAAACAGCACAAGGTACTGCATCTACATTCTAACTTGTAAGACAGGAAAATAAGCCTTCATTTCAGAAAACTAAAATCCTTCATTCTACAATCTTCTCTTAAGAAGTATCTCAACCTAAAAAGTTCTATGAAGTTTGTTAATAGGTGAAACAAGTAGAAACCCCCATAGAAATTGAATTATTCTAAACAAGTACTCAGTCCCCGCAAGAAATTCGCCCTCCATTGCGAAAAAAGTTAAATGCTTAAACAGATTGGTAGATGCTTGCAGCAATTAAAAGCCGAGTCAATTGCTTTGGACATTATCACCTAGATACATTCTTGCTTCCGCGCCTCTTTATCTTTTACCTCTCTCCCCTCTCAAAACAGTTAACATCATTAAAATTTATCACAGGCCTAACTTCAACAGTGGATTTACCAGTAAATTAGTTCTATTAATATAAAGATTTTGTCTTCTATAATGAGGAAACCAGTTCTAACTGAGGAACTAGTTTATTGTATGTCAAACGAGCACGTAAAAATTCTGTAAAACTAAAACAACACTACTACAATAAAGAGGGAGAAATTAGAATTCACATATCAAAACCAGCATGCTATAGTAAAATTCCGCTAAGTTCAAATTCCTTCAAATATTTCACATTGTTGTATACAACAATCACCCCCTTGACCAGAAGAAATGCAGCTTCTCATAATCAGAACATGAAAATACCATAGAGCAGCAATGTCCCTGTCGAAAAGATGTATAGACTAGACAATAAGTGGAGGGGACTCACATGGCCAATTCAAGGCTACATGACGCCTTTAGTGAAACATATAGAAATTAATCCTTTTTGATTTAATATAAATAATCAAAATTTTTGTTTAATATTTTTCTTGTTGCTCTTTTATCAAACTAACACAAATAATTTTGTTAGGACAAAAAACTCTCAGAAAACAAGAATGATGTCAACAACAAAAATGTGAATAGCTAGAGTCAGGAGTTTGACAAGTGAATTTGATCAAAGACAATCAAGAGAAGATTGGAGAGTTTGATAAGAGAATAAAAAGAGGTTTTGAACATGGATAGCACACTCTGATTACTTTTCATGGAATTATGAAATTATTTTACCTAGCATGTGGAATTAGAGTCTTATAGGAATCAAGAAAGCTCTTCAATTGGAAATTCAATAAAGTGAGACTTTAAAAGTGGTTTTGATGTAGAAGATGTAATGATATGAAAAAACATTTTTTTTCAAAAATAGAACTATAAGAATAAGAGTAACAAAATTTTGAGGCCTCTTTGATATAGGTGAAGGCTTAGGCAGCCAGTGAGGGCAAAGGACCATCTCAGTTGCCTGAGGCACCAGCAGGCTCTGGAGACTCACAAGCATAATATTACAAGGACTAAGTTGTAGATGCGGTGCCAACAACAGAATTCATATACTTATTCACTTAATATCAAAACAGAGCAAGGTGGAACCTCTATCATAGGTTGTGAGTCACTACAAATCAACAGCCCTGCTTGTGAAATTTTCACTCCTCAACACCTCCAAGCAGATGCTGAGATAAGCTCCCGCCTCTGCCAACAAAGCACGAGTGATGCCTGATGCTTCTCAACATGAAACTCCCTCACTGGAGTCCTCTTCACCAGACATTCTGCCTGAGTTTCCGTGAAATTACTAAACGTTACAGGGGAGAACCCAGCAGAGGCTAAGAGAGTTTTCCAATGGGGCATTTTTTCTGGGGCTCGTACCCTCCCCAATACAGTGCTTTCGATCCTAGGCTGAAGAAGGAACCTCTCAATCTTGTTCACGGCATCTGGTGTAGCATTAACAGCATCAAGGGATTCTAATAGGTTTATATATGATTGGAGGGCATGAAGAATATGTTCTGCAAATGGAAGGTCACTTCTAGCACATCCTCTATCCAATGACACCACAATTTTAGGCGAAAGCTGCTTCACAAAGCGAAGGAGAGAACGCAATGCAGAAGGTTGATTTGCAAAAGACCAAATAGGGAAATTCACTGCAACAGCCTCATTCTCATTCGATCGAAAAATTGGTAGCACATAGGAGGTTTGATCCAATGAATCAAAGTTAACAACATCAAGCTCGAAGCTTACACCAACCTCATTAGCAAATTGTGCTAAATTTTCGCGCATAAGTGCAAGCTCAATAGGATGGTGACTAGAAGGAGAGGCAAAGGCAGTGATTTTCAATGAAGGAGCAACCCTATTACTCCTCATTGGAAGCTCCTGCATAAATGAAGCCCACTGAGCACCAAGGCCAATATCAAAATCCACAATGTGAATTTTATCAGCATCATCAAGGGCCTCTAGAAGAGTTTGGTTGCAAGTAAAATTGACAAACTGAATGAGAGGAGAGACTTCAGAGAACACCTTATAAGCTCCCATCTTGAAGATAACATCAAAAGGGGTAGGACTACGCGGTGTTGGGTTGGTGACTGGGTTGTTCATGAGCAGTATCAACTGCAGAGCCTCTTTGAAGTAGAAAGCAGCCCTTTGAAGGGGCTTCCCTACTGGAGAGAGCTGGTGATTGAGCCGCGCCAATATCCCTTGCGCGTTTGAGAAATTCCCAGTCCCTACCAGCTCTGCTGCTTTGTAGAGCTGGTCGAGCAAAGCGTGATGTTGATGAGCCATCTCTTCACTCCCTGAAGCAGACACAGACAACTTCTGCTTTGCAGTTACTGTCAAAGGCTTTTGAAGATGATGAGGAAGAAACTCCACATTCTGAGAAAACCCCATTTGCTGCTGTTGTTGATTTCTCAGCAATAACTCATGCGCTCGATCAGACAGCGAAGGTTTATAAGAGGAAAGCTCGAAACTTCCTCCACAGTTATGGCGCTTCGGTTGTGGCTGCTGGTGGTGGTTTTCTTGTTGTTGATGAGGATACGTTAATGGCAACAAGAAGCTTGCATTTTGATGATGTTGCTGTTGTTGGTTCATCAATATCTGTGGGTTAACAATCTGTGGTTTCTCTTCTGGGGCTCCAACAAAGTTTCGAGACTCATGGTAAATCCCGCTACCCACAGGCATGTTCTGAGGACTAAAAATCGCATTTTGCTTTCCATAACCATTGTTGTAATTTGACACAAACCCAGAACCAGAAAAAGCACCTAAATTGTTAACAGCAGTAGAAATTACATCACCACCAAACTGCTGGAAATTCGGGGCTTGATCAACAAAGCTGAAGCCAGCGGCATTGGCATCAAAATCAACAAGAGGGTCACCGCCACCACCACTTTGCAGCAGCTGTTTTAGACCAAATGGTGTGTCCTCCACATCCCCAGCTATCCACCTCATGATCGACTCTTCTTGACTGGATTCTGACAACATGCTCTCCCAATCTTCTGCCCCAAAACCGCATCTTTCAGTCCCTGTAGCAGTCAACTCCAACCCACCTGGAATCTCTTGCAACTCACTTGCCCACTCATCTTTTCTTTCGTTATTAACCAAAGAAGCCACCGATTCTTGCGGGATTGTCGGCGTGTTGTTGTTGAGAGAGGAGGAGAGAGTGGAAGCTGAAATGGGTGGACTTTGGCTTCTTCTCATATGAAGAACACTAGTTGGCTCGTTGTTACTACAAGAGATAAAACTTTTGCTGTTGTTCTCTGTTTTCCCACTTGTCCTGAGAGCAAATCCAAGTGAAATTTTCTTGCAAGTGAAAGCTAGTGGACGTACCTCTCATAAGTCATAGTATTTGCTGCAAAGCTACACAGAGATCAGGAAAAAAAAACGATATTTCTGCAAACAATGAGTGAACTCACCAAAACTTGCCAGACTCAGTAGCCATTTGATCATTAGACACGCCATGAATGTTGATAAACCACACTCACTCTCTCTCTCTCTCAAACAGCTTTCTTGAGACTCACCAGTTGTTTCTACTTTCTCTTGAGCTCTACTCTATAAATCATCACCTGAGCTCCATGTTTGTTTATTATTGTTGTTGATCTCTGCTCTTCCTCTTCTTCTTCTTCTTCTTTCAGGCTTGTGCCGAAGTAGTAGTATTCTGTTCTCCAATGGATGCGTGCATCATAAAAAAGGTGAAAAATTGTCTCACCCTTCTCCATTCCTCTCTCTCCGGTCCCTATCTCTTTATATATATATATATATATACACACACAAATATATATATATATATATTTTCTCTCTCGTTTCCACTACTGTTCTCATTTTGGTTACATGATTTAAATGAGGAAAAGAAAAGAAAATATGCATCAGCAAAACATATTCACTTTTTGTGTCATTTGGTGGAGGGCAAATATGTCATTCCAAGTTCCTCAAGAAAGCAACCCACCCACCAATGAAAATTACACTGCAGTCCCTCTCACTCTCACGGTCACTGAGGCTGATAAAATTATGTAAAAGCTGAGTTGGGTATTACAGTCAAAGCCTTCTCACTGTCTAACACAGCACAAGCCTTGGTTTTGTTTTGTCAGCGAAGCCATGGCTGTTCGTACACACATGGGTTGGCTGGCTCATAAATGCAAGTGAAACACAACATCTAATCTAATATCTAGCCTGGATCTATAATGGAGCTTTCAAGCCGAAACGTGGACCTAAAAAGGTTAGGTTCCCAAATATCAATGATATGTTTTATTAGAAAAATGCTTTTGTCAATTAAAACAGACTGTACCATTACACTGCCAAACCCCATGTGACTTATTTTTCCTATTTTGCCCATCGTATTTCCTCTTTACTACTAATCATTTCATGCACACCTAGCGCAATCATTTAATTCAAGTGAATCTGATTGATTTTACTTCACTTTATATCATCTTAAGCGTTACACAAAATATTGTAAAATTAATTTCATTTTCTAAATTCACGGACTTTTCTCTCATTTGAAGATATTTTGACAATATCATATTTAAATTCAATGATATAATCAACATATTATAATTTCATTTTATTTTATTCTTATAAGTAGTTATCAGTGTCTGTTTTTATTTGACCAAGGTTATTGTGGCAATTATAGTACTTATTAAGTCTATAATTTAGTTGAATGTCTGTATCTATAATTATAATCTCGTTGAAAAAAATACTAATCACAATTTTCACATGACCATTTTTGTTTGAATAAAAACAAGATAGAATGAATTAGAGAGGACAACATATCATCTTGTTGATGCATATTGTAAATTGTTGACTTTAAATAATAAATTTTAGAACACACAATATCAATCAAATGCATGGTCAAAGTTTTGTACTAATTTTTTCAATATGGAAAATTATATTTTGTTTTAAAAATTAAATTTTATTTCAAGATTTTGAGTATAGTTTGATTTATATAGAAATACTTCACACTCAATTTTCTTTTTTTCTTTTTTTTACTATCTATTTCTATGAATTATTATCAAATTTTATACCTGTTACTTCAAAATTTGATGATAACAGTCATGATTATAACAATTCAATAAAAATACAAACAATGAGAGGATGGTCAATTTACCTTCATGTGATGGACAATGATAGAAGCAAACCGATGATTTAGATGGCGAAAACGAAATGCAGGGACTGGACTTAACGACACCGTTGGATTAAACGTAAAGAGCGTAAAATCTTTAAAAAATAAGGAAAGACAAAAGAAAAAGGAAATTCATAAAACAAAGAGATATAATAAGAAAACATTTTTTTTTATAAAAAAAACTGTGGTCCCCGGTGAAAGTGAGTCCCGCGTTCGACGCTCTTGAAGGAGATTAAACAACACGCGCCAATCGATAAGAATGCAAAGCTTCTGTACAGGAAGGGGACCACATGTGCGCGTGGGTCCTTACGGGTCAATTTTTTGTTTTGAGTATTAGCTATATATGGCGGCTTGATTAGCATTAGTTAATCCAATTACGGTTTAAACCATAACCTGGCTGGACAGGTTGGTGAAAAAGCATAAAAGCAATTTCCACTTGAGTTCAGACTTCAGAAAAAGCTTTGCTTGCTTATTATTGTTAATGCTGTTTCCGAGGGGTGATTTTGTCCAACAGTAATTATTTTCTTCCAAACAGCTCGAATGATCTGGTGGTTCGCACGTTCGGAAAAACTGAGGAGAAAAATTTTATTTTAATCTCTAAGGTTTTGAAAATTAATAGATTTTTAAAGATATTTTTTTAAAATAATTTATTTCATCTCTAAGATTTTGAAAACTCTTAAAAAATGTCTAATTCGTCAATCAACTGATGATCAAACCAAATAAAAAAATAAAAAATATTCATTACCCCTCATCACCTAAAATAACCATTTGGCCCCTCATGAAATCTAAATACTACAATGTCACGTTTCTAATAATTATCTTATTGTTTTTTTTTTTAAATACGATTCATTTTAAAACAACTAAACAATAATTAAAAATAGTTATTAAAAAAAAAAAATCTCAACATATAATGATCTGGTAAGAGTTTTTTTTTATTTGGTAGGGTTGTTGTGTTTGGGATTGCGACGGCAACAACAAGAAACTCTCTAAAACTACTCTTCTCGTTGATGATGACTTCGAGGTTGATTTCCAAGGCTTCAACGATGACGAAGAGGACGACTCCGACATTGAAAAGATGATGACATGAATGTCGATGTCAACTTCGACTTGCTTTTCTCCTTCTCCTCCACTACTACCGCCATCGAACATCATCCTCGTCCTTACAAGTCCACTGCTGGTAAACGTTTTTTTTTTTTTCATTATTATTTTTATTGTATTTGCTGAGGTGGGGTGGTCTCAAAATGTGTTTTTTTTTTTCCAAAAAAAAAAAACTTTTGATGGATTTATTTGGTTTTCCCTTAAAAATATGTTTAAAAAAAAACAAAAACCAAAAAACCTTGTGTTGTTGAAGCCGATTTGGTTGTTTTGGCGAAGTTAAATATGGGTTTGAACTCAAATGAAGATCTTCAGATGTTAAAGATTAGCGTTCAGATCCAAATCTTTATCTAGGTTCGAATCTAGATTTATCTAAAAAAAAAAAAATGTTTTCAAGATCTGGTATCACCTAGATATTTAAGATATAAATTCAAACTTAAATCTTTATATGGGTTTGAACCCAGATTTTTATTTTTATTTTTAAAGAAGAAAAAATATTTTCATGATCTAGGTGAGATTAAATCGTCATCTTGACAATTTGGTCTCACTTATATCATGAAAATCTGACCTAGATCTTTAACATCTGGACTAGATCTTCATTTAGTTTTGAATCTAGATTTTAATCTTTATTATTATTATTATTATTTTAAAATTTGTTTTCATAATCTGGATGAGATTATTATCAAGGTTTGAACCCACATGTAATTTTTTTATTTTTTATTTTTTTAAAAATTTGTTTTCATAATTGATTTGAATCTCCACTGTTTTAAAGGTGAACGGTGGAGATATTTTATTTTTTATTTTTAAATGATAAATTACTTATTTTTTAATTAATTGATTACTTATTTTTTAAATTTTATTTAATGAATTTATATATATATATTTTCCATTTTAATCTTGGCATACAAGTTTAATTGTCTCAGCTCTCTTTTGCTAAATATTGAAAATACTTTTCCCATCCAAACTTTTCTCTTCTTTGACTGTTAGTTGATTAACAGTAAGAACTTTTTTGAAGAATTTTCAAAACTTTTGTGATGTAATGAATTTTTTCCAAAAAAGTTTCAAAAACCTTATAGTTTTCAATACCTCAAAGACTAAAATGAAAATTTTCAAACTGAGTACGAGTCTTAATCCGGGTATGAGTCTTAATCCTTAAGGAACAAGAAAATTAAAATAGTTTTTTTTTTTTTTTTGAAAATGAAAATTTAAACTTAGGACATTAGTTATTTCAAGAAGTATAATTATAATTAAATTATGTCAGCGACGATTATATAGTAAGGTCTTATTATGCGACTTGTAAATGCATATGTTTTGGCATCATATGGCGTTACAAGTTGTGATTTCAGTTTTGAACAATCTCAAGCCTTAAAACTATCAGGTCTTTCAATTGGAACCAGACTTGGATGCAAATAGTAAAGGGAAGTGTTTGTGCCATTTTTTTGTGCTCAGTTTATTTTACTTCCTTACGTTAATTTTTCTTATGTTTATTTTCATATAATCTAATGAGAAAAACATTATGTTTTTTAATACATATCTTTTTATTAATTGGAGTTTTCTTTAAAAAATATCTCTTTTGAGATAAAATTCTTTGATAAATATTTTTTAAAATTATCCCTGGGAATTTTAAAGTTAATCTTTCTTTTATGGATATTTATTGACCAAAAACTTGAATGAGACTCTTGAATGTATTTGGGCAGATTTATATGATCAGATTCGTCCAAAACTAAAAAATAGGAATAATATTTCTATTTTTGAACAAATTTATTTCATGCTATATTTTATCTCTAATCAAACTCTTTTATTTTGCAGATATTATCAAAAAGAAAAAGAGTTGCACGTTTGTTCTACAAGTAGCAGGCTGATCTCTTTAAGTTGATCAAGCAAACAGTGGGGCTGATCTCTTCAAGTTAATCAAGCAAACAGTGGGCTTCAAAGTGTATGGGAGTTAGCCTTTGTAAAACTTAGAGTATTTTTCTCTAGGTTATTTTTACTTTTAGGGAGAGTATGACTTTCTAAACATATTTAACAACATTAGCTTTCCCGAAAGAAGAGTTGTTTAGTCTTCAGGAGAGGATGAGTCTTAAGGCTTTTGAAAGGAGTTCAAGAAATTAAGGATCAATTAAGTTGAGTATACTATATTAATGGAGATAGTACAATACATTTGGACGTGACATCATGAATATAAGATAAAACCGAATCACATTAAAAATATTGCTATCTTTTTTGGTTTTTATTATAACGTTTTTCATTAATTGTATTACAATGCTTTCCATTGATTGTCTTGCAACGACTTTTACCGTCTATTACGGCGACTAATCGATTTAACTTAAGAATTTAAAATTTTGGTAATTTCTAAGAAAGCAGATTTTTCACAACTTACGCTTACACAAACATATATTGTATAATGGATGAAGAAAATTTTATTTAAGAAGCAAATGTATTAAAATACAATATTTGTAAGACATCAAAGGAAAACTTGTATACAGTTGAGCGGCAAGTCTATAGGGCTGCGGCTCTCTGTCCCTCGATCCACCTATTGCTGCTCAACTAATTATGTAGTATTTAATTTATCTTAAGTCGTATATTATATCTGGATTTAATGTTTTGTAGTGAAATCTTTGAATCTAAATTTTCTTGTAAATACATATTAAAGATCCCATAAATTAAAAAGAGATTATGTATATTATTCTAGCTAGCATATTTTTTGCATACTTTCAAAAAATAAATTTGATATTTTTTTTATTTTTAATTTACCCCCTTATATGGCACTTAAAATATTTAGATAAGATGCCTCAATCAAGAGAATTGTCGGTGTTTATGGCAAATACACAGAGTTGTGTCATTTTAGAGAATTTATAACTACGGATTTTAATTTATCAACATAAGTGACAAGGGGACATGTTGATATACAGTAATTAATGACTATGTTTCATGCATTTGTTTTTTCAAGCCGACTAGAAAACTCGCGTTCAAACTAAAACAATTAAACCGAAAAAAAAAACATGGCAACTTTTGCAAATTAGTCAACAAAATATAAAATGAAACACCTTTATCACAAGAGACCACGTTACTGCTGTCTACTATATATGGTGCTGGAAATTCAATACACAACTGCATAATTGGTCTGAGAATATGATTTCAAAATTCCAACTGAGCTCAAAATGGATCAACTTCAACAATAGTACCGGTGGTATACGTGGGTCATTTTAACGTGTTATAATATGAAGAGCAAATTGACGTAGTAAACTTTGTTTCCTAAACATGTACTAAAGACAATTCGCTCTTTGTGGAAGCATAGTAGATATATCATGACATGTCATCTACCGCTACTCCTGATAGATGACTAGCCATTTGCTCTTCTACATGAATAATTTAAGAGTATTGCGATGCTATGATGGGTTGTGACTTATGAAAGTAACGTCACCTTAGTTAAAACAGCCAACCTAACCATCACGGTAGAATGTTAATTGATTTCGCAGACATATTTCGTACATATCTTAAGAATATGGTTTGAAAATATTGATAGATTTGGGTCATTTTCAAATCTTCATCAATGATCTTGCATGCTACAAGTCATTAAAGACGTTTAGTTTAAGTCATTGAATCTCTTTTCTAATAAGATGAAATTATAAGAAATTTCTATAATTTATCATTCTTTCTGATTAAATTAAACTTTAATTTCGAATGTTTAAATATTTAAATATTATTGGTCAAGATCATAAACCTATTTTACTAACTATTGAAACCATGAAGTCATATTGATTTGCAGAAGGATAATATATATATATATATATATTTGTCTAAATTTGAAAATAATGGATTATTTTTAGAAATTATCAAAACTAAAGATTCGTGGAATTACTTTTCATACATAAATTTGTAACGCCATGAATACTATACGCTTTAAGACATCAATGAAAAACAACAGAAAACCTAAGGCGGCTTTGGTGGGAAGTATGGTTCAAAAAGTGGTGTTTCCTTGTCTAAACTCTAAACAACAAAGAAAAGAAAATTAGAGAAATAAAAAAGGGTATGTGTGTGGAAGAGAGGAGAAGGCAAGAGAGGGGACCTGGTTTGGTCTAGTATGAATAGTTTAGGGAAACCGTGATTTGGACATCTCAGGAAACAAAGCCTTAGTTTTATCTCCAGCCGGACCACACATGTGAGGCCCTAACACAACTCTCCTAGCTCCCATTAAATAAGTGGAATGTGACACAACTCAATTCCTCTTTGCCCCCACTAACAATTCCATCATGATCAATCTTCAATTTCCTCTTGGTTTTTAGAACAATCTAAACAAAGTTGTATAGCAGTAGTACTTCTCTTTTGTCTGGTTTGAGGCCAAAAGACTGCTGAATCAAGGATCCCAAGTAGTAGTGCCCTATTTTCCAAAGAGTAATGTTAGACTTCCACAAAATTTTACTCAAATTCATACTTAAATAATATGATATATGAGTTGTCAAGATATTGTAAATTATTATATAATATGATAATTGATAGAATTTTGACAACTTATATATCACATCATTTTGGTATGATTTAGATAAAATTTTTGATAAATCTAGCATTACTGTTTTCAGGATAATCCTATACAATATATAAAATGGGATTTTATTTTTTTAATAAGCGGGGTCTCTTTACCGCTTTAATTGAACTTGTGAACATAAAAAATGGTAAATTTGGGAAGCCGGCTATTTGGGCCCATTGCAACTGGAATCTAGGCTTAATTTTATCTGATAATATTTGTCCCACTTCACAATTTTGGCTTGAAACATGTAAGTTGGAATGTCGACGCCAACATGTTTATAAAAATAATAATAACAACAATAATAATAAATAAATAAACAAGGAAACGGACAGTCACTTGATTATCTGACATTTCCTCCCCAGCGGCAGCCAGTGTCACTATAAAAATGAATTAAACGTTTTGCTTGCACTCATTGATTGGGGTTTCTATCACCCTGACGACATCGTTAACGACTTAATCTTCTAATTCTCCGAATTAGGCCAAATGTTGATGATTAGATATATCATATCAGTGGTTTCTTTTTGTCAAAGATCAAATCAAAATATTGGATTAACAAAATTTCACGACTTATGCCTGGACAAACAGATATATAGATGCAATTATCTAATCATTTTTGACAGAACCATGGCAACCCCTGCAAATCAATATGCTTGCATTTGATATTATTTAGGAAATTTATCGAATATCATATATCAAATACTATTATTGGATATCTGTCTAGTAGCTTAAATTTGCAATTGAGTGGTTTATGTTAAAAACACAATCAATCTAACAATGTAAAGAGCGTGTAATATGCATGGGTATATCATAATGCAGATCAAAGACTGTTTATGTATATATATATATATATAAAGGTTGCTATTTCAGACAATAAGAAAGCAAGCATTTGTCTAGATTTGAGGTTCTTTTGACTGGGATTAATGCAAATCACACTTGACCTGTTGGTTGGTGTCAAATATAGTGTTGATGTGGCCCAAGAAGACCAGCTTGCACCAATATAATCTAGACTAAATTCCTATATTCGACCTACTAAAACTTTCTTTTTAAAAGTGTCACCAATAACTTATATTATTATAGCCAACTTTGAATTTTTGCAGACATAATTGCCCTTCCTTCATAATGCTCACTAATTCACTTTTTCTTGCACTCTCTCTCTTGCCTTCGCATCTCTCCTTGTTAGTCACTAAAGTTTCACATTTTAACTAAAACTGTGTTTGTACCAAATAATTTAACATTTGATGTATGGCAAAAACACATGTTTAGTTTCATGAATATGAACAGGTTAGTCTCTTTACCAAAAATTTAATTTTTATATTCAAGAGTAACACTCTACTTAATTAGCCTAAATATTGTGTAAAACTGATGATAAATAATGTGGCAAGTCATAATTTGTAACTCTCATGTAAGTATGAAATTATATGATGAATTTTAAACAAAACTGAAAATAAAAATTTTATTGTAGATCACTAAATATACTATAAATACCCTTATGAAAATTGTTATAATGTGCATTTTAAAATCCACAATATTAATTTAGTTATAAGTCACTAAATCAATTCGAACGTATATAAATTTTTTTGAAAAAGAAAAAAGTTATTATACAATTTTGACCTATATATAATTCCTCGATTTGCCTCAACATTTTATCAATTATATTTAACGCATCTGATTTATGTATATTAATGTTTGCTTTATATATCACTTTGATTTACAATTTACAAGCAACTACTCCAAAGTTATTTGAAATCATCTACAACAAATTAAAAAGTACACAAAATCACTAAAATGGTAAAATAGAAGCAAGGGACAACATCATGTAAATTTGACACAAAAAGTTGTCAACAAAATTTGAGACAGTGTGTTAGCTAAATACTAAATTTTATTAACTAATTGTGTCAAATAGGCACTAGAGTGTCAAATAAATTTATTTGGCATGGGAATTAGACCATATCTTACAAATATAATCTAAATCTCTCACATTTTTGACACGAAATGGTTTTTAAGCAACTAATTGCAAAACACATAAAATCATAGAAAAATCACACATTTTGAACGCTTCCTTCACTTTTAAGTTTACTATTTAAGCATTTGAGCTAAGATCAACTAATCCTAACATTTATACAACAAAATCAATTTTTAAATGAAACTAGAATTTGCAACTTACGTCTTCGGATTCATCTGTCTCAATTGATGTCTTTTTCTCTCTTCGTTCTCTACTTATTTCTTTGCTTCATACTTCAGTCTACTATTGTTGAGACTTGCCAATATTATATAAACATTAGATATGCGTTCCACGAATTAGTTCTTATAATATTTAAATACATCTATTTTCATAATGAGGGGAAAACACTCACCACACATTATGAGTAATCGTAATAAGACTTAAACCCGATTGTGAAGTGAAAATATACTAATTATTAAAGTAATTGTTGAAAGTATTTTGTATGGATAAATTTTTTAGAGCAATATATGTGTAGACTGTTAAATACAGTAAAAAGTGCCTTGCCTGTAACTCACCTCAGTGGAGCTGATTGCATGGAGTTTCCACATGGCATCAAGAATGGAAGATTTAGATGTTTAATTAACTTTATAGATTTAATTAGTATATACTTTGTGCTTTATTGCAAACTTTCATGGATCAAAATGAATAATCAATTACACAATTTTATAATCATATTACAAACTGTAAAGTTGTGGACTTTTGTTTTAATTCATTTAACTTTACTCAGCTTTATACTTGGGCGTTCATGCAATGTCCTGACTTTAGTCACAATAATTACGTTTTAATTCTCATTTCAAGCAAATAATTAAAGTTCTCAGCATTCAACTCATAAAGCTCTTTTTCATTATACGGGCCATCAGACCACTTTAATATGTCCTGAGGAAGAAATCAACTATATAATATCTTATTTAAGAAAAGTTATAAAGAAAAAACAGTTAAAAAAGGGTTTGATTATAATCCAAGAATAACTTTTAAATTATCAAGATATACTTTAAACTAATTACAATCTTAGAAGTACGATGAAAGTGATGATTATGTTTATGTAAAATAGTTATAAAAGTTGTTTTGTACTTGATCAAAATTTCTTTTAATATATTTTGATCATATAGATTATCTTCTGATTTGATATACAATTGATTTGTTTGAGAACAAAAAATGAAAAATAACATTACAAATCAAATAAAACCCAAAATTAGAAGTCTTCAATTGGGGCTTCGTACTCTTAATTTGCTCTAAAATGAACACTCTGCGGAGTTGTAATGGGATACCAATGTATAGGCAAATCATAATTAATTTAGTAAGATTTATCACAAATTAATATATGCATAGATGTATTGTGTTTTATCGTTGGTTTAATTGAAGGGTAAATTGCACAAAACCCTCAACATTTGGTATAATTACAAAATTGATTAATTAGATTTGTCACAAATTAATATATGCATAGATATATTATGTTTTATTGTTACTTTAATTGAAGGGTAAATTGCACAAAACCCTTAACATTTGGTATGATTACAAAATTGTGTGTGTTTAGGGCAAAAGTATGAATATACTACTTTATGTTTAGCTATACCCCTTCTTTACCCCTTGTCCTTAATTATGGTCCATTGACTGTTAATCAAAGGCATAAAATAATAAACCTTAATTTTTGTAATTTTTAATGTTTTCTTATATTTTATGTCTATTATTTTTTCAGTTTTTAAATTTCAAGAGACGCATATTTTTGTTTTATACATTTGAACCTTAAAATAAAGGATATTTTAACCTTTTTATGCTTTTAACTAATAGTCAATGAACCATAACTAATGGCAGGAGGTGTGATTGCAACACTAATGAAACCTCAAGTAGTGTTTGCATAATTATGGCCTAAACTTATACACCCGTGTAATTATACTAAATATTATGGATATTTTTTAATTTGCACTTAATTGAATGATATGGCATTGAGCTTTGGTTTGGTGGGGAAGCATATGAAATGACAAATCATTAGAAGCAAATCAATAATCTCGTAAAAATTGAAGCCGTCTTTGCTTTTGGGTTGTGTTTTGCTTGTTGATTGATGCTAGTTTTGCCTTTGCTTGTCCAGCTCTTCATTTATGATCTCCGTCTAATTGCTAGTTGCTACAAACGCTCAAACCACCATGTGTTGCCCTCTAAAATCAAAATCATATCATCGTCTTGCTTGTCTATTTCCTTACAAAAACTCTTTCAGATCATCACATCTGATAATATGAGAACAACAATACACATGGCAAGCTAAGTGGATCCGTAGACATAAACACACGGCATGCATGACCATAAGTTTCAATTTTCAAGTAATTGCATTAACTCATGATTTTCTTGTAAAATTGGAAGAAATTATATATATTCAAATTCTTTTAATTAAAAACAAAAACATTATAAACTTAAGACTAAGAAGAACTTTCCAAAATACTTTTTTGAATTGGACTTGTAACAGATGATCTCGTCAAGTTATAAGAGATTCTCTACTGCTATTGTCAGACCTTTTTTTAGAAGTTTACAATGAGTTTAGCTAGTATAGAGGTGTACTATTATAGAGTGATTATGTAAAAGATATTATTTTTTCTCAAATTTTTTAGGTTTTTATAATTAAAACTCTTTATATATTTAAAAGTTGGATTGTAACATAATAACTCTTATATCATTGTATTTTCCGTATAGTAGCACCACCAGCTTAAAATTGGTTGGAGACTTGGTTGACTAGGCTTGTACATTGATATAACTCAATCAAGCGGTGGCTGGTGAAATTGTGTCACATGTTAACGTGGGCTTGTCGCCCAAAACAAATTGCTCTTGTATAATGTCAATCTAGTGAACTATTATACTTCAATGATATAGGTGGTGAGGCTATCTTGTCATGTCCATTAATGAGTTATGCAGAACTACATTGTTTTTATTTATAATTCATGATTGCAATGGACGTGTATAACTGCAGATTTTCACTTAAGATTAATTTCAACCATCATGAATTTGATGGCTAAAATTTGAAAGTCCACGAACAGAATTCAAGAGTCCACACTTCAAAATGTCTACGGACTACATATGATGTGTGATCCAAATTAACTGAAAATTGAAGACAAACAATTATTTCAAGCCCAACAAATCGAAATTATATTGTCATCTACATTTGAAATAATCCAACTCAACAAAACTTTAACTGAGTAAACATGTAAAACGGCTATGCTATGTAGACATGGTCGAGTTTTTACTTTTTAGAGTCATTGGCCGGATCCAAATTGTGTGGCTAGCAAAATGAAAACCTTTTTAAAATATAAATGTATTTTTTTTTAACAAAAATGTAATATTAATATTTTAGTTCTATAATTATAAACCATTTAATTTTAAATAAAGGTAAAAAAATATTTATCTTTATTTAAATTTATAATAATTTTAGAAATAAAATCTCATATTGTTGTGTTTCTTTTGACCCAACTCGACTCATATATCATATTATATTATGAAACGGTAATATCTGAACTGGTTAACTTCTAACCATTAATGTAAATAAAATTTCAAAAACTATACATTAGACCGCCATGTATTCGAATTATTGAAAATTTAAATCTCTCATGTGATTAGAGAAATTTCAGATCCACTATTCCTAGGATCACACCTCTTTGTAGAAATATCAAAATAATGAAGAAATAAAATAAACATAACATTTTATAAAGAAATGTAAAAGATGAAAAAACCATGAAAAAACCATGACTGTTAGAACTACCAAAAAAAAATATACTCTGTATAAAATTTTCCCATCTACACACTCAATACACTTTCTCTAATCCCAAACCTTAATTATAATCAAGTTTTTACCTCACATTCGAGCCTTACTAAGCATTATTATGCTCTTAGCTCATTATCGAGTCTTCCCTAGTCATACTGTGCTCTAAGCTCATAATTGAATCTTGTTGAGTTATACCATGTTTTAAGCTCAAAACAGAGCCTTATTGTGCATTTAGCTCACAATTAAGTTTTATCATGCTTTAAGCTTATAACTGAGTTTTACCATACTCCGAGCTCACAATTAAACCATATCGAGCTTTAAGCTCACAATCGATCCATATCGAGTCATAGGAAGCCCTAAGCTCGTAAGTGAGTCGTACTAGCTCTAAATTCACTACCATATTTGGATTCTAAGCATTTATCCGGTGCTATTCAACAAACATAAAATGGGGCATATTATGATCCCCAAACTTGGTCCTATCGCAACATAAAACTTGGTCATAAGTAACACGACTTGGTCCCTGAGCTGTCTCCATGCATAAAGACCGCGGTCACCGTGCTTCAATGGTCAAAAATATTAATATATGTGCAAACAATCCAACCATGTGCATCCAATCTCTATTAATGGCACTATTCATAGCATTAGATTCCACTCGAGTTACTCTTTCCAAGGGTAGCTCATTCGCTCCAATCATATACTAATAGACCCATTTTCATCTTTGTTAAAATTTGTCCAATTTTTTTCAGAATATAAGCCCGATTTCAACGGACTGTCGTGATCCAATTTACACCTCGACATTAGAAAAGTGGATGAAATCATAAATGGGCAAAAGGAGGGGCCAGACCGGCCAGTAGAGTCATCTAGAAATGGCAAAAAGGTTCCTGGCATATTCTCATGATCCTAGTAAGAAACCATTGGTGGATAAGAATCATCGCATAGATACTATTTTCAATTACTTCATGAAATAAGGGTTTATTACAGGGTAATTAATTATTATTTTTTGAAATACTCAGTAATTTATTTATTTTTTTATAAAAAATCATTTTTTTAAAATATGTTTTTAACTTTCATATTGATTTTTTTTCAAATATCACCTAAGAGCATCACAAATACTATTATGAAATTTTGAATTTTTATTCATCAATCAATTCCGACAAAAAACCATATTTGTTTTCATCTCCAACATAATTATTTATAATGAAAATATATTCAATTTATAATCAGTTACCATAACACATGTATTACACTATCTCTCCTCTAATTATTTAAAATTTTTGGACTCTTTGAGAAAAAATAAATAATTTTTGAGATGAAATTTTTTAATGAAAATTCTGCCATTTATCTTGGTGGGAAGATAATGAAAAATGCTGACCAATATTTTTAAGACAGTTTCAAAATCTACAATCTCTAATTTTTTTGTCGTCACACCAATTCCGTAATTGAATTATATAATTGTATTATAGATGTATTTTTTACCTAATTATCTATTAATCTAATATGATAACAAATTATGTTCAAACAAAAACTTGTATCGGAGATGATGTAGGAGGCAATTCCAACTTTGGACAAGGTCTGAATTAACACTTTTTCCCATAAATTTACAATTAAGCATTAAAAAATAGAAATAAAAAGAGAACTCAAATTGGAGTTCATAATGACTGCACAACTACTGTGGTTATCAAATTCTAATTCGTGACAAAGTAAGACTAGTATTGCAATTGGATAAAAACAAAGGATTTTTCATTGTTAAACTAGAGTTGTATTACTATTTATTAGTAATGTAGTTCAATTAAATTTAATATTACTGCTATGCAAAAATTCCAAGTCTATCAGACAGTTGATAGAGAATAAATTACACAATTTTTATTTTTAAAAATCTTAATATATAAATTATTTGTACAATTTTAAGCTTTTTTTTTAAAAAAAAATAAAATTGAAAAGACCCTCCACACAATATGTAATTATAAAATACATGATAATACCCGATTTCCCACCATAAATGTGTAAAAAGAGTAAATAAAAGTCTCTTTATAATGTTATGATTTTAATTTTGTTAGTATTTTTAACAATATTTTCATTTGAAATCAATATTACACTCCAGAGTCCAGTTTCAACTTCTATTTAAAAATATCTGGACCATTAAATAAAATTTATACTAGACTTCATAAATCTTATATTTAATGATATGATATATAAATTATTAATATTTTATTAATTATTATATCATTTTATAATTTATAAAATATTAACAACTGATATATCAGTATTGTAGGTCTGGCGATACAAATATGACGAAGAAGTAGTCATCGATTTAAAAAAAATATTTAAAAAGTTAAACGTTATCCTTCCAATCATGAATCGGGCAAATTTCGTAGGTAGCCACGTTAGCACAGACGTTTCCCATAATATTACTTTATTAAAAAACAAAACTTATTAGGAATTTGGAATTGCCGTATATAAAAGTAATTGAAAGAGTTGGTAAGAGAGAGAGAGAGAGAGAGGTATATATATATATATAACAGGTAAAAAAAAAACAGAAAAAAGAAAAGGTAAGCAAGCAAGCAAGGCAAGTCTCCTCTGTTATTATTAATTTATTGTTATTTTATCCGTAACCAACAAACAACCCCACGAGCTTCAAGAGTTTTTATCACGAAAGCGTCCTTTCTTTTCCTCTCACTTTTCGCTTCCTCTTCTCCAGGTTTCTCTTTCGCTTTTTCTTATTTTATTTTGTTCTACTTGTTTGATTGATCGATTGTATTGTCTTTTGGTAGTTGCTGATTAGTTGTTGTTTGTGATTTTATATGATGATGATCAAAGGCTGTTCTTTTAATTGTTTTATAGGTGTTGTTTGTATTTTTAGTTTTGAAGGGTAGTGTTATTGTAAGTTTAGATTGTTGATGTTTCACCTAATTTTGTGGTCAAAGCTATCTCTTTTAAATAAAAACTGTTATGGGGGTTAATTTGATTTTATTATAATTTCAGGAAGAATGGCAAAGAGTTATTTCAAGCAAGAGCATGATCTTGGTAAGCATGTTTGTTTCGTTTGTGGAAAATTTGATGAAAACAATTGAATTTTACGAAGTTATGGATGGTTTAATTATTTTTCAGAGAAAAGACGCGCAGAGGCTGCTAGGATCAGGGAGAAATACCCTGATAGGATTCCGGTGAGACGCCTGCTGCCCTAGCTATTCAGTATCTGTTTACAAATTGCTCCTTAATGTTATCCAGTTGATTTTGCCTTTCCCTTAATTGCTTTTTTTTTTTTTTTACTGCTATACTTAGATATGCACTGGTGGACTGGTTTCTGACTTGTACTTGATCGGTTTTGACAGCCATGAATGGCAGCAATTTGAGTTTAGTAGAAGCATTAATCATATATGTATCTGTGCTAGTCTACTAGATGTTATGAAAAATTTATCCATCAAGAATAGAGCCTTCATCTAATCCTATAATAAAAGTCAACTGGTTTGATTTTACTATAAGTATCTGTAATAACTTTTTTAAGTGTTTGTCTTTCAAAGACTTTTGAAGTGTTTGTTACTTAGTCGTTCTGTTTACATTACATCTTGTTTGCCAGTGCATGTGGTCTGTGTGAGGGTTGTTGAAAGGTGATTGTTTGTTGCATGTTTTAGAGAGAATGAATATATATAGCTCAAGTGCAATTAAAAGCAACTTTTGTTTGACAGTGAGCTGTTGGGTAAATTGATTGCGCATAAGAATTGTTCATTTCATTATGGGTTTTGAAACTGACTTGTTTGTGTATGTTGTTTTCTTGATTTTAAGGTGATTGTGGAGAAGACAGAGAGAAGTGATATACCCAATATAGATAAGAAAAAGTAAGCATACCATGCTATTGATGCCTCTGGATTTTCTTTTTTTCGTTCCTTTGTTTTTCCCTCCTTATATGATCTACTTTAATTAATTAGATTATAGTAAATGAAAATCTTCTTAGTATAAAGTTATAAAGTATTTAAGTGTCTAAACATGGATCTAAAAAGAAGGAACAGATGCTCCGATTCTTATGATATATAAGGTTGTTCATGATGGACTCTTGCTCACATGTAAAGCCCTCATATCAATACACAGTTAGAAATTCCATCAGCATCATGATGATGCCCATCTCAAGATTGCCAAAATCTTAAATAAAAAATAAGCCATGTCCTAGAGTCTACTCTATGATCTCGTTTTCATGCAATGAGAATAGAGAAAAGCATTTTTGTGATGTAGTAGATGACTCGTTGTTTAAATTATTTTAGACTGATTCCTTTCTGTCCTGTATTGACATTTGTTCTGCAGTCTATGATACTAGAGAAAAGCATTGTGGTATCGCAGTAGATGAAATGACTTTTGGGATACTTGAACCTGATTCCTTTATAACATGTTATGACATCTGTGATACAGTTTTTGTAACCAATGCTTGGTAGTGATCTATAAATCTTATGAAACACTCTCTTATCGATCCTTGTTGGTTTATGTTTTGCTGATCACATGACCATTTCCCATGGAGCAACGTCTAAAATACAAAAGCTGCTAAGTTGTTACTTGTAATTTATCATCATTGTTTGGCTTATTGTTCTCATCAAACTGATCACATGATAATGTTTAGCCACCTACAAATTATGACAGCTGCTTGATTGCTACTTGGTTCATTTTTGTCTTCTAAAAGTCGAACTAAACCAAATCCCTATAACAACACTCAAGTCACTTCATGCATTTAGCTGTTGAGCACAGTTTACTCCTTTTGTTGGCTTAAATTTTTGGGAGGACCATTGTAGGAATTGGTTGTCTTTTGTTTGTGACCATGATCAGTTATCAATGATTGGTGCTTGAATCCTGATGGTAATTAGTCCATTAGACTAATAATAAACAATTTCTTTAACTTTTCTACACAGTAATGAGGTTTTTCTAATTGGTATGTGAAAATTACAGGTATCTTGTTCCAGCTGACCTGACTGTTGGACAGTTTGTCTATGTTATCCGTAAAAGGATCAAACTGAGTGCAGAAAAGGCAATATTCATATTTGTGGATAATGTGCTTCCACCTACAGGTAAACTTCCAAACTAATTAAAGCTCAACAAGCTGATACTCTAGTTAAGCTTTTGATTGATAATGGTCCACCTTCTCATTCTCTTGTTTGGATTTTGTAGGCTGCCATTATGTCTGCGATATATGAAGAGAAAAAGGATGAAGATGGCTTTCTCTACGTGACTTATAGCGGAGAGAACACATTTGGGCGTGAGGTCCAACTGTAGCAGCCTGTAATTGCTCGGGCATAAGGTGGTCTCTGTGTCACAACATTTAATTTCATCACAATTGTCTTCCTTGCATCATTCTGACAATTTCATTATCGTGCTTATTTAATATTTTATCAAGACCTGGCCAGTGATAATATGTACAGTTACATATTGTATATAAAACTTCAAAGCCCCGTAGATGCTAAATTTCGTGGTTGTCTTTTTATATTAATAATCGTTTGCAATGGATCCTTGCTGCCGGTTTCAGTTTTTATCATGAAACAGAAGAAATTGACAATCTGGAAGGGATACTGCTTCGTTGGGTACCTCTGTTTCCAGAAGATTGAATTTTAGTATGATGAGCGGTATAGTGGATCAATTAAATTACACTTTTTATATTTTTATTCTTTGAAATTCTGCCAACTCGGTGGGATTCTGGTACTAGAAATAATTCCAAGTAGATGGTTTTTTCTTTTTTTTTTGAAATAATTCCAAGTAGATGGTTTTCATGCCTGATGTCACCTTATATATTGAAGTTTGGTTAGAGTATAGGAGGCTGTTTTTCTGCTCGATGTATAGTCTAATAGTCCGGATTCAGATTCTCTAATCTCTACTACTGCTGATTCCTGGCAGTTGAAGATGATATACTATATTTTTTAACAAAATAAATGTCAATTATTAATAAGGATCACTTCACTATAGGATCTCAATTTAGATTGCAGACTCCCACTAGTCATTTGCTAGTGTTGAATCTGTGGACAGGATGCTACGTAATGGCCTGCCGATATAACTTGGACTGGAAGTTAAGCAGTGCATTTATTGTATACTTTTGGTCGATGAGAAGGAGGAAGAAATAAGATTAACCAATCATTTTGCCTATTCATGTTTCTTGTATAGTAGAATGTTTCTTCACATATTCATCAATACCAGCCTTCTTTTAAGGGTTTTAACTGGTTTCAAGAAGACTAGTCCTCTATAAATATAATTCTTCAAGCCAAAGAGTAAAGACGGAACTACTCCCAAATGAGAACCAAGATATTCCTTACATGCAAAACACATATTATTTCAACCATCTGCACAACCAAGAAGATTCGGTCTTAACCCAAATCCACACAAAAATTCAAAGTTTCAATTAAGATCAAACAGAGGTCGCCATGAGCAATTACAGTTTCAACGGAGAAAATGACTTGGTTTACTAATTCATCAAACACCAAAAGATTGAAAACTTTAAAGACGGACGATTAGCCACGACTGTTATAGACACTTGGCTCACGACTATATCAACAAAGTCCACGATAATAGTAGAGTTTTTTTTTTTTTTTTTTTATTAATCATGTGTACATCACAAATACTAGATACGATATACACTGTCGGACACTTTTAATCAGGGTTTCTAAGGTGTAGTTCGGAATTGGAGCTCCAAAAAGTGGGAGAACAAATCCATATTGCGTGAAAAAATTATTCTTAAATTCAGAGCCCTAACGCAGATCGAACCATGGACCTAATTGAGATGAGTCAAATACCATGTGTTGGATCCGCTGATAATAGGCAAGTTATATAGACGTTCTATCGTTTTCAGCATGTTGCGTGATAGCCTTATTTCTCGTTAGAATTATAAGAATCAAGTAGCGGCAATCGATCGCATTGAGCAAGCTTGGTATAAAAACTTCGGACCTGATTATTGTTTGGAATGGGCTGGGTCAATAGAATAATAATCTTGAAAAGTTTGTTTGTCGGACCAGATTGGATCGAACCTTGTAACGGATCTAATCAGACTTTGACGATATCAGATCCGATCAGATTTAGGGCCAAATTATTATTATTATTTAAAAAAATGCCATCATCTATATTCATTTTTCATGTATTAAATGTTTGCCATCATTCACAAATTTCATCATGAAATCATTAAATGATTTTATAAAATTGAAGAAATTAATTTGACAGGATTGAAGGCCAATTTTTTTTTTTTTTTTTAAGAAAATAACTATCTTCTACGTTCATTTTTATTTTTTATTTTTTGGCCTGACAAGAATGTTACTATTATAATAATATTTTATTAGGAAAATGATAAATTAGTGATACAGGACACTTCTAGAGATCATAAACAGGACAAACGATATTGGATAAGCCTAAATTTTACCGGTCTTAAAGAGATGGACACTACTCAGATGGGCCTATGGCTTTTCGTGATAGACTACCTAAAAAAGCCCAAATTCAAAAGTTTCGGGCCTGATTGGATTGGATAGTACAGAAACGATTGGGGATTGGACCGGCTTCGTCCGGCCCTTTTGACCTCTACTGCAAGCAAATCGTTGCAAGATAAAGAACTTAAAAGTGGTGAATGATTTTGTGCGTGTGTGGAAGATGGACCGTGGTCTTCTAATCAGAGGAAATTTTTGATTAATTTGTAAAACGAAATATAACAAAATAAGTCTGTAACAATGTTTAGATAGAAAAAAAAAAATATATATATATATATATATATATATGGAACTTCAATTTCCACACTTTGACCAAATTTAGGACAAATTAAAAATTTAGAGATGCTATTGGTATAATCTGAAAATTTTCTCATTATGATTCTACCAAATAAACGACACTGAAAAGGTAAATTTTACTAAAACTCATTAAGACTTGCAAATGTAGTTAAAAAAAAAAATGATAGAAACGTGAAAGTAGAGATTGAAACTTTTGAATTTGTTCAAAAATTGATCCCCCACAAACGTCCTTTGACCCTCAAAAGCTTATCAATAAGTTGTGCTACATCAACACAATGCGTAGTAGAAGTGCAGCTTTAATTTTTTATATTTCGCTCCATCCCGTCTTTTATTAGCAACTTTTAAGCAGTCCAAGAAATTGGACTTGGAGGAGCTTGGCTTGCAATGTTGTCTAAAAAAAGATTTACAAAAGTAAGGAGTCTAGGGGGATATAAATTGTGGAGATTGTAATAAAATCTAAATACGATCTCTTACAAAAACAACAAATTAATGAGCACTTAGAGAATGGGATATAATTTAGATGGAATCTATAAATTTAGAAAAAAAAAAAGTAAGTTTTCATTATCATATTTCAAATTGAATTTTATGATTTATTTGAGAGCTCTATCGTACAAAATGTTAACCTGGATAATTGCAAGAGAAACATGTTTTTAGTTACCGACTATAATCACTAATAATTGTATTTCGTAAAATTTGTACAAGTTTGAGTTGTGTGCATGAGGTGTTAATTATGGGGTGATATAGCTAGGCATATATCAATTGAACGTCAACGTCCTTGTGAGTTGGTGAGAACCTGTTATTCGCGGAGTGCTCCAATTTAAATAGACACTCTTCATAAATCATCAAACAAATCAAATGAAATCAAAGAGGCCATGGTCGTGGATTCAGACGCTTTTGCCTTGGCTTTGTTGCCGCTGCAGCTGCAATTGATGTTGACTTGGCAATAATATGTGTATAATAAGTACTGAATGGTAGCACATGGACAACATGCCACGTGGTAACCATGGTGGTGGGGTAAGATGTTCCAATGAGAAGATGCAGGCGACGGTTTGGCCATGTAGCTTTGTCTCCTCCTCTCCCACTCCAATCTTGGGCCCATCTGTTCCGTGATTCATGCAATTTCAACAATGAATATCAAATGCTTTATTTGTGAGGAATTAGCACACAAAATTGGTTTTGAACGCTACCATTTATAGGTTACTCAAACTCAATGCATTTGGGTTCTTTTATCGTTCAAATGGAACAAGTTCTGCTTTATAGGTGTCTATCTCAATCATCCACAACCACAAGCAGAGGTCAATAATGATCACAACCAAGTTTGTTTGGTTGAACAGGTTAGCTAAGCTTTACAAATGAATTAGTAGAACGTACCAAACTATATACTCTTGGAACTCATATAACACAATATATATCTTGTTTAGTTGTTTTAAAGATCACAGATATGACGTTTGGTAGTTTTATTACCTTACGGCGGATACCCTAGCCTCCACTAATAGTTACTAAAGCTAACCTTTCATGTGCAGAGAGGAACTCAGCTCCTTGAGTCGAAGAAAAGCAACCCTGGCCATTATTTCAAGATTAATTTCTGTGCTCTAGCTCAGTTACAACCAATATAATTTAAGGATATAGTTTGTTCAAACAACTTGTAACAGCACCATTAAACATTCTTGTTTTTAAGCTAAGAATAGAAAGCCAACATGAACCAGAGTTATTGTAATCTCAGATTTCGTGGTTTTGTTTTCTTTACTTAGATTCAAAATTTCAGACACCTCCAGCTATATGTTCTACTGCTCTCTTCGTGGAAACGCCAGGCAAACATTAGTAAATGTTCAGATGGCTCTCAATTTTGAATTCAAGGAACTTTAAAGCTTAAGCTGTTCCTGTAGTAATAATCTTACAATATGAAAGCTATCTCTCTTTGCTTTTTATCTTTCGCTGGCATGAAATATCTAGTCCATGCATGCCATCATAGATATTCCGCCTGTACCATCAGATGGTGAAAATGAACAAGATGAACAAACTAACTGGAGGCCGGTTCCCTAGACCAAGATGGTTTTGTAAGTTTTATTATTTATTTATTTCTTCTATACTTCATGGGAGAATTCTGTTAATTAATTCTCTTCATTTAGACTAAACAACTAATCATGTAACCCTTGATCTATATAACCTTGTTTCATTAAATTGAAATATATGAAATATAATGGAGCATCATGTTCTTTTAAAAATTAACCATTCGTTGTATGCAAAAAAATGCTAAAAGATAAATTAATGATCTCAACAGCTAGTCTAATAAGTATTATATGATTTTAGTATGAAATTATGTATGGACAATATACATCACCCTTTAGTAGGAATGATTGAATATTTTTCTTGACCTTAAGAGATCAATAATTCAAATATCATCCTTATTATATTAAAACACTCTTATGGGAGTAGCTATCTCTCGATTATGGGAGTAGTTATCTAGACCATACTATCAATTATTGATTTTGATTAAATCCCAATAGTCTTTTGTATTTAAAAAAAAAGGCGCAAACAATTTACACCTAAAAATCAGTGTTCTCCCTATCAGCCTGCCGCCCACTTGAACTGTGTCCGGAAAAGTAAAACTACGCTAAGAGCAAGTAGCAGTACGAACAAGCCATGCGGTGGGAAATACAAGCACAAGGACAAGGAATGGAGTTCCTTTGTCTAAACACATGGGTAGGTCCTTTGTTTACTTTTCAAGTTATTTTGATGCCAAATTCATGAACGTTTACCCAGTGATATGTATATGTAGATTTTTTTATTGAAAATCATAAATAAAGATTGCAATTTGTCTCTGCTTGATATCCATGCATAGGTTCCCAATGAAGCTGCGTAATATCTTTGTGTTTTCGTGGCCCCCCATATTGATTAAAAGGTGAAGAGAGAAGGGAACAAACGAGGCCCCCGATATCTTCAATTTCGTTTTCAAGGTTCATCACCCAAACACCAGCCATGTTCTCTTTAAGAACTTCTCTCTTCTCATACAAAACCTACATTTAATGCCCTTCTTTGCTGCTACCAGACTACCACTACAAATACTTGAAACCTAACACTGAATAGCATATCCAAGTTTCAACATTTTCTCTCTTAGTTTCAACCTGATATAACCTCGCTAAGAACAATCTGATCTCAATCATGTCTTGTCTCGCTATTCCATTATCTTTTCTCTTATGTCTTTCTATGCATGCATGCAATGCTGGATGTCTAAAGGAGACTGCCAAACAAGGCCATCTCTTTACCAAGGTTAATCAACACAACCAACCAAAAAAAAAAAAAAGAATAGTATCACTAATTCATTGTATTTATATATTTATAATTCATTTTGTTGCATGTTAGTTAAACATTTTGAGTGCGGTCTAATTTTACTGGTTTGTTATAGGAAGTTGATCAAGCTGGATTCCATGAGATTCCTAACCAACTAGGGCTAGGGCACGTCGACGACAGAAAAATTCATGAGAATGGGGATGATGAAAACTCTATGAAGCGAGAGAAATCAAAGTTTTTCTTTAAGGGAGAAGCTTCCAAAGGTGGAAGTGCAACTTCAGGTTCTGCTAAGACCAAGTGTCTTGATTTAAGTTTTCCTGTGCATGTCTAGGCAAAAACAAGTCAAATTATATATATTAACGAAACCAAAATCATTAACAACAGATGATCCTAACGGTTGCATTACTTTTTTCTAGCTATCACAACATATCCTATCCTGTAGCAGGAATCACACTGCCTTGGGTTATGTTTATGCATACATATCATGTATACCTGAAAATTGTTGAAGTTGCTTTACCGTTATCTTTAATTAATGATGTTCGATATGCAGGCAATAAGATTATCATAACTTCTCCAAATGATTTGCAGCGGCAGGCAAAAACAGAGGTAAATAGTATACAAGCTCTTGTACATCTTTACATGTATATATATATATATATTTTATTTAATGGTTGGTCGGTTGCTAATGTTGGGTATGGAGGTGGTCTGGCACATGCATCCGTGCATGTAATTAATGTAACATTATTGATGACATGCATGAGACTGAAATTGATGTTTTTATTGATAATGGTTTTGCGTGGCCATTCAAGTGCCAGATAAAGATGATGAATGTAAGTGTAACAATGTAATTAAGAATTTTTTTTGGGTGTGTGCAGGCACTGAAGAGCAGCCAAGGACGATCGATGTTCGGATATTCTTCACCAAATGACATCGATGAAGCTGTAGATTCTAAAGAAAGCGACGCTGTGGAGGACATTGTAGTAATGGATTATGCACAACCCCATCGAAAGCCACCCATCCACAATGAAAAACCCTAGATGATTACCATGTACTTGTTCGTTTTTTATTTATTTATTTTTATTTTTATTTTTTTCTAAAGATATTTTATGTTAGGGGTTGATCTTTACAGGGACGTTTGGGTAATTTTGAAGGTTATGTTGTTTTTCTTTATTTTCTGGTACTTTCGAGTGCTAGCCAACGATAATATGATGATCGTGTGACAAGTCGTTTTTGTCAATAATATTGTCTGTAAGGCCACGAAAATGCCCTTTTCTGTATGCAGTATCAACTCCATGCGAATTAATTCCAACTGTTCAATAATTGCAAAAGAAGCGACAGCTTGTAAGAATATCATGAATGGATGGATTATGGCCCTTTGTACGGTTTGTATTTCATTTATATGTAGAACAAATGGAGACATACACGACAAGGGTGTGTTGCGCTGCTTCTTCTTATCAGTTTGGTGCGTACTGTTACAGTGTTTTTTTTTGTGAAAAGGGTACAGTCAGTTTTATTGTTACAGTAAGTTTCTTCAAGTTTTGGTTGATCGTTCAGCTAATACGCAGATTCGTACATAAGAATTAGTTTTAAAATATGTACAAGGCTCCTATCTCCACATCCCCACTTCCCTACTAGTTCAGATGTTATAAAACTCCTGTCAAAGTTCATGAAACAGGTTTAACTACGTAGACATACGTTTAACTAAATACATTTAACATTTAATTTCGTATTCACATTGACTTCATGTATTGACGTACTACTTAATAGTTTAATTCAAGGGTCCAGTGTTCGTCCAATTCTGAAACTTCACGTAGAACAGATAAATAGCCGCAAGGTCTTTTATATTTTATCAAGAAACAACTGTGTACGCATGAAGAAAAAATTCCAGTGATCACTAACCGTACATAATCCCTGCCCATATCCAAAGACTATTCTGGTCTTCCTGCATAAATGTAAATCAAAAGGGTCTCGGTCCATAGGCCCTTCGCGAATTTATACTTCTCTACCAAAAAAAATAAATAAAAGACAAATTTCCAGTTATATCATCCACACTACAACCACCAACAAATATGTAAGCTATAAAGTTTGAATGCATTTCAATGCCCAGCACCCCACCCGGAAAAAAAAAAATCATTTGAAGGATAATTTTCTTTGTATCAATGCCCAAAACCTTCTCTTCTGCTGAATTCCATGAAAATGGAATCTCTTCAAATCTCTGGCAAGTTATCTTGTTTATAAATATCTTCTAAGTTTGAATGTCTGGTAATGAATGATTTGAGGTATTCAACATTTTAACTACAACTGACAATAAATGGTTTAACAAATTTGATAAATTCGGGTGTCTTGATTCCCAACTTCAGATCAATCTCTCCACCACCCAACCAGAAGAAATCAGGGTTAAGTTTTACAATTGCTTCATCCAAGATCACCTGAAATCAACCCACACTTGATCATATTATACATTCAATCCAAACAGAAAGCATACATTTTGCATTTCAATTACTCGACAAACACATACATAAATTCAGTCCAACAAGAGAAATAATACTTTCTCACTGACTTACTAGGGCATAACCAAGATTTTCAATGGAAGATAACACATGATTGTGTCAAAAGAATATCTAAACCAGGAAATTGTCATTGTAAAGTGCTCTAGTTTGTACTTTCTGATAAGTTGGCTGGGGAAAGAAACAACTTTCATTTTATTTCAAAAAAAGAAACAACTTTCATTTTATCCAATACAAACATTTACGTTTTAAGTACTTTTAACCATCATTTTCACATTTAAAATATGCCCCCTCAATACAAAGGGATCTTCAAATACACACAAACATACACACGCAAATGCTAAGCGAGCTTCATTCTAGTTCACAACTTAAAGTTAATCCTATCTTTGGTTTTAAATGTTTCAACCGTAAGTGTTAATTAATTTTACTTCTGTCATTAGGGCACCAGCAAACCATCATTAATCTTGACCATCGATTGAGTGGGCCATTCTAGAATTGCATAAAAGAACACTAATCTTCACTATTAGGGCTAGAATTTTCACAAGAGTGCATTTGGAAGAGTGGACCAACTCAACAGCTGGCATAAAAGTTGGAAGAATTCAATTCACATGAGAATTTCATGGCTTGATACACATGTCGGATATAAGTAATGACCCCTTTTCTCACCAAACTGTATCAGAAGTTGTGTACAAAGCAACCACATTGGCCATAAGCAAGACAGAAGATAGAAATGGCTATCAAGCCAACCAATTACACCTCGGGGGCCTCAGTGTCCATGCAGCTTCATGCAGCCGGACATGACACTGAAGTGGTATTGTCTGAGAAACATGTGTCAAGTGGATATCTACTGAAAGGGCCATTATAAAGGTTAGAAGTATAGAAAATTTATGAACCAAAAATTTTGACAATCCATATCCTTTCATAATGGTGCTAACATATACAACATTTATTTTAGTTTAAAGTTTTAACAATCAACTATGAGCATAGCTAACAAAAGACTTGACTTGAGAATAACTACAATAGCAAAAGCAACAAACACATCATACAAGCAATATGTCTTAATTAGAATGACGTGTAAAACAAAGATTCAATCCTTAAAATACATATAGTCGTAAAACTTTGATTTCTACAAGAAACCCAAAAAATTCCTGCCAGAAATTAGAAAGAGTAATTACCGGAATGTCCGTTTTCATGCCAATACATGTTACTCCATTGTGCTCATATCCAGTCAAATTTATAGATGTCTCCTCAGGAGCAAGCCTCACTGCATAATTAATAAAAAATAACTCTTACTACCATTTTCAATAAAAACAAGTAAATGATTAAATGAGCATTTGTTTCAAACCAAAAAGAAAAAAAATTGAAAACCTCAACAATTTATTAAACATACCAAAAATTTGAACGCATACACTGATTTACATGAAAACATAAATCTAAAGGAGAGTAACCCAAAAGACTTAACTATTAATCTGAATGTTTACCATCACACCGAACATCACATATATATTAGAGAACTCATAATAACATCATAGGTTTCTACGTCATCTTAACAAAGCTTCAGCCATATAGATATTACTGTTTCCTTGTTTATTGAAAGGTAGAAATGAAAATAGCTAACCACCATAGGAGTGAATATAAGAACTATAAATATATACCGTAACACTAAATTCACATAATTAACATTTCAACTCAACAAATGACAATGATATCTGCTTTTGCCTCAAAAAATGTATTTTAGTTAAAATCGTTTGTGTGTGTATACACATTACTAAGGTGCTAAAAACATCAGTGCAATATCTAAACATGGCACATGCTAATGCAATTTCTGGAATATATTGACACCAATGCACAATCTTAACGATATGTTATTTGAATTAAATAATATAAATCAAAGCACTTAATGTCACAACTCATTTGCTTGCCAGAAGGAAAAAATAAATGAATATAAAAATATAAAAGAATCACAACATATAAAAATCAATGTAGGGAATGTAAAATGTGCAGGGCATCTGGAATAACTATCAACCTATACACTCTTTCATTTATTTATCCCACTTTACGTGTGATTAAAATATCACTCAATACCATCATTACATCAGAGGGCCTAAGAATGGCACCACTCTCAAAAACACAATAGAATGGTAAATTCATGTATACCCCCATAACAGACAGGAATGGCCTATTACAAAAATGTTCTTAACATTCTTAAGCGTCATTTATTTCAATTTTCAATTCAGCTAAACAGTCCACAACCCAGTACAATTTAATTAAGAATCACAAATCTGGTCCAGAATCCAGATGCAGCAATTATAAATAAATTACAAACATATGCAACAAGCCTATGGGAATAACGTTTTTTAAATCAAATGACAATGAAAATTACCCAAGTAATAAGACGCTTTATGTTCCATTAGGTTCATGAAAACTTACAGTTGAATTTCTTCTTTGGTATCTTGCCATTGTTCAGCGAGTACAGAAAGTTTTTGACAGTTTCAGCATTAAATCGTGCAGTATACTGTTAAAAAGCAAATGTCAAACTGTAAGAAAATTCAGGAACAGTGTCATACAGCAAACTGTTATTCAGTGGAAACAAAGAAGATACCTGCACAACAACAATATAATACTTCGAATTGTTGCGGTCACTACAATCAGTGACACTGGACGGGGCTTGGGTATTAATCTGATAAAAGAAATGGATTTCACAGCTCAGAGTATGGAAAATCTAAATTCACCATTTACAAACTCATGGTCCAAGACAAAGCAGTTATTTCCACTAGGAAAATTTCAAAGTTTTCAATCACTTATTGTCTCTATATTCATTAAAAGAAGTTCGCAAGATAGGAGGATGTCATAGTCATACAATACTGCATAGTTACTACTACATATTTAATTGATAACACTTTGAATAGGAAATTCTGACTATTGAAGAAGTATAAACACTGTCAAAATATAATACCCTGTTTATTAATTTCAGATAATGAGAACTACTTAAAATGCAGCAATTAGTGTTAGCAAAGACAAAGGGAAAAAATTAACCTAATAGTGTTGACAGGAGAACAATTGCTCTTAACACATTCACACTAGTCCTAATGAACTTTATGCAACAATATTATAACTTATTTTCATTCGTCTAGAATATTATAATTTTATTATTCATTTCATCATGACAGACTAAGCCATCTGACTCAAGTTACACCACTCTCTAATTCTTTTTGAGAATTTCTCTTCCTATACACACTGCAACAGTGTAATTAATTGGCCAACGATTTCATCTTAGCCACAACATTTCTCTGCAAAAATCATGTTCCAAATTAAATGCCCCAACAAATTATGCAAAAAAATTTATTAAAGGGCAAAGGCTCTTCAAGCACTGGTAGAGGCAAATTCAAAGATAGATTGGAAAAAGAACTTCTCCCAAAATCATAGTTGCAAGAGCTTCCAATAATGTATTATGCTTCTGTCAGACAGACTGTGTGACAATAGACTTCCACCTTGAAAATTGCAATTTAAACTTCTTCCATGGAATGGCTGCCTTGCAAACCAGAAAGCTCTAGGTTACTGCAACAATTAATTGTCCCTCCTTTAAAATCATCTAAAACACTAAAACACGTCTATAATTTTCCATATATAAAATCTGTGTTTCTCCCTACCCAGTAAAAATAATAATCATATTCAAATTTTCAATAACAATCATTTCTTATCCACAAAAGCCATTGAACCAGAATATGTTCCCCTTTCCAACTTCAGCCTCATGCTTCAAAGTATAAACTCACAAAAAATTGCACAACAACTAACAAACGTTAAATCATTTCACAAACCATCATCAATGATCAGTTCCTAATTTTATTGCAGTCAATATAAAACAACTTCTAATAAGGTCTATCACTCCATTCAATGAAGGCTTGCCTAGGGTTCCTTTGGCAACTTGCAGCAATTGCCTCTGCTCCCACAACCCTAATAATGCACACTAATGTTCTTGATTGTGACAACCTCTAACATTATATTTACATTCATCTCTCTCAATTACTCATCTAACATCTCTAATTTCAACCACATTGTACTTCTATTAACAAGTGTCTACATTCTACACCACAAGAATCTTGTAAAACAGTTTTCTTCCATTTTTATATCCATCAACTACACCATATCTATCAGTAGTTGTATACACCAAAATCAATTGGTCCGCAAACACGATAAAACAGTAACATTAAAAAGGGAACGATGCGAGTTCAAATGGCGTACCAAGACTATGCTTTTGCAAAGATGGTCAATGGAAGCGGCAGCGAGGACGTCTCTCCGCGATTCGAGAGACCAATCGTAGTAATCGGCTGGAACTTTCTTGAATAAGAAGTCGTTGACGCCATTGGATCGAAGAATGTTTGAAAGGCGAGTTTCAGTGTCGGAGGTTGACTGAGGAGAGGCAACAGAGACGGCAGACGCGACGTCGTTTTGAGGTAGGTAAGTTAGCTCCAGTTTTGATATTCGTTTTAGGATTTCATTTTGGAGTCGCTCCAGCTCTGCTACTGCTGCCTCCATTGTCCTCTGTCTCTACTCTCTCTCCGCTATTTCGTTCCAGGATTTAAATTCCCATCAGCTAAGGCCCTAAGGTTGCGTCCAGTATGCTGCATAAAACCGTGTTTTTTAAAATTATTTTTAAGTGTTTATTATTATTATTATTATTATTATTATTATTTACAATAAATACTTACATCGAGCCCGATATCTATCATGATCTATAGATATTTTTATTAAACGTGTAGCCTGAAAATCAACTATCAGCACAGAAGCGACTACTCACTAAGAAATGGAAAAATTATCATTTATGTGAAAAATTATCATTTTTGTCAAGTGGTTAATAAGCATTCGAAACTATATATACTAAAGGATACGTGCCAAATGGGGTTCCTCTAATGAGTTCACCTTTGTTCAATTATTTTTTAAGTGGTTGCAGCTGTTATTAAAAGTGATTTTTGATTTTTACAACAAAAAGTTGAGAAAGTGTGTTTAGATGGTTGGTTTGTAAAATGTTTTTTTTTTTTAATGAAAATCTGTTTTTAAAATAATATATATAAAAATTGAAATTCGAAAATAAAAAATTACTTTGATATATATTAATTGATTTGATATCTAAAAAAAAATAAAGGGTTTTTTTCTTTTTTTGTAAATGACTATTTTTAGGTCCAAATTGAACATTAACTCTTTTTTCAAAATCATATAAGAAAAACTGTTTTTGAATAAAAATATACTTGACAAAAATAAGAAATCTGAAAAAATGATTATTTTTCAACTTCAGTATAAAAAAATATTATTTTCACAGTTTTCTCAAAAATAAAAAAATTTATTTGAAAAGGACCATCCTCTAACCTCTCTCTTTTTTTATGTAGATCCTCTAACCTTTTTATATATTGAAAATTACAACTTAAATCTTAAAATTAAATAAAAAATAAAAGCGGAAAGTAAAAATAATATAATCATACATAGAAAATTAATTTTTGTAGGTAATTTCAATAATTGTTTTAGCTTGTTTCCCCGTCTTGCATAGATCAAATAAGAATGGATAGTTTAGATCATCCAATTGCTGAACATATGTAGTAGGAAGTAGGAACAAAGAATTAAACATTAAAATGATTTGTCTCCAAGATTTTTCTTATTTTGAGGGTATAGATATCAACAATATTTTCAAAGACTCTTAATACATTTAATATTTTTATCAATACTTTCATAAATTTAGAAGATCAATATCAATATTTTTATAAGCTTAGACCACCAATATTAACATTTAAAACCTTGTAGGTGTATTTATTAACCAGGAATGAAAATAAAAATATATCAAATTGCATAAAAAAAGGGTGAATCAAAATGCATAGATCTACCATAAAATCTATTCATTAACTCTAATCGGTCCATGTTAATTGCTCTATATGATTTCAATATTACCTTTTGACAAAAATACATAAAAAATAAATTAAAATTTTATTTAAATGGTTTTTCAATATATATATATATAAAGCATTTTTCATTACATACATCTTACAATCACATCGAACTGTAATAATAGATCTATATATTGATAAACACTTGAATCTTTATCATCAAGGACTGTAAAACCAAAAGAAAAAAAATCTTGATTGATTATTGTTTAGCACTATTATATGATGTTTCTTCGTTTTGTATGGCCTTGGCAACTCATAGTTGAAACAAACTATCAACAGATGACACTTAAAAATTAAGTTTATATCCAAACAAAATTGAAGCATAACCTAATAATCCTTGTAAATCTAATTAAAGTTCAAGTAGGAAAAATATATATATTTAATGAAACAAACACGTAATTTCATTATTGTTATTGTTATTATCATTATTAATGTAATCATCCCCTTCTGACTCGTGACAGCCTTAGATTGCATATATATTATTTATCAAATGAAACAAAAGAAGAGACACACAAATATGCTATTATTCTATAAAACGAAACAAACATTTAAACCATGATTAAAGATAGAAAGCAACTATATGTTTGACAGACAATTTGAACTTTGCTGAAAACAAACAATAAATTTAGTAAAACCCTCGGCCGAATTCGGGATTGAATCCATGATGAGGATGAGAATGCAAATGAGGATGGCGAGAAGAAGGAATAGGATTAGGTTGATGTGGAGGCGGAGGCATCATGTTCATGTTAGGGTTAAAGCCAACATTCTTTATATCAAATGGAAGGATCCCTCTAGTGCTTGAACTCCCAGGAAAATAATGGGGAGGAGCAGAAGACTGGGCCAAAACCTTCTCAGCCTGCTTGGTGACACTTTTCTTGAGCTCTTTTAAGGAAAATTTCAGCTGCTCAAGTTGGGGTGGGCTAAGTTCATCAATTGGTGCTGCCCACCAGCACTGGCTCTGGGAAACTTTTCTCACCTGGGTCAACTCTTCCCCGCGTCTCTTTTCTGCTTCTAGCTGGTTCAACACCTAATTCATTATAATACAAAAGTTTTCAACTCATAAATCTAGCATGTTAACAATTAAAACAGCATATGACATATTTTGTTTTTGAAATCATGTAGTGATATATATTTCTGGTGCAATCTTAATCTTCGATCATGTATCATCTAATGATTTATATTTTTTGTAATGATCTATGTAAAAAAAAAAATGTTACTGTTGATCATGTTTAATTGTATATTTGTATTTAATCTTCACCGAAGAAAGAAAAATAAGGCTTTTATAACCCATTTATTTCAAAGAATATTAGGAATTATAATTCCACCACTTTTGTAACAAACCAAATTAACCATGGTTTATCATTGATCATAAAAAATAAAATAACGATAACTAGGATTGAATTATACATACCTGAGTGAGTTGCATATTAAGCTCACGAACGCTAGCATTACGATGAGCTTCTATGAGTTGTATGGTGCCTGAGGTTTGTGGAGGGTTTCGAGTGATAAAACGATCCACCACAGATTCAACACAAGGGTGGCCAAATGAAAAAACCTTTTTGCCGGGAGAGAATACTATAATGGCAACATCAGCACCACATAGTGTGCAAAGTTCACTAGCCTTCTTAAAAAGACCGGATCGACGTTTGGAGAAGGTCACTTGGAGATTGCTCTCGTTAGGCATTTTCACCATCTCCACCTTTTGCCTACCCTTACTCTTCCTCATCATGACTTAGAGATTTTACTTACAAGGGAGACTTAACCTATTAAAAAAGAGAGAAAGATATTGTTTTGAGTGGTGCATATATAGAGAAGAAACCATGGGGTTTTATAAGGGGCTTTAGGTCTATAAATTAATAATTTTGAGTTGTCCTGAATAGTTTGATCCGGTTAGTCATGGTTGCTTCCAAACGAATTTAATTTTTTACTTTTTTTTTATGATTTTAGAATCCTTATGATATTGACTTATTTAGTATAAACCTCTAGAAATTTTCAACATTAATGATATTATTGTTAGACGTTACACCTTCCTTCAATTTGTTAGTAACTAAATACATTTAGATTTTAGAGGAAAATTTACTTCGATGTTACTCTAATGAGACTTGCACCAGTTCTTTTGTGGGAATGATGGATGATATTGTTTTCAAAATACCTACATAATTCGACCATTTTTTTTTTTTTTTTGCCTTTTAGTGACGAGACGGAAATACAAAGCCATTGTTTTTTTCATCTTTTTTTGAAGTTGCAAATTTTTATTTTTTCTTAATTTGATAAGTAATTAAATCAAAACAAATTGCCAGCTTACTGCTTGCATTATATGCTACTTTGGAAATGTTTTATGTTTCTAAATCAATAATATATCTTTCTATATACACCTTTTTTCAACGACATTTAACATTTGTATCCCCAAAGCATTATAACTATTTTAATGACTAAAATAGAGATGAAATTAGAGTGCACTTTTACTCGTATTATATATTTTCCTTTCAAAATAAATTAATATTTAATCACAATATTTTCTTAAAATTAACAATAATTATGTTAATTATCTAAAAACAATTATTATTGCTATAAATATTTCTAGATGAATCAAAGGTAATTGTCCTCCTCATGCAGGCCATCATCTTCCTAGTTTAAGGAGGCTGGTCTAGTCTTAACTTTAAGTTTCTCTCTCTCTCTCTCTCTCTCTCTCTCTGTGTTTTTGTTAAAATTCTTAACTTTAAGTTTTTTGTTGAGAAAAATTATTTACATATTTTTAAAATAATTTATTAGAATAATTATTGTTAGCCTTACTTATTATAACAACGATGCAATTTCGTTGTGTTGTTCTTTGACGGAGTGGATTCTTCTCATTTTAGAGTTACATACAATTCACAAAATTAATAAAAAGACAAAATTTTAATTAGTTACTTGTAATGACTCATATATACTGTCACATACAATGGAAATAAGTGTACAATTGCCATAGAAGGCATGAAATTTAGATTTTACAAATATAGCCAATAAACATGATATGTTAACGGTTGGTTTGTGAATCAAGTAACAAACTTTATTTGCATTAGAGAATAATGATCTAGATGACAATTATAAATTAATTGATAGTAATTTAAAATTAAAAAAACGATAATCAATTTAAAGACAATTGCATTATATTAATCTTGTCACATTTAGAAGAGGATATAAAAGATTTTGTTCTCTAGAATAGCCTATAATAGTAAATGAGGTCTCGATGCAAGAATTGTTTGACATTGTGAAGCTAACATAGCATCACTTAATTACTGTAATTATTATTATTATTTTTTTCATTATATTACAAGTACAATTACCAGGACCTCTAGATATTAACTCTAAAAAACAGCTCGCAACACAACACTTTATTATACTGTATCTCTTTATTAGTAGGAAGAGAGTGATCCATATTATACTCTACTCCCTTATTAGTAGAGAGAAAAAAATCCCACATTGAGTAGAAAAAACTTACTCTATAATTAGAAGGACTTAAGTATAATTTATCCTATTATAGGTGGGCTTACACATAAATTATCCACCACTAGTGAACTTGATGCTCCAATCTGAGATGTTCGAGTAGAGTGGCATAGGTGGTGTGATCAATTTTTTATTTTTTATTTTGGCAAAACTTCTGTTGGAGTACACAATAATTATATCTAATGGGTGCATCGCTATAGAATCCCCGGCCAACAAGAAAAAGAAGTTAAAAAATTAACGCAAATAATGTTATAAGTAATTTGTTCTTAATGTCATTCATCATATTGGCCCTCAATTCTATGATAAGGATAAATCATTACCACATCATTTTAATTAAATTTGTAACTTTTTTTTTTTAAATTATCTAGTAGTAATCTTATATAAATAAGTAATCTTGTAAATCAAAAACTGAAAATTCCAACAAATAGCACTAAAAAAAAAAACTGAATATTTGATACTAGCATTGAAGGGAAAAAAAAAAAAAAAAACTGGTTTTTCTAGCATCATCACTTAGTTCGCAAATTATTTTCTCTCTCTCTCTTTTTTTTTTTTTTGTCAATTTCTGCTCGCGAATTAACTCATGCTAAAAAAATCTCGCCATTTTTTTTTTATCAGTTTTAAATTTCAATTTTTTTTTTAATGTTAAAAATAATTTTTTGTTAAAAAGAAACCCATCTTGAAATTAGCATTAAGTGTTAGATTTTGAAAGCTAACCATTTTGAGATCCTCAACTTAAAAATGAATCCAAATACAAAAATATTACAAAATGAATTCTTTTTCCATGTTAAAGTACCATATTACCCTAATGAAGTCCATTTGCTCTCAAACTCACAATCACAATAATTGTCCTTCCTTCTCTTTTCTTCTTCTTCTTTATCTTTTTCTCTCCTTCTTCCGTGTCTTCTCTCTCTCTCTCTCTCTTCCTTTTTGCTCCGCCCTATCGCAGATCCTTCTTGTTCACTGCACAACCTCAGTTTCTCTCTCTACTTAGACATCTCTTCTTTGCCCAAAATTTTTGAAAATCTAAGGTAAATGACTTATTTTTCTATTGTTTTCAAGTTTTAAGGGTTACCGTTAATTTATTCTATTTATTTGGTTAAATGATATTCATTTGGAGTAATTAGCATGGACTTAGAGTTAATCAATAAAATTTATGGTAAGTTTGGCTTCATAAGATTTTGCTACATTTTCATCATGTCAGCCAGTTTGCACTCGTTAATGTCGTTGAGATTTTTCTCAACTACACTAGGAAACGCCATCATGTTATGACATTTCATTCTTGTTAAGAACTTGGTTTGTAAATCTTAACGTAGTTTATTATGAATTCCAAATGAGGCCGAGAAATCTCAATGCAGCTGAAAAATCAAAGCACTGTTATGAAATCGCAACCTAGTTGAGAAAATTCATATTTGGTTAAGAAATCTCAAATGGGTTTGGAGATGTAGTGAGGCAATTTCAATCCTTATCATGGCTTACATTTAGATTTTTCTTTCTTTTTTAATGCAATTAACCAGTATTTTGTTTAATTTCATTATGTGGAAATGGTGAAAATTGTCACTAAATTTAACTTCCCTTATGAAAAAATGCTAGAATAATAGTTTGAGTTTTTATATCACATAAAATGCGAACTATCAATTTTACCCTTAATGAATAAAATAAAAAAGTTTGGCTGAACCATTTTGATTTGATTTTTTATCTCAGTTTTGAAAGACCAAGATAAATTTGTGTTCTTCTCCGCAAGGCTATCGAATTGGTATAGCCTTTTGGTCGAAATGGTGCTTGGGTGAATAAAAAATTGAAGCTCAAAATACACTTATTAGGAAAAAAGTCCCGCATTAGAAAAATAAAGTAAGTTTGATATACAAATACATGTGCTATAGCTATAAGGTAACTTGTGAAGCACAAATGCTCTCTCTCGTGCACAAGATCTTGCCTTCAAAGGATGCATGTGTGCTACCTACATATACGAATGCAACTGCAATTCCAACCTAGGATATGTTTCACCGTTTTGCTGCTTGGATAATTTTTTTTTTTGTCATTTGGTTTTTCATTCAAGTTCATAATATCAATCCATTTTTTCGCTTAGATTGGTTTTTCTACTTCTAAAAATAGGTACCAAACTGTTAGACATTAGTACTGATTTTAAATTGGTTTTCCCGCATCTTAAATTGATTTTTCCATTTCTGCAAATGAGTACCAAATTATTGAACATTATGTACCGAATTTTTGGGAATATGTATTAAGCTTATGGAAATAGATGTTGATTTCTATAATTTTGGTATAATCCATGAACCCAAACCTCCAAAATCACCTCTTTCAACAAACCTAGACCCCAGCTTTATTTTTTTTTTTTTCAGACAAAAATGATCCTCACAAACCATCCTAAAACTTATTTATACCTAAAACAAATTAATAAATCCACAACAAACAACAATGACAAATTTCAATTAAACATAATAACAAAAAGACATTAGAATTGATTATTCGTGGTTCTCTTCCACCGTCACAGTCGTACACCATTGTCATCATCGTCATCGCTCATTGGTTGTTGTCTTCTCCTTCTCTTCTCTTTCTCTCTCTATTGTTGTTGCTTTGCCTATAAAAGTCACCCAAAAATATGAGTATACCACCATCGTTGCCACCATCTTCATCACGGTGGTGGTTGTCGTCATCATCGTCATCACTCATTGATGATTGTCTTCTCCTTCTCCTTCTTTCTCTCTCTTTTTTTTTTTTTTCTTTCTCTCTTGTTGTCTTCTCCTTCTCCTTCTCCTTCTCTTTCAAACTTAAAATTAGGTTTTATTATCAAGATATTTTTGTCTCGAACCCATAATAAGTGAGATAAAAAATACTAACTATTAGTCTAGTGATATTTTCATAATAGGCGCTGCTATTACTTCCATTAACCCTTTCATTTTTCCTTTGAATATACAATGACTTAATTTATTATGCATGGATCAAATTTGACAGTGAAAAATTCAAAGATATAATGAAAAAATAAAAAAAGACTGGTCAAATGTATTAATAAAAAACGAAACGCTAACTATGACAAATATTGAGATTATCAAAGTATATTTCCTAATCAAGTTGAGAATTCTCAACCAAGCATGGATTTTACAATTGGGTTGCAATTTCATGATAGAGTTTGTATTTCTCGACAATGTTGAGATTTCTTGGCCTCATTTTGAATTCTTAACCTCGTTAAGATTTCCAAACCAAGTTCAGATGTCGCAACATAGTAGCATTACCTACTGAAGTTGAGGGATCTCAATGATGTTATGAATACTAACTGGCCATGACGAAATGTAGCAAAGTCTTGGGAATGCAAAATCAAATGCATAGATTCACCATAAAAACTATTGAATAGCTCCAGTAGGCACATGCTAATTGCTCTAAATGACTACCCCTTCATTGAGAAAAAAAAAAAGAAAAAAGAAAACAGAAATTACCAACAATCAATGGCAAACCCTTAAAACCTAAACACCAAATAAAATATAAGTTTATTAATTACCTTTGATTTTCAACAATGTTAAAGAGATATTTAAGTAGAAACAATGGTAAAGGTTCTACAATGGCCAAGAAGGATTTGCAGTGGGGCAGAACAAAGAGGAACAGGAAGAGAGAGAGAAAAGAAGAAGATGAAGAACTAGAAAAAGGGACAATGGTGTGGGTTTGAACTTTGAAGAAAATTGCAAATGTGTTTCATTGAGGGTAGTATGGTACTTTCAAATGGAAAAAGAATGATTTTTGCAAAAAAAATTAGAAGGGTCATTTATCAGATTGAAGGTCTCAAAGAGTTAGATTTCAATAAAACCATAAAAAATTTTCATCTTCATAAGTTTAATTCGAAATTGATGTTTAAAGGATTGGTTTAAGCCATAACCTTTAATTTGATAGGGGATATAATTTGTAAAAAAATTAATGTTGTTAGGCTATTGATTGCAACCGAAGGTTGCCTTATACTCATCTCTGCACATGGAAGTAATGTAGGTTTTTATCTGAGATGATCTGACATAATTTTGTGTTTATCCTCCGAGTGTTTTGTTGCGTTATTGCTTATTGGGAGTCACTTAGAGTGATTTATCAATGGCCGGGCAATGGTCTTTTGTAGACTCACTAGTTGTTCATGGGGAGTTGCAATATTCATTTGCATCTCTTTTTGGATAGTCATGTCAATCTGCCATGGGACATGACTCTTTTTATTAGAGACCAGTCTGTTGAGTGTGTGGGGTGCACCATTTTCGTGGTGCAACTTAGCACATCTAACCCCCTTGCGTGTGGCCTAATGGATTTTAATCATATTCCATCATAATCTTCATGAGTTTAATTCACATTTAGCACATCATTTTTCTGGAATGTTAAGAGTCATTTTACTGTTATTATGTTTTTATTGGTAGTATTATGTATCATTTTGTTCTTTGAAAAGGGAGTTTAGGGCTCATTTTCTTGCTAATTTTGCTTTATTTTCTTTGAAGGATACAATGTGGCTCAAATGAATGTAGTCACTTTATTTAAAACCTTTTATAGGAACTGACTTAATTTAATAATATTTTTTTTAAATAAGTCTTAAAGACTAAAGAAATTTCTACAAGATTATATTTTACAAAAAATTATGGACTAACTTGATAATTCATTCATTATAAAGTTAATTTTCCTGGAACCAAACATCGTTTCTTTTCTTAAGAAGAATTCAATCAAATATAGCTTTTGAAGGTTATTGGATTCTGATTATGATAAGTTCGTCTCAAGGTCGTTTAGTATTACTTTTGAAAAGTTAAAATTTAATTATTTAATAATTTTGACATAAAAATTATTTAATAATTTTGGCGTAAAAAATGTGTTTGGTAAAACTTCTGAAAGTGATTATTTAATAATTTGAGTAGATTTAGTAATGGTTTTAAGAAGCATGTAGAGGTTTATTTTTGTATAGTGATAATCAAATAATCTATTATGAAACTTAATGAATTTTTTAAATGGTCAAATTATTTCGTTAATTTTAATAAAAAGACTTTTATATCTCAATCTTAATTATATTAAATCATATTTATATAAACATAAATTAAAATATTTTATTTTTATGTCTATTTTAAATATTTTATAAATTTACAACCGTTAACAAAAAATTTACTAAACATATATGGTCTGTTTCAACAATAGAAGTAATCAAACACTAGCTTGATTAACTTAACTACATATAATTTCTCCAACATAGCTATCAGTGATTATTTTAAAAGCTACAGCACTATCAAACTCGCTCTTAGAGGGGTCTTAGATTAAAGCCAGTGCAAATGTGCAATATGTATACGTCGATACATACTGTACACTCACTTTAGTTATCTTTTAACTTAATACATTACATACCTCCAGAGCGTTATCAGGGGTCTGGGTCCTAATACGCCCAATATTTCAAGCAGTGCTAGTTGAACGTGCAATTATAAATTTAAGCATCTTTTAATTTTTTTAAAAAATATTTTTTTAGTAGGCATAGAGAAGAATTTTATAATTAATGGTTTCAAAATTATTTTAATCTTTTAATAAAAAGACACTATGACATACAGCGAAAATCAGTTATTCATATATATATATATATATATATAAGATTTTTGAAGTATTCGTAACTACATTTTATAGTAGTAAAACATGTTCAACTTTGTTCATTAGTATTCTACGCATGATGGTCATTCGAAGTTTTGTCTTCTATTAATAAGAATTGTATACGTATAAATTCTATATTCTCTTAATCTGAGGATACGTTTACTTCAATTATAAAAATTGAAATGTCAATTAAAATGGTTTGAAATCAGAATGATATATCGGAATCAAAATAAGTTGTTTACTTCAACTGTAAAATCAAAATCGGAATTAACAATATTTCCATTGAATTGTTTGCCTTATTTTGGAATCGAAATGGATTAATGGCAAATTACAAAATGTCCTTGATTAAAACTATGGATTAATACATTATGTAAAATTGTGTTTAAAATGTAATGTTATCTTTTGTTATGTAACTCGTTGTAATAGGCTTAAAACGAAAAAGAAAAAACCTTTCTTAACAATATTATTATAAGTATATTGTGTATTTATATTGTATATTAAGTCGTAATTTATATATATATATATATAATGTTACCTAAAAATATGTTTACAATAATATTGTTAAAAACCTATCTTAACAATATTATTGTAAGCACATTATTATTATTTTTTTAATGTAAAAATACGTTATTTAATATATATATATATATTTTTAAAGAATGGTACAAAAGATTTTTTTAACTTGCAAAAAAGAATGAAAATGAGATTTTCAAGTAGAGTGAGGGGAATGGGATTCTAATTCCCAACCCCAAATTCATGTGGGACTCATAATTTCATTCATATTATAGAATAATTTTAGAGTAAGTAAACACTATCAATCATTTTCATCCTCATTCTTTGATCCATCAAATAAATACACCATGAGTTTTTGTTTAATTTTTTCTATACATATAATTGGTGGTTGAAAAGTAAATATGATAAATAATTATATCCTAACTATTTGTTAATAATGCTTATGTACTATGACATTAGACTAAATCAGTAAGAAACTAATATTAGGAGTGGATCAAATTAATATGGATATGTTGATGTCGGCAGATAAAAGTATTCCTTTGCAGAAAATGAGAAAACAACTAAGCAAGTCTTCGGTTTCAAACCGTTGAACGTAGTGAAAGGTTTGGATTTTCAATGTCTTTTAAATTCACAACACATGTTAGAAACGTAGTGAAAGGTTTGGATTTTCAATGTCTCTTATTTCACAACACATATTAGTTGTGTATAGTTCAAAACAAGGGGCTTCGTCGGGGGAATTCCTAAACAAACAGTAGTCTATGTTTCCTTCAATGGCTTTTATTTTTTCAGATGTGTTTCTTCCAACATTTACCACTGCTCTAGAAGAGGAGGTTAGGCGAGCCAATGGGCTCAGTTTCACTGTAAAGCTACCAACTGGAACAGGATTAGAAAAGTATTAATATAACTAATGATAAATTAAACTGAATAATTAAATATAGATAATGGTAAACATCCAACACTCTTATCTAATTTTTTTAATCCAATTTTATATGAGAGTTAATTTGTTATTTTCATATCAACTGTCTTATTAACCTTAAATTTTAATATTTAATGATATATTAATTATCATATAAAGTTGAATGAAAAAATTTGATAAAAGTACTGCATGTCTACTATCATTCAATTAAACATAGTCACAAGTGATATATTAGCCACAATGCACTTTTTTTTTTAGAAGATGCCACAATGTACTTATTTGTAAATCAAACACTTAATTAAATAAATATGATTTATGTATTTTTATAACTCAATGCCACTAATAATGACTAATGTAATCGTCAATTTCTCTCAAAAAAAAAAAAAAATGTAATCATACAATTGTATGTATGTAATATGGTATATTGTATAAGCATTCAAATAAGTTTAAATCGTCGGTCTCAATTGTACTCTGGTTGGTCCCATTAAAAAAAAATGAAAAAGCTCAAATGGTTAATATTTCTTAATACTTGCACAAGCTTTTCTTGCAATGCAAGACAGAAAAATAAGTTTCCAAAAAAAAAGAAGAGTAATTACAATTTAATTATCCAGTTCAAATTCTAATTCAAGCGGAGCAAGATTTTCAGTGTTATTACAATTTACCTCCTACCGTTAACATTCCTCTGTTAAAATTAATTGAATAAGGGGTAAAATTATCTTTTCACCTTACATTTTATTCTTTTTTTAAAATAAATTTTTAAAACTTCAAAATAAATTAAATAAAAAGATTTTTAACCATAATGGACATTAATTAAAAAATTTATATAAAAATTTAAAATTATATAATTAAATAAGAAAATCATCATCATCGCGTGCAAACCAAATTCTTTCTATGTTCTAGTCGAACCCAAAAATCCAGGTTTTCAGTCGACTAGAAACCAAATTTCTAGGTTTCCAATCTTCAATCAAAGCCAAACATCATCTTCAATCAAACCCAAAATATCATCTTCAAACATCAACTAGAACCCCTGAACATCATCTTCACTCAAACCCCTATTCTTTAATCAAACACAAACATCATCTTCTTAAAGCATTATCTTCAACCAAAACCCAAACATCATTTTTTAAACATTGATTGGAAACCCCAAACTTCATCTTTAATCCAACCCAAAAAATAAACCCAACATCGTCAATCATCAAACAATATCGTCATGAAATCTTCATATGATGAATCCATACCCCAAAATGAGAGTGAGGAGAGTGAGAAGAGATATGATTATACCAGGTTTCGGTCGTAGAAACCCAAAAATGGGTTTCGAAACCTTAACTTATTTGCGTTCATCATACCCAGTTGATGTAATGTTGGTATGATTGGAACCTAGCCACATGAATATCATCTGAGTTTGATTATCAATGATCGGTGATGACACCATCAAAATCGGTAAGGAAAGAACGATGGTGGAGAGAGGAGTGAGGAAAGCGGCAACAGAGAGAGGAGAGTGAGGATCGCTACTGGTGATGTCATCCGGGAGTGCAAGTGGCGGCGGTACCGTCGACGGAGAGATAGATGGAGAGAGAGAGAAGGTGGAGAAGAGAGAGAGAGAAAGAAGATGATATTTTTTTAATTATTCAAGAAAAACTTTGAAATAACTTAAATAAACAAAAAATAAACAAATCTCCGTGATCAACTAGATCAATTTCAATGATTAAGGATAATTTCATTTTTTCGCCACTTTGATGCCGTTTACTGTCAAATGCAATGAAATCTTGTTAATGGTAGGGGGTTCAATTATAATAATAATAAAATTTTTGTTTCATTCGAATTAGAATTTGAATTGTGTAGTTAAATTGTTATTTGCTAGAAAAAAGAAAGGAAGAATTTGAAGAAAATTTCCAATAACAAAGAAACGCAGCCCATAGATTGTAAAGGATTCCAGGCGGGGTTGTTGGGGTGTGGGGAGCACGGAATGAGTAACTTGTACGAATAGAAAACCACCATACAACTTTCCTGGCACAGCTTCTTAACCATACCAGGTATCCTCATTTCAATGGGCCGAGCGTACACACGAAAATTTGACTTCATGAATAGACAGGCACGTGGTATGACTTATTGCAAACATCACGAAAATCTGACACACAAAAGAGCAAATCTTCTATATTCTTGTTCGAGAAACTATTTGACCGTTGAAAAACGGAAAACATCCCTGCTTGCTCCCTGCATTGTACCACTATAAAAACTCCTACAACTCCGCTTCAACAGAAACCAAAAACCATCAGAAGAAACTGAGAGCCTAAGCCAATCAACTAAATGCAAAACAGTGCTTCAACTCCCTCACTGGGCCCAGGTGGGTTGGACCTCTCCCAGGCCTTCCTCAAGCCCATTCAATGCACCGCCCCGCCCTCCCCTACTAAACGCAACACCAAGATCTCCGTCATCGGCGCCGGAAATGTGGGTATGGCTATTGCCCAAACCATTCTTACTCAAGACTTGGTCGACGAGTTGGCTCTCGTCGACGCCAAGCCTGATACGCTACGTGGCGAGATGCTCGATCTCCAACACGCGGCGGCTTTCCTCCCCCGTACCAAAATCAGCGCTTCCGTTGACTACTCTGCGACCGTTGGATCTGATCTTTGTATTGTGGCGGCTGGCGCCAGGCAGATAGCAGGCGAGTCTAGGCTTAATCTGTTGCAGAGGAACGTGGCTCTCTTTAGGCACATTATTCCTCCGCTCGTCAGGTACTCTCCGGACTGTATTTTGCTGATCGTGTCGAATCCTGTGGATGTGTTGACTTATGTTGCGTGGAAGCTGTCCGGGCTTCCTTCGAATCGGGTTATGGGGTCGGGTACAAATCTGGACTCGTCCAGGTTTAGGTTCTTGATCGCGGATCATCTTGACGTCAATGCTCAGGATGTTCAGGTACTCATTTTAAATTAAAGGGGTAATCTAGTTTCCCTCCTAGTACTTGGCGTACTCACTGGTCACCTCTATAGGTCATAGAAATCTCATTTTATATTTTTTGTTAACTCTATTAGTTAAAAATGGATACAGACTATGAGAGCGTACGAAAAGATTAAATTATCCCTCAATTAAAAATTCAAAAAAAAGATAATTTTAATTTACTTTATGTTGTTTGACGAAATCGTTAATTATAACTCTAGTTTATAAAAATCTCATTTTACCATTTCGTTGACATTATTAATAAAAAGGTAGTGAAAAGATCTAACTGTCCTTCAATTAAAAATAAAAAAAAATTATTTAAAATTTTTTATGAAAAAAATAAAAAAAAATATGAAGATCAAATCTCTAGATTATATCTCCATCATCCATCAAAAGTTGATAGACGGTAAAAATTTATAGTGTAATATATCTTGTTCTTTTTCAATGAAGAACATCAAAGAATAATGTTCCTCTTCTTCATTTTCATCAACAAATACCAAATCAATAACAACAAAAAATAACATCTTGAGACCTTATTGTATTTGAAAAAAAAAAAAAAAAAAGAGAAATTGAAGAGCAGTTGAAGAGCAGTCATTGTTCTTGTTCTTCATTTTTCAATGTAGAAGAACCCACATTTATCATCCTCAATCCACCATATCAGTTGATCATTATCAACCCATGCATTATCATCATCATTAGCGTAAACCTATCATTAACCCACCATTAGTAACATTAACACACAATCATCATCATCAACCATCTGAAAAAAGAAAAAGAAAAAGAAAAAACTAAAAAGAAATGGAAAACATTAGGGGTTTTCCATGCGATAAAGACCAGAACTGGTCTCCTTAGCGATGTAGACCAGATCTGGAGGATGTTGGGTATTGAATTGGTGGAGATCCGCCTAGGTTTTTTTTTTTTTTTTTAATATTTTTTTCCATCTTCGATGGACGGTAGAGATAACATTTCTCTTTCAAAAAGTTTGTTTTAATTTAATTAATTAATTAATGTTATTATATATTTATCCTGCTTTAATGGTTTTGCTTTTCCACATGGTCAAACATTAACTTTTAAAGTTCAAGTTGACGGTGAATATTATTTTGGATATTTTTATAAATTATAAGGGGTTTTTTTTATCTATTTTATAAATCAATAAAGAGATATTAACAATTTTACAAAACAGCAGAGAGATTTTGGCTATTTCATCAAATTACAAGAGAAAATGGAATTATTCCTAAATTAAATTGTCATGGTGTCCCAAAATTTATTCTTTTTTTTTATCAAGTATAGCTTCTTATGTTATGTGGATTCTGGTAATTTTATGGGAGAAAAACTTCAATTTAGTCTCTGAGTTTTATCAAACCAAACAAGGGTCTTATGCTCTCAGAATATAATTAAAGGTTTTGTCCCGAACAGCTTTTAAAGGTTAGTGGATTCAGTCTACGTATGTTATAGTCTTGAAGGACTTTTAATCTCGTTGGTTTACATGATAACCAAGTTGCAACTAATATATTATGTCGTGTTATGATATAAATTATATACTATATAGTTTGTCCTTGAATTTTGATTAGATTGGTTTAATTGGATGCTATATTCCTTACACTTACATCATTAATTTAACTGACAATTGTGGGTTGTGCGTTTGAGTTGTATTCTTTTTCTCAAATTGGAATTAACTGGAAAGAAAAAGAGAGAAAAACTAGGATGAAATGTTGATATGATGATAAGTATCTTTTATAAATGTAGGCTTGCATAGTTGGGGAGCATGGGGACAGCTCAGTGGCGTTGTGGTCTAGTATAAGTATTGGAGGTGTGCCAATACTGAGCTTCTTAGAGAAACAGCAAATTGCATACGAAAAGGAAACGCTAGAGAAGATACACAAAGCCGTAGGTAGACAGTGCATACGAAGTGATAAGCCTGAAAGGCTACACATCCTGGGCAATCGGGTACTCAGCGGCCAGCTTGGCTCGATCCATATTGCGAGACCAAAGGAAGATTCATCCTGTGTCGGTTCTCGCGAAAGGTTTCCACGGCATCGACTGCGGTGATGTCTTCTTGAGTTTGCCGGCTCTGCTTGGTAGGGGTGGCATAATGGGCGTTACCGACGTCCATTTGACAGAAGAAGAGGCTCGACGGCTCAGAGGCTCTGCTAAGACCATCGCCGAGGTGCAAAACCAACTGGGTCTTTGAGAATTAATAAAACTAGGTAATCAAAAAGCAAACACATCTTAGTTTTGCTTGTCATCATTTACTAATTTATTACGTTGGTTGCTCATGCTTTTAATATCTTGTACTGAAACTTCCTGATTTACTATTTTGGATTATAATATAATATAGCAAATTACTAAAAACTCCATGTATGTCTATTGATAAATGGACACCACATTTGTCCTTTATTAACTAATGACAAGTTAAACTGAATAAATAATGATAAATATTCAACGTTCTTATCTAATTTTTTTTTAATCCAGTTTTATATGGAAACTTATTTGTTATTATTTATCAAATTATCTTATCAATCTCAAATATAAATATTTAATGACATATTAATTATCATATAAAGTTGAACCAAAAAATTGAATAAAAATATAGAATGTCTACTGTTATTCAAATAAACATAGTCACAAGTGATATATTAGCTTGAGTTTTAGCCACAATGCACTTATTTATAAATCAAACACTCAATTAAATAAATATGATTGATGTATTTTTACAACTCAATACCACTAAAAATGACTGATGTAATTGTACAACTGTATGCAATATGGTGTATTGTATAAGCATTTAAATAAGCTTTAACTGTTGGTTTCAGTTGTGCCCTGATTGGTTCCACTAAAGCATATAAAATAAAAAATAATAAAAAAAAAAGCCTTAAACGGTTAATACTTCTTAATACTCGCATAAGCTTTTCTTGCAATGCAAGACAGAAAAAGAAGTTTCCAAGAAAAAAGAAAGAATTTGAAGAAAATTTCCAATAACAGGGAAAGGAAACGCAGCCCATAGATTGTGAAGGATTGGGGGGATCAAGAAATGAGTAGTGAGTACACGAATACAAAGCCACCGCACAGCTTCCCTGGCAAAGCCTCTTAATCATACCACGTGTTCTCATTTCAATGGGCCGAGCGTACCCACGAAAACTTGAATTGACGAATAGATAGGCGCGTGGTACGACTTATTGCAAACATCTTTACAGGGCGAAAATCTGATAGACAAAAGAGCAAATCTTCTATATTCTTGTTCGAGAAATTATTTGACCGTTGAAAAACCGAAAACATCCCTGCTTGCTCCCTCCATTGTATTGTGTACCACAATAAAAACTTCCCCAACTCCGCTTCAACACAAACTAAAAAACCATCAGAAGAAACTGAGAGCCTCAGCCAATCAACAAAATGCAAAAGAGTGCTTCAACTTCCTCACTGGGCCCAGGTGGGTTGGACCTCTCCCAGGCCTTCTTCAAGCCCATCCAAAACACTGCCCCTCCCTCCCCTACCAAACGCAACACCAAGATCTCCGTCATCGGCGCCGGAAATGTGGGTATGGCTATTGCCCAAACCATTCTTACTCAAGACTTGGTCGACGAGTTGGCTCTCGTCGACGCCAAGCCCGATAAACTACGTGGCGAGATGCTCGATCTCCAACACGCGGCGGCCTTCCTCCCCCGTACCAAAATCAGCGCTTCCGTTGACTACTCTGCGACCGTTGGATCTGATCTTTGTATTGTTACGGCTGGCGCCAGGCAGATAGCAGGCGAATCCAGGCTGAATCTGTTGCAGAGGAACGTGGCTCTCTTTAGGGATATCATTCCTCCGCTCGTCAAGTACTCTCCGGACTGTATATTGCTGATCGTGTCGAATCCTGTGGATGCGCTGACTTATGTTGCGTGGAAGCTGTCCGGGCTTCCTTCGAATCGGGTTATCGGATCGGGTACAAATCTGGACTCGTCCAGGTTTAGGTTCTTGATCGCAGATCATCTTGACGTCAATGCTCAGGATGTTCAGGTACTGGTTTTAAATTAAATTATCATGGTGTCCCACAATTTGTTCGTTTCTGATCATCAAGGATAGCTTTCTATGTTTTGCGGATTTTTGATAATTTTGTCAAACAAAACAAGGGTCTTATGCTCTCACTCTCAGAATAAATTAAAGTTTTTGTACCGAACAACTTTTTAAGGTTAGTGGATTCAGTGTATGTATATTATAGTCTTGAAGGGTTTTAAGGGTTTTAAAAGTTGTTTGTTGACATGATGAACAAGTTGTAATTAATATATTATGTGTTATGTCGTGTTATGATATAAATTATATACTATATATAGTTTGTCTATGAATTTTGATTAGATGGGTATAGTTGGATATTAATTTAAGAGACATTGTGATTATGTGCTTTTGCGTATTATTCTCTTTCTCAAATTGGAATTAACCGAATTAAAAAAAAAACACTGGGATGAGATGTTGATATGATGATAAGTATCTTTTATAAATGTAGGCTTGCATAGTTGGGGAGCATGGGGACAGCTCAGTGGCGTTGTGGTCTAGTATAAGTGTTGGAGGTGTGCCAATACTGAGCTTCTTAGAGAAACAGCAAATTGCATACGAAAAGGAAACGCTAGAGAAGATACACAAAGCCGTGGTAGACAGTGCATACGAAGTGATAAGCCTGAAAGGCTACACATCCTGGGCAATCGGGTACTCAGCGGCCAGCTTGGCTCGATCCATACTGCGAGACCAGAGAAAGATTCATCCTGTTTCGGTTCTCGCAAACGGCTTCCACGGCATCAACTGCGGTAATGTATTCTTGAGTTTGCCGGCTCTGCTTGGTAGGGGTGGCATAATGGGCGTTACTGACGTCCATTTGACTGAAGAAGAGGCTCGACGCCTCAGGGACTCCGCTAAGACCATCGCCGAGGTGCAAAACCAATTGGGTCTTTGAGAATAAATGTAAACTATATATCGAAAAGCAGACACATCTAGGTTTCGCTTGTCATTTACTAGTAATTTACTACGTTGGTTGCTCTTGCTTTTAATTTCTTGTAATGAAACTTCCTGATTTACTATTTGGATTATGATATAATATCTGTCTCAGACTTTCATGCTGTGTTTGGACGCCAAGATTGAAGACCAAATTGGATACAAAAAGGGATATAATTTTTGTGACAACTGTTTGATGTTTTGATTGTGTAGGATATGAGTGTACATTCGTATAATCGTATCCAACAATATAGGTTATTCAAAAGCCTATCTATCTGATGGGTTTTTGTACTTTTGTTGTATCCAATGCTGTCATACGGATTTATTTATTTATTTTGTCTTTGAGTCATTATTGTTTCATGTCAGCAGAACTTTTAACATTTGTTTGGAATTGTTTTTATTGTGAGTTAACAGTTTTATTGAATTATAAAAATTTAAATTATATTTATTTATAAATATAAAATTTAATTGAAAATAATTATATTTTGTTATATATTTTATTTTAAATTTAAACTTTATGATTTAGTTTTTTTATATTATATAAAGGGGTTGGCTTTATTAAAAAAAATTAAATTGATTTTATTTATTAAATAAAAATTTTCATTTAATTTATAAAATCATAGTCAAACAATCTAATATAACAACAAAGATAGTATTATATTGTAAATGTTACCTGGGCCCAGATCTGGTAGATTCCAATCCATCAGATATATTCTTAAATTATAATCCAAGTCGAAACCAGAGACGGGGAGGATCGTAGCTCATCCATCCCATGGGCACCACCACCACGACGACCGCAACCGTAAAGGCACCACGGTCAGTCCTCCACCAGCTGATAACTCTAGACACCACTCTATCTCAGTCCCTTCACACACGGTTCAACCCGTTCATACCCGGACACTTGCTCCTCCTTCTCGAATACTCGGCCGATTTCCGTCTCTTCTTCCCCGTCTCCCTCTCTCTCTACTTGACGCCGTTCCGTCAGTCGTACCTGATCCCGTTCCTTGCTGGCCTCCTCATCGACCTCCTCTTCATCGGCCTCGTCAAATCCCTCTTCCGCCGATCTCGCCCTCACTACAATCCCAACATGACCCCCGCCGTCTCTATCGACCATTTCTCTTTCCCCAGCGGCCACGCCTCTCGCGTCTTCTTCATCGCCGCTTTCGCTTCCTTCTTCGCTGTTTCCGAATCCACCGGTTGGTTCCTCTTATGCGTCTGGACCTGGGCTCTGCTGACCTCGCTTTCCAGAGTCTTCCTTGGAAGACATTTTGTCCTTGATGTTTTTGCTGGAGCCTGTGTTGGCGTGCTTGAAGCTCTCTTTGCGTTTCGCTTTTTGAGGTAGATTTACTTTTTTTTTTTTTTTTTTTATGAAATTGAGTAGTGCCGCTGAGAACACTTACATGAATTACTTGTAAATTGTAATTCTTGAACATGAATGGATCATTGTCAATCTTTTTGTTCAAATTAATTTATTCTGCGATAAATTAAGCTTTGCACTAGTTGATTGAAGTTGATTGATTGATTAAAAGAGAAAAGTTTTGTGCAACTTTAAATGAACTATGAGTTGTGATTGTTCAGTTAAGGATATTGTGGATTAGTATACTGGCCCTCTGAATTTAATCGGTCATTTAGGGAATTGAATCACTAATTTTTGGTTCCAGGGAATAAGGTTTGTCTACTTTCTATAACATTCTGTTCCTTCATGTTTCTCATTATTGTTTCTTATGTGTTAAATCATTTTCAATGTTTTGCTTTAATTTATGTGAAACTAATTTGCCCAAGAGATTAGTTACCAGTTTATATTGATTGTTAAATGCATAAAAAACATTGAAATTTATGTTTAAGAAAATAGTGGAGAAGTAAGATTGAGAGAGAGAGAGAGGGGGGTGAAAAGAAAAATTTTGAAGATTGAATGAAGTTCAGCTACGAGAAAGAAAAAGTAAAGCATGAAGCACAAAAGAGGGGAAAAAGGAGTTAGATACTATAATATAGTTTGAAAGGGAAAAACAGATTTTTTTTTTTTTTTAATTCCATCTAGGTGCAAAATTAATACAATATCACAAAAAATAGCACTTTTGTTATTCTCCTGTTTTGATTTGGTCTTTTCAGATACAATCCAAACACTCTAACCTGACAACTGTTTTTTTTAAAAAAAACTATTTTTGTGTCCATTGTTACAGAAGAAAAAATACGAATTTGGATACTGCAAATGCCTCTATAGAGATAGCAATCTCTCAAGTTTGTTATTACTCTATCTTTTATTAATTTTACTGCAGAAGAAACAACACTAGTAGAGTAAGTTTCACTAGGATATATATATATTAATGTTCTAAAAATCGTCCTACCGCTTGTGCCTGAAAAAGGCTTTAGGTGCTGGTCCAACTAATCGGCACTAGGCTGCGCCCGGGTGCTGTTAGGCAGACTCCACAGCGTAGTCACCACAGAGATGAGTTTTGTTTTGCCAAAAAGCCTCTAGGTGCCAGTCCTACTAATCGGCGCTAGGCCGCACCCAGGTGTCGTTAGGCAGTCCTGCAGCGTAGTCACTGCAGAGATAATTTTTTTAATTTTTTAAAAGGTTTCAACAAAAGGCCAAAACAGCACTGTTTTGGAAGTTTTAATTTTCTTGTAAAACACCCCCACAACAGTTTTAAATTTTTTTTTCAAATACACCCAAATGGCGCTCTTTTGATTGTTTATTTTAGAAAAAAAATTAAAAAACGAAACAGTGCCGTCTTCCCCAAAATGAAACCTTAAGGCTTGGTTCTAATTGGGCCAGCGAAACCAAGGCATCATCATAGAGTCTGCATCCCAATCCCAAGCAGTAAACTTTAAGTCGTCCTTACTTGGTATAGGTTCAGTTAAATGGCTTAGCTTCCTTTTTCCCTTTAAAAATTGCTTCACTAGTTAAGACCAAACCAAATAATTTTGACTATTAAATAATCTCTTGGAGACTTTTGGGTTGATTTTTTAGCAAGATTGACGTAGGGATTAAACAAGGAAAATAAGTTATAAGTTTAAAGGAAAATCTTTGGTTATGAAAAAACAATAATAAAATTCTGCTACCAGCAATGAAGGCTGAAGAAAAAGGAAAAATATATATATAGCAGAATGAAGGCTGTAGAAAAAAAAATTCATCCGTCATGTCAACAGTTAGGCTGAAGAAAAGCAGTCTTCAGCAGAATTCGCTGCCAGCAACAACAAAAAGAACAGGGCAACCAAGGTGAAGAATGAAAACAAAAGAAAAAGGGCAACTAAGGCCAAGAGATAAAAAACTGCAATAAGGCCAAGAGAGAAAAAGTCATAGAAAGAGAACCAATACCCTAATGATACTAATTGATCAACCAATGAAGAATTTTTTATGTTGCCGTCTTTTGCCACCGTCTGTGCTGGTAGATGGTGGCACAAAGAATGTGATCCTAAGGTTGTGTTTACCATTTAGAAAAATAGTCTCTCATATAGTTATTTATGGAGAAAAATTACAACATTTATAGGAGTTTTAGACTAACATAAATTAGGAAACTAAACTAAAATAGGAAACTAACAGAAACTATGAAACTGAACTGACACAAAGTAAGAAACTAAAACAAAATAGTAAGCTAAAATAAAATAGAAAACTAAATTAGGAAACTTTCAATCTGATTTTAAGATTCTAATTCTATGAGGAATCTGTCAACAATTTTAGATTGTTATCTTATCTTCTGATTCGTGTTGTAACATATGTTAATATGCTCTTCGTTAATAATTCAGTTGTTTCCTTTGTGATCAGGCAAATTATAGGTATTTTCTTCGGTATAATTTGATCTTGTCTCTAGTCCTGGTGAACGATTGCCGGCATTTCATTATGTATCTCTTGATAGATTATTTGGGTTAACCATCCATAATTGATCTTTGATTTTGATGACATGCTTCCCATGGTGGTCAGTTTTTCTTAATCCAACTTAAGATTTTATTTTTATCCCTCATGCCAATTTAAAGCAAAGGGTGACAAGCTTGATATGCAAAAACATGTTTTGAGGGAGGAATATGATGTTGTTCATGTAAGAAATCACATAACCTTTTAATCTAGTATGTCTATTGTAGAAGGAATAATATATATTGTTGCTTGAGAAGAAGTTACTCATCAGTCATCCCTAGGATTATTAGGTCGTCCTAAGCCGCAGCCTAGGTCAGCTCAAAGGGTAAAGTACCAAATCTTGTCTCAAGCTCAGCTCAATTTATGACATGAATGTTACCCTTATATATAGCTAGGCTCATCCTCTTAGCCTAGCATTGGGCTTAGTTTGTGCTGGTCCAAAGTACGAAGTAATTAAAAACTGAGCTTCCTAATAGTTTCACCAAGAATGGAGTCGTGAAAATCATTTGTAATTTGCTTCAATGCACTATATTCGTGTTTTAGCTTGTCCAGTTCGTTGTTGCATTAAAGTTGGTTTCCTACTAATTTCATTTAGATTGAATCAGGTTGCTGCATAGCACAGTAACATAGCATTAGGATATATACTTATTGGGATATCAGTCCAAAAATTCCGAGAAAGGGCACTACTAATCCATCAGCTGTTGCTTCCATGGGATCAGTGGGATCTTAATCTAGGCATTGTTGCCCTGCCCAGTGTTTCACTTTCTTATTTTCTTATCCGCTTGAGATGGTTTCATCTGTGTGTGTGTTTTTTTTTTTTTTTGAGTTTGGGTTTCATCTGTGTTTTGATATATGATATTTCTGTTAAACATGAAACTTTATTGAGTTCTGACAGTGTGAACTTTTTCAATTCCATGTAGTCAGATGGTATTCTTTCTTTCAGATATTGGTGATTAAGCCGCACATATGGGATCTATAAATACACGTTTTTACCAAGAGTAAACTGGCGATTCATTGTTACTCTGCGCAGTCTGTTACCATCACTTGGATATCGATTGACCTATTATTGTGCTTCGGCTGCAGATTATCTTTAAATGTATGGCATGTTTGAATGTTTCAAAACGAAAATTTTAAAAGCAGAGTTGTTGAGGAAGGCCTGTAGCATCTCTACTAATATAGAGCAAGCGCATATTCTCATGCCAAAACACCCAGTCTTGCCATGTCAGATTGTGCATCACAATCATTATGGAACATTCTGAGACTGTTATGGATGCCATTAATCATATAAAGCTTGAAGTGGCAATGTTTTCAAGGCTCCTTTACTGTTCTTAAAGAGCTTGCAGTCTGCCACCGACATAAAAATTCCTCACATTATGAAGGTTGTAACTTGTAATTGGCTAATAGGTGGTGAGATCAACCGTTGATAGTGGGAGTGGAAAAAAAAATATTGTTAGCCAATTACAGTGAATTAGGTTGACCAGATGTGCAAAAGTTTCTTTTCTACTTTTTATGCCTCTAGAAAATCCCCTACATCAATTACTTATGCTATGCTTCGAAGTGAAAATTTAGTTCTATAAAAATAATAAAATGAAAAGTTGTTAGCTCAATCATTCATCTAATATCTACTTTATTCGCGATAAGTTTTATCCGATAAGGTTCTGTTTTTGATTGACTGCTTGATTGTGACGTCATAAATTAGCTTGATTATCGCTGACGATTGTAAAATGTTGCTAGTTTTATCGTTTCTGTTGTATGATAATGGTAAAGTGAGACATACCTAGACATAAAGAGGTTTGGTGCCTCTCCTAAGTCCTAGACTTTAGCATTCTTGACACTGAGAGGTTCTCGTTTGGGGGCTTGCGCAAATTTGGATCGATGCATTTAACACAATTCTTGTACTGTTGTTATTTTATCTATTTTAATTGTTGTTTCTGAAGTAGAGTTTCATATATAATCTGTCTGAAAACTCTTCTTTATGTTACTATCATGTTGTTTTTTCTGTAGAAACCAAGTTGCAATAATGTTTTTCTGTTGAAACTGATGATGGTTTGTGTCTTTAATTATGGTTGGATGTAACTGTCTGCTTTATATGTTTATAGGTCCTACCGTGGAAATAATCTCTCAACTTGTGGTTGGTTTCTAAGGCTTGTCAGCCATTATGGATAGATCGAGCCGAAATTTTGGCAAAGATGTCGTAACAGAAGCTTGCTAATTTGCAGGACTGTTGCATATGTGCTTTGTTTTTACTTTTATTATGTGATCTTAGCTTGAATCCGGAAAAGCCGGGTTTCCTGGAAAATCTAGACCAAGCTTTCTCTATCTTAACAGAAAGGGACAACCATTCAAGCCTAGTGAGATTGTGCATGTGTTGATGTCTCATTGAGTTGAAAATAGATTGAGACAAGTAGAATAATAATTCAATTATCAGAATTTTGATGCAGTATATCCAGTTGTCGGTAAATGTCTTGTATCATGTTTACAACTCTTCTCATATTGCTATAGAACTTGGCAAATGTCTCGTATCATCTTTAGAACTCTTTAACTTGGAAGAGATCTAATAATATTCAGCCTGACATAAACTTTTGTACGTATAATTACAGAATTAAACACTGAGGCAGAGAAGTCAAACTTAGTGACAGTATATAGCATAGCAAACGGTTTATCTCGAGAGATGGGTGATGACTGTGATCTAATTAAACAAAGCTTTCAACGAATACATTCGTATGCTATAGTTGGTGGTTTTGCACAGGCCAATCCACATGATATAACTTAGTGAAAGCTATAGTTTTTGGCCAAACCTTTAATCCAACATCCCAACATTTAAAAAAATAATAATAACATTGTGTTCCTAGTCAAAGTTCTGGGTTGATCAGTTGTGTGTACGCGACTCGATGGTGTTTTTAACTTGTGAGTTTGTACTGATGTTAGAATCGGAGAATCTGAAATGTTAGACCAGTGAAGCCCTTGACCTTTTGTTGACTTCATGGTTCAGTTGTCACACCATGTTGGGAAAGGAATGCAGACATGTGAGTGTAACTGTGTTCTGTGCAAAACAGTTATGTTTTTGGGAAGGATATGTGCGGTGCGTGGCATTAGATATGTCGTTGAGCTAAGAAACATTGGGTTTTTTTCTCGTTTTCCAAAGGATTAGGACCACAGGGTCAAATTGGATTTTGGGTGGAAGAGACTTGGTGGATTCAATTTCACACACATTTAAATTTGGATTTAGTAGCCAGTTCATCATCATTGCTGGCACAACCAGAGGACCTGGACACGGAGATTCAGACGAGAAAAAAGACTGACACCACAAGCATTTTACAGGACTAAGATTTTTCAGGAGTTTAAAGAGAGAGAGAGAGAGAGAGAGAGAGAGAGAAAGAGAGTGCATCATTTGGAGTCCTGCCTTCTTGCCCCTACCTCTCGCTGTCAACAAAGCACTACATTTTGTTTTCTTCGTGACTGAAGAAGAGAGGGTTATGATCTACGTTCGTTTTCTTCTTATGTTATTTGTTCAAATTAAGGTCAATTTTTGCCACTTGATGCTTGTCTTGTTTACAAATCCAACAAGCCAGACTATTAGGGGATCACATAAAAATCAAGGGTGAACTATTTTTGAACCGCTATGTTTGATCACCCGAAAGGCATTAAGTGTTTTGACCAAAGGATCCTGCTTGAATTAATATAAGACTGACCCACTTGGGACATATTTTAAAGAAATCAAATGACATGCATGTGACCTAGAAGATTTTCACCGACCAGATGAATATTTTGTTTTGACTAATCTAGTGTTAATTTTTGGTTGAGTTCATCTCTCACAACAGCAGATAATGATTGCTGCCACTTGCAGTTGTTTTGTGAGAGTGTAGCTTGACTATTTTACTGCAATCATTTCACTTCTTGTGCTTTCTGAAAAATGATATGAATTGGAACTTCACTAAAAACGATCAAGAAAAACATTGTGTTTTTATATTAGTACGTTGATAGAGTTATATATATACATATAGCCAGACATTAGCATTCATACATATATTTGCATGCTTCTAGGAGGAGACAAAAATCAAGAACGGTGCTTGATTATTTCCATGTGATAACATTTTTGAGTAGCAAACAAAAAGAAAAGAAAATTCCAAGATTTTCATTCACACTAACTTAACTAGAAATTTCGTTTCAAAGAAGGCAGTACCCTATCTTGTCTTTCACACAGGATATTTCCTCTCAATAATTGTAATATATACATCATTATGTCAATGACCTTTTATTTCTTTATAAGGGAAAATATATATATATATCTTAAGTGCGTAGGATGTAACGTATCCGGGCGCTAGTAAAGTGAATTTGAAGAGTTTACTTTATAGTTTGTATTTCCTTTGGTAGAATGTAGGACTGTATTTGTAATTTTAATAATTTTTTTTTCTATTATCCTCCTTAAATTGAGATTGATTTTTGTTTTGAGAGCATCTATATATGGAAACTGTTTTAATTAAAGTTTATAATTAACTGTAATTTTTACAATTTTCTATCCCGACTTTTTTTATCTAAATGATGACATGTTAATCGTATAGCACCACTAAGAGCATCTTCAATGCTCTCATAAATTATGTTTTGAAAAAAAGTATCATATCATCAATTAATGTCAAGAGATACATAGCTATCATTTAATAGACAGTTAAACTAAAAAATTGTCCTCTAATGCTTCCATATATATTTAATACTTTCATATTTTTCGCTTAATGTTTCTATTTTTTTTTTTTAAAAGAAAAAATTGATTAGATTTGAAAATTAGAATTAAATAATTATTAATTTGCTAATATGGTTGTCTAATACACTATCTAAAAATAGATAGTTATATTGACAATATCTATTTTTTTCCTTACGATCTTAGCTTAATATTGATGAGTGATAATTGCAATGAAGAGATTTATTTTAACTCAATATCTATTCATTTTATATGATATATAATTTTTTTACAATGAGAGGATTGGAGACACTTTAATATACATCTGACATATATTACGATATTATCTCAATTTTTATATGTTATTTAAATTATTAAATTGAACACTTCAATTGAGATAATATGTGGTCTTTCATCTATCATAGTAATTAATTTGTACAAAAATTAAGCAGAGATCTCTTGTAATCACAGATCATCTAACTAACTTGAATAATTTCTTTTTTGCCTATTCAAACTTCTAACGATCATGGAGTGTGTGACATGTACGTAAACGTCTCGCAAGCTAGAAAAGTCGACAGTCAATAAAACATGCCACATGAAGCTTCAAGTTCAAGAAAAATTCCCTTATTAAAAGGACATATGAAAGTAAACTTCAAGTAGAAGAAAAACCGTCGAGTCAAAAACAGGAAAATCGGATCCGATCTAGTGAGAAGAAATTAAAGAAACAATGTGGCCAACTTCAAATTTAGCCTGGAATGGGCCGGTGATGGTGGTATGGGCAGGCACATGCTGTGCTGGTTAGGCACAATTTTTATTTGATATAATGATTTTAAAATTTTTTGAAGTGATAGGGGAGCATACTAGTATTGCTCCATGCATACAAGACATAAGGAGACTTGGAGGGGCCGGTTGTTAGTGCTTCAATGAGTTGTTTCCCAACTGGAAGCTTTGTTATCTCCATTGAATTTTTTTTTAAGTGTTTAGTACTTGTGAAACATGGATTTGATTGCCAGTTGTTGGTTTCTTTTCTATCTCGACCCACCTTATTCAATTCTCTTCTTCATGGCATCCCATATTTCCATTATTTTTATTGTTTTGTAGATTCAAAAGGCTTCACCAATGTAAAAGATATTTGTAGGCTACAATTTTATCACCCACTTTCCAAAAAAAAAAATATCTTCGACTGTTTTCGTTAGTCAATCAATATTTTACCAAATATCTGCTTTTGTTTTGGTTATGGTAAACTGTTTCTGATTTTTCTACAAATATATATTCACACTGGAAAGCTAGTACAAATAAATCAAGTGTAAGTTTTACCTTCCAAGAACGTGCCTGTGAAACTATTAAGCTAGTTTTGCTATAACTCAGCACATGCTCTGACACCTTGATATTGAGTGAGAGGCCATGAGCCAGCCAGCAGTATAGAGTGCAAGCTAGATTCCAATCCATGACACCACCCACAATCTACGAGGACATGCAAGAATGTGTTTATATGTATAAAAACAGTAGCAATCAAAAAGTACATTGCGGAATTACATAAACCATTCTTTTATACACACACATACACACAACCCACATGACTGCTACCACATAAATTTTTTTCCCATGATTTTTTTTACGCTTCTTTGTCTCCTGAGGCCATCGAGTCATGACTCATGATCACTTGCTACCATCATTGGACTCCCAACATGCCATGCACAAAGCATCTGCTCTCGTGCATGAAAAATAAATTAAAAAAAATTGTAATATATATATATATATATATATATATATTGTAGACTGCACTCCCCCGTATAACTTGGAAATGATGCTCTCCACTCTTTGCCTCCAAATGAACAAACAAAAGCTATACTGATTAGCAATTTAGTACCCAAGAAAAAAATATGTTAGCACCTTTATTGATATTAGGATACAAATAAAGAAGCTACCTGTCACGGTCTACTTTTAGAAAGGTCACTTACAACTAAAAAGAGCTGCTCTTTTTTCTTAAAAAAGGGAAAAAAAAAAACTTTTTATTATGGTGCAAATAATACTTATGATCAGCAGCCAATGTTTAAAGCAAGAAATCATTCCCTACAACAACAGTAACATTTGGTGACAGACCGTTGATTTAGAAGGTATAAGTAGACCCAGATTCGATGATATATACCATCTGTGCATTATGGCATCGGACGCATGAATGATGAGGCTGTAGCTCAATTATTGTTAAGATGCATCACCGCATGACCTAGTCTCATTAATAACCTTTATATCATGAATTCATTGTTTGGTATCTTCGAGATTGATTTTTGGATAAAATCTAGTTACATGATGCTAAATCGTGCCACTTGATGATAAATTTAGTGCATGCATGCGGCATACCATGTGTCACACAAGCCATGTGTGTTAGCTATGTAGCCTGGATCCAATTAATACTAAGCCAATAAAATATTTGGCATTAGCCCAATGCTCGAAACCTGTGTTGGATCGACAATAAGTAAAAGAAATGAAAGGAAAGGTAATTAAAATATCTTTGAGAGAACCAATTGTCATTTAATTTATTTATTTATGAAAAGATGAGAGAACCAATTGATGGAGAACTCTTCTTACTAGAAATTATGTAACTATAGCAGAATATTAGATATGGAATGTATTAAATTATTATTAAATTAATTAGTAACTGCAATTATACGAAAGAGAGTCAATGCAAAAAGCAAAAAGAGCGTCAAGCCAAGTGTTTAGGCGTCCCACTCTCTCTGAACACATGCCCACGTGGATCATCATCACCTCCAAAGAAAGTCTCGCATAAGCACTTTAAATGGATTCTTCAAACAATTATACACATATATTATAAGAAGAAAAAAGAAGACTAAATTACAGTGTTCAAAGTATATATGAAATGCAGGGAATATAATATTAATTGGTTTAAAAAAAGAATTTGTACTTTGCATGATAGGAGACAGAGAGAGAGAGAATTTTGGTACTCAAAATTTATTTTATTTGAAATGTAAAGTAGAGCAAAGTGAGATTTAGTGTTTGGTTTTGTGTGGCACTTAGAGATAAGTTAGCCTTTTTAAGACGGGATGTAGGAGAAAGGACTTGTGATTGGGACTATCTTAAGTGGTGTGGGGCCAACTGTAATGGGGATTTAACACAACTTAATAGAGACACATGGATGGGGTATCGCAGAGAGGGTTTTGGTCTCACAAAGACCTGACACCGTTACTTTCAAAAAAAAAAAAAAAGACCTGACACCATTATTTTTAGGGTTTTGTGAGTTTTGATTTGATTTTCCCTTTCCCCATCCATTTCATGATATTGTAATTTTCTAGTCCTTGATTTGATCTGCTGCCTCATTGTCTTCTTGTTCTTGTTTAATTTATTTAGCAATTTCTCATCTTTGCTAACTACACACTTCTTTGTGAGCCTTTTTGAAGAGTAATATTTATCTTAGAATATTTCTTTCAGTTTCTTGTCCGTTTTAATTTGTATCTATTAAATTATCTTACTGTTTATGATGAGTATCACCTCAGTATAGAATTTGAATATGTTTAATTAATTAATTTATATGTATTTGTCTTCATAAATTAAAATAGAGAATTGTCTGAAATAGTGTGAGACTATAAAAGAGTGTCTCAATCAATATAAGATATCATCCCACTTCATAAAACCAATAAGAGTTTGTAAATAAAAGCTCTAGTTAATATCCCTGGTAAATAATTATAATAATTTTATTAAATTAAGTTGTCTTCATAGTCGTAGAGCCAATAATATTATTTCAATTAAGTGTGAAGAAAAAGCTTGTCCATTCATTTTCACAAACTTTTAAATGCAAACCAAAGAAAGATAGGTTCTTTCTTATCTTTAGAGACTTTTAGTTAACACAGTGTTGAATGTGATGACTAGTCACTGGCGTTGGATTGTTGTTACATTCAACAATCAAGCATATTTCATGGCTTCTTTAGAAGATCCTTAATATGTCCATGTTTGAAATAGTTCATATAATGACTTCTAAGTGTGAAAACATAAGCAAAAAGGTCCCCACTCATAAAAAGACAAGCTCATTTTCTTTGGTGTCAACTTCTCTTTCACATTAGTAATTAATTCCATCCACTAAATAATATCTCTTGAATTGTTTAGCAAATTAATTGATGAGCGTTAGGCATTAGAACGTGAATAATATTAGCTAAGGCCAAAAATGATTGAATTGAAGCAGATTGCGAGCCAGTCAGCCATTCAGGCCTGGCTCAGATAATTAATTGGCTCAGCCTCAGCCTCAGCATATATATACATAGATTGTTGTTGTTGTTCAGTACTGACAAAAGAGCCAGAGCTTTAACCAACATAGAGACATATAGCAAACTCTACCTGGCCCGACACTCTGATAAGTGTGAACCAACCCACTGTTTTCTATTTAGTGCTCTTTAAAATGATGGACTTCAGATTTTTTCTACTTCAAAACAAAATAAATAAATGAAAACAAACCCATATTAGTTTTGTTTTGTTCGTGAATTGCTTACCTTTTTCATGTCTTGGAGAGTATTAACTTTCACCCATAAAAGTCGAAAAATACTTGATTAAATCAAGATACGCGGCAAGCGTACACAAGCTAGCAAGCCATTAGAATGTACACAGTATTGTCTGCTAACTACATGCAAGCGATTTCAATTTCTTTCACGGAAACAACGTGCACATCAACGACAGCTAAGGCTGAGTTTCATTTTTCAGGGTGAAATTTTGTACAACAAGTGCAGCCCTTAAATTAATAAAGTGCTTCGTCAATTGCTTGCTGAGAGAACGACGATAAATTTTTGAAGAGGTTGTACCCTAAATGGTACCAATCAAGCACTTGTTAGCCACCTTTGATAGCATTCACATAAGTCATAAAATAATAATAGAAAAGAACAATAAGAAAATAATAGCAGGAGCCTGTGGAGAAAGCATAGATTGGAAGACCATCCATGCTGTGTATAGTGGTGATAGGGCACCGAATGCCATTGCTTATATTAATTAGTGTTATTAATTGTGCAATAAAATAATAATTTTTTTGAGAGATAAATTAATAAATATTACAAGTCAAATTATCTACATGCTCGCTGATAACACAGCCCCTATAACCACCTTAATAAATTACACTGCGTAATGAACATCACCCACTTATTCACCAATTTCACACGTATTACTCCCAGGCTGTTTAGAGTGATGGCTAAACACATCCAGCCCGCAAATGAAAGCAACATTTAAGGTTCGAGTACTCATATTCCATAAAAAGTGGATATTTGTATCTTAATCTAGTTATATATAAATAAATTACTCTTAAGTTATTCTTTAAATAAATTACTCTTAAGTCATTCTTTCTCTCCCCACTATTAAAAAATATAATAAACATAGTATTGTATTTCGAGTACTTATATCCACAAAAAGTGGATATTTACCTCCTAATCTAGTTATATATGAATAAATTACTCTTAAATCATTCTAGTTGAAAAATAGTTTCCCATTTAGTATGTGTCCCTCTCTCCTCATTATTAGGGAGTAGAGTAAAAATAGTATCGTGTTTCGGATTGTTCCATAAAGGTGGTTCCGGATGTAATTGTTGATATAATCGTATTTGTAATATCACGAAAACAAAAAAAAATCCACACATATATTAAATGTAAATAATTTTATTTTATTTAATGAAATCTTATAATTGTTTTTAATTAAAATTAAGATCACTTACATTAAAAAGTATAACAATCAATAAGAAATTGTTGGACACATAACAACTCTCATTAGTTTTTTTTTTTTTTTTGTCTCATCTAAAGTAGGGAACAAAATCTACCCTTTTTAGGATTTAGTTTCTTATTATTTCATATATTACTATTCAGTTTAATATATTTTTTGGTTTTCAAAACTTGAGTTACTCAAATTGGTTATTTTGTTAGATAATATGATTTTAATAAATTTCTATTACTAATTTGTAATTTAATTATATAATTATTTAAATTTGTTTCGAGTTATTATATCTTAATATGATTTAATGTGAATATGATAAAATTAAATTACTACGATGTATTTAAGTAATTGAGGTTAAAACATATTACAAAATAATTGTTTTTGCACGTACTTGTCTAATATATCGATTTCTATTGAAAATTTGTGTTTCAACTATGTGTATCTTAAGATTTGTCTTCATAATAAAATGGAAGAATACTTATTTACAAACTCTTTAATCATATATATTGAAAGGGACACTCATAAATTGAGTGTAGAATCCATTATGTAATATTTTTTAGATTTAAAGAGTTGCGAGATTCATTTTCATTACAAAGATAAGCATTTCATTACTTATTAAAATGAAAAAGGCATTATATGTAGTTTTTTAATAACTTTTTGTGTTAAATATTAGTATTTTCTTATAATCATTTTGAATTTATATTTTTTATTAGCCCTTTAAAACAGAAATATTGACTCCGGTCCTGTGACATATTGCTTACTTTGTTGTGTCGTACTGACATTAAGTTCTGTTAAGAAATTTCATTAGTATATATTTCAAGATACAATGTAAGTATGTATATTGAAAAGAAAATAGGTAGCTCAAAAGAATCTGTTTATTTAAAATTTCCATGTATACTAACAAGTTAAGCTATTACTGAATTTGAAAAATTTTCTTACGTTGATCCTGTTAGGCTAGTCTTGCAACGGCTAGCCCCAGGCCTCGATCGACGACAGATCGGCCAGGTTGGGGGCTCGGCCCCAGGCGGCTAGGATCCAACCACTTGTAGATACTATTCCCTGGTCTTCACAGAGGTTTTCTGATCCTTGGTCACACCTTTCCCGCCACTCGAATTCAGAACCAAATGACCTTATTAGTAACTGGAAAGTATGGTAAGTACCATCTAGAGTGATACTAAATAATTCAAATTTATTCTTTCAATATATCAATATAGAATTTATTTCTTTTATATTGAAAAAACTAAATATAAACTTTTTTTTATTCTTTTTAAAAACCTTATCACGTGTTAATATGTGTGCTGAGAGCATAAGTTAACACTCTAAAATTTGTTGGTACGTCAGTGTTGAAAGAGTATGAATTATATGATAGGTATCTACGATGCAACGGAAACCCTAGCCCCAATTCCAATATAATTTATTGTAGTCACTGATTTGTCACTTTCACCAAACAAATACTTAATGATTTAGTCTTTCTCATAAACCAGCAGGTCCTAAGATACAATACCGTCTCCTTCAAGTTCAACTTCTGTTCCGGTCCACTTCCGTCGAGCTAACTTCGTTGAATAGAAAAGTCAAAAAAACCATAGGATTTTTTTCTTTTTTTTTTTTTTAAGAGCAATATTTATATAAAAAGTGTCACATGTGGACCAGTTTGATATATCTTGATCACAGCTCCGAAAATTCTGATAATTTTGATCAAGATCCATTGAGTCATCCAAAATCTTGATAATTTTGATTGCCAGATTGTCGTGCCTTAACCTGATTGTACCTGGAAGGAAGAGTTCTATTACTGTCGGGTTGACCCAGAACAATTGGGTTACCCCAGAACACAAGAGAGCAGAAACCACACGCGTATTAGAGGTCCGAGCTCTACGGAGGTTTTTTTTTTCTTTCTTCTTCTTCTTCTTCTTCTTTTTAATGGTGGTATAGATGGGGGCCTGGTTAATTATGATGTGATTTTACTTCAGATAACTTTTGAAATTGATTTTTGGAATAACATTTTAATATTAGCTTGATCAACTATATATCATTAGTTTTTAAAAGAAAAAAAATATTACATTTCTCGTATAGAGACTGGGGATTGTACTTGAATTATAAATTAAAGATTATGCATTGTCCTTTAAGAAATTAATCATTGTATTAGTGACTCTTAGTTTAATAAAATAAGAGAAAATTTCAGCTAATTTGATAATAAGGTTTTTGTTTTTTTCAAAGTTTAGTGTACATTGAAACGAAAACTCTGATTAAATTTTATAATAAATTTGATTGAAGAAATAAAATGTTTGATTATTTACCTCTTAAGGTAGGAATTTTAAGGTAAGTTTTAGAAAGAAATAAAAAAAAAAAACACTGGCTTGTATTTCTGTCTCGTTTAATTGATAAAAAGTTTAGTAGGATTAGACAATTTTGTAGGTTATTTGAATGCCAACATCAAAAAAGTGAGGTCTCACTAGTTAAAAAAGATAAATAGTATGATAAATAATACACTCATTAATTCCATAAAAATTATATACTAGTCAACTTATTACACACCCTTTTTTATTCAAGAACTTCCTTTAATTATCTTAAAATAAAAACGTGAAATTAACTATATTAAGGGTATATAAAGGATGATAAAATTATTCAGAAAATATAACTATACAAGGTAAAAGCAGAGAATGTATGGATTAAAAACAACTTCATAATAATTTAAAAAAAAAAAAAAAAACAAGTTCATAAGCGTAACATGAAACAACTCAAATAATACTAAAATATCGATTTACATGTAAGTTTTAATACCATCGATCAAACAATTATAAAAAAAAAAAAATCAAACAATATAAAAAAAAAAAACTATTAATCAAACAAGTTTGGCTCAAAAAGCTATGTAATTGCGTCACATGAGTTTATAAGTAACGTAAGCTTCCGCTGTAAAAGCCCAAAACTTGCTTGACGACAAGTGCATCTTTGCTTTTTTGTTGTTGATGAAATAGTGCATCTTTGCTTTTTATTAAATCTCACTTTAGTTTAATCTTAAAATAGACTCAAATTTTAATAATTAAAACCCTTTTGTCCAAAAACCACATTTTGATGTTGGAAAAAAAAAAAAAAAAAAAAACTCACCAAATAAAAATGATGAAATGACAGAGAAAAAATTAATGATTACGCAGTAAATGCCATTAAGAAAATGCCTGAGTTGCTACTGCCACAAGTCTCGTGTCTGAGTTCAAACTCACGAAACCGCAACGATATTTTTACCGATAAGTTGCAGTTTCACACGCTCTCTCACGAGATATCGCGAAAAATCGAACCTCCCTCACACACTCTCTCCACATGTGTGGAGTGAAGTGGAGGAGAAGGAAAATGAAGAAGTCGTTCTCAAACTTTAACTCAGTTTGAAGGGCCACTTAATTACCATTCTGCCTCCATCTTAATTACCGCCTGCGCTTCAACTTGTCTCCTTCAATGCCGTATATATTAATATGATTACACACACAAAAACAATATATAGAAATATAAAAAAACTTTATACTATTAAAGTAATTTATACTTTGCCATCAATTCAAGCCAAACTTCACTCTCTCCTATTTTAATAAATCCTCCTCCGATTTCTCTCTCTCACTCTCTCTCCTCCTCCACCTCCGAGTATTGCAGTTTCAGAGGTCAGCTCCGCAAATTTTTTGTTGCATGTTTAAATTTTCTCAGATTCAATTTCAGTCCAGTACCGGTATTTGACGTGTGGTTTGTGTTTGTGGAAACTCGATTGAGATTCAATTTAAGGCTGCATTTTGATTTTCTGTTTTTTTGCAGGTTTTGGTGGAGTGGTGTGTTTTTTTTTTTTAATTAAATGGAATTAGTTTAGGATATTTATTAGATCATCTTGATTGAGATCCTAAAAATGCGGGTGAGAGAAATGCATCCGCTGTGTTGTATATCGCTGGAGAGTCCAGGCATCGGCAACCAGTCGCCGGAAATGACTTTGTCGAGAGCGAGGAGCTTACCGGCGGGGACTTTGTCCGGTATATGCGGATCTGAAGGCAATGCGCAAGGATCGGAGGCGACCGTAGCTGGAGTATTGTACAAGTGGACCAATTACGGTAAGGGATGGAGATCCAGGTGGTTTTGTTTGAAAAACGGTGTGCTGTCTTATTCCAAAACTCGCAGACCAGAAAATTTGAATTTACTCCAACCCACTGATGACGTCAAATTGATCGGAGATATCTCCACCAATCGCCTCTCCCGAAAGGATAGTGGCGGTTTTAGACGGAAACACCAAAAACATGTTGGTATTGTTCATTTGAAGGTATAAAAATATTTATTTATTTATATGTATGTGTATGTATATGAATTTTAGCATTACTAATGATATATATATATATGTAAAAGAGTTTTTGGCGGTACATAACCAAGGTTGCTAAAATAGGCAATTTTTTTATTCTGATATTACTTTTAAGTGTTACCAATTTGGTCCATTTATTATTATTATTATTTTTTTAAAAATTCGCTTTTGATTTCATGTTGAATTTTATCATAGAAAAGCTTTGATATCTGAGCGGAGGCAGGGAAGAACCAAAGGTTTGTAGCATTGTTGGTCATGTAATCTACTGTGATATCTGCGATAAGCTCCAAAATCTGTTGTCTCTCTCATCTTTTTTGCGATTTGTGATTTCGATTTTCCAGTTCATCTTTCACCTTTAAAGTCTGCTATTTTATTTACAGTTTAACTGGTTGTTAATGTAGAGTGGGTCACATCAGCAGGTGGCCTCGACGGGGATTGATAGGCTATGGTGTAGGTCTAGGTATCAACCTGTGGTCACGTCATCGCTTGATAGACATTGGTTAGATTGATAATGGGATTTCAGCTCCATATGATCATTATGCTTCCCTACCTTTTTTTATTTTCCCTCCTTCTTCTGTTTTCATTTTTTGGTTTTATTTTGTTAAAGTCTTCCTCAGATTCTCACGTCCCATCCCGATCTAATTCGTCAACTTGCTGCGTTTTTATTTTTTTCCACTCTTTTTTGTTCTTTGTTTTAACTCGGCAAGTAAAAAGGCAGGCGTGAACGTCTTTTTAAGAACAAAAAATAAAGATAAAAAGGAAAGGAAACTGTACACTTATCGAAAAGCTGGGGGTGGACAGAGTTCTGGTGCTGTGAAAGATTGAAGTGGCTTCTTGTAGGCGTATCGTGTTCTTTGACTTGTTATGCGTTTTAGTGTAATAAACAAAGTTAAAAAAAGAAGGCGGGGACTTGAGACAAGTAGTTGGAGGTTTAAGTTGAAGCATATGAAGATTGAGTATACGCTAACGCTGTTTCAACAGGAACACTAAATATACAGAAAACACTAGATCTGAATGCTTAATATATCCTCATTTTGGGTTTTTGTATGGTGTTATGAATCCATTTGGCAGTAGAATGATAGATGAGGTTTGCTCTCACTTGGTCTTTTATTTCTTGGTCACATGGAGGAAGATGGGCTGAGTTTTCTCTTCTGGGTATGTCTATTATTTGCTGGTCATGTACTCTTTTATCTTGGTGAGAAGCCTTGAATTTCACACCAGCTTCTACTTGTCTTGTTGAGGTTTTTAAGCATGAAGTTATATTTCTTTGATAGTTACTGGCATTTGTTTATAATCCATTATGGAAGGATATGGCTTTTATGGTTGTTTTATTCATGCATTTACTTATTTTTCAAGTTATTATAATGGAATCTTATTTAGCAAATTCGTGTCGGACATTATTGACATGCTTCTACATGTCTTGTTGAGGTTTTTAAGCATGTTGTTTTATTTATCTTGCTTTGATGTTGCAATTCTATAAATTTATCACATGGTTTACACAGATTTTGTTTCAATTTGGTAGCAGATCTCATCGTTTCGAGAGAGCAAGTCGGATGATAGGCGATTTTACATATTTACCGCTACAAAGACCCTACATTTGAGAACTGGTTCCAGAAGAGATAGGGTAGCTTGGATACAAGCTTTGGTCTCAACTAGAAGCCTATTTCCACTGGGACCACTGAATGATAGTCTCTCTCTTAGACCAAATGATTTATCAGTGTCTACTGAGAGGCTTAGAAATCGCTTAGTTGAAGAGGGAATTGGTGAGGACCTTGTAAAGGACTGCGAACAGATCATGCTTTCAGAGTTCTCTGAAATGCAAGGACAACTTAAAGTTCTTTGCGAAGAACGATCTAATTTCCTTGACACGTTAAGGCAGTTGGAGGTAATTCACTTTATAATGAGTATGCTTTCTGGATGGAAATGCTTGTAACAATCTTGATAACTTGTTTTTGTTGATAGCTACAAACTCTAGTTATTGGAAACCAAACATCATGCTTGATGAATTTTTGTTTTTTCATTAATGACAGCTAAATAAACCCTTTTCTAGATTATAGATTAATGTAGTGGGTGGAACGTGAAGTAATAAATAGTTTATTGGAATTAAGCATAGCTTAATCTAAACCTTGGGCATAGTTATTTGAACTAAAGGTAGATATAAAAAATTTCTTCTTCGACTTTTTGACACCTAGGTCAGTGTTTCTGGCAACTCTAAAATGAACTTTCAAGCTTGAATTACTTTTCCTTTTTCTTTCTAACGACAGGGATTCAATCAAATGATGAAGATGCTTTCCTGCTTTGTGGTGCATTATTGATTTTTGTTTTGCCTAACTAACCCATCTTAACCAGTTACTTTATCCTGTCTGCAATTAGATTATATTTTAACTTCATGGGTGCATTCCTTTCATGTCAACACTGTTACTGGTTATTTGATGGATCAAAGCCATTTAATGTTCATAATTACATGGATGACTATTGGTGTTACGCCATAGTAGGATGGTAATTAATTGAAATATCTTGGGATGGGTCTGCTGTTATGATTGCAATGCCATTATATATATGTAATTCTAAACCTCCTGTAATACTTGAGTATCCATTTTCTACAGGTTGTAGTACATAAAAGAAAGAAAGAAAGAAAGAAGAAAAAGGGGAAAAATGTCCCATTTTTTAAAAACATATTAAGACTGTTACTTATGCAGAATTGTGAACTTTTCTGCTTGTGATTTGGGGGATTGAAAATTGAAATTAACATCTACAGCCAAGGAATGTGGCCAATGAACAAGCGTTGAATCCAGTTGATTTTGATTATAATTTCGGGGGTAGATATATACACCGAGGTTTTATTACAGTCCTGTGTGCTCTTTCCCTTTCCTACGAACTATTAAGTTCTTTTCAATTCCTTCCAAGTCCCTAGAGGTAGGTTGAAGTTGCTTAGAATGTTCCTGTTAAATATATGCTCCAATTAAGTTAATATGGCTGCTAACTTCGCCATGCTTCTGTTGTGTTTAAACCACACTTGTAGCCAAACTGCTCTCCAACTTACACATAAAAACACAATCTCAGATTCAATTTTATTATAATTCTTTCCCATGAATTAACAGTTGATGTTATGCTAAGCTACTAAATTTTAGTTTTCTTCTTACCAATCCTTGAGATTTCAGGTTTTCAACCTCCCATTTGAATTTTTTCAGAGACAGTATTTCTGAAAAAATTGGCCTTTGATTATATCCTTTTATACGAGGAATTCCAACTATGCTGAAGCTATTCCTGTTTTGCCAAAAAAAGCTTTCCATATTTTAAAATTTTACTGGAATGAGATTAGGAACCTACAATTTATGTGAAAGTTATAGGCCAAACTAGTAAAATTAATGAGACATTCTGGGTTAGTGTAATTTAGTTCTTTTTCTCTACATATGCTAAAGGACTCATAAAGTTTGTACAACTTCTAGTTACATTGTTGTGGGCTGAACATCATTTTACCATTTCAGATTGGAAATAATATTTGTAGTTCTGTTTGCTTATGCCTGATTTACTATGGTGATAAATTTTATGGTTGCAAATGGTTACTAATTTCTTTTTCCATGTAATATCATCATACTTTTGGTTTGTATGTACATCAATAAAGAAACAATTGCCAGATTGTGTTTTGTCTCGATAAATGTAATTTGCAATAAGTGACAAAATCATTTGTTTGTTGTGACACTGCCAGTGGTTAAAGTTTGATATTGGTTGAAGTTTGATATGAAAATGGTAAATTTGAAAGTTTTTGGTTTTTGCAATTTTTCTCAGTTTTTCTGCATGCAATGTGTCCTTATCAGTTGTTACTCTTTTAAAAATATTTAATAGAATGGAAAGTGTGAATTGTATGACTCATACGATACATCTATGAGTAATAAGCTTGTTTATCTACTAAACATTGATAAAATTTCTCTTGTATATGCAGGCGGCTAATATCGAAGCTGATGCTTCTGGGATTCATGATGGTGAATATCAATTGACCAAGCATGAATTTTCCAGTCTAGGGCGTGGAAAATATAGTGGTACTGGCAGTATCTGGCACATCAAAATTTATCTGTGTTTATATTTGTATATTCCAATTACATTTATTTCTAAGTAATTTTGTGGTATTAAATGAGATTAGCATTGTTTACAAGAATATAGTTTAGCGAAATCTTTAATTTTTTCTAAAAATAATGATGAAGAAAATAAGTATGTTAATAAATTGCCAAAGAGATTCTCAACTTTGAATGGTGTTCAGAGTAAAAACTCATGGTATATATATATATATATATTTGCCTTTAAGCATAAAGGTCATTCCCTAATAGAATTTTTAATTTTTATCTTTTATCTTTTTGCCTTTCAGCATTAGATGTCCCCCAAATGAACTCTATGATTTCTGCCAGGAAAGTAGAAACTGTCTGCATTTTAAGTTATATTACATTAAGGCTGATGCTCATGACTTATTCATAACTTGTTTTTGTCTTGTCATAATGTGTTTATACTTTTTTTCTTTTCCCCAGTTTCATCTTTTGCAAGAAAATTTTGATTGGTGGTCCAACGTGTATTCTTATGCAAGATTTCTTGTTGATATAAGTTCTTTCCTGTGGAATTTTGCCAATTCTTTTTGCAAAATGAATAGGTTTTATATCAAGTCATTGGTGGTCTCTCTATCTTTTTATATAATTATTATCTCTCATACGGAATGCCAAATTGATTATGGCTTTGAATGTATGCGAAACAGACAATTTAACTAGGTGCTTCTGGATGGGTTTCATAAAATCCAAAATCAAGTAATAGAAAATAAAAACAAATGATAAATAATAATACAGGGGAGGTAAAATCCTCAAAGCACTACTCCCCAAAGGGATAGCTTATCTGCATATGGGAAACCAGCAAAGTAGTATGCTGCCTATTGGACCCAAAATGTGCATTTTCATTTGAAATCCTCCTAACTTTGGTACATTGCAGTGGAACTCTATCCTCAGAGGCAAAATTTTATAAGCCAATAGATACATATATCTAGAGTTACAATAATCCCAGACAATCATCATTTTCTTTTCTTATTTTCAATATTTTGATTTTTTTTCTTGTTTAATCAATCCAAGCCTATCATTCACTGTTAATAACTTTCTTTCTGATCTTCATAGTTTGTGAAATTTTTTTCAGTAACTACTATGAATATTAACATTGTAGCAGATAATTTGAATTTATAACCTCTCCCTCAATTTTTATATTTCTTAGCACTTATTTTTGGTTTTCAGAATGCAGCACAACTGAGTCATCTGATGACATTGAGAAACAAGAGCTCGAGGAGGTATCAGATGAGGATGAAAACTCCTTTTATGACACAAGAGAGTATTTTACTGAACCATCTATCAGTTGTGGGCCTTTAAAGGGAGTTTTCAATCAAGCAGAGAAGCTTATAGAACCTGGAAACCAATTTGATAATGTAGGAAAGATGCATGATGAGAAGGAAAAATGTAATTCTAGATATGCGTTTGTTGAACGACGGAAAAAGCTTCCTGATCCAGTGGAGAAAGAGAAAGGTGTCAGTCTTTGGTCTATGATCAAAGATAATGTGGGAAAGGATCTCACTCGAGTGTGTCTCCCGGTTTATTTTAATGAACCGATATCTTCTCTTCAGAAATGTTTTGAAGACTTGGAGTACTCTTATCTCCTGGATCAAGCATATGAGTATGGAAAAGTGGTAAGACAGATAAATTAATTCTTGGTTTCTATTGTGCCATGTTCTTAATGATGTACATTCACTGAAATGGGTGTGTATGTTTCCATGGGAGGATAAAGTCCTTGCAATATGGATAGAGCATAATATGTGTTTGGATTTTCTTTTTCCTTATTATCACTATTAATTTTTCATTGTGATATTTTTGTCTTTTGAAGGTAACTTCTATGAATTACGTCTGCCTTATTTGTCCACTACAAGATTTGGGTAAATAACTGAAAGGGAAAAATTAAGTTGGGTCCATTGTGTTTCCATTTCTATAAAAATAGTTATGTTGTTTTGGTAATAATTAGAAAATATATTCCCTAACTTTTCTGAAATAATTGAATAAATTTTAGGACGTACAATGGAATCAAGAAACTAAACTCAGTTTTCCTATTTGAGTGATGTTTCCAAATTATGATGCCAAGTTTCTGTTGAATGTGCTTAAGGTATTATTTGTGAAATGCTACCAAATACCCAATCTGGTGAATAATAAAGTTTTGAATATTTGTTCAGTAAGAAGTCCATGCATTTAGAGTTGTCCAATTTAGCATTTTCTGCTTGTTATACATTTAATTTGTCAGTTCAATGAGACAAAAAAAAAAAATAAATAAATAACGATTATGCCATTTAGAAAAGTGCCGCAAAAGTTCTTTCATAAGAAATGTTTAGTTCATTGTTTTTATAACTTCCATCCAAAAGATATCTTATGTAAACATACTTTTGATATTCTGGTTATTAAAACCGCAAGACTTATTGTCTTCTTAATTCTGTGTTTTGTTAACTTTTTTTTTTCTTTTTAGTACTGGTATATTGCATAATCCACCTCTTCCTTGCGGCTCATAGGTTCTATATTGTGTATTATTGTTTTAAATACTTATGTAAAAGGTTGACCTGTTGTAAATTGATGGATAAATACAGGTTGCATAGCCAATTGTATTTTTGTGTGGTTAATTTGCATGTTGAACCTTGGAAATTGGTGGGTTAAAGGGACAGAGTTACTCCCTTTGTCTAGTTCCATATCCTTGTTTTTTAGGAGGTTGACAGGAAGGCCAGTGCTACTACTATTGTCTGTAGCTCACTGTTGTTGTTGGTAACCCAGAAAAAAGCAAGATAAAGTTATGTTTTCTTCTGTTTATGCGAGTAATTTTTTTGAAATCTGTCTGTGTTTGGACGGCTTGGAAAGGTTGTCCTGATGAAAGAATGTTATTGTTTTTGTATTTTTTACATTTACATTTTGCTTCCTTTGGGTTCTCTATCATCATATCAGGGGAACAGTCTCCTAAGGGCTCTATATGTTGCTGCCTTTGCTGTCTCTGGATATGCTTCGTCCGAAGGCCGGCATTGTAAACCTTTCAATCCTTTACTTGGAGAAACTTATGAAGCTGACTATCCTGACAAAGGAGTTCGATTCTTCTCCGAAAAGGTCAGTATTTGGAATATTTTTTTTTGAAGTATTTGGAATATGATAACACAGATATATCACACAATATGGTACTAAAAATCAGGAGTGGTTCTTTTTGTCAAAGAGTTATATAACTTTGGATAAGCATCTTTCCCTGTAAAGTCCATTTAGGAAGAAATTTTTTTGAAGCATTTGTCACAGCTTTTTATCATGTGTGAAGTAGAAAAAAATATATTTCTCAAACCAAAATCATATTTTAGTGATTTCTCGGGTTGCAACAGGTCAGTCACCACCCAACTGTCATTGCTTGCCACTGTGAAGGGAGAGGTTGGAAATTCTGGGGTGATAGCAACCTCCGAACAAAATTCTGGGGGCGGTCAATTCAGCTTGATCCAGTTGGAGTTTTGACCCTAGAGTTTGATGATGGTGAAATATTCAAGTGGAGCAAGGTGAGCACTGCTGCATGTTTGGATAGCTCATTGAACACTTTATTATTTTGATCTTATGGCTTTATTATTTTTATGGGCAGATTATATAAGATACTTTCATCTTGTCTTAGGTCACGACAACCATTTATAATCTTATCCTTGGTAAAGTGTATTGCGATCACCATGGAACGATGCATATTCAAGGTAATCGCCAATATTCATGCAAACTCAAGTTCAAAGAGCAGTCCATTCTTGACAGAAATCCTCACCAGGTTTGTGATAAGTTCCGCATCAAATTATGACTTTCTGATCTAGCTAAGTGCTGTAACTGGTTTGCTGCTTTGTATGCCTGTGGTCTACATTTTGCACTATTCTTAGGATATTATCAAGATTCGGGACAAAATGATTCATTTAATAACATCCTACTTTTACACAGGTCAATGGATTTGTTGAAGATGTTGCAGGGAAAAAAGTAGCCACTTTATTTGGGAAATGGGATGACGGCATGTATTATATGAGTGGTGATGGGGTTGGCAAGCCGAAGGATTGCAATGTCTCATCTAATGCCTGCTTGTTATGGAAAAGTAATAAGCCCCCTCCTAATCTCACTCGGTACAACGTAACCTCATTTGCGATCACACTAAATGAGCTAACTCCAGGACTGCAGGTAGAGATGGTGTACTAAATCAATCTCATGTGCAATTTCTTTTTTTCCTCTTATGCATGTCTAATTGTTTCTTATAGCTGTGTCTGATCCTGGGTATTTGATCACGGATTAAGGAGAAGCTTCCACCCACAGATTCCAGGCTTAGACCAGACCAGCGGCATCTGGAGAATGGGGAATATGAGAAGGCAAATGTGGAGAAACAGCGATTGGAAAAGAGGCAAAGAATGGTATGTACCTTTCTGATAAGTAATACGCTCTTGATATATGCAGAAATTCTCATATTAGTACTGTCTTGATAGATGCAATAGGTGAGATTTTTTTAATTTGTGTTACAAATACCATTTTTCAACTAGAAATTGAAGGCTAATGAAACACACACGCACACATATATCATCTGCTAAACTTCCCCTTTTTGATTTTACATTGAGGAACTAAGATTATCAAATACATGCTTGCACACTCGTAAATGTCACTTAATCTGTGAATACATGTTTCTTGTCTCTAAATAACACCTGCCTTGTTACTCATTGGTTTAATCGTCTTGCTTTTTGTGAGCGCTTCATTCTATTCTACGTGGACTGCTAAATAAAAATTCATGAAGCTTCTATTATGACAACCTTATATGGATGTTGTATCAATCTTTGCTATACATTTAAACATTTTTAGCCAGGCTTAAAATATTGCATGGTATAAACCTCTCATCGCCTATCATGTTAAATAAAATCTTTGATGGATTAGTGTGAAAGAGTGTTCTTGGTGTCAAAAACATTTTGTGATGATACTGGATATTAAGCTATTATGATAATTGCTGGATTTTTTTATTAAGAATCTTACCTAAAGTATGAAAGATATTTAAGTCTAAGTTTATGAAACTTTTACTGTAATTCATAGTTTAGGTTTCCTAATACTTGCTCTAATTTGAGACAGTCAAGGAAGTTACAAGAAAGTGGATGGAAACCTAGATGGTTTCAGAGGGAAGATGAAGACGAACCCTTCTGCTATGTGGGTGGCTATTGGGAAGCACGGGAGCAGGGCAAGTGGGATGGATGTCCAAATATATTTGGAGAAATTAGCGGAGATGTCCGTAACTCTGAAGGTTCTTGACCTTGATTAAGGTTTGTGCTTTTTAACTTGAAAATTGCATTAACGCTTTCCCTGAAGTGCAATTTGCACTGTTTATGTTTCTGTTATATCACAGTTATGATTTATATCGTTAAAGGCTTTGAATAATGTTATTTTAGCAGCATGAGCAATGATGGAATGAGGTCTGCCCAATTTTATGTGGCAAAAAGTGAAAGTAGAGTCTGATTATGATCTGAATAATTGATCCAAGTCAGAGACTTTATATTTAGAGAGTTTCATGGGAGCAAGAGACACCCCAATTTTACTGCCAGATTTGGAAATTTAAAAATGTGTTAGCTTACTGTCCTGTGGCCTGAATGTTGGAGTCAATCATTTTTCAATTTGGAAATTGAAAAATGTGTTAGCTTATTGTCCTGTGGCCTGAATGTTGGAGTCAATCTGACTCCATTGCTTTTTGCTCCCATAAAGAAATAGGGTTGAAAGTGATTTATATCGAAAATAGGACTGTAATATTCAATGTTTGAGTGTTTCTGTGAACAAAAGGTTGTGATGGATCTCAAGAAGAATCAGGAAAAGCAGAGTGAAATAGTGGGGAATCATTGAATGAACTTTATTAATGAATATTTCTTTAATTTTCCTTTCCTTTACCTAATTTCTCATTCTTTCTGAGATTATTACGAGGAAAAGTAAACGAATGTATTTTTTTGGTTCATCACAGCGCTAGCATTAATTATTATGTTGAGACCTGATTGCACTCAACTTTGCAGATAATGCAGAATGAGCTGGTTCTTATGACAATTACTGAGCAGGCTGCAATGTAAGCAGTCTTGTCTTCCTGAGCAGCCCACAATGCCAAGTTTGCAGTCTGAGGTTGACAAAGCTGTTCTGGGGGACATTGGGCTGAAATTTAATCATGAGTGGATAGGATGATGGACAGGTTAGGCTATTATTATTATTCCTTGTAACATTGTCAATTCAATTTTGTGCTGTTTGGGGAGGGAGGTGGGGTTGTTTGTGTAATGTGTAGTCTCGTCTCTGAATAGTTCATTTGGTATAGTTCCTTCAACAGTCAACACTAGTAGCCATTGGCTAACAATAACCTTTTTTGTATTTCTTTGTTAGGAATAAATGAGAAAAAATGTATTCTTGCCGTCACTGAAAAAAAGAAAAAACGAAGTGGGTTTTTCAGTCTATCAACCTTTCTCACACAAATTGTTTAAAGTACATTGTGATGAATGATATTAGATATTCTACCTTTATACGTGAAATTGTATTTCAATTTATGAAGTGACAATTAAAACTCACAAGATATATGTTAAGTGAGATAAATTTCAATCATCTATCCATTTGTTAATTACTAAGTCATATATTCGAATGTAAGTTGAGATAAAATTGGAGAACATCCAGTATTATTTTATGGAGTGACCATATTTTCATTCCTTATAAATTGTGTGGACATCCTTTTCATGAGTACATCTCGTCAAAACTATAATAAGTCTCTAGTTTGTAAATAAATTCCAATTGATACCAATATTGTTATTTTTTTGTTGTTTTTGTACTATATTTTTCTAAGTACAACTTAGTATTTGTTTTGTTATCTATTTAATTTTATTAAAATTTTGAGATTTTTTTTCTCCAATAGATAAGAGAAGTAGATTATGAATTTTCTTTTAATAATAATTAATTTAAAATTTATCATTTTACAATCAATTTTTTAAGAAGATTTTAAATTATTCTTCCTATTTTACAATTAATTTTGTATTTAAAAAAAATAATATTTGAAAAATAGAAAAGTTAATTTAGAGAAAGTAAAATTTGAAAAGGTATCGAGAGTTTTCCTCTTTTGTTCGGCATCTTTCCAAATATCATGTTGGTATGGATGATTAAAGAGAGAGTAGAGAGAGAAATGGTGGAGCACTATAAGGGAAGAAAGGAGGAGATAAATGGTGGTGACCAGAGAGTGCATCAATCTTCATGAGTAGGAATCAAAATTGATATCAAATTTTCATGATGAAAACCTTTTGTTGGGTAAGATATATTATATAAAATTTTTGGGTTTTTTTACCAATGCTTTATTTGTTTTATATCATCAGCATCAATATATTTATTTTGAATTGTAGTGGACATTTTTTTTAGTTAATATAAAATTAAAAAAAAAATGAAAGGAATTTTTATTTTTATGTTTTTTTAAAAAAGGATTTGATTATATATATAAGAAACTATTTAATAATTTATGGGTTTACTTATAAACTATTTAGCCCTTTTCATAATTTTAATCAAGGATAATATTAGATTTTCTCAAATACATTATTTTGGCTATGCGTACCATTTTTCGGTGGTGCTAATATTGACACTCTATTTTTTGTTATATGGGACAATTTTTTTTTTTTTTTCATTATTTTGAAATGAAGTAATTGGAGGGACTAAATGTGGGTTTTTTTAAAAGCGATATCAAATGGGTTAGGACTGCCATAATAAGAAAAAAATTTTTAAAAAATTTCTCAAGATAAAATAAATATTTATTATGCATATTTTTCAAGAATAGCCTTTTTTTGGTAAAGATTAGTCTTTAATTTTTTTCTTATCGTCTTTGTTTTTCATTATTCATTCATATCAAGTTTAATAATTTATTAGTGTTGGTTGAGAGCGACTGGTAAAAATAAAAAGGTCCAAAAAAAGAAAAAAGCAAAAGATTAATCTTTACTTGAGAATTAACCGCTGCTTTGGCCTTTTGAATATTATAATTTACATTTTCTCTAATATTCTTAATTCTTATCTTTCAAAAAAAAAAAATCTTAATTATAATAAAGATGGACAGCTTCATCAAAACGATGGGTAGTCTTGCGCAAAGTGGGATTGGTGTAACCCTAGAATGCCAGCCCTACCAATGCAATTATAAGGACATGGATTCAAGTGTATCTCCTATTAATATGTGAGTTTCTTTCTCTACTTTTTGTGGGCTATCTCATTTATTCTTATGAGTTGGTCACTTTCGTTTTTAGAAGCTAATCTTTGGACTGCATCATAATGTCTATAACTATTGATCTCGGTTGTATTACAACGTCTATCGCTGTTGATCTTGATTGTACTTTAAACTGACTCAGATAATTAAAAAAACAGAAAAGAAAAGAAAAGAAAATATTAGCTATATCAACTTCCAATCAAATAAAATGACTGGTGGGGTCTAGTAACTTTGTAAGAGAGATACTAGAACAAAGGTGATGTTCGGTGGATTTAGGGTGCGTTTGGATATGTTTTTAAAATAGTGTTACTGAAAAATATTTTCAAAAATGAAAAATATATTTTGAAAATGATATTTTCAAAAACGATAATGCATTTAGTAGTATTTTTGAAAATACGTATCGAAAATAAAAAATGATAAAAATTATTTAATATCATTTTAAAAAGTAGGTAAAACTGAAAATATGTTTGAATGAAAACTGTTTTTAAAAATAACGATGTGACTAATAAATATGAGTGTTTTTACTTTTTTGAGTTTTACTGTACAAATGAAAATAATTTTTAAAAATAATAGAAAACAAAAAAAAAATATTTTTTAATTTGACCTTAACATGTATTTTTAAAAACGATTATTAAATATATTTTCAAGTATTTTTTGTTTTTAAAAATGAAAAATGGTTTTTAAAACCGGTACAAAAGACCACCATAGCTTTTATTGTTGGTAAGGCTAAGTCTAGTCAGTGAAGCATTTTTCAGCGCTGACGGGGCTTTAAATCTCTACTTCTAGCATTTGATTTGGTGCAGACCCTACGCCACTAAGGTGACTTTTATTACTCCAAAAGCAAAAAGGGTGTGGCATTTTTTGATAGAATGACTCTCTTCCTTTCCGCAAGAGAAATGAAATTCCTTCCTAAACCCTATAGATTGAATCACATTCATTGAAAATTTTCTATGTATGTAATTATATTCAACATTTTCATCTTTAATTACTTCAACTATTCAGCTATAATAAAAGTAAACATTGCCGATATGGCTTTAGTGGTATTCAGCTATTATAAAAGTAATAAAAGTAAACATTGCCAATATTACTTCAAGTACTCAGCTATAATAAAAGTAAACATTGCCAATATGGCTTTAGTAGTATTAGATGATGTTAGAGAACACTCATTCGGTCTGACAATGATTCGGATTTGAGTTATTGTAACTGTAAATGGCATAATAATAATAATAATTAAAAAAAAAAAAAGATAAGAGCAATGTTAAATTGTTCAAAATTTTTATTAAAATTTATGTTTAAATAATATTATAAATTATAAGATAATATATTAATTATAATTCATATATTATATTATTTGAGTATGAATTTACATACTCTAATAATAAGGTTGGCAAGTCGAAACGGTTTTATGTATTTAGCTTTAATGGCTATTCACTGACGCATTGAACCGTTGGCTGGGCCTTAAATTATTTCTCCAAACTGTTAATGCATCTGGTTGAGGCCTTTTTCTATGCAAGCTTAGCCCAAGCCCATTAATTACCAATTTAACGATCGAAACCTCGAAAGTGCCAGCTCAACCAAGAAGCTCTTACAAAATGACGTGTGTATATATATATTCACACGCATCAGCGTACATATATTATTCTAATTTCTAAACTCTTTCAATTATAGTTGTAACAGCATGCACAAATCTCTTGAGTCTTATCTTTTCTTTCTCCAGCACAGAACTACTTGCACAGTTAAGCACTTGAAAAGCTACTGCTTTCGGAAATTCTGAGGCACGAATTCAAGATCTACTTGTGCATTACCTATTTTGTAGTCATCTTCCTCTCTTTCAAGCTTATGCTACCGCTGTAAAAGCCATGACCCTCAATTAAGGCCCTTTTTGTTTAGCTCATGAATTATTATGGCTAAGATATACCTAGAATGCCTAATATATGGAAATCGATTATTGGTGCGCTAGATACCACTCACATGCGGTGTTTTTGCGTGTTTCTATTTTTCAGTGCACATTTTATGCGTCTTCGATTGATTGCCTAATCGTTTACGTAATTTGGTTGGAGTCAAATAATTAATTTATTCAGCGGTTGTAGAAGATAAAGTTATGCTGAGACCCGAAGTCATCATGTTTGTGCTTTGAATCCGTATCCAACATTAGCAACATTCATTTGATATTACTTAACAAAATTCTTTATAAATAATAAAATTTTAGCAATAAACAAAGGGACGGGTTGGCTCAATAATACAGCCTTACTTTTGAATATAGACAATAATAAAACTTGGCTAGCTAACATATTTAAATTTGGATACTGTTAATTTTACTTTGATTCTTTGCGTTAACTAAAAAAAACAATGCATATGATGCCAGAAGGGTCTAATACTGTATCAAATGTTTCATCCTAATTGATGTGGTGTTTTAGTTAACATTGTCACATTACTATCAACTGAATAATGTGATACGGCTAACTATTTCCATATCAAATCAATGAGGATGGATCTGTATGAACACTAATTGAGAGATATGTAATTATTATTACTTGCACATGTTCTGTGATATAAAAAATTTATTGTACTTAAAACAATAATTGCTCTCATTAGCTTCTTTAATGGATTGGATATATAGTCTAGTTAAGAAAAGCTTTAATACTTCAGGCGTAAAACATTACATGGCACGCTTATCCTTTATTTTATGCTTGAGATACCGAGGCATTTCTCTATATTGTCTGTGCAAGTACAATTTTTACATTGTAGATTAAGCTCAAATTGTTCATCCATGGCCACTTCCTATAGGAGAGAACGGGCCAGAAAGAAATGAATATGTGGACCTTATTTTTTACCTTCAAAGATGGATGGCTTTGATGGCCCAATTCGTCTTCGAGAAGAAAGCACTGCCCGATCGAGATGGATTCTACCAGAAAGGGAATCTACTAAATTAAAATTCGCCAACATGAATATAAATGATAAACTTACGTGTTTGTGCAATGCAGTCAAAGAATCCAAAATTGAGATTGGGTTAAGTAAGTAGCACATTCTCTCCCAACACAGGTGGCTGTATATTTCTTCGTTCATTTTAGTGATAGGGTTGAAGTCATCAAATATATTTTACAAGCTATGTGCAGGTAGTTTTCACCAAAGTAGATTGCTAAACATGAAAAATAATGATTAATATAGCTAACCAATTTAGTGTCAAGTGTCAACTATAAAAAGTAAAAATTATGGTTAAAAACTAACATAAATAACCCATAAAACTAGTATAATTAATACTTCTGAGACAAAATATGACTATAATCTTCTTATATAAGGCGGGACTTAACCCACTAGTGAAGACATGTTAAAATAATTTTAAAAAACTTACTTGATCAAACCAAATAATAATTTAATTTTGTACTTCGGTGAAATTTCAGGTCGCGCACGAGTTCGAAACAATCCAGGTTGCATAACATGAGGCACTTCTGCAAATGTGTTTAAGATGAATTATTGATGTTCTATATTACGAAATCTTATTTGTATTAAACCTAATGAATTTGTTGTTTAAATGATGTCTTATATATTTGACCAAGTCGGGTGGAAAGTTGAGTGGTGTTTGGAAGAGTTATGACCCGAGTGCACATTAAAACTCTAACAAGTTAAATTTTTTAATGGAATTGGTTGTTGAAATTGACATGCGACCTAGAACTTGTCATGTTGTATTATCATAGTAGTCTTGTCACTTACCTGCTACATGCAGGAGAGATTTACTTGACAACTAAGTCTGCTAAGAGAGGTGATTTGTCTTTAATAGAAGTTATGCATCTATCTTGCTTTGTAAAATCTCACAGGGTCTTCTAATTTGATATGATTGATATTCTTATGCTCAATTAATGGCCCTTTGAAATGTTAGCTGAAATTATTGAGAGAGAGAGACAAATTTGGCCTGCTTGCACATGAGATTTTTTTAACTCTGTAAGTCCTTTCAGTGCATCCCGGTTAAGCTTGTAACAAAAACAGCCAAGAACAATGTGCCTCTTCACGTGCAACTGGCAAGCTTCTTTAGAAATCTGAAAGTGTGCCGTAATGTTTCTAGCTTTTTCTTTTGTGTGCGTGTGTTTTGAGAAAAAAAGGCATGGTAAAATGCTTTCGTAACTTAATTCTTTGAATAATAAATGTGAAAAATACAGAAACATGTTATCCTGTATATATTTTTTTAAACAAAATTGGTTATCCTATTTAACACGCTAAAATACAGCATTATTGAAAAGAAAACACCTTATAAACGTTTTCAACTTTTTGGTTCTCATGTGGCCCACTAGTTAAATTATTAAGAGATAATGGAGATGAGATGAGTTTATTGGATATTAACCCTCTAACATTTTACCAAACGACACAGTGATAGAAAAATAGAAAAAAGAATTATATATCGTTTATGATCTGATTTTTTAAAACTAATATCAGACAGATCAAAAATTTATATACATTATTATTTATACGATCCGTATATGTATATATATGTATTACTATTGATTATTTACGGGCATGTATTGATGAAAAAATTATGTATATATGTATTGATTGGTACACTATTCTTATGATTAATTAAAAACATTATTTTGTATGATATTTATTTTATAAAAAATTAAAGGATGAAAATTAATTTTAAATTAATTTATATTGTTTGTATATATAATTTAACTATCACAATATTGTTTTACTCTTACAATATGTTGAAGATATGTTCTGAAAATAATTTCACCATGTCTATTATGATATTAAAAAAATGAATACTTGTTTTCAATGTTGTTATTACACACAAAAGTTAATCTCTCATTTTCACATAAAAAGTTAATTATACAGAAATATTTTGAAAGAAAAATCATCAAACCGGCAGTAAAAAGACCAACACTTTGTTGTTACTGTTGTTCCTTTACTTTGCCTTTTCTTTTACTTTGTACACGTAAAGGTTACAAACTTATTAAAATCCAGAATAGATTTACAGCACAACATTTGCACAATCCAGATGAAAAAAGGGTTATTAATGACAAGTTGGTTCATCTGCTTCCTCCAATTCAATTCCCACCTCAGCAAGCCTCTTGTCCTTGTATACATACCATTTAGCACAAGCCAAGTACATAATAAAGTTCAAAGCACTGAGAATGGCCAACAGCCAATAGAAATCATATAGCTTGCCTTTGTTCAGATTGTCTGCTACCCATGGATGCTTCTTCCAAGTCACCACGTGCACTACAGTAACCAATAAAGAGCTCACGAAAAACCCTAATGAAAGTGTGCTCAGAAACAGTCCTGTGCTCATAGTTTTCATGCCTTTTGGACACTCCCTCAAGAAAAACGCAAGCTGTCCAATGTAAGTAAAGGCCTCCCCGGCTCCTACCAACAAAAACTGAGGCACCAACCAGAACACGCTTAATGGGATCTCAGCTGACGGATCATTTGTCAAACCATGTGCATATGCGGTTCTCAACCGCTTTACTTCAGAGAGAGCTGCTGCCACCATTGCCAAAATTGAAAGCACCAGACCAACCCCTATACGTTGTAATGCAGTGAGCCCTTGTGGGTTCTTAAACACTTTTCTTGTAATTGGAACGATAATTCGGTCATAAATTGGGACAGGTCAAAAGAATGCTGCCTACGAAGAAGACAGTTAGGGATGCAGCAGGGATCTCAAAACTGCCTATGTGACGGTCCATTGTGGTTGCCTGTGATACAGAAAATGTTGTCATTTGTGCATACACAGTCCAGAATATGATTGTGGTTGCCCAAATTGGCAACATTCTGATCACCAATTTTACTTCTTCAACATCTGTTAGGGTTGTTAAGTACCACCGGTTCCCCACTATGCTACCATTACCCATTTCTGGATCTCTGATTGCTGCCTTGTCCAAGAAACTACACAAGATGTAAAACCCATGTGAGAATTAACTTGTTTCAAATACAGAATAAATTCACATACAATTATATAATCTACAAATCAAAACACTCTTAATAAATTTGTGTTGGATACTCTTTTAAATTACTAGTAAAATCATAAGTTTAAGCTAACAAAATGAAAATCTAAGTAAATAACAATAATTTCTAGAAGTTAAATGTAACTAATATATTGGTACATGTGAAAGGAAAATCAGAGGTACATGCATGGACCTACCAAAGAGTTGGTGGGGGTAGAAGATGAATTATACTTTTGTTTGTACGTGGATGATTTTTTATAAGAAAATCTTTATTTATATAAAAAAGAAGGAAAAAAGAAAAAGATGTGGCTTTCTATTAAGAGACTGTGGTAGAAATTAAAAGGACGGGAAATGGACATAATGCCTATGCTCGAGACAAGATGCGTGAGGATCGATCAAGACAGTCTGGCTATTTAAGTGGCTCGTGATCTCTTCCCGACTTCTTTTGTAAACTGTACCTTAGCTCTCTGAGTCAATGCAACTTACATTTCTTTATCATTTTATTTTTTATTTATTTTGTATGATTCCGATTAGTGCAACCGTGTTTTCATTTTAAAAAAGAAGTCACTGCTATAACCGGTAAATATTTAATTGGAATGTTTTCAAAAGCTTTCGTTGACTACAATTTAAAACGTGAAAATTAATCAAAGAAATCATTTTTATCTTTTCATGTGAAATGATATCTAAAGTTTATGCCCAATATTCAAAACCAAATATCATTAAGATGCACAAAATTTTATAGTTTCAGTAATGAATCTAATATGATACTATGAAACTAGTTAAAGAGATTATGTAGATATTATGAGATTCAGTGCACGCATACTTTCAATAATGCATATTCATAGAGATGCATTTGTGTTTTTGTCTTTTCTTTCGAGTCGGCAACACTACTGTTTATTTGTCGACCTTAGACTGGAAAAATTAAAAAATATATATATATATACTTATATAAGAGTTAATTTTTGTCTATATACACATATTGTTAGTGTCGAGCATATGGCATCTAATGAACTGGTTTTCAACTTATGAGACAATAAATGGAGACAAATTTGGCAGTCCAGTTATGGACAAGATACGGCTACCATGACATTTGGTTCCCTTTTTTTTCTCCCTCTGCAATGACCAAATAATTCTGAATCCCACAATCAATCATTTTGGCTTCTATTGAATCCTATTACCAGTTGGTTTCCAATAATCATCCATCAGTTTATGGCCCACCCAGAAGATAACAGCTTGTTCCTACTTGCCACGTACTCTAATTTTATTTCGTGACAAATTATGTTTTCTAAATCAAATATCCTAGTTTCAATTAGTTCAACAATAAAATAAAATAAAGCTTCATTTTGCCGGTATTCTTCCGAATATATTTTAAGCAAGGATTTGATTGTTGATTCAAAGGTAATCATCCACATCTCAAAATTAAAAAATTGAAAAAAAACAAAAATGTTAGTAGGATAATCTCCCTCGATCAACTTTAGGTGAGTCATTTAAATATGCCTTCGTGTCTATACCGTTAAAAAGGGTGGCATGTGTGCTACAACTTTTTTCCTTTGAAAAAAAACAAAATAAATTCATGAAAAACAAAAGAAAAAAACAGGAAGGGTGTATGAAAAAATATGAAAAATTTGATTATGTTATTGATTGAATAAATTTAGTCAACAATAATAATCATTGGATTGACTTTTTAATAATCACTTTTATAATCAATCAATTAGATATAATTGATTGATAAAATTATCCTATCAATAAAGTAGCAAAAGTCACGAATAACTAGGGAGAAATTAAAAATGAAGAGTTAGTTGAGGCTCAATTACCGTAAGTCCTTGCTGTGGGGCAACCTTTGCTTCTTGTTCTTCCCTTGATCAGGAATGTCATCAATATTGTAAAGCATCGATGGATCCGACGGCAATTCATATGCCTCTTCCTCCAAGCAGCCACAAACACCGTTGCAATCTGCGTCAACGGGCTCCCTACCAATTTCTTGAACCGATATCTTCTTGTGCCTGACAAAAATATAACCAAGGCACTAACTATGGCGCAAGCACATATACCATAACCCCATTGACGTCCCACGTTGTCTTGTATGTACACAAGAACGGTGACTGCTCCCAGTGCGCCTATGTTTATGAAGAAAAAGAACCAGTTGAAGAAGTTGCTCATCTGCTTTCGCTCTTTTGTGTCCGTGTCGTCAAATTGGTCTGACCCAAATCCTGAGACGCTTGATTTCAGGCCACCTGTCCCCAGGGCAGTCAAGTATAGTGCCGTGTAGAGAACAGTCAGTTGCATTCCACTTGCTGGGATGCAAGTTTGGCCCTCATTTGTCGCGCATTTGGGTGGCCTCAGGCTTGGGATTATTGTCGAGATTGTCAAGATTGTCACACCCTAGAGTTCCAATGTCCAGTTAAAAATTAAAAACAAAAATTAGTATCAATATGATCACCAAAATTATATATGCAAAAGCTAACAGTCATTATCAAACTTTAGAGTAGAGAACAGACTAAAAATGGTAGAAAGTGGTCATATATAAACTATGAGACTCACCGTAGCTTGAACGGTGGCAAAGATAGCGATGGTGAGATACCTATGGAAAGAGCAAGCAAGTTGACAACCATGGTTAGAAAGAAGAAGAGGAAGGTAAAAAGTATATAAGATTGTTACTTACAAAAAATACAAACCTGCCGAGGAAGGTGTCGGCGATGAAGCCACCAAGTAAGCAGAGCATGAAAGAGGTGCCAAGGAAGTTGGTGACAATGTTGGCAGAACTAGCGTTACCCAAATGCATAGTACCAGTCAAATAAGTCACCAGATTTACAGCTATACCAAGCGTTGTTAATCTCTCAACCGCCTCTCCTCCTAACCAAAGAAAAAGAGAACAAAACTAATCAAGCACTAAATAGAGATTTGAGTCAACAAAGAAGTCAAGGATAGCCCGGAAGAAAGAAGAACCTAAAATCATGGCGGCGCTGGCCCAGCCACCGGATTTGGAGCGTTCGGCAGGGCGGCCCTTGTAGTCCCAAGCATCTGGGAGGGTTTTACCTTGCGTTTGAGGGAGAGCCATTGCTGGTTGAATTGGAGTGTTGAAGTGTATTTATGACAAATTAATATGATCAGAGAAGATTATACTCTCGAGTATAGAGAGTAAATATATCGCAGAGAAGAAGAGACCCTTGATTGGAGGCTGTGGTACGATTGGTGGCAGTCTGTGGGCCTTTGTTATGGTAGGAGTTGGAGGACGTTGTGGAAAATTAGATAAAAAATTAAAAAAAAAAGATATTATGAAAACCCCCTAGAATGAAAACTAATGAAAATTTACCCCCTATTTTTAAATTATTAGGTAAACTGCCCCCTACCAGTTAAAAAAACCGGATGATGTTAACTCTGAAGGGTAAAATGGTAATTGAATATGTAATTTTATTTCAACTCTCTCTCTACCAGTCTCTCTCTCTTTCATCTCTCCCTCACTTCATCATTTTCTTCTCTCTCTCACTCGCCCATCTCTCTTTATCTATCGTCTCTTTCGCCGGCGATCAATCCACACCCTTCTCCTCTATCTCCTTCTTCTTTTCTTTTTCTTTTTTGGCTATTTGATTATGGGTTTCTACTAGTCTCACACTCTTTCATCTCTCTCTCAATTCACCATTTTCTTCTCCCTCACACTCCTCCATCTCTCTTTTTCTCTCGCCTCTCGCGTCCTCCTCCATCGCCGGGACCAATCCACCTGCTTCTCTCCATCTCCTTCTTCTTTTCTTTTTTCTTTTTTTGGTTATCTGATTTCTGGTTTTCGAAACCCACAAACCAGACAGTTCCGAGTTCGGACGAACCCAGGAACCAGTCTGGTTCTGGGCTTCGAACACCTACAACCCATCTGGTTCCAGGTTAGCACGCCCCCGCACACCAGTCTGGTTCCGGTGCGAGAACCCAGAAAAGTCTCGCGTTCTTAGCTGCGAAAACCCAGAACTAGACTGGTCCGTGTTCACGACCCCAGAACCAGTGTGGTTGGTTCTGGGTTTCGAAACCAAGACACCGAACCCAAAAACAGATGGTTCTGGGTTCTAATCGACCCTTCATCAGACGTATTCTAGGTTCGAATCGAGCCAAAAACAGGACGGTTTTGGGTCGATGAGAACCCGAACCAATTGGTTCTGGGTTCTGAACTTAGCACCAGCTTAATTCTGGTTTTTGTGGTGGTTGGGTGATGATTATAGGGCTTGTTATGGGTGGTGGATGGATGGTGATGGTTGTTCGTTGGTGGTTTGTTGTACAATGGGTCTCTGTTGGGTCTGGGTTTTTTTTTTCTCAAATTGTTGTTGATGTTGTGAGTTGATGTTGATAATGATGGTTAGATGTTGTTGATGTTTTGATGATAATGGTGGTTGACTTGAGTTTCTAGATTTGGTTTTGATTTCAAATTTGATTTTGGTCTCTTTGGGTTCAAATTTTTTCTTCAACCGGAAACCAGAAATTTTGGCCGAAAAATGTTATTAAGGGTATTTTGGTCATTTCATTAGTTTGGACGAAAAATGTTAACATTTTGGATAAAAATTTAACGGTGGGGGGCGGTTTACCAAATAATTTAAAAATGGGGGGTAAAATTTCCATTAGTTTTCATTCCAGGGGATTTTTCATAATATCCCAAAAAAAAATAAGAACATTGGACGAAGGGACACTTTCTTTTTTGTTTTTGTTTTTTAACAGTGACAGGAAGGATTAAATTTTTTTTAAAAAAAAAAGAGCTGATAAAATAATTAAATTAACAATGATAGAAAAATTTTGAAAGGTGCCCCAAACTTGATTCATACCCCAAACGGATCGTTACTTTCTGTCCCAACCCCAAATCCAATTGGAGGTATTTACCTTGAACCCGATCCGTTGACCCGATTTAGTTTTTAACTAAATGATATAATTAATATCAACAAACTAAAATACAAACAAAAAAATAGATAAATTGACTATGATATCCTCGATCTTTATAAAATAATTTCAAATTTATATAAAAACTCTGACAATTAAGAGTACAAGATTTGGATATTATGTAATAAGTCATTTTAATACACAATTGTAGATTTAATTTTTTTTTTGTGTTTATATATAGACCGGATTACTGAATCAGATCGGGGCAAAAAAGTTTGTCTCAAACCCAAAATGGTTGACTACTTTTCGTCCCAAACCCTCTTCGAATAGATCGGGTTTGAGCCGATTTGGATCGAATAGTATATTTTTGCTATCCCTAGTTAGGCAAAAAAGTCCATTGACACGTATATGTGATTGATTTATTTTAAATACATAGCAAAATCCTATTTTTGATAGAGTTTTGAGATTAATATTAAAGTATTACATATAATCATTCTAACAACATTAATGTAAATTTGAATGTTAATAAGACTTTCTTTAATGGTTAGGATCAACATTCTTCTTTTATTTCTCAAAAGTTAATTTGTGCATCATTTGAAATATATCATATGTGCTTACAAGAGAGAAAATTTTACTTAAATTTAGTAAATTTTACATTAATTTTATTAAATTCAAAACGTATTTAAATAAAATTTCTTACTTGTATTATCAAATGTGGCAATATATATATATATATATATATATATTTGTGTGAGCCAATCCCAAAACCTCTAAATTTATAATAAATAATATGGTACTACCACAGGTAGTCACAACTATCAAAATAAAACTTTTTACTTGTGTCATGTCATTATTTTATTACGATAATACTTAATTAATTTGTCAAAAAAATAATAATCAATTAAAATATCAAAAAAAATTATTTTAGTAGTTCAATGAAAAAAAAAATGCAATGAATTTAGAACTATGTACATATACTTTTATAAAGCATGAATTTGAAATTAGAGAAATGAGGATATAAGTTGAATACACAATTTTGACATATGGGAGGATATTATTTGTTTATATTTTATTTTATGAAATAGTTATGTTATTAAAAAATTTATTTGAATGGTTGCTAATTCTTGTATAAGATATAGTTTAAAAGAAAAAAGATAAGTTACATAAACCCTAGCATTTTGCATAAATATATAGATAGAAGGAATTGCACAACACCTCCATGAGGTTTGCCTAAAAACATGCTGAAACATATTTACCTTTTTATTACACAACACCCTTACTCTATTAGTCAAATTTAGTTAAGGTTAGTCAACTTAAGGGTAATTTTGTCTTTTATCATTTTTATTTTTATTTTTATTTAAAATTATAAAAAATAAATAAAAATTTAAAAATAAAATTTAGCAGCTTCTTTATCGTCAAGAACAACATCAAACACCTGTTCTCAATAAACCCAGAAAAATAAATCCATAAATAGCTTCTTCATGAACCCATTTTCAACATCATCATCATTAAGAACCTTATCAATAACCCAGAAACAGTTTCTTAACCAACTCATCTTCAACATTAAACACATGTTCTTAATAAACTCAGATCATCTATTTCAAAAATAAATAAACCTAGATCATCATCACCATCAAAATAAACACATACATCATCATCATCATCATCATCACCATCAAACATCTAGGACATTTTAAGTCTTCTGTTCATCTTCAACATTAAACACATACACTGTCAAACCAACCCAGACCGGTCATCTTCAAACGAACCCGTGAGAGAGACTTAGATTTCTAGGTCTCTATTGTGGAGGAGCGATGACAGAGTTAGAGGAGATGTTAGTTCGGTCTACAACGGTAGAGTTGGAGAAGCGAAGAGAGCGAGAAGAGAGGAAGAAATGGGAGGAGAGAGACAAATTAGATGAGAGAGAAAGAGAATGAGAAGCAGTGATAGAGTTCGGTCTACGATGGCACCTGGACACCATTCGTGAAAACGGCGCCGACGATGAGAAAAATGGTGAGAGTGAGCGGTGAGAAAAGAGAGAGACAATGGTGAAGGAATAAGAGAGAAAAAGAGTGAGAGAGAGAGAAGAAGAAGAAGAATAAGACTTCTCATTTATTTATAATTTATAATTTATTTTTCATATTTTAATTTTTTGTTTTTTAAAATTTTTAATTTATTTTTCATATTCTAAAAAAAAAATAGAAAAAATCTCCACCGTCCATCTCTTAGATGGACGGTGGAGATACACTTTTAAAATTTTATTTATTTTATTTTATTTTATTAATTTTAATGTTTAATTTTTAATTTTTTGTTTTATTCATGGGTAAAATGGTTGTTTAATCAAAATTTATAATCAACCGTTAAAGTTAACGAATATTAACCAATGGTGTGGGGATTTGATATAATAACAAAGTAAATATGTTTTCACTTGTTTTTAGGTAAACCTTAGAGCAGTGTTATGTCATTCTTTCATATAGATATGTGAGTTTACGAGATTAGGGTTTTGGGTCTGGGTTTTGGGTTATGTATATGTAGAAAGGGCTAATTAATTTGTTTTTTGTAGTATTGAAAGAAAATAAATTTCAGTAGGTATCTAATCATAATAAAAGCTTTATTTTGCCGACTGAAATTTTGTTACTATTACCAAAAAGTCTGCAAAAGACTTTTAAACTAGTTTTCATTTTATTTTGCTATTAAACACGTTTAAACTAAGAGATGAATAAAGTATTCTTAAATTTCTGATGACTTTTTTTTTATTATTATAAATTTCTTATGACTGGTCGTATATTTCGATTGATTTTTTCTTTTCTTTTCTTTTTCTTTTTACTATTTAAAATTGCAACCACCCACTCCTTAACAATAAAGTTTAATCAAGCTTGAAAAAATCAAATTAATAAATTATTTAAAATATATAATAAAATCAAACCTAAAACTCTTCATTTACAATAAGAAAAAAAAAAATCTAAAACTATTTCCAAAATTACAATGTACTGTTATACACATGCCAAAAGATTTTAGAAATGGGAAAGAGATGTGTTCGCAAATTTTAACAAGTAATTTCATAGACTACCAAAAGCATTCATTTTATATGCACTAATGACAATGCGTTGCTTCTTTGAACCGTACAGAATCCAGTGCACCCTTGAATCAAAACAATGGATATTCTTTGGTGCCTGAATCTAAATCCAGATTCCAGACAAACATGAATTCTATTTCAAGTCCTTTTTTTCGAATGTAATTTTCCAAGAAGACAAATGACATACAAGATCAATTTGATTCCATTACCATATACTATGATTATCATACAAAATATTCCATTTCAAAAAATTAATAAAATTATTGTTGAGTTTCAAGTTTTAACTATGATCATTGTCATCTTTTTAAATATTTCAAAAAAAAAAAGGAAAAAAAAAAATGCTGTTGAGGAGCTGAACCCCAGAAAGTGGGATAGACAAATAACCCCGCATTGATTTATTTATTTTTAAAAGGATAGCAAAATTGTTTTAATAAGCTGATGAAGCATGGTCCCACAAACCACAGTTGTCGAACCAAATCTAATTTGAACGAAAAGGAGAAACAAAGTGAATCACGACTCAGGAGGCAAAAATAAAATAAAAATGAAAATAAAATAAAAATGACGATGTTAGGTTTTTTAAAAATTTTGTTTAAATATATATTTAAAAGATGTGATATATAAGTTATTATTATTTTTATATAATTTTATAATTTATAATATTTTAATAATTTATATTATATTATTTGAGTATGAATTTAAATTTTTTTTTGAAAAATCTAATATTACTCAAATAAAAAACATGAATAAAGTTTATGATACACAAGATGCGGAGAACGCACCTGAACCACAGTTGAGGGGAAGATTTCCACTGTTGAATTTAAAAGATATGATAAAAAAGGGAGCACATTAATTAAATAGCTACTTTTTTCACGTTTACGATATTAACGCACATATATAATCCTGAAGACTCACTCATCGATGAGGATAAAATCTTTATAATGTTATGACTAACAAATTAATCAAACATACACGTATGAATTACAAAATAAAGAAAAAAAAAATTGCTAGATTAAAGCTCTTAAGAATACAAACAGTACCTTTTTTATTCTATCTTTTTTATATGTAATTAATTCTATAAAACAACGTCAAATTGGGTTTCTTACATGTGCTAGGTAAATTATAATTTCGGAGGGTAAGTTCGAAAAGTGCTAATTTTAAAATTATCAGATAATGACAATAAATTATTTTAGAATCAAAGTTTTTTTTTTTTCATTTCATTTTCGTTTTTTCTTTTTATAAAATTATCAAAATGCACATTAACTTTAGTAATACATTTTGACATTTTTATATTTGTTTAGTGTTAATGGAGTGAGATAATTTGAGGATTTCAATGTAACTATATTACTGATAAGATGAGATTAATTAAATGGTATACTTCTCATACTTAAACTCAAAAGACTATGACTTTGAGTCATTTTTCCCTTTTTGATTTTCAAGTTTGATGTAATATTTTGAAAATATATATATTTACCCTATATTTAAATTATATTATATAATAATAAGTTAAATATAATTGAATATCTATGTTATATCATATAATTTGAATAAAACGTATGTGGTTTAAAACAAAAAGGAAAAGAAAAATATGTGGTTGACTTTTTCAATAGAGCAATATTGGCAAGATGAAGAGTGCAATGCGGTGGAAACGCTTTGTTAATGCACGTAAGCACTTGATCAGACGGATAAAGATCCCGAAAGTTAACTAAAGCAAAGAAAATTTGGAAAAAGCTGTTGCCACGTAGCCGGCGCTCAGCCCATCCCAGGTATGAGCTTCTGACTTTCATATATAGTCTGATTATATTATTGCAACCAGAAATGTAAAAGCAGATTCTGAATTTCGCATTTGTTTATTTTAATAATGGATTGAGTCTATTGATATAATACGTGTTCTGACTAACGTCTGCTATTAGTTGCCTTTACGTTAATTAATAAGCACCACCAAGTGTATTCAATCTAAATTTTTAATGATTTTTATAGAATTTAAAAATTTGGATGTATTCAATATAAATTTTTAAAGACTCTATGAAAATTACGTGGTATTCAATATAGACTTTTAATGAATTTTAAAAAATCTATAAAAATTATGAGATATTTAATCAAGACTTTTGAAGAATTTATAAAAGTTATGAGGTATTCAAAATGTTAATGACTTTTATGAAATTTTAAATTTTAATAACTTTGGAAGACTTTTATAGACTGTTATGTTAAATTTATAACAATCAAACTCCATAAATTATCTCTCACTCCCCTCAAAAACTTTTATAGACTTTTGTTATTGATTATAAAAAGTAAATCTCTTCTTATCAAAGAAAAAAACAAAACAAAAAAAAAAAAAGAAAATAAAAAAAGAAACCTTACAATCTCTTTTATATTTGAATCGCTCCAAATTTAATGATAGTCATAAAAATATTTCACTTATTTTTTTTTTAAATACACACAAATATATATATCACTCCTACTTTATTGTGAATTATAATGGTCAATATTTTTTTCCTATGTTCAAATTGTTAGCTTTTTAGTTTTTTAATCTTATTAGGCCCCTTCTTTTTCTAAGGACGTCAATTTATTATTTTGTAGAAGATTTCAAGTTTAAATCAAAGTTGAGGAATTAGATGTCAACAAAATAAATTTAAGAAATGAAACATTTTATAATTTATATTTATATATATAAAATACCCAAAAAAAAATATATCTAGATGGATATTGATTCAAATCATCTTATTATTCTTATGACAACTAGTATAACTATTATTAACGATTGTATTGTAAATCAATAGATTATCATTTCTTATGTACAAATAATGAAAACAGAACTCACAAATGTATAGATAAAAAATCTTATTACTTTAAAATCGATTAAATTAATAAATGAAATCTTTGTTTTTTATAATACAAAATAAAAGGAAAAACCTCTATTTCAAATAAAAAAATATATATATATTATTTGGAGATTTTTTAGCTAGTGGTTTATTTTAAAAATTAAAATTTTAGTTAGTAATAAAATTTTTTAGCTAGTGGTTTATTCTTATTACATGTTGGGGAATTTCTTGAACTTTTACTTTTGATTAGTTAATTTAATTAGTATAGTAATCAATTTTGATATTTGTAACATATCATAAAATTAACCAGTTTGAATTTTGTAAACCATTAGTTTTGATAGTTGTTTTTCACAAATTTATTTACACTATGTTAAAAGAAAATTTTTTTATTGAAATGAGAAGTATAACTTACAAAAAGTATAATTTGTGGCACGAGTTTGTCAAAGAAATATATTTTTATTTTAGAAGTAAATAAAAATCTATTAAAATTTATCAACATTTATGAGTCTTCATCATCTTCATCATTATTAGTTAACGAAATGATGATTTTAACTCATTTCTTGAGACTCAAGAATAATAAAGAGAGTATACTAATAAATGGAAAGCTGTTATAGCCGCTGATATGTGGAACGATGTTGATATTATTGATAAGATAGTAGATATTTTATTTTTCGTAGAAGAAATAAAATAAATAATGAAACGCTTAAAATATTAGGTATTTTGGTTATCAATGTACGTAATTAAGGTGATTTTACTTTTATTTTCTATACCATACTTTTTCATTATTATTGACGTGATAAATATAGTTTTATTAATTTAGAAAGTATATATTATATTATAAATTAGTGAAAGGTTAATCTATGAAAGTATGTAAAAGTCTATAAAAACCGATAAAAGTTTATAAAAGTCTTTCATAATTTATTTTAAAAATTTATCAAAGTTAATGAAAGTCTTTTAAAAAAGAGTTTATAAAAGTCTATGAGAGTTTTTCATGAATCTGTAAAGTCAGTAGAAGTCTATGAAATTCTACAAGAGTCATTCACTGAAAAAAGTCTATGAAAGTTTTTCAAAATTATGATTGAATACATCTCCCTAAATCACATAAGGAGGAAACATGGGTTTTAGATAACTACATTGCCGGGCACTAATTATCACATATGCAATAATGTAAAGGGTGGCTCTATTTCCACCCAAAATAGTTGTCACAAATCTATTTATTTTCAATATCCATTTTAAAATTTATAAAGAAATTAAACTACTCCTCACACCCTATAAAATATCAAAACTACCCTTAAATGTTATTAACTAATTTAATTATATTATTATTTTTCTTCAAATCCATTTTTTCAATTTTAACACCCAATAAAATCTAAATAAAACAAAGTTTATGTTCACGGCCTTTTTCTTTCCTGCAATTCAATGTCACTCTTATTCGATACGGTGGGCTCTAGCATAGGTGTGTTCTTGATGCAATTCACAATTTCAGTACGGTTAAGCATGCAAATTACTTATTTCATAAAAAAAAAAAATGTATGCAAATTACCTTAAGCTCCTGGCTTTTGGTTCTACATATTGATACAGGAAAAATATTGCCTAAAGCTGCTGCTGTTAGCTTGACAACAATATCAGTACAAGTAGAATGTAATGTCCCAAGGCAAGCACCAGTGAAGGAATCGTAAACAATAAGTACTCTCAGACCCCGTTTGGCACGTAGGATTGAAATCAAATGGAATAAATTGAATTGAAATGAAAAATCACCATCCCATGTTTGGTAAAACTTGGGATTTGATTAAAAATTATACCATATCATGTTTGGTATAGGTTGGGATTGGATTGAGATAAAATTAATTTAAATTTTTTATTATATAAATTTAATTTTATAAAAAAATCTAAAAACAAAAAAAAAAAAAAACCAAACTTCATCTCCCACAATTCATCAATATCAAAAATCATACTTTATCAATATCATCATCTCCCATAATTCAATATCATCAACCCATAATTCTTCAATATCATCAATATAATTCATCAATATCATAATATCCCATAACAACATCATCAACATCAAATCATCATAACATTAACCAAAAAAAAAAAAAAAAAACACTCAAAACAGAACCCAAAACCAGATCAGTTATGAGTTTGCCGACCCTGAATCAATCTGGTTCTAGGTTCGTTGAACCCAGAACCTGATCAATTATGGGTTTAACGATGGTTTTGGGTTCATTGACCTAGAATGGTTTTGGGTTCATCGAAACCAAAACCAGATGCTGGTTTTGGGCTCGTCCCAACTTAGAAGAAAAAAGAGAAAAGAAGAAGAAGAAGAAGAAGAATAAGAAAAGAGGGTAGAAAGGTTCCATGGATGTGTGATGAGAAGAGGAAGGAAGGTGAGAAAGAGAGATAAATGGAGAAAAGAGAAATAAGTTGGGAAAGAAAATCTCATCCCACCCAATGATATGGTTGTGGGTGGGATTGAAGAATGTCAAAAGAATGGGAAATAGGTAGAGGTTGGGATTCAATGAATCTCAATCTTATCCATTCCAAGTGAGCTTCAAACATAAAACTTAAAGAGTTTGAAATTTTTGAATTTCAATCTTATCTCAAATTTCATGCACCAAATATTACCTCAGCATTAGTAAACAACAAGAAAGTTGGTCCAAAAAACAACATTATTATTTAAAACAAATTATTTATATTATTTACACGATTGAATTATTAGTTTTGATTTTTAAGATAATTTAGGGTTCGTGATGAGTAAATGGATGGATGCTCAGTAAGTTTATTTCTTTTAATTTGATAAGTCTTTTAAAATTATTTTAAATAAGTATATTTTAGTCACAAAATTTGTTATTAAAATGAGGTGTTAGAAGAACCTTTTTGTGTAAAAGGAAGATTTATATATGATGGGCAGCAAATCTTTTGAATTAACGGTGGAAAATTGCTATGCATCCAACACCACCGAATATTTGCGGCCCGAGGAAATTGTAGAAATGAAGGAGCTATTCATTCCCTTCGCAAAATTAAAGGTCAAAGGCCCCTGCAGTCCCCCAATTGCATGGGCTCACTGTACATTGTAGGGTCCTCCAAATAAAAAAGAGTGGTAATTCAACTCTCAAATATTCTATATTTGTCAACCGATTATTTATATTGGGTCCATTAGCATGTGCTAAGGGAGACTACTGATATTTGACATAAAATAAAATTTTTATTTTTCAATCTGTTGTCTTTGTTTAATTTCACCAGTTTGAAGTTTCTTCTTATTAGTTGTCTTTGGCTTAATCTTTTTTTTTTTTTTTAAACCCTTTGGCTTAATCCTTTTACGTATATAGTGAACAATTGAAAATCAAAAGAAAAAATAAAAATCAGTATGAATTTCAAAATCAATATCAAATTATGAAAGTAATTTTTTTTAATAATATTATTTATTTGTGGACTGACATTTAATTTGTGTATGAACAATTTTTTTTTACAAACTATTTTATCGATCCTCCATAAATTATGTGGTCTCCAACATGCTAGTTATCCATTGCTCTTAACTAAAATAGTAAGCGGATATAATTTTTTATGAACTCTAACAATTCTCCATATTATTAGTTATTTTGTAAAAGATAAATTATCATAGCTATATATAAAGAGTGAGAATATCCTAACTAAATTCTCTCTATTATTATTTTAATATTTAATTTGAAATAACGTAGTTTAAAAATTATAATTAAAGTTTCTCTCCCATTATTTAAATATTAATGCTACTCAGCAAACTAGAATTTCTCTTAAAATTTTTGACGATGCTCTGATTGAAACACAATAATAAAAAGAGAAAAAAGGAAAAAAAAAAAAAAAACACTTAGACTTTTTATTTTGTGAAGTCAACTTCATGAATCACGAGAGACAATATTGAGAAAATTATGTCGATTGAATGGTTTCTCAATGTTATTGTGGACATATGAATCGTGTGGCTGGCGCTTCAGAGTTAGGCTTGGCATCATAATCATTAACAAATTGATAAGTCCGAGTTATATGGTCGGCTGAAACTCGAAAACCACAAACCTAAAGAAGTCAATTTTAAATAGAGGTCTCGCTTTCAGTCAATTTTAAATAGAGGCCTCGCTTTCTTTATATATATATATATATATATATATATATTTCAATAGAGTTGCTTCTCTCTTGCTTATAATTTTGTATATTCTGAGACAATTTTAATAGAGTTAGGAATGGTCGGATAAGAATTCGTCATTGAAAGGTCCATGAAGGAATCTGGCTTTTGAGTATGCACAAGCACGTGACACGTTGATCCTTGAGGATTCTATACGTGATAATGGGGGTTGAATCCCCGCCACACGAATCGGGCCTTAGCCACTTATGTGTTGACCATAGCTACTTTAAAATTATAACAACACATATATACATTTTTAAATAACACTTAAAAAGACTTGATCGGTCGGTTTTGTGGAGACCCATGGGCACAGGTAGACCCTTCATTCTTTTTTTTTTTTTTTTTTTTTTAATTTAGTTTTCTTATCTTGAGTTGAAGGATTCGTGGAATTATAAGTGCCAATTTTATAAGAAAACTCAAACTACCAAATCAAACGATCAGCAATGAGTATAATAAGCTGGTTGGCTTTTCCCAAAAAAGGGTTTTGGATATGAGTAAGCTATGATAAAAATTTTTATGCCATTTTAATTATCACGTCTCCATTCATGCCAAACATTAACGTCACACCTTTGTTTTTCGTAGCAGCCCCTAGTTTAGATTCTGGAAATAGCAACTTAAAAGTTTGGAGAGCTAGCTAGATATATTATAAAATTATAAGATCATCTTATTTTGTATCTACATAAGGATTTTTTTTTGGAGTGAGACATAGGATTTTTTTAGTACTTATTTTCTTGGTAAAAAATATTATTATTATTATTATTATTATTATTTGTACAGACTGTAGAGTAAGTTGTCATCATTTTGGCATTGAGCTGCGGTTACAACATAGAGGGTATGCACTCTACTTTGGACAACGATTTCTGGATCACGAGAGAGATGGCATCTAACAGCCAAAATGGGAGGAAGAATTTTTATCTAAAATAATATTAAATTGTGACCATAAAACAAATATTATACGGGTATTCCTTCAAGTTCTCCAAGAGCCAATCCAAGAGACAGGATATGACAAGTGGCTTACTTATAGCTCTTAAAAAGGCTAATATCAAATGTAAAATACACAAACTATCGAACAACAGTTGATTTTTCTCAACAAAAGAGTTGGCATAATGGAGGAGAGAGAGGGCTATGCTGACGCGTGTTAGATAATGGTTAGTGGGGAGATCAATTATAAAGCCAAAATATTAGCTATAGGGTGGTCTGGCGTCCCATGTTTTATTCATAAATATAAATTACATGTACATACTATATATGTAGTATAGGTTTTGATGACGGCCATTAAGTGTCTGAGGTTAACACACTTGTGGACGGCACAAACTCTGCTTGGTCAAAACCATGTAATCACCTATATTATATAACTATGGAAAATAACGACCATATGCAAAGTACGATTGATGCTTCGGTTTGGTATTTTTAATTTCTATCAATAAAATTATAAATAAGAAATTAATTCGGTTGAGGCGTGATCACTGGTTTGATCATTTCCAAATTTGACATGCATGCCAACTTTATGCTGTACAGTCTAGAACTAAACTATCTCTCGCATTGACACAGATTACGTGGTTGAGTTACATTTATTACCTTTATACAATGTGGCAGGTTTTGTAATATTTTTGTTGATTTATTTTCAATCTCTATTTTATATTTCTAGAATTTGGTAACTCGTTAGTTGATCCTGACCTTTAGACTTTAGGCATTATGATCCATCTTTCCAAAACTTGAAGTTAGTCAAACCAATGGTTTGATAAATGATGACTAAACGGCATAGAAAATTTATGTTATTTATGGTAAATCTTGTCTCCAAAACATGAATATATATACCAAACCTCAAGAAACGTTCGTGTTCGTTTTCTATACACAACCAATATGATGTATGTATAATTAGGAATAGCAACCGGACGAGTTAGGGATGAACTTCATCCACCCCAATATTTCATTTGGGGTGGGATGATTATTCAATTCTGCTAAGGTTTGTTTCAACATTAAAAAATGTATAATTATTAAATAATAAAAGATATATATATTTTTGAAATAAAATAATAAAAGATATATTAGTTCTAACAAAAAGTTAATAATTCATGATGTGAAAATTACAAATAAGTTAAATGGACAGATTGGTTGGGGTTTACAAAAAGTTTTTTTTTTTATTTTTATTTTTATTTTATAAAGTTGGTTTTACAATAGCTGATTTAGTTACGATATATATTCTTTATATTTTTAGATTTTAACTAAGCATAAAATGTGTAAATATATAATAACGAAATATTAAAGAAAAAACAGTCTCCATACTACAAAAATTTTCAAGTATCTTGAATTGTAAATCTCATATTTATATGTATAAAATAATCTTATCAAATTTATTAAATTTTACAAAATTATATCAAAATACTCATTATATTAAAATAAGGAAGTGTTCATGAAATAAGTTCTGAAGATTTATATATAAAAAATATTATATATAATTTGATGTTAACATTTTACAGAGCCAAAGTGGTAGAGTGAAAGGCAAATAAAGACTGCAGATTCGAGGAAATGCAGATGGAAGATAATGGCAATGACAAAGACAATCAACTGATATCATTTAATTATTAAATTAGAGTTAATGACAATAATGGAGGATACTACAAAAGCTCCTGCGTCTCCGGGGAAGTTTTAACTGGGGAAGTCAAGTCTAAAGAATTCATTGGATTGAAGAACCAGCAAACCCTTTTTTCTAATTCATAATTTCAATGTGTCTTCTTACAATTTGATGTATTTAACTGTTTACAGTCAACCAATAATATCATTATTTAAGGGGAAATTAGCATTCCAATCATTATAGCCATTTTTTTTTTTTTAATTTTGATAGCCAATGAAGAGTAAGAGCAGTGAGACCCGAGACTACAAGTGGAATGCATGTAACTTAAAAAAAGAAAAAGCACTCCATTATCAAAATCAAAAAGTGAATTCTCTTTATTAATTAAAGAAAAAAAGTTGAAAAGGCATTCAAAAACGTGGTGAAGGTTGCATACGACTTAAACCCTTGCAAAAAGCCAAAAGTGTTACATCTCGAGTTTTCACTTCACGGATAGGGATCAAGTTACACCTTAACAAAATTTTATTCACATTTCATAAAGAATATATAAACTCACGACCGATGAATTCAAGATATTAAATGTTTGCTATTAAAAAAAAGGCAAATTTAGAAGTGGCAGAGTCATGTATTTATTTTAATAGATTCGTGAATTAGCTTTTCATGAGTTTGTGAAGTGGAAACTTGGGATCCAAAGTATGAAAAGCAGGTACATTGACATCTAATATATATATATATATATATAAATTTCATAAAGAATGAAAATGTGATACATTTCGAGTTTTCACTTCACAGATATAGAGCCACCAAATTTTATTCACATTTCATGAGGTCTCGAGTTTTTACTTCACATGTGTTTTAATTTATACATGATCAATTAAAGATATTAACGGTTTACCCTTAAAACAAGTAGTTCTTGATGTAGAATAGCCATGCATTTTAATAGCTTTTTTATGAGTTTGAGAAGGGGAAATGTGGAGCCTTCGTATGAAGAGAGCTTTGGTAATTGACTTGTGTGATTATTTTTCTACTGTTTATTATTATTATTTTTTGGCATATATTTTTCTACTGTTAATGTTTTTTGATTAAGAACATGGATTGGATCGGCGTCAGTCCTTAGACTGGAGACTGGAGACTGGATTCCTTTTTTCAAAATTTAGGTAAAGTCACCTTAGGCAATTAAATGTGAGCTTCAAATGCGGCTACAATTGAAAATGAGGGTAGTGGGCTTTCAATTGCCTAGCTTAGAATCCAATAAATACTCAATGCACCCTAGCCTTTTCTTGGTATACGACAATTAATGCCAACGATTGGGTGAGACTGCTCTTTTCTCGGTGACTAGGCGCTGCTGGCGTGTGTTAGAACTTTGGTGTGAATTGCATATGGCTATTGGTGCCAGTGGCACCCAGCCCATGAGAATTTGGCCCATTCAGGCTAGACGTTCATAGTTCGATTTGTATTTAGGATCCTTAAGTTAGGGGCAATTTTTTCACCCGACATGGGCCTTTCATCCTACTTTGGAGAGCTCCAATTCCAAATCATGCTCTAAAGACCCTGATTAAAAGTGTTCGACAAGCTATACGTTATATAATATACTCGTAATATGTGTAATTAAAAAAAAAAAGGTGAAACTATAATATACTCGTAATATGTGTAATAAAAAAAAAAAGGTGAGACTCAATAGGTTTCACGTAATTAGGTTTATTTTATATTTGAGTGTTGATATTTACACCCTATTAAAATTGTATGTATATATATACTCATTTAATATCTGAGTGTCAATATTTACGCCCAACTAAATTTGTATTACACTCTGTTAAAATTTGTTTTGAAAAATCAAAACTTATAATTATGATTAAGTTAATATAAAAATATTATTTTTAAAATTTTATTGTATTGTATATTTGTAAATGAACATAATCAAAACTACTTTTTCCACATGAGTTAGGTTTTGAATTTTTCTTCTTTTTTAAATATTTAATGGGATGCTGTTACTGAAGGGGTGTACGTACAATTTAAAAAGGGTGAAAAAATTGGTACTCTCAATATTTTTGGTGTAATCTAGTTTTCAATATTCTGCCATCATTTTTTTTTAAATCTAAAGTTTGCAAAAATGATGTATTATCTTTATATTATTACTCAAATAAAATTTTCATTCAAGTTTTGTATGTGTGCATAATCCAATATAGTTTAGTGGTGAAAAGTAATTAATAAAATTTATATTTTGGTATTATGATTATGTTCCACTTCAAATCATATAAATAAAAACAATGTTGTAGAATTCGCTACCCACTATTCGACCAGCGACCGAACGTATAGTGAGTAGTCGGTTTGATTGTCTTCAAACTTGATCAAATCTGTAAAAAATAATATATAATTTCATTAAATTAAAATATAATTATATGACCACAAAACAACATAAACCCATATAAATTAAAATAAACTAAATCCATATAAATTAATATAAACTAAATCCATATAAATTAAAACCACCTAAATCCATGTAAATTAAAATTAACTAAATCTATATAAATTAATATGACAAAATCAACTGCACCCACTCGTGCATCAATTGGGAAGAAATTAAAAAGCCCAAATGAAATCAACAATTCAAAGAGCCCAATATTTAGTGGCCCAATTATTTGTCAAATGGTGTTGGTTTGATACACCCCACCATGAGCTGTTTAGTTTCCCCATTTGTTTTGAAAATTAAAAAAGACAATAATTATAAAATTTATGTTTTTTTCTTTTAATTATTTTTTGATAAACCAAGGTTACTCTTGAAAGCTTCTCCTTTTGCTCAAAAAAGCGTTGGTTCGCAGGTCGAATAAAATCACTTGATTGCTCTCGCTTTCTCCCTGCGCAATGGGCTCGTGACTCGTACGAGTGACTTCCTGATATCTTTTATTTGAAGTTTGCTTCTAATCGAGGAGTACTTTTTTATTCGTGCAGGGATTTCTCTCGCTTTCTTAAACAATTTAATTTGTTGCAACTTGCATTAAACAACTTATTTGGTTAGAGTCTAGAGAGAATCTTGTCGTGGATGATCGAAAGACGAAACTTCAATTCAATAGAATATATCACAAACGAGTTTTGCTCAAAACAAAATAATCCAGATGTTGGTTGGTTGGCTTCACGGATTGCTCGATCGACCAGTTGTATAATGATTAATGAAATATATATATATATATATCTATATATAACAATTTTATCATCAGTGACTTATAACTTTAAAAAGTTAAGATGAATCAATTAAATTCATCCATTACATTTGAATTAAATAAATGAGAAAATTTATTTTATAAAAAAGAATATAATTGATGAATTTAATTTGTTGGTCATAATTTTTTAAAGTTAGGAGACACTAATGATACAATTACTCTATATATATATTCCCATAAAATAAATATAGAAGAAAACTATGTTCAAGGTTGTATTAAGATGTTGTTCATAGGACATGGGTAGAATTATTAATTAATGTACACTTTTTTCTTTATATTAGTAAAATTTACAACTAATTGAGATTTGTTTGGGAAAAAAAAAAAAGAACATATGTTAAAAACTTTAAAAGTGAATAAAAAATTCATGTTAGTTATTTTAGAATATTAATGCATATTTATTTATATTACGAAAATATAAATATAATTTTATTGATATTTAAGGCATGATATTGATAAAATTTAAATGTTAATGTCTTATATATATATATATAGTGTGGTGATTAATGAACAATAAATTAAGAGAATAGTGGGAAGAGAGAGGAAGGACAGGCAATGATATTTTAGTGACTAGCAATGACTGAATTTTTATTTCCAAACGTAATTGTCAGTTAAATGATTCGTTTGCACGGAAAGATTTTGGTGGTCTAAATTTTTTTCTAGGTGCGGAGCTTCATCGAGATTACACTAGCATGTACTTAAATTAGTCTAAATATATTCGTGAGATACTCTCTCAATTTAGACTTGAACATTTGAAACCTTAGACAACTCCTGCTAATCCGAGTCTGAAAAGTTTAAATATATTCGTGAGATACTTTCTTAGTTTGGATTTGAACATTTGAAACCTTGCACAACTCCTATTACTTCGAGTTTGCTAGTTTCAGAGGGAAATTGATGCAAAATTCAACTATGTTTCGCAGTGCAGTAGGGGCCCTACAATACTTGACTTTTACTACCCAATATTTAATCTCTACATGCTCTAACATCGATACACTGATAGTCTGTTAAACGGGTTTTATGCTATTTAAAAGGTACACTTAATTATGTGTTGTATTTTAAACCAAGCACACAAATAGAATTGATTGGATTTTGTGTTTCTATAGGAGATAACTTGGTATCTTGGTCATTTGAAAAACAACATGTTGTTGCTAGGCCAAGCACTTAGTCAGAATACAGGGCATTATCAAATTTAGCAGTTGAATTGTCTTGGTTGTTCAAGTCTTTATTGACTGAATTAAAAATTACTTTACCTAGATGTCCTAGTGCATGGTGTGACAACATGAGTGCAAGGACTTTGGTTGTGAATCCTGTGTTTCATACACGAACAAAACACATAGAGGTTGATGTTCAATTTTTTTGTGATATGGTTCTTCGCAAAGAGCTGGATGTTCGTTAATTGCTCTCTTGTGATCAAATTATTGATTGTCTAACCAAGGCTCTTACCTTCTCACGTTTTGACTTAAGGCCAAACTTGGAGTGATTGAATCACCCTTACATTTGGGGGATGAAAAAGTCATAGATGAATTTGCCAAAAGCTGAAACTCTTAAGCTTAAAATATGTTATTATCTCGTCATCAAGTGGTTATATAAGAATCTGTTATCTCATTATACTTCTTGTATTTAAATTTAAATAATTTCAGTTTAAATCAAGTTATGTTATCCTTTCTATATAACGTAATGAAAATCATTGAATCAAATATGGTTGGTTCTTCACAAGTTTATCTTTTGTAAGAATTTTGAGTAACATTAGAAGGAATTTGTTACCTCTAGTAAGATTTAGCCATATATATTACACTCTATTTGATTTTAAAATTTGTTAAAAACCTTTGGAAGGAACAGGTTTTCACCTAATAAATTTTATTAGACCTCATGAGAAGTCGCCAAAGTTTTTTATATGAGATTTATAGAACTTTTCAAAACTTGAGGGACATTTCAAACGATGTTCAAAATCATTGTAGCCTATTTGTATTTTAGTTTCATCTCAAAGGAGATTAATCCTAACTCAATCAGTTATGTTCTTCGATCATGCCATTGCTCATCACCATGTAATGCATACCACATCATGTTTAGCTGCGTTGAGAAAGAATATGGAATTATAATGAGCTTGAACTTTAATTTGCACTTTGAATCTTCTGACAATCATATAACTCACAAACACATTTGGTGCATTTGAAGTTATTAACAAATTGAAGTATGTAATCGTTTTAAGAAATGGTAGGTAAATGTTAGACATTTTTTGGCAACTGGAATTGTGTTGACATGAAATCGAAGAACTTAAAATTGATATCATTTAGATTACATGTACAGGAGTTCAATTTGTTAGAGTGGTGGCATGACAAGACATTCTGATGAAACGATATTGAAAAACTAGGTGGTCACACAAGACCTCTACTTTGAAATACAATGTGAAATGGCAATGAAACACAAAACTAGGTGCATATTAAGAATTATTGCACACTTAATCGTAAGAGAACATCTAATAAAGGAAAAGTGAAACAGAATACATTCAAGTTAAACACTGCCACAAAACCATTCCATGCATAAGATATATGAAGGTGCCTACGCACATATGAAGTCAGAGGGGAGCTGCTTCCCGCAAGTGTTAATGAGCAAGCTGAGAGATATGGGAATATTAATGTTAATGCCAAGAATATTAGCTTTAATGGCTGTGCACAGGCACACAGCAGCTTCAAGATCGATAAGCCCTTGTAAAACTGAGCAACAAGGGGCATCAGGAGGGTTCCCAACTACTGTGCCAACCGATCCATTAAGCAACTTGGCGCAGACCCCCAGCTTTAGGGCATCTCTTGGGCAGCTTTTCACAGAAGTAATTGGATTTGGTGGTTTAGGATTGTGATTGGTATTTTAGGCTGAACACAAGTGTTGCAGCCACTCACTAGTGCCAAAAAGAGGATGTTAATAGAAAGGAAGAGAGCAGTCGATGAACATCTCATGGAAGCCATCTCACTTACTTCACTCTAGTTTGTTATGGTGAGCTTGGATAGATATGCAGTAGTACTGTGAGTATAAATAGATCATATACAGTAAAAGCAGCGTGTGTATTGGGAATTGATAAGACAAAAATAACAGTGAGAGATGAGTCATGCATGTGAAAGCAAGGCTGGCTTGTAAGATTACAAATAATAAGGTTAGCTAAGGTTGATTTTATATTTCAATGCCCTGGTTTTTGTTTCTTTCAATCACAAGATTAACTAATTGGCATGTTAAACAGTCCCGTGACTATCATATAGTGCTTGCTAGCATAACGGTTTTTTATTTGGTTTTATTAGGTCCGTTAGGTTAAATATGTTTACAGCCAATAAAATGGTGTTCCTATGTACCTTTTTTAATTTTATCACTCACCCTATCGTAGCTATTATTATTAATATTCTTCATCGCGGTCCTTGTCTCTTACAATAATTTTACCCACATTTGGGGAACATGATGAAAATATTTTTGTTTCTTCTCATCTTGTTGGATCTTAGCATGCAACTTAATTGTAGCAATTTTATAAGCTGGTTTTCAATAGATGCACATTATCTCTTAATAGAAGTGATTGAACAGTTTCTTTGATCCTAAGACATAAAGTATGGGTAGTTTTCTCTAAATTTAATCCCGACCCCCTCCCGGCCCTAGGAAAGGGAGAAAAAAAAAAACCGAAGAAGATTGGATATGATCTAGAACCGCTAGATCTGATATCCTCATTATTCTCAAACCCAAATAAGTATTATTATTATTATTATTTTATTTAAATCTTAATTCGTCTTGATTAATACTGAAATTAAATGAGTTTAGATGTTTCTTTTTCTTTTTTTTTTTTTTTTTAACTTGCATCCTACATTTTAAATTGTCAAATTTAATTACTTGTCTATTAATCGAGCAGTTCTTAGTCAATAAATTGACAGCAATTTTCTAAATCAACCTTGTACAATTAAATTAGTGTCAAAGTATCCCTAATCCAAAAGTCAACCATAAAATTAACCCTAATCCCAATCTAAGCATGCTAGTTTGATGAGAGGAGGTGGCACGTCCTCTTATTTGATTTAGGTTAGGGATCTCCTCCTTGTGTACGAAGAGCTTTGGCAGCCTCCTGCTTGGTAAATTTGTAGCTCATAAATGAATTTTCAGTTGTGGACATTTTGTTCACCTGCAATGGTATTTAGTTATATCTATAAAATCTTTCTGGTTTTATACAAAAAGTCATGACCTCCTCCATTCAAAATTTTTAAAAATGATTATTTTACTAAAATAATTATTCAAAAGTCTGAAAAAAAAAACTTATTTCAAAATTTAATTTGTATTTAAAATAATTTAAGATTGTATTTTTTATTATTAATTTAAATAATTAATTATGAAATACAATGCTTATCATAATAATTTTTTTATTTATATATCAAATGACATGGGAAGGTACGTAACAAATATAAAAGGGAGATAACTTGCACTAAATCAATTCAAATGAGAAAACATGTATGTTTAAAAATTGATCGAAATCTAAATCAAATTATAACCTATAAGATTTGAAAAAAATGTCATCTTTTTCTTTTTCGTACTTTGGAAGTCATGTCAGATAACTCAAGGCAATGGTTTCCACAGTACTAAATATTTTAGTTGAGTAATCCCTATTTAGATTTCTTTTTAATTTTAGAAATAGATTGATTGTGATATTGGTATCTCTCTGTAAACATGTTGATAAACGCCATCTTTTCCAGCTGAAAGTGTATTGATTCCCACAATTCTCTAATGATGCTTATATTAAGTACATTAGTTGATCTGTTTGATTTGCATTTTATCATAAATAAATTGGTAAAGATATAAGTAAAAGTTAGATTAGTTCTCACGTAGCAACAACTTGGTGAAATAACTCACCTCATGTTGCTCAATTGCCTCACAATTTTGCTCGAGAGAGGTTGTCTTGACTCTTGACCCAACTACTATAAGTAGGATAAGGTCTAACACAACAACAAATTGTTGATAAGGTCTCACACCTTACTAGTTTGCCTGAATAGTAAGATTAAGGCATCAAGCTCACCTTAATCACAATTTTGTATCAAACTGTACTAAGTAGGGGTAGCAAAACGGGTTGGCGTGTCGGGTTGAATTGAATTCGATTCGATTCGTTTATGGATTCGACCAATTCGACACGAATTCGTTTAAAAAGCGGGTCGACATTTTTGGATTCGACATTAAAATAAACGAATCACATGACACGACACGATTAATTCGTTTATTACTTGAATCCTGAAGGATCCAAACCCATTAACCCGTCAACTCGTTAATTCGTTTAACCCGTCAACCCGTTAATTCGTTTAACACGTCAACTCGTTAATTCGTTTAACCCGTCAACCCGTTAATTCATTTAACCCATTTAATTTGTTTATAACTTAAATAATTCTTTAAACATATCCTTTATTGATAGTAATCCACATTTCACAACTGATTCAACACATAAAAACCAATCCATTATATCAACTTCATAAAATTTCATATCATCCACATTTAAAACCCACAACAAAATAAAATCATACTTAAATACAATGCAAATCCATAGAAATTAAAATTACATGATATTATCATTTTCCAAATAAAACTTTATAACTTAAATTTGGAGTTAATATGGAGATGGTGGATCTGGTGGTGGAGAAGGTAGATTTGGTGGTAGAGCCGTGGAGAAGGGTTGACCATGAGGGAGAAAAGGCGACGATGTGAGGAGGAGGGGTTAGTGTCCGTGAGGGAGAAGAGGTGGTGATGGGTGACCGTGAGGTCATGTGGGTGTGGGAGAATGGGTGGATTCAATGGGGTGCCCGTGTGTACGATCTGATCTGTCGAGGTGAGGACCGTGATTCCGTGAGGTGTTGTCGTGCCACCATGGGTGTGGGAGAACCGGAGAAGGGGAAAACTGAGAAGCGGCTGCCGGTGGTGTGGCCGTGTGGGAGATCTGACCCGCCGAGGTGAGAACTGTCCGACCGTGAGCGTGAGCTGTGGCCGTGGGTATGGGAGAACCGGAGAAGGGGAGAACTGAGAAGCGGCTGCCAGTGGTGTGGCCGTGTGGGAGATCTGACCTGCCGAGGTGATGACTGTCTGACCGTGAGCGTGAGGTGTGGCCGTGGGTATGGGAGAACCAGAGAAAGGAAGAAGAAGTGAGATGGGGCTGCCGACAATGGGAAGAAGAAGAAGGGAGATGGGGTTGCCGATAATACAATGGGAAGAAGAAACTGGATTTAAACAAATGGGTTAGTGTAGGTCAAATGTTTACATATATATAAATGCATAATTACACCCTAACCCTTATAATATATTAATATTACAATTTTACCCCTAATTTAATCGTGTCAACCCGCGATTCATTTAATCGAACCCAATTCGATTCGTTTAATAAACGGGTTAAACGGGTTGACACAATTACGACACGAATTCATTTAACTCAAACCCATACCCATTTATTTTTCGCGAATTCGTGTCGACCCATCGTGTTGTGACCCATATTGCCACCCTTGATACTAAGCATGTTCATTTGCACATACCATCTTTGTGATGAGGGTTCGACTCAATTTGATACCATACTCTTGAAATCCAGTTAACATGCAGATATTGTCGGCCTGTTTCAGGAATGGACTTTAAACCCACCCCAAAAGGCCTCCAACATATTAATGAAATATAACCAAATGCACCCCACTGCCAAGCCGCATGAGATGTCATACGGGGATGTATAAGCAAGTTAAAAAAATGTTTCACAAGGTCAACATTTAACTGATCAAATTTAACTAAACCAAAGGGTTTAGTTTTATTATTAACAATTTTTGGTTCCAAATTAATAAAGTCAATAATTTTGTTTTTTTGATGATAATACATTAAATTTATATTAAAAAAATTAAAGGATTATATATAAAAGCCTCCCCTTAACTTTTAATTATTGTTAAGTACCCAAAGGTGGATAGATTTATGAAAAACCGTCCCCTTGAATTTAACACCGTTAGTCCAATGTTAGATTGACTTCGTTTGACCACAAAAATGACTAATATACCCTTTCATGTAAAAGTTTGATTGTATTTTTTAAAAAATGTAAATGAAAATTAGAAGGAGAATATATTTTAGTATTTCCTTAAAGAAAAAAAGAATGTCAATAATAAAAATTTATTAAAGTAAATGAAATACTTAACTTTAAAAAAATAATTGAAAAAATAAAAATTAGAAAAGAAAAGAAAGTTTCAGCTGCCGGTGGTCCAATCAATGTTATCGGCCGCGGACAATCTCCTTCCTTGGGCCTCGGAGAAGCAACCAAATTCTCACTCCCACCTGAGGTCTCCACTGTTATCCAACACCAATTTTTTTTTTTTTTTTTTTTTTTTTATCTATCCAACACCAATTTTGTTCTCAAATATTTCTCATTAATTTATAATTTTTTTCTTGAAATATTTTTCCCATTAATTTTAACATCTACCAACAAAAGCAAACAATCTAAATCTAGGTAACATTTCAAGAAATATGAGGAGAGAGAGTCTTATAGTTTTAAACTTAAAGAAAAAGAGAGGTTGCTATTTAATTTTCTTAAAGTAGAGAGAGAAGGGGAAATAGGGACAGCAATTTCACCTGCAAATCCGTGGATTTTCACTCATAATGGACTGACATTTGTTGTATAAAATGGGTTAATGGATGGATAATTGTGTGTGAAAGTTCACACCTAAAGTGGGTTCGAGGGATAATGGGGTGCAGGAAAAATCTACATTCACATGTGCAAACCCACAAAATTATATACATATTATTTATACTTTCTTTTTAAAAAATACATTCAAAATGATGTCATTCTGAGCTTGTATATTTAAAGAAGAAATCATGTTTTGTTATTTCACTTGGACTCCCCGTATATGACCCTTTTTTTTTTTTTTTTTTCAATCGACCCACAACCTTTATTGTTCGTTAGGCTTGTCCTCGCTGTTGTTGTGCTCTTAAGCTTGCCGACAATAAATTTAGATAAATTTTTGGACACTACAACAAAACAGCTCATCTATACCAGGCAATGCCCGGTATGGTTGAGTATCCATACCGGGCACGTGCCCGGCATAGATGCCACCGGTATAAATACTTGAATTATCCATACCGGTCATGTGCCCGATATGGATAATAATTATCCATGCCGGGCACGTGCCCGGTATGGATATTTTCAGTGTCCATTTCATTTTTCAGATCTGCGGACGGCGGCGCAGTGATAACAGCAACAACAACAACGACAACAACAACAACAGCAACAACAGCAACAGCAGGAACAGCCGCAACAGTAGCAACAACAACAACAGCGACAACAGCAGCAACAACAGCAGCAGCAACAACTAGATCTGCGGACGGCGGCGCACAGCGGCGCACGGCGAAGAGAACGGCGAACAACAATAGCAACAACAGCAATAACAGCAGCAGCAACTGGATTTGTGGACGGCGGCGCACGGCGAAGGGAACGGCGAACAACAACAACAACAACAACCAGATTTGCGGACGGCGACGCACGGCGAAGAGAACGGCGAGATCCCGGAGCGGTGACCGGTCGGCGAAGGGGGAGGCACGTCGGCTGTAGGGTTGGAGGGAGAGGTTGGGAGAGAGAGAGAAAGAGAGAGAAAAGAAAGTTAAAAAATGGGGGAAGAAGTGAGTGGGAGGGAGAGCAAAAACCCATAATTCCTTACCGGGCGGGTCGCGCCTGGTAAAGAAATTGGGTTATCCATACCGGGCGGGTCGCGCCTGGAAAGGATAATCGGATTATCCTTACCAGGCGCGACCCGCCCGGTAAGGATAAGTGGATTATCCTTACCGGGCGCAACCCGACTGGTAAGGATAAGTGGATTATCCTTTTCGGGCGCGACCCGCCCGGTAAGGATAATCCACTTATCCTTACCGGGCGCGACCCGCCCGGTATGGATAAGCCTATTATTTTTACCGGGCGGGTTGCGACCGGTATGGATAATCCGGAATCCAATCCGGGCGTGCCTCGCCCGGTAAGGAATTCGGTTTATCCATACCGGGTGCGACCCGCCCGGTATGGATAACTCGTTTTCCAATTTTTTTTAAATTTAATCTTAGTATCCATACCGGGCTTTTAATGCCCGGTATGGATACTCCGGAATAGTTGGACTTTTTTGTTGTAGTGGGATATTATAATATTACTCTTTAAATAAAGATATCATTTTTGCTACACAAAATTTAAAGTTCAGGGGATATTTTTATAATTAATTAAAAAGTAAATAATATTATATATATATATATATATATATATATATATATAAGGTGATTGCAGGAAGTTGTGATGAGGTCCGCGTCTTTCCCGTTTTGGCTGCAAAAGTTTGCCATATGTTCTCATATATTTTTAACATTTATTATGAAACAAATGTTAACCAATTAACTTAAAAATATTTCTTACATATTATTTTTGGCTTTGTATGTTGGATAAATTTGAATTAGAGATGTAAAAATTAACTTGATATCCAAATGATATGACATTCCAAAATTTAAGAGGATTAACCAATCAAATTTTAATTCATCAATTTTAATTGATTAACCTTTCTATTGGATGATCATTTGAGCATAATAGGTGGATAAAGTAAAATTATTGAAAACTTAATAATCATTGCATGATTGGAAGAGACGAAGAAGGTTTTGACTAAGTTTATCTTCTAATTATTATGAAAAACACAAATAAATAAGGAGGTAAGTCTGGAATATTCTGAAATTCAATATGGATTTATAAAAGATGCGGTCTGTGGACAAAAAACTAACAAGTAGCAACACTACTTTACTTCGGTTTAGAAAAAAAAAAATCTACTTTTTTTTTTTTATTAGGAAAAACTTTATTTTAATTCTTAAGGTTTTATAAAATATCAAAATTTTAAACATATTTTGAAAATAACTCTTTTCATTTCTAATTTTTTCAAAACTCTTTAAAATAGTCCAAACCGTCAGTTCACTAATGATCAACAGTGATAAAATACATAAAAAGATATTTTTGGCCTTAATGGTTGTTAGTAGCATTAAAATTATTAGATTACTCTCATAAAATAATGAATTTATAAGTGACATTATTTAAAATGCTCATAATTTTGAGTTATTAAATTACAATTTAATTTAAATTATTTTATTTATTGTGAGAATATTTTTACCAAAATACCTTTATTTGTACCTAATTTTTTAGTTAAATGGGTCTGAGTAATTCTCACATGAAAAGACTATTTTACCTTTCCTGTCCAAACCATATGCTCTATTGATCGTCAGTTGATTGATAATTTAGATTATTTTAAAAAGTTTTTGAAAAGTTATGGATAAAAATAGTCTTTTTCAAAAGATGTTTAAAAATTTGATAATTTTTGTGACCTAAAAAACTAAAATGAAGTTTTCTCGTTTTACAAACTATCGAAACCCCATAAACAAAATTGCAAGGTCTGGACTCTAGCTACGGTTGGCCTCATCCCTTACGCTGACTCATTCTCAAAGCATATACAAACTGTTTGTTTTATTGCAGCGTCATTCTCAAAAAGTTGGTAGTATCTTGAAAGTTACCAGACAAAAATATTTCTTCACAAAAAAAAAAAACTAGACAAGAATATGTACTATGTAGTAACGAGAGAGGCCTTGGCCCTTGAGTTTCAGATGCTATACATCAGGACAACCTCTGTGATCTTATTCTATCAGCTTTCAAGTCATTGTAGCGCGCTATATAAACAAAATAATGCCAACTAAGCTCATTTGTAATCCCAAAAGTTACATCATACAATTGACTTAATGAAGCATTCAGACTGCTATAGTTGAATTTGGATGGCTCCACAAAATTTGAATAGAAGAGAAAAAAATTAATATATAACACAAATCACGACAACTTGATATTTTGTATGTTTTCCGACCGAACGCACAATTCCGTCTGAATCTCCCTCGGGCCCCATGGTAGGTTCTTGAGGCACCCGTGACACACCCATCCATCAAACAAACATCCACTATGAACAAGCCAACACGAAATCACAATATAAAAATATTAACAGAATATGTAAGAATGAAGTCTGATATTTTGTACTTTTCATGGAACTGGAAAGAATTACCAGCTTAACTCTTTGTTATTTAGCGATAGAATTATAATTATTTTTTCAATGGGGAATTAATAAGACAATCTTTTTGTGGTTAATTGGTTCAAATGCTCTGATGATCAAGTTACTATCATAAATAGAAATGTTTGAGCAAGGTTTTCCGGTTCTTTTGAGCTTTGTGGTTGGTACAGTGGCGTAAAGCTCACTTGTCCTCCTTTTTGATAAGCAATGGCATGGTTCAAGCTCAAATGACCACAAAAATATGATAATTTTTCCACTTAAATGTGAGTCGACCTCTCTTGGTCTTGAAAGCAGCATTCCGGGCTGTACACTAAGAAAATTATATCAACTTGGTTTTGATAGTTATTTGAGACAGTGTTAAGGGGTCAAAAAATTTTTTAAAAAAAATTTCGGGTTCTTTCAGCTGTTGCAGTTATGATTATTTTTCAGTTATCTTCTACATTTCTTAGGAAAGAAGAAAAGTAATGATCACTTGACGTCAAGTAATTAGAGAAGATTGAAATTTGATGCATGTCAAAACAAGTGAAATTAAAGTAAGTGTGGACAACATATTCTCGAGGAAGATCTAAGCAGCAATAATGGGTCTAGTTGGGAAGGATATCTGGAACTGTAACGTGATATCGCTTGAATTCAGTGAGAAATACTGAAAATTAAATGAAAGAATATAACCACAGTATATTCAAAGGGCAGTGGACATTGATGTAGTGTTTCTCATTTATAATCATCAAAATTGTCCTCTCAGCAGTGGATGAGATTTAATGGTTGATGATTGGGATACTGTGTGATGAACTAGATGATCATGTGATAATAAGGGCCCCACCTATCTGCCATCATAAGTCAGTGTGAATGGGATTACATAGAAAGATCAAATACAGTGCAAGCCATAATTTGTGCTAGATTTTCATAAGCTTATGCTAGGGCAGCAACATGGCAATTTGCCAATCCCCACCACACAAAGATCCAAAATTTTGTGTTAAGTCTCAAGCCCTGCCAGCTAGAAGTCCAAGACCACACATGGTTTATGGATTTATTCAAAGGTTTGTTAATTATTGTATATTATATGTTAACATCAAAGCAAACTGATATGCACCTTGAACCCTATAAAACCCCACCCTTCCCAACAAATCTCCACAACAATCTCAAATAACTCTCCTATAGCGAGTACTAGTATTTACGTGTACTAGACTCTTGAAGTTCAGAGGCTATTAGGATTTGAGAGATGGGTTCGAAAAGCTCAGCATCACTTGCTCTCTTTTTCGCATTCAACATTCTCTTTTTTACCCTAGTCAGTGCCTGTGGCTCTTGTCCTTCCCTGGGAGAAGGCCAGGGCCAAATCCAAATCCAAATCCAAATCCAAATCCCAATCCCAACCCCAACCCCAACCCCAATCCGTCCGGTTCTTGCCCGAGGGATGCTCTTAAACTAGGTGTATGTGCCAAGGTGCTGGGTTCTTTGCTCAATGTCACCATTGGCACGCCTCCCGTAACTCCATGCTGTACTCTCATCCAAGGCCTTGTTGATCTTGAGGCTGCGGTTTGCCTTTGCACTGCCATCCGAGCTAACATATTGGGCATCAACCTTAACATCCCGGTTTCACTTAGCTTGCTTTTGAACGTTTGTGGGAGGAATGTTCCACGTGGCTTCCAGTGTGCCTAATCATATATACTTGTTTTTCTTTGTTTCCATTGCTTTTGCATGTGTTTTGAAACTTTGAATTTGCTACCGGTGTGTGGTGCGAGTGGTAATAATTTCTTCTTTGTACTAATTTCCCTTGTTATAGTTGTTTGTTTGATATATTATGGTATAATGGTAAATAAGTTTGATTTGTTTCCCTTGTTAATCAGTGTTTGTGTACTATGGGAAATGAAGATTAATTTAATTGCATGTTTAGTTTGAAATTGTGTCAAGAAATCTTCTTTTCTGTTGTATAAATTTGCCCTATGCCGTTTGGTTCAGTCACAAATGCTTTCATTTTTAAGAAAATAAATAAAAACATCAATTACGAAATTGATTAAAAAAAAATTAGAAAAGAAAAGGTACTGATATGCCTGCTGTCTCTAGTCTTTAAAAGCCTGCACCGTATCAGGGTGATCCATAGGTGACAGAAGGTTTTATTGATAATTAACTGGACTCATACCGCTTCACTTCTTAAGTCTTCACGAGGGGCTGATCCCCAGTCAACCATACATGGAAGACAAATAAATATAAAAAACAACATGGAAAAGAGGAAAACGAAAAAATCGAAGTATGGTAGTTACGAACTTAGGATTAAGGAATGACCTGAAAACCGAAAACGAAAGAACATTTTGTTAGACTATGGTCATTATGCCATCCGCCCCATGTATATATAAGCCTTCTTCAAATCCATCCAATCGTTTACTATGCATGCGTGCATGCACAGGAACGGATGTCTGCTGGATGTTTGCAAAGCGTCAATAATACTTTCTGGATAACAATTATAAACTACTAAAAGACTAAAAAGTACCCGAAGATGCTACATATACTCAGCATCTAATCAATAATTGAGCTAGGCAATGTTCTTTTTTCTTTTACCCTGTTATTTTGCCGCACACCCCAGCTCCACTCTAGCCACTCTAGACATAAACAATTTAAATTGAATCATTCTTCAAGGATGGTGCAAAGATGATCAAGATCTTAACTTTTTTGTCTTTCACACTGGGAGCTCAAGTTAACAAACTGAATTATCTTTCGCGCTAGTCAATGTTGCATTTACAAATTATTAGGTAGGTATAATTTGTATACGAACTTGTCTTTTAGACATTAATTATATATATATATATAAAGTTTTTTTTTTTTTTTTTAAAGAACTCACTATAAGATGAGAGTTTTCAACAAAACTTTGCTACCTGATAGTCACTCTCTCTTGAGAGAGACATTTTCTATAGTGCAGACCTTCAAATATTTCCACCATAACTTGAATGTCAAACCGTCAACATTTGATACATTTTTTTGGATTGAAAACCATTATACTAAAAGATTATAAAAATTAAGCTTTCTAATAAGTTTATACTAAAGTTAAAATGATCTTTACTTCTTATATACATTCAGTCATTAAAATTCAGTTAATTTACTTTTGATAAAAAAGTAATACGCCTTTAGTTTAAAAAAATAAAAAGTAATACGCTTGCACTACCAAAATAATCATTTGGGCTATTACTACCTTCGCCTCATCTAATCCCACACGCCACACACATTATTTGAACAAAATTGGTGTTGGTGGAGTTTAATCCCTAAACCTCTTAATCTTTAGAACAAAATTTAATTGGCTAGGTTATATAGGAATATCATTTAATTTTATGATTTTAAGTTTCAATTCTCATATTCTAAATTCTTACATGCCATCAATTTAATAGTACGCATAGCTTTTTATATGTTTATATATGAAATTCAAGATCTCATTGAGAGTCGCCCTACAAAATTTGTACTTGTCCACGTTGTAAGAATCAAAGTAAGTAGTAAATTTTGTACATGATCACATGTCACCTGTCTTTTGTAGCCTAATAATTTAAAACGTCATCCTTGTCAGAGGTTTAGGATTTTATTTTGAGTGAAATGCAAAGAGAGATTAGGGTTTTAGGAAAAGTTGTGGACATCAATCCGTCATTGAATAATAAGCCTATTATTGTTTGTTAGGTGAAAAAGCTAAAAATATAAAATGAACTTAAAGTAATAGTCGGTCGCATATCAAAGTTGATCAGGGACATAGGGATCGATCATCAAGAGAATATGCATGCATGGTGGCATCATCACATCATGTCTCCATCAAACTTACATGGCCATGTCGTTTATTACTTGGAATCACTGAGAAATATAAATATTCTGGTTAAACTGTCGAGAACAATGATCATAGATAGTATATATAATTTTATATAGATCATTGGAGGGCCATAGAGCATTTTAATAAAGTCTAAATAGGCATATATCAACCACCGGCAAGTACAGTTTAGTCCGTGACTGAAGATTGGGAAAGGAAAACGCAACCTCACATGGAAAAAGGCAAAAAAAGAAAGCTCATTTCGTTTTCTTTCATCAATAAAGAAAAAAGCAAAGATTCCATGCTCTTACTGTTAGAATTCCACTATAATCAAAGTCCGCAGTATTCAAAAAATGAATCATAGTGACCAACTAAACGTGTTGAATACTTTCTTTCACGCAATAATGATTTAAAATTCAAAAAAAAAAAAATGTATCATATCACACACCGTTTAACAAGCTAGTCGAATTATTTTAGTATAACAAATATGCAAAAGTCAGTAATATCGAATTATTCATTTATAAATTTGACCGAAAGATATTTCGTAAATTCCATGGAGGAGAATTTAATGGGTTTTCGTAGGACAAGGAGACATTCACCACCACACAGAGATTTGACCTGGTTAGAAAATGTTTTTGAGTTAATGAACTGGTCAGCTATCTTTAATTAAATTTGTATTTCTTCAAGTGATTTGATTACAAGTATACAACTATTTTAGCTTCTTTCATCCATCAATAATGACAAATCCGAGGGCAACTCCATCTAGATCAAAGCTTGGTTTAAACTCACGAGTGATGCTGTTAACAACCCATTAAGTATCTTTTTTTTATTATATTTATTTTTTATTTTTTATGCTCTAGTTTAATATTGTTTTATTAATATAATTTATTCTTAATTAAAATTATTAATAAAAAAACAAAAAATTCTAAATACATTTACACATATATCTTCTAAATACATAACAGTTTATCTCTTCTTCATTTCTTTAACATTTTATAAACCTAAAACTAAAAATTTTTATCCTTTTTTTAACAACTTTTATGCTCAACTGGATTAGAGAATCATGATAAACATTATTATACCACTCAAAACAATATATTAACTACAAACTCGCAATTTTGAAGATTTAGAACAAAATAAAACGTCATTAAATAGGTTTTTTTTTTTTTTAACAAAATGCAATGTCTTATGAATAAAAAATAAATAAGGGTTTTCAAATAAGTCTCTTCCAATTTACTCTTTTAAAATGAAATGATTGTAGAAAATAACTATGAAAATATAAAAAGGTATTTGCAAACAAAATAAGTATCTCATAAATTTGATCATTTAATGCGAAGCACCTTTAGAGAATAAGTGTAAAAAGATAAAAAGTAGATTGCAAAATGAAAATCGTGAAAATAATAATCTTGTATATGTTTGGTTAAAGTATTTACTTCCAGATAAAATATAGTTTGATTGAAATTTGAACTAGTCCTGATAAAATACAGTTTGATTGAAATTTGAACTAGACTAATAGTATATGTATTAAAAAGAAAAACGTGACAGTTGATCTACTGTGCATGGTACAAAAATAAACATCTATGGAGAACTATAATTTTGGAAGATACAAGATGGCATCCTACTTTAAAATTTTTAAATTTTTTTTTTATATTTTTTGAATCTTTGAATCTTCGAGGATTCTTATGGATCTTTTGATTTAAATCCAATGACTGTTTTTCACTCCAACAACATTATTGGTTTCAATAAAATAGTATGGCTCCATATACAAGATTATAGACACATAAATCCCTAATGTCTGGAATAATCAAGTGAAAAGCCACATGTAATCAAACCTCCGGTGGTGAGTATAAGGTAGGTTTTGGATGTTGGAACTATTAAATATAAGATGAAGAAATAATGAGGTGCTCCGTCGGCCGTCTTTGGAGCTTTGAGGCTCGTATAATCATGAAGTTCGTACATATTAATTAAACTCTTCATATATATTACTTAACTTCTATTGAAGACAAGCTAGAAACTGATCTAGAGAATAAGACAGTGTATAGGCAAGTTTGGGCATGTGAGTATGTATCTTAAACATATGAGATGGCCAGCGACTATTCCTTTCTCCTAAATTAGTAATAGACAAGATTTTAGACAAAATATCATAATTTTTTAGCACATTGGATCATTCTTTTTATTATTATTTTAATCTGCAGAATATCAGATTGATTAGTTAGGTGAAGAGCTAGCGTGCAAAGTATCGTCTTCCCTTTTTAGAACTGATACAAAAATAACCATTGTGATCATCTACACTTAGGCTTGGTTTTCTCCCTCCCTACCAAATCACAGTAATTTTAGGAATAATAATTTCGAATCACAGTGCCATTGATGGAATGCAAAATAGAGAAAGTAAGGTTACTGTTTTTTTTTTTTTTTTCTCTGATGATAAAGAGAAAGTAAGGTTCCTTAAGTAGAAAAATAATATATAACTAGGTCATTGGCCATTAAATGATCAAACTGTTGCTATATGTGTGAACAGTCCCATAAAGGCATTAACTTAATTTTCGCTAAATAGTTTGGAATCACCAACAAAGCTTGTACTATCAGTTTGTTTTTATGTGACGAATTAAAGCCATTTCAAACTTTGCTCTGCATTAATTTCCTCACAGAATTGGTCTAAGAGATAGCCTAGAACATAGCTACCATAATATTAGCCCTATTTATCCTACATTAAAGTATGCATAGCCATAATGACGGTGATGGTTGATGAAATAATATGAGAGAGAGATTTAATTCACAGTCAAATCTAAACAGCACTAAAACAATACCACTTCCACCAGAATCCGACAAAAACATCAAACTCTAATGCGAGTTACAACAATAACCAAGACCCTAGTGAGCATATCAATGCTAATAATTCAGAAGTCATCTTATTACAATGTAGTACACTTAAAGAGGAGGACAAACAAAACCAGGAGGAGGGGTCTTTCCACAAGTTAATAGGACCTGAAGAGCAAGAGGAATGAATATATTCAAGTTAAGCAATCTGAGTCTTATGGTAGTGCAAAGACAAACGGCTGCTTCAATCTCTAGCAACCCTTGCAGCACTGGACAGCAAACATTCTCAACTGGGTCTCCTAACCCAATATGCACTAAACCACCAAGCACATCCACACAAAGCCCTAGCTTAAGCGCATTTATCGGACAAGTCGGTTGAGGAGATGGAGGGTTAGGCCCTGGTGGACATCCTGTTCCTCCTCCTGGTTCCCTTCCTCCTCCACCGCCGCCACCCCCACCTCCACCGCCTCCGCCGCCGCCGCCACCACCACCACCACCACCTCCTCCCCCACCAGGAGGGGTGTAAGGTGGGATTGTGACTGGAGGGTTTGTGATAGGAGGTGTAACAACCGGAGGGTTTGTTATAGGAGGTCCTATGATAACTGGTGGTGGCTTTTTGGATGGTGGGTGACCATGTCCTCCGTGATGTGGTGGTGGGTTCGGGTGAGGAATTTTCGGGTTATGAGTCGGAGGGCGTTGGTGTGATGGTGGATGTGGATGTGGTGGCTTACAAGGAACACAAGCATATATTGGTGGCAATGACATTAACATCAAAATCATGAAGATGAAGAACAAAGCTGTAACCTTTGAACCCATGGCTTATGGTTCCTGAAAAGGTGACTTGCTAAATTTTATTCTTCTTGGGTTTTGATGGGTGATCAACAGAATTTATTTATAGCTGGATATCATGTGTGACCCGTGACTTTCTTTCTCTATGATATGGAAACAAAACCAGGACTATGAAAAACAAGTTGCATAAAATTGTGAAAGTATGGAGAATTCCAAGAGTTGTACTGCTATATTAAAATTGAGATTTTGGAGTACTGTTGGTGTCCATTACAATTTTCAAGATCCATCCGTGACTGTTGCTCAGTTCAATCCGTGAAGTTTGATGTCTGAATCTGTTCAGTTTCACAGATTTCCAGGACATCATCTCTTTGCTTGTTTTCCATGTATCTTTCTGTTTCCTTGTTTTAGTCCCTTGTTTTCTGGGTTCATTTCCTTTTAACATCTGTCCTTCAATTTATTTAACAAGCTAAAGAGTAGGGTTTTCTTATATTTGATTCCTAATAATGCTGTTGGCTGGCAGTCAAGTCAGACAGACAGAAATTAGATTTCACAGACGCTAAATTATTTTTCAGTTCCTTTCACGAAGTTAACATGTGAACTCTCTGTTTTCTTTAGCATTTATTGTTTTTGTTTAATTTTCTTTATTTATCAGGAAGATGGACTGCATGCAAACAACAGGACGGTAATTGGCTGACGGCTAACATATTTTTAGAATCTATTCCCTAAGGGCTTGTTGTCTTGTGAAGAGGAAAAGTTAAAATGGTTTTGGTAAGCAGCAGTTTGTCGAATAAAAAGGAGTTCTAATTTTCAGTTTGTTCTTTCTCATATAGGTTAAATCCGTAAGCAAAACCATAACTTATAACTATATGATGTTATGAATTCTATATCAGCTCAAAAGCGTGTTCGAATTTCAAAATCAACAAGTATCTTTCTCTGTATCAGCTCAAAAGCACGTATTCTTTTTGCTTTTATTTTTGTTTGGTCATTTGTATGTCTTTATATGCATGCATATTTCATTTTTAGTGTTTATTTCATGTTTTGTATTATAAGCTTGATTTGAGGGATAAGGCTCACTATAGACCTCCTCCTGTCTTGGTATATTGTAATATATTTTTTATTTTTAAAATTTTCTGGTACTATCAAAATTTGAGGAAAAAAAAAATCACGTGATGCAAAATGGTAAAGAAGTTTTAAATAACACAGATCTGGATCAAAAAGATGAATCACTACCACGATATGTATTTATTTATATAACGAGTTTCCAACAATGGTATTAGAACGAAACCCGAAGACTGTCATGTTAATGCACCTGCCACGTCCGTCTCTTCGTTCCAAATTTTCACATGGATTGGTTCACTCAACCAGTCAACCTAAAGCTCCAAACAGTTAGCATCATACTGATTTTTCTTTTCTTCTGCTTCTCCATTGTAATCCAGGTTTACTGATTAAAGCAAACATTTTCATCTTGGGAGACGAAAGTATACTATTCACCAGGAAAATTGATATATATATTAACATTAAGATGAAAAGTTAATTTAATTAACGGATTTATGTGCAATTATACATGTTCTGCAGAAACAAAGACATATACGAATTGGAGAACCGCCGGAGGGGCCTCCATTGCTTAATTTATATTAAAACAGCACATATAACTGAAGAAGAAAATAAATATAAATTGAAGAAAAGAATAATAGTTAAAAGAGAAGTACTTAAATACGTTCTTTCGATACACTATCTTATATACTCCTCATTCAATATGTGATAGGTATACAAATTGCATGCACTGTTATATAGATAAAACTGTGTTGAGTGACTATCTCAAAAAAATTGTGTTGAGTGACATTTTGCATGAAATAATAATGTTAAATACATTCTTTCGATATACCGTTTAAAGACACTTTCAATTCAATATAGGATATGTGTATAAAATTATATTTTTAAAACATGAATCTTATCACAAATTTCATTTTTTAAATATAAAATTTACAATATAGAAATATAATTTATATACATATCTTATATTGAATGAATAATGTTTTAAGATGGTATATTGTTTACACAGTTTAAACTTCTTATCACCATTTTTTATTTTAGATATAAAATTTATATCTTAAAAATATAATTTATATCTGTATTTTATATTGAATAAATAATATTTCATGAGGGCATATTGCTTGGCGAGTTAAGCTTTGTTATACGGTAGTATTGCATTTGCCACCGAGAAAACAAAAACGAAAACGTACGTAACGACGTAGCATGAAATAGCAGCAGTTCTGTTCCTTTACGTCACCTTTTTTGTATTCGATGCACGTGACTTTTGACTTGAAGCGGCACCTCCTAAAATCAACGTGGACTGTTTCTGTGGTGACAGCTGGTTGTCGCAAGCTAGGGTTAATGGTTGCATGAGATCCAATAAAGTACAGTTGTTTTCGTTTGTCAAAATTCAAACGTCACAAAGTTTTTACATAATCTAGTCTATATTTAATTTTCAATTTATTTTATAATTTTTAAAATTTTAAATTATTTTAAGACGGAATTACAATTTAACTACCCATGCAAAACTCTAATTCAAGCGGAGCACATGTTTGGATATTATTACAATTTACCTACCTCCCGTTATCAATTTTCCGTTAAAATTGTCTGTGAACAGTAAAAAAAAAGTAAAAAGACGAAAATACTCTTGATTGCTGAAGTTGACGTAATTGACCGAATAAAAAATTGAACAAATATTATAAATTAAAAAAATATATATTCAAACTCAAATCTTAACAAATGAAACTCATATCTTAACAAATATTATAAATTAAAAAAATATATATTCAAACCCAGATCTTAACAAAATTTTTTCATTAAAGAATAAATAAAAAAAATGCAAACATAAAAATACAAAATTACAAAGTTTCCAGCTCTTGAAATCATGTTCAAGATCTGGATCACAATCAAAGTTTTCCAGCAAAATACAAAAAAATGTAAAACACTCCATCCACCAATAATCACAAAAAATTCTATCAATTTCTCTGCAACCCAACAAAGAATTACAAAAATTCCATCAGTTTCTCTACAACCCAACAAACAATCACAAAAATTCCATCACCTCCGCACCGCTGCGCCGCGCTGCGCCGCTCCACAACAACGACACACAGCCCGTCGTTCCAACAACGACACACAGCCCGTCGTTCCTTACTGCAGCCCGTCGCTCCATCAGTTTCTCTGTAGCCCGTCACTCCGCGTCACTCCACGAACCACGTCGGGAACAGCGTCCGCACCGCTCGACGCACCAGCAGACAGCCTACCGCATCGCCGCACCAGCTGATCCATCTCTGCACCGCCGCATCGCTCGACGCACCAACAGACAGCCTACCACATCGCCGCCCAGCTGATCCATCTTCGCACGGTGATTTCGAGCCAGATCTGATGAATGGACTTGATAAATGTGGTTTTTTCAGATCTATGATGGTTTGAGAGATTGAAGGAGAAGAATAAGAGGAAGAAGAGAGAGAGAGTCACAAAACAAGAAGAGAGAAAGGGACAGAGAGTGAGAGAGAGACTGACAGAAGAACAAGAGAGAGAGAAGGAGAAAGAGAGAGATGGTAATTTTTTTAATTCATTTAATTTTTTTAATTTTTTAGACCACTGCCCATCGAAATGACAACTTTACCCCTGAATCAGTTCACGGTAACAGAAAGTTGATAACAGAAGGTAGGTAAATTGTAATAATATCCAAACATGTGCTCCGCTTGAATTAGAGTTTCGCGTGGGTAGCTAAATTATAATTCCGTCTTATTTTAAATAAATCTCCATCATCTATCTAATTTCAAAATAAATAGTAAAAATTCAAACAACCCATTAAATAATATAATTTTTAATGAAGTTAATACTGACTCTCAAATGAGATCAAATCGCTTAAGGAGGGGAGTACGCTACATAAAGAGTAAACATTGTTTCCATTTTTTAAAAGGTAAACGTCAAGAAACTTTTAAATAATTTGCTCAATAAACTAATAAAAGTCCCATACTCTACTATGACTTTTGTGGCAATCCCAAAGAATGGATTTTGAATGGAGCTCTAAATTCAATTTTGTTTCGTGTAGTTTTATAGGACTAATAAAAAAAAATTCAATTTTCTCCCAACTTGGCTGAGAAAAACATAATTTAATCAATTAAATGTCGGTCCCAAGTCCCACTTATTGCTAATTTATGTCTATAATAACATTCAAAGTCATAAAAGTCATTTGTTTTAGCTAAAATTAAAAATTATGAGTTGACAATCTTCTATATGCGTTCATATCTCTTTTAAAGAAAATTATATGTGTTCATATCTTCTATTGAATAGTACTAACAATTTTCTTTTTTAATAATTTTAACGAATTAATGAAATATCATCCATTGGAGCAGTCAATCGAATTACATGAATGGATTTTGGCCATATTCAATCATCTGAACTTTTACTCACTCACCGTATTCCTTATGATCCTATATTTCAGGGTATATTTCCATACTGAAACTGCCAATTTTACATTAATAACTTCTTTTTATTAATCTCTCTTTTGTAGCACGACTGCGCGAGTGATCATGTTTTACTAATCTCTTTTTTGTAGCGCGAGTGATCCTGTGTCTTCGTAGAAGAATTTGGTATTGGCATAAATCATTAACACTAATAGGTTTGGTATAACGATATCACATACCGATTTATTAAAAGGGGTGTATTGATACACCAATACGATAAAATAATTACCGGAAACAATTTTCCTAATCTGATACTGGAAATAAACTATTAATAATAATTACAATAATTATAGAAATTAATATTTCCTAATCCTATATATATTGAAAATAAATTATTAGGTGAATAATTATAATAATTACAAAAGATCTTAACATATTTATTATGCCCCAGAAGATAGGCCATCCGTTAAGGATTGGATCAATTTCATTGAAAATTGTTTCTGCATAGATGCTGGAGAATGCGATGAACTTGAAGTGGTAAGTGAGCGAGTCCACACATTGGCGTCAGATAGTGCAACAAGACCTGAAGCCTAGAGTATTAGTCATGAGAAGAAGAAGAAGAAGAACCTGTTTCTAATTATAGAACTGATTTCTATCTAATGTCTGAGGGGCTTTTGATACCATAAACTAGTATTAGAAGAAAGATAACAAAAGAAGAAAAACAATAATAGAAGGAGAAGAACAGAAGGAACAGGTTCTAGTACTCGTAGGGCTCTAATACCATGAAGAATTTGGTATTTGGTGTAAATAGTTAACACTAATAGATTTGTTGTAATGATATTAAATACAGATTTATTGATAAAAGGATTGTATTTATATACACAAAAGATACAACAACTATAGAAATCAATATTTCTTAATCCTAAACTAGTAATAAAGTATTAACAAAATAATTACAATAATTATAGAAAATAATATTTCCTAATCCTATACTGAAAATAAAGTATTGACGAAATAATTATAATAAACAAAATCAGGCTAAAACAACTTAAAAGTGACTTTAAAAATTGATTTCTACATCTCACCATTTATGTGCTTTCAATCCAATGGTTTAGATAATTGAATTTTTAAATGAGTTTTTAATACAATATCAACAATTATTTTTGACTCTTTGATTGAGAATATATAAACAGTTAGATATGAAAGTCAGTTTGTAAAGTTTTTCATTGAAGATTTGAGTTGAACCGGATTTTAATTTTTAATTTTTTTCAACAATTTTTTTAATCTTTTAAGTTTAATTTTTGTTTTTTAATTTTTTTTTATATATTTAATAATATATTTTTTTATATATTTTGTTTTTATTTAATTAAAATAAAAATAAAATGACGAATAGTATTTTGGTTTTTGTATGTGTACTGTGATAGTTGACTGTTAGGTTTTTTATTAGATGAACTAATCTGATGAATTTTTAAAATGATAGAAATGATTAAGGCTAAAAATATATTCATAATTAAAAAAATAACATTTAATTAAAACTTTGGAACTAAAGTGAAAAGTTTTCTTTTACAGAAATACTGCATGTTTCAAAGAGAAAATAAATATCACCCTAACTGCAGTACAGCCGTACAGGTTTGCTGAATGGTCTATCACCGCTTTATATTTGGAAATTGGAACCAAACCTGCCAGGAGTTAGATGCTCGACCGCTGAAGGATAATCTATTACATTAATCATATTAATAAATATATTTTCACTGAGTACATTAATGTGATGATAATTAGATTGGATTTGCATCATTATAATTTAACACAAGTTACACAGCCCATCACTAAAGTTAATTATTACAAATCACAGTAGAATAATAATCTTCAAAATTAACGTAAAATAAGTAATTAAATGAATGTATGAAGTATAAACCGCCAATTATGGGCAAGGACATAGACTATATCCTATCCAGTAGTCTTGCCAGAAACTAATCAACACACTGCTCTAGTTGCTCTTAAAAGAAATTTTAAGAGCATGGTGCTGGCTGATAGCTGTTAAATTGTGAAGAAAATTTATTTTTTCTACACGGAGCTAAAACCGGCCAATTATTCAGCTGATCCTAGCAATTAATCTGCTAATTGATTGACACTGAAAGTTTCAAGTTTGAAGCCTCTTTATTATATTGGTTAATTCTAATTTATAATAAGGTTTCATTTGTTACTTTCTATGGTCAAAACAACATATCAAGATCATGAATGAGCTCAGACACGTTGTTTGCCGTTACACTTGGTGAAATCAATTTATATATATAGCAACCACATCTTTATCGCAACGTAAGTGCTCTCAACCAAATATATATGGATCTTTACACTGAAACTCTAGAAGCTATAGTTAATGTTTTAGGCAATCCTTTGGCTTTAGACTTTGCTTTTGTTAATTTTTCTGAGGGCATTCACTGAATAATCAAACATTACCTATGAGCATTGGAATTGGAGCATATATATTTCTCTATTCGAAGTCATTTCAGATTTGGATTTTCTTCTAATGTAAGTTTTTTTCTAATCTTTTTGAAGTATGTGATTGGTGGTTGAAAAATTTTATATTAAAAACAATCACATTTCAACCATACATTGCACATCACTTTTTAGTATAAGTGGTTCTCTTAATCCTAAGAGGTCAATAGTTTAAATTTCATATTTATCCTAAAACATAATATGTAAGTAGTTTTCTTTGAATTTAATCTCCTCCCCCCACCATTAAAAAAAAAAAAAAAAAATCTCAAACATACGTTGATTGTAATATTTATGTATCATGAGATTAAAGTAATTTAGAAAATGTTTATATGTCATAAGATTAGATTAAATTATGAGATTGGGCTAAGTTAGGAATTATAATTAATGTATGTCATGAGATTAGACTAAATTAGGAAAAAACATTGATTGTAATACTTATGTGTCATGAGATTAAATTAAATTAGGAATTAAGTTAAGAAGAACATTGATTGTAATGTTTATGTATTATAAAATTACAGTAAGTTAGGAAAAAACTCAGAATCAAAAAAGGATCCAAATTCATTTCTCTAACAGTGTGAGAACTGAATTACCTGTTGCTAGATAAGTCCTTTTATTATGAAGCAATCTTCCAGCGGAACTCAATAGAGCCATTAAGAAAAAAACAATCCTTCGTAACATAAAAACATTGATAAACACTGAATTTATTGATGAAAATATAACAATAAACAATCCATAATACAAATCAAACACCACAGAAAGGAAATATAACGGGAAACATAGCCAGATATAAATCAATGGCAACAAATTAATGGATAAAGCTGAGGAATTATGCGCATTGGAATCCAGAAGGAACATTCTTTCCACAGTAATTGAGCAACAAGCTCAATGCAATACGCAAGTTAAGGTTAATACCCAAGATATTGGCTTTAAGGGCAGTGCAAAGGCAGACAGCAGCTTCGAGATCGACCAAATTCTCAATAAGACTGCAACAAGGTGTCTTTGGTGGGGTTCCAATAATAAGGTGCAGCAAATCACCTTTCAATAAGTTAACACATACACCCAACCTTAAGGTATCTCTGGGGCAAGTGGGCATAGGGTGATGTTTGTGGCTCTCGGGGGGTGGTGGGCAAGGGACATAGGTCGAGCTCACCAAAGTGAAGAAGAGAAGGTTGAGGGAAAGGAGAAGGGCGGTTGATGCTAAAGCCTTCGTCATGTCTCAAAGCTAGCAATAGACCACCCTTAAGTTTTGGTTGATTTTTGAGAGGAGGGGACTTGTGTTTAGATGTGAGTGGTGCAATACACAGTGAAATACAGTCTTTATTCACAATTATCAACTGTGACGAGGGATACGGGTTTTATAGTTGGAGAATGATGATATTGATAGAGACCCATGTGAGCACACTGGACTGGACCACCGAAGACAAGCTGGCAATCTAACATGGAAGCGAAACTTTGAAACTGAGTTTGGAGTTTTCTGTTTTTGTTAGTTGTCAACTCTTCCACAGCCACAAACTCTTCTAAGTTGTTTTGACGACATCCTTGATTTCATACGAGTATTGATGGATTTATACATAATAATAAAAAAAATATAATAATATTTGAAACAGGATTATATTACATACATGTTTCTTCGAATTTTTTATTTGGTAATTAGAGAAGCACTTTTGTAAGTTTTTCAAGAAAATACTTCAATTAAATTATGGAATTAAAAGTGCTTTGTACAAATGCATTCGGACTCAATAAGTGTTATTATCAATTCAAACTTGATAAATTAAAAGAAGATGTACTTAGATGTTATTCAATTGATGGTTCTAAAATAAGAAAATTGTAACTAATAAGAACAAAATATCAAAGATAAAAAGAAGATCCAGTACGTAATTTCGAGCCAAATATTTGGCTCTGCCACCCTCATCGCCCAAACTTTATCAAACTTCCCCCACACTTCCCCAAATTTCCCTCATTAATGTAGATCTTTAAAAATTAGATGTAAGCAAATCTGGATGACTCGTGAAACAATTACAGTTTCAACATTAAGAACTTATTTATTTTTTATACCTATCACTAAATGAGATTGAATGAAATTATTCAATAAATTTGTTTGTATAAATTAAAGAAAAAATAATAATAAAAAAGTGTGAAATAACTTAATAAGAAAATTAGATTTTTCTTTTTTTTTTCGCTAATCCAAAACCACTAAATTCCACATGATTTTTTTCCCCAAATCTATTACCATATAATTACCAAATTTCAATTTTATCCCAATTCATGATAGAGAAATTGAATAAACTGCATATTTCATTATAGTAGAACATATAATGAAGAACTATTTATAGTCTATAGAAGAGAATCAAATAAATAATAATATCTCTTGTATTAGATAATTAGTATAATATAATACATGAGAAATAAGAAATCATGGAAACTGAAAAACATGAAATAATGTTATATGACAATAATAATTATATAAATCTGAATAAGGAGAACTATTATTGGCAGTCACTTAATCCACTGTCTGAGACTCTGTTATGTGTTTGTAAACAAGTATCCTCTTTTATTACGATATGATAATCGAACAATAAATTATGGTTTGTGCTAGGACAAGTTAAAGTTGCCGTTGTAACGCATATTTCAAGCAATTCATTGTTAAACTTTCAGTCTAATAATAACTTTTGACAGGTGAAGGATGTGAATCTAACTCAAGCAAAGAACTGCAAGGATCATGATGATCATGATACTGCAGTCACAAAGTATTAATCAACCGAGCAGAGGTCGAGCTTGTCAAGCTGGTTTAGTTCATCGGAAAACAAAAGGTGATAATAATCAAGGTAATACTGATTGTGATGTTAGAATTGACAGGCGTGATGTCAGTTTGGGGAAGGAGTTAGAAGAACTGATGTGGCGTTGAAGTTAGTTAAGGTAGGTAATTACGTTTGCAGGAATCTAGGAGGTAGTAATATTTCTGTTTACTGAAGAATAGTGATTGTATAAATAGCTGGTCTTGATGTAATCCAGTTAATCAAATCATTAACAAAAATTTCAGAGCTCTTCTGAAGCCATTGATCGCAGCTCCTCTCTGTTCTTCTTTTGTTCATTACATCAAACAGATACTGATTTTCATCAAACACACATCGACAAACTCTAACCAGATTTCACCCTTCATTACATTTTCTTTCAAATTTTTCTCCAACAGTGACAGAAATAAACTGCTTGTTGCGTCCTTTTGTTCTGAAGCAATATGCGGCACTCTAACTAAAAGAGGTAATAATAAAAATAAAATAAATGGTACAAACGAAACAATATAGTTATACGTATAGATAAACACTGAATTAATTGATGGAATGGCCAATAAACAATCCATAATAAAAATCAAACACCTCAAAAAGGAAATAGAACATAAAAAATAGCTGGACTTAAATCAATGGTAATAAAGAGATAGAGCTGATTAAATTATGTGCATTGGAAGCCAGAAGGAACATTCTTTCCACGGTAATTGAGCAACAAGCTCAATGACGGAGGCAGGTTCAGGTTAATACCCAAGATATTGGCTTTAAGGGCAATAAAGCCTTTGCCATTATGTCAAAGCTAGCTATAGACCACCTTGTGTTTTGGTTAGTTTTTGAGAGGTGGGGACTTGTGTTTAGATGTAAGTGGTGCATTACTATGAACTGGGCTATGCGTTTTACAGATAGAGAACCCATGTGGGCACAATGGACTGAATTGCCAAACACAACCTGGCAAATCAGCATGGGATATAAGCAATTGGACTTGAGGAGTTGAGTTTCTGCTTTCGTTAGTTCTCAATCTCCGACAGAAGCAAACTCATCCCATTTCTCCAGATATATTAATTACTTTCTTGATTTTATATGAATTTGTTTGTAATTGTAGAACAAATATTTGCCTTAGGATCAATGCTTCAAATAAATATTTGCATTAGGATCATATGTTTCATTTTCTTTTTAGTTTGTTCTTTCTTTTTTGGTATATTATAAAAAACCTCCTGAAAAGCAAAATAATCAGGAATTATACCCGGGTTTTATTTTTTTAGGTGAACTGTCTTTTACCATTAATATTCCATCCAAAATGTTAACATTTTCTATCCAAAATAGTGAAATGACCAAAAGTACTCTTATTATGATCCTATAAAATTCCTTTTATATTCTTCAAATTTACAAAATGTCTAAAATATCATTTAAATTATTAATTAATTAAACTATTAAATAAAAAAATAACAAAGTTCCAAAAAGAATTAAAAAAAAAAACAATTTTTTTTTTAAAAAAAAAAAGATCCACCTAAACCTAATTCAAACAAAAATCTTTTGTCTCTCCCCACTCTCTTTTTCTTCTTCTTCTTCTTCTTCCTCTCTGGGTTCGATTTGAACCCAGTTTCTGGGTTTCAATAGAACCCAAAATTGGGTTCGAATCAAACCCAATTTCTAAGTTCATTCAAACCCAGTTTTAGGTTCCATTTGAATCCAAAAACTGGTTTCATTGAAAACCAGTTCTACGTTCGATTGGAACCCAATTCTGGGTTTGATTGGATTGGATTGAATGCGATTTTTTTTTTTGGTGGGTTGTTTTTAGTTGATTGGATTTTGATGTTTTTAGATTGTTTTGATATTTTAGGATTGATGTTTGTAATGTTCGTTCCATCAGTTTTGGGTGATGTTTGTGATGTGTTTTATGTTTAAGATTTTGGGATTAATGTGTTGAATTAATGAATTTAAGGGATGATGATAAGAAAAAACTTTTTACTTTTTTACTTTTTAGTTTTTTTTTTTTTTAAAAAAAATTATAATTTTTTTTACAATTTTTCTCATTTTAAAATTTTAATTATTTTATTAGATTATCATTTTGCCCTCAAATGTTAACACCGATTAGTTTTTTTAGATAACAAGGGATGATTCACTTGATAAAAAAAAAAAAAAAAAAAAATCGGATGTAATTTCTAATTATTTTGCTTTTCAGAAGGTTTTTCATAATATTCTTTCTCTCTTTCGTTATTAATTTTAGTGTTTGAACAAATTAGCACTATTACTGTTTGAACAAAACACAACAATTAATTTTAGTGGGATCAAAAGTGCTAATTAGTAGACATGAAATTAATGTTACATAACCCATATACTTAGTCCAAAAATTCATCAAAATAATCTGGTTGATAATTTGCAGTTTTATGGGATGGTTTTATAATAATGTTGCAGTTACAAATTACTTGTGAGTTTTGAAGACTAACTAGATCGGCCATACAAGGGAAACATCTTCCTCTGAATAAAAATATACACAGTATATCATCATTGGTATATTTTTCTAATAACAGTAGAAAATACATCATTCTAACATCTCTTAAACAAGAAAATATGAGGGTGACTAACTCAAAATATCCAAAATTTAAGGTGTAAGGGATAATTAGATAAAAGTCCAGTTGAAACTATATCGTAATTAACATGTGAATAAGGACTAAGGAGAAATACTAGCGGCTGTCACCTAATAAATTCTCTTAGACTGCGGTTTTTTCCTTTGGAAAAGAAAGTATCCACTTTTATTGCAGTTTGGTAATGAATCTAATGATGACAAATTATGGTTGTGCTGTGTTGGACAACCGAAAGTTGCAGTTGTAACAACGATTTCAAGCTCAAAACATTCCCAAACTTTCAGCCCAATGATAACTTTACCAATTTAAACCCTTTTCAGTTGTCCTGAAATGAAACAAACAAAAAATTGGATTGCTATCAGCGGCCACGTACATTATGCCAGCCAACCTTCAATCAAATTTAGAAAACTTGCACTAATAGCTCTGATTTTAGGTGAAATTACACTTTTCAACAAAAAATCAATTAATTGCATAAACCTCCCCGGATCAATGTTGTCAATTGTCTTAACTAACAACCATTGAAATAGTTGGAATGAAATGATCAAAATGACATTGCATCAATTATGTTATTAAGTTTATAATATTAATTTTTCAATAATAAGTTAAAATTACTCTAACTACTTAAAAGTATTTTGGCATTCTACATTCGTAACCAACTTTTAAAAATATAACAATGACCTCCCTTTCGTTAGCGCTGATCACTAAATGTTAGGGTTAACTAGTAAAAAATGGCAAAAAGACATAACTCTCCCTAATAAATAAAAGAATTAAAAATAATGCATATTAAATTCATTCTATAAATTAATTTATTTTCCTAAAGATAAAAAATTTTAAAATTGATTAATTGATCTCAAGTGTTCATCTTTAAGAGAAATGATGAAAATCAATAATAAAAAAATTTTAAAGAAAACTTATCTTCAACCATTCAGGTGTGATGTAGATGGAGATCTTCATCTGCATCATTGTGATGGAAAATGGAAATCTCAATCACCTCATTGCCTAGATCTTTACCTTATAATTTTTTTTTTTTTTATATTTATATATATATATATATATATATATATATTGTAGAGGGCTAATCTACAATTATTGATGTAGAGCAGATCTTGTCAATAAACTTTTTGATAACCAAGTGATCTGTTTCCTATATAAATCAAACAAATAGAGCAACGGATGATCTTGATATCGAGGTGATGTCAACTAAAGACATTCTAACGCTCAAGTTAGAACAGATGAAGAAAACAATAAATTGATCAAACAAAGTGAATGTATGATAGCGTTGTTCGACTACTAGTATTGTTAACTAATAAAGCTGTAAAGATATCAGTTTGTCGGGGTGAGGGTTACTATCTTAGTAGATTGTTGTAGGACTTGTCTTATAGGGTATATCGAGATTGTTTTCATCAGAAAGTGTAGACGCCTGCAAGTTGTAAGGAAGTATGCGTAAGAGTTGTAAGGAAGTGATATCGATCTTGAATGTGAGCTCTGAAATGATTTTGGTAGAATGACGCTAGTAGAAAAAAAAATGGATCCCCTTCCATCAGATGTGCCTCTCCTCTTATGAATAGTTAAGGAGCCATTGGTGAGTTATATAGTAGCGCTCATTTAAAGAGTTGTAACCCCTGATTCTCGCCTTTGCAGTTAATAGAAGGATTCCCTGTGGAACGGTTATGCATTGATTACATACGTTACAACAGTTTAAAATCAACCTATTGATGATCAGTCAACCCTCATTAAAAGTCATGAGCTAGCGTGTATTGTATGTTTGCAGGTTAGGCTAACTTGACCTGAAACATCTTGTGGGCCTTTGATCCTACTTGAGCTCGGTTGACACTCAAGCCTACCATTTGGGCTGTTATTCCCGAGCTCTACTTCTTCCAATTGGGCCAAATGCACACACACACACACACATATATATATATATATATGAATGTATATGGATCACCATTTATTATATATATGTATGGATCACCATTTATTTTTTCATTTTTTATTTTTTAATATTTAATTTTTTAAATTTATGATTTTCTTAAACGTTCTTCATGATGACGAAGATCTATTTCTTCTTTTCAATTCTATTTTTTAAAAAATTATTGACCAAATTATTTTAATCATCAAAATGATCAACTTATCCTTCAACCATCATTGAGCATTTTTTACCGTTAAGTTTCTACATTGACTAACTAACAACAAAGGAGATTTTAATCACTTTTAAGTTATTTTTGGTTGTATAAAGTCAAAGTTCAAGTAGATTGAGAATAATTTGCTCTAGAAAAGGTTTAACATTGATAGTTTGACACCTCCAATCTTTCTTCAGCTTTATGTATTTTTCAGCCAATATTATTGACTTGGGGAAAGAATATAAAATGATGAAAGAAACACAAAGATTCTAAAATAAAATTTTATTACTAATATTCTAATGCTAAAACAGTCTATAAAATCCCTTTAATGTATGTTTGGCTATCAAAAGAAAACGAGAATATGTTTATCTTACAGCTTTAATTATAATTAATTACATAAATCATTGTTTTCAGGTAATTCTAACAAATTAGAGAATAATTTTATATGATATTAGATAATATTAATTTATGTCCTTATGGCACAAGTTAATATTTAAAAAATTAGAAAGAAGTCATAAACACATGAATAATCAAATTAATTCATTTATATATCTGTATATTCTTTTTGCGTTTATTCGTTAATTTTTTGAAATCTTAACATATACACCAAAGGTATAAATTAAAATTAGTACCACCATGTTATATTATGGATACTTTATAGGGGAATTTTGACATAATATTTTGACAAAGATAAGTGATTTATTTTAATCATTTTCTCGACTTTTATATTTGGATTATAATATATGCATCAAGAGTCTAAATTTTTTTAGATTAAATATTTGTATACATATTAACATATCGATACCATTAATCTAGATACGTATAAATTATTGCCAACAAAATTATATTTAGTTTAATTAATTACAGTAACACCAAAGTAAACAACGACTAAAATCAAATTCCACAGATTTCTTTTTCGAGATGGAAAAATAATTAATCAATCCCACTGCACATGTATAGGAAGTGGAAAGATGTAAACTAAGGAGCAAGTTGTAGAATATTATTTTGAAAATTAGCCTCCAAAACTATCTTACGCTAATCCATATTTCAATGTTTGATTGTATTTAATTGATTAAAAATGGCCAGGTGTTTGAAGTTCCCAAAATGTGGCGTGCATCAAGCAGGGAAGCCCTTCCGATGTTAGGATGATAGGATCTATCATCAAAGCACTATTTAGTTTGCTAATCATTTATGGAGTACTTGTGTGTATTATTTGGTTGACTAAACACGAATCAGATTTATCTTCGGTACATGCAGGGTTAGAGTTTACATAGGTTACTATTCTAAGGTTCGAGGGAGATGAGGTTTTCACGTAAATTTATATAATCAATTACAATATTAGGGGAGTTTTGATGTAGGAGAGTCTCTAACTCTATTTGTTTTTCTTGAGTAAGGGATATGATTAATTACATAAATGGTGGAATTTGAACAAATGAAAGTCATTAGATCTATCCGACTTTCTTACAAGTGATTCTCTAACAAGAAAGAACATTCAAGATTAGGATCTAGCATGCAACTGCAATCATGATTTGCTAATCATTTACAAAATTTTTCTACATCGTTTGGTGACTGTTGAGTGTATTCAAATCATATTTATCTTTTTGTATGTTTAAACATAATGCTTTAAGCTAGGTGTAAAACGATAAATTCATATAATTTGATATGATCAATTACACTAACAGAGTTTTGGCAAATGGAAGTCTCTAGGTCTGTCTGCTTTTTCCATATACGTTGTTCTCTAGCAAGGTTTGTCTCATATTAAGAACCCAATTACGTATACAACCTTTAGAATTTTGAGAAATATTAATTTCATCTACGTTGTTTGAACAATTATCAATTTAGTCTAAGAGTGAGGGATTAGGCAATTTAATTCTCCTCATTTAAATAACTATCAGAATAGTCAATTTTAGATCAATTTATTTCATATTACTCCCTTTAAGCCATTATTGTCATTATTATTTTAGTTAACTTTCATTAAAAAAAAATTATTACACCCCTATATATAATAGCTAAAAATTAAATCAACCAAGTTATCCATTACAAATAAAAAAGAAAAAACGTTGAACATTACAAAACAATTCTTATAAATTTATAAAAACTTACTAAAATTTCAAAACTAATACTTAGTTAGAATTAATTAAAAAAATATCTAAACCTTATTTGAGTGTAAAGATATCAAAATATCCCAAGCAATTAACACAAAATTTAATGGAAAAAATTTAGTGGGACAATTTTAATCTAACTTGAAACAATAGCGAATTATTTTATGGTCAAATGTAATCTTAATGATCCTTTTGATGTTGAGTAAACAATAAGAACCAAATTGATACTAATTTAAACAACAAGGATGATGGTGAAATTACCCCTTAGATTTTTGTTTTCGTATGGGTTAATAATATTCTTTTAATTTCCATTTAACACCAAATCCTAGTTTTGTTACTTGCTTGGAACCAAATAATGCGCAAAGGGAAACGCACAAAAATATAACTCAGCGAAAAGAAATGAAAAGCTGCCGGAAAGGCAATTGATTGGGATTTGGGACTTAAGAACATATACATGCACGTGTGGAGAATAAAAGTTAATAAAAGATGAAATCAAATTCATCATTCATTAAACATCTCATCTTATTAAGATTACATACTACTACTGGAACTTATCAAAGACTAAGAGAATAAGAAAGAAGCTGATGAGACGGTAACCTTCTGACCATTGGAAACAACTTGACAAACACGAAACACACAAAACAAACAAGTACTTATTAGTTATTACTGACTGTCTCATGACATGAGCCAATAGACAATCTTAAATTCCAAAGATACAATAAAAGGGAGGACACGAACAGACTTATAACGGGCATGGGTCGTTACACCTGTAGTTCGGGTAACATTGGTTGATCAACACCTTCAAATCGACAGCAACAGTTACAAGATCGAGTAATTTGATGGCTTTACACACGCAAATAGCTGCGTCGACATCAAGCAAACCCTCAATGAGATGGCAGCACGATGTGTTTGGATAAGGATCGAGCACATGAAGAGCGAGACATGCCTTCAAGGCTACAACATCACAACTCTTGAAAACTTGAAACAAAAAAACTTAGAAAACAAAGAAAAAGAAAAAGAAAATCAAGAATTGAGAGGAAATCATGAAGAAATTTCTGGAATCTCTTTTCATTAACTCACAAGAATATACAAGGCACAATATATATATATATTCAAGGGTCATGCAACAAGTCAAAGCTACAATCTTATTGGCTTATTTATAGTTGACGTGGCTAGTTAGTTACAAGCATCTCAAAGAGGTCTTCAAATCATATGAGTTGGGCCTGATTAACTAGTTCTTTACTTCCAATAACTCTGAGGGCAAGAACCCAAGCAAGTGGAGGTAACCGAAGTGAAGAGGAGGAGGTTGAGGGAGACAAGGAGGGCTATCGATGCTAATGCCTTTGAAGCCATATTACAAAAGCAACGCTAATCTGACTCCTTTAGATAAACTTTCTGAATACTTTGAGAGTTTGTTATTGATATGAAAAACCTGTTGAAGTGGGCTTGGGGTTTTATAGGAGGAAACTGGGATCCGTTTAGGTTTAAAAAATGTTAAGCATCATGGGCACACTTTAGATTGGACTATACTCTATACTAACCTGTAAAGCATGCCAAAAGTCAACATATTGCATAGCCAGCCTTGATAACAGAATTATCGATTTAAAATTCTTTATGTTTTGTCGGCTATCAAAAAGAAGAAAACAAAAGTTATTATTTTTATCATTATTTGTTGAAAAAAAACGAAAGTAATGCTATCTTTAAGATTTAACTTTCATGGATCATTGTTGTCAGGCTGGTCTAATGGAAAGAATATCTTATATATTATGGTTATTGATATTATGATATATACCTAGCTAGTTGGCGACCAATGTATTTGTATACAAATTATGCATATATATAGCTAGCGTCATATAAAATCCCATTGTATATACCTAGCCTATTTAGAAAAAAATGGCCACAAAATTAATACTTGGTACTGATTATTATAGTTCTAATTATTTCTACCGATTTCTTCGACATGGAAAATTATATATCCATCGATCCAACTGCACGTGTATGAAACGGAAAGATACTGTACAATATGGAGCAAGTTGTAGAAGATTTTGAAAGAACCAACATTTCCGTACTATCTATATAATTACGCCAATGCATTTCTCAATGCATGATTGTGTTTAATTGTTGTACTGGAGCATTAATAATGGCTATTGTTTAATGATCCCACAAGCTGTGGAATGGATCTAGCAAGGAAACGCAATTTGATTTGTTGATCGATGAGGAGTTCACTATATTGTTTAGTTGAGAGGCTAATGACTCATCATATTATTCTTAAGTACGTTTAGTGTTTACGTAACTCACTGCATTAAAATAGGTCTGAGATGATGCTTTAATACAATTTTATATGATCACTTACAATAATAGCTAATTGAGATTTGACAAATGAAAGTGCTTTGATATATTCCATTTTCTATAGTGGTTCTCAAATGTTGAATGCCATATATTAAGGGGACGTGGACATTCAATGAATTTCAGTGACTATTTATTATATTGTTTTTTTATGGATGATAAGCAAAAGAAATTATACTCATATAACAATTTTTCAAAACAATATATTTCCACAAGTATATTTCATAGTATTTAACTAACATGAAATAATATTTATCATTTAAATTTATTAATTTTCTTTTCAATTCTTGTAAATCTTAATATAAGAGATCCTTCACTGGTAAACCACTTATATATATATGTATATATGTATGTATGTATCCATGTATGTATGTATGTATTCTTCTAACTTATAAAATTGATTTCAAAGGTTAGTATCAATACCATTAGTAGCCATATGTAGGCTAAATGGTAACGGATGTAGCCGAGCCTAGCCTTTTGTGAGTGTTTTTTATATACTTTAAGTTTAGTGTGGGTTTATATATATGTGTGTGTGTATGAATGTATGTATGTGTATTCTTCAACCTATATATATATATATATATGAACGTATGTATTAAGAGGACAACAATGAAATTCAATGAATTTATGATATTGTTATTTTATGTATACCTGTAAAACAATTTCCGTAATCGCTAAAGATATTATTGTCTTTTAATACGCCTCCAGGATGAATTTTGGATATTTATGTTAATATCAAGTTATATTTCGAACACATATAAAATAATGAATTACAAAATATATATATTCTGATACGTTAGGTTGTTTTTTGAGATTTTCCTTTATTTTTTTTATAATATTTCATAGGAAAATTTTAGCATAATATTTTGAAAGACACAAATTGTTAATTTCGACAATTTTTCCTTGTATCTGGCTGGTTTGATACATATGTATCAAGAGTCCAGATTTTTCGGATAAAATTTATACATATTTACATATTGATATCATTATATATAGGTAGAAATTATGACCAACCAATATGTTTAGTTTAATTAATGAGAATAACACACCAAACTAATTAACGATTAAAATATAATTCTGTAGATTTCTTTTAAACAGTGAAAAATTATGAATCAATCTAATTGTAAAATTTAGGGATAGAGCCAAAAATCTCTTTAAAGTGGACAATAAACTAAAATATAATATATTTAGTGAGAATTAAAGTAAATTTTTAGAAAATTAAATAATAAATATTTTTTAAAATAAAAGTTGCATAGGAAATGGAAAAATGTAAAATGAGGAGCAAGTTGTAGAAGGTTTGGAAAGTGTAAAATATATTTGATTGATGCAGCGGAAAATTGAATGAGGGCTTATTGTTTAAAGGTCTGACAGATGTGGAGAGAACATGGAATGAAAGCACGATTTGATCTGCCGACTATTTGTGGAGTTGTCTGTATTGTTTGGTTGACTGACAACACAAATCATATTTCTTTGCCGTAGGCTTAGGGCCTACATAGGTTACCACTTTCAGGTAGGCGTGACCTGTGAGATGATTTCATGTGATTTTATATGATCAATCGTAAATCGTAATGGTAGTGAAATTTTTTTTCAGAGAAAAGATGTATTATAAGCCAGGAACAACTCCACAGAGGGAGGGATTACAACTGACATCCAAATCTGCTATCTTCAGCAGCCAGTCTGGAAAACAAAGTGACCACATGGTTGAGCTATTAAAACCTAAAGCCCACTTAGCAATGCTACATGGTGAAGTTTTGAGGAATAAAAATCTCTAGTTCTGTCCAATATTTTTCTATAAAAGTTGGTCCTCTAGCAAGGAATAATATAATTAACTACGATATTAGTGGAATTATGAAAAATGAAAAGCTTATTGTTTGTTTAACCGACAACACATCATATTTCTCTTCCATATGTTTAGGGATTACATAGGTTTCTGCTTTTAAGGCAGGTGCGAGGATAGTGTGAGATGATGAATTCAAGTAATTTTGTATTATTAATTAGGCTCTTTATTCTAATTAATATTTTATTTATTGACACTCATGATATCTTTCTTGTTTATTTTATTATGAATGCTGTTTATTGGTCAACTTGGCCAGCTAACTACATCTTTCAGATCCTATTAGGATTTAAATAACCTATCATTGCTTGGACCAGAAATTCTAACTTGATCAACATTACAAATTATAATCTCGTTAAAACTACGCTTTGTTTGATGCCAACAAGGTATATTTTATATTAAGAGCTATGATAACCCTAATGAGATCCAATAAATTTCATTGAATATCTTTTAGGGTTAATGTTTTTGTGTACAGTGACAACGCTGAATTGTAGCCTTGTATTTGAAATACATATAGTTTTAGTGCCTCGAGAAATTTTATAGGTAATTTCATAACTACATTTCTTTGTATTTGTATAAACAACTCTCATCCAAATTCATTAAAATTCATAAATTTTCATTAAGGTATTATCAGTTATAAGAGCCATTCTAAAAGTTGTATCGATTCAATCATTTCTGTGAACTTGTATTGGTATAAACCTAATTTATCTTGATCTGAAATTTCGAAACTAGCTAACTTTAAAAAATAGGTTCAATATTTGTAAGGAGAAAATAATTGAAAAATATATATAATATACGTGTATGTCTAGTATATGTATATAAGATGCTTTAAATTTAAACGAGCTTTTATGGGTTTAGTTTACATTAATAAACAAATAAATTGCACATATAGCAGCCATAGTTAAGGAGACCAAAATTATAAGGAAAATCCTAAAACACCGCTTGACTTATGATATATTATCCATTTTTCATCACATAATTTTATTTTTATCCAAAAACATCCCCCTCTATCATAAAGTTAACAGAAAAGTTAGAGGACAAGTAAAAAGATATTTTTAATCCTTGGATTTTTATTTAAAGAATAAAATAATATAAAATCATATTTTAAGATAAAAAAATTATAAAAAAGTAAAAAAAAAAATTGATAATTATTTTTCTTAAAAAAAAAAAAAAAAAAGAGATCCATCAACCATTTTCATCTTCAACATTCAACTCATTTTTGGAAACTCAGTTATTATCAACTCATTCTTGGGTTTTCATTTTATCATCAACCCAAAAATAATACTTCTACATTAACCCAATCATCAGTCATCAACATTATTATCATCAATCATCAACACAATTACCAACCAAAATCAACCAAGGAAAAACATGACATCACAACCAGCCAACCACCAGCAAGGAGAAGCACGACGAGGGGAGAGCAAGAGGGAGAGAGTGTGTCTGAGTAAGGAACCAACAAAAGGAGAGCGAGATGAAGGGAGTCATTCGTATGAGGGACCGAAGATAGCGATGGAAGACTTTAGAGAAGGACATCAACTTGATGAGAGGAGGGGACGTACAAGACTTAGAACTAGGATCTCCACTATGCCGCCACCGTTGAACCCATCATGTCACCGCCTTCGAATCCACCTGCAAGTCCGGTCGGAGATGAAGAGAGAGAAGAGGAAAATAAAATGAGAGAGGGAGAGAAGTTGAGAGGAAAATTTTGTTTTTATTTTCATATATTATTTTTTTATTTTTAAATAAAAATATCTTATTTTTATAATTTTATATTTAATATTATTTATTTTCATTTTTTATATTTAAATTAATATTTTCATTGAATTTTCTTTTTTATTTTTAAAGTCAAACGGTCAACCATATCAACCTAACAGAATTTATGACTGTCAGAGGTATTATCGTTTTTTTATAATGGGGGATATTTTAGGTGGTTATTCAAAAATCAAGCAGTATTTTGAATAAAAATAAAATTATATGATGTAAAATAGATAATATATCAAAAGTTAGGGGTTTTTTTGGGGATTTTTCCAAAAATATAATATATGGAGCACGTTGCCAGAAGTCTTTCCCAAACACGTCACGAAGAATTAAGAAACTCAAAAGAACGTAATTATAGCTACAATCTATAGAATTTCTTTTCGTTCTTGTACAGCAACCTGATTTATGCTCAACCCTTTCTTTTCTTTTTTAATATCTACAGTCAACTTGTAATCAAGTGTGCTCATAGCTATCAAAATTAAACTTATAGGTCGTTTGTTTTTTTGTCTGAAGACTGAACAGTACTACTGAAGACTAAAAACTGAATAGTGACTGAAACCTGAAATCTGAAAAACATGTTTGTTTGTTTTTTTTCTTACCTCTGAATGTACAGTAATGTTGTTTGTTTTTTTAAGTTAAAATTGTCTGAAAACTAGTAATTTGACATTTATGTCCTTTTACTATTAATTGTTATGTAACTTTATTTGATATGATAAAAAAATACAATAAATTATTTAATAAATACTAAAACACATATATATATTCATAATTAAAATAAGATGAATTATTATAATAGGGTCAATTAAATTTATATATTCAAATAAAAAAAAAAACAAAATGGTCTTAAATTGAATTATTATTGCAACAAAAGTTGAAATTGTAAAATAATATATATTTTCTACTATAATTAAACAAAAATAACCAAATACTTAAACAAATTGATTTGCAATTTGGTCTCCAAGTTGTTGCATAAACACTTGATCTAATCTTCTAAATTCATTGTTTGTGCTTGGTGTTTGACTTTGATTATTGGCATTGTCACCATCCAATTGAAGCTCCTCATCGTCATATTGGACGAATTAGTTCATCATCAATTGATATTTTTCGATTCTATATAAAAATTTGCCCTACAACTTTCACTATTTTGAGACATTTATATAAAAATTTAAAGTTGAAATTATCATAAAAAATCAATAATATCATAAATTAAACTACCGGCATGCATAATAATTTTAATAAAATAAACAAATCAACAATAATAATCAACGATATCATGACAAAGATTGTATACATCACTGACAATAATAATGGAAAAAAAAAAAAAAAAAAAAAAACACCAACAACAACAATAATAAAACACTAGCAACACTTACAACAAGAATCAATATATATATATATATATATATATATATATACCCCACAAAAACATAAAGACCTGCTGATATGTCCAAGGGTAACCCATAGCAGTTGACAAAATATTGTCCAGATTTATGGCGTTCCAATCAATAAAACTTTGAGATAAAAAAACCAAAAGAAGAAACAAATTCTACAACAAATCCAATATAAAGAAAATGAGAAACTTTGAGGTTCTATTAAATACAAACAAACTCGATATACACAAACGAATTCCCATCAATATACATAAACAACAACACAATGAAGTTTTAATAAATAAACACAATATGGGCTACTCCACAAGTAGTTTAATAAAGAAAATAAATAAAGATTCTTATCAGAATTTGATCGGAGAAATATAAGAATTTAACTATAAAAAAATTTTATGTTGAGATGTTTAGGGTTTTTATTTTTCAATGTTATTTGTTAAAGCATTAAAAGAAATTTATATAATATATAACTAGGATAAATTTGAAAATATGTTATTTTGGGAATGATAAACTTGGAAGAATATATTTACAAAATCATCCAGTGATTTGGTATTCAGTGAAAAGTCAGAAAATGTTACTTTTTTTTTTCAGTGGTTTTTGGGTGGTTTTAAGTGGTTTGACCACTTAAAAAAACAAACAAAAATATCTTAATTGGCCTAATTCAGCACCATTAACTGTTAAGTGCGAAAAACAAACGACCCCTTAGTCACTCGTCATTCGTTCATCATAGGACTAGCAACTTACAGTGAGACAATACTTTTTGTAATATATATATATATATATATAATAGAAGTTATTCTAACCTTAGTTATTATCAAGTTGAACAATTATTCTCAAACACCAAACCGCATTGGACGAAGACTACAATACTTCTACACTTATGAGAGTGATTTATACTTCTTTTCGAAAAAGAAAAAAAAAATTCATAAAATTTTGATTCAACATTCAATGACTGGCAATCACACATGTACACTAGGATTACAATTCAATGATTAATAAATAATAATAATCATTAAAATAAGAGAAAATCTTGATGTGAATAGAATCAAAATAAATAGAAAAATGATAAAAACAACAAAGGTGCTTTTGGACAAATGGCAAGCTAATACTTTGTGGTTAGCCAAATGTAAATACCCATATTAAAATAAATTTCCTCTTTTTATTGTGAAGTAAATTTTCATTTTTTTTATTATAAAAGTAATTATATTAATTGTACATGTAAAACTGATATTAATAAGTCGACCAAACTTTAAAAAACCAAAAGTACACTTTTAATGTGGCATAATCTTAAATCGAATCTACTTTTGGGTCGTTCCATCAAATTTGTTTTGAGATCCTCATCCGTGTTGCATTTATTGTAGCCTTTACATCAGGGGGATTTGCAACACAGCTCCACAAGTAAATCCAACGGAAAATCACAACCTCATATATGAAAATGAAATTTAGCATGCGATTACACACCATATTATGAAAATCACCTTCAAGGAGCTTCAAACTGAACATCAATATGTTCGTTAATATCAGAATTGACCAAACACAGTCCCTTTATTTCTCTCTGTCCTGAATTTCAAATAGGAAACAAATGAACAGAAGAGGAAACGGATTACTTGCAACCAATCTATGGTTCTCCACCAAGCTCCACCCGCAAGTTGTCATAAGGATACACTTTTGGCGCCTGGTCAACAGAATAAGGGGAATCACATCAGTCATAATCTATAGAATAAAAGACCTAAAACAGTAATTAGCATATGACCCTCCTAACCTAAAGCAATTAATCTATTAATGCTCACACGAAACACAGAAAACATGAGCCGACCCCAAATCACATTAGGTCGTTCCAGAGCCTCATTGGGTGGAGAAAAAGCAATGAAGCATTCGAACACAAAGGAAATGAACACTTTAAACCGAAAAAAATAAATAAATAAATAAATAAATAAAAAATCCTATAAACCCCATATACTAACAGATACCAAGATGTCAAATGGTTATCGCTTTAATTTGTAACAGCAGTCATAAACCATATTATTAGGTTATTAGGTTATTGATCTCTAGTTGGGTTACTAGCAGCAGTTCTCCACACTGAAGCCTGATACAGTGAGCTAATCATGTAAAATTTACAATGCTTGCCCATTGCCGCTACAGGAGCATCAGGTAATATGACTAAGTACAATGTTTTGATGTGATGTTCTGGTGTCCTTTTGTGCTTCCTCATGCAGCGCTTGAATAATAAAGTGATGAATCACAAGTCAACCCTCATCTGCTTATATTCACCGACAGCAAACAAGTTCTAAGTGAGGTAACAGCTTAAAACGAATATGATGAAAGTAAAACCATATCCTTAACGGGTGGTCCAGTTTATATATTTACAGCTCCTGGCAATTCATTTTGCCTTCAAGAGCTCTATTACAGCAAAATTAGCATAATATACAATTACAAAATGATGTAAGGTACGGTGAAATTGCAGAAAAATTTTTCCACTTTACAAAGGTGGACATCAACTCATAAATCAACAAAAGAAATTTCCTTTAGAAGTCAGAGCCTGCAACCGATTAAAAAAAAATAGAGAAATAAAAGTCCATCATTTTACAGCAAGAAAACAGGACATGAAGAAGGACATACAATAGCCCTCGTTGCGCCAGAAAATTAACCATCCACATGGCGCACACGTACAAGATAAGCCTCAAAGAGTCAGGCCTGCTGCCTGCATCCTACCTCATTACCCATCATCCATCACCCCATACACCAAGGTACAAATGGGTCTCCCAAACCCATTATCAGTTTGTCATCCAGGATCCAAAGCCCAAATGCAAAAAGATCAAGTTAACATCCAAGTAGAGGGTACAGCCCACAATCAATAGACTAGGATGACCAGAATGAGCATACAGATGCCACACTTCTGGTTACAAAATGTCAAGCCATACCATTTCAATCTCCTTGCTGGCTTGACACACAGCCCTAGTCGAGAGAGAATTTCTTTAGCTACAATATTAGGGACAGTCGTAAATTGCAAATATCCTTAAACCCTAGACACAGTGGCGAATTAAGGCTTCCAAATTTTAATTTATTTTTTAAAAAGTGTAAAGAAACATAGCCCACTAGTACAATTTGTACATTTATGTATACTATATCATTTATATGAGGGTACAGTCATTGTCGCCTGACTAGGAATATCTTCTATAATTACTGACAAAAATTTTCTCAAACCATCTAAATTTGTTATCACAACAAAAAGCATTATTACCAAATAGTAGGAGTTCTCACCAAAAAATAAATTATATCAGCCCACTATTAAATGAGTTTCTGGTTACACCCTAATCTACACACATGGAGGAAAGGCAAGCAATTGCTAATCTACACAAATGGATGAAAGGCAAACAATTGCTTTGTGATTGACAGAACATTCATCATAGACAAATCAAGAAATGGAGATAACTCTCTCCTCCATAGACGGACACATGGTCCAATCAACATACAGCTACTCAGCATATAAACCCTGTCTCTACAAGGTAACACATAAGAACAAACTGAAACTTTGTTAGAATACTCTATCTCAGCCATTGTTCTAGGTACTATAGGCTAAAAAACCCAAACACCCAGAACTGAGTATCAGAGTCTCGTTGTCAGTAACCCTGCCCACAAACTTAGGCAGTTCCTTTCTTTCAAGAAAATTGATCAATATTTCTAGAGGTTCCATACTTGGTTATCAAGCTGTCTGACATCCATTTGCCAACTAAAATTATATCCATTCATAGTGTGATTGACACTTCAGGTGCAGTCACCTACACCTTACAATTCTTATTCCTGTTACACGCCAGTAACTGGTAATAGCTAAAAACAAGTATCACTACCCTCTAAAATATCAGAGCAGAATAGTTCACTTCATCAGACAGATGTCAGATAAACATAAACTGCTGCATGACAAATGATATTCTTATGCTGTGTGAGAAGCATGAGATGAGTATCAAATCGAATATTGTGTGAAATGCAAGAGTTTTTAAGAAACATATCAGGTCTCAATTGATTCGCCGATGACTGTAGCAATGTCTGTAATATATCAGACATACTTGCTGATATATCAGGTTTTTAAGAAACATACTTGCTGTAATTTAGTCAAACTACATACCAAATTCACTCTATTAGCTTCAACCAAGATTAAACAATTCATCTCCATTAGTAAGTGGGCAACAGATCACTTCCCAATTTTACTTAAAATTCTAGCAAGATCTTATCAATTTGGTTTCAACAAGAACTTCGGTTGATATCTATCCCACAGTGTATCTATCATCCTAAGTTCTAGAATTTATCTAATCAAGTTTATTCATGCAATGTATATAGACACCAACACCATTCCCAAACCTTATCCTTCCCCATCATCTTCTGATTTCTATCAACTTTCTCATCCATCTAACTGAAATGAATGTTCATATCAATGTTGTAAGCGCAACATCTAGAACAAACACTTTGGTCATGTAAGTGTAGCTTCTCTTCAAACCAATAGTTGACGAACAATTACAACAAAAGTGTCTCAGGTCTATCACATCTACAACAAAACCAAGTTTAAAACCACTATCTCTAAACTCTAAAGAGGTTCCTTGATAAGAAAACAAACCAATAATCTAGATCACGATTGCATATTCCAATTTCACAACAGAAAATCAAATCAACAAAAGCTTAAACAAACTATATATCTCCAAAAAAAAATGCAGTTTGAGACTTACAAAAGGAATCTTAGAGGCTTTATCATTCCACACAGCAAGAAGTCCGAGTGATGCGAAAAACCCCAATCCACCAAGCAGCCAACCCAATGCTTCATACTATTATCCAAAATTTCATAACTTCAGTAACCAATTTTAGTAAAATACACGAAATAGAGTGTACAAAGGTGTAGTTTTACCTTGCCGACCGTATCGGCAATGCGATCGATACAAGGCTCTGGAAACGCAGTACCGTTGTCCCAGACCAGCTCGTCATTCACCGGGAGCTGAAAACGCAAGATTTTTGGAATGGTTTCGAATTCGAAAATGAGTTAAATCAAAATGAATAAAGTGTAATTACTAACAGGTTTGTCGGGAACGATGTGTTTGCCGACAGGAAGGCCCATGCCAGAGCGAAGGCGGAGAGAGGAGGCGACAGACCTGCCAACGACGCCGTTTCCTCCCATGATCCGTGACGCTACGTTGCTTAATCGTCCTGCCATCCTTTAATTACACTGTGCTTTCGATTTGTTGAGTCTGGATTCTGCCGAGGCCGATGATAAAGATAACCGGGGGTTAAGCGACTGCTGCTTAAACGACGTCGTTACTTCACGTGGAACCAGAACCAATATTTCATTTCCCTTTATTTTTTTTTTTCAATAAATAAATATTATCTCGTCTTAATGGGAACGGGTTGTTGGCCTTCTCAAAATAAAGGTGTTAAATGGACCAGGCAATTGAAGCCCAACTTTCAAGTTACTCCGACCCATTAATGGTGAAGCTCGCGTCCAAGCTCTGTAGTTGGATGGGCTACAATTGATCGTCAAAGGCTGCGAGCCCTAAGAGTTGGGCTTGAAGACAGGATGAGATATTTAAATAAAAAAAAAAACAAAAAAATTGAGTGGTATTTTTTTCTCTAACCCTGTCATCTTACAGGATATGCTTTATTACAGAATTAGTATAGTATGTAAATCAAACAAAAGTTCATAGTTGGAAATGTGTGAGGCGTACTTACAGGATATGCTTTATTACAAAATTTTGATGTGAGATCGGAATCAAATGGGGTTTACATGTAATTTTCACAGGGTATATTGACACTAAAAAAAAAAATTAGTATAGTATATAAATCAAGCAAAAATTCAATCGAGCCAATGCAAGCGAGCCAGCTATGGTGATTCTCATGAGCCGGCGAGCCCATTCCCATCCCTCAATCGAACAAATCATGAAATTAAGGCCCAAAGTAACCCCACCCAGTCCATTAAACAACCTCTATATCCATTGAAGCCACTCGCCCCATACGAGAACATCCTCAACAAGATCGACATTTGCACCCCTCTGAAGCTATGTGTACATCCCTTTCGTTAGTTAACTTCATTAAATGAATCACAATTATAAATTATAATTTTTTTAAAATAATATTCATTGGGGGTGTATTTACGAAAGGGATGCATACACAGCTTTAGTGGGGTGCAAATACCGCCACTCAATCCTTAAACTACCTACGGCTAAACTCATGCTCCAAAGTCCTTAATGCTAAACACACTGTATTTACATGTGTAATACACCCATTTTCTTTATTGTTTTTAAAACAAATACGCCTATTTTCTATGATTCAAAAAGATCATTATAATTACTTTCAAGAAAAAAAAAAGATGATTATAATTAAGTTGGTGTATCTAGTCAGGAGTCAGGACCACCTGTACCACCACACGCGCGTTTAATTTATTCAGTCTAACCCCGTGAGTTCTCTGTTGATTGTTTGGACTTGAGCAGTTGTGTAAATTGAGCAACGGTACAAGCCTACTGTTGGACCCTCCTGAACCCGATATGGGCCCGTGTGCAAGCTGGCACGGGCCAAGCAAAGCGTCATGCCTAGGAGGGGCATGACGACCGCTTGATGGCAGTCAAGTGGGGCATGGCACGGGCACATGTTGGGGTAGTTTGCAAGTCGACCCTGCGAAGTCCATATTGTGCCACACAACCTCGAGCCAAATGGCTTCATTTGGCCTAGGATTCGTGTCCCACTTTATAGTTTACTTGTCTCCGTGGCTGGGAGCGTCAGCGACAAGATTGCCTGTAAATATTGAGTTGTGAAAGGCAAGGACACATAATGTGTGTGATCCCAGCATCACACTTACATTCTTTTTTGTTGAGATTAATAAAAGGTTGGGAGTTTTTCTGTATGCTTGCGTGTGCTTGTTTAGCTTGTGAGACTTTCCGAAATTTGGCTAAATGTGCAATACTTTGTGTTGGTGTGGGCATTGTGTTGCCGACTAAGTGGGCAACTTAGTGGCATCACAGGACGAAAAATTTTGTAGCAGTTTAGGTAGTATTTGACATCGTTTTTTAAAACTATTTTTCATTTTTAAAAACAAAAAAAAAATTTAAAATGTATTTATTAATCTTTTTCAAAAATATGTTTTTAAAAATGTACAATAAAACTTAAAGTAAAAGTAAAAAAATTATTTTTTTTTCGTTTTTTATCATTTTAAAAAATCATTTTCTTTTATACAATAAAACTCAAAAAAGTAAAAACATTCATTTTTAACAGTTAAATCTTCATTTTTAGAACGGTTTTAATTCAAACACATTCTTAATTTTTACATATTTTTAAAATGGTACTAAATAGCTTTTTATTATTTTCGTTTTTGAAATATATTTTTAAAAATACTACCAATTGTATTACTGATTTTTAAAACGTTATTTTTAAAATATATTTTTTGTTTTTTAAAATATTTTTAAAAAATATTATTTTAAAAATATATTCAAATACACTCGTGTGACACCTGTACTAATAGTTTAGTACTACTTGTCACTTGTCACAACAATTTTTTTTTAGTGCCATGTGGAGGAGTCAATCCGCGGGGCGACCCACGCAGCCCTCAAATTGAGGGCAAAGCTTGGTCCAGATTCTTAAAATGGTATGGTCGGGTTGGACTTTTAAGGTCTATGATCCGTTTAATCGACACTTTGATACTATTTATGTACTACTAGACCATAGGGGTAACCCACACTAGTGTTTGTTAACTACACTAGCAGTTGATGGGGGGAGTTACTTAGCCGACTGCACTAACAATAGATGTGTTACTTGTGACAACAACTGATTATGGGAAACCTTGAGATTCTGGTTGGTGATCTTTCGTTTATTTTCCTTGCATGACCCCCTCACCTTCTTTTGCTTGTAATCTGGGTTTTGAATAATTTAAGCAAATTTTATTGCGTTAATAATGATTCTACGCAATTTAGATCATTTGCATAAGTTACAATCATTTCTATCATTTTTCCCGTTTAAACTCTTTTATTCTTGTTTAATGATAAAAATATAAATATGACAAAACAGAAGGAAAAAAAATATTATAAATTAATTTAAAATTTCTTATTTTCCATTGCATCTCTCCCCAACCCAACCACATTAAAATTTAAACTAAAACCCCCAAATTTTGATGGTAAGTGACTTGAACCTAGACATTAAAAATTACATGGGAATTAGCTAGGACTTACAAATTTAAATTTAAGCAATAGCTTCATCTGTTAATGAACAATAGAGTTAAAAATTGATCCGAGAGTTGAATAAGGCAAGAATCGAGTGGAACAGAAAATGTTGAAGCTGAAGCAGGGACCAACATAGAGTATATATTAAACCAGTTCAAATGGTTGGTTTGACGATGCACATGAACTGAATTTTTTGTGGTTATAAGTTTAAAGATGGGATCGTGCATGAAATGCTGTAAAGTTGATGTTCGTGAAAAGGAATGCTAGACGGCTCCTATCAACAAATTCAAGCTTGAGCATAAACATATGCTTCAAACATGCTTATCAATCATTAATCAAACTGTTTGATTCAAACATGAAACATGTTAAATGCCATGTGCTTGCTAATTGTTACTCAACCAGGACTGCTACATTAATGAATAACAAAAACTATTTTTCTTCTATTAAATTAAATACTATAAAATAAATCCAAAACAGATTTTAATTATCAATGAACACTCTAAACCTGCACATGCCAAATCCAGAAAAACTAACCAAATATATAAATGCTATACACTGAATGAATGTTGCCCAGTTCTGGTTTGGCAGAAGCAGAACAGACACGAGTTAAGAGTGTAATGGTGTTGTCAAGACAGAAACAACACAGATAGCAAAATCCAAGATGCTGAAGTGAAAATGTCAAAGAAGTAACTGGAGGGGGGACCATTATCATTTAACATTTTCTCAAGTGGTCTTACCAAACTGTGAGAAAATTGAAACTTGAATGCCATCCCTATCCTTGTCAATTGTCATGCACCAAATACCAAAGCCGCCAGACTCTCATAAACAAAATCCAAAATCACATGACACATGACTTTTTCACTGTCCTACTCTGCTTTGTTTCGAACAGTCCGAATTACCCTTCTCTGTTTGTTCCGCAAATCACTCCACTCACCACCTCACCTTACTTCTCTTGGCTCCATTTGTCCCCACTATTCGTTTCTATTTGTTTTTTCTCTCAAAATTTGTTTATGGCATATTCTTTTTGTCAGAAGAGTTTTTTGGGCCCAACTTCATCATAAAAGTTAGTTCATAAATAAAAATTTACTCTCACTTTATAAACCAATGCAAATTCACTTCTTTAACCAATATAGGACTATTTAACATTTTTAATTTGACATGAATCAAACCAGAATGAAATATAAATTGTAACGAGTGTACCATTAAACCATCTTTGTGTGTATTTATATTATTATTGTGTTGTTTTAAATAAGTCATTTTATTTTTTACTTATGGTTTTTGTTAATTAATTTATAAAAGTTTATTGTCCAAATAATATGGTAAACTTATGCGTAACTATCATATCATCAATACATGATGGTTGTTACAAATTATCATATCACGTCGTTTGGACAAAATGTTGAGAATTTTTTTTAAAAAATCTAACATTATTCTTAATTAACGCACATAATCCAACCGTATAACTAGATACAGCTAGGACTGTATAAATGCACAAAACAGCATATACTTTAATGCAAATATGAAACATTACTAAAATTATAGTGTTTGTTATGCAGGGTGTCCTGATCCGATCTAATATGGTGCATCTAACGCAGCTGTTAGTCTACTTAAACTATTTAAAATGTTAACAGTATTTTATTAGTAAAAACGCATTAACGCAAGATGGTGAGACCATAATTTCGTCGTACTAAAGACTTCTTCTTATATAACATCTAGATTTATTGTCAGTACAGACTAGGTAGAAATGTTACTGATATAAATTTAAGGGTACTCTTACATTATTCAAAAATGTTGAATCCAATTATTTATAATGTCAAAATTTAATTGATTACTACTAAAAACCGACCATTTATCATACAAGTCAAGTGATTATGTAACAATACTTATTTATATTAGATTCAGTATGCAATTCAATTTGATAAAAGTTGAGATAGTTTAGTGATGGTTGACAAATGCCTCATATTTCCTTTTCCCAAATCCCAATTTATAGTTAAATGAAATAGAAAATTTATACAAATTGAAGGAATACAGGTATAAATTTTTAAATGCAGCAAAAGAAAACTGGAGCCGCGAGCTTCCCTCTAACCTTGCCACTGTGTGTATGAGTATATATATGTCTCGGCCACTAACCTTACAAAATATTAAAGGGATAATCATAAAAAATTCATTGTAATTTATAAAAATATCTATTTTACCGTTTATGGTTTCATTTTTATCTAAAATCTCTCAAAATACTCCCTAAAAGCATGTGAAATGACGAAAATACCTCTAATGGTCATAAATTAATGATTAAGTCATATGGAGTAAAATGATCATTTTCTGTTAATTTTTAACATCAGGAGGGATTTTAAATAAAAATAAAACTATAATGGTAAAGTTGATATTTTTACAAATTATAATAAATTTTTTTTTATTATCTTAATATTAACTATTAAATAAATCACATGGTGTGAAATTAGGTGGTTGATGCGACGCAACAAAGTCTCTCCCTTGGTAAGAAACTCCACATTTTACTGTTCGAATAACTAACAAGGAGTTACACTTGTCTTCATATCATGGGGTCAATCTTGTTTAGTATTTGGAGGGAAGTTGTTAGATTAAGCAAAGAAAGCATAACTTTTTTTTTTTTCCATTGAAATAAAGTATAGTTTCTTCTATTATAAAATTCTCATTAACGGCGACATAAACTAATTACACAGAAATGAAGGTTATCAGAGACTAATCAATCTGTAAGGTCGGTAATTTGAGGGGTCAAGTTAATTGCAAACGTTATGGTTGGCAGCAGATAGAAAAAGGTATCTCGGGGTATAGTTTCGAAGTTGCATTAATTGACAGGCGTTGAATGATGTTATTGATGGACGTGTATAAGAAATCGTGCGTGTTTATTGTATGGTGGAGGAAAAAATATGTTGCATTTATTTCACTTGAATTCTTTGTCTTCAAACGCATTCATTGTTCCATGGCTCGAAGTTGGTCAAATATCTCAACGATATCGGTGAAATTCCTTTAAATATACTCACTGGCAAAATATTATTACAAATATACTTTTAACTGTATTTTTTTTTTTGATATATTATAAATACTTTCATTATTATTGAACTCCTCTGATTAGAACATGAGACACAACCCAAATTTAAAACTCTTAAAAATAGAAAAAACAACACACATGAATAGAAAAATCGCTCACAAATTAGGTACTGAAATTTGAACCTTGGGCTAGATGCTCAAGAGCATCCATGCTATTTTTAACACCACCAACTGCTATTTTTAACTGCACTTGACACCTTTCATTTTGTGGCAAGAAAATGTTCTAGTTTTCTTACGTATACTAGAATCAAGACATGGTCTGGTCTCTCACTGTTCATCAGTCGAAAGGATCTTTTCACCGATTCAATATGTTTTTTTCAAATCAATTTCATTAATGGGAGGAAGAGTTGCATACAATATTGTACTTATAGTCATAAATTTTACTAAGTAATTCAATCGATGGATGACATATTTTTAAAATAAAATTTCAACAAAATACATCGACAGACACATTTAAATGAATTTCAATTGGAAAACCTAATGAACATGGAAAATATAGTAACTCACATTACATAAGATAAACTTGAAAAAAGGCAAGAAAGAAAGGTAGGTCAAAAGTAAAAAAAAAAAAAAAAAAAAAAAATGTTGGGGGTTCAAATGGAGCACGCTGGGGGTACAACGCATTTCCCGGGACTCAAATCCAATAGATAGTGCAGGCGTGAGAGCAAAGGCTGGCGCACCCCAACCCCCCAAGTCCCCACACCACACCTGGCTCTGCTTTTCATCAGACCTAATTATCACCCTATCATAAAAACCCACATTTAACTACTTACTAACCCATGCCATTTTCAAATTTTGATCTTATGCTTAAATATGAGTCTGGCAATATCTAGATTGTTTTGATTAAATTTATGCGAAAACTATTGTTGAGCTTTACACATCTCAATGTTGTCGACTTGTATTGCAACCACAAGCTGTTATTCCAATGAAAAGCACCAAACTTTGCGTACAGCGACTTGTTACCTAAAGTGGGTTGCTAATAATCTATTCGTGTCATATAAATTTTAGGAAAATTAGTAATTAAAATGTTAAAGAAAAATTGTCGTTTTAGGACTTTGAATTTCAGTGCTTTTTTTAGATATTTATTTGCAGTTTCCATTCTCTTTCTATTCTTCTTTCACTTCAAACTTCTATGAAAGATTCCATCCTGTGGTTTATTTGTTTATTTATTTTCAATTGTGAAGGAATTTTTAAAATATATATTTAAATTGGTGCAATGACACAAGTGTCCTGATAATTGGGATGTGCCAATTGGCAATTGGGATAATGGGTCATGGCATGAATTGTTAAAATATGCAATTGGAGGAATTGTTTCGGTATAAAATAAAGGTATGTGAAACAGTTTAATAGGAAATTGTGGGCCTAATCAACTTTTTTAATTTTTGTCTCTAACTGAACTAAATGTTGAGATAATATATAGAAAAATCAAAGTAAACAAAAGAACAAAAAAGAAAGAATCGTGTCAAAGTATAAAATTAAATTCACCAAGAACACTGTTTATAGTTTATGTTTTCTTTGATTTGAAGGAGCAACAAAACAAAGTAAAGAAGCATTGAAAGGTTAGATGGCAGAATAAGGCTTTTAATTGGACAACGACTTGACAAGTGTGTATATTAAGAATTACCTAACTTAACCTATAAATTAATTAAATGTTAATTAAGTTCCTTTAATCCACCCTATAGGATGGTTAGGCACATTTAGAGAATTACTAAATGGGTTTAAAAGGAGGATTGTTTATGACAAAATGAAAAACAAAAAGAGCACATGAGCAAAAAGCCCTAAGAGAAGCGGTAGACCCAACAACACTCAATCCCCAACTCATCTTCTATTATTATTTTTCTATTTTTTTCAAACCGATGTCATTTTGCTTTCTTCATAAATGCAAATTTGCTTCCTCAAATGATGATCCATTGTCCTTTTTGTCCTCTTGAAGACAGAATCCACGTGGGCGACTCTACAAGGACAGCCTAGTAATTTCACAAACGCGGAGGAAGAAAATGAGCAAAGCCATTTAATATCGCGCCATGTCCCTTCCCACACAACAACAAAGAAGGCCAAACAAAATGAAACCCAAAACCGAAAACCAAAACTGGAGAGAGAGAGACAGAGAGAGTCTATTCGTTTTTGTAGACAGAGAAAGTTTGAGGAGATCCGATTATGGCAAGCGGGTGGGTAAAATCTTTGCAGTGCAAATCACGAGCATTCGACGACGTCTACCATCCGACCCCTAGAAACCTGCTGCCAAGTGCAAGTTGCAGAAGTACCTCTCAAAGCATCAAAGACGTTATCGAGACCACGACCAAGAAGAAGCACCAGACACATAGCCAGAGGAAAGTTAAACAGGCGACGAAGCCCGAACCCGGTCTGAATCCCCCTGCGAGACCTCGTCGCAGTCAGAGCTTAGCTGACCGTGCTTCGCGGAGCTCCGACCACTCGATATTTCCGGCTTTGACGGAGCTGACGGAGGGCCACCCTTCGCGTAATGTCGTGGAGATAATATTCCACACGAGCTGGGGCCCGAAGGCGTTCTCGGGTCGGGTCGAGATGATTTTCAAGGTCCAGAACGGGCCCAGGACAGTGGCCCGCTTCGAGGAGTATCGCGAGATGGTGAAGAGTAGAGCTGGGTCGGGCCTGGGTCCGGGCCGTCCGACTGAGGAGAATGCCAGATGCGTTGCGGATGGGAACGAGGTGATGAGGTTCTACTGCCTGGGGCCCACCTCCGACCACTCCGCCGGCAGCGGGGGCGTGTACGGCGCCTGGGGTTTCCCCGGCAGTAAAGGATCCGCCATTTGCACGTTCTCAGGGAGCAGTGGTGCCCATGAGAGCGCGGGCGGTGGGAGGGGGAGGAGAGCCATGCTGGTGTGCAGAGTGATAGCGGGTCGGGTATCAAAGCAAATCGGGTTTGACTCGGTGAGTGGAGACAATGGCGAGTTACTAGTGTTCGATTCTCGCGCGGTGTTACCTTGTTTTCTAATTATCTACAAATTGTAAAATTAATGGATTTTTCTTTTTTGAACGTTTTCATGGTTTTTTTTTTGGGGTTGTTTTATTGCATTTATCAACACAATTATTTCTTTGTTCCATATATCGGGTGGTGGATTTTCCTTTTTGTTTTCGGTGATTATGAAAAAATTGCGTTGATAAATGCCAATTAACCGATTTACTGTTTATTATATTCATGTAATATTTGTTCGTAAATGCTAATTAATCAGTTTACCGTTTCTCTTATAATCTACTATAGATGATATAATATTAAATATTTTTTGAAAAATGAGAGCATTTATTTGAAGTATAAAATGGGTTTGTGCTTGTTAATGACCATACTGCTCTTGGGTTTGTTAGTTTTATATTGATCAAATGGTTGAGCATAATTTGGTGACGGTTATCAGATGGTTTACGACCGTGGGACTTATGTTAGTTGAATTTGGTAAAAACACGAATAATTTTATCGACGTCTTGTTACTTGTAAGGTAAGTTTATAGCATGCTTTTCTTCGTATTGAAAATGCTTTTAACATATGACTTTTGAAAATCTAGTATGTAAAAAGAAATAAGTGAAATGATGATAATGATGATGGAGATTATTCTAAATCGGGTTCTAATGATTCTGATGACCAAATATTGGGAAAAGTAGATGGGTAATAATGCTTGTTGAACAATAAGAAAGCAAGGGCTTTTTCTTTGAGACACATTCTGTGATTCTAATATTCGGTTATAATCGATTGAGAATTTTAATTTAATTTAGGAGAATATAAATATAATTTATTAAGAATTGAATGGTCAAAAGCATGATAAGGGTATTCAAAACCATCATAATCTGGTTATTTATTACGTGGATTAGGGTAAGCATCACCCGTGTTTGCGGAATAATTGTCACCTCACCGCATGGATCTCTCTATCTTTGCTGATTTGTTTTTTTTTTTGTTCTTGTCTTTTCTTTTGGAAAGAAAAAACTTGAAAAAGGTTTTCTCTTTTCTTTTTTTTTTTAAAAAAAAAAAAATTAAAAAAAAAATCTTTTCTATAACTCTATTTCTTTTTTAATTTTAAATTGACAGCAAATACAACACATGTGTATTCACTGTATTGAAACTTCGAACAAGCCGAACAATTACTACATAAAACAACTATTCCCCCAAACTTATCAAATGTAGACAATTGGTTGTGATTTAGTGGTAATGGACACGATACCGTCCACTAGTTTCAAGATGTAGTGCGTTCTATACCCAAATCCTACAAAACTATGAGTATTTTTCTCACATATCGTGGGTTGTTTTCCTAATCGATGTGGGTTACTTTTTCCTGTTTCTATAAAAGTATTCCCTGGGTCATACTGTCAGAATCATATTTCAGTTACTCCTGACTACCATATGGATAAGTATCAATATCCAAAAAAAAAAAAAAAAAAATCTTATCAAATGTATTTGATGCGACTTAAATTTTTATAGCTAAGGTATATTGGGTGGTACACAATGAGAATTTCTTTTATGAGGAATTATCAACTTAATTTTTAACTCATCATGAAATATCACTATTTTATTTTGTGTGGCCTTTTCAGCTTCTTTAATCTCTAAAATTTTATAAATACAACAAATTGATCAATATATTAGTTAACCGTTAATCAAGGTCAAAGCTAACTATTTTCTAAGATTATTAACATCTTAAGCTCATCTATGTCAAATGAACAATGATAAAATAATAAAAAATAAAAATAAATGCATGGCAACAAAAAAGTGTTGCATGTATAGAAATGTAGAGCAAATGTTCTCTACCATCTGAATCACTTTCATTTTCTTTACGAAAAGATAGTCAAAATGAACGAAATCTTAACCGACACAAGACTTAATGGCAAAGTTAAAAATCTTTCTTCAAAAGAGCAAAATCTTAATTAGCACTATCAGGCTATCAACAATCAAAATGAGAACGACTTATTACGTGAAAACACAAAATTGAAGAATCATCATGATGTCCCTTCGACGAGTTTGCACTAGAAATGTAATATAATATGTCAATGGGTGGCTGGGTGCACCTAATGGTCTATATATGTAAGGAGTTTTTTGTTTATCATTATTTCTTTTGTACATTTTTTTGTCAATAATAGTTTTGTCGAAGTAGCTTTGCGCATATATATATATATATATATATATGTATATAATACTTCAGTTTCCCGTTACTTTTCAACGGAAATGAAACAAACAGATATGTAGTAAGAACTCAAACTCAACTACTTAACTACTAAACCTTTGGTCAAGGACAAAGAACTTGGAAGTGATGGAGATAGCAATTTACAAATAGAGAATTTACTTACCTTGAGAGTAAATCCAATAGAAGATGGAAGATGGTATCTAGTCTCCATCTTTGATAGACACATAAAACCTTACCATATTATTATAGTGTTCTAGTGGCTACTGCTATTGCACTAGCTGCTGCTATAGATGCCATGACCTTCTACAATAATTGATAGCTGTTGCTACTGCTGTTATGCAACAAAGTTTGTTGTTGTTTTGTTGACTTAACCTTTTGTTATGGTAGCACGCGCACTGTTCTGACTAGACCATTTGATTTTGATTTTCTTACTGATATATTTTAACAGTTTTTTTACCGATTTTACATGTTATTTAATGTGTATATTCAGAAAAGATTTTAGTCCTGAAATCTTTAGAGGAATTTAATTTAGGGTTTTGCATGTTTTGCCGCTTAAAGGCAGTAGAGATATAATTTAATTTGTTTGAGTTTTGGTTTTTATTGTGAGTCAGAAAACACAGCATCCAAGGTCTAAGTCTAACAAACATTTTGTCTTTTGTTTTAACTAGCCTTGCCTCGTGAATCTCATATATATATATATATATATATACATACATATATAAAGTAATTCTATCAGTACCTCTTAATTTTAAAAAGTTACGACGAACCAATTAAATTCATCTATTACATTTGAATTAAATAGGAAATAGAATTTGTTTTAGGAAAGAGAATGTAACAGATGAATTTGATTGGTTCATCCTAATTTTAAAAAATTAGGAGACACTGATAGTAGAAGCATTTTATATATATAATGTTTTTATAATCAGTACATTCTAACTTTTTTAAGTGAGAACAAAATGATGAATCAAGTAAATTCATCAATTGCATTCTCTTTTCGAAAACAAATTATCTCTCCTATTTAATTCAAATTGAATGAATGAATTTGATTAGTTAAAATATTAGGACGTTTTGATTATAAAAACACTCATATAGTAGTGTTTTTATAATCAGGATGTCTAAAGTTATGAAGAACTAATCAAATTTATCAATTGTATTTTTTCTCCTAAAATACTTACATATATAGTGTTTTTAAAATAATGACTCTCTTACTTTAAAATGTAAGGACTAACCAATCAAATTCATTTGTTATATTTGAATTAAATATGAGAGGTAATTTATTTATGAGGTTATGGATAAATTTGATTAGTTGGTCTTTACATTTTAAAATAAGGGAGTCCTCGTTTTAAAAACAATATATATATATATATGAAATACTATCTATTATGTAGCAAGTTCGAACTTTGTTTACTACCAAGATATATTGGACGAAAATTTTGTTTGATAATATACAACTTTAGGAACTAATTGTGTGGTTAATTTATGTTTAATAAGTTGGTGAGAGTATACAGAATACTGCATTGAATAGAAAGGTCTGATGATGACACAAATCCAGTTGAGCCAACCCAAGATGTTTCCATAAAATTACATAGGAGTCCAACGGCTTACTTACCTAAAAAATCTAGCCCGTAATGGATGCACCAATGTTTTTTTTTTTTTTTCAATTACTCATTGACAATTTGATGAAATAGTCAAACCATTTACCAACTCAAAAGCACATCTAATAAATCTCATGCCATGAAACACCCAACCTAAATAAGTAAATGCTGTCTGCTTTGAACAACACTCTTACACCTCATGAGCTCATTCATGCTATATTTAAACTAGTGGAAATCCAATAGATATGTGCTTTAATCGCATTGTCCCTCTCGGATTTGAATTGAAACTCAATGTTTTTACTAATTAGGACCCTCTTTCACAAATAGTGTATGATTTCATGGCCCACGCCAATTTCACAAAATTCTCATGTACTGTTTTTGGAAGTGCTTCGTGAGACTGAGAGTCGGATGGACAGAGCAGTTGCCAGCACAGTGTACATATTGTTCGCTTACCTACATTGGACAGTCCCTCTTACTTTTGTCTCAACATTACAACCAAAATGGTTAAATTTTAAAAAACCAGAAATTCAAATCAAGAAGCTGCATATTCAACATATTTTGGGAACTTGAAAATAAATTAGCTTCATTTTTTAAAAAGAAAAAAGGGAAATAAAAAGAAAAGAAAAAGAAAATAAATTAGCTTCACACTGACCTGTATTCTGGGTATAACTCGCTTAAATATCGCTATAGTATGAGAATATTAGTGCCAAGCAACGCATGATTTAATGATATTTGTAATGTGAATCTCAAATCGCATGACACTTAGCGCTAATTGAAACAGCACCAACGCTTCCAAGATGGGTTACATTTTTTTTTTTTTTAATTAAAAAAATGAGAAAATCCTACAAGCATTGTTCAAATCAAGCCGTTTGCATTAATTCAATGTTGCTATTGCTACTAGGTAAAACCAAGGTCTTAATCATCAAGGCCTGAAGCAGATTCTTAGATAGCCAACAATTGCCCTCTAATGTACATTTCGTCATGCTGCTGCACCCATCGCTAGAGATTTATATCTTCTTCTGCATCATTCAATGGGATTCCACAAGTACATATAAAGGCTTGCCGTTCAAGCGCTCACGACCCTACCACATGAAAATGATTAATCAATGATAAGAATTCAAAAGGATTATCTGGTAATAGCATGAATGATATCATGGAAATTTCATCGACTCGGTAAAACCATGGGGATTAGAAAACTCAGGATAATAGTACCTGATTGCAGGTCCAGGTTCCAAATTAGGATACACTTAAACTCAATGACAGATAAAACATAAGAACCAAATTATCATCTTTTATCCACCAAGCCTAGCCACATGTTTGAAACAAGCTGTGAATAAACTTTTAATCAAAGTAACATCTGCTGCTAAAGGAAGTTAATTGGTGCCTCTCCTCTTTCATTCTAATCATTCGTTCAAGTTCAGCCTATAGATTTTGTTATTTCCCCCCTAAAATGGTAATAATTTCACATTGAGACAAAGCCTTGCTTCAGTCCGAATAACTAGACTGAAAAATTAAAACAATATTTTTTGAGGAGACTGCATGCAAGTGAAAAGACATTCTCAATAGTGTAGTAACCCATTTTTTCATTGCTTAATATACGTTCATATGCTTCTCCAATTTTGAGGCTATTGGATTGGTAGCCATCAGACCCAGGTATTTCGCCTAACTAGTCTATTCCCACAACTTTCTTTAATAGTATTTTTTACACTTGCTTAGCAATCCATGGCCATCTTATGAAAGAAACATTTTACTTTGACAATATATCATCATTCAATGTCCTTAGAAGCACATTACAGCAGAGAATCAAAGCAACAGAATTCTAGAAGAGGGTGGCAACCAAGAAAAAACTATACATTTTCCTTTATGCCTGGAGAATCAATTTTGCAATATGCCAACCAATTAAAAAGATCAAAATTGGAAACATAACACACCTTTAGATCTGGTAGTTCAATTACACAAGCACATTCAACTACTTCAGCTCCAACTTGTTCTGGAAAACAAACATTTTCAACATATTATTGTTAGAGAATCCACATATAAAGCCAATAAAGTTGGGATAATTCCCATATTGAAAAGATAAAAGACAATAGAGTGGTATATATGTATTAATAGACAATACAATTGAATGGACTAGTTTTTTGGGATTGTAAATTTATATACGAATATGTGTATTACATAAAAAAGTAATAATTATAGTGGCTAAGAGGGGAGCTCCTACACGTGTACAGGTTTTACCGTCTGGGCATAATACTTGTCCCATTATAAAGGGAATACTTGTCAATTTGAAAAAGAAAAATCTCAAGAAGATATACAAGATATATGAGACACTAACTTGATGGTTGTTCTAATTAAAAATGCAAGATTTCAAATTTCAGTTCTATTTTCTCAAGCTCTCATAAATTATGATTATTGATCAGCTGAATTAAATTTTCATTTTGTTTATTTTTGCTTAAATAGCACTTCCTCTGTATGTAGTTTAACAGGTTTAGGAGCCTCATGAACCAGTACAGTTATAGCCCAAGTAATGATTTCCAAAAATGCATGGCTGTACCAACATCAAATTAACAGGATAGAGAGTTAAAGTACCCAGTAAATTCATGGCTGCACAGAGGGTGCCACCTGTAGCAATAAGGTCATCAACCACCAATGCACTGTTCGCCAGGTTCAACTGCTCCAACATGCATTTCAAGGCAATCCCTTCCATATTCCAATATGTACTCTTCTGAAATTACTTTGCCTAACATTGCAGGCAACATATTATTGCACAATATGAAGAAAATACCCAAAAGTGTGAATTTCTAAACGAAAGAAAACAAAAAGATGTGCATAAGATAATTCACCACAGCATGTGTTTTTGACAGTTTGCACAAGATTGAGGCTCATAGAGCATTCACAACTTGTTTCAGACACAACTCAAGAAAGCATGTCAGCAATATTACAATGAAAGAACTCGCAAGGAAATCACAAGCATATATTTGATAGCAAAGAAGGCAATGTAAATACAATAAAATGTTCACAGTTATGATATGTGTGGAATGTACTTCCTATTGCAATATGGAGCATTATAAGGCCATCATATGACTATGCAAATGAAAAATACGCAATACCAAATTACCAATTCACCACACAAAGTAGTCTCAGTATAAATGCGGTAATTACCTTCTTTTTAAAGAAACAAGAACCAGTTATGTCATGCTAGCATAAAATAAAATCACAAACCAATGATAATTTAGCACTGTGTCAAGGCAACTCCAGGCAGTTCAGTGAAGGCATTAATTTAGTATCCTAGAGCCCACTGAACATAGAGCATTTCACTAAGAGCATGAATTGAGTCATGAATCACAAAACAATAGAAAATAGCATTGACTCGAAAGTAATTTTTTTTTTTTCTGAAATAGACTCGAAAGTAATTATTCAATGAAAATGGAAAATGCATACAAGGATACCCACTATATACAATGAACTCAACTTACCTGGCAACTTCTTTGGTTTTCTCAAAGGAACAAATTTTGCTCCAATTGCCAGTGCAATGGGAGGACCAAATATGAATCCCCTTGCCTCTATTCCTGTAGGATAAAAATATTCCTTAATTCAGAACATGAAGCAAGAGATAGTTTTTTCAAGTATGATTTAATTAACTACAAATCTACAATATACACCACATACTTTTAATCTTCACCAAGAAAAAAAGGACATGACAAATGAGATGTATACTAAGCAAAACAGGTAGCAAAACAAACACAAGGTATCAAATTAATAACTCCTTTCGTTATCTGTGAAAGAAAATAGTGTAATGCATAAATAAATGATTGCTAGATTTATCTAAGCAAGTTACAACTATTAGTAGGGCAACCATTAAAACTGTATAAAAGAAAACAACCAGAATATAAACAATCAACATAAACAAAGAAGCAAGATTTATCAAGGCAAATCAGCGGTCATAATAAACCTCAGTATTGATACCAGAATGTTGCCCATAAGCATAGAAAGCGGAATCCTAAACAGATCAAAACACTTATCCAGACTTGTGAGTAAAGTAAACAGAATTGTTAAAGTTCTGTGAGACATCTTGAGACCAAATCCAACTCAAACCATGGTAGGGGACAATGTTTGAGTTGTAAAGTCATTAAGAATAAGGTAAGCCAGAATACAGAACTAGGTTATTAACATAGGAGGCAAAGGACAATATTACTAAAGGATGTCATCTTCCAATGACTAACCATTGAATTTACTCCAACCAACAAAGTTCAAACAACTTTGTGCAGAAAAAAAATAATAAAGTTTGAAAGACAAGGGCTTAGCCTCGTACACTTGAAGCACCAAATAAGCCAATTGCAGAAACGCAAACTGGAGATCTAACCTCAAGTGTTCATCCAACCTAAAGAAGAGTAGGGTTCTAGGATCTTGACAAACGCAATAAATATTCATACCCTGATACCTGTGAACATTCTTGCCAACTATTATTAATTAATTAATCTTTCTTTGCAATAAAATGTGGACTAACATCAATGAAAGATGAAAAAAAAAACAGCTAATAAGTTTCGTCACTACAATGGTAGTACAAAAGTGAGCCAAGGACCAAGATAGAAGAAATGAAAATATTCATCCCTAAGCTTAAAACAACTTACACTGGACTCTAGCAAGCGGATGCCAAAATGTGTTAACATTTATGAAAACACAGGTATCACTTTAATTCAGAATTTGTCAATCATGAATGCAACAAAATTTCAATGTTTCCAGAGGATCAACCTTGATTGTTAATACAATAGCATTTTCTATAATTTGTAAATGAATTCCAAGCACAAATAAAGGGGAGCACTCACATGGAAAAGCTATGGCTTTTTCTTTAGGAGATAAAGATTATCATCTCCATATCAACTGTCATTGATGTTATAAATAAGAAATCTGTCCAGGATATATTATATGTGTGTTTTTTTTCCTGTTATGTGCGCTTTATATTTTCTCTTTCTGTGTGCATGTGGACACATATTGTATTCTTATGTTTATGAGAACCTTTATGCATGATTAGTAGCCTCACCAGAAAATCAATGTCCTACAGTCCACAGAAATGAAAGTTCAAACTTGAACATGAATCAGAAGCGGGGGGTCAGAAGGTATCATTACTAATAAGGCAGTGGAAAAAAAAAAAAGAAAAAAAGATAAAGATAAAACGGTTCAATCACCATTTGTCTGGCTTTCTTTATCTGGTTGTGAAGGTTTCTGAGCTGATACAATGCTCTGTAATTTTTATTTTAGCATTTCCAAGTTCTAAAACAGCTACTATGATTACACAATGTTTTCGATGCAGAATATGTAAATGAAGGGTTTTAATAGACTCCAAAATAGGTTTAAATATAATAAACAACAATTTTAAAAAGGACCATAAAATAAATACAACCACCAGCAAACTACACAACAATAATGCTACCTTGTACCGAATATAATTGTTTTAAATGAAAAAGGCAGGATTTGGTTTAGATAGTGGCTGAGTGCAACATGCTCATCTGTCTCACTCACTAAGCTAGGTCCTGTAACAATTAAACCCTATGAGCACATGGACACCAGTTGATCACATCCACATCAGTGACAACTGATATGGAGATGATAATCCTTATCTCCTAAGGAAAAAGCCACAGCTTTTCCATGTGAGGCTATTAAGTATGCATATAGGTTCTCATAAACATAAGAAGACAATATGTGTCCACATGAACATATAAAGAGACAGAATATAATGCACACGTAACAGGACAAAAACACACATATGATATATCCTGAAAAGATTTCTTTTGATCCGAATTTTATAAAAATTGAGGACCAATACCCCCCTTCAATGATGAGATCATTAAACTTTTTTAAACTTACTAACAAGATAGTGGGATCAATAGTAGCACATTTGGAGATTTCTATAAGATGAGTGCACTACAGCACATTATGGTCATTTCATTTAAAAGGAAACAAAGCTCTCAAATCGAAAAACCATGATATCAAATGCCACTATATTACAGTTCATCACAAAGGCTGCTAACTTTGTAGCTTTTACAAATTTTCCAACTTGCATTAAATTTTTTCACAAAATTAAGTTTGGTTACAAGCACAAAAAAAGGGTAACAGTAAATACAAACAAGCAAATGAGTCAAATGATGTGGGGTTAAAAAACCTTGAAGCCTATCAAAGTAAATTCTCAAGAATTTGTCATATAGAACCTTAAATGCCACCGAAATAGAAACTGATAATGAAAACATAATATAACTATGAATACAAAAACAAGGACATAAATAATGTGTAGGGAGGAACATAAAGAAGCCATAGAACGAAACTTAAGCAACAGTGTAGTGTGGAAACCCACATCATAATGGAGCCCAAGAAAAAAAAAAAGAAAATAGCCCCAATCAAAACCCACATCATACAAGGGTCCACCTTTAACAGGGTGGACAGCCATCACCAACCACCCAATTCGGATCCAAGCACATGCCCGCAACACTAGCAAGAAAGAGAGTTAATAAGAGCCGCTCAAAGGTTGAAACTCAACAAAGAGCAATCGATGGTACATCCCACTAATAAAGAAAGACCTCATCCATAGTCAAACATGAAACCACTCTTGAAAATTAAAAAAGGAAAAAAAAAAAAAAAAAACCCACAGTCACTTCCATTTCATAATGTCTCTCAAAAGCATTCAAAAAGGCAACCACCAGAAACTTATGCAATTCCATCAACCATTGTTTTTTCTATATCTATTTCTTTTCACTGTACACACACCCCCGTTCACTTAAGTTTGGGCTGGGCCCCACCATTTCAAGCTAATTAGAATGATAAAAAGCTTCTTCTAAAGCCTCTCTCTGGCTCACATATTTCAACAGCTTCAACAAAAAATATATCAATATATAAAAACAAAATTTCTTTTTTTTTACTTTTCATGTATATATACCTGCAACAACTGAAATATTTTTGCCTTTGTATCTCTCAACAAACAAATCGATCGTGTCTTTAAAGGCTTCAGGATCCAGTAAGAGAGTAGTGATGTCTTGAAACATAATACCTGCCATTATACCGTTGGCAAATTTCAATATAAGCAACTCTTCAGTCAGTGAAGGAAAAAAATAAAAAACCACGAATTTCACATATAATAAATATATTTCCAGCTCAATTAAGCTAAACACTTTTGTAGACGTTTGTTGTTCTGAAAATCCCAACAGCGAAAAATAGATTGCTGATATTGTTTTATATAATCTTAAAACCGAATAAATATATATAAGAAATAAATCCTACATATATTTTTAAAAAAAAAAAAAAAGAGAGAGAGAGAGAGGCGATGGAAAAACCTTGTTTAGGGAAATCAGGGACAACACGAATCTTAGTTTGAATGCCGTGGATACGAGGATCTTTGTCTCTGTAGGCCGACATTGTATCTATAAATATCTGTCTGTCTATCTATCTAACTATCCTATCTATGTCTCTGTTTCTAACACAACAAAGAACACAAAGCAACAAACACCAAGACCAAACTCTCTATCTCCTCTAGAAAATGAAGAGAGAATAAAAAAATGGAAAAGAGCAGGGAAATGAAGAGAGAGGGGTTGGTATTTATAAAGAGAGAGTTCTGATTTGGTGTGTCCTGTGTGTGAAATAGAGGGGGGGGGGGGTGGGGGGCTCACAGCTCACTGCACAAGAAAGAGAGAGAGAGAGAAATCTTTTCGATAAGTAAGAAATCAGAGTTACAGAAGGTTAATAAATTTAAAAGAGAAAAAGTTGAATGACTCTGTTTGCATGTTTCTCTCTCTCACTCTATCTGTATAGTTGGTGTTGCATATTTAAGTAGCCGCGGCTTGCTTGTTGGGAATTTCGCGCGCTCCTCGTGTTTGTAAATCACATTCACTCACTCTACTATGTATATACTATGCTCTGTCCCCACCCCAACTATCAACCCTAATTCAATATTAGATATCGGCCTAATTGAACCGGCCAAACTCCATTCTCATTTCAATGTTTTTGCCATTTGCAACCCTTTGTGTTTTATAGCAATTAAGGGCTTGTATCCATTTTAAGATTTCATTACAATTCAATAGATTTTAAAAATTTAGATGTATTCAATCCAAACTTAAATAGATTTCCTTAAAATTTAGCTGTAATCAATTTAAAGTTGTATGAAATTTAATAAAATTTAAGTGTATTCAATTCATATTTGTAAGAAATTTATTAAAATTTAGATGTATTTAATTCAGATTTATATGAGATTTAATAAAATTTTGATATATTTAATTTAGATTTGTATAGAAACCTATAAATTCTAGGTGTATTACAAAAATCATTTAATTTTACATATTTCATTTAAGTGATGAATTTAGATAGATTTGAATGAAGTTTAAAGTATTTTTTATGAAGTGAAAAGTTTATAACAAATTTTATCATTCTCCTAAAGATTTCATTAGATTTCTTAAAAAATTCTAACAAAATCAATATATAGTTTATAGAATTTGTGAATTCCATCCAAATGCATTATTTTAAAAAATCTATCAAACTTCAATAATCACTAGGTTGTTTACATCTCTTTTGATTTACTTGCGCTAATGGTTAGAGGGTAAAATGATACTTTTATCTTGTTTAAAATCTATTAAAAGTAAAAGGACTAGTTTAATTTTAGGTTACAGTCAACTGTGAAACTTCTGGTTAAAAATTGATGATTCTATAAAACTTTCAGGACCATCAGAGGAAAAATGAAACCACGCTCAAAAATGTTATAATTGGAAAAAGAAATAGGAAATTAAAATGAAGTTTGTGCAATTGAATATAAAATTTTCGAAAAATAAATTAATATATCCATTAATGAAAAATGTGAACTGTGAGTTTTAATTTTGTTGTTATGTTAATGAATTCAATGCCAATTTTGCTTTTGATTTCAAAAATAAAATGAAATAAAATTTGCTCTTATAGTTGAAATGCACATCTATGTATAATCACGTGGTTAATACACCTTTTTTTAAGATTTATAAACAAAGTTCGAGTCTTACCATATATATTTCCTAACATGTGTAGGGGATTTTCTCTCATTAAAAGTAAAATTACCCCAATGTTATGATAATAGAGTTTAAGACTTTATATAATATATAATCCTAGTAAGTCCTACATATTTCTCACCATTAGTGTAAGTAAAATTCCAGTTAGATTGTCATGACATCGAAAATAATAATAATAATAATAATAATAATGATGATGATGATGATTTGAGTTGCGATTTTCATGAAAACATAGTGGATGAATATGAGATACTTGATTAAACAATGTGTTTTTTTTTGGAGATACCTTTACTGAATTATGCTAATGCATGTCTTTAGGACATATGTTAAAGATTAAGGAAGTAAATATAACAAATTTATACATACCATATTTATTTTTTCAATACATAAGATAGTAGGCACGATGTATTTAAAGATCATAGATGAGTTTTGGGAAAAATATATATATGGTCCATCTTTAACATGATTGTAAGGGACTACGCTTCTTAAATTAGAAGGTGAAGATAAAGCTAAGATAGCGGAGTGAGCCATGAATTCAATATTAGGAATGAGTTTGTACACACAGTAATTGTAGAAATCAGAAATATACAACGGATTTTTTTTATATTCAATCTAGAATTAAAACATTTAATATTCAATGCTAGATTATGAATCTGAATCCATATTAAAATAATACCATTGCAATTCTTATTACACAAATACTTTTAAATAAGTAATACATTCTAAAATAATGAATATTTAAATTTTATGTGCTACAAGTATTTTAAAAAATATATATATAGAAAAATTAGTTATAGTATAATTACTTAAATTTGAATCATTATCATACTAAATGAGTGCTATCTATTATCAATTCATATGTACAATGGTCTGTACAACAAGTTTAAGTTCAAATTTTATGTACTACAGATATTAAGTGCCAAATTTATATTACTACAAATACTTGCCCCCAATTTTTCAAGTCGCAAGAGGCCCTAAAAGCTTGATAATTTCTAATATTAACCTTTAAGTGCCAGCATGAGCAGAGCCAAAGAGTAGGCTAGGCCGACATAAGTATTTTTATTTCTAATTCATACACTTGTGATGCAGATATTAGAATAAGAAATATTGATGAATGTTATTTGTCACCACACTATGTCGGGGAACAGTGATGTGTTATATATTATCTTATTTGTCTTTTCAATATATATATTATAATGTAAACAAAAAAAAGGTTTGTATGACAAATTATGTAAACCAATGTTTATTTTTCCACTCAATATTCACTTGATTTTATTTAACCACTGGATTATACCGTTGAAACTAACGAGCTTTAACTGTAGAACATAACAATACGTAAAATCCATTATAAAACTCAGTTCATTAACCCTCTAATAATTAGTTAATTATGGTTAAAATTTAGTGAAACGTAGATACTTTTTATAATTTAAAATAAATTATAGATTTTTATAGTTTGTTCAAGTAAGTGTCAACCATCTTTTTATTAATATGAAAAAAACTTTTTATTTTCACGTAATATAAATAAAAATGTGAATCTTATTATATAAAAGTTGATTAGTCTAATCCAAATAAAATCATGAGTACGTCATTGAGTGCGTGATTGAATATTCATAGTGGAATGAAAAGAAAAATTGTGAAAGATCTTAAAAAAAAAAAAGCAGAAAGAGAAAGATGGAAAATGATAATAACTGTAACCCTATCGAAGAATCTTGGAGGAAGCATAAGTTTGGATAAGTTATTGCCACACTTATAACAAGTTATATCTTTTTGAAAGAATTGGATTGCTCGGTGGCCCTAACCACTTTGACATGATGCAACTTCCAGCATCTACCCACCAATTTGCATTTGTAGGAACACAATGCTATACTTAAACTTTTTGTATATAAAACCTTTCAATATCTCTTTTTGCTAACATTTCTGTTAATTAGGCATTGTTTAGTTATGCTTTAATCAAGCCCACGAAATATTTGCAGATTTCGAATGCTTGCTTCACAAAATTTTCTCATTTACTATTCATACCATCAACTTTGCAAAGATATTATATAAAGCTATTGATGATTTAGAGAGACACACAGATAGTAGTTCTCGTGGGGAGGATTTTGGATTTTCGGGATCTTTTAGGAACTTAAAAATTTTTAGCAGTTTACTTATAAAAATAAACTTTGCAAAATAAACTTGGACCTGAATAAACTATAAGATTTCAACAAGCTTACATCGATCTATGTTGGATTTTCCGATAGAATCCCATAAAACAAGTATCGATTGTCCATAGTTTTAACCTACGATGGGGTAGAAACAAACGAGAGGACACCGTGCACTAAAATTGATGCTTTTGCACCAATATTTTGAATGACAACAACTAACAAACATAACCAATACGTACTTTACAATAATATTATAGATGCTAGGATTTGGATGATCTGAATTTGTGAAATTACTAAGCAAATTAATCATAATCGAGTTGAGATACTGTTTCACAATCATTAAAAAGATCCAACAGATTAAATACCTCTTTAATTATAACTATGTAGACTGTCCCTTTTTTTTTTTTTTTTGGGAATCCAAAGCATGATCAAATGGCTTGAATGTATATGCATTATAAAACAGAAAGAAATATGACCAGATGTATATTATAAATGGGACAGGTTGGACTTGTACAAGCTTATATTACCTAGCTATATATCACATGTTTGTATCAGACAATTTATCCGTCAAAGTGGTAGCTTTTGGTTAGAAGGTTATGGGAAAAGGTTGTACATGCACTTATTAAATATAAGCACATAATAATTATTTGATGAGAAAAGCGGCTTGATTTGGTGAAAAGATCAAGACCCATCACATCTAATCTTCAATGTCGTGGGTTTAAGCTCTGAAAGTCTTACTATTTACGGGTAATTTTGTTCATTTGATATGGGTTGCTCTTTTCTACTTTTTAAAATAAAATCCTCAAATTCGTGCCTTGGTCACGACAGCCATCTAAACGGATTATAGTAATCAACAAATAATAATTATAATTATCTCATGAATGCCCTGGAGAAGTTGGTATCTACACAAGCTGTAAGTAGTGTGAAAAGCAGAGACCTAGTTTTAAAGGCATGCCCTCTTTCTCTCTCTCTCTCTCTCTCCATATAAATGTATAGACATGAATTATAGATACGGGGTTGCTTTCAAAATCTGAATGGTAATATTCTGTAGGGAGCTCTCATCCCTATCACATTAACAAAAAAAAGCAACAGGGCATCTGCCTTGCCTAGTGCCTACACTTCACAATCAGCCCAGTCGCTAAAGATTTTGTATCGGTCCATCCATGCTACACTTCGTTGTTAACAGTAAACACTTTGTACTGTGGGAAAGTGACTTCGGAGCTTTTAATGCAGCATATACCTAATCAGTAATCAGTGTACAGTCTATCTCTTTCTATTTACTTCCAAGGATTTTTATTGTTGATACTAAAGCTTCGTTTGACACACGGAATTAAAATGAAATTAAATGAATTAGATTGAATTGAAATGAAAAATCATTATCCCTATGTTTGAAAAAACTTGAGATCAAATTAAAAATTATACTATATCATGTTTGATATATGTTAGGATTGAATTAAAATAAAATTAATTTAAATTCTTTATTATATAAAATTAATTTTATAAAAAATCTGAAAAAAAAAATAAAAAACCACAGTCATCATCTCATCATCAATCAAATTCATCAATATCTCTCACAATTCAATATCATCAGACACAGTTCATCAATATCATCCATCCAATTCATTAACATTATCATCTTCTACAACAACATTATTAACAACATCAAAACATTAAATAAAAAAAAACCCAAAAAAAATCAAAACAAAGGGATGGGTTCGATGAACTCAAAACTAGTAACCTACAACCAGATTGATTCTAGGTTAGATGGTTCTAGGTTCGATGAACCCAGGACACATGGTTCGGGGTTTATCAAACTCAAAACCAATTTGGGTTCACAATCATAAAAATAAATAAATAAAATGAAAAAAAAAAAAAAAGAAGGATGGAGGAGGAGATGAGAAAGATAAAGAGCAATTTGTGGTGGTGGTGGCCTGGTGGGTCGGTGACTCGGCATGGTGGAGATGAGAGAGAGACAGTTTGTAGAGAGAGAGAGAGAGAGGATGAAATAATTTTTTTTTAAAAATAAAAGAATCCCATCAACTTGGGAAATGGTAAAGACATAGGTAAAATTGGGATTTCATTTCCCAAGTAGAGTGAAAATAGAGGTGGATTTCGGGAATGACAAATTCAATCTCTTCTTGGGCTCCAAACGTGAGATGTGAGAGAATGAGATAAAATGAATCCTAATCTTATCTCAAATCTTACGTATCCAATCATATCCTTAGGTAATTTATGTTCAATTTACCTCACTTTATCTGTCGGATAGAAGTTATTGGGCAGGTAAAAATCAGAGTTGAAGCCGAAAATAACAAAAGCTGAAAGGTGGTGGCTCGCAAGCCGAGATTCGAATTAAAAGCATAGCTTGAAAACTTAAAACTGGAATCCATTATTAAATAATGTGTCCAAATCATCTCCTGGTTAAGGTTATTAACATGGGCCGTTACATAAAACGCAATTTTGTTTTAATTGAATAATTAGCAGAGAAAGTGACACACAATCTTCCCTGGATGGATTTTTGGAAATTAAGAGAGGTGTTTGGTTAGTGCAGAGTTTGCATGTAAAGACGGAGTTGCCAACCAGGCAATAGCCAACAGTTATAACTCTCTAGATTAGGTTGTTACATTATGAAGATTCTCTTATCATTTTTCTCTCTTTGCCCACCACTCTAGATCTTCCTAGATTTTCTTCTTTTCTTTTTCTCGAATTGGATGTATATGTAACTATAATTATTATAATCATTATTTGGTGGGTTGATGTTTTTTTTTTGGACATATTACAAATACATATTATATGTATAGCAACCATAAACTGGACTCTCTTAAATTAAATATTGAAGAGCAATTCAGAATTAAAGCTTTTAGGAGTGGAAAGAAACAGAAGCTCCCAAATGGAAGGACAAGCAACCTGAAAATTGCTCACATAGAGAGACATATGAGATTTGAACTCGCAAATCAAGAGGATTGAGAGCTGAGCCATGACTTACCATCTAGTTAGGTCACAATTCTCGTTTTAAATTTATTCTATATTAATTGGTTCCAAAGTTTTATTCAAATTTTCTTTGGTTAATACAATTTTTGAATCATTAATCACATCAATTTTTAAGTTACAAAATTGCAGTCTAAGACTAAAGGGACCACAAAAACCCAAACTTGAATATGAAGGGTATTTATAAACTCGAGTGTCATAAATTCAAATTTGACTTGTGCGTAAATGATTAATTCAATTTTCTAGCTACCATTTTTAATTAATTGCAAATGCAACAAATAGAAGAAATTGTTAATAGACAATTAAGTAATGTACTTTCCTAAGCTTAAATAATTATTTTTCTAACAACAATGACTTAGTCAAGAGTTAATGATCAGGTTGCAAATTGCAATATGAAGAGTGGAGAAAATTGCATTGTTTGATTCTTGAAGGCAGAAAAATACAATAGAAGACAGATGGAAAATCAAAATGAAAAGAGATAAAAAGACTTTTCGCAGGAAACAAACAAGTTGGGTGATAAAAATGCGCAAAGCCGAGAAAATTACATGGAATAAGGTTGTTGGAGAAATTAAGCAAAGGGAAAGGCTTCAAGTCAAGACAATGAAATGAGAGTCCCACCAAACACAACTCTTCCTTTCGAGCCGCGATAGTCGGAACTCGCAAGTAAGAGAGATCACAGCGGGTCGGGCATTTGCCCACGTGCATGTCACACGCACTCATCCACCACCACACCACTGCTCTCTCTCTCTCTCTCTCTCACCTCAAATATCTTTCAATTTTAAGAGATATATCTGAAATGTGAAAATAATAATTGTATCGATTCATGTCGGCCATTAACGTATGCATTGAGAGACTTGAACATCTTCACTATGATAGATGAGAAGATGTACAACCATGTAAATTAAGAAGGGATAACTATTCATAGTTGAAATTGTACTACATGATACGAAAATCATTTATACTTATTTATTATATTATTTAATTTGATAATATTATTGGGTTTGTCGAGTCTATATTTACACACTAATACTTTTATATCGAAAATTAGATTGTGCAATCAAAGGAAGATAGAGTTTTTTAAAAGATGAGGTTAACCTAACGATAAACATACGTATGCTTCTACTCTCAAACCATAAGTCATCTTCTTATCCTTAAAACTTGAGATATAATAATGAAAAAATAGAAGATGTTTTACACTAATTTGATTTAGGATAGTGATAATATGTGTCCTAAAAATATAAGTTAACATAATTTAAAATTTAAATAAATAATTTATATATTTTTTATATAATAATATGTAACTTTTTGCGCGTCAAAACTATGAATGTAATTTTTTTATTCATGTTTTCAAACCTTAACTTTATCCGTTGATTTATTATCTTTCAAAATGGGAAAAATATTGACATGCTGATGTGAAGTATGGTAGTTATTGAATATCCTTGGCAGGTAAGAAGCAGTTGTGTTGGTGAACTATGTTTTTTAATGACTTTGTTTGGTATTAAACCGAAAAAAATAAAAAGTCTTCTACACTGATTTAATTTAGCTAGAACAGTGATAACGTGTCCTAAAAGCAATTATTAATAATTAAAATTTAAATAAATGATTTATATATTTTTTTAATATAATAATGCATAACTTTTTGTGCCTTAAAATTGTGAATGTAATTTCTTTATATATATATTTATTTGACAAACTTTATTTATATTTTCAAACCTTAACTTTTTCCGTTGATTTATTGGCTTTCAAAATGGGAAAAATGTTGACATGCTGATGTGAAATGCGATAATTATTGAAGACCTTGGCAGGTAAGAAGCGGTTGTGTTGGTGAACTGTGTTTTTTAATGACTTTGTTTGGTCTCGGTGTGATCGCTATTACATTACCGTCTTCTATTAATTATTAAGATGCCATGACTTGTATGTTGTAAGTTCATGTTCCACATTCAAATACAAGACAATCCACAGGGAGATTTTACGCAATACAAATCAAATGGATACAACCAATAAGATAATAAAATTTATAAATTAACAAATATTTAATTTTTTAATTCATTTTTATTATTTAACCTTTTTTATTATCAGGGGCAAAACTTATCGATAATGACATTCGTAGTAAAAACAAAGTTTGAGATGGTTAAAAATGAATTAAACATAATTTCAAGAATAAATAAATAAGTTCTTACTTTCTTTAAATAAGTCAAGATAAATGATGCAAAATATTTATATAATTTGGATATTTATGAGAGAATATCGAATTTTAAATTTTTTTACCCATCATCTCATATATCGTATATAAGATTCTGTTAGTCAATAGCTACATATTCAAGTGCATTTGAGACATTTATTATATAAAATTAAAAAATAATATAATAATACTCAAATATATAAAATATTTTATAATGATAAATAAATTAAATGGAAGATGCTTCTATTTTTTCTTATATATATATATTTTTACATTTTTCTTTGTTTCTTTATTTGCAAATAAAATTATTAATTTTTAAAATATGCTAGATTATGCAGTTATTAACTTAATTTTAATTGCTTGTATTATTATTATTATTATTATTTTGCTTTATGTCTTTAGTATTGCTAAAATGGGTTTAATAAAAAAATTATTTAATATTAGTTTTGATCGTAAAGAAATTATAATTACGTGGGTACGTGGATTAGAGTAAACGGAAGCACCAAAAACTACCCTTTTTGTCGGCAATAAAGCGGCTCCAAATCAAGCAAAACATAATTTTTAAATATAAGATTTTGGAATTAAAATAATAAAAAACAGGTGAATATGATGGAACTACCAAAACATACTACCATCATTTCAACATACATATAATGTACCGGAGAAACTTCATCGTAGTCCATAAAATTTTAAAAAAAAAAAATCAGATTTTTATAATTTTTTTTAAAACAGTTTTTTTTATCCTTAATTTTTCAACAATTTTTTAAAAATATTCAAAATCATCAGTCAACTGACGATCAATATTAACAGAATGCCTAAAAAAATATTTTCATTCTTGATGATTATTAATTTCACGTAAATTATCGGATTATTCTAATAAAATAATGAATTTACAAGTAAAACTATATAAAACATTTATGAATTTAAGTTGTTAAAAATGGTCTAGAGTAATCATTGACCGTCAGTTGACTAGCGGTTTGGACCTTTTTGAAGAGTTTTAAAAAAATTAAAGATGAAAAGAGTCGTTTCCAAAAGAATTTTAAAATTATGATATTTTTAGAAACCTTGATGACTAAAATGAAGTTTTCTTAATATACCTCCCTATGTGGAGTTTCTTCTTGTCTTTAATACAAATCTTTTCCTTTAAAAAAAAAAAAAAAAAAGGATAATCCCACAAAACTCATTGTGGTTTGCAAAAATGTTCATTCTATCATCTATAATTTTATTTTTGTCAAAAATTCTCCATGACATTAAAAAATTAACAACAAATGTTCATTTTACTTTCTATGACTTTGTCATTAATTTGTAATCATCAGAAGTATTATCGTCCTTTCACATGCTTCCAAATGGTATTTTGAATGTTTTTATTGATGTCGGTAGAGATTTTAGATAAAAATGGAATCATAACTGATAAAATAGACATTTTTGTAAATTATAATAAGTCTTTTTGGATTGTCGAAAAAAAAAATGGTGTTGATAATTGGCTTGTGGTCTAGTGGTAAATACAAGTCGTTTTACACATTTAGCCTTAAAGATCGTGGATTCAAACTTACTCTCATACCAAGTCTCACAAATTATAGGCATTTTCTCCATCTATTGCAGATCGCCCTCTCCCATTTCTTGGGAGATGATCCTTGAGTTACACTCTCCAAAATCCTATGAATTATCACATCATCTCATGAATTATAAGATTTTAACAATTTACATACCACATCATTAAGGCATAAATTTGAGCAAAATATTTGAAAAACCTAACATTACTTAAAAAAAAAAAAAAACTATCACTATTCGTTGTGATATCTATTACTATAAGTAAAAACAACTACTCTCATTATAAATGGTGAAAATTGCATATGCAAAACTTGTTAAATACTCTTAGTGAGACTTGCACCCATAATATGGGAGAGAACTTATAAACTTCCCCTTTAAGCCTTGATGCCACTTTTTGGAGAAATTCATGTGGAAATTATGTCTAATTTTACCACAAAATAAATATCATTTAATAATAAAAAATAAGTTGAATCCAATCATACAACATAAGAGTTTATATGAAAAATTCAAATCAGAAAAAAACGACTCCCGTTAAAACGACAAAAGAAGAAACATCACTATGTAAAAATTGTTACAACTGTATACCTAATACTTTTTTACTAACCCAAATCCCATTTATAATTAAGCTTTAAATTTATTATCAGGCTAAAAACTCATAATCGAGCTCACTGCTCTAACTCTTCGGGTGTTTCACTACCTCTTGATTGGCATCTTAAACAAAGAATAAGCCCTTTAAGAAATATATTTGCTTGGTTCCAAAGCAATCATAAACCCAACAGAATTAAAAACCCTTAATAAGCATTTCTTTTCTAAATATTGACCCTGTTGCCTTCTTTGGGCGTGTGTTGACACATCCTACCTTTGTTTCTAGCATCTTTTAGGCTTTGGATTTCTTTCGAGGTAGGCTTTCCATTGGTTCTTCATTCGCTCTATTCTAACTTCGTTTGAATTATTTTCGTATTAATTGAAATTTATAAAAAAATACGATCAAAACATCTAATAAAAGTTAACTAGATCAAACTTATGAAGTAGACTCTTGATGGGGCTCCACACCTACACAAAAAATGGATGTCGAGGTGTACGGACCTAATTATTTTAGATTTTTTTTTCTTAAAATTTTTTAAATTTTTATTTTTTTATAATGAGGATAAATCCAGAAATCAATCAGGACCAATCGAGATTTGATTTCGTAGTGCAGTATGAGGAGCGGCTCCTATATAGAAATGAGCAACTCACATATAGGTGGGAAGGAGGGTTCACACAAAGTGAGAGAATAACTTATATATTTTTATATATTGAAAGAGAGACTTTCTTTATTGAGAGTCGAACGAGGGATATGAGGATACCAAGTCAATGGCTGACTAATAAAACCGCTGATAGACTCTCATTTTAGATTTGCTTGTGTGTTCGACTAACGTCATCATTTGTGTTTAAATTGTAATTTATATCCTTCCAAGTGCCACACCATCCCAATTTGCATTCACGAGTAACAAAAGAAGGTTTTCTTGTTGTATGCTGATTTTCCTAATAATATTATCAATTTATTATTTTTATTAAGGTCTAGGAGTTATTTATTTTTTGATATTACTTCTAACTATTTAAATTTAAAATATTAGTAATTATTAAATGATCACTCTCTATTGTAGAGCCAGACTTGCGCTAAAATTTCTACTAATAAAATATGACTAATTTGTGTCTTACTCACTAGTTTTTTTTGGCAACCGAAATTTCTGCATTAAGATTGCCATCGTCTTCTATGCGACTGTTAGTGTCCAAAGAAACCACACCTAGCCCCTAGCTGGAGTCTACGCCATCTAGCCCGGCATTAAAGAAAGCTCCATAATCAATTGAAGAATCCATGGTTGCTTGTAATTTAAACACGAGACAATTTGCTTAATGTAATTTAACCCTTCATTTGTTTTAAGTTTGATGTTAGGAGCACGAGTTTGACTATCTTATTGATTGAATAATCTTATTTATAAATTATATCAATTCAATTGATTCTAAGAGTGGTTATTGAAGTTAATCTAATGAATGTAATTATTGAATAAGGTTATCCAACTAGTAAGATAATCAAATTCATTATATTATATTATATTACAAAATAAAAAATTAAATAAACCCCAGGCCCCCGAGCCCCGACTCCCCCTTCAGAAACTTGCTTTCTTTTAATAAAAGAAACATTACTGTCATTACAATAGAGGAAAGATTGCTTTTCATGTACCCTAATGTATTGTTAATGTTTGAAAAATCAAGTTGAAATTTGTAATTGATAATTATTAAGAAAAGTAAAATAACATAGAAAAATCATAATTTTTTTTAAGCTAACATCGAAGGTATAAAAAAATTTATTAAGATATAGTAAAATTAATAATTATTTATGTGATCAAGATGTCTACATTTATTATTGAGAGACAACTTTTTAAATAATAGAGAGAAAAACTACATATTATATTCATGATCAAGAGACAACTACCGTACTAAAGAGAAAACTATATACACATAGTTTGTAAAATATTTAATTGAGACTCGAGTCCTCATCACTAAGATTGATGGAAAGTTGCATAACCTCTTGAATTGAAAATGAATATGCACAAATATATATATATATATATATTTCTTTCCACACTTTTTTATTTAATAAGTTTGCCCAAAAGGATTCTTAAAAAGAAAGAAAAGGAATATCCAACACATCTAGACAAAAGTTACAGAACAAAAGGCAAAGATACTTAATGTAAAACAAATCAAGAGAAACAATAGTTAGACTATCCCAAAACTCTTTGTTGCAAATTGAAGTTCGATAACATTTTGAAGAAAATTGAAACCCAAGTTGGTTCGCCAATTGATTACCTTTTCTATATATAAATGTGGGTGGGACTCGGGAGCAGTAGAGATTTAAAGACTTATCGCTAAGGAGGATTGAAACTAGAATTTTAAAATACCACATGTACGACAATCACTAGCTCCCTATCTAATCATAAATTCTTCTAGTTTCCAACATACACAAAGTGAATAAGTAGGACTTAGTATATATTATTACTAACCCTATCATCTTAACATAGAATAGACAACAAAAGGTTCAAGGAAATCACTTTTATAGGTTCTACAAAGTCATAGGTTCTACAAAGTCATTAAACAAGCTAGGGTTTTGGATCATAGAGAAGTAAACCTTTTATATACATAAGTATATATCTTCTTATAATATGAAAATAGATTTTTATATTATTCATAAATTATTTTATGTCAGTATGTTCTCACATATTCTGATCATTGGTAATAAATTATATTGTAAGCATATAAAAGAAATTTTTGAATTTCGTTAGATATAATGGGTGAGTATTTTCAAATTTTGATGGATTTTGAGATGGGTTTTAAATGAGTTCTATTCCAAGATCTTCAAAATCTACCTCGTTATTCCAAAAGATTTGCCATGCTATAGACATAACATATCCTGACAAATGGAAGGTGGACCTGTATGCAATGCAATATATTAGTTACTTACTGATATGTAATGTAACGTATTGTCCCCACCCATTGTCCCTTTTTTCCATAATTATGAACTGATGGAAGTGGTCCAAAAAATTAGGCATAGGAGTAATTCAATTACAAGATTTCATCAAGTACAAGTTGCAGGTATTGTAATGGCATATTTTATGTTATTAATATCTGATAATCTTATTAATTTATGATTGAATAAAAAAACAAATAGAGTTTTAAAAAATAATTAAAAAATATATATTATACTAAGTTAGACAACATTAATTATAACTTCACCGGTATTTTTCTCATTATATATAATAATTAAAAATGACAAACAAATCAAAGTAATTATTAACATAAAAGAGAAAGAGATTTTTGTGATTATTGCCTCAGATATGTTACCACTGAATGGCAAAATTGCTGTTGTTAAGTTGTTAAATTAAGATTGATCAACTAGAAAGCTTCAACATTAAAAACATATATACATATATATATATAAACAATTGCTAATAATCCTGTAGGCACAGCAAACAAATATATATTCTGATTTATTGCTATCCCAATCATGGAAAGATATGATTTTAGTAGATGCCAAGATCTATTGCTTTTGATTTCAGTCTACCAACGATTCACACATACACCTGTACTTATTTGTGGTCCCAACAATTATTACAAAATAAATGTATGCTCTTTATCTATTTAATGATAATTTTTAAATCGTGTATTGGCTCTTAAAAAAAGTAACTGTATTTATTTCAAATATATATATATTTTATTTATTTTGATCAATGGGAAAATGAAAAAGAGGCGTTTACCATTAATGCTCCAAAAATATTTAAATTGTTTGTTTCTTTGCCGTATTTACAAACTTAAAATATCTCAGTGCATACGAAAATGTACAGTCGCATCTAAAACAGGGCATTTTTTTTTTTAAAAAAAAAAGGAAAAACGAGGCAATTTTATTTGGTTCACTTTTCTCAACATTTTAGAAGTGGTTAAAATAATTATTACAAAGGTTTCGAACTGTTAATAAACCTTTCTTTTGAACCACCCATATCCAGATAATGGTTGGGATCAAAAATATGATTATGAGATGCAATTTAAGAGTCATCTTTCAGAAACATAAAAAAACAACGCACCTTAAATGGAAGAGAAACCTACAGCATATGGAAAAAATTACCAATAAATAGAGGGGAGCTTTAGATTGAACCCACATCCTTAAGATAAGGTGTGGGTGGGACAAGATTTCACCACCAAACCAAACTTTTTGATAGTATGATAAAATTGCTTTTAATATATTTCAAACAAAAATTGCTTTTAATCAAGAAAACATTCTAAAAATATATTTTTAAATTTTTAAATCTCACATAGATTAAGATAAGGGTCTATGGGAAGTTAATAAGATAAACCATTACAAGACTTGAAGAAGTGGTTCAACCAGTTTATTAAAAGTGATATACCTTAAAACAATCTAAAAATACACTTCTAAAATACCATGTTTGATGTAACTATTGATGGAAAAATCGAAACTCATGATCCAATTGAGTGACCAAATGCTTTTAGGTTGTTGGTTACTTGTAGATCCTGCTCATTGTTTTCACTTTTCTATTTTTCTTCTCGATTTTTGGTGTGTTGAAACTTGAAAATGAGAATACTAAAGCCTATTTACAAACTTTCAATTAAGTAGTTATGTCTTATTATGGGAACACAATTTTTCTGGAGAAAGATGACTTCATTTGGAGATATAACTCTCCTAAAAACACATGATTATTTCTTTATACACAACTTTTCTAGAGAGACATGACTTCTTCAAAAGTGTCATGATGTTTTAATGTGTAAGGTTGTGCCATCTTTATGATATATCTTCTCATACTAAATACTCTGTATGTGTTCATGTCACTTTATTTGACCATGTTTCTTCAACTATAATCCCTACCACTTGAAATACATGATTTTTCAAGATAATGATATGCTTAGATTACTGTCCATCAATCACTGGTCAGTTAGGTTAGCGGTGAGGACGGATACAAGTCAAGCTAGCTACTGTTTAGATTACATGACAATACATTTAGACCATACAAGGACGTTTTACATTTAAAAAGGTGTAAAATTAAAAAAAAATAAAATTGAAGGGCTTATTATTTGTATCCCTTTTCGATGATTTATCACCTTTTGTCCCAGGACTTTTTTTTTTTTTTTTTAAAAAAAAAACCTAACTTCATTTTCTTCTCCATCACTGGTAATTTTTTTTCAACATCCAACATACACTTTGACAAAATCTCTCTCTTCTCCAACTTGCATGTCCCATACCTCGCTTTTCATCTCCCTTTTTTTTTTTTTTTTTTTTTTTTTTTTTTCTCTCTTCTTTTTCATTTACTTTTTTTTTTCGTCCATTTGGTGAGGAGAGCCCCTAACTGAAAACACATATTTAATTTCCTGTGAGGCACAATAGGAATTACTACTATGAGGAATTATTGTCGTGACTCACAATAGTAAATCCAACCGTGAGTCACAGTAGTAAATCTGCAATTTCGACGAGGAGTGCTCCTTGTTGGAGATCGAAAAAGAATAAGAAGTCATGGTAGGTAATTTGCAAATCTGCAAATTATGGAAAAATGTATCTCTAGCAAGGAGCACTCATTATCAAAGATGGGTGATGACAAACGAAAACCGAAGAGATTTGGGTGGAAGTGATCAGGGAAGACAATTAGAGGTTGAAGATAAGGAAAAGTCAGTTTTTCTTTTGAAGGATATTTTTTACTAAAAGAAATATCTCTTAGAATATGAATGGTAAAATTATTGAAATGAGATACAAATGTCAATTGATTTAAGTTTTGATCCATTTAGTGACATCTTCGCTTTAAAAATGTTAGATTGCTTACATTTAGAAAAATTGTAGCAATTTAATTTAAAAAGCAAGAATGTATCGATGAAAAGTTAAAAAAAAAAAAAAAAAAAGTTACTAAGAGAAGGTTCCCTTAAATAATTTGTGCAGTTTTTTTTAGTTGATACTTAAATGGTTAGAAGTTTGTGAAAATGGGTTGAAATCAAACAATTCTAATTCCATGACCCGGATATAATGCCATTAATTAAGTTGATTATAAGATAAATGTGTTTTTTCTTCGTTTAGAACAAAAATATTCAGGAAACATTATTATCTATAAGATCTATATATATATATATTATATTAAACTTTGCGATAATTATCTTTAATAGGACTCCTTTGTATATTTTAAGAAATGACTGAAGATTTTACTCAATAGTAGGAAGAATTGACTGGAACTTGCTCACTTGCCTATGGCTAAATGATTATTTTTAAGAACATTTTCAAAATTCTACTATTCTAATCTATTCTTCTCGTAATTAGGGTTGAGATTGCCACAATTTAAAACACAATTACCAAGTCAAACCGACTTCCAACAAGTTTAGCTTTAAACTTAATCATTACCTTTTCAAGTATCAAACAATAAGTCAATAACCTGTCCAATTGTTCTTTAAATTTATAATCTCCTTTATAGCATTTGATTAACTTGCCAACTTTATATGAAAAATACATTAAAAAAAATTGCTATCTTTGTTTTTTTTTTTGAAGAAATTAATTTTTATTGAAATTTGTTAAAAAAAAAATTAGGAGCAGTTGTTGATAAAGAAATAAATCAATTAATAAGTCAATAATTAAGTTATTAGAGAAGAGATCATATTGATGACCCCATCAGCTGTAAAAATGAAATAATAAACCAAAGCGTGTGCACAAATGATGGAGAAGTTAAAAAATGAGATGAGTATATCCGGATGATGTAGCTTTGCACTCAACTCCTTTTGTTTTCTCTACCTTATTGACCATAATGTCTTTGATCATTATTCACAAAGGAAAAAGAGAAACCTACATTTCAACGAATATAATTATCATGATCATTATTTCCCTTTCTTTCTTAGACATTTTTCTACCTTGAAAAAATTTTTCTTCTTCTAACATGGATGATGGAGATAGAACGGGGGGCCAGGCCCTGTTGAAATACCATTACCTACTTACTAAAATATCAAAAGATTATGATATGTATTGGGCCTACCACTCTAACCGAGCATCACTAGTGGTTTTGATTCAGGAAGGAACAACAAATTATGATGCGCTCAACTTAATATATGTATAATATGAAACATTTTTATGATCAGAATCGTTTTGATACAGATTTTTGTCTTTTTGTATGTTAATTTTTAATATTATAAATTAACTTAAAAGACTATTAGAACAGTCCTGAATTAAGAATTATTTACATATAATACCTTCTATTGCTAGAAATGCTCTTCACCTACTCATGAATTTATCTATGCTCAATACTTGATAAGGATAGGGCATAATCAAAAATCATATCCCTTAAAGGACAACAATGATTCAGTGAAGAATATAATGATCAGAGGATCTTAAACAATTACATAAAAGATTTTCAATTAGTCACAGATTCTACAAACAAATTAAGGGTATCCAATGACAAAAAAGTGCAAGGCAAAAGGCAGCTAGAGGTCACAAACAAGCCCCACTTTTAGAAAGGAAATTTAGCACTTTGTTATAGTGGACCAGACTCTCTCAATTCTCTCATCTTTCTAGAAATTTTGAAAATTGTAACTTGAGCAAACACATATTATTTTCGCTAGATGTAGACAAAGCACATCAATCTAAAGAGAGAGAATAATGGCATATTTCGCATCAAAACTAGAGTTGTAAATTGAATATGACCATATATCCGAGTATTTTAACCATTGTGAAACCATCATTTTCTTGGAGGCTGGAATTATAATATCTGACTTCTTGTGTTCCCCATTACTTTCTTCCTTAAAAGCAATTTGAAAACAAATCAACACAAGGGAGAAAGTGGCCCACTCACCTGCCTTATCATAGATTGTAGGATCAATTTATCGGTTCCACTTAACGTGGGTTGTTCCTCTTCTATCTTTTGAGTGTTAATATCTAAATTACGTTTCATAATCGTATCGCAGTTGTTTTCTGTTGCATTTTAGATTGAACCCAATAACAATAATAATAAAAAAAAAAATCAACACATGTTAGTGGGCTACTGCCTACTGGCCTTTAAATACTACTTAAATAAAGTTGCATGAAATCACTTTTTTATTAGTTGGGCCCAAGTCTCAAAATCTGTCGCAAAGTTTGTTAAATGGAATCCATATGAAGTGTAAAGCCTAACTTCTTTTGTCCTATTAAAGAGTTGGAATGGTCGGCCATTTTTTTGATAATTTGGTACTTTAAATTGGAACCCTTTTGTGTTCCTAGATAAAGTTGGAGCCTACTATTTATCCAAAAAAAAAAACAATGGAGCCTACTAGGGCCTTCCAGGTTTTTTAACGGGAAAAGGCCTTTGCATTTCCCGCAGCATTTTGTGCTTCATTTGCTTTTATTGACATACCAACTCACGAATAATTATATAAGAAAAAGTTGGTGCAAAGATGACGAACTTTGGGAATATTTTTGTAATGAGGATGACTCCATGTGTGATTGTGCCGGAAATTTGGGAAATATTTGGCCATTTTGTTGTATATTTTAACCTTACTAATAATCATCATTAACAGGTGTGGTGGCACACTTAATCTGGTGGTGGTAGTTGCACCTCTTGAATTTAAACACATTCTCCCCCAAACCAAAGATTTTCATTTTTTTTTTAAAAAGAGGTAATCATCAATAGATCTGCAGTTTCTGGTTGGCTCTCGGCCTACTAATTTAAAGACTTCCCAGTTAGATATGAAGATTTAATGAATGGTAGAGACCTTCACTTTACAACCTTAAGAATCAGTTACCAATCCATATTGACGGCACAAGGTATGCCATTGAAGTTAAGTTTGGTAAAATTGAACTTTCACTGAGCTAAAACACATGTTAAGAGTTTTTGAAATTGATTAGCCATTTATCATGAGAAAGAAAGGTAACAAATATCCAGCTCATCAACCATGGTTGGCTTGAGTTTGAAGGCCATAAACTAAGACGAATCATAGCTGTAGAAATAAGGCATGATTACAAGTGAGTGACATTTATTAAATGCAGCTGGTTCTGTTGTGAAAAATTATGTATCTGGAGTCTAGATGATAATTAATAAACTGTTTCGGAGAAAAAAGATCCCAAGTTAAAACTCTAATGTCATTATCCTGGCTACTGGAGAGATGGCATGGACTCATAAAGAGAAGTGAAATCTACTTCTACAAGTAACAAAATCCCCCCTGGAGAGTACATAACTATCAAGTAGCATAGATTGAAGGTCTCATTGAATCAGGTTGTAGCATGAAAATTAGTGTCTACTTAGTTATTTTTGCAAGTCATTTATTTGAATTAGAAGCTGAAACTTGCAACTCTCTGATGAAAATGTATACAATTATTCTTGCAGGTCATTTATTTACACTTACGTTTCTTAAGAAGCACATGTTTAACAAAGCAAAATTTAACGAACATCTACGGAGACCAAACAGGATAGTACCTTGAGAAAAGATAAATTATACTTTGATATATTTTGGAGGTCAGGTAGAAGGACAACCTAAGAAATGCAGAAGCAATGCAAGCATAGGCACATGCTGTCCTTTGGATTTGTTTTAGTGTTGAACATGAGTCATTGTGTTGGGTGATTGAACGAAATTCCGAAGTGATTATGTTCTCCTTCATAAGTCACAACCAACATTGTTGGATCATCCAGACATCGTTCCACATGCTTTCTAGCCGGGCAGCCCTTCAAGCCACTGCATTTGTAGTAGCTCCTTTGAAGACAAAAGCATCAAGATACATTGTCAGCAATAATTTTGTGTATTATGGTGCAAGGATGGTTCAATGATTGGTCTAATTTTGGTGTGAAAAACTTGCTAGGAGAAATAACAAACGATTAGTTTCAAGCTACACTCAAAGCTAGCAAAAGCAGGCAGAGAAGCTAGAATTGATGGCTTTACATTGTTGTCTTCAGTTCCGTTACTTGATTATATGCTTCATATTGTCATCAGGATTTTCGAGTAAAACGAATAAGAATTACACAACCAAACTTTCTTCTAATGATCATCAACAGCAATTTCACCTTTTGTCCCCAGCGAAAGAGATAAACAGAACAAAAAGAATCATTTTACCTAACTAGAAAGCATTTGAGAATCAAAAGCCTATTTTAGGCACTAATTGAACCATTATTTATCTAATTTCTGAATATATACTCCAAAAAGGTCTGAAATCTGCTAAAACTTCATGAATTTTCTATTCTGGAGTCAAAGGACCAATAATAATACTGAGCAATAGCATATTATGTCCTAAAGAGGAAAACTTAGAAAATTTGATGATTAATTTACAAGGATTAATCCATGATGTAGCAGGAAGAAAAATATTGTGCAATGTGTTCTTGAATTTTATAGCTATAAGCTAATGCAAAATGTTGATTGAACAACATGATTCGCTACGCTTAGAAGCTTCCAAAGTGGCATAATAAAGGAAGATATACCTAGGATGTGGAGATCCTTTTATGGGTTTCTGTCCATACTTCCTCCAAGAGTGATCATCAGGAGGTATATCTGCTAGTTTATCACTTACAGCTGGAACTTTAACAGTTTTCTTTATTCTCAGCTTCCTGAAAACAACATACAAACATATAACACAAAAGGGAGAAATCTGCAGACACGCATATAGCTACAATCTAGCAAGTGTAGCTATATATCTGAAATCAAATAGCTATAATCAAGCATATAGATATAGTCATCTTTAAAAATATAAAGAAAGTTAATTTACAAACAAAATCTACCTAGGAAGAACATAACATAAAAATTTACAAGTTACTAAGAAAAAATACAAGTGAATTTATATTTATATTTTATATGTGTGCAAATCTATGATTCACTAGAAATTTAGTAACGAGTATTTACCTTCGCTTTGAGCAGTGGCATCCACCAGTTGAGGCTATGGATTTTGTGCTGGTTTCTTCCCTCTTTATTACACACTTCCCATTGGAATGAATCAATGAGGACTCATCCTTAGAAGCCAAAATTTCTGATGATGTACTGTGGAACCTCTTTCTGTCAACATAACTTCCATCTAAACTTATCAAAGACAAGTTGAGCTGCTGTGAAGAATGGTTCAACCCCATGATCAACTTAGCCGAGCCCACCAGACTAGAATCTGAATAACTGTAATGTAACGACGATTTCTGATCATCTCTATGCAACTCGTAACCATTGCTGGGGATCAAAGGCCTGGTTGCTGGAATACTCTGGAGAGGCATTAGCTGCCTAACTAGGAGGGAGCCATTTGAATCATATCCAGAACTCTGAGAGATGGAGACAGGACTATCCATGAATTGAAGTGGATTTATGTCATGGGAATTTAGCAAAGGACCCTTCCTGATTCTCTTGCAATCTGGCTGCATTGATCCATCAAGGAGTGTAAGTAGTTTTTCGAATCCATCCACAGCATCTTGCGCGAGTAGGCTTACTTCTTGAATGCTTTTCTTCTGATTTTGATCAGAAATACACTTGAACAAGTGATCAGCCCGCCTAAAACTGCTTTGAGCAATTTCATGAACATTGAATTCCCATCTCGGGGTGATTGAAACATAGACATCCCTATCTTCTCTCATGACTTAAATGGACAATACGGCACTGATAATTAACAATAACATGTTATATGCCTATCAACCTGACAAGCTTCAAGAACAGCAAACAGCAAAGCAACTCTACTCAGAGGGCCAAAGCATCAAGCATGTTCATCTTCTGCTGCCAAAACTGCTTAATCAGATAACCGTAGTCTATAGACAGACAATACTTTTTATTAAACCTGTGCAGAAATGCCCAACTAATAAAAAAATTATGTTTAGTAATTAATTGAGCAAAATAATCAAATCCTACATCTTTAAAATTGCTCAAATTTTCGAAGTACACGACAGATCAAATCTAACTTCTAGTCCAGATAGTCAAAGGTAGATTGGATTGCACAACCCACTAAACAACCTACATCTGCATACTCATAAAATATGTAAGCTATACATACCAGAAAGAGAAAGCACAAGAGGTCAAGAAAGTTGAAAATGGAGTCCAAATACTGTGATTGCATGCTCAGGTTGCCTCTATCGGCTATACATATAAGATATTCATATTTCTTTTTTTTTTTTTTGAAATTTTTTGAAACATAAGATATTCATATTTCATGATAATAAACAAACTGCTTCATCAAATTGTCATAATTGACAAAACTTGTTGAAAAATTAATGCTTTTTAAAATGGTAGCTGAAAAGCTTTACTTTGACCAAGTTTCCATTTCCTAAATTTCTTGTATAAGCTTGTTGTTGCAGCAATTTATTCCTTTTACAAATAAAGTGTGGCAGACAAGACATTCAAGTGGTTGAAAACTAACATTATAAGATGCATAAGCAAGAAATAAAATACGGGGAGTCCAAAACAAACAGATGATATAACCTCTTTAGTCTTTGGTTTTTATATTTATAAGATGAGGGGCATCTAGAAATACAGAAGAAGACAGACAAAGATTCAAAGATTTAGGTGAAGAAATTTGGCTGGATGTGGCATTTATTCCACTTACCCATGAATCTAATCCACTAACCAGACAACCAACGAACATTTGAAAGCAGTCTCTCTCACTCAAAGGCCTGGAACATTTCCATTTATCATTTCAAGATTCATGATTGAACCATGCTTGTTCCCAAAGGCTGGTCTTTAGTTGCTTGGCCTACACTCCTCCCATTATTGGCCTTTTCACTTTCCTGTGGCTGTCATCAGCTCTACGCAAACTTGCATGATAAAACTTGTTCCATGTGTATATGTCGTGAGCTATACATGATATAAAGCAGCAATTGCAATACTGGAAGCAACTTTAAAAAGGATGGTTTCTAAAGCCATCAGAATTATTTTTATATTTTGATTTGATGTCTTGCTCATCCGAAGTAGATGTTATTTTCTAGACCTTATCAAGAAGTTGCCACTAAAATTTATCAAACACTTTGACAAAATGAGCTCATGAAATGGCCTATATTGAATTTGAAAACTCTGTACATCTTGCTGCTGAGTGAATATGGAGATTGGCTTGTGATTACATTAAATATCTTGAGTCTTGACCATGGACAACAATCATCTATCTAGAATTGTTTGCAAAAAAATAAATTATTAAAAAGAAGAAAATCATTGTTCAACCAACACATCCTTGTAAAATCTCTAACAGATTGATATTCTAAATAATATTTCTCTTCATTTTGTTTATTTATATATTTCTCTTCCCTTCCAAATTGTTCTCTTTTTAAGTAATTTCACTGAGAATAGAATTGTAATTAAAATAAAATAAAAGAATAGTGATCACTCACCTTATTAATTAAATAATTATTAAATAATTCGAATAATCAACATTATTCAAATAACAAGTTAACATAAATTTTGTTACTCACGTAACACATAAAATTAGATGATCCAATTATAATATTCTATATACATCTTTCTTATAGTGAAATGAGCTATCAAAAAGGCTTAATGAATTTACAGTTTTGAGCTCAAATAATATTAGAATTATTAATTTGTAATTATTAATTAAACTGTTTAATTAAATATATCACTATTATTAACCATAGAGTTACTCTACTAAAAACCTAAAATTGCACTTTTTAAACTGTGGATATTTTTATATAATTTGTAATTTTTAGTGTCTAAATCACCATAAGTAGTACATAATTAGAATTAGGTCCAAAAATTCATTTTACTCCTCTAATTATTCCATGTTCATTTAAGTATGAATGATTTTCTAATAAATAATATATTCGTAACAATTTATGAATTTACATTTTTGTTTACATATAAATAGAAAATTGAACGCTCTTATTGTTCGAGACCCAAATCAACCCTTAGGGAAATTACTTTTCTACTCCTCATAAGGAGTTGATTTCATTATTGTGTAGAATATTTTCAATTACTTACTAAATCATATCTCTATAATACGAAGTTATTGATCGAACATCTACACCAATCTCACTCATATAAATCAAAATATATTACTCAACAAGTATAAGTCCATATTACACTCAAGATTAAGATAAATTTATATATGATCATACGATCGATAAATATGAATCTTTAAGTTTAACGGATATTAGTTAGAAATTCATCTTTATCGTGATCTTGTTCTATATAATTTTTATTATATAAGGTGTTTCAATTTATATGTTGCTACACGAACACTATCAAATAATCCTGTCGTACCAAATATGAAAATGATCGCAACTATAGATACTACAAACGAATTATCTAGTTTCATTTGTTTTCTACGGATTCTTTTGATTATTTATCTCAAACTAATCCATTTTTGTATAGCATTTATATACTTAGTTTCATATTACATTAATCAAGGATGTTTTTTTATTATATTCTCAATTTATGAAAAAATAAATAATATATAAATTAAATTAAATTAATACTTTATTAATATTTATAAAATCACTTATATAATTACAAACTCTTAGACACAAACCACATCAGAAGGCAATAACTCTTCCTATATGAGAAAACTCTAGCTTTCATCCAAAATCAAGAGTACTATCTAAAAATGATCCAATTCAATAATCTTATCATCATTGTCAACAAATGATATGGATGAACAAAGTATCTTTTTATTATTTAACATTTTTATTAAAATAATAAAATTAAAACAACCAAAAAATAGTTTTTCATACACAGGTGCATTTTGTAATCAGCTTGGTATATCATTATTGTTATTTAATTTAGTAGACACTATAAAGGAAATTAATTTAATTCCTTTTCGACTTCCAAAAGGTTACTACAGTGAAATGCAATTTAATTAGTAACTTATCGGATCCCTCTTTTCACTTTTCAATAAAACTTGATTGTTTTCATTTTTATTTTCATTTTCACTGTTCTTTAAATCTTGAGTCCCTTTCATTTTCATTCTTAGTTAGTAATTTTTAATGCTAGACTTCTTAAAATTTTTGTCCAAATCTATGCTTAAAATGACATAATGTGTGAGTTATTAACATTATATTAATTATCTCATTATCTTTCAGTTTATAAGATGTTGAGAATTAATATATATCATTTGAGTATGGCTTTGGACAAAAAAATTAGGTGAAACCTAGCATTACTCATTTTAATCATAATTTTATTTAGTTTTATCATAAAATTTGATCCGTAGTTAATTAGCAAAGAAATCACATCAATGTATTTTTAGTAATTTAAATATCAAAATATCATGAGTGAAGAAGTTTAGATCTCTTGTAAGCCTAGAGTTTTATCTTCCTGGCTTCTGCTTCCTTAAGAGTGGCTGAAGTTGAATACAGATGTTGCAGTCAGGGAATGTTTCAGTTTCTGTGGTGTGTATTATCATTAGAGACCACGAAGGTAACATGCGGGCGGCTGCATCTAAGAAGTTTTCTGGGGTTTTCTGTCCAGAAATTGGGGAATTTTTGGCTTTAAGAGAAGGCTTGGGGTTAGCAAAGCAATTGAATCTCCAGGTCAGCAATAGTGTTTCGAATGGCTTGTCTTCTTTATGTCCTGTTGGTTCTATTATTCAAATACTTCGTACAGTACCCAACAAACTTTTGGATGCTCTTTTAATGGTTTCGGTGCCCGTGGGATTATTAACAGTACCCTTTTTAGAAAATGTTAATAAAATGATATTAGAGCTTTTTGTAAGATTGTTGGTGTTTCTCAATGTCCTGCTGTTTCTAGAGATGGGAATGGTGTGGCCCATTCACTAGCAGTCTTGGTTATGTCCTCCATGGAGGATCATTTGTGGCTTGATGAAAAGCCTTTCTGTATTGTTTCTTAGAATTTTGAATAAAGTTTTCATTTTTTTTTAAGTATAGGTCTCAAGAAAAAAATGATTTATTAGATTTACATGGAGAATAATGAACTTTCTGGGTAGTGATACATTATCTATTAAAACATGCGGTTGTACACTTTCCTATCTACTTTAGTGGTAGGATAAATACCATCAAATGTATTTTATAAACTTTATTTGAGTTTATATCAACTCGTTTGATATCCTGATTTTTTTTTTTTTAAATTAATAAAAAAAATTCTTCATAAGTGGATATATTATTAGGTCAGCTTTGGCACATATGATGAGATATAACTTACCACTAAATTTAAAAACTTCAACTAATAGCAAATCACTAATTTTGACATCTTTAACTTAATTGATATCAGTTTTTTACCTTTTCAAAAAATAGTTCTCCATAAGTGCAAATATCATTAGGCCATATTTGAGACATATGATGAGATATAAACCACAAAAGTCAAAAGTTTAAGTCGATAACAAAACACTAATTTTGACATCTTTAACTCATTTGACATCAGATTTTTTCTTTTCTTTTCTTTTTTTAAAAAAAAAATCTTCATAAAAGCTTAAACTAATAAAAAATCACTAATTTTGACATCACAAACTCATTTGATATAAACTTTTTCCTTTTTTCATAACAAGTTCTCCATGAGGGCTTAAGGTGATAAAAAATCACTAATTTTGACAACTTCTACTCATTTGATATTACCTCTCTCTCTCTCTCTCTCTCTTTTTTTTTTTTTTTTTAAAGGTTCTAAATAAGTAGATATATCATTAGGCCAAATTTGACACATATGATAAGATATAATTTATCATTAGATTTTAAAGTTTAAACTGATAGTAAATCACTAATTTTAACACCTCTAGCTCATATGACATTAGCATTTTTTTTGACAGCTCCGGCTCATTTGATATCAACTTTTTTTACATCTCCAACTCATTTGATATCAACGTTTTTTCTTCTTTCAGAAAATGTTTTCCATAAGAGCTTAAGGTGATAGGAGATCACTAATTTTGACCTCTCTAAATCATTTGATATGAGTTATTTTCCTTTTTTTTTTTTAAAAAAAAAAAGTTCTAAATAAGTGGATATATATTTGGCCACATTTGACACACATAATGAGATATAATTTATTACCAGACCTAAAAATTTAAACCGATAAAAAATCACTAATTTTAACACCTCCAACTCATTTGATGTTAGCTTTTTTAACATCTCCAACTTACTTAATATCAGTTTTTTGACATCTTTAACTCATTTGATATCATATTTTTTTATTTTTTTAGAAAAAGTTTTCCATAAGAGCTTAACGCGATAGGAAATCACTAATTTTGATATCTCCAAAATCATTTTATATTAGTTTAGTTTTTTTATTTTTTATTTTTTATTTTTAATGTTCTCCATAAGAAGATTTATCATTGGGCCAGGCACACATGAGGAGATATAATTTACTACCAAATCTAAAAGTTTAAGTTGATAGAAAATCACTAATTTTGACATCTTCAATTTGATGTCATATTTTTTCCTTATTATTATTATTATTATTATTTTAAAAAGTTCTTCATAAAAGCTTAAACTGATAAGAAATCACTAATTTTGATATCCCTAGCACCTTTGATATTTGATATTAGTTTTTCCTTTTATTTATTATTATTATTATTATTTTTATAAAAGTTCTCCATAAATGGATATCATTAGGCCTCATTTGGCACACATGATAAGATATAATTTACTACTAATCCTAAATATAATATTTAAGATTTGAAAAACGCTCTTATCCTACAATATATGCAACAAGAATTCCAAATTGAGAGATATCATGTTAATTACCATCATACTTAAAAGTTTAAACTGATAAGAAAATATCTAAGTATAATATCTGGGAACTGAAGTTATAATAACTTTATAAAAAGTAAAATTGGAATCTATTGAGAAATGATATAATTGAATTGGAATGAAAAATTGTTTTTTCTATTTGATGGTATTTGAAATCAGGCTGGATTAATATTAAATGAAATATTTCATTAAAATATAATAAAAAAAGAAAAATAAAAAAAATTAACAAATCTATAATGTTAAAAACCGTGGAGTAATAAATGTTTAATTGTAGCTGGCTGTTGGCACTGTTGGCCAAGCCACAACTCCCATGCCTTATATGGCGCGACACTCAAAAATAACATCTTTTATTAATTTATATAGATAGTCCCTCCATCTTCACGTGGGTCACTCCTCCACCTTCATATGGATTGATTTCTCTAGTATGGGAGCAGCTCATTTGACCGTGCTATTAGTATCTCATTCCGATTAGTCCCAAAAATCTCTTGAATTAGTCTAAGTAATAAAAAAACAAATGTTTAATTTTTTTCGTGTGAGCCCTGATATAAACATATTTGAAATAGACAATTTTTAATCCTATGGCATCGTATATTCGGTCCCTCAAACGGGGCCGTTTTTGGGGACTCACATACTCACATTTGATTCAACGATTGGGGTTGGGCGGCGTGGTGCATCCGGTTACGAGCCACGACAATGACGACAGCATAGAAAATAAATTTAATATAAAAAAGAGTTGATGATGTGGCGCTGGTGCTTTTTCCCATAGTCATCAACAGGTAAGATGTAAATGGCAGCGTGCTGTCAAAAGCCGTAGCGCAAGCAAAACCCGAATCCATCTCTTCTTCTAGGCAATCATGGTCAGTCCATCGCCAACCATCCAATCCAATCCACCCACACTCATGTCACCACTCCACTCCCGCAACGTCGCCGTCATCGGCGCGGGAGCCGCCGGCATAGTCGCCGCTCGTGAGCTCCGTCGAGAGGGCCACAAGGTCGTTGTCCTCGAGAAACACAACCAAATTGGCGGCGCTTGGGTCTACACTCCTCGGGTCGAGCCCGACCCTCTCTGCCTCGACCCGGATCGTGAGATCATTCACTCCAGCCTCTACAGCTCTCTCCGCACCAATCTACCTCGCGAGGCAATGGGTTATACTGACTACCCGTTTGTGCCCCGAAACGGCGACCCGAGACGTTTTCCGGGTCATCCGGAGGTGTTGAAGTACTTGAAGGAGTTCGTTCGTGATTATGGGATCGAGGAAATGGTGAGATATGAAACAGAGGTGGTGAAAGTTGGTTTGGTGGAGAATAATAAATGGAAAGTGAGGTCCAAAACGAGAAATGATGCTTACAATGATGAAATATATGATGCTGTTGTTGTTTGCAATGGACACTACACTCACCCTCGTATTGCTCACTTTCCGGGTGCGTCTTTTATATTGTTTTCACTTGTATATGTTCGTTGCTGAATTTTGTTTGCTGTATTTGTTATCACTATAAAGCCGGCAAACTTGTAAATTTCTAGTTTCTAGCAACTTCTGTTTTTTTAACTTGGAGAATGTTGTTATTGTCAACACCAAGTCTGCCTTGGAGTATAAGGATTTCTATCACTTTGAACAACTGATAAGTACTTTTGAAGTGCATTTTCAAGAGAATTAATTGAAGATGCTTAACCACCACTTTTTTTAACTCTGCTTAATAGTAATTCTTTTTTCAGGCATTGATTCATGGCCTGGAAAGCAAATGCATAGCCACAATTATCGTGTCCCTGAACCCTTTCAAGATCAAGTATGTATCAGGATTCTGCTGAACTCCTAGTCTACTAGTCCTCTTGTTGTTGAACCTGATGATATTTTGGATATTATGGGATTAGATGCAGCTTGTAATTTATGAAAAGATGGCAGCTTGAGATGTGCCTACCTTATGTTGTTACCCTGAGATTAAGCATAAGTTGTCTGACATATCATATGTTTCATGAGTCGAAGATGTAGAAAAGAAAACGTTGCCATTTTGCCTTGTACCCTCATAAATTATGAGGCATGTTTATTCTGTGAACTACCATTCTAGATGCACATGTTTTCTCTCTCTAGACAGTTAGCAAAGTAAACAATTTTCCACTGTTTGCCGCGTGTGTACTGTTTGACTATCACTGATAATCTTGTTTCTTGTCATAATTGTCTTTTTCTTACGTGCTTTTTTCAATACATACTATATTGCCAATACATAATATATTTGTCTAAACAATGTTCTGTTGTGAACAGGTTGTAATTTTGATAGGAGGTTCTGCAAGTGCTGTTGATATATGCAGGGATATAGCTGGAGTTGCCAAAGAAGTCTATGTGGCATCTAGATCAGTTGCAGATGAAACATGTGAAAAGCAGCCTGGATATGATAATATGTGGATTCATCCTATGGTAAGAAAAAAATGAGTCACTTAAAAAAATCATGATTAGGAGTTTTTTGTTAATGATGATTGGAGATGGATTGATCTAAAATGCTTATATCTACTAAAAAGTAAACATAATGCAGATAGAGAGTGCCTGTTGAGATGGAACTGTGGTTTTCCGAAATGGCAATGCTGTCCTTGCTGATGTGATTATACACTGCACAGGGTGCTTTACTTGGTTCCTTCTATTCTATGGATGTTATGTGTTAAATGATTCTATATGCAATAGTTCAACATATATCTACCAATGAATTGTAATATACAGTTGTTCATTTTATAAGGTACAAGTATCACTTCCCATTTCTTGATACCAATGGCAATGTGACAGTGGATGATAATTGTGTGGGGCCACTATACAAACATGTTTTTCCTCCAGTCTTGGCCCCGTGGCTTTCTTTTGTTGGTTTACCATGGAAGGTCCATCTCTACTTTATGTAATATGCCATTTTCTTCATCTAATGCTTAATTTGATTGAGGAAGTAAACCATTGCATATATGTGACACTAGGTTGTTCCATTCCCTTTATGTGAACTTCAAAGCAAGTGGATAGCTGGTAATCTGTCTGGTCGGCTTGCTCTTCCTTCACAAGAGGAGATGATGGAAGATGTTAAAGCCTTTTACTCGGAACTTCAAGCTTCTGGAACGCCTAAGCATTACGCTCATAACATGGCCAGTTATCAGGTAAAATTCAGTCTTGTTCATAGCCAACAGAACTGGCAGATTGTTTTTGCTTTTTTCTGGTGTTTTTATATGTTGTTAGTTGCTGCATCGGTGCATTAGCAACAGGGAAAAGTGTCATTGACATTGAGTCATAATATTGAACTAATATTAGATGAAAAAAAAAAAGACTTTTTAAAATATTAAGAAGGCAAAAAGAATTAAATTATCTCATTCAAATGTGAACAATGTTGTCTCTAGGCCATTTATTTGATTTTTGACTATATCTATATTTTTATGCCACTATTTGTGCCAACTGAGACTTAACATTCATACAAAATAAAGAGTTACATCTTCTACTTGGGGTTGTTGGTTTTAATTTTGTTATGTATACAATCTCAATTGCCAATTCATCCTTTTGTAACTGTTGGGCAACTTTTGGATCATTGATCTCCATGAGCATCTTTGGAAATACTGCAATAAGATGATATTTAAACCATTCAAAAAGCATTAATCCAATGATTAATAAATTGTATTATAACTTAACATGTAAAGGAAAAGAGCTATTGATCCTAACCCTTGTGACAATACAAATTTCCTACATCCCCAGATATGATAGTGAACAGAGTGGTGTTGTGGTATTATTGTTTATGCAGTTTTGGTAATTTCTTTAAATCTCAACATTGCTCTGTGTATTGCTGGATCCCTTGCAGTTTGATTATGACGATTGGCTTGCCGAGCAGTGTGGGTGTCCAGGCATTGAGGAATGGAGAAAGCAAATGTACAATGTAGCTTCCAAGAAAAAACGCCATAGACCAGAAACATATCGCGATGAATGGGAAGATCATGACCTAATTCTGCAAGCCCAGGAGGATTTCATCAAGTACACCTCAAATAGAGTATTTGAATAGTTGTGAAGCTTAAAGTAAGTGGCCACTCGTTATCCATGCCATACTCAGAATTCTAGTAGATGTATCTTTGTTAAGAACAAGGAAAAAGCCACATTCTTTTCAACCTTCCCTCATAATCTACAGTTTCAGAATTCCAATTAAACACAGATCAGCCAGAAGAGAAGATTGTAGATAGACATGGAGAGTCTGGATTGGTAAAATCGGTTTAATCTACAAAGTAATCAAGCTCAAGCCCAATAGAATGTATTTCTCAATTAAAAAAGCAAGGTTAAAAAATAGAACTTGTATTCTGTATTCTTAATAGTTGTCTCCGTCAGTAATCTTTGATCTGAATATATATATATATATATATATATATATAGTACTTTTAAAATGAGAATTTTCTAACTTTAAAATGTTAGGGAAAATCAATCAATTTTCAAAGGGATTGAGCAAGGGACAGATCAATTGCAGATGATTAAAATGATTTTCTTTTAGTTTCTTTTGTTATGCCAAATGTATGGAAGAAAGAATTAAATAACAACACAACGACAAACAGCTGCCAAAGAAACAAATTCAAAACAGCAGCAACATGCCACCTTGGACGTACCCCCATGTGGCCGTGATAGCCGGGGCAGCTGGCCTATTTACCAACTGCGAGTTGGGGCAGAAAGGCCGTGCGGTGGTGGTATTTGAGATAGAAAGTCTGTGACGTATTTAGATAACAAATGTTAGATATATATAAAACACTTCTTATCGTATAATAATCTCTTATATTATGTTAGTTATCGTTGTATTAAAAAATGTAAATCGATAGAAAGTTTAACTAATAGAAAGTATCTAGTTATGATATTTAAGAATAAAGTATTAAAGTCGATGAGATTTATAATACATTAATATTCATGATTGAGCCTATTGGGTTCATCATAGACTTATGTCGTTTGGAAATTAAGACTCAAAGATTATAGAGTTGTCCAACATTTCTTTTCTTTCTGTTTTTTTTTTTCTTTAATTATTGGTGCATTTTCTTTCTTTCTTTTTCTTTTTCCTTTCGGAAAAACTGAAGAAAATGCATCTAGCAAAGTGATTCAAATTACCAGCTCATCTTATTTTCGTTCAACTTTCAACAATCTAATAATACGTGGAATTAGATGTCTCAAAAGTTAGATTTATTTACTTTATTTTTTCTCTTTTTAGTACCAAACATTCTTAACTTGTACTACAAACTTTCGTTGGGTGATGTTTTTGAACTTGCTAGTACTGTGTGGAGCAAAAAATATACATCATGCATTTTCGGTTTCTTGCTGTTATATTAATTTGTCATTCAACATTATCAAAGGCAACTTTATGGAAAAAGTTCGAGTTAACTAGTAATTAATTTTCAGGATTTTAGCAAAATGCTCCATGCATCAAGGCTAATTGCGTAACTCCATTTGATGGAAAAAAACTTGCAAAAGTGCTCTAAATTATCCAAAATGCCCGTATCACCATGCAATCCAAATTTGTAACTAGAAAATGTTGGAATTTGGAAGTCTTTATGATTAAATAATAGAGCTTTAAATTTGCTTTCCAACACATCAAAAATGGTATCAATCCAATAAATAAATCTCAAAATATGATCAAAATACAAGAACTGTATACATTAGAATATTTTATATTTCAGGTTGTTTGACCTGATATTGGGTAGCCTAACCTTAAAGAATAAATTTTATTCTTCGTGTTATTTGAGCTAATACTGAGTTACGGTCTAACTCTAAGAAAAAATTTGTTCCTCAAGTTAGTCATGACCTGTGGATCAATTTTTTGTTCTTTGGGTCACTAGTAACTCGATGTTGGGTCAAGTAATTAGAGAACAAAAATTATTCTTCGAGTCAAGTAGCGCCCTAATATCGGATCAAGACTTGACCTGAAGAGCAAATATAGTTCTTCAGAGTTATTGGGTCACGACTTTATTGGAAAAAAACAAAGAAAAAAAAAATTGTTCTTTGGCTAAGTCTTGACCTAGCTATTAGATTAGGTAATCCAATAACGTATTTTCACTATATCTTGAAATTTCCTTATCAAATTGTTGAGATTTTTTTTTTTCTTTTGGAAAGAAGATTTAAAACTCTACTTTTTATTCTTTTTTTTTTTTTTTTTTAAATTAATAAAACTCTACTTTTTATTGTTAAAAGATTTTCAATTTTCAACGTTTTCAAGGTAGAAGTTTGCATAGGATAGTGATAAGGGCATTTTAGGTCATTTGGGGTATTTTTTTCAAATTTTTTCTATCAAAGGTAATTACGTAATTTGATTTGATATACAAGGCATTTTTACTAAAATGCCTTAAATTTTCATTTTTTAGCATTTTCAATTTTTAACGAGGAAGTTTTGTGTACGATAGCGATGAGGGTATTTTAGGTAATTTGAGGTGTTTTTTCAAATTTTTTCGTAATTATGTTATTAGTTTTGATGCACAAGACATTTTTACTAAAATCCCTTAAATTTTCAATTTTCAACATTTTCAAGGTGGAATGAGTCATTTGCTTTTTATCTAAAGGTTGAATAGTGCTGCTAAAAATTGAATATTGATTAGTGATTGAAACCTGAAATCTGAATGATATGTTTATTTTTTAAAGTTAAAATTATCCAAAAACTAGTAATTTGATATATATATCATTTTACTACTAGTTGTTATATAACTCCATTTAATATAATATAAATAATATTAATAAATTATTTAGCAAATACTAAAACACTTTAATGTATGTATTAATAATATTTTTATTCATAATTAAAATATAATTAACTATCATAGCAAAGTATTTTTTCTTAAAAAAAAATTATATATACATAAACAAATTATTATAGTAAAGTAAATTTATATATTTAACCTAAAAAAATAAAATGATCTTAAGTTGAATTACTACTATTATATATTTAAATAAAAATAACATTAAAAGAAATATCATTAAAAGAAATCTGTATAATATAAAATTAGAATAAATTTTGAAATATATTATTTTGGGAAAGATAAATTTGGAATAGTATATTTAAAAAACCATTAAGTGATTTGATACTTAGTTAAAAGTCAGAAATTATAGCTTTTTATTTTAAATGATTTTTAGATAGTTTTAAGTGGTTTGACCGCTTAAGAAAACAAACAAAAATCACTTAATAGATGTAATTCAGATGCATTAAGTGAAAAGTGATAAAACAAATAATCCCGAAATTCACGTAGGATAGTGATGAGGGCAATTTAGCTAATCTAGGGCATTTTTTCAAAATTTTTTCATCAAGGGTAATTACGTAATTAGCTTTGATACATAAGGCATTTTTACTAATTACGTAATTAGCTTTAATTTCCTCATATATTTATATATCATAAATTTCATTATTATACAATAAATTTCAATATTATACAACCTATTGTCCATTCACTCGTAAAACCTCCTTTATATTTCACCTCGATCTCAACTTGTGATGTGACAATATGTAAATAAATACAAATTTTTAAGTTAAATAAATAATTTTCATGAGTATCCATTCACCCATTATTATATCAAGAGTGATCAAGACAATATCTCTAGCATTATTCTCTATAAAAATTAATGATTAAATTTTAGAATTGTATATGTATAAGTAATTTAAATGATTAGTATACATCTATTTTCAAAAAAATTAAAAAAAAAAAAGAAAGTGATTAGTGTATATCTCTTTTACATCAATGATCCCACCATGTAGTCATATACGTATATTATATGTGTGATAGTTGCGAAGGCTCTCTCACTTTCTAGAGAGAGAAAACTTTCTTGCTTTAGTGAGAGAAAGCATCGTAGAAGATTTTTCTTGGCTAGATCTAGGTCGATTTCAACATTTTCTTGCTTCTCTCGTCTTTTGATCCTTGTCATTTCCTCTTTTTTTTTTTAATTTCTCATCAGAGGTTTTGATTTTGGGGTTTTCAGGGCTGAATCCAGTTATTAACTAGATCCAACTCTAAAAACCCGATTTGATCTAGTTTCGTTTGTTTACATTCTAAGTGTTGGGTGAAAATTAGTAGTTTCAAGCCTTCTTTGTTGTCAGTGACAGTTATGGATTTTGGAGTGCTTTCAATTGGATTTTGGCGTTACAATCAAAGATCCCATGGAGCTTTAAGGATGGATTTATTTAAGTTTAGGAAGGAGATCCAATTGCCGTAGGAGTGGTTTCCCGTCTGATGTGACATGTCCTGTTTCTAGGTAGCCATCTTTGATTGTTGTCTTTTGGGTTTACGAAGGAAGTATTGTAAGAGAGAATGGAATGAGGTTGCACACACACTTGCAAGAAAGGCTTTATTGCAGGAGAGGATGGAATGGGGTTGCATACACGCTTGCAAGAAAGGCTTTGATCTCCAATTTGGAGAAGACTTGACTGAATTCCATCATTTCTTGTATTCTTTCTAGTGTTTAATACAATACACCTTTCTTCAAAAAAAGAAAAAAAAGTCTTAAAAATTGAAGAAGCAGAGATTCCAATGCAGTTTGTAGAGGTTTAAAATAGGAAGGGAAAACTCCAGAAAAAACCCCTAAAAACAAAAACAACCTCAATGTACCCCATAATTTGAAAATATTAACTAAAAAATCCCCTACTGTCTCCCAAAAATGATTTTCATCCAGGTTTTTAGTGATTTTGTGCTAAAAGTAATAAAAGACCAAAATACTCTTATAATATTAAAACATTAAAAAAAAAAAACAAACAATTAATCAATTGCCAAACTATCATTTCATAACCAAAATAAAAAAATAAAAAAATAAAAAATAAATTAATTTGAAAAACCTAAAAAATTAAATAAATTTGACAAAATAAAAGTAAAATATAAATAAATGTTAAATACTTTTTTCAAATTACTCTCCATCGTTCATCTTAAGATGAATTGTGGAGATTAATTTTAAAAAAATTAATGAATTAAATAAATTAAATTTAAATAAAAAGTAAATAAATTAAATTTAATTACAAAAGTTTTCCAACAGATCTCCACATTTGAAAAAAATTTAAAAAATAAAAAAAAACCTTTCGTTTGAGACATTGGGTTCGTTTGAAGAACATGCATATCCCAGATTCAAAGAAAGCAACCAAGAATATACATACACATCCAACAAACCCAGTTCTTGACCTTATATAACCAAAACCCACAACAACTAAAACTCAGATCAAGAGACAATAAGTCACAACAACACCATACAGATTTCATCAATTCCATCAAATTACATCAAAACCCAAATTTCATCAATTACATCAAACCTAGATTTCAGATGTTCGTAGATCTACCTCTAAACCGCTGCGCTGCTCCATGACAACAACACACAGCCTGCCGCTTCTCATTGTCTTTTCCATGATCTTTGCCGTAATGTTGTTTCTCCTCCGATCGATCTCTTTCCGCTTCCATCATCGACTGGTTACTAGCGGCTTAAGAAAAGAAAGAGAATCGACTGAGATGAAGTGATAGAGAGAGAGAGAGAGAGAAAGAGAGGGGGTGAGCGACCGGGAGAGAGAAAAAGGCTGAGATGGAGTAACAGAGAGAGATGAGGGGTGAGTGACAGAGAGAAAGAAAGAGGGTGAATGAAAGAGAAAAAGAGATTGAGATGGAATGATAGAGAGAGAAAGAGGGGGGAGGGGCGAATGATAGAGAAAACGAGAGAGGGTAAGAGAGTTTTTTCTTCTTTTTTTTTTTTTTTTCTTTTAATTTATTTTCAATTGTTTTTATTTATTTATTCTTTATTTAATTAAAAGATTATATATTATATGCCAACTGTATTCCATTATTTATGATCTCATCTAACTACCTTTTTACCCTTACTATTAACGGATCCGTCACTTTCCTAATCGTTTCACTATTCCAATTGACGGTCGGACCTTTTTGGTTAATATTTTCAAAATCAGTGGTGATTTGACATTATCTTCATTTTTAAGGGCTAAATTGATAACAACCCAAATAATAAGAAATTATCTAGATATCGAAACACCACTGCCACAACATGCCACCATTCACGTCTCGCAAAGTGGCCGTGATCGGAGCGGGAGCAGCTGGCCTTGTTGCTGCCCGCGAGTTGTGCCGGGAAGGCCATGAAGTTGTGGTGTTCGAGAAAGAAGACCAAGTGGGTGGCACCTGGGTCTACACCCAAGAGGTTGACTCCGATCCACTTGGGGTCGACCCAACTCGATTTTCAGTCCACTCTAGCCTTTACTGTTCTCTCCGCACCAATTTACCCAGAGAGTCCATGGGTTTCATCGACTTCCCGTTCGTGGCCCGCAGTGATGGGTCCGGCGACCTGAGAAGATTTCCGGGTCATAGAGAGGTGTTGATGTACTTGAAAGAGTTTGCAAGAGTGTTTGGTGTTGAAGAAATGGTGAGGTTTGAAGTTGAGGTGGTCAAAGCGTCGTTGGTGGAGAACCATAAGTGGAAAGTGAGGTCTAAAAAGAGAGGTGATGGTGATTTTATTGTGGAAGAGGTTTTTGATGCTGTGGTAGTTTGTAATGGTGGCCGATACTATCAGCCTCATATTGCTGATATTCCAGGTACTTGTTTTTCACTTATTTGCGTGATTTTCTTCGTTTTTAGTTCTGGGGTTTACATAATTGATCAGCTGGGTTCATTGCATTGACATTACAGATATACTTGTTTTTTAGTTGCAATGTAATGGTAGAAATCGAATTCGTTGCGAGACTAATCCTTAGAAAGGTTGGTTTTTTCTTGTTCGAATTGTGTGCCTGCACCTCTGTAAAGCTTTAATTTTTTGAAGTTTTTTTGATTGAGAAACAATTGGATTTAATACTAGTCCACCTCAAGAGAATGAGGATTATAATTTACAAAGAAATCAATCCAAATGATTGCTTAAATTTTAGATACATTTTTGGGCAGTGCTCAGTTAACATTTTGAAAGGTTTGTATTTATAACAACTTGAATCATTGACCAACAATTTAACCTCTCAGTATGAGGTGGAAATTATATGTGTTTTCAGATAGTTGTTGTTATATTTGTCACTGAATATTTACCCAAAAATTTATCATTTTGTTGTCAATGCAAAGGAAATCAAGAATTCAAAGTCATTCTACATCTATGTTTCTCAGTGCAAATATGATGCTTTTGTAGTGCGGAGTATAAAGTGGACTATAAGATCATTTAATTGTACCCCAATCTTTTAATGAATTTTGGTATTCTTTATAGGCGTCAATGCTTGGCCAGGGAAGCAAATGCATAGCCATAATTATCGGATTCCTGAACCTTTCCGAGATCAAGTATGGATGTGTGTAATATTGCAATTACTTATCATGACATTTGATATCTTCAGTCTCTCAATCTATTTCTAAATATATATCTTATTTTGTATCTATTAGCTAAGTTATCTTCTGCAATTGGTAGGTTGTAATTTTGGTTGGCAATTCCTTCAGTGCTGCAGACATATCTAGGGACATGGCTGGGGTAGTTAAAGAAGTTCATGTGGCATCAAAATTGGTTGCAGATGGAACATATGAAAAGCAGCCTGCTTATGATAATATGTGGCTTCATTCTATGGTAATTAAAAAGTACCCACATGCGGTAAGAGTGGGGTGGCTATCATGATAAGTCCTCCGAAAGCCTTTTTGACCTGATGCTTGAGCATTGGTTGATCTCAGATGTAACATTTACTTGAATAATACAGATAGAAAGTGCCCATGAAGACGGCACTGTGGTTTTTCGAAATGAAAGAGTTGTCCTTGCTGATGTAATATTACACTGTACAGGGTAATTGTTATTCATCATGATACTGAATACTGATACCAATTTTATTACATGCTGAAGCTGAATGAATATTCAGCAACATTGAAACAGGAATGAAATAATTGAATAGTATATGTGCAAATGTTCTTATTTTAGGTATGATTATCATTTCCCCTTCCTTGAAACCAATGGCATCGTCACCGTGGATGACAATCGTGTGGGACCACTTTACAAGCATGTCTTTCCTCCTGCCTTGGCCCCATGGCTTTCCTTCGTTGGGATAACATGGAAGGTTTGACTCCACGTTTCATGCCCAAATTTTAGTTGGACATTCGTTATTAATGATAGTATGAATAATTTTGTAGAAATTTCATTCCAGACCATCCCTTTTCCCATGTTTGAACTTCAAAGCAAGTGGATGGCAGGTGTCTTGTCTGGCCGGATTGTGCTTCCTTCACAACCAGAGATGATTGAAGATGTTAAAGCATTTTACTCAAGACTTGAAGCTTCTGTAAAACCTAAGCGACACACTCATGACGCAAGTGATTCACTGGTAAATCTCATTGCATATGGCTCTTTAGCACTGACAAGTTGATATCATCAGCTGATTTATATTGAAAATCATACAATAATCCTCATATAGAATTTAATAAATCATGATAAATTAGCACAGAAATTTGTGGCCTGTGAAGGGATACTGTTGCTAACTCTGTAACGTTGGGGTCAATGTATATATTTCTTTGCTATTTCGTCTTCTGTTTTCTTTGTCTATATCATCAAGTTATGCTGTTATATATTTGAAATATGTTTTTGCAGTACGAGTACAGCAACTGGCTCGGTGCTCAGTGTGGGTGTCCAGGCTTTGAAGAATGGCGAGTTGAAATGGTATTGGCAAACGAGAAGAACAAGAAGATCCGGCCAGAGATGTACCGAGATGAATGGGAGGATCAGCATCTGCTATTGGAAGCCCAGAAGGATCTCATCAAGTGCTCCTGATTTGGAGCTAGGATGTGATTCTCTTGAAGTCTCAATGCATGACTCCGGAGATCAAAATAATCATACCTGCAAGTAGTGAAATGATAAAAACATCATGATTTAACTTTCAAAGGCTTTGGCAGTCATTGATTATTTGGTTTGGTCGGTAAGTTCTCAAAATTCCAATCTATATAGAGGATTTGAGAAATCAGTAAGCTGATTTTAGTGGACTAAAGCAAATATTGTTCATCAGATATTTACATTCTTCAAACTAATTCTGTGTGAGATTTAGTATAATTGTTGATATATTTATTGTGTATAGAGCTTTGATCATCACATAATAATATCTATTCTCTAGTATGTCAAGGTGTTTGATTTTTAAGTGGCAAATATATATATATATATATATATATTATTTATTTTCAGGAATGCAAATATTACTCTTTTGGATTTTTTAAAAGTCTGATATTAAACTTATGTTTTTAATACCATTCATGGTATAGTTTTTTGAACTTGGATTATTACTAGTATGAAAGAGGGTATTCTTTGTAATCTATATCTGAGTTTTTAACACTATTAATAGACATGAACGAGGCTCAAGTTTGAGTGTGTGTCAACAACCTTAAAGCTAAAATAGAATTAAAATAAATATTGTTATCTTACAATTAAGCAATCACTGGACGGTAAGTTGAAACAAACTGACATAATTTTCATTTCATTGAATGTTATCACACGCATGTTTTTGGAAGCTTATTTTTAACCTTTAATCTACGACAAAAGTTACATTGTAATTTTCATTTTCTATATTAAATCATATGTTAGATTTATATAATAGTTGTAAACAATTTTTATATCATTCAATATAATTTGATGAATAAAAATACTTATTGAACACTTTCCTTTGATATTTATGATAAACATTTGAATATTACATTTATCATTTAAATTTTAAAATATTGAAGAATCCATTATATTTTGTTTATCTAAACCTTATGTATCATCAATTGATGTCAGATTTCAAAATAATAATAATAATTTTGTGAATAAAAGGTTTGAGCTTTGAGGTAAATAGTAAATGTTAAATTTTAAAGGGAAAATCCTAGTTTCCCCCTGTAGTTTAACGTAATCGCTAATTTTCCCCTTGTAGTTTCTGAAAATCCTATTTTACCCCTTCTGTTAACTCTGTTAATGAGAATTGATTTCTGACTATAATAGTGAGCGAAAAGACCAAACTGCCATTTCAACCGTAAGAAACCCAGATCCGATCTGGGTTTTCGACTTGGAAACCCCGATCTGGGCGGATTTGGGTTTCCTCTGTTGGAAACCCCGATCTGGGCAGGGATCTGGGTTTCCGCAGATCTGATCTGGGTTCCGCAGCGGGAACCCAGATCGATCTGGGTTTCCGTTCCCGCAGCGAACCCAGATCGGACTGGGTTCCCACAGCGAAACCCAGATCGATCTGGGTTTCCGTTCCCGCTGCGGGAACCCAGATCGATCTGGGTTTCCGTTCCCGCTGCGGGCAACCCAGATCGGAAACCCAGATCCGAGCTGGGTTTCCGCGTCGAGCTGGGTTTCGTATGGGTACTACCGAGAGAGAAGAAGAAGAAGAAGAGAGAGAGAGAAAGAGAGAAAGGAAGAAGAAGAAAAAGAAGAAAGAGAGGAAGAGAGAGAGGAAGAGAGAGAGTGGAGTTTTTTTCAATTTTTTAAATATTAAATTATTATTTTATTAAATTTTTGTATTTTTTATATTTTATTTCACTTGGACGGTTTTGCCCTTCCATATTAACGGTCAACTGTTGATTTTTAACGTTCAAATTGACGGTAGGGGTTTTTTGGATATTTTAAAAAACTACAGGGGTTTTTTTATCTATTTTGTAAATCAACAGGGGGATATTAGCGACTTTTTAAAGTAAAGGGGTATTTTGGCTATTTCATCAAACTACAGGGGGAAATTGGGATTATCCCAATTTTAAATAGGAAATAATATCAATATGTAAATAATATCAATATTATGCGACCAGTGGTCCACCGCCACGGCTCCGCCCACCGGCCATCAACACGTTACAGAAAATGGAAACGTTTTCTTATACAACGTGCCGAATTTGTCTCAGTGTCTCGTGATAAAAAACGAACAAACACACAGTGCACATTTTTATGAGAATCAATCATCTTTATGTCCAAGCAAGACCACACCATGGCACCATCCACCTCACGCCACGTGGCGGTCATCGGAGCCGGAGCAGCTGGGCTTGTCGCGGCCCGCGAGTTGCGGCGTGAAGGCCATGCAGTGGTGGTATTCGAGAAAGAAGAGCAAATGGGTGGCACCTGGGTCTACACCCAAGAGGTTGACTCCGATTCACTTGGGGTCGACCCAACTCGATGTTCCGTCCACTCTAGTCTCTACAGCTCTCTCCGGACCAATATACCCAGAGAGGCCATGGGTTTCATGGATTTCCCGTTTGTGGCCCGCGGTGGGGACCCAAGAAGATTTCCGGGTCATGGAGAGGTGTTGATGTACTTGAAAGAGTTTGGGAGGGTGTTTGGTGTTGAAGAAATGGTGAGGTTTGGAGTTGAGGTGGTTAAAGTGTGGTTGGTGGAGGAGAAGACTAAGTGGAAAGTGAGGTCTAAAAAGAGAGGTGATGCTGAGTTTCTAGTAGAAGAGGCTTTTGATGCTGTGGTTGTTTGTAGCGGTGGACGATACTCTCAGCCTCATATTGCTGATATTCCAGGTTCTTGTTTTTTTTTTCATTGAGATTATTATATTTCAAATTTTGTTTTATTTACGATGTTATGGTAGAAAATGGACTGATTGTCAGACTGATGCTTAGATTATTATTTATAAATATATAAGTCCCAACTGATGGCTTCATTTTGTAATTAGAAGTTAGAACAATCTTGAACTTGAATCATATTAAGAAATTTTAACATCTCAAGTATGAGATAAAAAAATATGCATTTTTTGTTAGTTGCTGTATGGGACATTCACCTGAAAACATATCACACTGTTGTCAATTCCTGAAAATCAAGAATTTATAGTTATGCCGTATCTAAAATTCTCAGTGCAAATATGATGCTTGTGTAGTGCATTGTCTAAGTAGTTTATAAAGATCGTGTATTATACCTGTATCTTCTCATGAATTTTGGTATTCTTATAGGAATCGATGTGTGGACTGAGAAGCAAATACATAGCCATAACTATCGCATTCCTGAACCTTTCCGAGATCAAGTATGGGCGTTTGTTGTAGTAATTATTACTGATGAGATTCTAATATGCGTTCTCTCAATTTAATTCTACCTAAAATATCTTATTTCCTAGCTATCAGCTAAGTTGTCTTCTGCAATTGGCAGGTACGGAACATATGAAAAGCATCCTGCTTATGATAATATGTGGCTTCATTCTATGGTAAAAAGTACGCACCTGTGGTAAGAGTGGGTGGCTGTCATGATAAGTCCGAAAGTTTTTTTGAACTGATGCTAGAGCATTAGTTGATCTCATATGTAACATTTACCTGAATAATACAGATAGGAAGTGCCCATGAAGATGGCACTGTGGTTTTCCGAAACGGAAGAGTCGTCCTTGCTGATGTTATTTTACACTGCACGGGGTAAGCATTATTCAGATTACTTTCAGCTTGATTCTGAGACCAATTTTATTAAATGCTGGAGCTGAATGAATGATCAATGTTATGGAGCTGAATGAATGATCAACAACATTGAAACAAGAATGAAAGAATTGAATAGTATACGTGCAAATGTTCTTAATTTAGGTACAAGTATCGTTTCCCCTTTCTTGAAACTAACGGCATCATCACTGTGGATGACAATCGTGTGGGACCACTTTACAAGCATGTCTTTCCTCCAGCCTTGTCCCCATGGCTTTCATTTGTTGGGATAATATGGAAGGTTCTGCTCTAGATTTCATGCCGAAATTTTGGTTGGACATCCGTTTGTTATTAATGATAGCAAGAGTAATTTTGTAAAATTTTTCATGCCAGACCATCCCTTTTCCCATGTTTGAACTACAAAGCAAGTGGATTGCAGGTGTTTTGTCTGGCCGGATTAAGCTTCCTTCACAACAAGAGATGATGGAAGATATTAATGCATTTTACTCAGCACTAGAAGCTTCTGGCAAACCTAAGCGGTACACTCATTGCATAATTGATTCACAGGTTAATAATCTCTTTACCTTTGTGATCACCTTTAATTGGTGTTCTACAAACAGCACTGATAAGCTGTTATCGTCAGCTGGTTATATTGAAAACCATACAATCCTTAACTAGTTCAATGAATCATTTGTTAACTACTATATAATGTTGGGGTCACATGGTGTTTCGTTGCCATTGTGTTTTCAGTTTTCTTTGTCTGTATCAACAAGTTATGTCTATATATTTGAAATATGTTTTTGCAGTACAAGTACAGCAACTGGCTTGGTGCTCAGTGTGGATATCCGGGCTTTGGAGAATGGCGAGATAAGATGGTGGACGCAACCTTGAAGAAGAAGAGCTTGCGACCAGAGACATACCGAGATGAATGGGAGGATCAGCAACTGATATTGGAAGCACAGGAAGAGTTCATACAGTACACCTCAAATGGAGCTAGTGATGTGCATCTCTAAAGTTGTCAATGAATGACTCCGGAAATCAGAATATCATACCTGCGGGTATTGTGATGAAAATAAGAACATCATGATCGAACTTAGGCCTAGGCCTGTAAGCTCTCAAATAGTACAATCACTTAGAGAATTTGAGAGATGAATAAAACTGATTTCGATAAACTGACTTAAGCATTTTGAGTAATCAATAAAACTGATTATATTGAAACAAAAAAAAAAAAAAAAAAACTGATTATTATTATTTATTTTTTTGAAACAATAATAAAACTGATTTTAGCGGAATTATTTATTAAGCCAAAAATCGTTTGCACCAGCCGGGAATCGAACCCGGGTCTGTACCGTGGCAGGGTACTATTCTACCACTAGACCACTGGTGCTTGTTGGAGGAGGTCGAGATCTTTAACTTTATATTGCTTAATTATCACAGAATTATCTCCATAACGTCAAGCTGTTTATTTATTGCTTTTTTGAAGGTATTTGATTTTTAAGTAGCAAATTTTACTCTTTAGTGACTATCTTTTAATTGTAAATTTTAACATTGTAATATGGACATTATAAAACTTTAATTTATGATGTTTTTACGTTCATTTGACTTGAAATTTAAGAAAGCAAATTAGTGAAGAATCATAATTAAAGATCATTGTAAATATCATTAAATCCATGCTGGATTTAGCCAGTATATTGGTGCTACTTCTCTTTTGTGGGGAAGCGCCAAATTTAATCCTAATGAATGCCAAGACTGGTTCCATGCCGGATGCCACAACCAAACCTTTCATTTAAAAATTGGTACTTTTCTTCCTAATCTATTTGATATTTAAAATTATTAATTTGGAAAAAAACTAAGTCTTAGAAGTCGAGATGTCACTAAACTACGCAATCATTGTGGTGATGAGAACCTACTGATTGCAATGAACAGCTTTGTCGAGACTCAAAACATGATGGTTGTGGAATTTACTCATCATTATTTATCACGAGTTACATTAATATACATAATAGAAGACCGAACAAGTAGGTGGGCATGAAGATTTTTGTTCCAATTTGACAACCACTTGATTTGCTTTCACAAAGAAATTAAAATACATATCATGATCATAGATTCATAGTTACCAAATACAACATCAAATTCATAGATTGAATCAGGAAATGAGGTTATTGATTAATAATGGACCACTCTCATTTATATCAGGTTATGAATTTAAGTCCCATATGTTTTAAAAATTTAATAATTAAAATTATTTGAGAAAAACTAAAAAAGGAAAAAAAATTGAATGGGAGCATCGAGAACATGTCTACCTGTATGCCTCGATCCCGTAACTTTCCACAACAAAAAACCTACCAAGCCAACCACCTTCTTACAAAAACTTCAACATAAAAATTAAAGTCAACAATCATGATAAAAAAAAAAAAAAATTCTTTTCTTTCAATTTCATAAAAATAATTTGCATAACTATATTAAATTCAATTTCGTTAACATGTATCACCTCTTAGCATCAAGAGGTTGGAGATCTAATTCTTCCCAAACTTATATTATAGCTTGTGTGAATTGATAGGTCTTGACAGATTTTTTATCGTATTTCATATCAATTGATCCTAATAAACTTATAATCCTTGTATTGATACCCTTTAAATTCATCCTGATAGGCTGCTAATCCTTTTATTGATACCCTCTAAAATTTGATCGAATTGTACATAAGAGTGTGAAATTTAGGGGTCTTTGTTTTTTTATCTGAAGACTGAACAGTGCTGTTGAAGACTGAATAGTGACTGAAACCTGAATAGTGACTGAAACCTGAAATCTGAATGACATGTTTATTTTTTTTCTCTTACATCTGAATGTATAGTAATCTTGTTTGTTTTTTAAAGTTAAAATTGTCTAAAAATTAGTAATTTGACATATATATTCTTTTAATATTAGTTGTTATGTAACTTTATTTAATATAATACAAACAATTATAATAAATTATTTAACAAATACTAAAACACTTTTATGTATATATTAATAATGTTTTTATTTATAATTAAAATATGATTAATTATTATAGTAAAATATTTTTTAAAAAAAATTATATACATAAATAAATTATTATAGTAAAGTAAATTAAATAAAAATAAATAAAATGATATTAAGTTGAAAAACTATTGTTATATATTTAAATAAAAATAATATTGAAAGAAAATATTATTAAAATGAATATGTATAATGTAAAATTAGGTCTAATTGGAAATATGTTTGTTAAAGTATTAAAATAAATTTTTATAATGTAAAACTAGAACAAACTTAGAAATTTGTTATTTTGAGGAGGATAAAATTGGAATAATAAATTTATAAAATCATCAAGTGATTTGGTATTCAGTGAAAAGTCAAAAAATGTAGCTTTTTATTTTCAATGATTTTTGGGTGGTTTTAAGTGGTTTGATCACTTTAAAAAACAAATAAGAATCACTTAATTGGTTTAATTCAACACCATTAAGTGTTAAAGTACAAAAAACAAACGACCCCTTACTCTTTAACAACAATCTTAATTATAATGATTTTTTAAATATAATTTTCAAGAAAATCTTTCAATAATTTGAAAATTAAAAAATACTTTGAATGAATTTAAAATTAAGTTGAATCAATTTGCAACTAGTATTAAAAAAATAATTATTATTTATATGAATACTATTTATTATTGTAATTACCATTGTGTATGTTGTATGAAGAATCAAGTGAACAACAAAGCCACACATATGTGACAAATTCATTTTATCCCAATAAAAAAGAATGCTCAAATATCAAATTATTCATTTTTACTCATAATAAACTTCAATTAGTTTTAACCCCATTTCAGTCGTTTAAACATTTTATACCTAATATTACGCATAAACAGATAAAAATATTGATTAAAAATGATAACTTGGAAAAAGTAAACTTTTACACTATTTTTTTTTTTTCATAAATCCTTCTTTCTTACAAAAAATCATAATTTACACTATATAATATATATAAATTAATCAAAGTAGCTAAACAAACTCCAAACATGTATTGTTGAAGTTGGGTTTTTTTTTTTTTTTCTTTAATAAGGATTAAGATTAGCTTAGAAGACTACCTGAATCAACTGAGATAGGAACACTAGTAACACTGGTGGAAAAGGCTCGGGTGCTCTTTTTATACGAGAGACATCTACTCATACGGAGATGAGAGAAAGAGAGAGAGACTCATACGAGAATAAGGTAATCTACACATAAAAACGGGAGATAACCCATAGATAAAGGTGGGGAACATCCTGTTTTGGTTCCCGTGGGTATAAAACCATGCCAACATTTGGGATCATTTGGCATGGGGCAGCTGGCGCGCTGGCGAACGGCGCCAGCTGCCAACTGCCTTTGAAGTTGGGAGTTTTGGGATTTAGAAGAAACCGAAACTGAACTTGCGAAACCTAAGATGAGGATTAGAGTTTGTATCGTCTACAACTGCAAACCGAATGAAACCTAACAGCAATAAGCCACGAGTCATAAAAGGGTACGATAGGAAACATAGAAAATGAAGAACCTGACGTGTCAAGAGGTAACTGGTGTCCTTGAACACAGAGCCTAGATGGACAAAATCAAAAACTGGAAATGGAGAAAATGGAGAGAGTTGCATGAGAAGAGAGAGAGTATATAGAGTGAGAAAGTGACACTTAATAGAGAGAGAAATATAAATTTTGGATACAAAGCATTGGAGTTTGCTCATTTTGGATTGGCATTATCGCCCCTATTTTCTCTCTCCTAAACTTCGTTTTGCTTTCTTCGGACCCTCCAAAGTCCTCGCTTGCAGCTCTCGTGTGTGCTTCCTATATTTTAATTGATCTTATTTTCGTTTATTTGTTTGTTTTCATTGATGTGTTCGATATACTTCTCTCATTACATTGATCCTGTATATCTCGTTTGTCATCTCTAGAAACACACACACACACGCTTGACTTGACCTCTGTTTTCACTCTGTCTTCTGTCTCTGTCTCTCTATAGATTTTGGTTTTTGTTATTGTTATTGAAGATCAAAATGGCAAATGCATCTGGGTTGTTTACACCTTCAGTTCCAAGCCTCAGGAGGGGGGCTCAGTTCCAATACAGATATATCGATCTGGGTTTTGTTCCTCTGAGAGAATGTTGAAGACGGTACTCTGCTCCAGCACCATTCATGGTTCTGAGAAGACTCTCTCTCCTTCTGAATCTAGACTACCCAGGTCACTTTTTGCTCTTCTTTTTATTAATTTGTTAGTTGAAGAGGGTCTTTAATGCAATTGGGTTAGTATGTTTTGGTTGTTGGTTGGCAGTGGAGTCAACAGCTTTGATTTATTGTTCATCTTGGATCTCTCTCTATATAAGGCTGTTAATTTTTTGTAGTTTATATATGGGCGTTGTTGTAGAGAATTTGCTCATGTGTGAGCACTAAGATTGTATGCATGCAGAAGAACTTCGGTGGAGTTGACTCTTTTGTTGATATTCTAATATTGAGATCTCATGAATTGATAGTATAAGTATTGTTGCTTATTCTTGTTAGAGAGGGGCAACGATGCTTCTGATTGCTAGTAGGAGCTGGATGTGTTTCAATCTTCTTCTTTTGAGAGGAAGGGGTTATTCATTAATGCAAATGGTGGTCTCTGGGTACTGGTGTTAGGAGGCTGTTTATGACATTCAGTTATAGTTTTTACATGTGTTTGATAACAGCAGCGGATTGTTCTTATTTTGGTGGAGGTAGTTTGAAGGGACAGTTTACTTTGATGTAAATTAAGGACGAATTGAAATTACAGGATCTTCAGTCTTTACATTATGCGACACTTAATTTGAAACTTATTGTAGTGATACAAAGATATTTTCAGTCAATAACTCCAAGTTATATGGTTTGCTAATTGTTCACGAGCAACTTTGAGGAGAAGTAAAATTCGATGCAGCTTACTATCAAAATGTTTATTAGAACCTAGGCAAGTCGCTGAAATCTCCATTGCTTAGTTGGAGGTTTGATTTAGTGGTGCCATAATTGTTGGATAGTTTTTTCTCATTGGAGATGTTGCCAATACTCGCATGTCATTGTGGAGTCTTGTGGCAATAAGTTTTTAGGTTCTCAGCTGAAAATGGTGAGAGTTCATGAGGCTGTACTGCTTTGTGAATGCAATGAGTCTCAAATTTAAGAAAAGTGGAAAGTCTTAAATCTTTTTCCCTACAGTCAAGAGAAGATAGACATTCTTGATATTGCTAATGTTCTTGTATTTAAGTGTCTATCGGGATCCACCACTGTTTATATCAAAAGATTGGGGGGTATTGCCTTTCATTGTGGTCCGTGCATTACTTTATATGCAAAGTTTGGAGGTGGATTATGTCTAGCAGAGGGATGATTCATCTTCTAATGACTGGACAAATTGGAGGTCTGAATTTTATTATATTGAAGGTTGCTTAAAAACAATGTTCTAAATTTGATATGCTATCTAACAAATGTTGGAAGAAAAGCGTTTGGTTTCTTTGTAAGTCAAAATTATTTTGTTGGTGAAGAGTTTACATCTCTAGGTTGATATTTGTTTTTGTTTATTTTGATTCTTTTTTTTTTTTTTCTTGGTAATGCTTTGGCCCAGGTTACATTTGTACATTGTAGAGTTATGGGTTAAACAATCTTCACATCACTAAATCTCAAAGTAGTTAGGTTCTATATATGTTCATGATCTGTCTAAATAGTTCCTTGGTTGTGTAACCAATCAATTGTTTGACTTACCCCTGGCTAATGGTATGCAAATTCTGTACAATAGTACAATAGGTCCTGCCTTGCCTAGAGGCACTCTCAATATTGATTCCTGATTTATTCAATGAAATGAGACTTTGGCTTTCAATATGAATATCCAACTGATCTACATCACCTTTGCTATTCTTGTACTAAATAAAATTCATTACAGGCTTGTCAGTAAAGGCTGCAAGTTAGTTGGATGTGGATCAGCAGTGCCTGCTCTTCAGATTTCTAATGATGATCTTGCAAAAATAGTTGAAACTTCTGATGATTGGATTTCTACTCGAACTGGAATTCACAATCGACGAGTTCTTTCAGGTTAGTTGATACTTGTAGTGTGGCCTAAATGTCATGGATAGGGTGACTGAATTTTCTGGAGGCTGAGGCTCTGCTTAGAGCTAGCTCAGCCTATTGTTTGTCATGTTCAAAAGCTGAGATGGAGCCTTGAGGAAGGTGTTCTGCCTTACAAGTTTGAGCCTAGCTGGTCTAGGTTTGATTGTTTTACTACATTTAGAATTCTATGATTAGCTTTTTGTTTTAATAATGAAATATGATTGAATTCAGGTCATGCTTATTATTTTAGTAGAATCTATGTTATTGTTATGCTAGACTTCTGATTTCTATAGCTTCTTTGTTATGCAAAATTAATAGTCTCAGTTTATGGTCTTCTTATCTATCGAATAATGGTAACAAACTGCAAAACTTACAGTTGTATTTTTTGGCATCTTATATCTCATATAATGATAATTTATATTGATCTTTGCTTGTACAGGCAAGGAAAGCTTAAATGGTCTGGCTGTTGAGGCAGGAAGGAAAGCTCTTCAGATGGCTGAGGTTGAGCCTGATGATGTTGACCTAGTCTTGTTGTGCACATCCACTCCAGAAGATCTTTTTGGTGGTGCTCCTCAGGTATAACAGCGCTATGGGAATATATATATCCAACCAAAACCACTCTAAGGCACATGAAATATGTTATATTCCATTCCTGAAGTGGATCTGTGCTTAAGGTTATCATTGGATAGGGTTGTATATTTTTTGCATTCCTGGAATCTTGCACGTGTATGATTATCATTGTATGATGTGTTTCAAATAGAAGAAATTGATTATTTAATATGTGAGTCTTTAATGAATGAAACTTTGATTTGTAATGTAGAAATTTGTAAGATGTCCATTAATTTACTTGCTATCAATATTTAAAATTCTTCATGTATTTCAAATGTTCTTTAACTTAATTTACATGCATTTTAGTATCTGAAGTAAGCTATTTTATCAAATAGTGTTTGAACCATTTGATGATGTTTGTTAACTTGTCTGTTTGGTACAGTTCGCTTTTATCTTGATAGAGTCCACTCTCATGTTTGATATGACATCTTAACAAGTGAATTGCTCGCTCCAATGAACTTTCAATCTTTTTATGTCAAATGTTCTTAATGGTGTCCACTGCAAGATTTGTATCTGTAAGCCTGGTTTGGTTGAATTTTGAGTAGTGTTTGGGCTTTATCTAAGTTGAAATAACCCTATTCATTATTTTAGTATCTATCAACCTTGACACTTTGCGAACCGTGTCAGCATATTGCAACTTTCACTTCCTCTACTACGAAGTTTACTAATGCCAGCGGTCATGTTATAGTCTTCCTTGTAAATTGTTCAGGACAACATCTTCAGAGCAACTCACTATGAAAATACAAACTATAGACATTTTGCTCATGAAGTACACCAAATGTATATGCATGTGTTGTTCTGTGTTAAACTGATTCTGTAGAGACAGACAAATGATTCTTGCTTTGCAGTTATGTTGGTATATAGAATGCTACTCAATCAGTTCAAGAAGGATACTAGTTTAACCTATACATTATGTCCTACTGGTTTCTGAGTGTCTCTATTTTTCTCATTATGTTACAATTTCTATGGGACCAGATGTTTCAACATTGGCTTTCTATCAGAAAGTTTTTGCATTGACTCTTTTGTTAACTGTATTAGTATGTTTCTATATATGTATTTATCATTGTTGAAGATTGGTCTGTGATTCTCTGGATAATTCATGTAATTTTCTTCATGTTTGAACCATAAGGTAATCAAACTAATTTTATTGGGCTTTGCATATTTGCATCAATAATACCAAAACAACAATACAATGCAAAAGTAAAGTGCCCAAGTTCCTCCGGTTAAGTTTCTCTGTATTGGCTTGTAATTGCAATCATGATAAGTTATTTATGCTTCTCTTTCTTTGTCTTATTGTAATTGTCAGATCCAAAAGGCACTTGGCTGCAAGAACAATCCTTTGGCTTATGATATTACAGCTGCATGTAGTGGATTTGTGCTGGGTCTGGTCTCAGCTGCCAGTCACATTAGGGGTACAATTTTATTTTTCTGTAGAATAGGTTTCAGTTGTATATTCCAAGACTAATACAATCAAATCTCACCTCTTATAAATTGCAGGAAATGGATTCCGTAATGTTTTAGTGATAGGGCTGATGCTCTTTCTCGATTGTTGATTGGACGGATAGAGGAACCTGCATCCTTTTTGGGGATGCTGCAGGTGCTGTGTTGTTGCAGGTAGAATTGTTAGCTTGAGGTGTCTAGACATAATAGTAGCTATTTGGTTATATGAGTACATACTACCAAGAAGAAGAACATAAAATAATGAAATTGAAGATGTTCAAAGCTATTTGTTTGAAGGTGTGCCATCCAAACATTAGGTTCATCTTACCTTTGCCTTGTAGTGCTCGGAAGAAATTCAATGAAGGAAGAAATTCAATAAAAGAGTTGAACCGTCTGCAATTCATACTTTATTTCGTAAAAAAAAGACACTTCCTTATTTAGTCTTGTTTCTGTATCCTGAATTTTGGGGATTAGATGTATCTGATACCTGGATACTCGCCTCAACGTTCGTACCAATTTGTGTGTAACTTGCTCTTCTATCATCTGCTGGCAAATTAAGAAGAAAAAATCAACCTAGGAAAGTTTCTCCAACAATGCATTGTAGTTTCTTTAGATCACTAATCTTGACGGCAGCCGATCGGGGCATCTCCTATATCATCTTAAATGCAATGTTTTTATAGTGTTACTCTGCTGGTAAAACTAATCAAGCTGTTTAAGTATATTTTTTTTTTTTTTCCATTATGGTCTTCTTAATATTGTGAGTAATTTTGATGTAAAGTCGGTGGATAAAAGATAGCTAAATGCTTTTTTCTGCGCGATAGATGTTCATTTCATCTGCAAAACAATGATTATTCTGCAGGCCTGTGACAGTGAGGAGGATGGTTTATTTAGTTTTGATGTGCATAGTGATGGTGAAGGCCAAAGGTATGTGCTTTTCATTTCCTATGAACATACTTTTTTCTCCTTTCTATGAGGAAGGTGAATGAGCTGTGATCCTCCTTATTCCAGACATCTAAATGCGGGAATTAGAGGTGATGAAACCGAAGATGCTTTGGGTTCGAATGGTTCGGTGTTATTCCCTCCTCATCGCTCATTTTATTCGTGTATTCATATGAATGGCAAAGAAGTCTTCCGTTTTGCTGTGCGAGTTGTGCCACAGTCAATTGAATCTGCCATGCAAAAAGCTGGTCTCGCTATGTCAAGCATTGATTGGTTACTGCTGCATCAGGTATGGAATAAACAGTCAGTTTTGATTTGTATTTACCTGCTTATCGTTCATTCCGCCATAGGTATCTACTATAACAGTTAACCAAACAATATTTTCTTCTTTTGCTGTCTCTATGATTTTATGCCCATGATGTTGAACTATGAGAGTATTAAGCTGTCAAATCATGAAGAACTAAGATTAATTTGATGTATGAGATGGTCTAGGCTTTCTCTTTTATATGAGTTAATAGGCATTAGTAGCTTTTGAAGCAACTGAGCCAGCGGATTTTTATTGTCAGCATCTATGAAAGTGAAAGCTCCCATGGTGAAACATAAATATTTAATTGGACTACTTCATTATCATGAATCTTAAATTTGCCTTAAATGCTATAAGCAGATCGTATCTACATGGTTACCAAATGACTTATTTAGGCAAACTGATTGGCTGATTTAAAGAGAGTCTGCGGAATGATGCAGAAAATAGGTGCTCGCCGTAAAGTAGAATTTCTGTGAGTTTGAACACACGCCTAAGATTTGTCATTGACATGGATGACACTGTGCATACATGCATGCATCACTTGTAATAAATTACCAACAGGGATCTTGTTAAAGAAAAGAATAAACAAATAGTGATAAAAGATTGATAAATGCAGGCAAACCAAAGGATCATAGATGCAGTTTCAACACGTTTAGAAGTTCCATCAGAACGGGTTATATCAAATTTGGCAAATTATGGTAACACAAGTGCTGCATCTATTCCCTTGGCATTGGATGAAGCTGTTCGAAGTGGGAAGGTGAAGTCAGGCCATACTATCGCAGCAGCAGGCTTCGGTGCTGGTCTAACCTGGGGTTCTGTTATTCTAAGATGGGGATGAAAAATTATATCCGACCAATTACCAGTAAAGAAAAGGAAGAAAAATTTGTTATAGAGGGCAGTTCTTCAATTCTTGCTTCCCATAACATATGTATCATGGATAACTGGGGAGATTGCAGTCGCATAACTCCATCAGTCCCCGTTTGTTTTTCTGCATTTTGTTACTTCCCAGTTGTGGCACTTCCAATAAACTCTATTCTTTTGTTTTCTTTAAGTCTTGAAACTCACATTATTTCCATCTTTGTGGGCTATATCAATAATGACAGCATTTACGTAGTCCGTTGTACAAAAATTTGGTAAAACTGTACAATTTTGGGTTTTCATTCAAGCTGTGAAGAATTATTTTTCTGCCTGTTATATCAGACAGTAGTACACAAACGATGGTACACAAATTAATGTATAAAAATCAAACACCATAAGCATCCCAAAACTAAGTTTATTATCTCAATCCAAATACAACACAAAAATTACCCATTTGAATTCTGATGAGTAAGAAAGCTATAACTATTAATAAATAGTGTAGTTACAAGTATAATTAAAAAAAGAGCAACAGACGACAGGTCATTGAACTGACACATCTTTAAGCCTAGAACTGATCCTCTCTAAAGTACCGTCAATAGCAATATCAAAAGCATCCTTAGTAGTGGTCTTCAATCCCAGAGTACTTGCATGCCTCCTATACATAATTCTTGGCATCAACTCAATAACTTTCTCCCTCATCTTCCTCACCTTAGCTTTTGGTATACTTTGCAACACATCAACAATTTTCAACCCTTTAAACACCACCTCTTCCTTTGGTATATACACAGAGAACTGCTCATACAACTCAGGAGGCAAATGCCAACCAAACTGCGATCTAGCCGACTGCTCCTCAAAGAAAACAGGTATACAACCAGCAACAATAGCATCAAAAGTTGACCTCCTAGTCGGGGTATCCCCTGGAGGCTGCAAACAGAAAGTAGCTCGCAACATAGGCTTCATGTACCCAATAGGGTCATGCTCACACACCCCATTAGAGCAATCCACAATATAACAAATCTGTTGAGTGTTGACACCACCCACCAAATCACTACTAGTGGTGTTGTCTTCACATTCATTTCTAATACTCCTCCTAATATTTGGAGTAGCAGCAACCCCACCTCCTCCTGCAAACAGCATCCAAATACTCCTCCTCGAGTTGCTGACCCTCTTCAACCATGACTCCAAAAGCAGAGAATTTGACGGATGGAAACTGGTCGGATAAGGCACGGCTTGTTCTTGCCAAGACCAAGCTCTGGCCTCTAAGACCAATGCAGTGACATTGTAGTACTCTGGCAGTTCAAGAAACGAGGTCCCCCACAAGGGTGGATCAGCATTCAATGGCTGTGAGAAGTCCCAAGCCGGCCTTGCCATCACCAGGAAATGATCATGACCCGAGTACCGATCCCATATCTCCGCCGAGTCGCTGCGGAGAAACTTGTACAATTCGACACCGTGCTGCCTGCTGGAGTTGATTTCAGGGCCGTACAAGTACTTCAAAGCGTCAAGAGCCGCGTAGTAAGGGAGGTAGATGGCGTTAGCCAGAGTGGGGTCTTGTGTCAGACATGGGTATTCAAGCATCCTACGATGGAAAACCAGTTCCAGCAACAAGGGGTCCGTGCGGTACCAGCTATGAGGACCGGTTTGTGGGTTTTGGGCCCCAGACCGTGGTTTAGTAAATACGGACAGAAATTGTCATAAAGATGGTATTCAGAGCAGTTTGTTAGTAGATCCAGATTGAACTTTGATGGTAGCCGTCTGATGTGGATCCAACGGTTGGTGCAGTCTGACGCTACCGTCGGGATATCATAGCAAAATCCTGATTCGATCAGCCAGATCAAGATGAAGATGATGATGGAAGCAGGCATTGTAGATTCACAGGCCACAGGAAGAGATTTGGATATTGGTTCGATGGTAATGGAAGAGGAGTGTTTTGGTCATTTTCCACGATAAAGTAATGATATGTGTTTTTTAAAAAATAAAGTTGGACACTACTGGAACGTGACAAGATGCTTTTACTAATAATTTTTTTTAACGTCTTAGATTTGTTGTATTGTGTTCCAGTTTCCGAGTTCTCTGTTGAAGAAAGAAATTTGATGAGAGGGGAGGGAGATTTTAGAATTTAGACAAACAAAAATCATACAAAAATAAAGCAAGATGTGGTAATATAACAGTAACTTACAAATTTTGACAGATCCACGTTTGTCGGTGAGACGGACCAACTCCACTTTTACATTTACATTTTACAACCAGGCCCACTCTATGCGCCGGCGTTTTCTAACTCTTTTTCTTATTAGCGCCGTTAATTCCATTTTTTTTCTTCTTTTTTGTTTTTTAATTATTATTATTGGACCGGCCCATTTATCAAAAGGCCGTTATGAGAAACCCCATTTATCAAAAGCCCGTTATTAGAAAACCCATTTATCCAAAAGGCCATAAAAAGACGCATTTCTCAAGAATCTCCAAAATCATAAAAAAAATGCCCAAGGCTTTCCCGTCTTTCTTCTCTCGCAAGAAACCACAGCAAGAAGTAGGTTTCAAAGAATCCTACACAAACTGGTTCAACACTCTGAGGAACAATCTCCTTCCTCTGATAAATCAATCCCTCTCTTGGTCATCTACGCCGAGCACTCTTGTTTGTTCGCACAATGACCTTCTTCTCCAACACTTGCTTTCCTACTACGACGCGTTGGACCTGGCTGCTACACAACACCACCTCCCTCAACTGCTCTTCCCTTCTTGGCGCAACTCTCTTGAAGTGCCCTTCCTCTTTCTTGGTGACCTCCACCCTTATCTCTTCACCAATCTTCTCCGCTCATTTCTTGACCAAGAAGATGAAGAAGAAGATGACATGGGTCAAAGCAGCGAGTTTCTTGATAGGCCCTGGCAAGTTGTGATGGCCTGGAAGGACGTGTCGAAAGGCTTGATGAGCCGGGTGGAGCAGATAGAGTGTGGTCTGAGGCTGATGGTGCCTGCATTGACGGACAGGATCAAGAAGGTGCAAGGTGGTTTTGTGGGGAGGGTAGCAGAGGATTGGGTTGGTTTTTGTGAGGGCAAAAGAGAGGGTGTCAAACTTGTTATTGAAGAGGCGATGAAGGAGGAGATGGAGGAGTTGGTCACTGTTTTCATGGATGCCAATAGATTGAGGAAGAGTGTCATCACCGAGATTGTTGGTGCCTTGACTGTTTATCAGGCCGCTCTTTTTCTTGAAGCTTTGGCCCAATTTCTTGTTGGGTTTAGGGACCCTGATTTGGTTGCTGAGTTCAAACGCACCAACAATTTCGCTATCACTGGAGGGCTCCATCTTGGCTTTTGATCAATTCAATTTCAATCTTGTTTTCTCTTGGAGCTCTATTTTGGGTTGATTTCATTGCATTGCTGTTTTTGATGTCATTTGTCATGCTGGTATCTTAGATGATCACCGAAGCAATGAATAGTTATGAATAGTTGAGAAGAATAATTTCTATATAACTTGAGCCATTTGTTTTGTTTGTTCTAATGCTATTTAATAATGTGCTGCACTGGGCCATCTCATTTTGTTATAGCACTTTGGCCCAAAATTATGGATTTGCAAATCCAGCCCATCTCTATAGGAGGCATTATCGTGTCTGTCATGCAGCGATGGATTTTTTAATGGTTCTAGTGCTGTTAGTGTTTGCATACTTTTAACTGCTGCAAGGTTTATATATATATATATAACAATTGTGACAAGTTTAATCCTCTAATAGTTTTATCGTTTTGAATCGAGGAGATGGTGTTAGTGTGTGTCTTATAATTAACCATCCGAATTTCCGTAGCATCAATTCTGATGAATCTTTACAGTATATTTTTACCATACATCACAATCGAAACCCTCAGATCAGTAGAGGTAGGTCCATGTGGGAGATTCTTTTAAGAAAAAGAAGCATTAATGACCTAGCTGAGTTGGACCTTAATTAGCTTAGGTGCCAAGGTCGCTGCTAGTGAGCCAGTTGGGTTTAACCAGTGGCTTAGAAAGGATTTGCTTTAATGGTGGACTCGTGGGAAGCTAGACATTAAACATCAACAGATGAAGAGAAAAAAAATCATATGCAAGCGTATCATTTTTTTTCAAGCTTGATATGCTGTGATTTAAAGAAGTTTCAGGTTTCAACGTACCTAACAACAGAAATAGGTAACACTATGTCTGTTGTTAATATGATTTAACAACTCTACTATGTAGGAAGAAAAAAACTTCACGTTTACATGAAACTGTGCCAAATAATGTCTTCCAGCTGATCAAGAACAGTAGCAGGAAAATTATTAGCTTTAGTCACTTTTAGGGCTCTGCTTGATATTATCTAATATCAGGAATCATTCCAAAGTGAACTCTATCAGTTTGTAGTTAATTTGATAATATATTTTCTTGAATCATATATAATAAGACCAAACACCAGTACTAACCACCTGAAACTTAGTAGTGATCATGTTACTACTCTAATTGTTGCTGATGCTGTCACCTGCATATCATGGACACTATTTTGGGGCCAACAAGGAATATTTTAGAATAGTTGCACAGAGAGGAATCAGAAATGGAAGTGGATTATAGCTTATCTAATATATTTTAATCCATTATTCAGTTATGGGTACAATTTGAATCGGAATATTAGATTAATTCCACTGGATGATGATGCAACGCATGTCAAGGAAGCATTCCTTATCCACTCAATCAATTTGGGACTTAAAAAATTTTGATCAAGGCATTCTGTTTCCTGGTACTCCTATCCGCCCACAACGCCAACTTCCCTCACTATCCCAGTTGCATTTTAGTAAGGGAGTCATTAGAAACAGCTTCACTGTGAGGATTAGATTGTTAATTATTATAGCAATTAGGCATGCAGTTCTGAGCCAGAAGAACAGATATGTAACCTGGAGATTTTGTCGTCTTTTCTGCTCAAGTGACAGTGAGCTGTCTTATAAAACCCTGAATACATCCTGAGCTTGACTTTGAGTGAACCTGAATTACCTGCAGTGGCTGTCTATCTTAAAATTAACACGCACATGCACACTAGATGTATACGCCTATTATGGTTTGATAAAAAATCCTGGAAGCTGTTTACTGATGATGATTCACAATTTAGACCTTTTTAAATATGTTATCCTTTTGACAAAGAGCATCTTCTTGGCATCTCTTGCTCATACAGTCACTGTTGCAATTTGCAATGGCTAATTCAGAAACTATCTTCTCTTGATTAATCCTAGGTAGGTTTTATCTCTCTCTTTCTCTCTCTCACACACGCACAACACAAGACACACCGAGTGTTTGAATTTTCCTTTGAAGCAACTTGCCTTGCTTAAAAAACATGGTCAACTTATTAATTAAATTGTAACATACAATTAATATATAGAGCAGTGCATCTACTATGTTTGTATTTCAAAATACCTGAATGTGGTAGTTACCAAGATCCAATTAACAAAAACCATAATTTAATGTGGATCCTCCATGCTGTTTTAACTACTTTCAACTCCCACATGAAACCTAACAACTTCTCAATTATAAATAATTATCATCCTGATTGCACGCCTTCTTTCTACAATCCAAAATTAAGAAGCTTAGAACATGTTTCACAAGAACATTAAATCAATTAATTCTGACTCCTCCATTGATAAAACAACATTACCAAAATTTGTCACATGGGCATATGACAAACCACCAAGTGGCCGACAGCAAGAGATGTTAAATCAAATAATTGATCGGAAATTGTCATTAGCAAAGCTAGCTAGAAATCACCTGTCAATCCCCCCTATGTATTCGTCTAATTAATAATTTTGAGTCCCTGTTTATTTTCAAGTAGGTATACTAAATTAGTGAAAGGTCACTATGCATATTATATAGCTTTAAAATTAATGTCAATAGTTTCTTTTTCTTTTGTATATAGAACCGGGTTGGTGCATGCACTTCAAATGATAAAAAGACACTAAACTTGATATTTGATAGTCTGCAGGTAGGGTCGACAATATATCAATTTCACATCTTTGTGACATGCCCACATTGCATGCTTAAAATCAACAGGCTCTTCTTGGTCCCCATTAATATATATATAACTAAAATCTTTTTATAGATTTCCTTGATCAATGATCTAGACATGCAATGCTGGTAGGCTTGCTATTAGCTCTAGTTTTTTTCAAACAATCACAATGATGCTAATGAGAAGCGGGTTTCGGAAGAAACCTGAAAAAGGGACTCGAAAAGCAATAGAGAGTCGTGTGATTTGAATAATCAAACCAAATCAACCTACCAAATGTGTGGTCATTTATGATTAAGTGTTGTAAGACCAAACTGTTGGGCACCGCCTATTCTACAATCTACGCTGGCCTGCTACTCTGATTAGTGTAAGTATGTATAGCCAAGTTTCTTAGTTTGACCGCATTTCCTTTCTTTTATGGGCACTGCATCTTCCTTGTAAATTGTAACTAATGTCAAACTGTATAAAACTCTCACTTCGTTTCATTAATGATGTTATTGACTATGATGACGGGGCTGTGTTATTTGTCAAAAACTCAAAATGCTTAGATGGGTAGCTATTTCCAGTCGTGGATACAATTTTATGTTTTTTTGTTTAAATTCAATTCCTATAGCATCCTAGGGACGTTATTGATAAATATGTACCATGTTTTATGTAATAATATTACAGACTATTCTCAATGATAATTCATATCAATGAAAATTATGTTTCCTCTTTAAATTCAACTCCTATAACATTATAGGGTTGTTGAGAAATATGTACTAATTAATTCCCTTATATCATAAGCTCAAACATTTGCCTTTAACTAATATTTTCATGTCGATAAAATATCAAAATAACTAAAAAATTTTCTACCTTCAAAAGTTTTTTTTTTTGTTTTTTTAATGTAGCTGAGTCATGCTTAGGTCACAACAACCATAATTTCAAGTTTCAACTTTACCCACATACAGGGAATACTACATATTAATATTATTATTATTATTTTACCCTACCATATTATGTCGGACAACTATCAAAACCTATATAATATAAACTCTAGATACAGTTCAGATTACTATTCTTAAAATTGGGAGAAGTCGACCCATATATTAAATGAAAAAATTATCACAATTAAGGACATTAACGCTCAAACCATACATCACGCTTATAACAAGCGGATAAAAAGGGTTAAGTCGTCGCACCAACCCACTGAGCTCACACATTAAGCATTTATTGTCGTGACTTTGAATGAATTGATTTTGGCATGCATAAACAACAATAAATGTGAAAAAAAAAAAAAAAAAAATCATTAAAATTTACAAACAAATATAGTGAAATATTTGACAGGGGTGCTCGTAACATGTGAACCTGTCCATTCATTAGAATGGTGAGGGTTTGCTACCTCTTAAGTTGCACAGTTTTTGTTTTTTATTTTTTATTTTTTAATTTCTTTAGCCGAGTCATGCCTAGGTCATAGCAACCATAATTTCAACTTTACCCACGTAAAGAAAATACTACTTATTAACCATTTATTGTTTTGCCTTTGAATGAATTTGACTTTGACATACATATACAACAATAAATGTGAAAAGAAAAAAAATCGAGATTATTATTATCATTATTATTTTATGACTGAGACAAGCCCAAAGATAAACCAAAATCAAACGAGGTTTAACTCTAAGGTATGGTTCGGAGAGCGACTTCGGTATGGTCCGGAGAGCGGTTTCAATATGCAAAAGAAGGCCCACACAGGATGAGGGGACAATTCACATATTTTTATAGGATAAGAGAGTGATTTATTTTACTGTTGGTAAGAGATGAAATAGGCACCAAAGTCAGTGGCATTACCACCACACCACTGACCAACTCTCAACCCAAAATTAAAATTTACAAACAAATATAGTGAAAGTCATTAAAAAAAAAAAGAAATTAAAAAGGGTGCTTGTAACTTGTGAAACCTTTCCATTCATTGGAATGGTGAGGGTTTGCTTCCTATTAAGTTGTAAAGTTTTTTTTTTTTTATTTTATTTCCTCTTTTTAGTATGGGAATACATATCTAGACTTTTTATTAATTATGGGTGATTTTAATAAATTTCATATATCCTCTACCTGTTTGCCTTACTTTTGGAAAAAAAAAAAAAAAAAAAAAAAAAAAAGAGAGAAAACTTAAAGCCCAAGAAAAAAGATTCCAAGTGAAGACATGTATACTCTTCAAAGACACCTTTAATTCTTGAAATGCACCGCACCGTTTCTCCTTCCTAGTTGGATTTTTAACCTTTGAATTTGGATGGAGTTTGCCTTCCATGGCCTCAATTTTCTTCTCCAAACGACCATCCACCGATCGGTCCGCGTCATCCCTGACTCAATGCCTTGTTACACATTACATCACCGGCGGTCATCGGGCAAAGTTTCATCGTAATATGTGCGTGGGATGGCGGGGGTCCACGTCTTTTTTGCGCGAAGTGTCACAGTTGGAAGGCAGCAGTAGTAGTTAGTCCCATCTTCAAAAAGTATATGTCCACGTCAGCACGTAACGTCAATGATTGGAGGTACAATCACAATTGCCAACCGTGTGTACCCAATTTTAAAGTGCGTCGTGGGCCCACGTGTCACTTCTCTTTTACACTCTGGACAACGTTTCAGTTCGTGCATCCGAGACGGCTCCACCCACCACCGTACTTCCTTATGTTCATACACACTTCTGTTATCACTGTTAATTGTAAACACTTTTGTTCTTGGTAAGAGGCAAAATCATTATGTTGTCATACTTGGAAACGGAGGCTTTTTGTTTTATAAAGAATTTTCATGAAAATATTTACGATAAACCAATTTTGTAAAGGTTACTGCAAAAGAACAGGGAAAACACAATTAATACTAATGAAAACAAAAGTAATTAACATTAATCACGTTTCACATAGGTGTATTTGTTCAGATGATTTTGAAAGTATCCATATTTGATTTCAAAGAATATTATGCTAAGATTTTTTTTTTTTTTTCTCCATTTGGTTATTGCAGGACTCATGATTATTAATGAAATTATATACTAAGAAACGTGCCTGTGCTAGAAATATAGCAACTCATATTAATTGTGATTTAAAATTGATCCCTTACAATCAAATATTCTTTCCCCATATATCTTTCATCTAGAATATAAGAAATTCGTGGATCTATAAATACATTTTGAAAATGTAATGTTCTTTATCTTTTAGTTTGTTAGAACAAAAAGGATTTTATGCCTTTCAAGATATCTTGTTTGAAATGGTTTTGATATTATCAAACTATCTTCTAGAATAATCAAATTAAATCTATATTATCTTTTATTATTCTGTATGATTTTTTCTTTTTTTAATCAACTCTTACTCAAACATTAAGATCAAACTTCAAGCCAGGAAGTCTTATTGATGAAAAGTATTGTCTCAGTAATATTATGGGACATCCTTCCTAGTGAATTATTTGTTAAATTTTGTATTTAGAGTTTGAAAATAAAAATTTTTCATACTCATGAGAATTGGGTATTGGCTGCCTTATCAAGTAAATGTAGGCATGTTGTATCCATATTAATCTGTATAAAGTACAAGTGAATACACAATCCACCTTGTTTGGTCCATGATGAGTATAGTTCCTCTCATATAAACCAAAATGTACTCCGAACTCTGAACCCACCATGCCAACTGGCAACAAGCCAAGTGGAAAATGCCCTCTCATTTTTTCCAGCTAAAAAATCCAGCTATCTGCGAAAAAACAAACAAGTTTTCATTATTGATATTTGATGCTCACAATGCTCCTTCTTCTTCATCTAGAAAATAAATAATAATAGCGCTCTGCAAAAGCCAAGTCTACTGTACTAAACCTGCAAACAGACAGTGCAATGCAATGTTCATTTTAGTGACATTGATTTTATCGGCTCTATTTAGATTGAATAGTCACATCATGATCAAATCGTATGATACATATTTCATGAAGGTAGATGGGATTTGTTTGGTATCACCTGAAATTTTTAGTTGGCAAAGGCTTAATGTGGTTAAGAAATGCCAACCTTTACCTACTATTTGTGTTTAATTTCAATGTCACCATGAAAAGATGGATTTAGAACTTTTACAAAAAGTTTTTATTTGGTAAGCTTTCTAATTTTAAATCTCTACCTAATAAAGTTTGACATAAGTACTCATTTTTTTTTAAAAAAAAAAAAAAGTTTGACATTAGTAACATATGGGTCCTTCTTCATTTTTTTATGCTCATGAGATTACATAAAATCTGATAGATTCACTTAATATATCACATCTTGTTTAAATTAAAGAATGTGTACTGTAAACATTTATTATCATTATTATAGTTTTCAGTATATAATAAAGTTTCAAGCTTATGCTTATGAAAATTGTATGCATAGACTATATTATAGTGGGTAAATTTATGATTTTTTTTTGTTAAAATCCGGACATTTATCACCTAAGAAGCTCTAAAGACGAGAAATTATCAATAACAAAACCTTGTGGTTCCAGTTCCACGTGATTTTAAATAATTAAAAACTGGAATCATCACTCTCTCTAAATCGCAAACAAATTATAAGGAACTGAAACCAGTTGGAAACTACGTACACCTGTGTGAAATTGGACATGTGAAGTCAAATTTGGAACCCACCAAGTCGAGAGAGCAAGAGGTGGGAACAAGGAGAGAAATTGTTTAATGTTCAAATGCTGATAGAATTCAAACATTAATTGCCTCGATGTGTTAAATTTTCTCCAACGAATCACTCATCATCACTAGCTGATTCCACCATTGTTTTGTGCCGTCTTTTGTGGTTGATTAAGAAAACGAAACATTATTATTTTTAGTCCATTTCGTGAATCTGCCAAGAAAGTGTTTTAATTGAATGGTTAATCAAAGTCATATTGCACAAATTGCATGGAACTTTCTTTCATGCGCATGGCTCAATCACCCTTCTAGTCAAAAGTAAATTGAAAACAACAGCATGCTTCGTGTAAATTTCAAAATGGTGACTTTTCACTCTCCAAGTTTTGTGCCACTTGTGTAATATTATAATATTAAAATGTTTTTTTTTCCAAATAATATAATAAAGTGATTGGAAATCTTTATATATTTACTCAACAATAGATAATATTGTAGTAGTTAATAATCATTTAACCACATCATTTAAATTTATATTTATTTATTCATTCTCAAATAACAGTAAAATCTAAAAAATTATATTATGGACTTCATTTTTCAATAAATTGAATGAAAGTCATTAAAAAAAAATGAATAAAAGTTGAATGTCAAATCATATTATAAATGATCAAGTAAAAATGAATATTATGTATTTCACTGTAACTTTACAATATAAAAGGTAAAGCCTATTTATAAACCAAAAAGGAAAATAAGATAGGTAGGTGAATATTTTATACAATGCAATTAGAATAATATATTCTCTGTAAGACAACTAGAATAATATATTGCACATATGAAAAACAAAGTTATCACAACAATAATATGACATATATGAAAGAGATTGATATGGTAACACCATCGCAAACACAATATGACAAGATAGATGAAACTTGAGTTAGGAAATAAGTCATTAAGCAGCGGTGATCGACAGTAAAATAAAAACAAAGACCATGGCTGAAAACAAAGAAGTGATTAAGCAGCGGTGGTTGACAACGGAACACATAAAGAAATCCTGAATATTTTTACAATATATAAAGTGAAATCTATTTATAAGTCAAAGAGAAAAATAAAATATACGGATGAATATTTTATACAAGTCAACTAGAATAATATATTAAATGTAAGTCAACTAAAATAATATATTGTATATATGAAAAATAGGGTTGTCATAATAATGGTATGACTTATATGGAAGAGATTGATATAGTAATAGTAAATATTATCAATAGCGATCCGTTACTAAAAATACTCATCATATATAAATGTTGAAATCTTTTACTTGAAACAAAACGCAATAGTTATTTTTCAAACAAAAATAATAATAATAAAATAAAACGCACATGTTACTCTCTTTAATGTAATTGCCCCATACATGGCTTAATTATTTAGTGAGACCTCATTGTCATAACAAGTCGATTTGAACCTTATAAGATTGTGCGTCCTTTTAAAGCATCAAGTATGTGATGAAATGTCAATGGTTTTACAACTTCAACCATGGACCGTTTATTGCATTTATTCTACCTTAATGATTAAGGTTTTATTATTTATAGTATACATTCGGCCACAAAAATGCTTGCATTAATAAGCAGTTATCTTATTTTCCCTTTGTTTAAACCATTGCAATTAGATAGATGTTTGGAAAAAGATGACATAATTCAAACTTATAATCTCTAAAATGTAAATTTAGGATTTTTCACACATTATCTTTTAGTATGAGTGGTTAAGTATTTATTTTGACCTACAAATTTCACTTTTATCCTTTAAAGCATAAGACGTAGATTCTAAGTTGCTATTGACAAGAGATATCATCTCTTAAGTTGTGGGAATAGTCATCCGAGTTACCCATCAGTGATTCATTTCGGCAAGTCTCAATAATCATTTGACTCATAAAGTATTAGCCTTAAAAAAAATGTAGAGCTTTTAATTTCAAATATATATATATATATATATACAGAGAGAGAGAGAGGGCTTTTCATTCAACCAACTCATGGTAAAAAAAAAAAGTCCGTTTCATTTTCAACACTTCTTTCTCTCTCTCTCTCTTTTTTTTAAAAACATGGATTATTGTCTTTTTAATAAATAAAATTCACACCCATTAATGATCTATCCAACCAAATTGAAATTGACTTTGAATAGAGATTCAATCCCATCTTTTTCAACTTATAAAATTGTAAAATGAGCTTACGTCAAAAAAAAAAAAAATTGTAAATGAGCTGTGAGCGGTGTCCTATGGTAAAAATTACATTTTGGAATGTGAGTCTTATATTTACCCGGTGGTTCATATGTATTGTGGCAAACAAAATGTATAATTGATTAGCAACGCAACCTAAAGTCAAAATGACTTGTAGAGGCACGCTTGATGCCCGGGTCCAACCACTAGCAAATCTTCTTCTTCTTCTTCTTCTTCTTCTTCTTCGTGAATTTGGTAGAAGATTCCTCAGCGACATCAAGAAAACAGCATCCAATCCATCTCTGGGCTCCACGGCCGGTCCCTGTTTGAACCATAACTTCATGAAATTTTCAAAATCGCCCGATTTTAGTATTTCCAGCTAAGCTAATACTAAAGTCGAAGCCAATTTGCCAGGTCGGATCACGGGACACGTGACTTCCCTCACGAGATTAGTGCAAGTTGAGCCGTAAAAGCAAAACCACTTTTATAACCTGGTAAATTTCTCAACGTCATACCCCAAAAGTCTTCCATCTCTTCACACGTGAGTTTCCCTTCTTTTTCCCTATATATATATATTTTTTTTTTTTTTAAATACTCATTTTTGCTCTCATTTATCAAAAACAAAAAGAAAAAGAAAAAAAATGAAGGTCACCGGCTACGACTGCCAACTCTTGAGGATGACACGTGGCCAGTTCACTCAGATACGGTCAGATGTGGCACCATTTTAATAGCATCAAACGGTTCACTTACACGTGTCAGTCAGCATTAAAATTTAAAATAAAAAAGGTCAAAAAAAAAAAAAAAAGAGCAAGTGTTGTTCCCAAATGGAGAACCAAGTTGTCTTGTCAAACACGTCTATCAAACTCTATAAATACCCAGCATTTTCACCTCCGTTCTCCTTCCTTCGTTTCCTCTCCCTTTTCCTTCTATATTTTCATTTTCTTCACATTTTGGCCCCCCCCTCCCCTCACTCCTTAGGTGTTTCTCTTTCTCTCTCTCTTGTCCTTTCTTTGTTCCCTCTCTCTCTTCATAAGCCTCTCTGCTTCTGTTCAATTGCAATCGATTCAGGTACGTCATCTTTTTCTTTTTTTCTTTCTTTTTTTATTCGTCCAAATGGAATACAAAAACGCTGTCGTAATCAATATCATTAGTATCGAGAACCATGTCTTCGTTTTCGTGACGTGAAAATAAAAAACGCGGTGGTTGTTTTGATGAATTCCAGATTGTTATCATAAATTTGTTTATAGGTTTTTCGTGGGTCCATTGCTTTAGAATTTACATGGCCTATGGCGTTAGAGGAATTGATTTTCTGAATTATTAGTATTTGTTTTAAACTATGAAAGAAGATCCATCATCGTTGTGGAGCTGTTGTTAATATTAATTAAAATTAAAAAAAAAAAAGACGATTTTGACGGCGCATTTGTTCTTGTTTTGATATATAATTTTTCTATATTTTAGTGTGAAGTTTCTATGTTGTCGGTTGCTATATCTAAACTGGCCGTGGACAGATGTTGAAGTGTTTGAATGAACCAACTCTATAGGCTGTTCAGGACCCCCCAGAAGTTTCTTCAACATCGACTTGGTGGCTCCGATTAGCTGATCATTTATATAATAATGCCCAACAAAGTCTCCATTTCTTTATATATAATTTAATTGTTTATTCACTTTCATGGTGAGGGTTTGGAGATCATGGCCGTTTTGGTAGTTGCATCGGCTTTTCATTGCAACAAAATTAAGTTTTGTTATTGCTGTCATGTTTTAATATATTTTTTTTGGTTTCCCTTTTTTTTTTTTTTTTTTAAATCAAACTTTGAAAGGGATGTATTAGATCTACAAAGGGAAATTACGTTATTGGGCCTACACAGGCCCGCTGTTGGTATCATGTACATATGTGTTGACATACATATGGACACATATGTATATTTAATTATTATAATAATTATTATAAAACTATAAATTGAATTTATGAAATTGGTGAGTCTGACAAATTTTACTGGGCTTTTATATATATATATATTTTAATACCCAGATGCATCTAGATGAAGATTATAAATAACAAGTAACGCATGTCATCGTGGACGTGATGTGGAGGACAACTATTGATGATGATGGGTTCATTATTTATATATAATTTTGCTTTTAGGATTTCACATTTCATTAATTGACATATCTAATATTCTTGATTTTTACTACTTTTTATAATTAAGTTTGTACAGATTGCAAAGACATTAATACAGGGATTGGGTAGTAGACTGTACCCGAACATCTTCTATTACAATATTTTCTTGCTGGATTATTATTATTATTATTATTATTATTTTGTTTCAGGGGCACATTTCTTCTTCATTTGGTGGGGATGGAGAAGTGTTGGATTTCTAAAAGGAATGAATCCTTGAAATAAGGAAATTTAATAATTTTCCGTTTTGAAAATTGAGAAATAAGGAAACTCAATTTTGACAATTGAAAAATTTAAGGTTCATATAAGGCAAATTGATACATGATTAAAAAGAAAGTTAATTAATGGTAATTAATGAGGGGAGTCTACGTGCTTATATAAAGACCTCTCCTCTCATTGTTTCAATTATTCCCAACGTAACTCCTAAAGTGAAAAGTGAGGTTGTTAAAGAATTATTATTCTTTTGGGTGTAATTGAGATCTGGGTTGTGAGGATTTGATTTGAATGTTTGTAAACACTTGTTATTTATAGGTTTGTGCATGTAGCCTACTTTGGTTGAACCATATAAATTTTGTGTGTTTTTGTCTATTTTATTTCGTTATTATTTTTGTATTATTTTATCTCTTCATTAATCTAGTGTTTTGGAAGGATTATTTCCTAACAAGAAGTTAATTTCTTTAGCTTTAACAGCAATTGTGATTAGGCATATATAACTTGTTATTTTTAAGTGTATTTATGCGTGAGAAAAACAAAGTATTTTGTGACTCTGATGATGCCTCTATATCTACTGTTGTTCAGGCTGATGTAAGGCGCATTTTGGTCAGCGTCTAAGCTAAAGCCTCATCAAGAATTGATATTTCCACTAATGACGTGCAGTCACTTCCTATAAATGTGGTGTAGCTTTGGAGATGAGAAGGTATAAAAATATTACGAACCCGCATTTTGTGTGTTTGTACTTGCTTTGAATAGGTATTATTGTACCGATTTTAATTTTTTCATTGCTTCATCATCAGTTTTCGGGAGGCCTGCGCTTGATGGACTGCTCACCAAACTGCAGTGACAAGAAAACATTGAAGAGGTGGTTTTTCATAGACAAAAGGGTTGGGTAAAAGAAGAAAAAAAATCAGATTAAGGTTCATAGTTGTTGTCTTTGACCTAGTGTGTCTGTCGGTATCAATATCATATAGTTTATAGATCATAAGTAGCTTGCAAGTGATCTGGAGTCGATGGAGTTGAAGTCAAATCATGCATCTCCTGTTCTAACTGATCCAGTGCCATTGAACAAGTCAAGACTAGGCATACATTCTAGTTTGATGCCATTCTCTCAGACAGGACCATCCTTCTCTGGCAAGTATGTTACCGTCACAAGAAAGCTGGATGATGTTAGGTCCAATGGCTGGCTGGATGCCATGAAATCCTCATCACCTCCTCGCAAGAAGCTCAATAAAATTTTCAATTCTGAAGTCACCTCTGATGATTCTGAATTTGCCTACTGCTGTTGGCTGGTAATAATCAAACATCCTTGTCAATAATCTATGTTTCTTGTTCATGCAGTATGTTTTTAAATTTTCTTCAGTGTATCATTTGTTCTGCTGTTTGTTCATATATTTGCTTCTGATTGTGCAGCTCAAGTATCCATCAGCACTCAACTCTTTTGAGCAAATTACAAGTCATGCAAAGAGCAAGAAGATTGCTATTTTTTTAGATTATGATGGGACTCTTTCTCCAATAGTTGATGACCCAGATCGTGCCATTATGTCAGATTGTGTAAGGACTTGGCACATAACTTGTTGCATGTATTAAAAAATTTTTCTTGCTTTCGATTCAATATTGTTACTGCTTTGTATGTTCATCCCTTGAATTAGACAAATTATTGTGTAGATGCGTTCTGCAGTAAGAGATGTTGCAAAGTATTTCCCAACAGCAATTATTAGTGGAAGAAGCCGCGATAAGGTAGATGGAGGAAACTTCATGTGTTAATTGAAGAATTTTAATGCATCAGGGTTCATTTATTTATGTTTATAAAGTTATCATCTGGCTATTGTTAGGGTCTGACTCAATGTATTTCTATCAGGTTTGTGAGTTGGTAGGACTAACAGAACTCTATTATGCTGGTAGTCATGGGATGGACATTATGGGCCCTGTCACCCACACTGTGTCTGCTGACCATCCGAACTGTATTAAATCTACTGACCATTTGGTAAGAAATAATTAGACAATTGCAAATACCTTATTTATCAACCCTGCAAAGTTTGTAAAAAAATGAAAATTCTGGGGAATTTTTTCAGTTCAAACTTAATATTGTGAAAACAGTAAGTTTTTGTAGATCATTTCTCTGTTCTGATGTGGTAGGGTAAGGAGGGAATTCTTTTCCAGCCTGCTGAAGAATTCATACCTATGATCGACGAGGTACATAATTGTTGTGTTTTTATATATATAGATCATGCATAAGATGATTCTACTGCTGTGGGACAAACTGATTCAATATTCTACTGTTCATGCAGGTTTTTAAAACCCTTGTCGAGAATACTAAAAGTATCAAAGGCGCAAGAGTTGAGAATCACAAGTTTTGTGCTTCTGTACATTATCGTAATGTAGAAGAGAAGGTGAATATTTTTATATCTTTGATAGCATAACTACTAGTTTTTTATTTTTTATTTTTCCATCAATTAGCTTAATATTGGACCGATTCTTAATTTTGAAATTTTTTCTGCTTCTTTTGTCTTCAGAATTGGCCTACAATAGCTCAGTGTGTCCATGATATTCTTAAAGATTACCCTCAGTTGCATTTAACTCATGGGCGGAAGGTATTTCATTTGGACAGCTTTAGATTAATTTTCCGGTTCCTCATATTGGTCTGGTTTGTCCAGAACCAAGTTATGTTAGTTTGAGGATACTGTCTCTAACGATAAATCGTAATTGGCTTGTTTTGCTTGAATTTCAGGTTTTAGAGGTCCGTCCTGTGATTAACTGGAATAAAGGAAAAGCAGTCAATTTTCTGCTTGAATCTCTTGGTACTTTCTCCTCCTCTCTCATACAAACATCTCCTGTTAACACTTTTGCAGAATTTGATTATCACATGTGACGATTTTCATGTATTGTGCAGGGCTAAGTAATAGTGATGATGTGCTCCCAATATATATCGGAGATGATAAGACTGATGAAGATGCATTTAAGGTATTGCCACTTTAATCTCATTCCTTGGGGGTTTTTGAGAGCTCTTATGATCGCTCTCTACGGTGCTTCAACATAGTAAGTAATAATACGATATTCCAATTTCGTATCTCTTAGGTTTTACAGGAAGGGAATCGAGGTTATGGAATCCTTGTATCTCCAGTCCCCAAAGAAACAAATGCCTTTTACTCTCTTAGGGAACCTTCAGAGGTGAAAATTCTGTTTTACACAAAGTCTCGCATTTACTATAATTTTATCCTTTCTATTGGTTTCAATGTTGATAACCACAGCTACCTTACTTGCAGGTCAAGGAATTTCTCTCATCTTTGGTGAGGTGGAAGAAATCAGACGAAGAAGCTGAATGAGCTATATATAAATCAGAAGATGAGCACAGTAATCTGCATAGAGAATTTGACTATTGATTCCAAATAAAATCGGAACTCATTTGGAGCGGCTACCTAATTTGCAGTCTTAGTGAAAGAAGCCAATTTCAATGATTAGTTGTTTCAATTTTTTAGTGTTAGGTAATTTTTATTTTCTTTTGCTCCCTGTGAAGCCTTTCTTTCAGTGGATGGTCTTAGTGTTTTCTTTTTTCCTTTTATCTGTTTCAGTTGATTATTGAAATTATATCTTAAGCAATTATCCTAATATAATCTATTTTCCAAATTCTACGAGTGTTTGTTGAATGTTGTGCATAACATAACATTATGTTAATTTCAAAAAAAAAAAAAAAAAACATTATGTTAAATTACAGTTAACCTATGGTATTGTATACGGTTTTATACAATTACTAGCCATTGTCAAGGTACCAATTTGTCGATGAACAGGGCGGAAATTGCGAGAGGAGATGTTCCTATCACAAATTATTAAAACACTAACTTTGATTTATTTGTTGGCCATTCCATCACTAAAATTAAAGGAATTTGACCAAGACTCAGAGAGAGTTGGCAAAAACTCTGTTCAGTAAGTGAAAAAATAAGACATCCTAATATACAAATGCACCGATGATTACTATTATTTATAACCCCACCTTAACCATATTTAATATTATTTACAAATTGTTCTGATTGATACAGCAAGAATCTGTCGTAGGATACTTTGTTCACGGTTGTTCAGGTAGACCAAGTCTAACCCCACTATTAGAGTCTGAGGAGTATTGTTAATTTTCACTAAAAGATTCTGTGACACCTTAAAGGGCTCCAAGTCTATTATCTATGCCATACCCAACCCGACCTAACTAAGATGTTTATTTATTAATTAAGGCATTTATTTAGAAAAAATATAATTTGTTTTCTATACCTCCTCCTAATTACTCAAAGCCTGATTATTGAAACTTTTTTTTTTTTAATCAAAATAAATATTTTTTACCACCAAACTACGTATTAAAAAATGAATTTCAACCCATATATATTAAATAATGATTGCCAATGGATATATAAAATTACATATATATATATATATAATAACTAAGATAAATATTCATACATAAAAAATGGATTATAAAAAAAAAATCTGAAAATGAGGAAAATGGTAGGGTGACAGTGACGTGTACAAATATCTGCAAAAACATTATACACCTATGCAATAATAACATAAAAAAAAAGTAGAAACAAAAATCAGTAGGTGGTGGTATACTATACATATAATAGGCGAGTGTGATGAGTTGAGTAACTGATCTGCATCCCAAAAGCAAAATGTCAATTACATTGCAATCTCCGTCCTCCTCCTCTCGTCTCCCTTCAGCTTTCTGTCTTCTCTCCAGGTAACTCTATTTTCCTCTTTTCAAACATATGCTTCTTCTTTATAGTTAGTTTCAATTTCTTCAATTTTGTTACAGGCAAGAAATCTGAGGCTGTTCTCCACTCTACACTTCAACTCTCGGAGGTCGTTCCCACTCATTCGCTCTTCTTCTTCTTCTTCAATCGATGCTGGTCAGTGTGTCTTCCTCTTTCTGTATTCAGATATTCGCGTTACTCGTTTCAAATTGTTGTTGTTGGTTTTTTTGAAGGATTGAGTACGGAATTGGATTCCGTGTCTAGCTTTAGCGAGATAGTTCCTGACACTGTCATTTTCGATGATTTTGAGAGGTATTTATCAACCTTTGAAATTATTTCTTCTTTTTAATTCTACATATATTTTGTTAATAATTTTAATTTGTATTGTGTGTGTAAATATAGATTCCCTCCAACGGCTGCTACTGTTAGCTCTTCCTTGTTATTAGGCATTTGTAGCCTCCCTGACACCATCTTTAGAGTAAGCATTTCGATTTGTAAATATGTGTACATGTAAACTAGGAATGAATGCCGTGGTGATCTCTTATTTAGATCTAGTTTTGTGTTTGTCTATAGAATGCTGTGGACATGGCTTTGGCGGATTCCGGCTGTTGTAAGTTTGAAAACTCTGAATTGAGATTGTCCTGTTTCTTTAACAAGGTTGGTTTCGGTATGCCTTGTTATGAAATACATGTGGTTTTCCTTTTGTTCTTTTTTCCGATTGACTAGTGGTGAGGTTGACAGTTCGAGATGCATTTATAGGCCTTGGTAAATGTTGGTGGTGATTTGGCAAAGCTAGTACCTGGTCGGGTTTCGACTGAAGTGGATGCACGGCTTGCTTATGACACTCACGGAATTATTAGGAAGGTATTGTTTTCTTTTCTATTCTGTTTTTTGCCATTTTACGTTAAAGAAATGATGAGTTGTTTCTATTGTTTTGTTTGGTTACATTTCACTAACAACTTGATTGCTGAATGCTGGTGTTTGACCACCTGCAATGCAAATAATAGATAATAAGTGTTTCAATCTGAAATTAGCCATAAATATTTTCAGATGTTTTATAACTTGGTTGCCGAATTGAAGGTGTTTTAATCCTCTTTTTTTTATTAAAAAAAATTACTTTCTACTTGACAGGCACTTTTTTTTTTTTTTAATTATTTATTTATTCATTTATTTAATCAACTTTGGTTTATTTGTGGATTAACCAAACACAGGATTTCATTGGTGTTCTTGTGAAAATTGCAGACCTTATAATATATTCTTCTATTTTGGTTGATTTCTGCTTCTAGAATGCGAATTCCAAAAGATTTATAAAGTTGAGTATGCAGCAGTAGGAAATCACAATAGATTTTTCTTAATGGTGTATTTATTGACACAATGTTAATGACTCATTCATTTGTTTTATCTTGGTACAATATTTAGTTGGGTCACTGGAATATCTTGGCAGTCGGGCTTTCCATGCCATTGCATTGATTCACAATTTGATGAAAGTAGTTTATCAAAATATGCAGGTACATGACTTGTTGAAGTTGTACGATGAAATTGATGTTCCTCCAGAGCGTTTGTTGTTTAAAATTCCTTCAACTTGGCAAGTGAGTATCTGATGAAAATAGGCTATATATTGGTGACTTCAAAATTTTGTTCATTAATTCCATCTTGAATTTAATCTTCTTATTGCGCGTCTTTGGCTTATCACTTATTGATTTTCTGTTCAGGGAATAGAGGCCTCGAGATTGCTCGAATCTGAGGGTATACAGACACATGTGACCTTCGTTTACAGGTACATACATAACAGAAAATGGTCAGACAAATGCTTTAAATCTTGACGTCCATTTGATATGGACATAGTTTGATTTTGAAGGTAAGTTTATCCTTGAAGTACTTTAAGCCAGAATTTCACTAATAAGTTATATATATAGTTCTCATTTGACCAGCCGTGACTTTTGTTGATGGTAATGTCAGTCATGGGGTCTCTTAATTCTTCCCTATACCTTTGTTCTGTATTGCTGATACACATCTTCTAGAACTAGTTAGGAAGTATGTCTACCGGGATGTGGGTGGGGTTGTTTGTATATCCAAGGTGTCTCTCTTCCTTCATGTAAACATCTTTTTGTGAAAGATGGAAAAGCAAAGCAGGGGCTTTAATATTTCATACATCTAGGCATCTGTTGGCGAAAAAATTCAGCCATATTCTACGTATTTACCTGTATCATCTTTATGAATTATATGTTAAAGCTCCATATGGGATTGTTATGTAAATGTTGTATTTAGCATCTTGCAATTGTCTTTCATACGCATTCCTTCTGTTTGGGTTACTTAAGAGTTTAATGGTACATGTAACTTATATGTTCTTTCTTGGCTTCTATCTATCATTAAATAGTTGTTGTCATTTAGCAATTTCCTTGGAAAGAACTCAGAACTGATAGCACTAACATATAGTTCTATTCTGATAACAAGTCATACAAAGTTCTATTAAGTATCTTTGATATGATCCTTTCCTTTTTTAATTTATAAACACTCATATTGTAGTGGCCTTTACTAACTTTTTGTGCTTTTTTAAAGTGTCATAATTAACTTTGTCTTTGTTTCTAAGTTAAATAATTTATTTACTTATTTCATAATTATTGGCTTGGTTTTGTGTTCAGCTTTGCTCAAGCTGCTGCTGCTGCTCAAGCTGGTGCTTCTGTTATTCAAATTTTTGTTGGCCGCCTTAGGGTAATTATTTTCCTAGCCTAGCAAACCTTGAGTTTAGTCATTAGTAACATTGTTAAGGTGTAAATGTTCTCTTTCAGGATTGGTCACGCAATCATTCCGGTGACCCCGAGATAGAAGCTGCTCTTAAAAGAGGAGAGGATCCTGGGTTGGCTTTGGTTAGTTCACTAATGTTGCCCCTGGATTTGGAATTCAAGTTGTCTCTGTGGCATGATTTGTTTGCTAAATGATACACAATATCCATAATTGCTAGGCCTAATTTTTTCCTTAAAAGAAAAGTCACACGTACTCAGTTCTGGTTGTTTTTATTTTGTTTACAATTTCTACCAAATCATGAATTGTTATCAGTTTTGGTGTCAAGCTACTAGCACCAGAATCTCATTTTACTATTTATCCCTATATAGATCTGTACTAAAAGTCAGTGTGTCTCTGTTGAGCAGTATCATTTGCTCTTTTTGCCACTGAGGTGCACCTAGTTGTTAACCATTCCATCTCAGTCTGATTTCCTCATTTTGCCTATTTGTTCCAGCAATGCGTTTAGAATTTTAGGTGTACCTTTGCAAGCCAATCTTGCTATCTCTATTAATTGAAAGAATAATTATTGTATGAAACCAGGATACGTTGCCTTTTTTATGCAATGATGTGGTTAAAGTGGACCCACCCCCAACTAATATGAGAGGGGGATTTATGGTGCTCTTAAAGAAATTATTCCATTTACGCACCTAAAACAAAGTAAAAATATATGTTTTATGAAATACATGTTACTTTGTGCATCACCAAATGCATTTCATAACATTAATAAAGTAGATTCATTAACATGCATTCAACTCTGTTGAATCACCCAAGTGACTAGATGGTTTTTTTGACAATTGTAGCAGTCAACAATCGTGTGAACTTGTCTACTATTGTCTTTCAGGTGACTAAGGCCTACAATTATATTCACAAATATGGACATAAATCAAAGTTGATGGCAGCAGCAGTCCGAAATAAGCAAGATTTATTCAGTCTTCTGGGGTAATGATATGTCCCACTATTGATCCTTTTCAACCGTAAGTTCTTAATAATTTTGATGTCTGGAATGACCTTTGCTTCTCATGTGGTCTTTGCTCCTATTTCAGGGTTGACTATATCATTGCACCATTGAAGGTACTGGAATCTCTCAAAGAATCCGTTACGGCACCTGATGAGAAGTACTCTTTTGCTAGGAGGCTATCCCCACAGTCTGCATCCTTGTACAATTTTAGTGAAGAAGAGGTCTGCATCCTGCTCAACGTACATTTTGTTCTATATCGTAAGCTTATAGTAGTTTTTAATTTATTCAATCATTGGAAAATGCAGTTTCACAATGCTGAATACAAGATAATAACCTAATATTATGTTTGCACTGGCATGCTACTGTAAAATGATCTTAGTGCATCAGTATTTACTAGTTGCATATGATAAGGACAAAGTCGGGGTTCGTATTCTTATATAGATAATCTAAAACCTGTTTCAACATATTTGCTAATTTTTCACATGCAAGGTGAAAGGCATTGTGGAACAAGAGACCCAAGTTTTTAGTTTATTTCTTTTATTACCTGTTACTTAAATAGCCTGCCAATATATAATAGCCTCCTTCTGATAGACTTTTTGGTTCACCAAGTCGTGTCCTGTTCCCATTACCTGGCTATAACTGAAAGCTGCAAAATTCTATTGTTCAATTTTTCCTTGATGGCATCTTAGAAGTTTCTTTCTCATATGGATGCAAAAGAAGGAAAAATACAGTTTTTGTGAATGGATAGGAAAAATATCATGATTGCTAAAACTAAAACCAAAATTTTGTTGAAACTGAATACTTAGGTGTCTTATAGAAACATTATAGCATTTGTTTGTGCTACTATAATCACCCATTAACATCACTGTAAATCTGCTACCACCGCTTATCCCACCAATGACAATGCGACCACAATGATAACCAATACCTCTTCTATGTTAAGGATTTATCATGTTATTTATATGAATTATAGTGAATCTGAAATTAACATTCTAACCAAACGAAGTAAATTTATAAGCATTAAAAATATAAACAAGAAAACTACTTTAGGCTTATATCTAATGGCTTAACACCTCAGTAATCATCTTTCACTATGTCTTTAAATAATGTGTACACAAATAATCTTTTCTGAGGATTAACATCTTGAGGTAGTATGATGACTAGTGAAAACAAACGTTAAGAATAATCTCACCATAATAAATCCACTTAAAAGTCTGTAGCATGAGGTAAGACTTGAATCCCAAATATCTCTTGGTTCAAACAGATTCAAAAACGGAACTGAAAACTTGGACCAAAGTCAAACTACATTTTCTCCCTTGCTACTGCATGCACACTCTCAACTTTCCTCTTATGCTGCACTCTCACACTCTTTTCTCTTATAATTTTCTCAAGCTGTAGCTGCAAAAAGCATCTGTTTCTGAATCTCTCATAACAAGTATCCAGAATCATGTGATATTACATAATAGTAATTGTTGGTCAACCACTTTTAATTGCACTTGAAGAATTTATTCTTTATCTATTAATATTGTGTAAACTGTTTTTGTGGGAGGAATCAGACCACAAAATCCAACAAGCTCCCCCTTTCAGTCTATGAGGGAGATGCTATATGACTCCAGGTACTGGAAGTCTATGCTAACTGTGTCGGTGCAGAATTTCATTTCTTTGAGAACTACTTCGTCATCTTAATGGTTCTCCTCTAGCTTCCACTCATTTGATAACCCAAGATACTACAAGTATGCCTCTTTAGTCTTTACAATTCTGTCTTTTATGAAGGGATTATTTAACTTCTTGGCAAGTCCTCTTTCGTTCATGTTGTGTAACTATTCGTCCCACAAATCTGAAGAGACAGTTTTTGTTGCATTCAACATATTATTTTGCATCTTCACTTTTGTTTTATACAACTTACCACTTGCTTCTCCTAGACCAATTTGTGTGACTCGATCTAGTCATGTGAAAAGTTGATACAACTTTAATAATAAAAATTAAAATTTCGAAGTGCAATTAGGAGTAGTGGCCAATCAACTTGTACTGTAATTTAATGAGCCACTTGTTACGGAGCTCAAAAGCAAGTTGCGGCTGGAACTGGTGAAAATTTTGTACAGAAAAGTAAGGATAGCAGCACAAGAGAAAAACAGTGTGTGCTTGCAGCAACGAGGGAAAAAATGTTGTTTGTGCTGTCTTTGAGATTTCTAGGATTCTAGCCTACCTCATTGTACAGTATACTAGGAGGTTTTATTATGATGCGATTATTTATATTTATTCTACAATCATAGTAGATTGGGTTGTTGATCCTAAGAAGAGATTATTTGTACACCCAATATTTTTTGATACAGTGAAAATTCATTGACACAGTAAAAATCTGTAAATGTAGAGCTAAAGTTGGACTACATAAATTTCTGTGTCATTTATATGGTTGTGCATGTGTAGTTGTTTACTTGGTTGTGGTTAATTTTATTGTTAAGTTATTTGACATTCTATAATCCAAAGATATTGGAATGAATTCTAACGGATTAAAGCCTTGACTTGGTGAGAAAGTAAAAGTTAATTTGTTGCTTAATATATTTCACAATAATGTTCTGAATAGACTTAGTGCAATGGTGAACTTTGTTTGATTATAAGACACTATCAAGCATTTGTGCTGCCAAAGGTGTCCTTAATTCTTTCTAGGTCCCTGTCAAAATATAGTTTGGTTGTCAAATCCAGTACGCCACTCATGGAATGGCCTAGAATGGTTTGCTAATTGATCCATTTTTCATGATCAGCTTACAAAGTGGGACCAATTAAGTCTGGCATCAGCTATGGGACCTGCTTCTGTGGAGCTTCTGGCAGCTGGACTTGAAGGATATGTTAATCAAGCAAAACGAGTTGAGGAGTTATTCGCAAAGATCTGGCCGCCCCCAAATGTGTGAAGTGGAAGCAGATCATGTCTAGGTGGAATAAGGAGACACAAACAGCCAGTTTTCCTGGCTGCATCTTTCTATCTATCTTTGTTTAATTTTCTCTTGGTTAGTGTTTGGCGTTTTGTCAGTTGCAGCACATGTTCCTGCTAGGAAACTTCTTGACATGATCATTTAATAGGATTCTAGTTGTGTAATGAAAATAAATTTTCTTTGCTTTGACTTGTGTCCTGTTGTGTAGATGGTAGTATTTTGTGAGTGTGGATTTGCTGTTTTTGGTCCCCTCTCCACGACGCCAATAATTCTGTTGCCTACTGAAAATTGAGGGATGGTAGTCATGGCGACATGTTAATGAAATGGAAAAACAAGAGTCATGACCTAACTTTGTCTTTCATCTTTTCATAGCGTATTTATTGTCTTTCTGTTAAGAATCCTCTGGCTTGTCTATCAGCTACTCCAAGAAAATATTTGCCTAAACTTTGTTTTTTTTACCTTAAATCGGCAATGATTCAGGCCGTTCCTTGGATATGCCGTATGCATTTATAATCTAAAGATGCACTTGATCCCAGATTCTATAATGAAAATGAACGACGTTTAAAAATAAAAATGAACATGGTAAGTTGCACTAACTTATCATCTTTAGTGTAGGAATAATTGCAAGGATGTTCAATCTTTTTTGAAGTAACTCAAACTGCCTCTAGTGTTTGTAGACCACTGTCTAGATTAGCGGTTGACTTTACAGGTGTAGAGTGAATAGGTTCTGTTGTGGGTAAAAGAATATGACTAATTAATCCTTATAGGGCTTGATGTTAGTGTATTTTCCGTTAAATTCAAGTGGTATAGTAATGAAATTTGTTTGATTGGTAATTCATACCGCATGACATGAATTCAATAGAAAATAGGTAGAACATTCCGATACATGCAAGACTCTCCCTTAGTTTATTCAACTTTTTTCAAGAGCTAAGCTAGTTTTCTTAAATTTTTAATAATTAAGTGATATATTAACATAAAAAATAAGAGATAGTGAAAAAGAATTTTATATGCAAGTAGTTTATTTAAACTCAAAATCCTCTTATAAAAGAAAGAAAGGAGGAAAGAAGAAGGAAGAAGAAGGGAAAAAAAAAGGAAAAAAAAAAAAAGAAAGAAAAAGAAAGGTTTTGGGGGGGGGAGGGATGATTCTAAAGCCTTATTTGAGGAGCACAGAATATAGATTGGTAATATAAAGTTGAAATCATTTAATGAACCCTACATTCTTACGTGGTTTTCGGCCTACGTGATGGGCCAATTTAATAATTGTACACAGTTAACTTTTTGAATGTTTCTTATTTCTATTATTTTAGGAGACCTAGCCCTAATTAGATGACTGTTTTTCCTATTTAAAAACTAGGACTAGGTTGGCAGTGTAAATTTAAACATAGATCCATAACTCAGGACTCGTTAATGATTGATGTTAATAAACTTGTTTCTTTAGAGCAAAATTTATTTTGATGGATTCAATTATTTAAAGCTTTCGTTTCGTCAAAAAGTTTATGAGGGATTTGTACATGTAATTTTATTGAAGTTTAAATTTGTGTACAGTTATTTTTAAACTCATGATATCCAATTCACCAAAAATACAATCTGCTCACATCCTAACGTATCAGGATCATGCAGAAGTGTCCGATACAATCACAACTGGAATCGATACTATTATAATGCAGTGTAAATGCAAAGTGGAACAATATATTTCCACTCATATTGGTTCGTCCTACAGTACTATTAACCTGTGTTTATGACCGCTTTATTTTTATTTTTACAATATTTTGCATCGTCAACCATCAGGAAGCCACACACCCATTATTTTCTCTTCTCCGGTCCGATGATTCTTTCACTTCTCATAAGACGCATGTGAAAACCGATTCGCTTTGGCTGTTCACACTCCACAGTTTTATTTGAAGCAACTGCATGTGGAAAGTTGCCGACTCGACCCCCACTGCATGTGGAAAACATGAAACACGTATCAATCAACTGAGGGAGGGCCTATACAGATCCCCAACTGTCCACAATTATTCATGAGTCCTGATTGAATCTGCTTTGTCTTCTCTTGTATCATTCCCTTTGGTTTTTCTTCAATAATGAGATCTCAACTCATTAATTTATCTACAAAACATGTGGCTATGATGAACGTGTTTAGCTTGTCCAACCACATTGTCCAACAGAAAATCGGCATCTGTGCCGTACCTAGTTGTTTTTTTTTTTTTTAATCTTTAAATTATGATTTCATAAGTTTTGAGTGATTTGTGTGGTTCGAAATGTTAGGAACCATTCACTTTCAAATCTGACTCAGCAATTCGATCTCAATTTTTGTTTTGCTGGAATATACGCCCAAACACGTGTCCTGGGCAGACAACACCTAATCAATTTCTACGACTTGTCCAAATGTTTTTAACAAACGAGCCAGCTGGGGCCCCATGCCGAGCTACACGTCTTACATTTCTCTCATTAAAATACTAACAATAATTTCTCTTTTTTAATCTTTCTTCTCGACCCTTCTCATTGTATTGGTCATACCCTCATTGTTTCCAACTTACGCAATTTATTCACTTTTGAGCAAACTCATCCAATCAAATCATCGTCTCCGACTGCCTTTTTCCATGTATATTACGTGTCATTTTTTTTTATATGATAAATTACGTGTCACTTGTTACCATCATTACTTTTTTTTAATGACGAGAAGGAAGGTTAAATTTGAGAATAATAATAATAATCTCAAAAAATTTCATTGTAATTTATAAAAATATTCATTTTATCATTTATAATATTATTTTTATTCAAAATCTCCTCCTAACATTAATAAAAATACTTAAAATATTTTCTAAAGATATATAAAATGACCACAGTATCTTCCAATGATCACAAATTGATGATGAAGTTATAAGGATAAAATAGATATTTTTTGGTTAATTTTTTAACATTAGAGGAAATTTTGGATAAAAATGAAACTATAATGATAAAATAAATATTTTTATAAACAACAATAAATTTTTTAGAATTATCTAAAAAAAAAAACCTACCTACTGATTTATGTTTTAATATAAAGATGAAACTTAAATATTTAATGTTTTAATATATATATATATATATATTAAATCACTCTTGCTAAGGAGTGATACGTTTAAAAATCTAGTTCATAAAATAAATTAGAAATTATATTTCTCCAGGATGCCAAAATTCTTATAAAATCTCGTATGAAATCTCATTGAGCGGATTAATCTTCTCAATTGGTGGGTTATACTAATCAAACATTTGCAATAATTTGGATGTCTGCTTCTACATTATCGTCATCATTTACAACTTTACAATTTATTCACTTTTGAGCAAATTCATCTAATCAAATCATAGTCTCTAACTCCTTTGTCTATGTATTAGATTACGTGTCACTTGTTACTATCATGGATCGTCTGAATTGGTGGGTTATACTAATCAAACACATTCCAATAATTTTGATGTCTGTTTCTACGTTAGATGATTGCAGAGCTTACGTATTTTTCACTTAATCCAAATTGCAGAGAAAATTTATTGACCATAATACATTTCAAACTCTTAGCTAATGTGAGGATTGATTGAGGGTAGATCCAAATTTGATTAAATCGAACATATGTATCAAAACTAAGAGCATCTTCAATGGGGCTATGAATTGTTTTTCACAATCCATTGTCATGTCATCAATGTCAAGACAATTGCTTCTTACATGGTATTGATAGACAGTCAAACTAAAAAATGATCTCCAATGGTTCTATTTAAAATCCACACATTGAAGAGAGTATTCAATGTGAGTTGCTGAGTCAGCATGTCTAACATGCCCTCTACATGTAGACAGTCATCTTCACAGTGTTGATTTTTTTTTTTGCTAAGTCAGCTTAACAGTGAAGGTTGACATTTGCATTGGAGAGGGTTTTTTTCACATAATCCTACATGGCACTTTATTTTTCTACAATCCATAGCCTCATTGGAGATGCTCTTAGAGCATCTCCAATGAGGCTATGGATTGTAGAACAATAGAGTGCCATGTAGGATTGTGTGAAAAAAAACTCTTTCCAATGCAAATGTCAACCTTCACTGTTAAGCTGACTTGACAAAAAAAAAAATCAACACTGTGAGGATGGCTGTCTACATATAGAGGGTCTAGTTAGACATGCTGACTCAGCAACTCACATTGAATGCTCTCTTCAATGTGTGGATTTTAAATAGAACCATTGGAGACCATTTTTTGGTTCGACTGTCTATCAATACTATGTAAAAAGCAATTGTCTTGACATTGATGACATGACAATGGATTGTGAAAAACAATTCACAGCCCCATTGGAGATGCTTTAAGAACCAATTTTCACAAATGTTACATTTAACCTTAGTTGAATTTGTTTTTAAAAAATAAAGTAATGAACAAAAGGAGAGACACTTTTGAATCGTGTTGCCTAATAATTAGCACTAAAAACGTGTAATTATGACGGAAAGCAATATCCCATAAACTAAACAAATTATGGACCACAAATCTAAGCAAGCACGGGACACATCCACCATGGTATATATGTTTTACAACACATAGTTTAACAGTCCGAAATAAATCACATTTATGAATTATTGTCTTCGTTAGTGTGATATTAAAAAATTATTTATCATTTTTAATTTTAATTCAAAATTTTATATTTAATTTATGGATATTGTTAGATTTCTTAAATTTTTTATAAAATATATGTTTGAATGATATGATATATGAGTCGTCAATATCATTTTAATTATCAATATCTCAAAATTTATAAAAAATTAACAACCCAACTACCAAATTATTTAAATAAAAAATTAACACAACCCAGCATCATCATTAAATTTACTACTACAGTAAAGAAGAGTCATTGAGAGCATTTTTATTTTTTTTTCCTACTTTTCACAGGGTAATAAAAATAATCTATGGGAATCAGAGTAGTCTAACCAGTGAGTTTCTCTAATTTGACCGTATAATCATTCAATTACAGCACACCATCGAATACATTACCATATATAGCCAACGCACCTCCTTACTCACCACCATTATCTTACTAGTTTTTCTCATCCTCTCCCACCTATTATCTCTGCTACCTATATAAAGCCTTGTCACTTTTCTTTCTTCTTCAGATTCAAGATCAATTCACAATCGCAATGGTGAACGAAAAGCTGATCCCCTCCAATTCAGACAACAACTACGCTCCCCTCCCTGATGGGTCGGACTCGCCGGCCAGCCGCCGGAGTCCAACGAAGGTCCTCTTGGTTGCCTTATGTGGGTTGGTCATGGTTGGCTTCCTTTTGGCATCCATAGGTTGCAATGGAGGATCATCACGTGATGTGCATGCAAAAACTGGTGGAGATGGAGATCTTGTTGAAGCTTCATTGCCCAACTCAAAAGAGGCTGCCACCACCATTCCACACGTGCCAATCTCACGTGGGGTCTCCGCCGGTGTCTCCGAGAAGTCCAACAGCCAGTTCTTGCGCGGCGCCGCCTCCTTTCCATGGAACAACAGCATGTTGTCTTGGCAGAGAACAGCCTTCCATTTCCAGCCTGAAAAGAATTGGATGAACGGTACATGATCTTCATGTTTTTTTCTTTTACACTAAAAAAAAAAAAAAAAAAGTTCTTGTCCTAAAAAGTCCCAGAAAGTCAAAAAAGACCCATACCTTTTTTAAAACAATTGTTGATACAGAAAATCATTTCATTCGATAGTTCTATTTTATTTTATATTTAATTTTGAGAAATTAATATTAGTTATTATTATTAGTTCAAAATTAATTTGGAAATAAATTAATTGTCACATTGTTGAATTATTATTATTTTTTTATGTATTATTACTGTTCTTGAATTATAAGTATGCTATGTTGTTATGGTTGAAGTTAGTCAAAGTCAAAAATTTTGAGGTCAAAATTTTATTTATTAAAGGAAATTAGATTCTTATTTTTGTTATATATTAATTATTAACCAAATAAATGAATAATCCTTGGCAAGGTAAGAATCGTGGTTCATGCACATTAAAAACATTGATTTTATCAGTATTATATTTGTTAGTCTCATCTTCTATGCTGACTTTCGTTTCATCTTCCAAATTGGGCTGCTATTGCTGCGTGGGGCATTCTGCTTCAGATCCTAATGGTGAGTGCAATAATCTTCTTTTTATTTAAGTATTTAACTTTTGTGGACCAAATCTTTCTGGCTGTTGTTACTGTTACTCGTTTTATTTGATTAGACTTTATATAATTTTCCTTTAATTGTACAATTCTACTATTCAAACGTGATTATTTAGTTTGATGTTGAATTAATGTCACAATCTATATAAAGTTTTGTTAACTTCCCATTTAAGGCAAAAGAAAAAAAGTAATACTAGTCCTGCATGTATCAGATAATATTCCAAATTTTAATTTGGAAATGATCGAACAGCTGTGAATTGCTCAATGGAAAAGCTGGGATAAGAATCTGTAACAAGTAAAACTTTCAAATTGATATGCTGAAATTGGGCCACAATTTCTGCAATTCTGAACCTGACCAGGAACGTAAGCATGGTTGGTTCGGTTAAGCCAGCCAGTTAGTTGGTCTAGTAACGACAAGCAATTTTGAAACGACAAGCAATCTATTAAAATATTTTGTAAGGTCTGGCAGATTCAATTGTAGTTTTTCTGAGATCTACGGCAAATGAAACTGGATCCGTATTCAGTCATGCCTAATAAGATCTAGTCAAAGGTTCCTTTTAGAATTTGTTATTTTTATTAACATGTTCAGGGAACGTTACAAGGTAAAAACATTATGTTCTGGTTATTATTATTCTTTATTTTAATGAATCTAAAAATCAACCTGTCAAATGTTAATGTTACAGGTCCACTGTTTTACAAGGGATGGTACCACTTCTTCTACCAGTACAATCCAAATGCAGCAGTGTGGGGTGACATAGTTTGGGGACATGCAGTGTCAAGAGACATGATCCATTGGCTTCACCTGCCTTTGGCCATGGTTGCTGATCAATGGTATGATATCAATGGTGTCTGGACCGGCTCCGCCACCATCCTCCCTGATGGCCAACTTATCATGCTCTACACTGGATCCACTGATCAGCATGTCCAAGTGCAAAATCTTGCATATCCTGCTGACCCTAATGATCCTCTTCTTATCAATTGGGTCAAATATTCTGGCAACCCTGTTCTAGTCCCACCTCCACGCATTGATGCAAAGGATTTCCGTGATCCAACAACTGCTTGGTATACATCTGAAGGGAAGTGGCGAATAACTATAGGGTCTAAAGTTAACAAAACTGGCATATCTTTAATATATGATACAGAAGACTTCAAAACTTATAATATGATTGAAGGAATACTACATGGCGTGGATGGCACCGGCATGTGGGAGTGTGTGGACTTTTATCCTGTGTCGATAACAGCAGAAAATGGCTTGGATACTTCAATTAGTGGCCCTGGAATCAAGCATGTGGTTAAGGCTAGCCTGGATGATGATAGGCATGATTACTATGCAATTGGTACTTACGATGAAAAAACTGCCAAATGGGTTCCTGATAATCCCAAGATTGATGTTGGTATTGGAATTAGATATGATTATGGTTTATTCTATGCTTCCAAGACCTTTTATGATCAGAACAAGCAAAGGAGAGTTTTGTGGGGTTGGGTTGGAGAATCTGATAGTGAAGCTGCTGATGTGGAGAAGGGATGGGCATCACTTCAGGTATTGTACTCAATCCTACCAAATTTTCTCATCACTTATAGCACCGTCAACATCATAAAATATTAGCAATTATTTTTGCATTTGACTGTTACATGTCCTGATTAATAACAAGTTTTTGTGAAATGCTACAGAGTATTCCAAGGACAGTGGTGTTAGACCAGAAAACTGGCACCAATCTAATCCAATGGCCAGTGGAGGAGGTAGAGAGTTTGAGATTGACCAGCAAGGACTTTGATAATGTGAAGGTCACACCAGGATCAGTGGTGCCGCTTGATGTTGGCACAGCCACTCAGGTACTTACTCGATTTACATGTCCATTTCGTAAAACTAAGTAGCATAATTGACTCCAAAATGAAATAAAGCTCACAAGAAACTGTTTGGCAATGTAACAGTTAGATATCTTAGCCGAATTCGAGTTAGACAAGAACGCTGTGCATAACACAGCTGAGACAAATGAGGAGTTCAGCTGCATGGCCAGTGGCGGTGCTGCTCAACGTGGAGCATTAGGACCCTTCGGTCTTCTTGTTCTTGCAGATGAGAGCCTCACTGAGCGGACTCCTGTTTATTTCTACATAGTAAAAGGAAACGATGGAAAGCTCAAGACTTCCTTCTGCACAGATCAAAAGAGGTATACAAAAAAAAAGCCTCATCATGCTTTTGTTGATTGCTTTGATGTGTCACAAACAATGTTTCACATCACCAAAATAACACATTTGTTTCAAAATAGGTCCTCTCAAGCAAATGATGTCAACAAAATAATCTATGGCAGCTTTGTTCCAGTACTAGATGGCGAAAAATTGTCCCTAAGAATACTGGTAAATTGGATATAAGTTTTTCAGCCACATAAATGTTACCATATCTTGCAATTATCAAAACTGAATATTCTCTAAAATGTTCAATAATCCAGGTGGATCATTCAATAGTAGAAAGCTTTGCTCAAGGTGGAAGAACTTGTATTTCATCAAGAGTTTATCCAACAAAGGCATTGTATGGAGATGCTAGGGTCTTCTTGTTCAACAATGCTACTGAGACTAGCATTACTGGCTCTCTCAAAGTATGGCAAATGAATTCTGCATTCATTCGTCCCTTCTCTAATGACAGAAGGCTGTAAAAAATTTTCAAGCATCAAGAGCGTGACAAAATCTCCATACCATTGTTTATGGTCTCATTTGATCAATTTCTTTCGATCAATTCAAAAGATTAAGAAGATGATCACATCCATTTTTGTCAAAGCAGATATGAATTAGCTTCCCCTTTGTCTGTATCCATTAACGCCTAGATTGGCCTATATTAATATCCTTGTTTATTATCATTTGCGGAAGTAGAATGTGTATTACAATTATTATGGGAAAGTCCTTAAAAACTGCCCCTAGTTTGAAAAAATTTCATTTTTTTATTTTAGTTTTGTTTTTACCTAAAATCCCCACAACTATTACCAAGTTAATAGAAAAGTGAAGTTAGGCAAGTGTAGAGTGTAAAAAGACATTTTTGCCCTTGGTTAAGATATTTTTATTTAAAAATAAAAACTAGAAAAATGTAAAATAATATTTAAAAATAAAAAATATAAATTAATAAAGTTGATTACCGTCGTTTATTTCATAATGAGATGGACAGTGGAGATAAACTCATCAAATAAAAATATTCAAAAAAGGGGAAAAAAAAAGAAAAGAAAAGAAAAGAAAAGAGGCCATGGATCCATCTCTATCTTCATCTTCAATCCTAGCAGCAAAAACCATATGAGTGGTCTTTTTGAAGGACTCCCCCGTTGGGAAATTAGAGTAAAAAAGAGGATGATTTTTTGCATTCCAGAATACATATTTATTTGGCTCATATGAGAAGTAACATAGATTTGATGTTGGAAGTAATATATTATTGAAGTTGCAGTTAGCTATGCAACGTCCTTTGAGCATTATTTGGTGAAGGTCTAGATATGTAGCCTTGTCATTCCAACTTGTTTGCCAATACATGATTTGGATGTACATTTAGCAATATTATATTTTCCAATTATTCTAACATTTTTATCTCTGTTAAAATGGCTGCCGAGTCATGAGTTGATAAAAGTATGTAACAAAGTCAACTCAATTTTTGCATTACTTGCATGAAAATATTGAAACAAAATGACTTAGACAATATGGTATTGCTATTAATAAAGTAATGAAACTTATTGTGGCTCATGTGTTATCATTCTAAGAAGCTCTTTGCAATTATATTAGACGTCAGAACCATTAAAAAAAGAAAAGAAAATATCTGATGTTAAGGACTTGGGCCGAAAGTGGTTAAACAAAATTTGTACTTCAAAGAAAGTTATACGAGTTAGTAGTGCTATTGACTACCCCATATATAGCCTAAAAATGCTCATTTTTTTTGAAAAACTAAGGCTTGTTTGTTAAAATTTTTATCATAGATTTAGAAAATAAAAATACAAAAAGGAAAAGTATAAGTGGTTCACGTTTAAATCCCATCATCTTAATAACTCCAATAAATATTAAACTGAAGAATACTTCAAATTATAGTCATTCGTGAGTTTCAATAAATGTCATCATTCATCCCTCCTAATTCAAGTGATTGTGTACCTTTTAATTCATTAATATGGTAGGGTTCAAATTTTATCGTGCGCACTTTACAAGTGATTATGAGAAGTTTTGTCAATTTATTGTGGAAGTATATATCTCTTCTTTGTTGTAAGAGATACCTAGATCTTATAAATAATGATTTTTCTTGATAGCTATTAATAAATTTTTATCTCATTCAATGTCAACCTCCAATAAATAAATAAACTGCAACCATTACAGTGTTATTAACTACTTATTAATGAAGCCAAACACGGTTAATTTTGTATTTTATAGTTATCCTGCAGTCAAATAACATGACCCAACATGGATAACTTCATAAGACAAGCACCTTAAATTAAAAGAAGACACAATTGACAGAATTTTCCAACCATTTATAGCAAAGTGGAACACATTTTGATCATGAATGTGATATGTTTGTTATAATCACATCCAACATGAAAAAGTTTTTGCTCCTAAGCAAAAGTAATGATTCTGCTGAAATTATGTGTATGTTCTCTCTGAAGTCTCGCATGCGTAGCACATCTGGTGGTCACCACTCACCACCCTTATATTGGGGTAAATTATGACCATTGTTTTATGCAGTCTTCCATCACTAAATCTAAAATTAAAGCCGACCATCAATTACATTAATCATGACGGATTTTCACTTTTATGTACTTTATGGTCACATAATGAAATACATTTTAAAAATTTAACTTTTGGTTGAAGTACAAATAAAGTAAACTAGTTTCTCAAGTTTATTATTGATGTCTTAGATTAAACACAACTAATTAAATTATGGAAATGATTATATGATAAAGGCTATTTATTCAGTTTGACTATCTTAAATTTGAATTACTGCATTATTATATCTAAAAAAATATATGTATTATAGAGAGAAATTTGTCTTAACATTGGTCTTGATCATCTTAAACAGTGGCCCGTTTTGAGCCAATTTTTGCCGATACTCATTTTAGTTGGGCTATAATATTGGCGCAATTTTCTGCTGGATTTGCGGCTTTAACTTGGATGACATAAGTAATGTGGGTGCATGGATTTTTTTAATCAACCACATAATTCTATTTTGTAGATATGACTTCCACGCTGGACTATGGTATCCTAAAGAGTCCAAACAATAAGCATTAATTAAAAAACAACATTCTTTATGCAAATTGACAAACTTTGAGACAAAGAAGGTTTTCTTGTCTGTTTCAAATTATAACATTATATTTAAAAAAAAAAAAAATCGGTGCTATATTTTATGGGTGTAAAGGCAGGCTTGCCACGTCATGGTCGTTGTGGATTAGGTTCTTAATATAAAAATTTTTTCTTTTGCTTGTAGCCATGCCATGCCAGCTCAATTAAATTGGACAGGACTGCCATCCAACGAGTTGCCGAATCGGATTGATGTTAGGCTAAAGATCGTATTTAACTTATATTTTATTGTTTGATATACCCTCATCCAAATCAAATAGATACCAGCTAAATTTTGGAAAAAAAATAATATGATTTGATAGAGGGAAATCTTATTTCATAGGATGAAATTGGTTTAGTCGGATGCCTCTCATTTTTACCCTAGAGATCGTAAGTCTAAGTAGTATTCTCCTTCTCAAAATTTTTAACGTAATATAATTATTGAAAATAAAATGTTATATTTTCCTCTCCTCGTCGTCCTTCACAGGATAAATACCTGAAAAATTGATGTCCCAGTGCGTATCCTACCCATCATTTAGCGAGTATTTAATATATATAATTAGCTGGGTATAGTTATCTCTGGGTTGGCAACGTGTGGTTTTTTTGCTCGGCTTATTGAAGTGAGTATTTGGGTTCATCACAACATGCAATATGAAATTCATGCCCAACATTTAAGAGGTATCAATCATTCACCCAGGCCCATCAATCCACCACAATGAGTACACTCATCTCCAATTTCTATTTGGAAATAATAATGCAAATGTTTCCTTAATAACAATTAAGGTCTCTTTACATATCATCACCTTTATTTTTATTATACTTTCACTAATGCTGAATACCAATGTGATTTTAATTAGGATCTGTATAATTTTTCTTTATTTTTTGTTACTTTTTTTTTACTTACTATCTGTCCGATTTATAGTTTATAGAAATGATAAAAATCTACTAAAAGGAGAGAAATGATTACAAGAATGGGGGGATAAATCAACCTACTTTTAGCCGGATCTAAAACAAAGAAGCTAAACAAAACCACCATCAATGAAAAACAACATTTACATTTTGACAAGTCTCATTTACTCTCAAGGGCATTATGTATATGATCCAGTAATTAAAAAAAAAAAAATCAAACCCAAATCATTGTTTATAACAAAATTACCTCCAATATATTACGAAAGGAATGAAAAATGCACAGATTAGATTATGAAGATAGTCCATAGTGCATTTGATTATGGAGATATAGTCCAAAATGCAAACTCCCATGATTGACCATCTTTTAGGTTTGGGCTGCCATTAGTTTTTATCACCCATGATTTTATTAATATTATCAACAAATATCATTATGAGAACCAAAACACTTTTTTTTTTTTTTTTCATTTTAATATTTTTATTAAAATTTAAAAAAAAAAAAAAAAAACTAAATTATATTATGTTATCTTCTCTACCCTCTTCTATTTTCTTCAGTGTAATGCTCATCTTCAACGGCACTTCTTCTTTACAAATGCTCCTCTTGAGGAGCATGAGCCCACCTTAAGCAATTTTTATCTAGTTTTTTTTTTTTCTTTTCTTTTTAATGGTATGGGGTAATTAAAATTTTAGGTCGATTGAAAGTTATCCTAAAAGAGTTAAAAATAGAGAAATTTTGGTCAAAATTAGTGTATACACTAAATTTGGCCATAATTATTACACTAATTTTTTATGTCACTTTTGGTTTTTTGTCTAGTTTACACAGATATATATATATATAGAGAGAGAGAGAGAGACAGACACACATGCCATATGAAAGATGAAAAAATCTTCTCAAGCACGTAGTGTAGCTAAAGATTTACATTATGGCCAATTTGAATGCCATCCACCACAACAAACTTCTTCAATAGCCTGGATAATTAAAGGCGGGTATTTAACATAGAAAGAGATTTAATGTCCAAAAGGCAACACAAAAACATTGTAGCTTTTAAAATAACACGCCGCTAGAGGTAAACCCAAAATTATCAATCCATAAATGTTCATGTTAAATTCATAATATAGAAACGAGTGAGAGACACCAAAACAATTTGAATATCGAGAGATTATCTTAAAATTTATCTTAGATGGTAAAAAGTCATGAGCTACGACAAGAATTTTAGCATAACATTAGCAAAGATTGTTTAGAGCTTTTTGGGTAAAGCAAATGATAAAAGAATTGAATATGCTTAGGAGATAGATCATAAGAATCTAACATCAGCCTTTGTTGCATGCTTTCCACGTATGATATAAACGAACCAGTGAAGAAAATCTTTCCAAAAAGAACTACCAAGCCAACTCCACAAGCATCGAGCGAAGTGACAAGATATGAAAAATGAAAGGTTGTTTCTTCACATTGCCACGTTTGAATCTCAATGACCTCAGTTGGTAAATGGACAATTATAAAACTTCCTTGCAAAAGTTGAAATTGTTGTTGCTGGAGCGAAATTAGACGGAACAAACCAATATTACCCGAGAATAAGTGTGATGTTGACCAAACATCAACATATTTTATTTATGAAAAATCACGCCAGTCCGGCTGCAGCATAATTGATATGTAAAGGTAAAACTATTTTCTGCAGAGAGTTTGTTTGTTTATCTGCTCATCTGAGGTCTTACTAAAAAGGTACGCCACTGTTTGAACCGATAACATATTGATTATAAAGTCAAGAGCTCCACTGAGCTATTGTCCTATTTATTAGTTATCATATAGGGTTAGTAATAATCACCTACACTATTTAATATCTGACATAATTACTTAACCAATAATTCACCTACAACCATCCAACAATTCCCAGCCACATTGAAAGGAATAGTAAGCTTGACTCTTTGAATCAAGAGGTCAGATATTTCTTTGAAAATAAAATAGTCCAACTTGATTAATCTGAAGATAGTTTATTTGTTTATTTGCTGGCCGAAGGCGTCAAAACAAAATTAATCCCCCAATAGAAGAGGAAGGATGAGCTCGGCTCTTGTAATTAAGAGAGTTTAAATCATTTATTTAAAAAAAAAAAAAAAACTCCAACATGATTGATTGAAAAATAAAAATGATGTATTCTCAGTACGTAGATTGCTAAAGAGTTCTCAAAATTCACTTATAATATATAATTATATTAAAATAAAAGTTTAAGATCCTGTTTAATATTAAAATATCATTTTAAATTTGTTATAAACAATAATTTAAAAACACATTTATTATTATATATTTTCTTGAAAATAGCTTTGATGTTATCAAAATTCATTTATAATCTAGAATTATATTAAGAACTTCACTCATAATCTATACTTGCATTAAAATAAAATTTTAAGGGCCCAACTGCCTGTAATGCTCTGCTACTGAACTGTGGACCATATTTAATAACTAGTATTATTTATGTTTTACAAACAAAAAATATAGTAATTTTAAAAACATATTTAATTATAATATTGAAAATAGTTTTTAGTATGAATGTATGATCTCAAAGTTAATTCATATTCTAAATAGTAAATAAAAAAATATTTATTTTAATTATATTTATAATAAACATCAAAACTTTTTATAAAATGATTTTTTAGTACTAGTATAAAATTGCTTAGATATAAAATGAATTGTGACCATAAGACAACCTAATTACAATTAGGTAGAAATTGTCACTCTCAAAGTAAATAGTGTCTTTAACTAAGGGTTAGTTTGGGATCGTGGTGACTTTTAAAATAATCATTGTTAGTTATATTAAAAAATAATATAATATAAAATTAATCATATCACTGTTTGTTTAATTCTGTTGTTAAAATTGTTTTAAGACTTCAAAGAAGTATATATCTGTTTGATAATTTTTTTACTAACTGGTGTGAATTTATATACTGTAAAAAAGCAGATATAAAAATAAAATATTTTAATTTCTAATTTTTATAAAAATATTTATATATAATTAGGTTGGGATATAATTGTCTATATGTTAAAATTAATAAGAATGATTTGAACAATTTAAAATATTCATTAAAATTTATAATATATTATTTCTTATATTCACTTTATAAAAATAAGCCTCCATCTGCTTCTTAAAATTGTTACCAAATTAATTTAAATTATTATTAAATAATCACTTTTAAAAGTTTCATTAAACACTTTTTTTAACTAAAATTATTAACTATTCTTATTTTGCAATACCAATGGCGGCTGAGCTAAAGTGTGGTGGAATTCACAACCCCACCGAATCCATGACAAAATCTATTCTAAAATTTAATTTTATTAATTAAATATAACAATAACAATACAATTGTAGACAGTCTTTAAATAGAAAAGAAAATAATGAATCGACACCAACCAGATTTAGGACTTTTAATTTGAATCAAAACAATGAAGATACTGGAATTTATCAAAAATGAAAGTTCTGAATTTTTTAACTCTTACAATATAAGAGGTGATGTATGAAAATTTTGAGTTATCCCCATAAATCAAGATATTTTTCTATGATTAATTTATTAACAAACAATTATGGATAATACACTGTATTTAAAAATAGTGAAAGTGAAAAAAAAAATTAAATAAATATTAGTCATCAATTATAAATATAAATAGATTTATTAAGGTCAACAAAAAATATTAAACTAGGGAGAGAATCTAAAATCCTAAAAATAATCTCCTAACGAAGCTCAACCAAACAAAATCCAATCAGGTCTAAGAGTATCTAAATGTAAGTCTCTATTCGAGTCTAATTTATTGACACACAAGATCAATAAATAATGATGTAAAGAAATAAAGACTTTCCAAAGCAATTATGAAACTGTAAGTGGTTAAAAAAAATCCAAATTATAGAGATGAGTTTTTCAATTGATAAACTCTTTTAGAAATCCTAGTAAGTATTTTTCATTCTTTATTAAAGAATTTTCATTATTTTTTCTATTCTTAATAATTTTATTCCAAAAATTATCTTCTTTTTTTTTTCCTCAAAGAGTCCAAAAACTTTAATAATATGAGAAAATATAGTATAATACATGTTTTTATAGTAATTGGTTATAAATTAAAAGTATATATTATTATTGATAATTATATTGGAGATGAAAATAAGTATTTATAATTTTTTTCTGACATTTATAATTTTTTTCATCAGAGTGGACTCATACTTAAAAAATATAAAAGGTATCATGAATAGAAATTTAAAAATCCATAATAACATCAACGACGTCCTAAAAGAAGACAAAACACAACTTTGAAGTCCTGAATTTGTCAATAAGACTCTAAAGGTACCTCATTTGCTGAATTTTGATTTGTGCAACTTTTTTGCACTGTTTGTCCTATATCAGTTTGTAGAATAAGTAATTACCAAAAAAAAAAGTAAAAGAAGTAAAGCATCACAAAATTTGTGTCCAAACTAAGTAATGGATTTGATGATCAAGCTGCTTTGACCTTGCTTAGAAGTATCTTTGCTAGGCTGTCTAATTGCTGTTTTTTGCATTAGAGCGTGAAGGACAATGTAATAAATTTAATATTTATAAAAAAAAAAAAAAAAAAAAGTAATAAATGTAATGTTTACATTTAGACAATGTCAATTATACGTTCTTTATAAGAGCATCTCCAATGGGCTGTGGATTGTGAAAAAACAAGATGACACATAGGATTGTGTTAAAATAGCCTTCTCCAATGCAACTGTCAACATTGGCTACCAAGCTGAGGTGGCAAAAAAAAAAAAAATAGACAGTGTGAAGAGGACCCTCTACTTGTAGAAGGCCTGATGGATAGCCATCTCAGCAATCTTCAATGTCCTTCTCGTCATTCTCTGAACCAAGTTTCTTCAATCTTCCTCTCTAATTTTTCAGATTAAAAAGTCCCCAATATTAGATCTCTGATTTTGTTCACAAAACAACTTTGACAATGACCAACGATTTCAAGCAGCACCGGATCGAGGAGTTGCAAAGCTAGCACCAAGCAGCCCTGGAGTCGAAATCTGCCTCGACGGTGCCGAGCTCCATAACTGTCAGAAAATCAACGCGACAGGATCACAAAGACGGCGTCGAAGAACTGGATCTGGACGGAGAAGTCGTTCGACGTGGATCTGGTGGAAGAGATTTACAGGACGAAGTTGAAGCCGACGGATCTGGACGGAGAAGTCGTTCGACGTGGATCTGGTGGAAGAGATTTACAGGACGAAGTTGAAGCCGACGGATCTGGACGGAGCTGTTCGATACGGAGTGGTGAAGGAGATTTACACGACGGAGTTGACAGTGGAGGAAGGGAGGAAGACGGAGCACAGTGGAGGAAGGGAGAAACTGTCTCTATTTTTTTTTTTATTCTAAAATAGTTTAAAAAGTTATATATATATATATATATTTTTTTAACTTCACATTGAACCATTGGAGATCATTTTTTGGTTTGATTGTCTATCAATGCCATGTAGGAAATAATTCCCTTGACATTGATGACATGTCCATTTTTTTCCAAAGACAATCCATAGACCATTGGAGATGCTCTAAGCTGAAGGAGGCGGAGCTAACTACCAGCATGCAGGAAAGATTTTATTTGCTTTAAACAAGGATTCGCTTTTAGCCTAGTGTACATCTTACACTTTTTTTTTTAATTACATTGTGACATTTTTTTTTCTCATTACATCGTATGTCACGTAATGCCAATTTGTTAGTGAAATTTTAACTAAATCTCTATTTAAAATGGTAAAAATAGCCTAAATAACTAAAACCTCTTAATATAATTGAAATATGAGATATTGAGTATAGTTTTTGAAGAGAATGACAAAAAAAAATATATGAATAATGGATTGAGAGTAGGAGAGTTGATGTTTGAAGAATATGAGTAGCCCTATGCATGATTAATAGGTACAATCAGATTAAATACCATTTTAAAGGTTCTTTTAACATGTGTGTTAAAAGGTATATATAATATTGGTAATTATCATTATCAATGATTAATAAGCTTACAGATCTATTTAATCAAGAGTTTGTTGGAGTTTGATAGTTTTTTTTTTTCTGAAATGTTAGATTTTGATAGAGTTAATAGATTTAATAGATTTCATATATATTTTATCAAAATTTTATATAAAATATATGATAGTAGGGCATGATTTGTTATTGGACATTTTTATTCACTTAAACAAAATCTGCAAAGTCAATAACTTTTTTAATATATTATATTGACGTAAAAAATTGGTCAATACTAGAATCGATGCGATTTGAATGCAAATAATGAGTGAATAAGCGTAATAATGGTGAGTAAATAAAACAATAAGAATGTAAGAATGAAAACAAAGAGACATGGAAATTTTTAATATGATTTGGTCATTTTTTAACAATGATTACGTCCACGATTATGTTATTTATGGCAGGGAAATACTAGTTTTTAACTGAGGCCCTGTTAAAGATGAAGAATCAACTCGAAGTGTGCTTGGATGTTATCTTCTTTCATATGCAATGGACCCTTTTCTATAGTATTAGAGTTCCTTGTTTTCATATGATTTGATCACTAAAATATAACAAAAATTAAGATTCTCTTGCCTATTTTATATAAATTGTAATTAATATGTTCATATTCGAATCAAAGTGTTCTGATAGTTTGATGTTTAAAGAGATCTTTTGCGCATTATAGAGATATTCAAGTTTGGCAGGATTCTCTTTCTCTTTTTCTTTTTAGAGATTTTTTAAAATAAGGAAATATACAAATTTCAACCGGCTATAAAAAGTCTTTTACTTCTGAAACCCTTTACTATCTAGACAACTGTGAGTTGATAACGTGTCATAAGCTATCATGCCAACACGCCTTTGAGTTGTTTTCCATGCAAGTTGGTCTATTTGGGTCGCCTTATTGCCTTGGTATGATTGAACCTCGTTGAATGTTTCTGCTAATGTGTCTTTGGTTAATAGGCTTTGCACCGTTTCATTCCCTATCTGGCCTCTTGGGCCTGACGGTTTGTTGGACCTTAACGGGCTTTCAACCTAAACGCTATTTTTAAACACAACTTATATTTATTTAGATTTTTAAATTATGAATTTAACATATCTAAATTTTAATGGAATTTTACAAAACTTGAATTAAATACACTTAAATTTGAACTGAATCATGCAAAATCTGAATTAAATATAATTAAACTTTCTAAAATTCTAACGAACTCTAGGGTTAATACGCATCTTTTTAGTTTTATTTTGATAAATAATATTAGTTTTGGTTGTATTGGCATTAGCATTAAGAAATAGATTGAGAAGTGGCTAATAACATAACAATCAAATTACATTTTACTTTATTGATTTGAAAATAATTATAGATGGAGTCACATTTTGCTGTTAATTATAATTTGGTTTACTGTTATTAAAGAATTTCTATTAAAATTAACTGAAACAGGGATAAAATTATCTATTGATATTATTTTTAATTTTCTTTTAAAAAAATATTTTTTATTTAAAAAACAGCCTAGATCGTGTCTCACTCACACACTCATTCTTGTTCTTCTTCATCTTTCTTCTCCTTTTTTCTCATCTCTTCGCTTTCTTGTTCTTGTTCTTGTTTTTTTTCTTCTCTTCTCTTTCTTCTTATTCTTATTTTTCTATTCTCTTCTCTTTCTTCTTCTTTTTCTTTTTCTTCTTCTTCAAACCCAGATGAATCTGGGTTCGTTCAACAGAACCTAGATTTCATATGGGTTCTAAAACGAACCCTAATGGAACCCATTCATTTGGGTTTTGTTTGTTTCAGAACTCAGATGAATCTGGGTCTTCTCCTTATGTCACTCTCTCTTTTCTAGGTTCGCTCCATTAAGCTCCATCTTTTTTTTTTAATTTTCTTTTTTTTTTTTGGTTATTTTTTAAAATGATTTGGTTATTTTTTGTGTTTTTGGTTGATTGTTGATTTTTTTTTAGAAGATGTTGATGATTGTTTGTTGATGAAGTTGAACTAGTGATTATTTGGGTTGTTGATGATTTTTTGACTGGTGATTGTTGATGATGTCTTGAACTGGTGATTGTAATGGGTGGATGAGTTTATAATGGGTAGATGATTAATGATGTTTGCACGTTGGGTTGACAATTGACGATTGCACATTGGGTTGGTGATTTTTTTTTTTTCAATTTTTATTGGTTATTCTTTTTTTTTTTTTCAAATTATGTTGTTAACGGATGGTTGCTGTTTTGAAGATGAGTTGAAGGGTTGAAGATGGGTCTTGATTTTGTTAATGGTTGGTTGGTGTTTCTTCCCATACCAAGAACATCTTTTTTACTTTTATTTTTTAAAATAATTTTTTTATTTAGTTTTTTTAATTTTTAATTTTTAATTTTTTTTGAAAAATAATTAAAAAGTGCGGGCATTTTAATTTTTTTATCTGTTAACCGTTAACTCTAACAAAATTTCCTAACGATAAAAGGTTAAATTATAATTAATATCAAAATGTGATTATGTCTGTGAGTATTTTTAAATTGATAGGCTAAATTATTGTTTGATCAAACATAACAGTATAAGAATAAAAAAGTTCAAAAATTAGAGAAAAGTGAAAGCACCTACAGCTTTTTGAAGCAGAAAAGCGTAGTCCAGTAATTTTCATGGGAGGCTGATTCTGGTCACATATATTGATAATTTATATCATCTGCCACTTACTCATTCGAGCTGCGCGTGACCAACAAATTCCTCATTTTATTTCAGCATGGCCTGTCAAAATAATGTAATACCAGGTTCAAATTACACATATTTATTCACAACTTAAATTATCAGTTTGAATTTTACTATTTATATATATCAGTACATAAAAGTGTTTTCTTCTTAGCATGAGAATAGATATCCTTTATGTAAAATTAGATTTTCAGATAGCACATAATAAGTAGACTCAACAAATCCAGATAATCTATGATCATTAATGTTAATAGACTTTTAAATATTTATAATCATTACAAAAAATTATCAAATTCCAAAATTCCTTTTACCTTCTCAAGAAAAATAATTCCTACTATCATAGAAAAGTATATATAATTCGTCTTACCTTCTCATGAGAACTAATTCCTACTACTGTAGGAAAATATACACACGCAGTGTAAGTAAATCATTGATTAATAAAAGTAAATGAATTATTTTAATTTTTTTTATTACAACTAAAGTTTATCTTTAATATTTAATTTTAATGATCAAATATTTGATAATCTTTATAAAATTTAATTTGATTTGTATTTAATAAAAATTTAAATGATTTACTTGAAGCTTGAATTTGTAATAGGGGATAAGGTATCATATCTAGTTTTTAAAAAGTATAGAACTCTTAATGCATAACAAAAATAACAAATTGAGTTTAATGTTTCACATTTACAACTGATAAAGTTATAAATTAGAATCACATATATTTTTTTATTCGAAATAGTAATAATTTAGTGAGAATCATGATAATAGCAAAAAGATCAATTTTATATGGGATATTATGAAAAACCTCCCTGAAAAATAAAATAATCGAAAATTACACCTAATTTTCATTTTATTAGATAAACCACCCCCTTCTGATTAAAAAAACCAACCGGTATTAACATTTAAGAGTAAAATGGTAATTTAATTAAATAATTAAAATGAAAAAATGAAAAAATTATAAAAAACTTTAAAAAAAAAATAAAATTAAAAAAAAAAATTCTTATCATCATCCTAATTTATCAAGTCAACACATCAATCCAAAATCCTAAACATAAAAACAAATTACCAACATTACCCAGAACTTATGGAACCAACATCACAATAAGCAATCCCAAAATACCAAAATAAGCTAGAAACATCAAAATTCAATCAACCAAAAACAACTCAAAAAAAAAAAAAAAAACCACAATCAACCTAATCAAATCGAACCCAGAGAAGAATAAGAGCGGAAGAAGAAGACGAGCAGAAGAAGAAGAGTAAAAGAAGAAGAATTGAACCCTAAGAAGAACAAGAGTAGAAGAAGAAGAAGAAGAGTTATAGAAGAAGAAGAAGATGAGCAAAAGAAGAAAAAGAAGAGCAGAAGTAGAAGAAGAGAGAGTGGAGAGAGAGACGAATTTTGTGTGAAGAATTTTTTTTTATTTTAAATATGTTATTTTTTATTTAATATTTTAATTAATTAATAATTTAAAGAATATTTTAATCATTTCGTAAGTTTGAAAGTATAAAAGGAATTTTATAGGATAAGATAAAGGTATTTTTTGTCATTTCACTGTTTCGGATAGAAAATGTTAACATTTTGAATGAAAAGTTAACGGCCGGAAGTGGTTCACCTAATAAAATAAAAATTGGATATAATTTTTGATTATTTTACTTTTAAGAAGTTTTTTTGTAATATCTCATTTTATATTTAAGTTTAGAATCACAAAATAAAGTAGTACTTTTATTCAAAAAATAAAATAAAGTAACACTTTATTCTTGGGGCCCTGTTTTTCACGCGCCTTGATACATGTAGGCTCTAGCAAATACTAACAGTCCTAGGTAGCCGATAAATTCAAAAAAATAAAAGTACAATAGACAAGACTTCATTGTATATGTGGTATCTCGAGGTTAGTCTATGTTATTTTTTTCTTTTTTGGGTCATCTCCGGTATATGACGTCAAATTTTACATTATTTTGATATCAACTTCAATTTTTTTTTACATCAAGATTTATTTTACTCTAATATATTTTACATTAAATTAATATAAAAGATATCTTTAAGAAATATTTTATACATAACTCTTAGGCAATATTAATTAATTTATTAAAGTATATTAAAACATATTTAATATTACATTCATTTTAAATATCTCAATAAAATATTTTTAATTGTATATATTATTATAATAATTTAATTTATATTTTTAGTTAAATTAATTAATATTCCAACACCATTTTTGGTGTTTGCTGATGCACTATTCATCAACATCAAAAAATTGTCTTGGGATAATACAAATAGTGTATTCATTGGAAAGCATTTGGACACTAAAACACCATTTTTGTGTCCCATTGGAGATGACCTTAGAACAGCAAATATTCGGAGATTTGTAGCTGAGCTCGTGCTTTGTTGGCAAAAAGTGCAGCTCCTCGTATTGTCTGCGCAAGTTTTACATTCATAAGTATTCTCTAATTAATAATTGTGGGTTTCCTCTACTTATGTGTGGATTGTTCTTACACCCATATGTAAATTACTCATTTCCATATGAGAGCTAATTTTCGAATCGCGTCCCAAAGTCATGTCTCGTTTGGTTTCAATTGATTTATGGATTTGTACCAACCATAAAAAAATATATATATAGAGATTCAATTTAGTCTTAAAAAATGTGTAGAAAGTTTATATATATATAATCGTTGATAATTTACGGTTCAAATGACTATCAGAATCTACTGAGATAAATCACTGATAGTACAACCTAAATAATTACTCGCGTAATTAGAAAGAGGATAACGTATATCAAAATGAGACTTACAATTCATATATTGTATTTTAAAAAATAGAGGTAAGATTTAATCCTTTAATTTCTTCAATTTAAGATGAATATTTAACTACTCGTACCAAAGAACGGTGTCGTGGAAAGTTCTATGTGATACAAACATTTCTCCGAACAAAAATCAAATCAAACCGTTATTAGGTAGTAGCTGTTGGCAATAAAAGGCAGAGAGAGAGAAGCTAAAGATCCAAAATGCCATTTATGGTAGAAAGGGGTCCACAGTCCATAGCAGAGGCGCTGATGGGCTGGCAATCATGTGGCATTTTCACACGAGATCTGAACGTTGCGGGGGGTCTAATGGGAACGGCCTGTGCAAGAAGACACAACGACAGACGTTAGTAAAATTTAATATTCCTCACACGTTTCACTATTTCTATTGAGCATCACAATTCATACTCATATACACACTCCATTTGAGGTGTGAACACTTGACTGGCAGTCACTTCTTATCTCTCTTTCTCTGTACAAAATTTTCACTACATATTCAAATGAAATGTCACTGATGACCGACAAAAGCTTAGGTTGGGATCATCACTTCCACTCTGTAACCAGTAACCAAACCGAAAGACCTTTTTTCACACCTTTTGCGTTAACCAAGACCCCAACTGCCCTAAATTATTTAGTCTCCCATTTTTTTTTTCTTTCTTTTTCTTTTTTTTTTTTATTACACATGTTACGAATATATTACATATCATATAATATTATCGGACAATCTTGATCAGGATTTCTGAGATATGATCCATAATTGGAGCTCTCAAAATCATAAAGAATGATCACATCATGTGGAAAAATTATCCCTTAACGTAAGAATTCTGAATGCAAATCGAACCATAAACATCTTGACCTATATGGGCCAAAGTCTTCATGGATTGACTGTGCCAACAACACCACTATTTAATCTTCTTTTAATATCGTTGGTTGTGCATATCTTAGTCAATTTTATTGACCGAAATCTTATCAAAAAATAATTTATAAATAGATTTTATGAAATTTATAGGGATAACTTTTTCTTCTTATTATAAGGTTAAAAGCAGTTATACAGAACATTCAAATAATGACCGATTGATTTGATCATATAATATTTTATAAAATTTAAGTAATTATTCATACTTTTTTCAAAAAATAATACCGATTGAATCAAATGTGTGTTTAATAGGAATAAAATTCTCAATTCATTACTTCAAATGGGGTAGTTGAGTGGTAGTCAACCGCACCACTGCCTTCAGTGCTAAGGTCAAGAGTTCGAGCTTAAAACTCTCACTTTATGTGATAACTTTTTTATCACTGTGTGGATAAATCTTTCTCAAAACTCAAAACTCTCACTTTATGTGGATAACTTTTTTATAACTGTGTGGATAAATCTTTCTCATTTTAAGAGTAGACTTTTGAGTTGCATTTAAAAATAATATTTCAATCAGATTTCCCGTAGATGTAATGTTAAAAAAAAAAAAAAAAAAAAATCTCAATTTATTAAAGAAAAAAAAAGGTTTATAATTATTTATGCTAAAAATTAATGTATAATTACGTAGACCACATAAATAATAGTTAATGTTACAACATCTTACCCCACCTATACTAAAATAAAGCGCACGTAAAGTGAAATATAGCCGTTCCCTACTCACTCTCTCTCTCTCTCTCTTCCTTTCTCTCTGTCTCTGGAACACGCACACACTCTCACTCTTTCACTCTTCAGAGGCTCTGGTTTCTTCTTCCTCTTCTTCTTTTTTTTTTTTTCTTTATCTGATCATGTAAAATCGAAAAGAAAGGAAAAAAAAAATGGCTTAAGGAAATTCAGCTCCACTGCATTTGTCAAACGCTTATCAAAAAGATTTTTAAATGGCTTTGTATAGGTTCTTGGCTCTGTTTGCTCTCCACATTGCCTTGCTTGTGAGCTCTTGTTCTGCTGCAGATCCATTTGTTTTCTATAACTTCGAGGTTTCTTATATCACTGCTTCTCCTCTTGGTGTGCCCCAACAGGTCTGTTCTCTAGATCTCTTTCTTTTACTTCATTTTTTTACATAATGTGCTTTTTTTAGCTACTTTTAGTGTTTTTTTTTTTTCTCCTTTTTTCATGTGGGTGAGCTTGTATCCCACTTATGACAACTGGGTTGGTTTTAGACTTCTTAAAGTTTCAATCTTTACCAGATCTATGAACTATGGTGTTATTTTCAGTGTTTGAGGTTTTATTTGTGTAGTATAATGAGCTTTGAAGTAATGTTGAAGAGCTATTAGGTTCTAGCAAGTGATTCTATATTTCCTTTACTTTTGCAGGTTATTGCTATTAATGGAAAGTTCCCAGGTCCAACTATTAATGTCACTACTAACAACAATGTTGTTGTGAATGTTAGAAACAAGTTAGACGAAAGTCTACTTTTGCACTGGTAACATTTACTTAAAACGTCTTTTAAATCCCATAAAAAAGTATAAAGGTATGATTGTATGATGATTTAGTATCTAAAATTTACTTGTGTGACAGGTCTGGTGTTCAACAAAGGCGCAGCTCATGGCAAGATGGACTTTTGGGCACAAATTGCCCCATTCCTTCAAAGTGGAACTGGACTTACCAGTTTCAGGTTAAGGACCAAATTGGGAGTTTCTTTTACTTTCCATCTCTGCATTTTCAGAGAGCATCCGGTGGTTTTGGCAGCTTTATTATAAATAACCGGCCTATTATTCCAATTCCTTTTGCAACCCCAGATGGGGATATTACCATTTTGATTGGTGATTGGTACACACGAAACCACACGGTTAGTGTTATTTGTACTATTGGCAGTTCTTTTTTTTTTTTTTTTTTTCATTTCCAGTTACATTTAGTAGCATAGAATTTATATGCTTGATGCTAGTTCTTTTTCTTATTGTAGGCTTTGAGGAAGACACTTGATGCAGGGAAAGATCTGGGAATGCCTGATGGGGTTCTAATTAATGGAAAAGGCCCTTACCAATATAACACAACTCTTGTTCCCGATCGAATTGATTATGAAACTATTGAAGTCCACCCAGGTGAGTATGTATATAATACATTGTCTCGGTGAAGAATTGTACTAGGTTTTGTACTTTTACTTACTATATACTACATGTGTTGGTATTTTATTCAATGTTTAGTAGTCATGCATTTCAGAGCTTGAATCAAGTAGCACTATCTTGATTGAGGCACTGGCTTGATATTTGGCCATCAGAATAGCGTGTATATTTGTTGGAACTTCTTAAGGGATAGTACATGGTTAAACATCTGGCTAGTTGGGTGCTCATTATAATATTGTATATAACATATATTGTTTTGGACAATTGATTTATCATTTGAATAGTGGTTAGGCTCTTAGAACTGATAGTAATTTTGGATGTCTATTGTCATCACTTACACTAACATGTCTGGGCATTGCTATGTCCATGAACTTATCCATTCTCTGAATCAGATGTAGTCTGTTTTGTTGGAGACAAATAACGTCAAATATTAATTAGTGGATTCCTGGCAATACTAATGGACATTGGGTTGGGCTGGCCATGTAAATATATGCTTATCCTAAATGTTTTTGGTATCAAGTATCAACAGTAAAAAATTCAAATGAGCCTAGTTGGCAGCTTTCTTGTTTTCATTCTGCTTTAATTAGAACCAATTTATGCCTAAATGTCTCAACAATATCATTAAAAAAGGAGAATATCTGGCTGTTACACCTCTGTACAATACTTTAGGTGCCCTAAATTGAAACACTGATGCATATTAATGCTTCAATGTTCTAACTGCTTGCTTCTGGTGGAATCTGTCAAGCTCTTGCATGATGATGTTATTATGTTTAACAGGGAAAACTTACCGCATTCGCATACACAATGTTGGAATATCAACTTCTCTGAATTTCAGGATCCAAAACCATAACTTGCTTCTGGCTGAAACAGAGGGATCATATACAGTGCAACAGAATTATACTAGCTTAGATATACATGTAGGACAATCATATTCTTTCTTAGTAACCATGGACCAGAATGCAAGTACCGACTACTACATTGTTGCAAGCGCCAGGTTTGTTAATGAATCTCAATGGCAACGAGTTACTGGTGTTGCCATCTTGCACTATTCTAATTCTAAAGGAAAAGCACGTGGTCCCCTTCCAGATGCTCCGGATGATGAGTTCGATAAAACATTCTCCATGAATCAAGCAAGATCCATCAGGTTGGTTTCCATTATGTGTGCACATCATCGTTATGAAACTGATACATTTCCCTGTCTGTATTTTCATAACTATCATTTATGAAGGTACTTTTCAATATCTGATGCACCATAGCATATGCACGGAAAGGGGAATTCTCAACTTCATTACTTTATACCTTGATATTTTTTATTTCACTTTTCACAAAGAAGAAACACAAGTTGGAAAACCTGATATGAGAACTCTTATTCTCACGTTAAATTTACTAATAATTTTGTAATATTCATATACTATTTGTGAACTATCAAACAATGTGCACTATGATCATAATGGCTAGAAATCTCTTCATAATGGTAAAAAGAATTCTGATTATTTCTGACTATTGTCAACACAACCTTTCTCACATTAGGATTTGTTGATCACATTATGCAGATGGAATGTATCTGCTAGTGGTGCTCGCCCTAATCCACAGGGTTCTTTCAGATATGGCTCAATCAATGTAACTGAAATTTATGTGTTGAAAAACAAGCCACCAGTCATGGTTGATGGGAAACGACGGGCGACTCTCAGTGGACTATCATTCGTCAATCCAACCACACCAATCAGGCTTGCTGACCAGTACAAGGTCAAGGGAGTGTATAAGCTTGACTTCCCTACTAAGCCACTTACAGGACCTCCTAGGATGGAAACATCAATAATCAATGGAACATACAGAGGATTCATGGAAATCATCCTACAGAACAATGACACCAAGATGCATACGTACCATATGAGTGGATATGCATTTTTTGTTGTTGGGTAGGAATTTTATTTTTTTCCTTTTACCCTTCATTATTTCACATGTTTATATGTGTAATAAATCATTAATGTGCTTTTAAGATTCCCTTTTTAATCAATATTTTGCAGGATGGATTATGGTGAGTGGACAGAGAATAGCAGGGGCACATATAACAAATGGGATGGTATTGCCCGCACCACAACACAGGTACATAAAAAATAGTTGTATCAGATTTTCATGCATATCATAGTATCAAGTGAGAAATAATGTCAGAGTTTCAGTCTTTTTATTCTGTTGATGGGGTAGTTGTGGAAGTGCCAACCTGAAGCTTAAAACATAAAGTTCGCATGTTTCTCGTGGCTTGCTATTACATTTCTATGATATTTACCCCTTATTTTTAAAGCTAATGTGGTTTTGCTTCTTGTGATTATTAAATGTATGTAGTTTTTATGGTTTCTATGAAATGAGGTCTTGAGTTTTGAAACTGTAATAAGACCTATCTATTTGTAGTGGAGAAAGATGGTAGTGCTGAATGCTGATAACATCCCTTGTTTTGTTGTAATTTATGTCTTGATTGTAATCCTACTTTTCCTTTGATATTTCTTTCCTCAGGTTTATCCTGGAGCATGGACATCAATTTTAGTTTCACTTGACAATGTTGGAATCTGGAATCTCAGAACCGAAAACCTTGACTCTTGGTATCTAGGCCAAGAAACTTATGTCAGGGTTGTCAATCCGGAAGCTACTAACAAAACTGAGTTGCCCATGCCAGACAATGCCCTCTTTTGTGGTTCTCTCAGTCACTTACAAAAGTATATACCCCGACAATTCATCTTGAACACTTTCTTCTTGATTTAAAATAGTAACAATGAATTCTGATTTTACATGATATCTGTTTTCAGGCCACAAGACATCTCTGCAGCCACAGCAATTACTGGCAATAGATTGAAGCTGTTCTTCACATGGCTGATGATCGTGTCTGCTTTGCTTTCCCTTTTCGACTAAGCCGTTTCCTTTAGGATTTCCTCTATGGTGCTTGTTGGATCCTGGCTACTTAGTGAGATTTGTGGTTGTGAGTGTTTAGGTGTGTAATTCTACAAGTCTATGTTTTTGAAGTGTATTTTTCGTGTCCATGCATCTCCCGAATTTCTTTTTTAATTTATTGGCATCTTCATTCTTTTACTACCTATAATTTTTGTAAGGATGACAATTCTTCAAATTTTAATACAATTTAACATTCCATGTCCAAGTTGCATCACCATATATGTAAATACTGATTTCATTTGCTTAAATCAGGACTGTGGTGTTCTTTGAGTTTAAAGTATTATCTGTATCTGTACAGATGCTATATAAAGTTAGACAGTGTTTACTCAATCGGTGTTCCATCGATCTTGAAAGTTAGACATGAATCAGGAAAAATAAGGTGTAAAGGTCCCACAATTTTAAACCCCTCTGTAGTAGAATTAGTTTGTCTAGCTGGATGTCAATTATCATGTTTCCTTCATATTCTATTTACCTTTGCTTAGCTGCAGCCAGGCCTGCTCGATCATTATTCCCATAACTCCTTTTAGACTCAATAGCTGGGAACCGTGGCCCCATGTCTCATTTGTGCATGAAACGCGAAATTAATCCCTCTCCTTGTTTTGCTAATTTCTTGTTTATTCATTCAAGCCTTGTGAATCTTGCACATTGTTGTGACAACAAATTTCATTACGGTGCAGCCTATGAAATTCAAGTGATTGCATTGCTTTGGGCAAGTATTAGTTACTTTCAACTATATCCTTATATTGGTTTACTTTGAGAACAATAAAAAATTTTATTTTGGAGGCTCGTAAGCTGCTAAAAATAGAACAAAATTTCAGATTATTGTAGTCCAAATTCCAGAAGTAGATAAGGCTTCTGAAAAAGTAAATGCAGAGGAATATCGGTGGAATGATTTCAGAGTACATTAAGAAAACTTTTTTTTTTTTGAAATATTAAGAAAACTAAATTTTGTTTTTGAGAACTAAATTTAGTCAAATAGAACTTTGCCCCACCCCCCAGCTCCGTGTGGGCCCCTCTCTCATCTTCATGTAGGTGGATTTCTTTCATTTGAGAACTGCTCCCTTAACTGCGCTCCAATGTTCTTATCCCGATTGTTCCTTAAACTAGTCTCAGTCTCAAAAATAATAATAATAATAAAAACTGCATGATTGTTCTAGACTTCATCTCCAGAATAGACTTGTTAGAGAGGATTGTTTGTGTCCTTTAACTGTTATTTACCATCAAATTCAAAAGTTTAAGTTGATAGGAAATGACTCAACTATAGTATTTAGGACTTGAGGTTGATACATTGACACGTTCTCTCATGTCCAATGCGAACAAGTAACAGATGTATATTGATAGGAAATGACTCAACTATAGTATTTAAAACTTGAGATTGATATATTGACACGTCCTCTCATGTGCAACATATATAAATAACATATATATATATATGTTGATAGAAAATGACTTAATTATAGTATTTAAGACTTGAGATTGACACATTGACACGTCCTCTCACGTGCAACGTAGACAAATAACCAATGTCGGACACATGTTAGATGCCCCTTACCATATAACAAGTGTAATAGATATAGAAATTTCAAATAAATGAGGGGAAGAGAAGGTTTAAACTAAAAACCTCCAAGCTCTGATACTATATTAGTTACCATCAAACTCAGAAGCTTAAACTGATAATAGAAAAGAATCCAACTATAGTATTTAAGACTTGAGATTAACTAGTTAGTTCAACTTGTACGAGGCATCGTGGTCGGTGAGAATTTGACATGCAACCATGCATAGTAGTGACAACCACTATTCGATCCGCATTTGCATGTATACAAGCTGTGGCAGTTTAAGCATGCACAGAGGTTATAAGCTGCTGTGTCCCAACATGGACTCTTCTTTTCATATGCAACAAGAAGCTTTGTAAAAAGCTGGAAGTTGAACTAGTTGGGGTTGGCATGCTCAACTTAAAGACTGATTCTTCAATCTTATAGCATGCTTTTTTGCGGTGGAGATCAGGGACAAGCACACTTTCTAATCAGTTGTGGGCGCTACCTTTCAAAGACTGTTTTCTGATGACTACAGTGTTATGTTTGGTACATTTGAAATAGCCTTTTGGTAATGCTCGCATCCAATGCTATAATTTTGTACTTCACATGTCACGCCAACAAAGCTTCATGAGCCTGCAATTATATAGAGGCCATTCACATTCATTGTCTTTTGGTTTGTTTTTTTTTTCCTCCCTCTCTTTTGTAATTGGCCTTTTGACAAAAGTGTGTGCAAGTTTCGAATTTCATGTGATACTGTCCAACAATGTCATTTTTAGCTTATTTTGTTAGTGGTGTGCACAAGTAAAGATCTCTCCCGAATTTGTCGATCCCAAATTAGAGTGGGATATTTCCTTTCAACTCATGTTTAAATGCAGAGCCCATATATAAATATATATTTATATATATACATACATACCAATCTCGGTCACGGGTTCCCTTTTTATGAATCAGAAGCAGCTTTTCAACACAGGTAAAAACAGTAAGCCCATCCATAAGTTTACAACTTTCTTCTTTTTTTTTTTTTTTTGAGAGACCATAAGTTTACAACTTTAATTCAATAAGTACTACTCTTTTTCTAAAATCTAAGTATTTTAATGTTGTATTTTTCTAAGAGAATTATTGCCGGCATCCTACATTGTAGTTTGGCCTCTAATCTAATTTTTGCTTAAACTGGTTTTGAAGAGCATTTTAATTTGAATTAAGTACATGCATGATTGAGAGAATAATAGAATTATTTTATGTTTATATATCATTTTATTAGAAAAAAATCCAAGCAAAAGCCAAATCATGGGAGAATCTGAACTTCTTATAATATTGATTAGTAATCTCATTAATAATCAATTACAAAAATGAATATACCTTTTTCTTTGATTAATGCTAGATATCCCAATTCATATTCTCACTTCATATTCCAATTTATAAAGCGTCAATTGATAATAAGACAAGTTAAAAATTATTTAATCCGCTTGGCCCATAACACATAAATTAAATTGCCATGTAACTAGGTAATTGAGATACTCATTGGGGGTAAAAATTAAATTGCTACACCACTAGTTGGTACATAAGTCATCAAAAGTCTACTAGAATGTGTTGAGATTAAAACATTAGTGGGCAAGGATCTGCTAAGAGTCGTTGAGGTGAGAAAACTTCTGACACATACATTTGGTAACACAAGGAGGTTTGACATTAATATTTAAAGATCTGAGATCTTTTAAGGAGAATACTTATCACATATATTAGTAGATACATATGTTAAGAGTAAAACCCTTAAGTTTCTCACCAATGACCAAGGGTTTATTGAGAGAGATCTACTCCACAACTAAGGAGAAAACTTCATGATGCTAGTAAATATATATAGTGAGACCCAATAATCAAGATCCTCCTGCTGATATAATATATGCTATTTTTTTTTTATAATGTGAGAAGAAAAAATAAATTAAAAAAAAAATTGCATTTCCAAGGTGAGAGAAAAAAATTAAAGAAAATAAATTCTATCCATTTATTTTTTATTTTATTAAGTTGTTAAAGATCAATGTATATCATATTAGTAGATAATCTTAATTTGAGACTTAAACCTTTATCAATAAAGTAAGGGAGACGTATGCTAATCATTTAATTTGCGAGTAGGTATGCCTATATTTAACATTAATTATTATTATTATTATTATTTTAAAATGTATATTTGACATTAATTATGTTGTAATTTACAACAAGAACTTGGATATTTCCTTATCTAAGTTTTTCAAGTTTTGTGACACACTACATTATATTTAGCTTAGGATTAATTTTTCTTTTTCTTCATTGTTTCATTGACAGCTACTTATAAGCTTAACAAAAACAGGAAAAAATAAATGAATAAATAAATACGCTTGATGTTACGTAAAATTGTACATTTGTAAGAGTTTAAGGAATTATTACACAAAAGCTACTCCATGTTTCGAAAATCACACTGGCATACCCCAGCCATTAGTTGTATTTTTTAAATTCTAACGATCGATTGTAGGTGTATTATCTTCAAGGGGTTAATCAGACGTATATAAGAAGACAATATTACCGTTAGTTAAATAAATGTTGTTTTTTTTTTTTTTGGAAAGCTAAATAAATGTTATTAACAAAAAAAACAGATTAACAATAAAAATAAATAAAAAAATTAAGATTGACAAAAAAAAATTATAATCTCCTTCTCTTCTTAAAACACAGCTCTCCGTTAAATTCAAACACAAATTATATGTATATATATTTTTTATTTAAAAAAAAAAAACATTCCTAAACCAAATAAAAAGTGGAGCAGTAGCTCCACCAAAATAGAGGGATCCACCTTAATCATGAATCGAATAAATCAAGACACAAAGATCAAAGTTTTATCCGAATCCAAATGAAATGACAGACAATATTCCAAAAAGCTAAAATTAAAATCGTCTCTATAGCCCAATCAAAGGCATCATAACCATCGAAATAAAACTCATGCCCAATCAAAGCATCATTACAAAGCATTCAACCAAATTTCTCAATTGCATCCATTAATATTAGAGTTTTTGATTTGCATTTGGAGTGATGATTAAGATTTATATTTTTTATTTTTTTTCTAATTTTTAGAGGTGAGATAATGTTTCTCTCATCTCCATTTTGGATTTCTCTTTGCTCCAAAATTGAAAGACCATTTTTCTCCTAGCCGCCTCCATTTTGGAGGAGAGATACGATTCTCTCTCTCCCCCCAAAATAGAGGTCTATTGTTTCAAATATTTTTTTTTTTTTATGAAATCAAGAAAGAGATGAAGAAGATGATGGAGCCACGAAGATGGTGATGAAGATTCTCTTTCCTCCAAAATGGAGGACAGATCTTCTTTTTATTTAGAAAAAAATTAATTTTGTTTTGTTTTTGTTTGTTTTTTTTTTTTTTAAATGGTATCATGGAGGAGAAATAGAAGATGCGAAATGAAGATTTTTTTTTTCTTTTATAATTAATTCTGTTTCTAATAAATACTATATTTAAAAATTAAAGAAAAAAAAAGTTCATACTGCATTCAATTGTTGAAGTTAAAAAACTACAAACTAATAATGACAAGGGGCATCCTAGTTTAATGTTCGTAACCTCAAATAATTTTTACGTCTAAAATTCCTAGAAGCATGCAATTTCGCCTAACACTTGGGAGATTTGTGCGATCCACCTAAGAAAAATCTAACTTATACCCGCGAGAGGATCCTTGACCTACTAATAAAACCCATTTCACTTTATCCTTTTTTTCTCATAACAGTGTGTCCTACTAAAAAAACGCATTCATGCCAGAGGAGAAACTTGCATCGTTATGCCCATACTATGGTCGACATCCATATACATAAAATACGATATAATAAACATAACATCATTTTTGCGATGTAGAAGCTCCTTGCAGACCTTTAAAGATTATGCCACTGACAGCACTACCTTAATTAGAAGGGGAAATAATCAAACCAGTAATATTAAACCTAAAATACAATTCTGCGAGCGAGGGTTTTTCTTATTATATATATAGGTATATTTCAATTCTGAGAGACATAACTCAAGACAATGGACAACTTTGCCTAAATATATTTTTAGTCTGTCATGAATTTATGTCGCTTAAAGTACTTCAAAAGTCAATGTTGTTCATTACTTTTATTGCCTTTTTGAGTGAAGCAACTCAAATATATGTGTTACTTCGTTTTCTTCATTCTGTATCATTAAAACTTGTTGAGCTTTCTGCAAACGCTTTTGAACATGATTCGATAATTAAAGTGGATCACCAGTTTTGAATCAATTAATGGAAGGTGAATCCATGAATTCTTTATATTAGTTGTTAGAGCAATCTTCATTGCCGATTTGTTTTGCAAATTTGGACTATTGGTGATATGTAGCAAAGGTGGTGAAGAAATCGAGGTCAAAATGTAGCCTAGCAGTAAATCTAGTTTCACATTATTAGATATATAACAAAACCATTTTCTTTAAGAGGATCATAACATAAGATTACGGGAAAAGTGATTAAAATGAGAGGTTGTTTGTTTGTTTGTTTGATTTTTTTGTTTTTTTTTTTTTTTTTTTTGAAGACTTGAAAAATCTGAACTAATTTTTGTTAGTTGTTCTTATGTTTTTTTTTTTTTTTTAAAGTAATTAAACAACTTAATATACCAAAAAAAAACTGTAAAAAAATTAAAAACTCCTAAGCTTTCACTCTTAATTCCAAATCACTGGACTCTATTTAAATATTGAATGCTATTTAAATATTTTTTTCCAAATCTATCATTTTAAAAATAATATATTTCCAATGTTATACTAATATTAAAAATTTATAAATATTAAATTAATTGTTTCAGAGAATTTTATCTTTAAAAAAATAAATAAGTTGACAATATATTCAGTGATAGAAAGAAAGAAGAAACATATGATTCGGGTCTAAGTTTTACTCATCGTTCCATACCTAGAAAATTTCAAGCCAGCCTTTAGATTAAAAAACAAATGACTTTGAGAGTCACTTATATATATATATATATATATATATGAATCTTGAAATTAACACCGAAATCATAGACTGAACTATTTTATTTTGCACAAACTATCAATTAGTTTGTACAAAAGAAAGTAATTTGTGCACAAACTATTGTTCTAAAAATTCAATTTATAATTTTGATGTTAAATTCAAAATTGAGAATGGTTTTTATATCAGAAATTTTAAATTGCAGATTAGATAAACTATTTTGTTTCTACACTAAAAAATTCAATTTATAATTTTGATATTAAATTCAAAATTCAGAATGGTTTTTATATTAGAAATTCCAAATTGCAGATTAGATAAACTATTTTGTTTCTACACTAAAATGTGTGATCCTTAAAGGGGTCTCAAAATGATTGAGACATAGAGGCCAAAATGAATGAATTGTGTAGCCTTTTAATGGGGTAGAATAGACTGGGAACCTGACCCAAAATCTAAGAAATAGTGAAGATGGATGAAATGAAGCTCCGGTATCAATTTAAATATCACAATCACTCGGGTAGCGACGGCCGTCACTGGACTATATTATTCCTAACTACTATGGAAAACCTTGAGGGCTTTTACTCAAAGTTACCTGTATTTGGATGTTCCAAATTTCAGGAGAGCTATATAAAGAAGAGCATCCTTGTTCAATTTTTCGGAAACTTGAGAATTGATATGATCTAAATCTCAAGTTTTCAGTAATTACTGCTAGAAAGCAATAAATTAAGTTTAACCTCAGATGTTATATATATATACATATATATATAGAAGTAAAATATACGAATTACATATTATTTTTCTTTATTTTCAATACAGTGAATACATGCCAAATATGAAGAAAATCATATAAAAGTGAACATATAATTGACACTAAATTTAAAGTTTTAGAAATGGATATTATTAACGTAAATTGCTCTTCAAACAATCGCTAATAAATTATTTAGTAAATGATTTGAAGAAATAAAGGAAGAGAAAATAAAAATTTATAAGGTAATAAACTAGTTGATTAGGTAGCTATATTAAGCATAAAAGGATCAGGTCTTGCAAAGGAAATCTAGAAATACATAATAGATCAAATATCAACAATAACGAGACCTTCAATAGCAGATCGGTTATCATGAACTATTTAATTAGAGTTTTTGAACCACATGAAAAGCATCTCACATCTTCTCCTAGAAATTAATTAACCCATTTCTCACCACTTGCAACAGAAGGTACTGAAACAACAAGGGCCTTAAAAACAGCAGTACCCTCTTAGCTTTCTTAGTAAGGGGAGACACCCACATTAGCTGAAGCAAAGAAACCATCTTTCATGAGAACGTCCTCTCCCTCCTACACACAACCAAAAACAAAGAAATATAAATAAGATATGGGTAGAAAATTTGACATGGGCTCATTCAAGTCATGTCATAGGTTGTTTTGTGTATTGTCTACTGTGCAATATAGATAGAGGAGAATTAGAGAGTGCATATTTCACCTGCTGGCGCACGTTAGCCTTCTTCACGGCCTGATCAGGCATAAGACCAAAGTGAATATGTGGAAAATGGGCCCACTGACAAAAAAGAAACAAAAACAGGTTCAGTCAAAAGACCCTCGTCAGAGAGACTATAAAATAGAAAATACAAATTGAAATAAACCCTAATAAAATTTATTACAATAAAGAAACCCTAATTTGGTAAAGAAGAAACCTAAAGCTTTGCCTAGGATCTTACATTCTTAGCAGCTGCACTGAAGGCTTCTCTGTGGGTAATATCAGGATTTCCAGCCTTAATGCGTTGGATCTCGTCCCTGCAGATAGATTTATGCGCCATCAACATTTGCTTCAATTTTTTTTAGCAAGTTAATAGGTCAAAACACATTGTCACATGTGTATGTATGTGTGCGTATATCGATGTGTATATACGAAAGGACATAGAGAGAGAGAGAGAGAGAGAGAGAGAGAGAGAGAGAGAGAGAGTGTGTTATGAGAGCCAGAAATCATTACTCACTTGATGAATCGATTGTACGCCGAGGGGACTCTCTGTCTCTTCTCCGGAGCTGAACATGGACAGACAAAGACTCAGACACGTTAAAATCTCAATGCAACTTTTAGTGGAAAGCAGCTTCTTTCTCATTGTTTCCCTCCTGTCACTTCATCGTCATTAATTTTTACCTCACTATTCGTGGAATATTTCCCAATTACGTTTCCGGGAGAAGAAAATGCCCTATCATTCTTTAATAATCTCTAAGAGTGAATAGGGCTTTGTCTCTCAAAACACGCAGACAAGAAAAAAAAATTGAAAATGGAAAAAAAAAAAGGACAAGTACACGATGAAGAACAGGAAACATTTCAAGATTCCAAGACAAAATTTCTCCCTTATTCGTTGGGTTTGTTCTTGCAATTATTAAGGCTTAGCTTAAGTAGTAAATGAACGCAACACCAAAGCAAAAACAAAAGCCAAAGAAAGACACGAAATTAAGTAATGATGTCACTTGGATTTCAAGAAAAAGAATTTCTGAGAATGCTAAATGTGATATTGTCACTTTGGTTTTAGCATTGCAGTTATTAATTATTAGGGCTTACTATTTAGTAATAAATATGAACAAGTACTTAAAAGTTAAGTTATTGCCAAATAAAGACCCAGGCCTCAGTCGCTGGCATAATTAGGTTTTGAACCTATTTAATGTACCAAAGGTCCTTTTTCTTCTACCACAAGACCAAAAGACTTCAAGAGTGTTTGTAATGAGAGAAAAAAAAGCATATGGTCTGGTTCTTTTTCAACTGCTTTTCTTGATTTGATACGAGAGTTCTGTTTATTGAACATGGAAAAAGTGAAAATTCAACATTCTATCAAAACTTTTTCGAAGGACTAATAATGGGGAGAAACAAAGGAATAAGTTGTTTGACCAAAGCACTTCTTTTGTGGCGCTAATTACCAAAATAAAAAAGGGATTTTAAGAGACCATTATTCTCACAATCAACTAGAATTTAGTTAGGTTTCAAAAAAGAAACTAGAATTTAGGTAGGGAAAATGTAATAGACTCACGTCTGTTGATAACTGGCGGCCTTGGAAGCTCATCAACTACTCCTCTATTGGGTACAGTGAAATCATTGACGTTGGTTTGATTCATCAGAAAGTTTGGAGATGGATTTGGGAGATCTTCCTGCGAAACAATAATCAATCAAGAAAAACCTCACAGAATTAAATACATCAAACAAGCGTAGCAAGTAATTCTTGACTACTTAATCGAGTTAATAATCAGATACCCGAAGATTATGGGAAGGAGAGAAAAAATTGTGACCCAAGTGAAATTGGTTTGGTGAAGGCAAAAGTAACGCACGCATGTTCACCGGAAGAAGGTTACTGCAGTGGCCACAGCGAACCGTGACGGTCTTGAATAAGCTCGTGCAAGGGACACTCACCTACCAGACATCACAAAGGGGAGGTTTGTAAGAAGAAAGAAAAGAAAGCCCTGGAAAAGAGACCTAATTATGCAAATGAGAGGCAATATGATGTGAGTGATACCGCCAGGACAGTGTCGCAAATGTTGCAATGGACATAACAGAGCTGCTCGGAAGGAGGGAGGTGGTCCAAAGACAAAGCAGAAGAGGAGGACATCTTCTTTGATACCCTTTTTCTTTCTCTTTTAAAATTGATTGATGATCGGTGATTGATTGATTGATTGATTGATTGATTGATTGACAGCTTAACCACCACCTTGGATCTGCTTTTCTTGATTTTGAGTTGTGAAAGAAAGAAAGGTCTTTTAGTGTGTGTGTGTGAAAGAGAGAGAATGATCTATTTGGTCTAGTAAAATATAAGACAGCGGTGAGTGAGGCAGATAACCCTTCTCTTCTCTCCCCCCTGTTTATCGGTCTTGTTTATAGGTCACATGGATGCATCATCGAACCATGTATGTGTATACATGTGGGTGTCTCCATGCATGATTGATGAATACCATCATATATAAACATAGTAGAGAAGGGAAGTCTACTCATGAAGTACGCATCTCGTATGTGGATGTTAATTATAAGATAAAAATACATGTGTGGTTGGCTTTCCCAATGCAAAATAAGAGAGAAAGGGAGAGAATAGGCGGCAGATGTGGGGGAGAGGAGCTAGAAAACGACGTGTGCATGGAGTGACATAGCTTTCACTTACTCATCTGTTGTTTTCAGTAGTTAAGAGGCTGTGTTGTATACTGTCTTTTGCGGGCACTTTTCTTTTTTCCTTTCTTTTTTTTTTTATTTTTTTTTATTGTTATTTTCCCTCTGCCTCAATTTCCGATCCTAAACCCTAACTCTCCTTGGGTAACCGGACAATAGCTCCGCCTCCGTCTCCTTAGGGCTGCACATGCATACATATATGATATATCTCTATAAATAGCCTCCCGTGACACACTCATCATCATAACATAAAATATGATCACATAATCATGACAGTATGATTTCAATTCTCCAATTTTCGTTTTTATGTAATTAACTTTTTTTTTATATTTAATAAGTGAGGTGTAACTTTAGTTGACATGACCACTCATTCTCCCTCGTCTTACGTAGAGACTGATACGTATTTAAGTCAGTAGACCATCACGCTGCACCTGTTACTACCTTTGTCCTTTCCTAAATTTCTATTTCTTTTTGGCTTATGTAAGCTTACTTGGTTAGAATCTTTTTTTTTTTTCCCTCATTTATTCAAATCCAGATAATACTAGGGTTTTAGTTAAATTTCGATTTTTTTTTAATCTATTTTTGAGTTTTAAGTTTCACAACCATCACCATCCGTACTCATTTAAGCCTATGAGTTTCCTGGTCCCCAAAAAGTAGAGCTTTAAGGTTAATGTTTATCTTCCAATCATCCACTGGTAGGAACGGGTCCTGTATAACTCGAATGCAATATATTTAATGTGAATGGAATCAGTTATAAGAAAAAAGGAAACAAAGGTTGTATCGTTCGTTGGGCTTTCTCAGACCTGATGAATGACCATATTCATTTGTTTTTTAAGGGGGGGGGGGGGGGGGGGGGGGGGGGGTGGGGGGGGAGGGGTGGAAAGAAAGAAAGACATACCATTAACATGTTGAAAGGGAAGTGAGCCTGCGAATCTGAGACAAACACTTGAATAAGACTTGGCTATGAAGGTCAAATTTAGACAGATTGGCTTGACGGCCAACATAAAGTTAAACAACTAAGGGATCGTTTGTTTTTCGCACTTAACACTTAATGGTGCTGAATTAGGCTAATTAAGATATTTTTGTTTGTTTTTTTAAGTGGTCAACCACCCAAAAACCACTGAAAAAAAAAGTAAGGGGTCGTTTGTTTTTTTGTCTGAAGCCTGAACAGCGCTACTAAAGACTGAAAACTGAATAGTGACTGAAGCCTGAAATCTGAAAGACATGTTTGTTTTTTTTTTTTTCTTACATCTGAATGTAAAATAATCTTGTTTGTTTCTTAAAATTAAAATTGTTTGAAAACTAGTAATTTGACATTTATGTCCTTTTACTATTAATTGTTATGTAACTTTATTTGATATGATAAAAAAATATAATAAATTATTTAACAAATACTAAAACACATATATATATATATTCATAATTAAAATAAGATGAATTATTATAATAGAGTCAATTAAATTTATATATTTAAATTAAAAAAAAACAAAATGGTCTTAAATTAAATTATTATCGCAACAAAAGTTGAAATTGTAAAATAATATATATTTTCTACTATAATTAAACAAAAATAATCAAATACTTAAACAAATTGATTTGTAATTTGGTCTCTGAGTTGTTGCATAAACACTTAATCTGATTTTCTAAATTCATTGTTTAGGGGTTTTATTTTTCAATGTTATTTGTTAAAGCATTAAAAGAAATTTATATAAAATATAACTAGCATAAACTTGGAAATATGTTATTTTAGGAAGGATAAACTTGGAAGAATATATTTACAAAATCATCCAGTGATTTGGTATTCAGTGAAAAGTCAGAAAATGTTATTTTTTTTTTTAGTGGTTTTTGGGTGGTTTTAAGTGGTTTGACCACTTAAAAAAACAAACAAAAATATCTTAATTGACCTAATTCAGCACCATTAAGTGTTAAGTGCGAAAAACAAACGACCCCTAACATTTTCTGACTTTTCACTAAATACCAAATCACTGGATAATTTTGTAAATATATTCTTCCAAGTTTATCCTTCCTAAAATAACATATTTCCAAGTTTATCCTAGTTATATATTATATAAATTTCTTTTAATGCTTTAACAAATAACATTGAAAAATAAAACCCCTAAACAATGAATTTAGAAAATCAGATCAAGTGTTTATACAACAACTCAGAGACCAAATTACAAATCAATTTGTTTAAGTATTTGATTATTTTTGTTTAATTATAATAGAAAATATATATTATTTTACAATTTCAACTTTTGTTGCGATAATAATTTAATTTAAGACCATTTTGTTTTTTTGTTTTTTATTTGAATATATAAATTTAATTGACTCTATTATAATAATTCATCTTATTTTAATTATGAATATATATATGCGTTTTAGTATTTGTTAAATAATGTATTGTATTTTTTTATCATATCAAATAAAGTTACATAACAATTAATAGTAAAAGGACATAAATGTCAAATTACTAGTTTTCAGACAATTTTAACTTTAAAAAACAAATAAGATTACTGTACATTCAGATGTAAGAAAAAAAAAAAACAAACATGTCTTTCAGATTTCAGGTTTCAGTCACTATTCAGTTTTCAGTTTTCAGTAGCACTGTTCAGTGTTCAGACAAAAAAACAAACGACCCCTAAATCAATTGGTACGTACATGCTGAAAAACGTTGAGGTAACATTTTATTTATTTATTTATTTATTTTCAGTGGAGTTGAGATCATTTTAAGATTCCAAGCCAGGTGGTTATTATCATTAATAACATCGAATTTCATAAAATAATAAAAATATATGATTATGTTTCTTTATCTATAACAATGCCTGCGGCACTCGCTCTCCCTATTTCATTCAATTTCTGGCCTATGTAAATTTCATGGAAATTCTATTTCATTAAATTGAGATAGATTTTGATGATCATGATTTTGTTTGGAATGAATTGGATCGTCCACAGCCACCTTTTTTTTTTTTTTAATATATTATGTCGGCAGCTTGTCTTCCAACTTCAGCCATTTTCAGTCGTGGCATCCTCACGGTGATTTAATGCCCTATATATGTTGAAAGAGCCCCAGAGGACATAATTTTAAAATTTTTTTTTTTTTTGGAAAGAAAAATATAATATAAGTGGATCATATATAAAATGCTCATGTTAACATGCTCTCTCATATAAAAAAATTAAAATATAAATAATCAGTTTCTATATTTTTTTAATAGACCAATGTACAACTTTTTAGATTTTAAAAAAGTAAAGGTAACTTTTTAAATCATTTTTTTTTTTTTAAAATTCTTGACATATACGCTAGTAATTTGATTTAACAATTTCCTATATAAACTAGCATCTTTACACTGTGATGATGTCATCTCTTTTGATGATGTCGAAGTATAGCTAATTACAGGCAGGAAAATATCTCGCTAAATTTTACATCTGAGAGAATCTCAAATCCAAGTTTCATTACTCAAACTTATTTGCTAATTTGAATACCCTATCTTATTTACCGGGATTTAGAGAAAATATCATCAAGGGGATCTACATTGAGACCAAGTCAATTTCCGTGTTCCCGTTTTGATTTGGCGCATATACACACACATCATAGTGATGTACTCACTGCACACTAATTCAATCAAGTCAGTGCAAAATTTGCGGGTAAGTGATTATTAAGTATAAGTGGGGATCGATTGAATTAAAGTGGGCATTGAGAAGAATATATATGCAGGTTAAACTAACTGAGAAAGCTGACTTTGACATTGATATGTTTTCAATCCAAAAATCAAGATTTAGCCTGACTCTCTCTCTCTATATATAAAAGAATTAATATTTATTTTATATAAATTTTTGGATAAGCGAACAAAGGATGGTTGACATGAGACAATCAATTGGTTTAATTGTGTAGTGATTAGCTCACTTTGTGTCACCCACCATTTTCAAATGGCATCAACACTATCATTTGTTGTCACCTTATCACGAAAACTTTTAGTTCGAGTTTCAATATATATATATATATATATATATATATATATTATAGTGGGAAAAGTAATTATATTCAAATAAAATTATTCATTCTTTGTATTTTAGGATAGATGTATAACTTTGACTTTTGACCTCTTAGAATTAAGGGAGACGCTCAACCATTCCTATTAAAAAATGGTGTGTAAATATCATATAAATGTGTAAACAACCAAAAATACCCTTAATATATTAAAATATATCCACAAATATATTTCTCTCACTTTTTTCTTTCTGCTTTCTCTTCTCTTTTCTCTTTCATCTTTCACACTTGCATGCCATATTATTTCTTTACAAACCTCATTTTAATGGAGAAAAAACTTCTTTGGTGATTAAATATGTAATTTAATTTGTTATTTATTGTGAAAATGTGATTTACTTGTAGTTAGATTACATAGATATTTATTTGAAATTATTTTTTGACGATTTTTTGGGTTTGGATTTGTAAGATAGCTTGAATTAAAATTTGAAAACAAGAAGAAAACTAAAAACCAAGAAAAAAAAACTCAAAACAAGTTTTTTTTTTTTTTTTTTTAAAAAAAAAACAAGTTAATAACATAAGAAATAGAAAGTCAATAAGTCTCAAAAGGAGGCAATTTTTGCCTCCTTCCGAGATATATATATTTTTTTCATTTTTTTATATCCAAATCTCGATCAAGAGAATAATATTTCATTAAATCTAGAACAAACAATAAATAAGTCTTGAACAGACAACAAATGATAGCTGAAATTAAAGCAAAAGATCTCGACTGAAAGCCAAATAAATCTTAATGGTATGCAAAATTAACTTTCAACCTTGGCATTCAAAAACCATGCATGTCAATGGCATCTTTTTTCGTGCAATTCAGTGTTTATCTTCTTCACCACAACGAACACCAACAACTCCCACAAACACCAATCCTAATTTTCCTAAGTAATTGCTACAAAACCTAGAAGAATGCTTCGAAACCTATATTCCCAGCTACTATGAGACCTAATGAACTAATTCCAACTACAATCGTCACTTTTTTTTTCCTCAACGCTTACAAATGAAGTGGGCTCAGTTTCATTCATGGTTTTCTCTTTTCAAGTGTCTACGTCGTTTCTCTCTAAAGTATAAATATACCATTTTTGAGTGGAGAGGAAAAATGATATTTTTGTACAATAATTTTTATAATTAGAGTCATTTTGGTCTCAAAATTATTTTAGGTGTCGTTAAAACTTAAACTATTAATTCTTAAAAAAAAAAAAAAAGACTTAAACTATTAATATTGTATTAATGTCACAAAACAAGGATGGGTAGCTGTTAATAATCTAAAATAACCCTTTTCTCTGTTGTCTTTTGTCCCGACTAACAACATTGTTATAGTAAAGTGAAATCATCAAAACATAAAGGTAATAATGGATTTTATTTTATTATTATTTATTATTTATTTTTTTTTGGGGGAAAAGGAACAAAAGTGATTGGCAATTGTGATTGGCAATTGTGCTTAGCATTCTTCATATTGTTTAAGTGCTTTTAAAACAAAAACATGGGTTATTAATTCGCTATTGGCGAGTGACTGGGGTGGACCCACTACAATTCTTGGACCTAAATCTATTAAATAAATAAATTCTAAAATCCCAAGAAATAAAATTATCAGTCAATCATCATAATTATTGTTTCTATCTCAGTTATTTCAAAATTAAGTGGGATTAATGATATTGCCAAAAAAAATATTATAATGTTTACCTATACTTTTATTCGCTTTTAGTAGTGGAATTGATTAGTGGTCCTATCAACTTAAAAATTATAATACACTGACCATAAAAACTATATATATGCACACACGTTACTAAGCTGAATAAGCACTCATCACCAAGTCCCATTCATATCTTGTAAACTGATATATGGAAGTCATTTGAGGTTTGCTTACACTTTCCTAATAATACCATTTTCTCAATTAAGAAAGAGTTCTCTTGTTTTTTTACTAGCACTCTTTATTGAGTGATTTTTGTTAGTATCATTAAACTAATAGTTTGAGTTTTTGTGGCACCTAATTAAAGTTTGAGATAAAATTGCACCTATATATAAAGTGAAACAAAAATTTTGACCATTAACACAATTGAGAAATGAGAGGAAAGGAGAGAGTGAAAACATAATGGTTTGATAGATCCAAATTGACGGTGACTTCGACGAGAGGGAGAAGGGATACCAATGGCCAGTTCCATAGTAGCTGGGATGTCAAGTTCCACAACAAGTTAGACAATGACTTAGACGAGATTGATTGTTTGTATTTTGAGTTTGTTGAAATTAGGGATTAGGTTTTTTAGGGACTTTGAGATGAAAAATGAGATAAAATTGTGTTAGAATAATGTAGGCAATAAAATTAAATATTAAAAAAGCTTGAGGAAGCCATAGATGAGGAGTTACAACTGGTTTTCATATTTAAAAAAGATGAAGTCGATCTATTGTTTATTTAAATTGAATAGGGTTCATGTGTTCGGAACATATGGCCATCTATTTGCCTTTGATTGAGATATGTAAATGTGTGTTCAAGACCTATAGTCTATGGTCGGGATATGTGATATTTGTTTAGGACATTAAAATGGGATGTTTCCACTTTTAGATGTTCGTAAAACTCAAATCATTAATTTAGTGATAATTGCAAGCAAAGAAGGCAAATGAGTGTCATTTTCTTCCATTTTCTCATTAAAGAAAGGTGCTCATATTGTCACCCAAAAACTTTGCATGTACATTGAATGTTATTTAAATTTTGTATTACAATAATACCCTTAACTAAAGAACCGATAACAACATCTGTATTTAATAATAAAGTAAAACATTCTTTATATTGGTAAACCCTAATTTTAGCATCAACTCCAAAAACAAACAATGAAGAAAACTCATATCCATAAGAGAATGTTTTTTGTAACTACAGCATCATGTCAAGTTATAATGGAGACAATATATTGATATGTGACTCCTCATACAGTTACATTATAATCACCTTGATCATCTTCATTGACGCCCTAATCTAATAGTCAAAACCCATAGGTAATAATCATTGATATTGTCTGAAAAATAAAAAATAAAAATTAAGTATAGAAAGGAAAACAAAGAAAAGAAAGTAGCAAAACCACCAAGCAAACAAGGAATCAGTTACAGTTCAACAATATTGGTTCTCTTCAGATGATCATGATCAAAAAAGATAAAGGAAGGGAAAAAAAAAAAAAACTCACAATTTTCTTTCAAAAACAATAAAGATTTATGAGTATAAAATTAAGAGCTGTATAGATAATCAGAGTCATCTCTGTAGGCTTATTTTTGGCTTATTACTTGGTGCTTATGGTAAAATAAATATTTTTAATTTTTAATTTTGGGTGTATTAATAATCTTGGTATATAAATAAGTTTTGTACTGTTATTTAGCATAACTTAATGGTAGATAATCAAAGTTATCTCTATAGGGTTATTTTTGGCTTATTACTTGGTCTTATAGTAAAATAAATAATTTCAACTTTTAATTTTAGGTGTATTAATAATCTTGGTATATAAATAAATTTTTTATACCGTCGATTAGTGTAACCTAATGGTAGAATTTAAGTTGTCACACCGTAGATAGTGTGTAAAAGAAAACAAGGCAATATTTGTACCCATAAAGAAAATATGTTACACATCGTGATAAGTTGACTCTATAAACAAAGCAAGACCCATCAAATGGATAACTTCAACCTTACTTGTGGCTGTTTTTGTAGCAGCTTGTTGATCATTTTCCATTACATTTAGGAACAAATCAAGCAGAGTCCATGAAGTGAATTGATGTTTGAGTCAGATTTGAATGTGGGATTTGCAAATTAAATGATATACAGTTCATAGGTCTAAGCTAGTGGAGTTAGCTCGATCCTAGACTTAGAAGTCTACGGCTCATCACCTGCTTGAAATCTTTAGACATCAGCAAATTTCTGTAGGATTGAAGTAGATCAGAATTCTCTGACGCAACGACCTGTCTTCCTGTCCACTTGCGCTCTACTGCAAGCTAGAGCGCAAGGCTCGAGTTCTCTTCTCAGCGTACTTAACCAAAAGGTCTAAACCTTATAATTTCACCCTTGCTAGAGCGTCACGACACAATCCCTTTTCTTTTCTTTCTTTTTCTGGTTATTTATGCCGGTGGTACCATAAGGATTTAAGCTCATGAGCTACAATGGTGTTTTTAGATCAGCACCCTCCACTAGGGGTGGCAATTGTGTTATTACCTCATGTTAATTTGTGTCAATTTAAACATAGCTAATTAATTTGAGGTCAATCCAAATATAACCCTTTGATTAATTATGTAACCCGTTTTATTAATTATGTAATGATTCATAATTCTATTGTGTTTTTTTTTTTTTAAAAAAAAAATTATAATTCTAACATGTGTCGCTTATTGGTGTGGTATTCATAAATTGTATAAAAATTAGCCTTTTTCCAGTATTTTTTATCAATATATAATTCGCTTAATTAATAGTGTTAGAAGAATTTAAAACCCTAATCTGCCAAAATTAAAAATTGCTTCTTGTTCACGAGTTTTACCAAAAGTTACCACGCTTAAGAGAGGCATATATCCATGTATATATTTCATAATTCTATTGTGATTTTATATTTAATTATAATTCTAATATGTTTCACTTATTGGTGTGGCTTTCACAAATTGCATAAAAATTAGCCTATTTCCAGTATTTTTAATCAATATATAATTCGCTTAATTAATAGTGTTAGAAGAATTTAAAACGCTAAGCTGCCAAAATAAAAAATTGCTTCTTGTTCATGCGTTTTACCAAAAGTTACCACCCTTAAGAGAGATGTGTGTGTATATATACACACACACTAATTTAAATAAGTAAACCATTAATATTTAAAAGTTCAAAATATGTATCTAGTAAACTAACTAAATCTATTTTAGAAATGAGTAGCTAACTCTACTGTTATAATCTAAACTGTCGTACGAAGGCTCTTAATGTCTATGGACGACTTTCTCCTTCAATGGAACATTATCCTTAATTATCCGGTGCAACTCAACTTGTAAAATAAATTAAAACCTTTTGTTAAGGGAGTCTGGAGTTTATCTTTAGGAACACCCTACGATACTTAAGTTGGAGTTTGTTTATGATTATTTTAATAAGTGTGTGTTTTCTTTCAAAATTGACTAATTGACTGATAAAGAGTTAAATCAACTTTTATGAGGAGACAAAAACTTACTTTTTCAGGTGTTGTAATGTATGCGATGACATTCGCTATGTGTTACTTAAGTTACCCTTATGCTGACAAGTATTCATTTCATGTTGGATATTTATTACCAATTTATTTGAGGAATACTTTATTTGAAGGTTAACATTTTCTACCTTCAAATTCCTTCATCTGATTTCTCCATTATCATCAAGTTTGAGACCTTCTTTGGTTACAAAAACAAGTTTCTTGCATTTGATGACTGATTATGCTAATCACGCAACTTAGCATATCTAACTTCTCCTTCGCTCAAAGTCTGTGTCATATGCCACATGTCCTGTTTCTATCACGGTGTCAACTTCTCGTTGAGCCCATCTTGCACCCATGCATCTACCAAAATAAAATGAAAAATATATGTTCAATATATATATATATATATACACACCCAGGCCAATTGCATGTGAGTCTGTGAGAGATCCTGATGAAATTACTCATTATTATTTAATATTATAAAATGTACATATGAAAGCAAACTAACAATTTCTTTTATTTATTGGTGTTTTTATATTTTTCGCTAGGACCTAGGAGCTAGAGAGTTAATCAGATTAAAAAGACAACAAATTAATCAGAAATGGACATGCAAATTGATCCTTGATAAAATAAACAAAGAGTCAAATCCCAAATTTGTCATCTATCGCATGCTTTTCACAAGTGCCCCTATGATCTTCTTGGTGGCAGCACTGATGCATGCATTCATGATTCATGCATGCATGCTTTCATGTACGAATGAGGAAAAGCTAATCACTGTAAAAAGCCTGCTGGGAGCTATTTGTTGCTGTTTGTGGGGATATGGTGGATCTCTCTCTCTGTGCATGTGTGTCATGGTGTGGTGGGGTTGGGTAGAAACCAATAAAGTTGTTATTGAATGTGGTGTGGTGAAGTCTTGATATTTTAATATCTTTGGCTTGGTCTCGACAATACATGAACAATCCTCTCCGGTGATGGGATGCGTAGATAGATATCTATTTATCAATGTATCAACATGGTCCTTAGCTTTAGTGGATTTATAACCCCACATGCTTGGGGTAGAGCTACTATACGCTGCATGAGGCATAAAGATGAAGAGATATGGTGTTGTTTGTGAACCACACAAAAATATATAAATATGTGTCCCGCAAAAGGGATGGGTTTTGAACTAGCAATCATAGATTTGCCTTGCTTTAATACATCAATTCCATTCCTTTTGACTCGGGATAAGACAAACGACACAACCTGGATATATAGATTCATCAGTTAGAGAATTAAGAATCATCTTCTCACTCGTCATTACTCATTAGAGATTTAGAGGAGTCTGCACCTCGTTTTTGTTCTCACTTGTAACCATGTGTTGTGAAAAACAATAAAAGAATATATTCCAGTTAGAGAATTGCTCAAAGAGTGAAATATCATACTGAAAAAGTGTTGAAAGCATCTTCTATTTTGTTTATGATTAATCTGTGTAAAAAGAAGCTTCAAATTATTACACAGTAAATTATAAATACTCTCTCGTGAACCGATAAAAGTTAAAAAACAACAAAAGATGATTCCATCGAAGCAAAAATAGTAATTATAGTTTTTATACATATAATAGTAACAATAATGCTACTTCTTCCAAAAATCTATCTAAAAATTTTGTTAAAATGAAATGGTAAGTTGATTTATAACTATCATATTAATTTTAGAATAATATTGATGATGTGATAATTACACATAAGTTTGTCACATTATTTGAAAAAATTTTGGATAATGTAATATTGCCTTGATAGAAATAGATAAAATCCTGTAATATAAAAAAAAATATATATATATTAAACTTGTAAATATCTATAATATCATACTAAACAAGGACAATCAACTTTGAAAATAAATGACATGAGTTAATTTGGGTTATCAAGTTCCACTTGCAAGGCCTCTCTGAAAACCCCAACGGACCTCTTGAGGCCCAGAGAAAGAGGCCTATTGATTTTGGACCACAAAACCCAGTTTTGCTTAATATAAACAGGCTTTGGTTCAATAAAAAGATTTTTTGCGTCGAAGGGAAACAAGTGGCATCCGTGCAACCAAAGAAGAATAGACTGAGTGGATATATCCAGACAACAGCACAACTCAACTGCTCTGTGTCTTGCAACCTTAGCACGGGAAGCAGCAGCGACAAGTATGGCATTCACTTCCATCTCCCCACTATCCATCAAAAACATGCTTACTTCATCTCCAATGGCTTCATCAAAGCAATTTCGCTTAGTTTGTCATTTTAACTCTGAAAAAGAAAGCCAATACATGGGTGAGTTACATCTTTTTCCTAATATATAATATTTAAAAGCTTAAACTGACTGAATTTGACTTGCAAAGGAAGATTGTTCCAACAATCAATATGCAATCTGCAAGACCAAATCGAAGAACTGGCGCGCCGTTGTTTCAACTGCATTGGCTGCTGCGGTTGTTGCTTGTAGCTCCAACATGTCTGCTCTTGCTGATCTCAATAAGTTCGAGGCTGATATTCGTGGAGAATTTGGGATAGGATCAGCTGCTCAATTTGGTTCTGCGGATCTAAAGTCAATAATTTCTCTCATACCAGCTCTATATACGTAGTTTTGATCGTTGAAACCGTATTTAATCCTCTCTCATGTTTTGTTTGCAGGAAAGCGGTACATGTCAACGAAAATTTCAGGTGATTTTTCATCTCGCAATATTGCCAAAACACACAGATAATGAAATTCTGTTTCTCTGCTTCTTTTAATATTGTGTAGCTACAAATGAAGTCAGTGTGATTGAATTTGTAATGGGTGAAATGAAAAAGGGGGAGAGAAAAGTTTAATTGTTACAATATTCACTCCTCTAAAGTAATCTTACAAAGCAATGGACTTCAATTGTGATGTGACCTTCTTCAATTTAGCTAAACATTCTAACTAGTCTGTGAATGAAATTTAGAGGTATAAGTGTTTGAATCTGTAAGACTGTGCATCTAATAATCAATCTAAATGCTGATACAGAAGAGCAAATTTCACAGCTGCTGATATGAGAGAATCTGATTTCAGTGGTTCAACATTCAATGGTGCGTACCTTGAAAAAGCAGTAGCATACAAGGCCAATTTTACAGGTAAGCTTGTTTGATCTGACATCGTCTTGTTTATAAGATACTCGACACTACAATTAAATAGTTCTTTAATCCTTAGAGAGATGTCATTAGCAGTAAAAGTAACATGGAATTAGAAGTTAATCCTTTGACTTATTTGCAGTAGATCAACTCTGTCTGACGTTGCTTATTAATGCTAACATCCTGAGCTTATGATCATATCTCTGCTTACATTTATCAGCTACCATCCCATAATTTGGTAGTGCCAAACCAACATAAATTACTGGTTTCAATTTCCCTTGCTTTCACGGACATTTTACTCCTAGCACTATTCCCCCATGACATTGGTGCAGCCATTGAATCCAGCACTATCACCAAACCAATAGGGACTTCTCTTTGTGATTTATTCATACTGCCCCACAGGCTTTTGAAGCCATTACATTTTTCTAGCAATGGCTTCCTGTGCAAATTCATCACTAGATTGTGGAGCGTTTCTTTCACAATCCTCAGGAAAGCATCTGATAGCTGAAATTCTTCTAAATGGTGGATAAAGTCTAGGCAAGATCCCTATTACAGCTTTCTTTTTGTGTAACATGTTTTCCACGCAGGATGCACTGTATTCCAATGCATTTGAGTTTATATTACAGGCTTGTGTAGCCTTTTCTCCACTACCACAACCCTTAGGAAAGCATCTGATAGCAGAAATTTTTCTGCGTGGTGGATAAACTCTAACTGAAGTTTTGGCTACAACTTTCTTAGTCAATGCACTAACTTCATCACTCTCAATTTTAGACAAGCTAAACAAGCCTTTAGCATGCATCCAAAGCCTTTGGCATGTATACTCCCATTTTTTCCCCTGATGCTGCCGTTAATGCCTCCTCAAGGCCCGAATAATTCATCAGCCCTAGCATCCCTGCCTGAACAGGATCGTTTAGTCTGTTGGCCACAGTTCTTCCATATCGATCACACCCATCTGGGAAATCACGCACAGCAGATATCTTGTGCTTCATTAAAACATTAAAACAAAACCTTTGACATCTTTGGATTGCTGTCTTTTGAAACCCACACTAGGAGAACTACAAATAGTTTTCAAAACCATTGTCAACTCCGATGCCAACCTATTTTCCACTCTGCATGTTCAATCCCCCATTAGAATGTTAGAATTATTATGATGTGAAAGCAAGAAATTATAAAACAAATAAAAGAAGTTCGCATTCAAACAATTGTCAAACCCACAATTTATATCATCCTCAATCGAATCAACAAGTAAATATCAACTATGATAAATCAACTCAACGTATCAAAAGTTAACCCAGAGTGTTAATAAATTTTCTCCTCTTAATTATTATTTTTTCATCTCAAACTTTTGGCGACGAGGTGGTTGGGGTGACTCGTCAGCCGGTTTTTGCGCCTTATTTTGCCTAGGCACGCCTAAGCTCAGCTTGGGCTTCTGCGCCTAAGTGCTTCAGGTACGCGCCTCTTTGAGGGCGCTGCGCCTGACCATCGTTCAGGCGCCAGCAGTGCGCCTTGCTTCGCCTCTCGCCTAGGCACACCTTTTAAAACTATGGGGTAAACTATGCATCTAGTGTTTTATTGATGTTGTTAGCATTGTTCGTTAATAAAGTTTATTCTGGTCTGTATTATGGTTGTGTTTTTAAATTAATTATTGCATTAAATGTGATAGCTGTGTGTTAATTAGAAGTATTTTAGACACTTCGACACAAATTTGCAACAATTATCATACATACATAATTGTACAAATAAAACTCATATTAGTAGCTAAAGGACACTAAATTGTGTTTATATATAGACTATCAAATTATGAATCAAATGACTGAGATGAGATTGATTCAATAATATGTTATTCATAATTATATCATTAAAATCGTGAATTTAAGTTGCATCTGTTTTCCAAAAACTCAAAATTAATATAATAATCGGGAAAAAAATAGGGAAACAAATAAATATTTTTTATTGGGCCAATGGTGGTCCATGTATATAACAGTCCAGAAACTGTATCGCAAGCAACATGGGATGAGTCATGAGTCTAACATTCAAGCCTATAACGTCAACGTTTGGAATGGGCCACTTTAAATATTGAATCTTTTGGCTTTCGTTTATGGCTTCTTAATTCTTTATTTTTTTTAATAAAAAAAAAATTGTTCCATTTCGTGGTTTAAAATTTTCTCACTCTCAATCTGTTTGTCAGTACATTTTCAATTTTGTTTTGGCCTAGTTCTTTAATTTAATTTTATATTTCGTTGTCTTTCAAAGAGGTAAGTTTTTGTTCGTTGTCATTGTGATGGAGCAGGTGCAGATTTAAGCGACACATTGATGGATCGCATGGTAAGGCTATATGGTGTTAAACCTTATGACAAGTCCCTATTCATTAGATTGCCAATGATACTATCAGCCAAAATCAACTTACCTGTAAAGAATTCCGACAATAAAATGAAATGATTTTTATATAAATTCTCGTATACAAGTGTCAATACATCCCGGGATATACTTTGTATTAATTAATTAAAATAATCAGTGTGAAAGTTTGTTGATAGATGATCGTGGTGACTGATTGATATATGTTGGACATGTACCTGAAGGTACTTAACGAAGCAAATCTCACGAATGCGGTGCTGGTTAGATCAGTTTTGACTCGCAGTGATCTCGGGGGTGCCCTCATTGAAGGCGCTGATTTCAGTGATGCTGTTATCGATCTTCCCCAGAAGCAGGTGCCATGAAAAAAAAAAAAAAAAAACACATGATCATCATGAGAATATCAATCATGTTCCAAAATATGTTTCACAAAATTGGTCACTGCTGAATTTTACTAGCAACCTGAACTGAACTTGACTGCCGATTGAATATGTCTCTTTTTCTTCTGTTATCATATTTGTAATCAAATTTTGAGTTTGTTGATGTAGGCACTCTGCAAATATGCAAGTGGAACAAATCCTGTGACTGGGGTGAGCACAAGAAAAAGCTTAGGTTGTGGAAATAGTCGACGAAATGCTTATGGTTCCCCATCTTCTCCTCTGTTAAGTGCTCCACCTCAGAAACTGCTTGATCGGGATGGTTTCTGTGACGAAGGCACTGGTCTTTGTGATGCAAAATAATTTGCAAGATGTGGTGATTGTACCAGACTGCATCCTATATATGTAATATATATGTGTATATATAAATTAATGCATGGGAAATTTGACTTGAAAATCCTACGTATTTAAATTATTCAAAGATTGGAACAGACGGCATAGATTGTTCTAACGTTGAGACAGAAATCAATAGTCTAAACTGCTTTACGGGCACTATTGTATTTAATTCAATGTTTGTACCTTTATGTTCACGTATGAAGTCATTTCTTCACAATCTAGCTAAAATCTTAACCTAAAAAATTCAACGATTTCAATACATATTAATAGTTATCATCAGATTCAAAAGTTTAAATTAATAAAAAATAATCTAACTACGGTATTTATGACTTGAAGTTGACACGTGACACGTTCTCTCACATGTAACGTGGATAGATGGGGGAGACATATTAAACGAGGTTGATACGTGGCACGTCCCCTCATGTGTAACGTGAACAGATAATGGACACATGTTAAACGACTATAGTATTTAAGATTTGATGTTGACACGTGACACGTTTCTTCACGCGTAACATGAATTGATGAATGACATATGTTAAATATCTTTTACCGTTTAACATATGTAATGAAAAAATTTTCAGATAAAAAGAGGAGAGATAGTTTGAACTAGGGACCTTCAAACTCTAATACCATGTTAGTTATCATCAGATTCAAAAGTTAAGCTGATGAAAAAATCTAACTATAATATTTAAGATTTGAGATTGACACGTGACACATATTATTAGATTAAATAGGAGAATTTTACCTGTTAAGGTTCTCTACTCTTAATCTGAGAAGTATCAAAACACCCTTGATCGTCAATGTTAGTCTTTTAAATGCCAAAATAGTGATGCTTTGACCCACCCAAGTTATGGCTGAAGGGGTCATGGCTCCCCCGGTCCATAATTTTTTTTTTTAAAAAAAAAAAAATCAAGTAAAATTCTATTTGAATTTTATTCTAAAAATTTAGTAATTTTTCGAATTTGGCTCCCCAGATTGACAGAGCTGGCTTATGCTAATGTTGTATAAACTAGAACTGGCATAAGCATTTTACTTGTTTCTGTCTATACCCATTAATTTTAAAAGAATGAACTCTTTAATATAAAATAGATTAACATATCAAATATTGAGAAGTAATACTATTTAGTACAGAAGTTGAACTTGAAAGTTTATTTTAAATGATATATGATTATTCATATCATATATGATCTTTGTCTTTGTATTATCTGATATAAGTTTTGAAAAAATTTTATATTAAATAATATAACTTAATAATGAGTTAATACAATTTACAATTATTTTTAATAAAATTTAACTTATTTAGTCTCGCGATTTCATTCAAAATAATAGATATATGTATCATCCTTTTATTAATAAACATCGAAATCTAAATTTGAAATCAATTATATATAGACAGAGTCAACCATGTTTTATGTAAACATAATTTATGCGCTCCAAAATGCAGCCCAAATCTAATAATTAGATTTAACAAAGCATTAATCATAATTAGGGTGGGATATTAGATAGCGTTGACACATTTTATGTGAACCTAATTAATGCATCCCAAATCTAATGGTGGGATTTAACAGAGCAAACAATATAATTAGTGGATAGTGCACTGTGCATGTGGCATGTGGGACATCGACGTATGCGACCACAAAATTTTACTGGTCCTACCTGCTGTGGTCTTCAAATTATGTGGCCTTCATTAATTCTTTGGTCAAATTGAACCTTTTATCTTCCTACATTTCGGTTGGGTGGACCGTCACTGTGCAGCACTAAAAATCTGGAATAGATTCCACGACCAAAAATTCTAAAGCTTTTAAGATTATATTATGCAATGTAATAAAACAGGTTTTGTCATCCGTACGTACTAGGAGGCACTGCTGATGTAGACAACTAATTAAAGACCTCCCTGCAGATATTGATGGAAACAGATTTTTAAAATTTTATGGACTGACAAAAGCCATTAACTTTATATTGACTAACTGGCGAAAATTCGCTATAGGCTTTTACAAATATTGAGTTGGTAAATCACGCCAGAAGGTGAAACCATATAAGCACCGCGCTGGAAGTGGTGAATAATTAACATCACTCTTGAGTTAAATTCAAATGCCTTAGTGAGGTAGGAATAGGATTTAATGCGAAAAGGATACTTTTCCAAAAATCAACAAAAACTTTTTACTATAGATTGAGCTAAACTGATCAAATGAGTTTGAGTAATCTCTCGCTCTCCAAATTCTATATTTATTGTAATAATAAAACTTACCAAATTTGATGAATAAGGAGTCAACAATTAGGGGTTATTTATTTTTTTATCTAAAAACTGAATAATACTATTGAAGACTAAAGATTAAATAGTGACTGAAACCTGAAATTTGAAAGATACGTTTTTTTTTTTCCTTACATTTAAATGTATAGTAATATTGTTTATTTTTTTAAAAGTTAAAATTATCTGAAAACTAATAATTTGATATTTATATCCTTTTACAATTAGTTGTTATGTAACTTTATTAATATGATACAAATAATTATAATAAATTATTTAACAACTACTAAAACACTTATATATATAATATTTTTATTCACAATGAAAATATGATTAATTGTTATAATAGAATCAATTAAATTTATATATTTAAATAAAAATAAATAAAATGATTTTAAGTTGAATTACTATTGTAACAAAAGTTGAAAATAATAAAATAATATATTTTTTCTTCTAAAATTAAAATTTGGAGAAACTTGAAAATATATTATTTTGGGATGGATAAAATTGGTATAATATATTTATAAAATCATCAAGTGATTTAGTATTCAACGAAAAGTCAGAAAATGTAACTTTTTATTTTCAGTACTTTTTGGTTGGTTTTAAATGGTTACAAACAGAAATCATTTAATTGATATAATTCAGCACCATTAAGTATTAAGTGCAAAACACAAACAACCCATAAGTCAATTTAATTTGGGAAAATTTTCAAATTAACACCCACCGAAAATCCTCGGTCCCCCAACACTAGCCAAAAAAAAAAAAAAAAAAACCAGAATCTCACACCAATTCCAAGCATGTGACCAATACCATTGATCGGATGGAGTACTAGCTAGCATTGCTTCCTAAGAGATACCCATCCATCACACTTCTTTCTTTCTTAGTACAGTTGACTTAACTACAGAGTTTTGGAGTTAATACTGTCATATATTTCTAAAGAGACCCCATTTGCGACTAGAGATGACTAACATTATTTTAGTGTACATTCATAGTCAGACTGATCACTTGCCCTTTTGGTAAGGTAAGGACATTTCTTTTCAAGGGAAAAAAAAAAAAAATTCCTTTTTGATTTATTTTGGCTCACATAATGCATAATTTAGCACCATGTACGAATACATCTTCTGCATTAATCATTAATCTTTAATTAGATCCCGGCCTCCCCCTAACTTCAAAAGAGGGGGAAAAAAAAAGAAAAGAAATTATTGTGTAGAAGAATAGATCCCATCTTAACATAGCGTCAAGGCTTTTTCTTTGTGTGTTTTTGTAATACAAGCTTAAAAGCATTGACTTCAAGATATTCAAAGAAGCATATAAAACCATAATTTTTAATTAATTAATTAATTTGTTTTTACCAGTAGTTTTTTCTCAACATTAATTGACAGTTGAACAAACAATATCTCTGCCTTGAAATTGGCCACAAATCATTAAGCAGTAAGATGATGTATTACTAAAAAGATCATGAGAGGGCCTTAGAAGTTAAGGCTAGTAACTATAAAGAAGATCGGATAGAGAGAGACAAAAAAAGCTATATAGCAATGGGTTTTGGCATGTTGAGTCTAATGAAAGCACCAAACAATTGGTGGAGAAGCCTATCCCAGCTCCCAAGTGAAGCATATACAAGCTTTTGAAAGAATCCATTATGTTGCGTAGCCTTTACTTTTTTCGCCCCCTAGTGGACCAACAAAAACAACACCCAAAACATGAAACATTAAACAAAAAAATTTGGTTGTCCCCTTTATGGCTGTCCACTCAAGCAATTCCAATCAGTAGTATATGCTCCCTCTTAGTCCGTCAATTCTCTTTCCCTCTGTCCCCTAACTCAAGCTTTCTACTGCCTCCCTAAAACTTTCTAATCGCATGACAAATTGGATAATTTTCACGTTAATGTGTTTATTAATTAGAAATTTGAACAGAAGAACAACTTCATATGACTTCCAACGAAGAAAAGGTCTACAATTTTTTAAAAGTAAAATTTTGTGGATTTCACACACAATATTGATATCAAGGGAACTTAGTTCCACAATTTCACTAATTAAATTCTCCATCCTAATTAAAAAAAGAAAGAGTAGTAAATAAAAAAATTTACCTAAAATACTCTCAATTAAAATTTTCTTGACCTAATTTTTAACTTCTAAAACTTAACTAGTATACCTTATATTGAAATTTTGTTAAGCACTTATTTTAACATGTGCAAGTAGAAATTAATATTCTTGATAGAATTATGTAGATCTATAATCCATTTATTTTCAGTTTTTATACCCAAAAAAAAAAAAAAAAGAAAACTTGTAAAAAAATGTGCTCTTTGTTCTTCTTATAACTCAAATATAGATCATTTTCTTTTATTTATTATTTTGTTATCAATTGGTAAACTGTGTGGAAACCACACACACATAGGTATATCTATGAAGCACAATGTATTCTATAATTTCAAATATAAATCAATGTATGATAATTACTATATTATAATAGATGGTAATGTCTTCAATATTGCTTGGTACGTAAACCCTATATTAGAATATTTTGGTTACTTCTACGTATTATTTATATTATCTAATACATGCCATATATAATAGCTTTATAATAAACAAGAATCCTACAATTCCAATCATTTGCAAAAAGTTAAGCATTTTAGATATACGTAGTTATTTTGTAAAGTCAATAAGTAGTTGTCCTGTCATGGGATACATAATTTCGTAACATACCCATGAAATCATGTCTTCCATAAATAAATTAAAATTCTAGTGAAATTGAAAATTGTATAACTATGAACTTGATTTGATTTTGACCAACTTTTTTGGTGTTTACTCTTTAATTCAAGATCTAGATCGATCAAGAGAATGTCTCTGCAGTCATTCATTGACAACCTAGTGCGGCGCATGTCAAAAAGCGTACTTTTGAGGGATATATATGTACGCTTCGTTTTTGCATTGTTTGCGGACACGTTGATGTCATCGTTGTACCTACATTGCAGCGATTTTTTGTTCTCGAATTATATATTCCCGACCTTAGGCTTTCTTGAATAGTCTGCGTATTTATCAAAAAATATACATATATCCTGGAGGTGGGACGGAAAGAAATAACAATTAATTAAACAGAAAAGATACCACTTGGAACTTTGGAAATCCATTTCTTTAGCTTAAAATGTTCTCTTCAATTTATGATCGTAAAGTTAGTATAAAGTATAGTTATTTATTAAGTGGTACCAATTTAAAACTTCAAAAGAAATTAATTAATCTCGCAACATGTGAAAAACGTAGAAAACTTTACTTATTATTAAATGGATATATAAGAATTAAGTACTAGTCCGGACGCCGAGGGCTGCGTGGAGGCGTGGCACATATATGGGCAACTGAGGAAGCACAATATAATAATAGCTGCCTCACATGGGGTTGTTTGACATGGTCAATGATGTTATCTTACTTAGCCTGCAAACAAGATTTTTAATAAACCCTAATTATGCTCTCTCTCACACACAACATCAATTAATGCGCATGGTGTATTTTTGTTTGGGATCTGCAGCCACATTGTGAGTCCACTCTATCCTCTCTTCTCTTACTATTGATGAAAGAAATCGAAATGTCATTCTTTATTTCTTATAACACAAGTGACGCAAGAAAAAAGCTAAGAAAGGTTATGACTTGTGAACACCGAAATGAAAAGAGTAAGCCTGCACGTCAAATAGCTTAGTCAGAAACAGAGTAGCACTCTCTTTCTAGGCCTTTTGGCTTGTTTGTCCAATTAGGAATCCTTCGCATTAACGTGGATATCTCTTTCTCTCACCCCACTCTAAGAGAGTTTGGTGCATTATATGATCAGTCCATGAGAGCACGCCCAATGATTATGTCGTTGGAAACATTGTCATTGCTTTAAAGGGATTCTCATGCTTGACTTCAACTCAAGTAAGAGAATGCTCGATCTCCAGTTCAGTCACATCCAAAGATATATGCTTTTCCTTCTTCTCAGGTCTTATTATTAGATTCTTGAAGTTAATTTGCTTCCGTTCTTCTCGGTAATTTAACGATATAATCTTGTAACTCATACTTCGTGGGGTCAAGGGCACACACTAGTGTTGTTTTCTTTTCTTCTTCAGCCCTTTGATTTGTGGCTCTTTAACAAAAATAGGAAGCTGATGAGGTGGGTTATTGATGATTTTCGCATACTATGGTTTTAGTTAACTCTTCAAGTTTGATTGAGCATCTATTATTGGATTTCTACTCCTTTGTTGGATGATTGAATTTGTAGAGCTAGCGCGCGGCTGCAAACTGTTGGTTCCTTGTGCTTCTATAAATTGTTTCTTTATATATAAGAAGCCAGCTAGGTGACATGTATATGATATTTATTTCTTCGAGAAGGTGGTATATGTGCGTTTCAGGAGGCTCCATTTCAGTCCATCTTCAGGCACAGGTATGTATTGAAACTAAAGGCATAGAGGAAGAGTTTTAGGGTAGGGTCAAGTCTAACTCGACAAAAATATATTTGCAAAAATGGCATTTCTGCACAGGATATCAGGAGCATGCATGCATGCACCTCGTTTTGAACAGAAACTTACACAGATATACCTGAACTTTCCATGCTCTAGTAACAACTTTTTGGTTTTAGTTTTGGTATGTACAAGACCTTTTGCTTTTAAATTAAAATCCTTTTCATTTTTAAGGAGCTTTTATTGATCAACAAATCTAACCCCGCACCATATTGTCTATAGCTAGCTATTTCGACACGATCGTACATATATAATTTTTTTGCTTTACTTTATAACTTTATTGAACCTGGACATACACAGTAGCATACTCGTTTATAGCAATATATATCATCTTTAAATTTATTTTTTTATACAGTTTTTAATAAAATTTCTATTGTACAACAAAATGTTTATTGATAGAAAAGAAAAAATTAAAATATAAAAAACAATGGAGGGGCCAAGGGACATAATTAATGACCTTACCTCTCAAAGGAAAATTTTCTTGTTATTACGTTTATGGACGCGAGTGCTACTATAGCATCTCACATCAGATAACGGGTGGAAAGATGCCTTATATATCAAGGAGGCTCTTGCAACTGTTGAGGCACCATTTAGGGTCAAAACCACGTAGCTTAATTGGTTCCAAACCAAAACCAATAATTAGTCAACAGGTGTTGGTGGGTGATCATGACAGCATGGTGATTTAAACACAACACATGTTACTGTGCACTAAACTTTTATAGAGAATATCTTAATAAATAGTATTTAAAAAATATGAATATTGAAAAATTTGGTTGAGTTTTTTTAATACTATTCTTTTCTTAAATTACTTTTAATTCGCAAAGATGTGGCTACAATTTAACGGTATTAAAAAAATTAAATATATTTCTATTTTTAAAATTCACATTCCTTTCTAAGCTAAAATAAAAAATTCATTAGAAGTGGAAATGTTATAGGTATAATCAGAGAAGGGCCAAGGATACATAAATTAGTCTTATTGCCTAATTAATACATATTTAAAAAGCAGGCATAAGACAACATCATTTTTTTTTTTTAACCATTCTGAATCATCTGATTTTGTTTAACTGAATTTTATATACTCATATATAGTTAAACATATAGACAAACGTTTACGTTCAAAGACCTTTTTCACCACTATTATGAATCACAACTTTTCCATTAATTACAACTAGAACTAGATCGAATCCTATTAATTACCTTTGTGAATGCTAAATTACAGAACCAGCTCACTCACTTCTGTGTGAAAAATATCATGGCCTTTAAGTTTTCCTCATTTTTTGCAAGAAACGATATTGCTTGCGTCTTCAGGTGGATTTATCTTAAAGCAGCTGGGACTAACAGTTTCAAAATTAAACTCTTGTAGTTAAATCTAGAATAGGCGATCAAAGGTGGATGAATTGAAAAATGGTCAGGCCACCCACATATAGTGATGTTTATAAAATGGGCACATCATGAAGAGGCAAAATGATCTTCTTATGTTGGTATTTCCATGGACCCTATAAACATATAGGTCGTTAAAAATTTATTCCTTCTTTGGAAATTATATTTTCTACCTTAATCACATTGAATTTAAAATTTAATGTAAGAAAGACTACTTAAAATTAGTTTCAGATTCAACTTCCAAAAAAAAAAAAAAAGGTTCAGATTCTAGCTTCCTTCACAATATGACTTGACCCGTATAAAAGGCATCGTCCTTTCAATATTTAAGTCCTGGCTAGCCAATGTAGTTAAGAAGTTATTGACTACATATTCTTTTAATTTGGTTTCAAAGATACCAATCAAAATTGTCAAGAATCTAATTGTATCTGCTTGTGGCATCACTGTTAACAAGGACAAGTCGTTTTTTTTTCTCCTTCACAAAATTGTGCAAAGACCTTATTGACTTGTGAAAATTTTAGAACATAAATCAAATTCGAAGGAGGAGAAGAAAGGCACACTACAGGTGCAGAATATATATCACGTAAATATCCACCTAGTCAAAAAAAAAAAAAAAAAGTATTTTAATGCTATGTCAAATTGAACATACACGACCCGAAGGGAAAAAAGTACAACATACAAAACCTTAACATTAGTACAAATTATGCTTCAACAAGACAACATATTTTAGCATTCGAACATTTGGCCAGGTCAGTCCCAGCACTTGACCATACAGTCCACCCTAGTAATTTATTGTAGTTGATACTTGTAGTCTAAGTGGTTGCCTAGTATTCATCAATATAAAGGACAGCAAAAGTTCCAACAGCTAAACAAGCAATACCATTTGAGTTTTATTATTTACAGCAAACTGGATATATAAGACTTTGATCTCTTCCTGTAAAACTGTACTTAATCCTAGGATTAGTATATATATTTCTAATTACTATATTAAGCATGCTTTTTCATTTCCACAGGTCTATTTGGCAACTCGAGGTAGATGTTGAGGCATACTCTTGAGCAATCTCTAAAGGCCTTTTGGATGCATTGGCTAGTATATTAATTTGTTCAGCAACTTGAAAGACTGATGCATTGGAATAGTTGGTTTCCTTGGAAGCATCCTCATGGCTCAGTTGAGATGCCACAAATTTGTCAAGGACTCTCCAATCTGTCACTTGATCCACAGCTTGCTCATTGTTGTTACAGTAAAGTGAGTTCAAATCTTGTTGATTATTGCCTTGTTGCGTGTGTTCTTCTTGTGTGAGCGTCGAGGACTGCAAAGTACTCCCATTGTTTCTACCATATGAACCATATGGAATTGCTGAGTTGCAACTTACACTGGCTGCTGATTGTGGAACCTTGGGGCTTTCTAACTGAGGAAGCTGGAGGAAAGGGTCGCCATGAGGGTGAGGCATATTGATATTATACTGCAACTCAAGCTCTTGTTTGCATGGATAGTGGAGATGGTAGGATGTATAAGGCTGAGGAATTCGCCTTGGAGAATCCATATCTGGCAGGAAGGAGACCTGATCATCGTACCAACATGGTGACTCATAGTCACCCATTTTCCGCATTGTGGGCATTCGTTTCTTGAACACTCTACACACCACCCATCCTTCTTCCTGGTGCATTCATATATACCAGTGTTAGATCAACCATAACAACACCTTCAAAATGAAAATACATATGGATAGGCATCTTTTACCTAAAATACGTATTTGTATTAATGATTAGCAGACAGTACAAATTAAGAATCCAAAAACATTAAAGCTTAACAACATTTGTAGTTACCAAGTGTAATAATTTGATCACATATATAAAATATCGCACCATTCACCTTCCAGCTCTTATTACAACAACCAAGAAGAGAATAATATGTCAAGTGAACGTTTCTTGTTTGAATAGCTGGGCTGACTTATCAAATAGCTAATGTGTTGATGCAACTAAAATATGCGAAAACAAAAAATGTCACACTATATGATGATCACCAACAATGGTCGTAGGTAAATTATTCCAGTGAAATTATGTATTTTTCTCATTAAAATTAATCGGATGAATACAATCAAACCGTTAATCAATTCAGGCAGTGCAAACTGATTTCTCATTTATCTATGCCACTCTTCAACTTGCATGTGTATGAATCTTTTGTTTGATACATCTAATATACTTTTTTAGAGATATTATCAAAATCCATCATGTTTCATAAAATATTGATCAAAATTCATCCAGTAGTTTCATAAATAGCCAAAATAAAAAATTAAATAAGTCCGTTTAAATTTATAGGCATACAATGTGTTTTCCATTATCTTTACACGTTTGATGTCTAGAGATGACTAAGAAAAGAATAATACTTGAACATATGAGTTTGCGACATAAACATATATTTTCAATGAATCACGCTCTATTAACTCAAAATTTTACTAATTCATCATTTTAACATCCCTCCATTTATTTTCTAGCAATTTAATGGTGAAAAAGAGTAAACAAATTTAAGATAGATGGAAGTCCTTGGAATGCAAGAGAACATATGAATATATTCTGAAGTTATAAATTAAAATTTGAAGTTAATATAACGTAACCCATTTTTAAGTTCAAAAAGGTCATCTCACACTAGAAATGGTTTTTACATTGTGATGGAAATCAAAGTAAACATACTTCACAAAGGAAAAGATAAAAGGAAAGAAAGATATAGTCCATGGCTATATTGTTTTAGGTGAGCTGAAGATCCCGGGATTAACCCCATTACTACCAACTTATAACTGGGATTCTACTAAATCTGTATATATATGCATGAACATGCATGAATGGAACAAATCAGCAAAATGTGCGGTAAATAAAACAAAATAAAAAGAAAAATAATATTTTCTTATAAACAAATGAAATATAGTCAAATTATATTTCTTTCAGTCAAGTAGATCTGGCATGGGGTCAATCACATTCATATCAATTATAAAGTAGATTTATAAGCTTAATTTGTTTTTATGAATGGACATCAATGGAGTCAGATATGTGGTGAATTGAAAAAAAAAATAGAGAAAAAAGTAACGACTTAATACTTGCCTGTGGAGTTCCATTTTCATTTGTTTCAAGACGATATTCATGCATGATCCAATCTGACTTTTGTCCATTTGGAGCTCTTCCTTTGTAAAACACTAAGGTTTTTCTCATTCCAATGAGGCAGTGCCTGGAGTAGATAGCTTTATCCCTCCCTGTGGCTTTCCAAAACCCAGCTTTGGTTGCTCTATTTGTGCGAGTTCCTGTTGGATATTTCTTATCTTTGTGGCTAAAGAAATACCATTCATGCTGCTCTTCAGTTCCTATTTTGCACAACTCTTTAAAAACAAAAAGTAAAAATCAATGTGAATGGACAATAATTAACATCATTATATGCAGTAAAACAAAGAAAGAAATCTTGCCACCTTGAAGATCCCATGGCTCAATTTTGTAAAGGTCAACATCTTTGATGACATCTAGATCAATCCTTTTCGAAGCAATTTTTTTTCGTAGGTAGTAATCAACTAGTTCTTCATCTGTGGGATGGAATCTGAAGCCCGGTGGAACGTGTGAAAATGAATTCATCTTATTCGAAGGACTCAAGGCCTGCATTTATGTGTCGCATTGTTATCAAAATGAGTTCCAATATAAGCTTAATGTGAATACTATATATACATCCAACATCAGTGGCATGCACGCATGAATTGTAATACTCATGACATCGTCTAATGATTTTGGATCTAGAGGGAAAAGAAAATAGAAAATCTCATAGGGTTGGTGACATGTTTATGCTACCAAGGTGATCTTATACGAAGGTATGTTCCAAATAAACTGAGAACAATAATTTACCAAAAAACAAAGCAAATATTATAAATGAATGTATAACATGATGTTATGTTTTCAAAAGTCTAAATAGATCCATGTCAAATCTCATTATGTTTCAAATTTTTGGAGCTGTTAGCAAAAGGGACTCGTCATAATACAAAAAATTATGTTTGTAAAGTAAGAAAATTTATGTATATAACAATAAAAAAACAACTAACAGATCACTTATGAAGGGAGGAACTATTAATTTGACTTCGGAATAATTATTCAGCATAATAGTTTAGCTATATATATATATGATCATGTCAAGGAAAGCATAATTAGCCTTTATATTTCATCTATCTAACTAAATTATATTTACAATAATAAAGAATTAATATACTGCCATAGACTTCATCAACACAAATGAAATCATAAATTTCTAGTATGTGTTTATAATTGACCTTCTTAAAAATGAGATGGAAAACCTTATAATCTCTAAGCAAGCAAGAAAAGAACAAAGATCAATTCATTACTTCAGACCTATAACTAACATGGAAGAAGATTAGAAGAGAACAAAAAGTGTTTTCTCCACTCATAAAAGTAATTGTTGGATAGGCATAGGGAATCAAAATTTACATGCCTTTGCTTTTGTTAGACATGCAGAAAGGGAAATTATTTCGGAAAATGACAATAACAATGCATCGCACATTATATACATGAAAGGAAGCCCTACATTTATCATTCTTAATGTGAAAAAACAGTCTTGTATTGCAATCTAATTCAAAAACAACTAAAAGCAATGAATAATGTGCATTAAGAAAAAAGAAAAAGGAATAATCGTTCAATAAATTTACATTTTTTCTACAACAAAGTGTGGAGCACACATAATATTCCTATGTTCTTTATACCACCACCACATATTATCCTAGAGAACCAATTCATACAAAATGAGATCTGTATAATCATTGCTAAACAAGGTAGAAAAAAACATGTAATGTAGTCCTTTCTCCTCTTATTTGAAATATTATCAACTTTGAATAAAGAAAAACATTTAAATTACAATAAGCATGAGATTTAAAATCATAGAACGTACGACAAGTAAAAAAAGAGAATATATAAGACAGCGATATGACAGTAATAGTCATCAGAATCTCTGAAAAGCCTGAAGATCAGATCAAACTAAAGTCATTTTGGGCAAAACATACTGTGGCTCTCCAGGATTGAACTGGACCTTTAGTGTAAGACCAACGTGATTTTTTTCATGTGCTAGCTTTTCCGATCGAATTTTGATTATATTTTTGCTTAGCTTATAACAAAAGTATACTCCAACTCAATGCTAGCTTTAACATCGTAGATGATGATAATATGAAGACACGTAAATGAAAAAAGCAAACACAAAGAAGCAAAAGATGAGGATCACGAAGAAGAAGAAGAAGAACAAGAAGAAGGAGAAGGAGAAGCTCACCGTATATATCACAACCTCGATAATCTTCTAGAAAACAAAGTCCGACCCCGGATCTGTATAAACCGAGCCTCTTGAACACCTATCAGCTTATAAAGATAAGAAACTTTGAGCTTGCTTTTTCACCCTCTCTTTTTTGACTTTAACAAGACAAGTAAACCAGACCAAAAAGAAAACTGAAAGATAGAGAGAAAACACAAACAAACAGACAAGAAGGACAGATGCGATGAAAACTGGTGTATCCTCGGGAATTGAACTGAACCCGAACTGGAGTACTCTCTCAAGAACTGTCTAGTAGTTGTCTCGAGAGAGAGAAAGAGATCAGATCCCGAGGATTGAAGAGAAAAGAAAAATGAAAGAGAAAAAGAAAGGTTGAGGAATGGAAAAAGAGAGAGAAGATAGGGTTAAATAAGAAGCAAGAAAATGGTGTACAAGGACGAGACACACACACATGCCCTAATAATCCTCTCTCTCAATATTCTCACTTTCTTCTTTATCTCAATATTCTCACTTTCTTCTTTATCTTTTAAGTGGAAGCTTGATTGCTGCAAAAGCTTTGCGCGAAAAAAAGGGTGGCGGATAATTCCTCAAGCAAGATTTGATAATAAGAGTTATAAAGACGACAACAACAACAACAAGAGACAATCTAAGAGAAAGAGGCTGCAATTAACCTCTACAGTACCACCATCCACCAGCTACTGATAGAGACCAGAAGAAAGAGAATGTTTTTTTATTTTTTCTTTTTTTTGGACGAGAATGGTGATGTCAGATATCCAACGGTGATGATCTTTTGGGCGTCTTAAAAAGAGATAATTTATTAATTTGTATAGTCATCGATGAATGATAATAGATGATATTTTCGTGGTGGTGACCTATATATGGTGAACATCTTCATCCCGCCAAAAGTATACAATCCTTCCATCTCTCCATCAACTTTTTTGTGTTTTTTATTTTTATTTTTAACCAATAGTTTCTTATCTTTGTCTATCTACACCGCGTGATGTACACGATTAGATTAATTATAACAAGAATATTTCCCTTCTAAACACTCACTGTTGAGGGAAATATACGGCTAAATTAAACCACCTTTACCTCTTCCTTGTTTTTATCACTCTTTCCTTAACGTGCATCCTAATCTTGCAACATAAAGAGTAATACAATCATTATATTTAATTTTTGAATGTTAGTAAACACTTAAAAAGACGGTCAAACACTGGTGTTAAACTAAGGAGACTTGTACACATAGAGGATCGGCTATAAGTAAGAACATAAGTTATTTGAAAAACATGTTATATTTTATAAGAAATCATAAAACACAATTAATTTATTTTCTCTTGTATGATTCTATGGTTCTTTGATATGTCAAGCTTACATGTTAGAAGAGATTTCTATCCATCACAATATATGATACAATTTACGAATTTCACTTTGTTGATATAGATGCATTTATGATATACGATTCATTTGAATTAGATTCAATTTTGTTTTCCTATTTTAGGATTACAATCATTATGAGAATTTAATTCAACACGTACCCATCACCTTTTGACAAATGACATACATAAAAGCACGCAATTCATTTCATCAACAATTATAGAGCAACTACAGAACTATATACACTTGTGTTACAGTGTCATTACGGGACCCTTGCCAGCAATTAATTAACAAGTTACAGGTCCCCGTAATTGTGTAACAGCGAAGCTCGAGCTCATTAACAAAATTGAGAGTTGGCTTAAAAGTGCAAATATTAAAATGGTGCCAACATATATAATAAATCCGAAAAGGTTTTTTAAGGTTGGTGGCATTTAGGCAAATAAAATAGAATCGAAGTCCTCACCAGTCACCAGCAATGGCACGCGGGCTCTGGTTGGTCAGTCAGCGATTTTATATTTGTTTTTATCTAAGTTAATAAATTTATTCTGTCTTTCACGAGTTTGACCCCACCAACCGACCCCAAATGACGAGATAGTGACACTTCTCCAAATACATATATTTATTATTTTTATATAAAAAAAATCGTGCTCAGCTCGGCGCAAGCGGCTAAGCCGTAGAACATAATTAAGCTGAGACATAAATGAAGAGAGGTGTGTAGTATTTTTGGTAATTGAATTGAGTAGTGTCGTGTGACACTGTGGCGGTGGTGGAGGGTGGGTCCACTAAAACGGAATTATGTGCTTAGGACTCAGTACGTGGCGGCTTACGGTCCGGCGTGGTCGAGCCCCCCATTATCATTAGTCTCGCAAGTCGCAAATTCCATTGCAGGCCGGTTCTTCTTGTGGACCCCACCCCGTTATCCCGTCTGGGCCCTCTGTTACTGGACCCCATCCTTTTCTTTTCTTTTCTTTTTCTCTGTTTATTTAATATCTCATTTAGTTCCAAGCAACACTTCAAATATTTAGAATTAATATATCATAAGTGCAACGGTTCCTGATCGGAAAAGTAATTTATGTAAAAACAAAAATATTTAGTTTCCACTTACTTTTAATGAGCTAGAAAACTTTGTATATGATTCACAGAATGCCACGTTCACAGTTTACAAAATTGCTAGAGAGGAGTTGTGATTGTGCATGCCGGTAAGTTACGGCAACCTCCACCGCGTCGATGGCTTAATTTGGGGATTGAATCGGGGCGGTTCGTCGGCTAGGATTGAGGGAGTACTTGAGGGTGAAGAATTATAAATAGATAGTTTGTGGATAATGTATTTTTGCTTATTATAATATGTATATAATATAGATATATGTTTGGCAGAAACAAGTATAGAAGTGAAGCAAAAGTCTTACACGTGATCCAAGTGTCATCTTGTCCGCACCATGCTTTTGTAGCAATACACAACTGGAGTGGAGGTCATCGTCTTCAGTATTTGGGATTATAATTTCCTATGTTTTGATGAGATTATTCATATTTATACGAATAAAATCTATGTTTCTTCTGGGAAAATAAATAAATAAAAGCTATATTGCATAAACCCAACTCATATCTCTGTGTTTGTTTTTAGAAAATGCCAGTAGTATAGTGAAAAGATCAAATAAAACGCTCGATACTTTGACTATTTTTCTAGAAACAACTTAAAATGACAACTTACCGTATTACAATTATTAAAATCATTATCATTGTATATATTTACAGGTAAATTGAAAATATCATTTATTAATTATATAAATAATAATTTTATATGTATACGTATATTATGATTTTATTGGATAGAAAAACGTAGAGAATTCATTCTAAAATAATCATATAAATAAATAAAATATAAGACTTCTTGTCAAAAATAATAATAATAATAATAATAAACTATAAGACTTAGAAGACTCGAGGAGCCTTTAACATGTCAACTGAATATCTAAGCGAAAACTAAGATTCCTTTTTTAAGATGTATAATTTATTAATTACAAACTAATCCTTTTTAATTACTTGGTGGAGAGCTTATGATAATCAGAAAGCAGGAGGTGCAATATAAAGCCTAAGAAATTATAAAATGAAAAGTACTAATCCTCTAGACTCTAGAGTGGTCCAATTTAGTTAAGCATTTGATGTCAGCTATACAAATAAGCTCATCAACCAGTAAATTAAGAAGGTTTGGTTAGAAAATGCAAGGACCATTTATAATCCTGTAATTGGCTAATAGCAGTTTCCATTTCTCGTTGCTGTATAAGCATTTTAAAACAACAAAGCACTTTCTGTTTTTGTAGCTTTGCAAATAAATTAACAAATTGTTGTTTAATGTTGTGATTAGGAGAGTATAATTAATTAATTAAATCTCAAGTGGTGAGCTGAATCCCAACAACTGGTGGGTCCTGTTTTAATGATTGCTGATATAGATTATTATTGTCTCGGTTCCCCACGTTTAATCGAGAATTGGGCACAACTCCTCAAAAAGGAGCTAAATTAATTTTTGGAAAAGTTTCAATGTCCTTTGTCCATCCCCTCCCATGGAGAGGCTTCTCTTTCACATTATACTTCTACCAGCAAAATTTTTTAGTATAAAGTGACTAGCTCACTTTGGTGACTTCCTATTGGTTATCTACCAAGTTTAGAAAGTTTTTATTTAACATATGTTGTGTACCAGAATTTAAATAAATATTAGAATAAATATGGGAAACAACATACACACTCTTTGTTTTCCCTTTTCAATCAATAATATGTATTCTAAGCAATTGGAATTTTTACTGTTTTTGGAATTTATATTATTGGACCAAGTCTTTCCTAGAGTTTTTTTGTGACTACAGCTGAGGGTATGGAGTAAAGCTTAGGCAATATGTGTAATAATACAAGTAGACCATACGTTTGTGTATAACCAGAAAGATTTTAATTTGTATAAAATATCAGTTGGTGTAGATCATGAACATTTCACCAGCCTTTTGTGAATAAAAGGAATAATGGAATATGTATTTGGGGGCTTCATTCCCGAACCTTTCTCTGAAACATTGTGGTCTAAACCAAAAATGGCATTCACTGTATCAGTATCACGGATATAGAAAATGAAATGATGATAGAGAAGGCACACTGGCTAGTAGCTAGCTAGGGAATTTTGAAGCTCGATATTGTGTTTACACTAGCTGTGAAAATTCAAATACTTAGTGCCTACAGCTAGCTAGGGGGAAACTCATGTCGTCATGTCATGTGATTGTCAATTTGAACTAGTTCCACTTAATCAGTGAGGTGTAATTTGACAACCTTAATTAACCTGATAAAGTCCGTTTGTATTTTTGTAGCGTATGTGAATCCTATTAAATTTTTCTTTATCAATCGTTTTTGTGTGAATTCAAACACGATTTTTTTATTTTTGTGAAAATATTTTTACAATCCTAACCATTTTATATACATCTTCTGTTCTTGAACTGTATATAATTTGTCACCCCTAACTACAGCATGGGTAAGTGAATTGAAAAGATTAATAGAGAACTCTACATTAGGTGTTAAACCTTAAATAAAAAAGACGAGATGAAATTGATCAATGATAAACTCCTCACACTTACATTATTGAATTTGTGAGTTCAAAATATCATATTCTCTCTTTAAAATCTCCAAACTAATTTTTATAATTTAATAAAAGTAATCAATAATATTAGACATCTCACCTTGAATACTGTAATTGATGAATGAGTATACATTAATAATAATTGCATAATTAACTAATCATTGATTAAAATACAAGTTAGATATAAACTATTAGACCACGACGTAATATGGTTTAGTGATAAATAATACTTATTTAACCTAACAATAACTCAGGTGCAAGTTGCACCCACTACAAATGGTATAAATTAATGTCTTCTATAAACTAGAAAATATCTTTAAAACTTTTATTATTGATTTAGATAAAATTATCCAATAAAATTATTTAATAATAATTCTTAGATTGGTTATAAAGGTTGTTATCAAATAATCTTATAACCAGTAGTTGTTATTAAAGAATTTTATTAAGTAACCTTACTCCAATCCGTAAAATAATTAAACTTTTATTTTTAATTCCAACAAATGATTAATACATTAGTAAAGAATGTCGAATACGATTGTTTGACATTCTTGTCTTGTCCAATTGTACGTTTGTTATTGCTTCCCACCAAATCTCTATCCAAATATTTTCCAACCAAACAGAAAAATCCCAATTTAATCAAAGCAAGAAATTAGATGCAGGTAACTATATGCCCTCTAACGACATCAAACTCGAGCCGTAATTAATTTCCTTCGACTCCGATAACAAAAACGAAAGAAAAGTAAAAATACAAGTATTTCATTTAAAAGATTTTTCACATTGCAAAAGAAAAATGTTAAAAACACTCACTTGACTGAGTCTTTGCTTGAAACGTGTCCAAAATTATTTTTTAGTTACACAAATATACCATCATACATAATCCTTAATATTTAGTTTTTACTATTATTTATGAAATCACCTTTTGATAGACAAATAACAATTTGAAAACAACGGCATCAGCCAGTGTACTAGATACTCCATTGCAAAATTAAATTTCAAATGTACGAAGTTAAACATGTAATTGGGCCTATGTATGAGCATATATCATCACAAAATCCATTGCAATGCCAAAATGGAAAGGGATCTTGGTAACCAATGACATTGTAATTCTAAATCACTGCCACGCGTGATAATGCTAACTGGATTAACTCCTGCCTTAATTAGAAGTATGAACATAGTTTATCTTTTCTCCAATCACACAATTATATTAATCAATGATTATCAGTCACATTAAGCAAACGTTTTCTCGGATGAAGGACTGCACTTTCAGCTACTTTATTAGACAAAGCAGCTGATTAATTACCAGATGAATCCATCTCGTGTGTCATGTTGTACTGAACAGATGAGAGAGAGAGAGAGAGAGAGAGAGACAGTTGGGGTGTGTCTGTTTGTATCAGTTAGGAAGTACATGCGCATAACCATGCGGCAGACAAGCATTTATCAGATCAATTTATTTACTATCACTGTCTGAAAAACATGATTACACAACAACTTAATTAAAGCACGTGACTATTTTCTATTGCTCTGTTGCCCCCAGAGAAGACCTACTAACCTGCAGCCTTACCACGTCACCGACATTTTTGATGTTCCATCTGAATTGTGACCGCTTAAATTTCCATCTTGTCCTCAATTAGTGATCCCAGTCATGTCAAAATCTCCACATAGACCCATCCAGGCCACACCAAGCTTAACTTCAAATTTTGATAATATACGGAACCCGCTGTTTTGTCTACCACATTGGGAAGTCATCGAGCTTAGGAATCACAGAACAACGTGAGTCGAAATTCATCCACGGTTATTTTCCAGACACAAAAGCATTTCCTTGCTTAAATAATAATCAAGTTTTGCACTTTTTAATCGGATCCAATGGAAGAAGAAAACCCTATACTTGAAATAGACAATCAAGTTAAAAGAAGAGAGTATAGGAATAGTCGTTTACTTTATATGCATTGGTACATCCAAGAATACGCATGGCTAGGCTTATAAGAGTACAAGTACAATTATTATTATTATTTTTTTTTTTAAAAAGAGAGTACAGGTACAAACAAATTAGGAAAGTAGAGCTTTAGTGGGCTCACACTATAAGGCAAATTTTCATAAAAATCCTTTTGGCAAATTTTCAAGTGAAAATGATAATATAATACATTGTATAATCTTTTATATGATTCGTTATTAATACTACATATATGCCAAACCCACTGAAGGATCTCTCAATAAATTGATAGCCATTTGATCTTGGTGAAATCCTTAGTCATCATGTACCGGCAAGGTGAAGTACATAGGTGGTGGATGATGTTTTACATCTACACGTCTGTTTGCTATTGTTTGGTTTGTTGTTATATGAAAATATCTTTAAGATATAAACATGAAAATATCTTCAAGATATATTTTTTATTTTTTACAAAATTAGAGGAACCCTGAATAAGGAAAAAAAAAAAGAAACTTCAAAAATCAGTTACTCAATTATTATTAGTAGTTATATTTCAAATAATGTGGTGATCAAATGCATTTCGTTTAATGCTATTAATTTGCAATTACGTTTTCTAAATTTATGAAAGAGCTCATACGTTTTCTGCTGAGACATTAAATTTTAATTTGCTTCTGCTACCTAGTTGATATGATGTAATGCCAAAATTTGTAGTTCGTCAAAATTCAAAAACAACAGCACTCATTAGCACAACTACTTCTTTGCGCAACTCTCATTATAGCATAAGTGCATAACTGCTGCATCCACTTATCAGCTACTCATCTGGAACTTGCACGCATTAGGATAAAAACCAGAAGCCTCCAATTAGAGTTCATACGTCTGCTAAAAGCCTTGTTAAGCCATAATTAATTGTAATAATCATCATCCGAACTGCATGGAATGGAATTAATAGCCATAATTACTGTCAATTATCTTCAAACTTATTAGAATTAAATTTTGTTAATGGATGACTATGATATGAAATTATGTATTTTCCGTTGCTCTTAAGTCCACTAACATAACCAATAATTACAAGCTAGTTCTACAATTGCATACAAACTTCATTTAGGTATATTAGTTTTTCTTTTTTTGAGTATATTAGTTAAAACCTACTAGAATGCAGAAAAGAATAAATTAATTATTGCAGATCTAGATCACATATGTTAGGTTGATTTCTGTTTCTAGAATAACAAGAAAGACATGTTTTTTAAGTTTGTTAATTATCATCCAAAATAAAATAATGTGATACAAAACTATTACAAATCACTACTTGTAATATAAAATTTAAAGAAACGAAGCATTAGTTTTTTCAAATGGGTAGTAATGGCAGTTGACTGTTGACTTCAAAGGTCAACTGTTTCTGCACAAAAACACATGCAAAGAGTGCCATCAATTACTGTTTGTTGCTCAAGGCGTGATGACTAATAATTACAAATTTAATGTCATTTTCTATGGTTGTGGCTCTTTTCAGGGGTGTTGATTGCTAAGTCGGGAATGAAAAATAATGTTAATAGCAAGAGCGAGCATGATTGCCTTTTGGTTTATATGTCTTCTTCAGAATAATAATACCAATTATGCCAATAATAATAAGATTAAGAAATGAGAACAAATAAAGTGGAACGGGAGTGGAGTTTGGAATCATTACCATCATATTCAATTTTATCTGACCAAATTTCACAATAATGTGGCACAATCTGGTGGCAGAAACTGAAAAAAGTGTAATATAACATGCACTTTTGATCTATATGTGATGGTTAATTAAAAGCAATTAAGTTATATATCTACAAAATGTTGTCAAAGAGTTGAGAAAAAATCAAAGAACTTTCCTTTAGTTGCTCGCAGTATTAAACAGGTTTACAAGTTGTATTAACATGCACTAAATGCAATAAACAAAACTGACTTTTGCTAAGATGCTTGATTCAATCAATTCTAGAGTTTTGGATGCAGCTGCGATAAGCTTATAAAGCATAATGCAACTGATATCTAGTCACTTTGAAGACATATTTTGTTGTATATATTCATATTGGATACACATTCCCTTCTATCCAGATTTTTATATATTAGAGCATGTGTGCGTGTGTGTATATACACATATGCATATATATATATATATATAAGATTTTTGATAAATTGTTACTAATTGACAGTCCCTTTATTTTAACCCAATTATTCACTTGATTAAGATTACAATTGTATTGCATTACAAATACAATTGAAGAAAAGCAAATGTGGGACACAACTGAAATATCCATGAGGATTAATTTTTGAGTTGAAGAAGAGAGAGAGAGAGAGAGAGAGAGAGAGAGAGTGGCTCTTGATATTGACATACATATATACAAGGATTCATGTAAAAGAATTTGGTTATATATAGGTTTGAATTGTATATGCATATGTCATCACAAAATGTGAAAATAAACTTTCCGTTTTCCTGGAACACTGTAGATGCACTGAAATTGATGCACCTGGAAAAAGGTTTTTTCTCAAAGTCTAAAACACTATGATTAGCATGTTATTACATATAGAGCTGCGGATCATTAACAAAGGGACAAGCAATATATTGTGATTGGCATTACCTTTAAACACAGCAAATATGATTTCTAAAAATGAAGTTACAGCTGGGGACACGTGCCCTAAACTGGGGTCTATATTGTCCCCATAAAATGCCAAGAAATGTTGGAATTGAAGCACATATTGATGTACCCATGGGCACAATGAAGTTGGTGAGATTGGACTTCACAGAAATGCTGGAGTCAACTGAGGCCGACCGATCGACCGATGCAATTCTTCTCATCATAACATAGGACCCATACCTTTTTCATTGATGCTTAATAGTCGCACTAGTTGTTAATGTGGCATAAATCATAAATCTTTTTAAACCATTATCAACTCACATCTAATATTCAATCAAATTACCCCATCAAGTTATTTACAAGTTTTATTACATCGATCTATATATGAAAAGTAAATAATCAAAGATAATTTTCTTATAATTGAAGCAAACTTCTTAGCTGGTGGAGCTGATTTATTGGCAAAAGAGCAAGCACATAATCTTTCTTTTATTCTCACAATAATGAGCAAAGTGGAGGAGAAACAGTGTTCATACGTAGAGAAGAAGGCAAGAGTTCTACTAACCTCCTATCCAACAATTTTTGGTTATAGGAACGATTTACACAATATTTTGCTGGATAATATTTTCAAATTCCTTTCTTACTTTATTCAAATCTAAAATAAGTACTATATAATGAAAAAAACATGCCGAATTCAATATTTCCTTTTTGTGTTTACAAATCTATTTTCGAAAATAACTTTAAAAGAAGGTCCTTGAAAATATTTATAAAGATACAAGAACTGTTTTTTTTTTTTTTTTAACTTAAAAGATACAAGAACCTTACTACCTAAATTTTCTAGAAGGAAGAATAAAATAAATACATAAATAAAACTTTAAGGTGGTCCATCATCGATAAAATTATATGGAAAGATCTCTCTATCTCTCTCAAAGAAAGCCAGGCTGCCATGTCTGTTGCTTTTGTACAAAGCCCTAGCCTTTTATTAAGGGCACACTGATGGTTTAGAATTTAGAAATATTGGCTTTTGATGAATATCAACTAGGGACGTAAGTAGATATAGCTAGATGGCTGCTGCTTATCACGGTTGTATAAATTATATAATATAATAAAGAGAATAAATTGGTCGTGTCCCGCAAAGCAGTTAGAGTACATGTAGAAGCAACCCTGATAGAGATCATTATGGGGTACACCTACAAGATAAGGTCATCAATGTAGAATCCTCATATAAGGCGCTGTGCCCCGGTATCTTGTTCACATTTAGAGATATGTAAATGGTTGCTCTTGCACACAATTACACCACCACCAAAGAGATCATCCTTATAAGGGAAGCGATATTCAGAACTCAGGAGTCAGGACTTCTAATTTTCAGTATTAAAATCAGTGAAGTACAAAAAGAATGTATATATATATATATATATATATATATATAAAACTAAACAATGGTCAATGCTTCAAAATGCATGCATTTTTATACATTTCCTCAAAAATTAGGTTTACGTATTAATTTAAGAGTAATATTGTACTATTCAAAATTTTACTTAAATTTATTGTCCAAATAATGTGATAATTTTATATGTAACTATCACATCATCAATAAATTATCATATAATTATGGTAGCTGTAATAAATTATTTTATCACATCATTTGAATAAAAAGTTTGAGAAAATTTTTAACAAGTGTAACAATATTATTCTTCTTTAAAATTGTAATATATCTTGACTTTAATATCCAACTATTTGTTTATGTATATTAATGTAAAATTCGAATCAATGTTAGGTCATTTTATGCTGAAATCTTCTAAAGGATGTATGTCCCAACTATTGGATGAAAAGATAGATTTAAACTGCAATTATAAGTTCAAGATAGCCTCACAGTTCATCTAATAATACCCATACGAAAGAAAAGTACAAAGAAAACAAATTTATCTTGTTTTTTTTTTAAAAAAAAAAAAGATACCACCTATGATGTAATTACATAATATCATAGCATGATCATATTAAATCACTGCTTTATAACTTCAATTTAATTATATCTACTACACTTCTAAGATTTAATCCTACAAGTACCAACTTGACGTATATTTAAAAAAAAAAAAAGAAAAAAAAAGTGATGTATATATAAAGAATATATGCTGATTTCATTCATAAGATTTGGTGTGTGTATATTTATATGCGCTCACACTATTTATTTATTTATTATTATTTTGAATGGTTCAAAATTTATAATATAATTTAAAATAGTTATTTAAAAAAAAATAAAGGAAAAACAATAATAACGAACAAAGGAGAATGCTGGTACATAGTTGAATATTATTGCCACCAATCCAACTGAAGAAGAATGATGCCACATTGCCACTAAATTAATTAGGTGAGTTGGAAGATTTAAAGATGCGATTCAAATGATCATGTCATTGCTAATAATGACAAAATCAATGAATATATAATTAACAAACCAAACAAAATTCATGAAGCTCATTCAATAAGAATACTCAAATGCCAATCTCTTTTCGATAAAAATAATAATAATAAATAGATAAAATAAAATGCACAACTGTGAAGTTTGTGGATCAAGATATTCAAGAATAAAAAAACAAGAAGAACAGATAAAGACTTCTAGAGAAAATCGAAAGAGAGATTTTTGATCTGGAAGATTGTATTTCTTGCTTGACTTTCTGTTGGTTGCCGCCCTGTACATATACCAGTTTTGCTGACTAACCAATCTTTACAAAATGTAACTAACCCCTTAACCTAAGCACTAACCCCCTGATTATGTAATTAACTATTCTAACTAGTTACAGTTTCCATCCTGTGTGGTGATGTACTGGAGTATTATCATGTGTTGATGTATGTCTCAAATTAACTACATATTTGCTAGTATTGGGGTTAGTTTGTAATTTCTAGTTTGGATGGGCTTTGTTGTAAACTTGAAAAGTCTATTAATACAAATTGTGAGTTATTAAGAGATAGATTTTTGTAAGAGAGGAAATGTGTCTCTACAAGTTGTGAGCAACAAGAAAAACCCTAAAAGATAGAGATTGTAATGTTGAAAGATTGAGAATTAAAGGGAGAAGATAGCTTGTAAGTAGAGATAATCTTTTATAACTTTGTTATTTTCAAATTAGTGAAATCGGTGATCTCTGTTGACATAGTTATATTAATGAAACCATGTAAAATCTCTTATGTTATATTGTGGTTTGATTTTGTTCTTTGCTTGATTGTGTTCTTGTCATTATTATGTGTTACTTGTTATATTAGTACAGTTATCCAAACAAGATCCTAAGTATTGCTAATGTTTTTAGAAGTTGTCCATTAAGTGTTCAATAAAAGTCCTAAGAGAGCACTATTGAGTTAATTTGCTTTCCTCCAACATCATGGACTTAAGTCTTGATGATAATCCTTTATCATGACTCTTTGATTTTACCTAACACTCCCCTTAAACTCAACTGATTGAGATTAGTGAGTTTGAAATTTGTTCTAGTGAATTCATCCCCATTTTGAACATCTTTAAGTGGATGATCATCAAACTATGCTGCACTATCACCAACACTCCCCCTCAAACGAAACTGATCATTATCAGTGACCAGTTTGGTTAAAAGAAGTTGAAAACTGGAGATGGATAGAGTTTTAATAAAGATGTCTATAGTTTAAGCAATCGTAGGAACATAACGTATCTCTAGTTGACCAGTCAAAACCATGTTTCTAAGAAGGTGAAGATCAATTTCGGTATGCTTAGTTCGGGTATGATAAATTGCATTATGTGCTAAAGCACTAGCACTCAAATTATCACACCGCATAATTGGTAAAGAAGAAATATGTATATGGAATCTTGAAACAGACTTTTCAACCAATGTAAATTAGTGGCAGCCAACGTAAGAGCCCTATACTCCTCCACAGTATTGGAGCTGGCCACAATAGATTGCTTCTTAAATGATCAACTGATAATATCAAGTAAAATAGAATGAGAAAGAGCAAAAATTATAATTAAAAAAGATTGTTGTTAATTCCGTCATCATACCATACTCCAACAACAAAATTGTGTCATTTTTTTTTATGATGGGGGAGGGGAATTAAATTCATAAAAAATCATTCACACTTTATGTTTTAGGACAAAGGTATGACTTGAACCCTTGATCTTTTGACCTTTTAAAAACACAGAAAGTACTCAACCACCTTTTAATACTTCTACTATGAGATGATGTGTAAAAATTTAGATTAATTAAATTTAAACTAAATTAGGAAAAACTTCATTTGAGTCCTTGAAATTTCGAAAAATATTAAATTTTTAAAACTTTTTTGAAAATAGCTATGTTGAAAATAACTGTTTTCATCCCTAATTTTTTCTAAACTCTTCAAAAAAGTTAAAACTGTTAGACAACTAATAATCAACGATGATAGAAGGCTTGGATGGAAATGGTAAGATGATCTTTTTATGTAAAAAGCTAAAATTGTGACATGTGGATAACTAAGATTTTAAACCTATAAAAAATTTAAAATAATTTCAAAATCGAAAAATTAATTAATTAATTAAAAAATATATATATGAAAAATCTCCACTATATAAGATAGACATGAATGATGGAGATTAAAATTAATTATGAAAAAAATTTAAAAAAAAATTGGAAAATTAAAAAAAAATAAAATCAAAATTCAAACACATAGTTTGAACCCAGAATGTGCAAATTCAAAATTTCAAAGCAATTTAAAAAAAAATACTCAACAAATTCATCAAATTACAAATATCAACTTCAAACACCAACCACGGTTGTCAAACCCCAACATCAACTCTAAACACTAACCATAAATATCAACCACAAACGTCAACAGCAAACAACATCCCCAAATATCAACCACAAATATCAAATACAAACCCCAAACATCTCTCGCTATTGTCGTCCTCTCCATCCCCACCTCCAAAATTTTCAATTTTTTCCTTCTCTACTAATGTCAGGGTTTGAGCTTTGAATTTGATCGAACTCAGAACCAAAACATGTTCTGCATTGAACTCAAAACTTGAGGTTTTGGGTTCATATCGAAACATGTTCTTATTCTAAGTTCGATCCCAGAACCAGAGAATGGTTATGGGTTCGATCTCAAAACCAAAGACCGATTCTGGCTTCGATGGAACTCAGAACAGTTTCTAGTTTTGGGTTCCATTGAACCCAAAATCAAAGACAATTCTAGGTTCGATAGAACCCAGAACCAAATATGGTTCTGGATTCCATCAAATCCATAATTGATTGGAGGAGAAGAAGGGGAAACAAAGAAGAAGAAGAATGGGAGAGGAGAAAATGGAGGAGACGAAGAAGAACACAGAGAATAAGATGATAGTGAGGTTTTCTGTGGTGATAGGATGAAGAAGAATGAGAGAAAGTTATGGTCATGATTTTTTTTTTAATTCTTAATTATTTTTCTTTTTCTATTTTGGTAAAAACTTTTAGTTGTATATTTGTTTATTTATTTTTAATATTTTTATTTAACTAAGGTTAAAACGGTAATTTAATACATTACAACTAAACTTAGGGGTAAATGAGTCATTTTGCTTTTTTCGTCTTTTTTGACCGTCAATTGACTGACTATTTGGATTATTTTGAAGGGTTTTGAAAAAATTAGGGATAAAAATAGTTGTTTTCAAAAGATATTTAAAATTTTGATATTTTCAAAACCTCAACAATTAAAATACAATTTTTCCTAAATTAAAGGTTCTACCGGGAGTCGAACCCAGGTTGTTGAATTCAAAGTCTGGAATGTTAATTACTACACCATAGACAGCAGCAACAAAATTGTTTGATTGATTACATTGCATTTTATCAATAATTTTTAATAATATAAGCCAAGTTATTCTCCCTTGGTAAACACTCCAGAGAAAATACGGCCCACCCCAATTTAGGTTAGAAAAACAGAAGAAAAACAAAATTTTCATCTACCTATTAAATCCATGAAACAATTGAAAATTGAAGTTGAAATTTTGTTTAAAGTGATAATCCCATGAAATAACACCAAAATTATTGTGAGTTTTAGAAATAACAGTAAACTATTAATATGAATTTTGATCATGCTACTTTTGAAACTCATTAACATTTAATGTTGCATAAAAATGAACTCTTTTGCTGAAATCACAAACTACTCTCCTTAAATTTTATATATACTTGCATATTGTCGCAAAAGTTGAAGTTTCCCCATCATTTTAAAGAATTAAGAAAGGCAAACTTTAGGAGCTTTCATCAGAATAATACGAATTTGATTAAACTAGTTATGTCCATAAGAGAGAAGAAAAAAATTAACAATTTTGATCATCCATTAATTTTAAATTTGATAGGTAACTTAATTACAAAAGGTTAAAAAATAAAAAGTTAGAAAAGAAAGATGGGACAAACTTCACAAGCTTAATAGTTAGGGATGGGCATTAGGTAGTTCAATTCGATTACGTTTTTAAACTGAATCGAAATATTTAACAAAACCAACCATGGATCGGCTCTGGATGAATCGAACCAATCCAATACTTTACATAAGCAGAAGCAAAGCAAACCCAAATGATCAATACTGTTCATTTCCTTGGCTTTCGGCCTTTTGGGCCACATGATGCACTTAAAATATTCAAGAGTTAATTGTTATCTGTTTCATCTTTGACTGACGGTAGTTGCACATGTTTAAAACTGTACGTGCACTCACTCCATTTATAAATACATTCATTAAAAATTATTTTAAAAAGTATAGCAGAATGCTGAGTAAATTCAGGATATGATACCGTCAGAATTTTGACACTTCTGATTTTTCTCAAAATTATTTTAATAATTATCTTGTGAGAAAATTTTATTCTTTTTGGCCTTTATCTTTTTCTTGGATAGGGTTCCTATTTTATAAAAACACTTCTTTTTTAGATAAAATTCCTGAAAAGTATTTTTGGAATTATACCTTATATTTATCTTATATTTATTTTTCTAAAATAAATCTTTTTGATTTATTCTTTGACCAAATTAGAGGTTTATGTCTTGAATGAATTCGACACAATTATGACTAGATTCGGTCATTATAAAAATAGGATAACTTTCCTATTTTCAGTAGATTTCTTTAACCTTTTTATTTCTAGTTAGATTCTTTATTTTGCAGATTTCTCAAGCATACAGGCAGTGAGCTTCAACTATTTGAGAGTTAGCTTTCTATGTATCTTAGAATGATTTTTCTCTGAATGATTTTTCTCTAAATGGTTTTTTGGTCTTAGGAAGTAAACTACTTTCTAAGCACTTTCAGTAACTTAAGCTTTTCAGGAGCAATAGTTGTATGGTTTTCAGAAGAAGATGGGTCTCAAGGATTTTAAAGAGAGTTCAATAAGTTATGGATCAATTAAAATCGAAAAGAGCTTACTATACTAGATTAGTGTAAAGAATACAATACTTTGAAAGAGTTTTTAGTCAAGTGAGTTAAGTTATGTGTCTACTTTTTGAAATTTCATTAATTAATATAAACATTTAGCTGTGGTCTAGTAGATGTAAGGTAAATTGAACCGTATTTAAAAATGTTGTTGTCTTTTCTTGTTTTCTGTTAATGCTTTTCTTTAATTGTCATAACAAAATATTTATAATTACTGGACAAATTTATTTAATATGAAAAAATTGGTAATCTTAAAGAAAAAAAAAAAAAAAACAAGGGGGGGCGGGGAGGGGGTCGTCTTTCATATATACATATATAATTGTAAATAAATTTCATCAAAACATTTTTTTTTTTGTTCACATCAGTTAGCATATTTCGAAAAGGTTAATGGAGTGTAGTTATTGAAGGAGTGTATACGCAGTTTTATAAATTGTAAGACACTCTTTATCTTTTAACGTAGTTTTAATCCGGATGGCTTGAAGCAAGTACGGATTTTGATGGCATTCGCACGGCAGGGTATTGCATTGAGGTTCTGGTTCTCCATATGTCAACCCCCTATCGTGCTTTCACTAGGAGGATGGCTACTTACACCCCTCCACAATTGTATGTACACCCCTTCACCCCATTAAATATTTCAAAACCAAATCATAACGCATGTAAAATAATTGTTTTGATGGCGTTTATTTACAAATATATAGTATTATAAAATTAAATAAATGAAATTTTATATTGAGTGAGTCATAATTACAAATTATAACTTTTTAAAACGAATTTTAATGGATTTAAATTACAAAAGGGGTGTACATACAACTGTAAGGGCTACAAATATCTCCACTCGTCAGTAATTGGGCTTTTGCCTGTTTGTGACAACCAAAATCCAGACTCAGCTTGGGTATGCACAATTCAGGCCCAGTTAATTTGTCGATGCAAAACTGACCTGCCGTCGCTGGAAGCCACCATTTAAAAGGTGAAAATAAAATGGCACTAAAAATAAAACAAGGGTTTCATTCCAAACATTTTGCATTGTTTCAGTGCTATCAATTCAAAACCGTACAAAGTTCAAATTCCAAAATACACCTAACCTCATGCTTAAAAAGTCCAAATTCCTTTCCAATAACAAATCTGCATTAGCAAAATTAAGATATCTCTAGTGTAACTACCATTTTGTTTTCTTTTTACCTCACCACACTGATACCAACCAACCTCACGCAAACAAAAATTGAATTGATCTCCCTCCAAGGTTGTATTATTGTGTCATCGCCCACCTATAAAATATTAGATGCATATATATAGGAAGATCATAACATAAGATAATATTACCATTTCTTTAAAAAATTCAAATTCCCATGCTGTAGAAGCAACAAGCATAAGTTGGCTGCCCATTAAGGTGTTAAATTAACACTCAATTTAAGGTCATATAAAAACATAGAGCAGAAAGCCAAAAACTATTCTCTCGCAAAAAATGAAAGTGAACAATGCAAATATAGATCATAATTCCTTTTTTTTTTTTTTTTTGGTTTTGAGTGAAATATAGAACATAATTCTAGCCAAGAAGCATGTACAAAAAAATATGAATACGTCACATCATATACTAAATAGAAATAACATTTCGAAACTCTTATTAAGTAACCAAGTAACGGAAAAGGTCCAGTGATATGACATCATTTAAAAAACTGATTTCTAACACAACGATCAATAGATGCAAAGTCCCATGATAATATTTTGCATTAAGTAACCAAGTAACGGAAAAGGTCCAATGATATGACATCATTTAAAAAACTGATTTCTAACACAATGATCAATAGATGCAAAGTCCCATAATAATATTAGCAAAAGAAATTAAACAAATACAACAAAGATAGATATGTATATAGTACTTTTAAAATGAGGATTTCTTAACTTTTAACCAATTAAATTTATTTATTACATTCTCTCTTCTAAAATAAATTCTTTCCTCTTATTTAATTCAAATACAATGAATGAATTTGATGTAAAGTTCCACAATAATATTAGCAAAAGAAATTAAACAATTACAACAAATATATATATAGTGCTTTAAAAATGAAAACTCCCTAATTTAAAATATTACGACGAACCAATTAATTCATTAGCCTCACATATTACATATATATAAATGAGTCATATAATTAACACCTATGGATGAACATGTCCAAACAGTTTATATTACGTCATATGGTATAACAACTCAAATTATTAATTATTCATATGATGTGATTATTGGAATCGAAAAATATTATCTATACACATTTTATTTAAAATTTCATTTCTATATTATAATAAGTGCTTTTTGAAATGTGACAGTGTTTTTCGTCTAGATAGGAGTTGTCTCTCCCGATGGGCCTGGTAGTCGACCAAGATTACTAATCCCTGCATTTTGAATTATTCTCCATTTGTTTTTTTTTTTTTTTTTTTGTGTGTTTATTTTATGAAAAAAGTGAAAAAAAAAAAATCATCTTTTCGAATAATTCAATATAATATGAGGCTGTTAAAATGTTACAAAATCAGTAAGATGGAAATGTATTCTATTAAGCAATTTGCTTGTCATAATAACTTACAACAAACCAGACGCTTAATACGAAGAACACAACTACTTAATCCGTATGATTATTCAATTTTAAGTAGCAACAAGATAAAAACTATATTTTGTGAATTAGGATTTCTCCATTTGTTCAAAATCCCAGTTGCTCATCCAGACTGCGTGGTCTCCTCTCTCTACTTATTCGGTGAAGAAACCAATTTCCTTTTCTCTGTCAAAGCAATTATTTTTATAGTTATTTTTTTTTAGATTTTACAGGTAAAATTATTTAAATATATTTTAATAATACGTGTTATATTATGATAAATCTAGTTTTTATTTTATACGAAAAATAAGGGTTTGTGGTAAAAAGGAAGTAAATTATAATTAGCAAATTTATCATTATGTCAGTTGTGCAGTGCTCGATGGAAATGCTGGCGAAAGCGAAACCAAGAAGTAGTCATACAATTCAATTATTTTGCAAACTTTAGTGGCCAATAAATAATTTAAAAAGGGTGTAAGTGCAATTGTCATGACCCGTGCCTTAGTGGATGAGGGCAAGCCATCGCTAGAGTCCTTCATCACAGGGGGAAAGCCTGGGTTGGCGGTATATAACCTTGGGAGTTCCTTAACTAGCATGACGCGTTTTAGGTTGAAAAGTCTGAAAACAAAACCGTGAACGACTGTGTCCAGAGCGGTATTGGAGCCTACCCTGCAATGAAATGTGGTGAGGCGGCCAACATGAGGACGTGTGTCCCTAAAGGGGGTGGTTTGTCATGACCCACGTCTGAGTGGATGGAGCAAAACATGGCTAGAGCCCCATATTGCTAGGGGAAAGCCTGAGCTAGCTGTATATAATCTTATGCGTTTTGCATTGAACAGCCCGAAAACTAATTCTGAAAGACTCTGTGTCGTTTTGATTGAAATGCCTGAAAACAAAACTATAAAGGATTGTGCGTCCAAAGTAGATACTACAATTTTGGGATAATCCCAAAAACTCTATTGATTTTTGATAAATTATCTATTTTCTCCTATATTATTTCATTTTTATTCAAAATACCTTCTAACTTTTAAATAAATATCCAAAATAACCCATAAAAGCATATGAAAGGACGATAATACCTCTAACGATAGCAAATTCCATTAAATGGGTATGGTTGACTATTTGACTTTAAAGGCAAAAAGGGAAATTTAATGAAAATATTAATTAAAATATAAAAAATTAAAATAAATAATATTAAATATAACATTATAGAAAAAGTATTTTCATTTAAAAATAATAAAATAATAATATATAAGAAAAAAATAAAATTTCCACATAACTCTTCTCTCTCTTGCTCTCTTCTCTCTCTTGTGCTCTCTCTCTCTCCTCTTTTCCCCTTCTCGTTTTCCATCTCCGATTGGATTGCAGTGGATCCACGGCAGTGAAATAAAAGAGACCTCGGTTCTAGGTCTCCGACGATGATTCAGGTCTCCATCGTAGAGACCCAATTTGGGTCTCCACAATGGAGACCCGAACTGGGTCCTTATTGCCAGAGACCCAGTTCGGGTCTCTCCATCTTGGAGACCTAAATTGGGTCTTCAATGATAAGGACCTAGTTCGGGTTTCCATCGTGGAGACGTCTCCACGATGAAGACCCAGTTCGGGTCTCTCTATCTTGAAGTGACTCGAACTAGGTCTCTAACAATGAAGACCCAGTTTGAGTCTCTAGAGTCTCCAACATTCGATTGTATTTTTTTTTTTTGGGGTTATTGATTATTGTAGTGTATTTTTTTTTTTTTTGGTTGTTTGATTGTTGTTTTTTTGGTTATAGATTGTTGTTGATTGAGTTTTTTATTTTGATGGTGTGTGTTGATGATTGATGATTATGGGAGATTGATGATGAGAAATGTGGGTTGGTAGATCTTGAAGGTTGATGATGATGATGCTGGAGTAATGGCTGGATCTCCACCTTTTTTAAAAAAATATTATTAATTTATTTATTTTTAAAATTTGATGGGGTGATCTCCACCGTCCATCAATGATAATGGACACTAGAGATAATTTTAATTAGTATATAAATTTTTAATTTTAAAATATTATTAAATTTTTTTATTTTTATCAAATTTTTATTTTTTTAATTTAGTGTATTGATTTCCACCGTCCATCTGACAGATGGACAATGGAGATTAATTTTTATAAATTTTTAAATTTTTATTTTAAAATATCATTTTATTTATTTTATTTTAAATAAAATTTTGAGGGGTAAAAATGTTTTTTTTATTTGTTGATTAATTTATCTATTAATTTTATAACAAAAGGTGAATTTTGGATAAAAACGAAACTGTATAAAGGAAAATGGATAATCAATGAAACGTTAATGAATTTTTTAGGATTTTCCCTACGATTTTGGGTTGAAAAGCTTGAAAACAAAACCGTGAAAGACTATGAGTCTAGAGCAAACGCCCAAAATCTTGAAAACAAAACCGTGAAAGATTGAGTCTAGAGCAAACAATATCATAGTGGTGTGGGTAAAATTTCTTGCCACATAGAGTAAATAGAAGCTTGAAAACAAAACCGTGAAAGACTTTGAGTCTAGAGCAAACAATATCATAGTGGTGTGGGTAAAATTTCTTGCCACATAGAGTAAATAAGTAAGGAAGTTAAACAACTTTCATTAATGTAATTATTAAATTTAAATATGAAAATGACATGCCAAAAGTTTTTCTTAAAGAATATAGAAATGAGTTTCTTAATTAAAAAACTCTCTAAAAATGCTTATTAGGATTTTCACATTTTCCTACCAATTAAAAAATATGGAGTTATGTCTCATAGTCTCTTCTTTTAATTGTAAAATGGAAGAAAAAAAAGAGTAAAACACATATTTTATGATGATTGGTCATAATGTAAATGCATATTTTACTTTAGATAATTATTTTGGAGATGAATATATATATATATAGTCAAAGTAGATCCATAATAATAATAATAATAATAAAACTATGTGTTACTAATACAAACCAAAAAATGTATAATAGTATCGGAAATGTTCTTAGTTGTTTGATTTTTTTTTTTAAGTTATTATGCTGGATGGATTATGACAAATGCTGGATGAATGTTTACAGGAATGTTTTCGGGAAATGATTGGATGTTTAGACTACTATTCATTTTCAATTTTTGTTAGTATGTGTATTAATAAATCAGGTGTACAATTCAATCATATGGTTGGCAATATCAGCAATTTGGGACTCTAATGATATAATATGAAGTAATTTATCCAAAAATTTATTTAAATTTATTGTCCAAATGATATGCAAATTTATATGTAATTATCACATCATCAATAAATTATATCAAAATTAATATAATTGTTATAATTCATCTTGTCACATCATTTGGGCAAAATTTTTAAATAAATTTTTGGTAATATAACATTATTCCTTAGGTATATGCCTGAGGCATATTAATTTTTTAACTTAATCATTGTTCAATGAGGTAATTAATTGTAAAATATATTTAGTATCTCTAAATATTTATTTAAACAGTTAGACAATATAACTTAAAATTTTGCTTTAAAAAATGATTTAATGATTTTTGTTCTTTGTATGTGTTGAAAAATAAGGAGTCATTTGTTTTTTTGTCTGAAGATTGAACAGTGCTACTAAAGACTGAAGACTGAATAGTAACTGAAATATAAAATCTGAATAACATGTTTGTTTTTTTTTCCTTTACGTATGAATGTATAGTAATCTTATTTGTTTTTTAAAGTTAAAATTATCTAAAAACTAGTAATTTGACATTTATATCATTTTACTATTAGTTGTTATATAACTTTATTTAATATAATACAAACAATTATAACAAATTATTTAGCAAATGCTAAAACACTTTTATGTATATATTAATAACATTTTTATTCATAATTAAAATATGATTAATTATTATAGTAAAGTATTTTTTTAAAAAAATATATATATACATAAATAAATTATTATAGTAAAGTAAATTAAATAAAAATAAATAAAAATAGTATTAAATTGAATTACTATTGTTATATATTTAAATAAAAATAATATTGAAAGAAATATCATTAAAATGAATATGTATAATGTAAAATTAGGTCAAATTTATAAATATGTTTGTTGAAATATTAAAAGAAATTTTTATAATATAAAACTAGAACAAACTTGAAAATTTGTTATTTTGGGAATGATAAAATTGGAATAATAAATTTATAAAATCATTAAGTGATTTAGTATTCAGTGAAAAGTCAGAAAATGTAGTTTTTTATTTTTAGTGATTTTTGGATGGTTTTAAGTGATTTGACCACTTAAAAAAACAAACAGAAATCAATTAATTGACTTAATTCAGCATCATTAAGTATTAAGTATAAAAAACAAACGATCCGTGAGTTTTTATGATCGAATCTTAATTTTGGAGAGAGTATTGCATACTGGCAAAGGACATATACAAGGCAAAATGATTAGGGTCAGAGAAATAAATTTAATTGAAGTATATTACTTCAAAGTGACAAGTACACGATTATTAATACAAAAAAGAGTGGTATAAAATCCTAAAATGCTAAAATGAGAAAGTAGATCTTAAGAAATCAGATGGTAGTTGGATCTAATCCGATGGAATCGATCAGATTTTAGGTAAATTATTTTTAAAAATGTAACTGAAACGGGTATTTGCTGAAAAAATAATATTCAATCAACGGACAATATATATACATATATATATTGCTAAACAGACAGTATATATTTGTAATTAGATTTTTTATAGATTGACCGATCATCCTATATCAAGCAAAGATCAGCCGCAGCCAGTCCACAATTACAAAAATATTGAAATACAAGTAATATTATAAATGGGATTAGATTCTTAAGTAGGTGCAGCGTACTAATAGTAAACTTAATTAATTATTTAATTCTTGTCATCGTATTATTACAAAAAGACATTAAACAAATGAGAGCAAATTTTCTATTTTCATGCTAATGAATAGGCTTGGAAAAAATTAGTTCAACTTATTTGAATTGATTTAATCTATTTTGTATGTCACATGCAATGCAATAATTTGAATGTTCCTGAAACATTATCTTGTTAATTGAGTATTTTTAATTACCAAACTATATTAAATGATAATCTAAAAAAATTAATTGGAATGATTACATTAACGGAACGGGATAAATTTACTTTTATCCAAAAATAAATGAAAAAATTTGTTTTATCCACTTTTTATAAAAATTTATTTTTAACCATTCAAATAAATTATTTTCATTTATACCCAAATTTACCAAACTACTCTCAATTCAAAATAAAAAAAAAAAGGCTAAAAACCCGGTATCAAGTTTTAATGTGCAATAAAACCTGGTACTGAGTTTTATTAACTGAGTTTTAATAAGAGTTAAAACTCGGTACCAAGTTTTAATGGGACTAAAAACCCGGTTCAACCTAACCGTAATCTTCGATGCTCCATCTCAAATGAAGCCTCTATTTTTAAGTCAAATCTAATCAAATTTAACTCTAAACATCAATATTCGATATTCACAATACAAAAAAAACTTTAAAAAAAATCACAAAAAAAAACAAACAAAAAAACTCAACAAAACTCAAATAATCAACAAATGAAGTCAAAGATTGCATACCATGAACAATGAAAAAGAAGTACAAGATAGGCAATGACAATTTGGGTAAAGTGGATTATATGGTGCATTTAATTTGTTTGAGTGACTAAAACCAAATATTTTTAAAAATATGGTTAAAAACGAATTTTGACATTCTTATATTGATATTTAGTATGGGATCACACTTTTTTTCATAGAAAATTTTGACTTTGTAATATTACTAAGTCGAATCTAATGGTTTGAGCTGAATTAACAATTTATGACTCGAAATATAAATAAGTTGGAAGAACTTGTTATGAAATTAATCATATAGTTTTGTCCTACAAAACCCATCCTTAACATGTATAATTTTCTATGTTACCTATAAAGTCCATCATTCACATGTATAATTTTCTATGTTACTTTTATAATTATGTACAACTTCTCAATTTAATTTATAATAAGTCAATGGTAGCCGGTGTCGTTGGTATAGGTGCTAGCTACCCTTATACACCCGAGTAATCCAAAATAATAAAGCTCTTCTACTTTTGTGTGGGTTGCTATTCCACTTTCATGTGGGCCTTTTCTCCATCTCTGTGTGAATGATTTTCTCTCATATAAGAGTTGTTTTTCGGACTGCGTCATCAGTGTTTTTATTATGGTTGGCCCCGATAATCTCTTAGGTCAGTTCCAATCCTTAAATAATAATAATAATTTTTATTATAATTTTTGTATGTTATAAGATATTGGAATAAAAATAAATAGATTACAAAATCAATGAAAATATTAGAACAAGGGTTAATCAAGCAATTAATCATGGTTTCTTAACTTTAATAAATTAAACGGATGGCGAGGGACTAAGTATGTGGGAATCTTCCAACAACCATAAGTTTTATGTACTTCTTGTTGTTTTTTCATTTTTCATTTTTTCAATCATGCACCTGTAGTTTTCCGCTCCAAGGTTTTCATTATTTTATATTTTTTGTTCCTTTCTTGTATGTCGCTTTTTGTCACATCGTTTCGGTAAAAAGAAAAAGAAAAGGCTTAAAGTAATGAAGTGGCGATCAATGGAGAATTCTAGATCCTCGCTAACATACGTTAGAGTTGATCTTTTCTCCAATCCAGTAAATGGATGCCAAGCCTAAGATAACTTGACAACCGGCATGTTACTAGTAGTGTTTCAAGGTAGGAGATTGGAGACGTCATGCCAAAATATTATATTATATATATATATATATATTAATTTTGAGGCCAATAGAGTTCTTTTTATTTTTTATTTTGTCTTTTTTACAGTATAAAGATGATTAATACTCTGTTGATTCTTCCTTGATTAGCTTTGCTACCTTTGTTTTTTGAAAGTGATTAGCTTTGCTACCTTTGTATGTATGCTTTCAGAAATTATAAAATCGTTATGTGATTAATGGTGCAAACAACATTATTGATTTGTTGAATAGTTCAGATATTTGAAAACATTTGGGTTTGAGTAGAAAAGTACTAATTGATCGATAAATATTCTACACAATGCAGGCTGTCATTGATGCTGGTTTGATTGGCCCTCTTGTGTTACTGGATTTTGAAAAATTCGACCGAAGCTCACATTACAAGTAATTCTTTTTTTTTTTTTTTCCTTTTTGACATAAACAGTTGAATCTTATAATTTGTATGTTATAACAGCAGAAATTTGTTTTTTCAGCCTTCAAAAATAGGATTTTGAGAAATATATAGAAATAATGACAGATATTTCACTTTTTGTATCTCATATTAATTTCAATTTATGACGTGTTAATTGATAAATAAATATATTTTTCAAGTGAAGTAAATAATCATTAATAGTTATTTATCCATTAATTGATACATCATGAATTGATATATCAAAATTAAGATATAAAAAATGGGACACGTAGAATTTCATATAAGGTATATTAAATTTAAGAAAACAAACTCTCTATGGCACAGAAAACTTGGTCTCACCCTTGGGTATTTCCGTTACTTGAAACTACAGGATTTGACAAACATAGCCAAGGTCTACACTACACCCAATTCAGTTTAGCGAACGTTTCTTAGACCAGCTCAATTAGCATGTGACTTATGATATACAAATATGTGGAAATCATGACATACGACACTTCTTCCCGTTTTTCGGCTTGTCACATTCCCTCCCACAACCTTCGCAATCCTGCATGCCTTCTGCAAACCAATTATTATTCCTTTCTTCCGTGTATAAATCCTCAGGAAATTGGGTTATCCATACCGGGCGGGTCGCGCCTGGAATGGATAATCCGCATAATTCCTTACCGGGCGGGTCGTGCCCGATAAAAATAATTGGATTATCCTTATCGGGCGGGTCGCACCCGGTATGAAAAATTGAATTATCCATACCGAGCGCGACCTGACCGGTAAGGATAATTGGATTATCCATACCGGGCGCGACCCCGCCCGATACTGATAATCCAATTATCCTTACCGGGTACAACCCACCCGGTAAGGATAATATTTTTAAAATTTTCAATTTTGAAACCATTTTTATTCATGCCGGGCGGGTTACTCGCCCGGTATGGATAATCCTATTATCTTTATCGGGTGGGTCGCGCCTGGTATGGATAATCCGGAATCCAATCCGGGCGTGCCTCGCCCGGTAAGGAATGCGGTTTATCCATACCGAGCGTGACTCGCCGGGTATGAATAACCCATTTTCCAATTTTTTTTTAAATTTTATCTTAGTATCCATACTGGGCTTTTAATGCTCGGTATGGATACTCCGGAATAGTTGGGCTTTTTTGTTGTAGTGACTCTTACCTCCTTCTTCTTATAGGAGTCTCACTATATTTTAATGTGCTTCTTAAACAAATAATAAACACTCTACATAAAACATAATTTTTTTGTCCCAAATAATCCAAAATCCATTAGGAAATATATTTCGTTGCCCCAAAGCAATCAAATAAGAAACTCTTCGCAAACCTTTTTACACTCAAAACTGACCCCCTTTTATTCTTGAGACGCAAACCTTTTTTTTTTTTTTTCCTTTTGGACATAAACAGTTGAATCTTATAATTTGTATGTTATAACACTAGAAATTTGTTTTTTCAGCCTTCAAAATATAGGATTCTTGAGAAATATATAGAAATAATGACAGATATTTCACCTTTTCTATCTCTTATTGATTTCAATTTATGATGTGTCAATTAATAAATAAATATATTTTTCAAGTGAAGTAAATAATAATTAAATAGGTATTCATCCATCAATTGATACATCATGAATTGATATATATCAAAATTAAGATATAGAAAATGGGACACATAGAATTCCATAAAAGGTATATTAAATTTAAGAAAACAAACTCTCTATGGCACAGAAAACTTTGTCTCACGCTTGGGTATCTCCATTATTTGAAACTACAGGATTTGACAAACATAGCCAAGGTCTACACTACACCCAATTCAGTTTAGCGAATGTTTCTTAGACCATCTCAATTATTATGTGACTTATGTCATACAAAAATGTGGAAATCATGACATACGACACTTCTTCCCCTTTTTCGGCTTGTCACATTCCCTCCCACAACCTTCGCAATCCTGCATGCCTTCTGCAAACCAATTATTATTCCTTTTTTCCGTGTACAAATCCTCATGAACTACATGTTTTCATTGCCTCCTGAAATCTCAAAACACAACAAACGTATAATTGATTCCTTTTCCATGGTAATCAACCCTACCTTAATTATTACGTCTCTACATCCAATACTCTCTCTTTAACTCCAAATGCTAATTATAGTTAAACCTTAGTCAGTACCGAGTATCGAATTCTTACCTCCTTCTTCTTATAGGAGTCTCACTATATTTTAATGTGCTTCTTAAACAAATAATAAACACTCTACATAAAACATAATTTTTTTTGTCCCAAATAATCCAAAATCCATTAGGAAATATATTTCGTTGCCCCAAAGCAATCAAATAAGAAACTCTTTGCAAACCTTTTTACACTCAAAACTGACCCCTTTTTAATTTTTATTCTTGAGACGCAATGTTAAGGCCTCCTTTTTTGGCGTTATTTGCATCATTGAATTCCTCTTCAACTAAGTTTTCTAACACTATCTCATTTGACCTATTCCAACGCTATTTGAATTACTTTTGCATGAATGGAAGTTTACCAGCAATGCAAGCCAAAATTCTAATAGCTTTTGTATGGAGTGCAGTTAACCATCGATTCAGATGTATCTCTATATATAATAATAGACTCTCGTTGCATCTGCTGTGGTTAAACTTATTATGTATTTGTGATAGAGTAATAACATAAGAACTTTTTATAAACTTTAATTTTGTTAGTGGAGTGTTAAACGATAAAAATGGTTTGTGAATAAAAACATCTCTTGATGGTAGTTTAAAATAATATATATATATATATTAGCTGATAAAAGATAGATGGCGAAATTCAGTGACGTAGATATATCTTTGGCATCTATAAATTTGTTGTCTTCTCTACTTTAACATGTCCTCTGGATTAGATCGAAATGTTTATTGGTAGGCTTGCAAGAAAGTCAGCACAACTCCCGGGCCACCGTCAGATGAATTTGGCATCGATTCAAATTTGGCTGCACAAAGATTTTTACAAATAAACAATCACTTATTCAAAAGATTAAAATCTATAAGTAAGAATCTAAATAATAAATTATTATTTTGTAAAATTCAAAAGTCAAAATAGAGAATTCAATAATACAAAATACAATAGAATATTTCAATTTCTTTTTTTGCATATGGGCTTAAAGGCATAACTACTCAAGTATACTCAAATATATATATATATATATATATATATAATCCTATGGAAGTTGGAGCTGAAAATTTTTTAATTAAAGGAAAATCAAAATCAAGATTACACAGTTAGTAGTGCCCTACGTGAACTTTCATTTTTTAAAGAGCAAAATATTTTGAGCATTTCCCATTCAAGTTATATTTACATTCTCGGAATATTGTTTTCTCATTCTGTTTTGTGAGTTGTGCGTCTTGTGACCATTCTTTGGTCGACAGTTAATTTTCTTTTTTTTTTTTTTCCTTTTGAGAGAGTTAACCTCGTCAAAGGGTTACAATTAATTTCTTGCTTTCCCCAACCTAACTCTAGCCTTAAATTGCCAAACGAGAAAAACATTGATGGGACAGGTGTGCGGTTCCTATTGAGTGATCATTATATATCATATATCCATACGAAATTTATGGTCCATGTGATTAATTATATAAATTTGTAGTCCATGTGATTAATTAAATACCTCGGGTCCTTGAATTCCCAATTTTAGGGGCCATCAAAACACTATAATTATTTTTTTTTCAATATATTACAACACATTATGAGTACAATTACATTATTATTGGGTTTTCTTGATTAAACTACTTAGACACAGTCTAAAACTACAAATTTTCATTGATAGAAGGAAGGCTACCTAGAAGAGCAAAGAAAGATTTACAAAGAAGGGAAAACCAAACATATTTTTGGTGGAAAGAGGCATCAAACCCAAGGCCAAACATGGTTACGAGAGTGTGGCTGCCACTGCGGTATTGCAACCAAAGATAAAGGCTATAATTATTCATTCAAATAAAAAACATTACGTCTATTAAAATTAATTACTTTATTTAAGTGATAGTAAATATAATATGATTAATAAAAGTTGAGATTCTAAGTTTAAATCTTTATTTCTAATAATAAAAGAAAAATCTACTTTACTAGAATTTTGTATGATTACATGATTGATATTTAATCAATGAGTTATAATTCAATGGTTCACAAATACTAAAATTTTGATAAAATCAAAATTAAAAGAAAATAAAGTACCTTTACGCTAAATTAATTATTAATATACTTATTGTATTGATTTTTTTTTTTTAACAATCTTCATTGTATGGATTTTCAATGTTAATTTAAATTTAAATTTATGTTACTAGAATTTCGTACAATTACATGATTGATATTTGAAATTGGACGTGGAAATTCATAAAATATATGTATATATATATATATATATATTCCTGCAACTCACGTAAAAACTAATCCATATGATAGTAAATAATTAAATCGTGCACTGAGAAAAGTCAAATAAAGTTATCAAATATCAAGTTATTACCCATGTTTCATTCTTTCCAACTCTTAGTCCGTACGGTAACATTGCGAAGTACAAAAGTCGGAGTAACTAAACATTATCATCTCCATCAGCGTTTGACTGCTTATTTGAGAGTGAACGTGTGGCGAAGTACAAAGTGGGGAGGAACGACCAAAGGAAACCGTCCATGTCCCAGAAATCAAATAAAAATCTATATTCAAGATTTTCACCTTATTATTTTTAAAATTAATTAATTAATTATTAAATATTTCCTCACTGATGAAACAACCTACGGGCAACGCCCAAGCTGACCTTTGACTTCCTCCCATTTAAATTTTCGTCAACCTTTTAATTTATCGCTTCTCAGTGTTTTGATGCAAATTATTAAAAAATAATGCAAAATGTCCAAAAGATTAACAAAAATATTTCCATGTTAACATGCCTAAATATATACCAACCTCACATGTAGGAGTCTGATGTAATCTACAGAGGTATCTTTTTACAACAAAACGACATGTATATCTGCGATTTATCAGCATATATTCCCAACTATTAGCACGTAGGCACATTAAATCATATCTAAAAGACCATTTTAGCCCTTTCCATTTTTTTTTAAACAATAAAAACTGGAGCATCTTTAATTATTTCATTGCATGTTCCACAGCCTGCACCGCGTGCCGACCATGTCCCTTTCTTCCCTCTCTCCTTGTCTTATTGTATTTTTTTTTTTTACTTTTATTTCTTTTGCCACTCAAAAACTAGAAAACTTAATAAATATCCTCCCTATATTTTGTGAACTCTGAAATTCCCGAACAAACCCAACCTTATTCAGTTTCTCGAATCCAAGAAGCTAGCAACTGTAACTCTCTTTGAGTCTTTCTCTCCCTATATATATATATACATAGAGACCGCTCAAATGACCTTAAAACAACTTCACCAACATTAACAGCCAATTCCGATTCTCTTCTTGTTTTAAGTTTCTCTTAACTATGAAAAGATTTAGAGGCTTCAAGCTTGGACGCAAGATAGTGAAGGTCTTCAAATGGATAATCAGATCGAAAAAAAAACCGACCCGGCATCTACTACGTTACAAGAACTGCAACCCCATGTCCAAAATATTGTCTCTGGCTCGCCATCTTCGACGTGGAGCTAAGCGGCTATGTTATCGATGTTCGGATCCGGGTTATATCCAGTTGGGTCAAAGCCAAACACAACAACCGAAGGTACCGAAAGGGCACTTGGTGGTTTATGTAGGCGAATCACATGATGACACGAAGAGGGTACTTGTGCCTGTGATTTACTTCAATCACCCCTTGTTTGGGGAGCTGTTGAAGGAAGCGGAGCGGGTATACGGGTACGATCAACCGGGTGGGATCACGATCCCTTGTGGGTATTCGGAGTTTGAGAAGGTTCAGATGAGGATTGCCGCATGGAATCATTGCCGGAGAAGTAAGCACCGTACACATTGGTGATTTGTCCAGTCAGATATCATACATAGATTGGTGGATATGATTAATTGGTCTACGGTAGATTTATTATTAATCGTTTAGGACCACAGCTTTTTTTTTTTTTTTTCTGATCAATTACTTGTGCCACAAATTTTTGTAAATATAAGATGCATAAGAGTGTTTTTCTACACTTTTTTTTTTTTTTTGATAAATTCTACAGATATTTTTGTTTTTTTCATTTTTTAGGAACTCTTTTAGTTATTTCTCTTCTTCATTAACTGCACTCCAAATTCAACTACAGGGTTAGCTACTCCACTTACAATTTTATTCTATATAAATAAAAAGAACATCAATAGATTAATATACTTTGCCCAAAATTCATTTTTTGTAATCTCGAAAGTAATTTATAATTAATATGTAATAAAATTACAAGAAGATATAATTGAGTTAAGTTTCTATGTAGTTAAAATAATATCCATATATAAATCTCTTAAAAAAGTATTTGCCTATAAATTCAAAGTAATAAATTTTTCATAAGCTAAAAATTCATACTTTAAGACTAAAATATGATCTATAAGCATGATATAAATTATAAGACAGACAGTATAGTAAATAATTGATTAATTACAACTCGTTTATTAAACAATTTTAAATAAATTTTGAAAAAAAATAATAGCATCAAATTTTTCAATAAGCCCACTTGTACTTCAGTGATGGGATGGGACTTTCGGCTTTTACGACTATGTTAGGAGGGGATGTGAGAGAGAGAATTTAGATATTAAATAAAGAGTACGCATGGGGCATGACATGATTGTGGGCTTGTGGCGTCTTGCAGCTGAGTTTATCAATCAAAGGGGAAAAAGCAAGACGAAGCGAGCTGTATTTTGATACATTTGATGTCACTTACTGACTTACACGTGTAAATCAGTTATTGTTTGTTTCTTTCTCCTGTAAGGCTGTTATTGTTACAAGACGTCTTTAAAAGTACGTACTTATAAAATAATTTTGTAATGGTTTTAAACAACGTAAAAAACAAAATACTCACGTGGAACGAAATTAGCGGGCCTGATCAAACCGGAATTAGGTTTGATCATCCAACACGGAATTGTACAACTCTGTGCGATGACAAATGGATGACAAGAGACGAAACAGAGTGTTTTTTAAACAAAATCAAAGTTAGTCCAATAAAAAATAATAAATAAAGCCGCAAGAGTTTGGTCAAGATGATTCACAAGGAAAATGACACCATCGTAGAATTCAATTCACATAAATGAATATTGAATTGTGAGTGATGCTTACATCAACATCAACAACCTAAGTTCAATTCAACTTAGTCCAGCCATCTCTAACTTGTGCCTATCCTCTTGTAGTTGAACTTAGTCCAGCCATCTCTAACTTGTGCCTATCCTCTGTAGTCAAAGACGAGCAAATTAAAATTATCAATATCTCATCAAGATCTATAGGGATGATCTCCCAAGAAAACAAATAGTTCAATTATGGATTTCTTTTTAATTATTATGGCTTATCACTTAATGAAGATTAAGCAATATCAATTACTAAACACAAACTTACAACGTCAACGGACCCTTTGCCTATCCAAAGTGAAGATATCTGATTGACAATGTTCAAAAACTAATTAGTTTGGAATTAAACCACATATTTAGATTAACGCCTTTATATATATATATATATATAAAAGTCGAGAAAATTGAAGTTAATTATTTAACATCGATATCAATCCAGCCGTACACCATTAACTAATTCATGTAAATTTGAGAGCTTAATTAATTACTAAAACCATATTAAACAACAATCCCAACCTTAACATAAAATGGTGGGTCTAACTGACAAGTAATATATTATACATTATAATAAATAAGGCAGAGTGTGTCCATTTCATGTATAGTCAATCATCATAACTCTAATCAGTCACTATATATCTTATTCTTAATTATTTTTTATTGGTCTCTCATTCCGTTAATGGACAAAATACTAAGATTGAAGACTACTGTTTAACACTATTATAAAGCCGGAACTTGGTTCAACTTCAAATCAAATATATTCAATCCATATGATCCCTTTATGAATAATTTAAAACAAAATTTTGTTGCTACAATCTATTATTATAGCTTTTTAAACATGCAGTAAACGAAAACCCTTTTCAAACAAGTAAATCAAATGATCAGATAAAAACAATCGTAAAGTAGTAATAGGATAAAAACCAATATAGTGATCGTTGATTCTAATTAATCTTTTCAGACTTATTGATTTTTGGTCCTCTGTACAAGTCTAAATTTGTTATGTACAGAAGCCGGAAGGCAACTTGGCGGGTACCAACCACAACGAGAGGTCACCAAAACCTTAATGTGGTTATGGCCATGAAAATATCTTTTTAAATGTTTTCTTGAACTTCTCATCTTCTATTGAACATTTAATTATTAAATTTGTCTTTTTAGTGCCGTTCATGTGTTAGTTAACAAAATTTTTTAATTATCACATATAGTACAAGGACACAAAAAAAACATTAGTTACCATGTAATAATTTCAATTTAGATTTTTATTAGGTTGACTGAACAGATTTTATCATCAACTAACTCTACCCTAAACCATGAACAATTTTTACAATCGAACAACTCCGTCCTATGTTGTATAAAGTGTCATGAGTTAAACGCAAAATATTGCAAACAATTTTAACCATCAAAGGACTCCAACTTAAGTTATTATTAAATTGAATGCATTAAAAAAAAAGAAAAAAGAAATCAAGCCATATCGGCAGTGTCTATTCAAAGTTTCAGCTTTTTACTTATGAAATGGAGGGATACAACTTAAAACACCAAATTGTACTCCCAATTCAAAAGTTAGATCATGCTATCTATAATTAAGTTCCTGATGCTGTTTTAATTAATTTTTTCCCCTTTTTCCAGTGGTGTTAATAATACGCCATTAATCATGTCAACAATCTTTAGAAATTATCATTTCTGTACCGTTTCTATCACCACAGTTAGTGACTGTAGGGAAGAAATTTATAGGTTTCATTTTCACTCAAAAGAAAACTAGGGAGCATTTAATAGATGGGTCATGTTCCTTCTAAAGTAATAGGTCACATTTCAAATCCAATAATTCACATATTTACAAATAAAAGATAATCAAGAAAGCTCATTGAAGTTTCTCGTATATACGATAACGAAATTAATTAATAGTCAGAATATCCAACCAAGGCATTGGCTATGGAAGCACCTGTCTATATAAAAAGTACCTGGACCTGTCACAGATCTCATCGTCTTCTGCCGGAAAAATAGAGGCTGCCTTCTCGAATGACAGTTTTTCCAAGTAAGATTATCTCATGCTCTCGGCCAATTGTTATTCAATAAGTTCACGTTCTAAGAGAACCTTTCAAGAAAAAAAAAAAAAAATCTGAAAAAGAAAAGCATATTACTGTAACTTTCGTAAACATTAGCATTACTTCCGAGAGTTTTGTAAACATTAACATCGCTTCAAGGATAAATAAAATATTATATTTTAAAATGTGCAGAAAAAAAAAAAAATTTATTACTTTATTACTCTATAAAATTTATCACACGCGAATAGATATTTAAAATTATCACCAAAACAACAGAAAAATTAGATTAGCACGAAACCCACTGCAAATGGAGACGGGTCATTTCGTTAAACACACGAGTGCAAGACGCAATAATAAATAAAAGTTAAATAACATAAGTCCTATATTATTTTTCAAACATGCCCATAAAAAGAAATAACTATAATACAAGTGACAATTACAATGGTACCTGTGTTGGTTAATAAGCTATGACTACATGCAGTGCTCGTTTTGGAGAGATATCAGCCATAATCTAAAAGTAAACAGCACCCAAGTAGGCAAGTTTCAACCACTAAAAACAGGCAATTACCAAACTCAAAATTTTACACAGCAGCATATTTAACATATTACAATGTTTCTGCTTATATATGTATCCTAAGATCAGGCGCTGTAACCTCGGATTGATGGATGCCATTCCCTCAGGTCATGGCCGCTACACGCAGCTGTGCAAGCTTCCTCCATGGAGGCCTGGGGGACCCCACTGTTGCAAATATTGGCAAATGCCCTCGTATGTTTCATGCCATACTGAGTTAGTGACCCACAATGAGTCTCGAAGACACGAACCTGCAAATATCGAAGTTCAATCACGTAAATAGATAATACAGAGACAAGAGATCTGAGTGTTAAACAGGAGGGGAAAAAAAAAACAACAGAAAAAGAAAAATTCACCGTTGATTTCAAGCACTGCCAATCGTCAACAAGCGGCAAACCATGAGGTCTAACCGAATTAAGGATTGTATACCCGTCTTTTGGTCCATATAAAAGTACTCCAATCAATTCAACGCTACCATCTAAGTGATTTCTGTGCCTCTTTGTCTCCGTAATCTGGTTGAGTATTTGCGATTTTTTCTCTGATCCCCCAGCTGCATTTTTGTACTGTAAAACAAACCAATGTTGGCCATCAACCTTAAATCATATTACTATTTGACCAAGATTCAATCAAAGAACAAACTAGAAAGGCTAAATGGAAGTAGTGATGTTGATAATATGAAACTACATGGCCTCACCATGTGCCACAAGAAGAGAAGATCCGCATCTCTCTGATTAACAACTCCTATGGGAGTATTAGGCTGAAGAAGCTCGTTAGGAGGGAAGTTCACACTGGCAGGATCAAAACCTTGATACAGATAAAGCTTTTCGGTTCTGATGCTTGTGTTTCCATATTCCATCACATGGGAGCCAACATTGAATGTATTGAAGTTGGAAGTCCGGTCCTTTACCTGCATTAACATAAAGAAATCATGTGACTCTCTAGCGAGTTCGAATAGCCAGAAATCATAGATAAAGTTGATGATCCGAGTCTAAAGTCCAGAGGAGGGTCTAAAATCATCTTACTGCTTGATACTGATCTTTTACAGTTTCTTTCCTCAAATTGTGGGTCTCACTGCAGAAAATAATGAGCACAATTCAGTTTAAACCAATACATTAAGATCTTTGTAAGTGAATAGATAAAAAGGTTTTTGGTTTCAAGGATGGAAATCAAATACCTGTCTTCCATCCAAGCAACACTGTACAAATCCCCCAAGCAGGTGATGTACTCTGGAGGTGGAGGAGGATCCATTCCGGGGCAATAGGTCCCAAAACTGTTCTCTTGTCCATTTGATGCTGTTGTGACATAAATGTTTATATCTTTGGGCATTATCCCCTCAAAGATGCTCCCACTCTCACATGCCTCTATGTATAAAATCTACAAGCACCGCAAAATTCTGTTGACAATCACTTTTTACACACGTATATATTGTATCTTACCACACAACTTGTAACATAAGAATGATCTCTTTACCATCTCTTTATAGCCTTTTGCCGCATGCTTCTTCTTCAAGACCTCAATGAAATCCATGGCATACAAGTAGGGGAGACTGGGCATCCCTGCAGTCACAAAAGAGAGATGAATAAGCTATAACAGCTCTACTAATTTTTTCAACTCATAATTGTCTTAGCACCTGAATGGCGGACTAGACAAATTTTGTGAGAGGATCCATCGTGCTGTGTCATGTATTAGCATAAATAAACTGAGTTCTGATTTTATAGCCTCAGTATTTTGTCTAATCAATAGGCAATTATAAGCCAGCGTAAATGACATACCGAGAATCCCAGGGCCTCCGTGATCAGAATAGTAGAGGAAGATTCTGTCATTTGATGAGCTATTCACGACTTTCCCGCTTCCACCTTTCACAGCACTCTTATCACCAAGCAGTACAGCATACAGATTCTCAGTAGTTACATGCTGGCCAGTGTAATCCTATATACCATGGTGTTTCCCATTGAAAATATAGTTAAGTCATATAAACTAAGTTGTTATGTGATTTCAACAAAATCAAAACCCGAAGAATTCAAGCTATATAATCATCAGCAAATTAATTTGTGTACTGAGGTAAATAACACATGCTCCATAAGAAAGTACAAAAGAAAACATCTCTATTAATGCCAGATGCCATCATTTAAAAAATCACTGTCCCCAGTCGAGAACAAAATGATTCTGGTCATAGCATCATAAAATCAATTATAATTTTTTGAATATACATTCATCATCTTCTTTCAAAAGGGACATTCATATGCAACAAATTCACTTTGCACTATCATTAAGTACTAATTGAACTGAAAGTACTAAGAAGTTCCATGTTAAGCATTTTGTTCATGCAATATTCAATACATAATTTTGTTTCTTTAGTTGCTTTATGAAATTATAAGAGTCTAGCTAGTTGCTTTATGAAATTATAAAAGTCTAGTTGCCCTTTAATAAACTTTACGAAATCCAATTTTTGAGACAACAAAAATTATTTACTCTCCGCCAGTGGAATCCATGAACAGTACCTTCTCTTCATTCTCATAAATTGTTTTAGAAGCTTATGCTAAATATTACATTGATTATGAGTGCTAGCTAGTCTCCTGAAATTTAAGGTTATAGGTACAATAATGACAGATGGACTGTCCAAATTAGTAAAGCCTGAATGACAAATGGACTGTCCAAATTAATAAAGCCTTCCATCACAATCAAGATGGGGTACTCCATAGTGAAAACCAGCCAATAACTTTACGACACAACAAATCTGATTTATGATTAACTAACTGTAGACCTTAAATAAAAAGATACCATAAAAACAAAGCATGGTGGAGTAACATACTGACTCATGAATTGTTTAATATATATGTATAGTGTAAGTGAAAAGGAATTTTACCTTGGGCACACCTGCATACACATCTTCTCCTTGTGGATGGTTGATGATGACTCCAGGCCTTGGATTTATCTTATTCATGGCTATGTCATCATACATAAAAACCACTATGTTCTCTTCCTTCAGTCCACCCTTTTTCAACAACTGATATGCATGACAAACATCGGCCTGTAATATATTTCACATGATGATCAACATCTGTTCACATATAACATATACATGAATTGTGCTAACTTTGAAAGTGAGTAAAATTCCCACCTGATGCCTATAATTTCCATAACCAGATGAACCTGCAACAAGAACCGCCCATCTGGTGCCGACTTCTTCACCATCTACCTCCTCTGCCTCCACTTGTTGTATCTCTGTAGGCAACCTGATAAGTGAGTCCCTTGGGTTCAAACGGCCACCTTTGGCATCTAATAAAAGAAGTACCAATAACAAACAAAGCAGAGCTAGAGGGGGGTGACAAGAAGCCATAGAGACAGCTGAACAGGACCTTGTTTGAGAAATGAAAAAACAAGATTTGTAGAGGGTGGGAGGTGTGTGAGAGTACTAAATAGTAAGTGGGGGGCGGTGTGCGGGTGCTGATAAAGCGGTGGAATATGGCATGCAAAAGCAAGGATTGACACCTTTGAACCACTTTGAAAAAGTGGGTCCGAGTTTATTATAATATAAGACACAGCAACATATATGTGTTTTTACTTCACTTTCGAGGAAGTCATCGAAAGTAGTTTTGCAAGATGGAAGGCAAAAGCCAGCGTGTTTTAAGGTTTCGTTGGTTGTGAATTGTGATTCTTGTTTTTGGTCATCTGTAAAGCATATTCTGTTATGATTTTTTCCATATTTTGCTGCGCAAGTTACACGAGTTTCTCTACACAATTCTGATTCAACTTTCAATACTTCATTAGTCCGATAAGATTGTCAGTAGAATTAATAGTGACTTTTCTATCGATATAATGACATCTGTTATAGTGACTAAGAGTCATCCTTTATATGTATATATAATATATTTTTTTTCAAAGGAAGTGCGTCATCTTAAGGTTTATACTCAGCAAAATCAACACAGCTAAGAACTTGTATTCCACTTGTAAACCTACACGTCTACATTCCGAATTCATGAGTTCAAGTTTTCTTTTCCCCATTTAAAATCCTACAGGAACTTGTTTCGAAAACAAAGAAAAAATCCTATAGGAACTGTTTCAAAAAAAAAAAAAAATCCTATAGGACCTGTACCATAAAATCATGTGTTCGAATAAAATTTCTCATTTTTAAGTCTTGATTAACTGTAATAGTAATAATAATAATAATACTTCACTTCATATTGTTCTTGAAAGAACTACGGGAAATTGACTAGCTCTCCTTTTGTTGTAATTGATTTTTCAATTTCATTTAAAACTCTCACTCAATTATTTATAAATATCATATAATTTACCATATATCTATTAGTAATGTTACATCATTCAAAAATTTGTTTAAATTATTTGTACAAATTATATCATAAAGTTATTTATACTTGTTTCATGACCCTATAATCATATAACAACAATTAACCATTTTGTAATACTTTTATGAATAAATGAGGTTGACTCAATAACATATTTCTCAAACCTATGTCAGGAGATTATAAATTCAAATTGTATCCCCTCCCCCGAATTCCATGTTAGTTGTAATAATTCTATAACCATATAATAACAGTAAATCATTTTATAGCATGATTTGGCAAAAAATTTGAAGTAATCAATTGGAAATATAGCATTATTGATTTGACAAAGAGTTTGAACTAATTGTTTTGTAATATAGCACAATTGATGTGCAGTTATGCATTAATTGTACAACAGTTTTGGTAAACAAATTTAGTCAATAGAGCATTATTCTTAAAAAGAGGATATTTTCTCTTCTTCAACTGTTGATTTAATAAAACCTGTGGTGCCTATTAATTTACTACTATTCAATAATGTCGTGTTGTGGAGATAAATGTATGATTTTTACTTCTATTAATCCTTATTAATACTTCGTGGACAAGCGTCAGTCTGATTAACAACTTTATCATGATTTAGACAAAGATGTAATAATTACTTGCAAGTTCCATATTGCAATTTCTTGTCCATTTCTTCTTAATAATCACTAGCTCATTATGATTGCACGAAACATCTTATTTGGACTATAGGCTACAGCACGCAAATTGATGGGCGCAACCCAACCAATCAGTTTGGTGTAGTCGCCATCATGACCAATTGCACATTTTTCATTGTCGTCAAAGGCCCAATTGATTCAAACAATGCTCGGTGCGGGGTTTGTACAGCACAAAATATATGTTATCACGACTAGCTTGAGCATATGATAAGATGGAGATACTTTATGATGGGCTATATTAAACCTGATACGACCAGCTTCAACCTTCAGGTGTCATGTACAGAAGAATTGATCCATAGTTTTGTAATAAACAATCATTTTCTTTCATAAAAAATAGTAATCAAGTTCCATCAATAACAAAGTCTGGTTGTTTTAGTTAATTCTTATTTACGATAGAAGCTAATGGGTTCATTTACAAACAAACACCTCTTAAAAGTTTAACACACCTAGGACAATGGCAAGGTGGTAGTATTGCAATGATTCGGAGACCTCCGAGGCTCCAACCTGCTTTAAAGAAATATAAGGAGAAAATATGGAGGAGGCTAACAACATCTTCCAAAACAATCTCATGTATCTACAAAAGTTCAACAAACATGAAAGAGTTAACAGGGACCACATATCATATGTCGCCCAAAAGCTGAGGAACCTAGGGACCTTTGTAAGAGTCGCTAGAGCTCTATATGTAACCTTCTTTGTTAAGTACAATCCATTAAATAATTTTTAATGGCCAACATTGAAAATAGACAAGATTGAACATAAAATTTAAGGGGAAAAAGCAAAGAGTGGTGATATTTCCACCCGTCTAAAATTGTATGTACACCCCAAAATGTAATTATATTAAAATTCCAACACTGTGCATCACCCCAAAAGTCCTAACTATGAAGCCTGTAATTATGTCTATCATGTTCTTGCACTTGCTCCGAATATGGCAACATTGAACTCCAGCAAATATATCTGTGAGCACTTGCTCCGAATATGGTGATGGACACGTTCTTGCACATGTCTATCACCAGACATATTTGCTGCTGGACAATGTTGCCATGTGATATTTGCTAGTGAAACAGAACACAATACATCGGAAACTAGCCATATTTGCTGCTGGTGATAGAGGAGTAATGGAGTAGTTGTTTCCGTTTTTCAAGGTTACGGGAAAGCCTACTTACAGGGGGTGGCTGGTTGTGAATAGAGTTGCAAGATAGCCAATCAGATTGTGGTGGGTGCCAATTGTTGGGGTTGAGTGAAGGGTTGGTGTTCTGAAAAATGAACGAGAAAAATTTCATCTCTGCTAAAAGCGGCCAGACAAAAAATAACATAAACAGAAAGTATTAATTACTGGGTGATGCTTACAGCAAGAAACCAATTAAAAGGACTAAAAAGTTCATGTGCATGGAACGAATCAAAGTCTCTATTAATTGGAAAGTTAAGTACTGTTGATTTTGATTGTTTTGGGTGGTGTTGGGATCAATGGAAATTTAATAGATAACAGTCGTGATGACAGTGTTGGAGATTTGGAAGAATAAAATGATATATTAGTAATTTATGGGGGTCTCACAACAAATTTTTAATTTTTTAAAATAGATTTAGAGTGAACATAGAGTATTTTAGGGGTGCCAATATCGCCACTCAAAGGGGAAGTCCTTCACAAAAATTAAGTTAAATCCCAATGGATCACTAATGCAGGCAAGCCCACTTTAAAGAGCCGAGTGTCACAAAAATATAAAAAGTCTGGGCTATGCTTAAGGTTGACTAGGCCTTAAAACTTGGGACTTTACCATATAATACTTACAAGGAGCGGAGTCAACGCAAAGCAGCCTCAAGTCAGATCATAGGTCATCTAAAACCGGGAATATGGCAATCAAGGGACAGGGAAGCTCCCGTAACCAAACACAGCTGAGCAGGCACGAGCGTATCGACTCTCTGATAGAAGCTTCCAGAACCCATACTCACTAGAACCCTCTCGTCCCTCGACTACTTTTATAGCCTCACCACCCTTTCCTTCTTCCCACCGAACACACACACACTATACAACGAACCCCAATTTCTTCTCCAACAATTATCATTACTAATTACTCTGAAAAAAATAAATTAACTAATAATTTTGATGGCAGAAGAAGCGAAAGCTAAAGGCAACGCCGCCTTCTCCTCCGGCGACTACTCCGCTGCCGTCCGCCACTTCACCGACGCCATCGCTCTTGCTCCCTCCAACCACGTCCTCTACTCCAACAGATCCGCCGCGCACGCCTCTCTCCACAACTACGCTGACGCCTTAGCCGATGCCAAGAAGACCGTCGAACTCAAGCCGGACTGGTCCAAAGGCTACAGCAGGCTAGGCGCAGCTCACCTCGGCTTGCAAAACCACGCCGACGCTATCTCGGCTTACAAGAAAGGCCTCGAGATTGACCCTAACAACGAGGCACTCAAATCCGGCTTAGCCGACGCTCAAGCCGCCGCCAGATCTCGTGTCCCGCCGGCGGACAACCCTTTCGCTTCCGCCTTCTCGGGGCCGGAGATGTGGACGAAACTGACGGCGGATCCATCGACGAGAAGCTTCCTTCAACAGCCCGATTTTGTCAAGATGATGCAGGAAATCCAGAAAAACCCTAACAATCTAAACCTCTATTTGAAAGACCAGCGCGTGATGCAAGCTTTGGGAGTTCTCTTAAATGTGAAGCTTAGGACTTCGCCTGGAGCCGAAGAGATGGAGGTGGAACCAGAGTCAACCAGTAATACCTCTCCCCAGCCGGCTAGGGAAGAGAAGAAGGCTGCGCCGGAACCAGAGCCTGAGCCAGAGCCAGAGCCAATGGAGTTGACAGAGGAGGAGAGAGAAACCAAGGAAAGAAAACAAAAGGCTGTGCAGGAGAAGGAGGCCGGTAATGCTGCATACAAAAAGAAGGATTTTGACAAGGCTATTGATCATTATACCAAGGCCTTGGACCTCGATGATCAAGATATTTCTTACTTGACTAACCGCGCCGCCGTGTATCTTGAGATGGGCAAGGTAATAATATAACACCTTTTTTATTCGAATTGATATTTAATGTTCAATCTAGGGAGATACCTTAGTTCTGATTGTTTTAATTAGTGATAAAGTAAAGATCTTTATGTAGTTGAGTCTTTAATTTATAGTTTAACTTCGTGTGGTACTCGTTGTTTCTATTTATCTGATGTTGTTTGTTGTTAAACTTGTTATTGTGGATCGTTTTTAGTATGAAGAGTGCATAAAAGATTGTGACAAGGCTGTTGAGAGGGGTAGGGAGCTTAGATCAGATTTTAAGATGATAGCAAGAGCTTTGACGAGGAAAGGAACTGCACTGGTGAAAATGGCACAATGCTCAAAAGATTATGAAGCTGCTATTGAGACTTTCCAGAAGGCTCTCACTGAGCATCGGAACCCGGATACTTTAAAGAAACTTAATGATGCTGAGAAAGCTAAGAAGGAACTAGAGCAACAAGAGATTTTTGATCCAAAAATAGCGGATGAGGAGCGCGAGAAAGGTATTAGTTTATATGCCTTCCTTAGGGCTTCCGTGCCTATTTTGTACTTAACTTTTATCTTATTGTTATACTGCATGATAACAATAGTTGCTCCTCTGTAACACGGACACAATTATGCACAATTGCACATGTATGCATGCTCATTTTATCCTAGTAAATTATCTTCTCATTGGTAGTACTTCTGGTATTCTCTTCTTATCAGCATTATGATTGGTTAGCATCATGATATTAGTGTTATAATTAGTAAATATGAATCCCGTTAGGGTCCTAAGTCATTTTGTCATTCTCATCTTTTGGATTTGATTAGTCTTGGGAAAGTGAGGAGTATCTTTCATATGTAGAAAAATGTAGTTTGATGCATGGAACATGTGCTTATTATGTGTGAAGCTAAAAGGAGAAAGTAGCACCTGTTAAATCCTGGTTAATGGGCAATAAATATGTAACAAAATTAAGGTTATCATGTGGGTCTGGGGTTCAATAAGAGTTGCTTCTATGTTGTGCCCTAACTAGTGACACCGTGCGGCTATTAACTATGTTGGTTGACTGCTACCGTGCAGGTAATGACTATTTTAAGCGGCAAGATTTCCCACAGGCTGTGAAACATTACACAGAGTCATTGAGAAGAAATCCCAAAGATCCAAGGGTATCAAAATTTTCTGTCTTTGTCTACAGTTTAGGTGCCTGTAACACAGGTTAAAGAACTTAATGGATGGCCAACCATTTATTTATGTGCTGGTATTTGCTTTTCAGACATATAGTAACAGAGCTGCATGCTATACAAAACTTGCGGCATTGCCTGAGGGATTGAAGGATGCAGAGAAGTGCATTGAGCTTGATCCAACCTTTTCTAAAGGCTATACAAGGAAAGGTGCCATTCAGTTTTTCATGAAAGAATATGACAAAGCTTTAGAAACATACCAGGAGGGGTTGAAACATGACCCTCAAAACCAGGAACTGATTGATGGTGTGAGAAGGTACAGAACATGAATGCAGTTTTGTGGTTTTGTTATTGCAGTTGTGTACCTTTCCAAGCCTTTTTCTTACGTCTGCTCTGATGTTTACTATTTTTTTCCTTTGCAGATGTAGAGAACAAATTAACAAGGCTGGTCGTGGGGAATTAAGTGCGGATGAATTGAAGGAGAGACAGGTAAAGCATTTTTTTGAGAACTCTTCTTCAGAATGAATTGATCAATTGTTATTGTTATTTTTTGAAACTAATTGATCAATTATTTTGGTGTGTGGTTTTAATTCCTTTATTTTCCAGGCCAAGGCAATGCAGGACCCAGAAATACAGAACATTCTTTCTGACCCAGTTATGAGACAGGTAAAGAAAAGAGTCAGAATTCAGGTTATTGTTTGTAGAGTGAACTAACGTGCTAAAAAGAATTTGGTTGTGTGCAGGTATTGGTCGACTTCCAGGAGAATCCCAAAGCTGCACAGGATCACATGAAGAACCCAATGGTGATGGATAAGATTCAGAAGCTGATCAATGCTGGAATTGTTCAGATTAGATGAATATGAATAAAATTTTAAATTATTGATGAAAGTCTTTTGCTTTGTTGTCGGTGAATTGTATTTTGCTATGTGAATTTGAGTGGATTAATTGGTGAAGAACTAGTGTCAGTTGAAAAAATTTTGGAATTGCTTCTTTGAACGAATATTTGTCGGTATCTGTTTTATTTTATTTTTTAGAATTGGTATGGCCGGCAAAATTAGCGTGAATAAGACAACTTTTATGAGTGTTGTTGATCATATGTCAGAAGTTAGAATGGCTGGATTTATACGTAGAAGTAGAATGTTCATTTTTAGTTTTTATGGTTATGATAGTTTATTTTCTACACTTGTTATGGGTATTATTAGCAGTACTGGTGGGTCATGTTTGGAGATTGTTGTAGTGTAAGCCATAGCCTGGGCCCAGGATGAATTGGTTTGGTTGCCTATTTACTCGTCGGGCAACTTAATCATCCTAGATCTGGAATCCCAACCCTCGTAATGCAGGTTTGCTTATATCCCATTTGGGAAATAGCTGTAGTCAACTGTAAGGTTGGCAGGCAGTTTACAAGAAAAAAAGTTGGTAGATGGTTATGATGAAGGATAGGTATTTGAAGTTTTCATTGTTTTTTTTTCATATTTTTCATATCTTTAAGCAAGTTTTTTAAATATCAGCTTCGAAATTGGGTCTTAAAATTTATGGATATATCAATAACAGTTTTTATGTTGATTAGATATCTGAAAAAAAAATAAATAAATAATGAATATTTGCTTCTGAAACTTAAAATTCTTAATAGAACTTAAACCTGAGCTGAAAAATTGATAATGTATCAAATAAGTTATTTTGATATGAACTTGATATATTTGTAAGTAATTATAATATAAGTACAATGTATTCACACTATAATTATAGTCGCATTATATATATATATATATATTTAGATATGTATATATAATTGAAGAAATGATATTATATTTTACGTATTTTACGCTTGTACACAAAATGAAAATTAAAATGCTTACTTCGTAGTTGGCAGCTAGTGAGACGGAATTCGGTCTTGACACAAGCCACTGACAGCACGTGATAAATGAAAAGCCTTTTATTGTCACCCTCATACCGGCACTAAATCTATTGTCGTTGAAGTATCACGACATTTTCAGTCTCAAGTCTCAACTTGGTACCTAGCTGATTCAAGGTTTTAAATCACTTCAATAACCAATTTGTGACGCCATTCTTTCTGAACTGTAAATGTTTCTTACATCTAACGAAAAGATGCACCGCAAGATTCAAAAGATGAGTAAAAAGTTGTAATTGCAGATAACGTTATTGTTTAGGTGCCGAGAATTTCATTTCCCGACTGCTATGGCTAATATTGTTTCACATTAATACACTTCCATTGTTTAGAGATGCCAATGGAGTACGTTGGTCTGGTCTCCTAAAACTGGGAGTGCCTTTTCTATGGATTAACACATCAAAGTGAGTGTAGTCGACTTAAGTTATTCATAGAAAGTTTCAAATTAACACGTGAACATGAAACATAAACATCAGTATAATGATGGAAGTTAGAATTCTTCAAGTAATCATCTCCACAGAAAGGATCCCAAGTTAAAGAGACTTGATGGTATTCCAGCATTCCTTGGTATTTCATGCATGTTTCATTGACTGTACAGGTCTTGTCCTAGAAAATTCCTGTTTGTTCTCTTACCAGCTAAATTCATACTTGATAGTTAGTCCTCATTTTACTTGACCCTGTAAAAAATAGGACTTCTGTTGGAAGTTCATGTTTTAACTGATATCATTCTTCCTCCTTATATTATTACACTCTGGCAATTGGCCATGATCAAATTTTCTCAGACAATTTAGTAACAAAGAATGGGGCACAGAAAAAGAAACTTCACAACCACCCTTTCTAAAGTTGTTTCAAATCGTATGTAAAATTGGTACAAAATGGAACTTGATATCTTTACCAAGTTACGAATCACTGTTTTTTCAAAATCAAGCAGCAACTTCTTGTTCTTTGGATGCAAGCTGGTTCTGAATGTGTTGAGGCACAATCTCGAATTTGGCTAATTGCATGCTGTAGGATGCACGGCCTTTTGTCATTCCCCGGAGTGTACTAACATATTGAAACATCTCGGCCAGTGGAACCAAAGCATCAACCACCTGCAATAAGCCGGACCCATGAAATCAAATTAGACACACAAGGGAAAAAACTTAGACTCAGACTCTTCTATGAAATGTTACTTATTTCCTTTGATTTTTTAATTTCTTTTATGGTTTGTTTTGTTTTTTTAAAAGTTAAGGAACAAGTACAACATACCTTGAGACCACCAGGCTTGTCACCGAAGCTGTTGATCTGGCCTCTCCTCGAGTTGAGATCGCCGATGACATCTCCCAAGTGCTCTTCAGGTGTGACAACTTCAACTTTCATAATAGGTTCCAGCATCTTTGGGCCAGATTTCCTCATTCCTTCCCTGAAAGCTCCCCTAGCCGCAAGTTGAAATGCCAACACACTAGAATCAACATCATGGTAAGAACCATCAACCAGTACAGCACGTACATCAACCACAGGGAAACCCGCAAGCACACCATTACTCATGCATTCCTCTAATCCTTTCATTACTCCTGGAATATATTCTTTAGGCACTGCACCTCCCTTGATTTCACTCTTGAACTCATATCCACTACCTGCATCCATGGGCTCAAACCGTACTGTTATATCAGCAAACTGCCCTTGTCCACCTGACTGTTTCTTGTGCACATACTTCACTTCAGTGACTTTAGAAATGCTTTCACGATAGTTAACTTGGGGTGCACCGACATTAGCGTCTACCTGTTTGCACCAAGAAATACAGGTGAAGACAATGAAATTTAAACTATGCATTGAAAACCCATTGTACTTAGCAAAATTTCCAACAAAAAAAAAAAAAAAACGAATAATCAAAGTTTCAAATATATGTAAGTTACTGTGCAAATTAATCTCATGAAAATCAATATATAACCTACATGCACATAGTTATTTTGTACATATGTAAAACCACACAAGTGTAAGTTTTTACAGAGCATTGATATTTCAAAAATAACACAATAAGGAAAATCTAAAAACGCCATAAAATGGGTGCATGTAGCAATTTATAAAATTAACATAATAATCAAATCATGAAGTAACTGATTGATACCTTAAATTCCCTCTTTAGACGATCAACAATGATCTCAAGATGCAATTCTCCCATTCCTTCAATCACTGTCTGGTTGATTTCTTCATCACGTGAAAAGTGGAATGAAGGGTCTTCCTGAGCAAGCTTGATCAGACCATTAGCCATTTTATCAACATCAGCTTTAGTCTTGGGTTCAATTGCAACCTTAATCACAGGATCAGGAAAGTCCATTCTTTCAAGCATGATGGGACTGTCTGGATCACAGAGTGTTTCACCTGTGATGGTATCTTTAAGACCTGCAAGAGCGACAATATCACCTGCTAAAGCAACTTTAACGTCCTCTCTACTGTTGGCATGCATTTCTAAAAGTCTACCAATTCTCTCTTTCTTTCCTTTGTTTGCATTCAGCACATAAGATCCTGCGCTAAGTGTCCCTGCATACACTCTTACAAAAGTAAGGGATCCCACAAATGGATCACTCATAATCTTGAAAGCTAGTCCAGCGAATGGCTCGTCATCACTGGCTACCCTTTCAATTGTCACTTCAGGATTCTCTGGATCAGTTCCATTCATTGGTGGCAAGTCAAGTGGAGAAGGCAGATAATCAACAACAGCATCAAGTAATGGCTGAACCCCTTTGTTCTTGAAAGCTGAGCCACAAAAAACAGGCACAAAACTGCCAGAAATGGTTCCCTTTCGGATTAATTTCTTAATGGTTTCTTCATCTGGCTCAACACCTTCTAGATAGCTCTCCATTGCAGCATCATCCAACTCAACTATGGTTTCTAACATCTGTGCTCGGTATTCTTGGGCCGACTCTTGAAGATTGGCTGGTATATCCTCATAAACAAACTTTGCACCCAATTCCTCCCCAGACCATATTATAGCTTGCATCCTCACAAGATCCACAACTCCCTTGAAATTATCTTCTGCACCAACTGGGATTTGTAGAACAAGTGGTTTGGCACCCAAGTTGGTTACTATCATGTCTCTTGTCCTGAAAAAGTTTGCTCCCATACGATCCATCTTATTCACAAAGCAGATTCGAGGCACTCCATACTTGTCAGCCTGCCTCCACACAGTTTCAGATTGTGGTTCCACACCAGCCACACTGTCAAACAAGCATATAGCACCATCCAAAACCCTGAGAGCTCGCTCCACTTCAAGTGTGAAGTCAACATGGCCAGGAGTATCAATGATATTAATCCGGTGTTTGTTCCAAAAGGTAGTAGTTGCAGCAGAAGTTATGGTAATCCCTCTTTCCTGTTCTTGCTCCATCCAATCCATTGTAGCCGTTCCCTCATGTACCTCCCCAATTTTATAATTTCTTCCTGTGTAGTACAGTACCCGTTCAGTTGTAGTAGTCTTCCCTGCATCTATGTGCGCCATAATGCCGATATTGCGATAATCTTTCAATGGCACTGCACGTTTTGTCTCTGGAGAAAAAATTGAAAATAACACGCTGGTGTCAGCCAGAATCCAGAACCTAAACAAGTAAAACACAGAAGCACACACATTCACATACACATAAAAATTACAATTTAGTTTCTTATAACTAGCAGATGATAAACTAAGGATCTAAAATATAATTTGGATGCCAATCAATCCAGTATTCATGAATCTCTCAGTTTCGAGAAATCAAAATAACAGAGTTGAACCATTTCTTTCATCTCTTTTTCAGAAATCTCGTCCTCCCCATGATATAATAAGACCGTATATAATCCATCAATGATCACATCAAAAAAGCTTGTTATTTCACACTACAATGCTTATTAAAATGATTTCTCAACCAACAGAAACCAACACACTTGTTTGTGGGGCTAAATTCATCCGGTTTTTGACAGTTATGAGAACTAAATGGCAGAAACCATAAATTCTCTACAACTTAAAGTGAATCATCCCTTGAGAGCTCAACATAACACTACCGTTAATTTTCAATACAAATAGTAAAATTGCTCCATACACCACCAAATTATTCAAGAACCTATGCGTTCAAAGTTCAACTTTCTGTAGAATAAAAAGGCTAAGATAATTGAATACAATAACGAAGAATAGAAAAGGGTATAAAGAATGGAAATTGAATTATAAAAGAGGAGGGAGGGAGAAATAGATACCATCAGCGGCCATAGCAAAAACAGAGAAGTTTCTTCTAGTTCTGAGGCGTGAAAAAGAGAGCTTAGAAGAAGCGGAGCCAGAGAGACGGAGGCTTCCCAAGAACTGAGAAGCCCCTGAAGGGAGACCCAGAAACCGAGAGGAAGGAGAGAGAGGGAGTTGCCTGCTTTGGGGACCATTGATATTGAAATTGCATAATGTGGAAGAACACGAAGCTGCAACTCTCTCTGCTGCCATCTTCTTTCAACACAACACAACACAACTATGTTTTACTTGTGTCCCTCACAAATTCCCAGTTGAGTTGGGTTTGTCTGTGGTGGTGTTGTTAGGGATAGAGAGAAAGTTAGAGGTGGTTATGAGTTCAGAGCAGTTTCTCCTACTATGTTATCTTTTGCTTTCCTTCTTGTCCATGTCGACGTGGCCTACGAATTTTGTAAATACCACTTCTATACACTTTTATTTTCCTCACAAATTGACCAAATAATTTGATCTATTTTTCTTTATATTCCCTCAACAAGTTTTGTAAATTAATGTAATATTTCAGCCTACTCATTTTTTTTTATAATTTTAATTTTTTTTTAAAAAAAAAACTTTAATGGTAGGTTGATATCTTAAATATTTGAGTTATGCTATAGTAATTAAATAGTAATATAGGAAATGTTTTGTGATTGACATGTGCATTATTTGGACTGAATTGTGAGCTAATTTTATTATATTAATAGCATTACTCTAATTTTATAAATCAGAAATGAAATCAAAGTAAATTTAGAATGTACAGAATTATTATATGTTAAATAAATTCAATAATTTATGCATAACAAAGTTAAAATTGGCATTTAGAATAAAAGTTGAATATTCAATGTGATCGGAGGGACTTTGATCGTAATTCTGTCAATCAACTAAGTTGATATCTCAAATTTAAATTTCATTTTCAAATAAGATAAAACAAAGTCGGGAATCAGAAATGCAAATTGAAAAGGAAAATGGAGAAAAAAATAACAAGGGTTGAAGAGGTGCCACGTAGCTCAGAATGTATGTATCCGGATGTAGTTGGAGAAAGGCCAGAGTTGGTGGGACTACTACCCGCTGAAACTTGAATAGATGGTGGATGGCTGTGAAGTGAGAACCACTCGGCCCATCCAGGCCTCATTTCTAGTCTGGAGAATGCCACGACTTTCACTTCTCCTTCTCTCTTTTTTTGGTTTAATATTATTGTTATGCTCCTAATATATCACTTTATGTTTCGTCATCACCATAGATAACTAAGATTGCTTGTCCGATCTCTTGTAATAATTTCAATCACTATTCATACAATCATGAGACATTTACTCTTATGATAAAAGGTGAATATTGTTTATATATATGTTTATAAAATACACATAATGTGACTCAAAATTTTCATCATTTCAATGAAAGGGGAGGCATATAATCATCTGAGTTAGAAGGTAATCTACAAATTAATCTCTTATTATAATGTGTTTTCTTGAATTTGGGTCACATTCTTGAATACATATTTCTCTTATTTAGTTTGTTTTGTTACTGTTGTGGTCTCTCCTCACCCTAATCCAGTTATCCTCCCCATACCTGTTGTTATCCTTTAGTTGATAGACAATTACCATCGCCAACAGCATTCTTAACCTAATGAATAGGTTTCCGACTTATTACGGGAAATGAATCAATGAGAAAAAAAAAAAAAAAGATTAATTCAAAACTTATAATTTCATTCAATGATTTTGATTCATTCTCCATGCTCAAAATTGATTTTTGTGCCTCCAAAGAAAGTGATATTATATTAGATAGGGTTTGAGAAAAATATGATTTTATGTTATGAATATATAAAAGAAGATTTGTTAACTATATGAGGGTTGCACATTCATTCATAATAAAATGGTTAGTATAATTCTCTTTAGATTTGAGTTTTATCATTCATATTTATTAATATTTGTAAAGAATTTTTCCTTTTATATGAAAGTAACCATCTTCCAATATTATGAGAGTAGATATTTCAATCGCACATATAGTTTAATTTTATCAAATCTTACAATACATCCTCTCCTATATATAAAGGTTAGCTATAGATATTTTATTGTTTAATTAATTTTACTTTTGGACTAATGATGGAGCGCAGGTACAAGTTTTAAGGAAGGAAATACGTCACTATGTTTCTTTTGAGATTAGATGTATGATTATTGTTCAGTCCTTAAGGCCGACAAGGCCCAATCCGTTCATATAGTGTTCCAGCTTTGGGCTTTCTCTTTTGGAATCTACCCATTTTCATAACTAAAATTCTAAGTATGATTTTCTGATTCTACAGAAATATATAGAAGTGTAAAATCTTAATTCCAACTTGATGGCATTTCCAAAATAAAATTCCAACCTTTTGGCATTCTTAGAGGGCAGATTTTTTGTAAAATATAGATGAGCAATTATTTGTAAAAGAGAGAATGTAAGCTTACGAACAGATAGTAATTAGTTGCAAAGTCATTAATTTTGAAGGACAGTTAAAGGGTTATTAATATAATTAAATGAACCAATAAGGACACATTTGAGACAAACGATCTTCATGAGGAAATAAACTAACAAATACAGGTGGATACGTCAAGAGCAAATCAGGCTTTCGTTATTCTTCTCAGAAGAAAAATAAAACATGGCGTCAATTAATTTCAAATTTCATTATATATAGACCTGTTACGGGAATGAAATATTTATTACATAAGTTTTATCTAATAAACTCTATGAGTTGACTGAACATGGGATCGATATCAAGGAGATTAAATGGAGTTGCAATATGTTTAAACCTTTTTATTAAACACTTTTTCCAAAACTTCAGTTATTTTTAACATTAGGCATTTATTTCTAATTGTCTTTATTAAATATAAATAAAAAAAGAGTAGCAATATGGAGATCATGTTTTCTTTTCTCGTTCTTTTCTAAATTAGAATAATTTAATTTTTAACTTGGCAAAGGAACGAAACATCCATACATAGATTTTACATATAATGATATAAATTTAACATTTAATTATGTAGACAAAATAAAACGATAAGTTGCACTTTTTTAAAAAACTTTAAGTGTTCATACGTAACATTAAAACTATTTTATGATTATCATGTTGATAATATGGTAATGCTCAATGATATGACTATTACAATTTAGCTTTCAAACATTTTGGGACAGAAAAATTAGAATATCTTTCAAGAAGTACTTCCTCTATTTATCTAAGCATTTTTAAGTCAGTGAGTTGATTTTCGAGGAAAATTATACGCATAAAACTGAAATTAAAGCAGAGTTAGACTAATTAAAACTTTGTTCTACTTTATTGTAGACAGGCAAATACAAATTTTACAAGCATAATGTATTACTAAATCTTCAGTTCATTGTTTACAGTGCAGTAACACACCAGTTTTTTAAGAGGGAAATGACCAAACATAAGAAAATGGTTCATGAAAAACATACCCTAAAAGATAATGAAAGATTAACTACTAACAAATTTCCTAAGCAGATGCCTAACACACCAGTTTTTTAAGAGGGAAATGACCAAACGTAAGAAAATGATTTATGAAAAACATACCCTAAAAGATAATGAAAGATTAACTACTATCAAATTTCCTAAGCAGATGCCTAATATGGCTGCTTTTATTGTGTTATAAACACTTTTCTTTCACTTGTTATATAATATATACTTCAAGAACCGATTGGAACTTTGTAGGTTATAATTAAGTTGCAGTGGTTTTGGCCAAGGCATAGCTATTGATAAGAACCAATGCATTACTTGTTAAATGAGCAAGCTTCTTGATGCGTCTTCGGACTCTAGACTTCACCTTACCATTCAAGGCCTTGCCTGCAAATGCATCCAAGCATGTGTCTTCATCCTCCAATGCTGCATTCACCCATGTCTGAACATCACTTATTTGAAGCAGCAACTCTGAATCTTTAGCATCATCATCCAGTTCCCTCACAGACTTTTGTAGCTCTTCAACTGAATCATGAATATCCGCAATGCAATCTAGTACAGCTGCAGCCTCTTTCGGGTTCAAACTGTGGAGTTTCGACATGTCTTTCATCATCCTTGACGTGTACTTGGCAGCTGAGAGGGTCGTGTTGAGAGCAGTATGGGCTAATAGCTTGGGATCAGCACTGATTTCACTTGCACGCCTCACGAGGGACTTGTAACACAACCTACGACAGGTTGTGACATTACATGATGTTTTGATGCATTCTTTGTTTATTTTGCTGTCTGTACGTGCTGAGCATGAATTCATGTGATTTGAGAAATGGACGAGAATGATGAGTAGAGCTAGTACTACATGGCTCAAGTGTGAATGTTCCATGCTAGTAGAAATTGTAGAATCTAGAATTTTTAGAGAGTGAATCAGAGCAGAATACTTTTCAAAAGAAGTAAAGATTGTGTAGTCCGCAAAGAGAGAGAAATCATCCTGCATATATATATTACTACTTGGTTATTACAAGCCTTTATTAGATTATAATATTTTAAATTAAGTGATCATGACACCAACTTAAATTTCTTACATTGAACCGGCCTCATACGGATTCCGCGTGAGGTGATGGATAATTTTTGAGAACCAATTTCAGGAAAAAGTAATAGTGGTTCCTTAAGAAGGAAGTAAGATGTTACAATCGTTTAATTAATATGGAAGATGTATATACCATTAATTTGGCGGTAGTTTTCAATGTTGTTGCTGTCGTTTTGAGCTGCTAATTTGTAATTAAGATCAATTATCTGACATCTTTCAGTTGGTGGTCCTCCAAATTATCTATCTCAATCCAGAATTAGTGTGCTTGGTTATGTCTCATAACCTAATTCATGAGATGTAAATCATAAATGAAAGGCAACCAGAAATACATGGATAAATTCAAGAAAAACAAGTATCACAGTCTAACGTCTACGAGGGAAAAAAATCAGACACAAATTTGTGCAACTGGGATTTCTGTAACTTTGGCCTAACAAACCAAATCGAAACTATAATATTATGATACTAATTAAGTCTTCTGGCACTGTGTCCATGGGCATGAAGGCCTTCAACCATTTGATGTCTCGCCTATAAACTTTTGCTGCCAACATAATTATGCAGAGGACTTGACAGACAGGGGACCGATACACTGCATATCAGTCCTCCAAAGTGTTAGACCGCACAAATGTGAAAGGAATTGGTTCTAAAAATTTAATCGACTAAATGGGGAGGGTAGGTATGTTCTGTCCTCCTGTAATCCTGCACTGTCTTATTATATGATTGTGATGGCTGATTCAGTTCTGATTTTCTGTTAATTTGACCAAATTACTCTCCCAAAAGTAGATATCATGCACCCCAGGTAATTAAATGAGCATCTTAATTATTGGCATCTTTTTCTTGCTTTAGGCCGGTTATGATTAAATTGTTCTAACCACTCGCGAGACAGATTGCGGGATCAGGCTTACTAGAGGGTCGCTTTTTTTGAAAGACAAGAAAGATATGTTGTTTATCACAAGCATATGTTAAATCCATGTCCCCATTAAATAATTTCATTAGCACTAGCTATGTCACATTTCATTTCTTCTCCTTCCCCATAAGAAAATAAAAGCAACATGATGTCAATCGCTGCAAAATCATGTGCGTTGATGTGAGTGCACTTCGAGGTCCTCTTGAGGAGCAAAAATCTTAAATTGAATTTCGAATTAGGCAACACAACTTGCCTTCTTTATTAAAAATAACACGTATATGATTCAGATGCCTGCATCCCTGTCATTTGATAGCTTTCATTTTCACAAACAAAATTAAAAAATTTAATACAGTTGCAGCACCGAACCTTACATAACCACACATGGAATCATAATAACAAACTCTACACATAAAAGTTAATAAACCAATTAACAATGATTACATTCTATAGGACAACAGCTTACAGTCCATGCTCTATTGCAATTCTGTACAATTTAAATAAAATTAATTCAATTCACTTTGGATCACAGTTCCTCTGATTTCCAACAGAAGAGCATATAAACAATCCCAAAGAAAATTGACCAAGAACCAAACACAAATTAATAGGCTATATAATTCATGCTTAGATTTATATTACCAAGGCTGAAAAACAAACTAGTACTTGATAATGGCTTCCCTTGTCAAATAACTAGACGATTTTCTTCACTTTGACTTAAGGAGAAGCAAAATTCTTGGAGGCGTAACGATTTATAAGAGCCAAGGCATTGCTAGTGTAATGTGCAACTTTAACTATGTGCCTCCTAATTAGAGTCTTCACATTTGCATTCATGGCCATACCTTTAAATTCATCCATGCAAGTATCATCGTCCGTTAAAGCTGCACTAACCCATGTTTGAATATCACTCATTGTAAGCCAAAAATTTGAGTTTCTGATGTGCCTCAATTCTTCTATAGATTGTTGGAGCTCATCCACTGAGTCACTAATCACCTCTATGCAGTCTGCCATTGCTGCTCCTGCTTCCTTGGGTAGCAAGCCTTGGATTTTCGACAGCTTGATCATCATCCTGGAAGTCGATTTGGCAGCTTTGAGGGTGATGTTAAGGGCTGTGCTGGCCAATGCTTTGGGGTTGGTTTGGATTTCACTTGCATAGCTTGAGAGGGAGTGGTAGCACAACCTGGGATAGGTTGTGGAACTGCATGATGTTTTTATGTACTCTTCGTTTGTTTTGCCATCAAGAGTGCTTGTAGTAACATGGCTTGAGACTGTATTGGTGGAAGAAAACAGAAAAAGAAGCAGAACCACTAGAGTATGAGTATGAGCAAGTGAACGTTCCATTGCTTTTTTTCTTGAAGATTGGTTGGGCAAATTGGAGAGGGATGATGAGGACTATATAGGAAAAAAAAAAAAAAAAAGGAGGAACACTCAACTATGTCCTATGTGTCCCACTAAAAGCCTGATTTTAAGGATGATTTGCAGATCAAGCTAAGCCTATTGAAGATTAAGATTATCACTAACAAAGAGATAAGTACTTAAAGACGGTCAAGATTTTACTCGATCTATTCTGTTAAAAAAGATTTGCAATAAGTAGCATTACAACAACCATAATAACAGAGAACATGAGCAAGTTTACCAATTACGAGACATCTTCTTTTGTTTCATGCATGAATGGGGTCCATATAAAAATTAATATTCTGAAAAAGAAAGTCTAGCAGCTATGGGAAACTAACAGAATTGCCTGAATCAAAAGAATTGCTCTTAATTTTGGCATATTTTGGTTATCAATTCTTCTGTCACATATTGAATTAATTTTGATGTGGTCTTTTTTTTTTTTCTTTTTCAAAAAAATATTTGATGTGGTTTCAATGTTACAGTTGTGATCCTCCACATCTGTTATTGTGGCCTTATCTCAGATAAACCAAAATGAAAATCTTACCGCTTGTGCAAAATGAATCACTACTTTGAAACAAATTGAAAATTTTCAAGAACCAAAATATACCAATACATCATGTGTGTACGAGATGCATTATCAAATTAAAATATTAAATAAGACAAAAAACATTATCAACATCTAACCGCTACTTTGCATAAAATAACACACAAAAATCGTGCACGCAATAAAAGAGGGCATGGACACGGCTTCCCAATTGTGTCATGACCTCTTTCATGTATCCTTTTCTCAGATTATGAAATTATAATCTCAACCCAGGAAGGTGCTATCTTAATATAAATCAGAAAAGGATAACCATAACTAGGGACGTAGCTGTATGGTGGTTAGGGTACCCTGGCTCCACCTTAAAAAACAATTATATTTATAAAATTTATTTATTTTAAAATTTATTAATACATTTTGAGTTATAAAATTATATTTATTTTAAATTTTATTAATACATATTTTAAAAAAAAAAAACTTCATTTCAGTCCCTGAGGTATCGAAAATTATCAGATTTTTAAAGCTCATTCGGAAACAACTCATTTTATCGGTAAAGTTTTGAAAACTCTTCAAAAAAGTCCAAACCGTCCGTCAACTTACAGTTTAAAAAGACCAAAAATTGGGTTAGGAAGGTATTTTTGACATTTTTCAAAAAAGCTGGGATCACGACACGAGTAAAGCCAATATTAAAATGAATATATATAATTTAAAAATAAACAATTAATTAATAATAATAAAAGAAATTAATTAATTAAAATTAAAATTACAAAATATCTCCACCTATGAAGATTAAAATTAATCATCAAAGCAAATCAAAATTTTTTTTTTGAAAAAAAAAATTGGGTTCAAACCCAAATGTGTTTGAACTCAGATCCTCAAAATTTGAGTAAAAGTCTCAACTAGATCTTTAAAATAATTTTTAATTTTTTTTTTTTAAAGAGAGAAATCTGGTTTGGGTTCAAACCTAGATTTTCAAAACAATTTTAAAACAATTAAAAAAAAAAATGAAATTTGGGTTCAAAGCCAGATGAATATTTGGGTTCAAACCCAAATGACCATCATATCTATCAAACAACTTCTATCAATCAACTTCTCCAAATCAACACAACAATCGAGATTAAACAACTTCTCCAAAATAACACAACACAACAAAAGAACTCCAATTCCACATCTGTTTGAGGGAGAAAGAGATAAGAAATGGAGGGAGAAAGAGATGGAACGAACCATCACATCCATCAGACCTGCCACATCCATCCTGCGATCTTCATCACCATTAGAGCTCTAATGTTCCTTATCTTCGTTAGAGCCTTATATCATCTTCATCGCAAAATGGAGTCTAAGGCGATGGGTCTTTCTCATCGACGTCCATCGTCGGCGATGGAAACCCCTACCTACATCATCGACTTTGACGATGGAGAACCATACCTTCATCGTTGAAATTGGTGAATGGATTTAGAGAAAGAAAGCAGATGAAGAGTTGTCGATGGATTTCAACTGAGAAAAACAAAACGAAGACGGATTTAGAGAGAGAGAGAGAGAGAGAGAGAGCAAATGAAGAGTGAGAAAAAGAGTGAGGGGGAGGAGCTGAACCAAAAATATCTCTTTTTTATTTTATTTTTTAATTTTTAATTCAATATTGTTGTTTAATATATTTTTAATCATTGTTTAATTTCTTTTTTTTAAACAAAAAACAAATCAGACTTTTTAAAAATTAATCAAATTATTTAACATGTGTCAATTTATTATTGGTCGAGAGGTATTGTAATAGTTTGTTTTCATCAAGGGCTACACAATTATTTTAGGTGATAAAAAGTAATCAAGTCTTTTTCATCTTTCTAATTGATGTGATTATCAATTTACTGATGATTTGAACATTTTTAAAGAATTTTCATAACTTGAGGGATGAAATGAACTATATTCGGAATAGCTTTAAAAATATGATAATTTTTAATACCTTAAGGACCACAATGAAGTTCTCTTTTTTTTTATATATATTAATTCTTTTGCTACCAAGGTAGATATATATTTGTTCCAAACCTATTGTATCTTATATTCTCTCATCTATATTTATATTTCTGTTTAAATATTATATATATAATAATTTTTTTTCTTATATCAAATGTGAAGTATGACTTCAGTTTTTTATTTTTTTATCATAAGATTATTTGAATAATATTTTACTTGAATTTAGTATATTTCAATATTTTTTCCTAGTTTACTCTTTAATTTGACATATAATAGTAATTATAATTATTAAAATAGAGATTATCTATATTTAAAAAAAGATTATTGATGTCATAATACTATTATGCCGTAATTCACAATTGATAAGTCTGTTCATTTAAACATCTTTAAATTTTGCTTAATTAATGTTTGATTTTATTGACATTTCATGTTTTTTTTTTTTCATATTTTATTCAATTTTTTGTAGCGCATTATAGGGTAAGATTTATTATATCTCTTCTAATAACGTATATTTATATTTTTCAATTTATAACATTTTATATTTAAAAAATTATTTTAATCCACCACGGGATTTAATCCTGACTACGTCTGGATCACGTTCTCACGCTATAACATCTTTTTTTTTTTTATTTAAGAAAAAATTGAAATTAGGAACAGTTTCTTTTTTTTTTTTTTTTTCTCTTTGAGGCATGTCAACATAAAAAGGTGTGTGGGGCTTCGATGGCTCCATACGGTTGATAAATACCGGATTTGTCCAAAGTTATTACAATAGATGTGGACATACATACCTACATGGTTTAACATCCAAAACTAAAGAAAAGTTTCACAAATCTTCTGGCAAAGTGATTATTAGGTGAAATCTACAGACTTGTAATTAGAGAACGGATTAATTACCTCAGAAATATTTATGGAGATATGTTGTCGTTCAGTTGAATTTTCTCTTAATTATATAGTTGATTTTTTTTTTAAGCATAATTATAGTTGATTTAGTTGATAAGTTTTTCATGTCTATTGTATAGTAGATGGCATGGGAATGAAAAAGACTTTAGCTTATATTAACGTAAATTTAGTTTATATTAATGTAGTAAATTTTATTTATTTATTTATTTATAAGGATTTTTCTGGAATCAAGTACTGAAGATAAGGCGGATGTGTTGGTTTAGAGTATTGAGTAAAAGTTAAAAGAGAGGGGGTCCATGTCCATCAACTTCTCTTCTTAATGTTTCTCTTATGTGCCTATCTATTCCTTTACCTTTCTTTTTTTCCTTGGAAATCATGCTCTTCCATCACTTTATCTTCGCTAAAAACCAATTTTTGTACTTGATACCATTTTCTGCTTTCATCAAAAGGAATGGCTGGCCATCATGGTTCAACAATTTAAAGTTAATATAATTATTATGTCTACCTCGAGCTTAGGTAGCCGAGGACTTGCATATTGAACTGAGATTGATCTTCTCTTTTTGGTTTTCAGGGGTTTAGTTAGATCAAGATGAAAAGGTTTTAGAGGGATTTAGTAAATTGTAGAGTTTTTTAAAGTTTAGATGAATGAATCTAAAACCCTTTGCATCCATTTGTTTTTGGATAGGGTGGGCATCCTCTGCTATCTCATTTGGATACATGCCTTAAAGTGAGCAAGAATTTCTCCTCACAAGATTGATATATTTTCTTTTTTTCCCTGTATCATTCAAACTCAAACTTCTTTAACTAAAAAAAGGTTTCCAACTCAAAGTTGGGTGAATAATTATTTGTTTCAAAGATTATTCAAACTCGAACTTCTTTAACTGAAATAAGGTTTCCAACTCAAAGTTGGGTGAATAATTATTTGTTTCAAAGATTGAACAAACAAGTATGATTTTTTTAAGAGCAAATTACACTCCACCTACTTGAGGTTTATTCTTTTACACTCAAAATCAACTTCTCAAAATATTGATACTAATCTTTTGACCATTAACTTTAATGATTGATCATCTTAAAACTATAAATTGACAAAAATACCCTCAATTAGAAAATTACAAATTAAAAAAAAAAAAACTAACAAATAATTTTTTTTAGAGCAAATTACTCAAACTCTCTGAATATATATCTTATTGTAAACATAAATTATGTTTGCTTTTTATAACAGCATCCTCCTTTGCACTTGTTACATCATCTTTTGTACTAATGATTTGATCATATTGATCGTTTGAAATAACTGAAAAATGACAAGATAGAGTATAAAGACGAAAATGCCCCTAACTATCTTATTTGTGACCCTATTTTTGTGAGAAAAAATTTTAAAAATCTCAACCATCTATTTAAAAAAATGAACGGTTGAGATCTACTTTAAAAAAAAAAAAATCTTAAAGTTGTAGAAATAGTTAAAAAATTTTTAAAAATGGTTATTATCAATTTACCCCCAAAAATGAAAATAATGTCAACCACGACTGATTTTGAAAATATTAGTCAAAAAGGTCCGACCGTCAATTGGAATAGTGAAACAGTTAGGAAAGTGATAGATCTGTTAATATTAAGGGTAAAAAGGTAATTAGATGTGATCATAAATAATGAAATACAACTGGCATATAATGTATAATCTTTTAATTAAATAAAGAATAAATAAATAAAAACAATTGAAAATAAATTAAAAGAAAAAAAAAAAAAAGAAAAAAACTCTCTCATCCTCTCTCTTTCTCTCTGTCATTCAACACACCCCACCCCTTCCCCCCCCTTTCTTTCTGTCTCTATATCACTCAATCTCAATCTCTTTCTCTCTTTTGCTCAGCCTCTCTCTTTTCTCTCTTTCACTTACCCCCATTTCTCTATCTGTTATTCCATCTCAATCTCTTTCTCTCTTCCAACCACTCGCCCTCTCTCTTTCTATCTGTCACTCATCATCTCTCTTTCTCTCTCTCTCTCTCTCTCTCTCTCTCTCTCTCTCTCTCTATCACTCCATCTCAGTCGGTTTTCTTTCTTTTCTTACATCGTCGGTAACCAGTCGATGATAGAAACGAAAGAAGATCGGTTGGAGGAGAAATAACGGTGAGGAACGACGGACTGTGTACTGTGGTATCGAGCGGTGCGATGGTGCAGAAATGGATTAGATCATGCGGACGCTGTTCTCGATGCAGTTCGTGGAAAAGATGGAGAGAATAGTGAGGAACGACGGGTTGTGTGCTGTCGTCATGAAGCGGTGCGACAGTTTAAAGGTGGATTTGTGGACATCTGAAATCTGGGTTTGATGTAATTGATGAAATATGGGTTTTGATGTAATTTGATGCAATTGATGAAATCTATGTGCTGTTGTTGTGACTTGTTGTCTCTTGATGTAAGTTTTGGTTGTCGTGGGTTTTGGTTGGTGTAAGGCTAGGAACTGGATTTGTTAGATATGTATGTATGATTGTATGTTCATGGTTACTTTCTTTAGATTTAGGATATGTATGTTCTTCAAACAAACTTAGGTGTTGGGTTCATTTGTTTTTTTATTTTTTTAATTTTTTTTAAATGTGGAGATCTGTTGGAAAATTTTTTTAATTTAATTTAATATATTTATTTTTAATTTAAATTTAATTTATTAATTTTTTAAATTAATCTCCATCATCCATCTTAAGATGGACAATGGTGGAGAGTAATTAAAAAAAAAGTATTTAATTTTTATTTATATTTTACTTTTATTTTGTCAAATTTATTTAATTTTTTAATTTTTTTCAAATTAATTTATTATTATTTTTTTTAATTTTGGTTTTTAACATTTTAATATTGTAAGGGTATTTTGATATTTTATATTTTTATCACAAAACCATTAAAAATCTGGATGAAAACCACTTTTGGGAGACGGTTGGAGTTTTTTTTTACTAATATTTTTAAATTAGGGCGTAAATTGAGATTATTTTCGTTTTTAGGGAGTTTTGGATTTTTCCCTTTAAAAATTAAAAAAATTTAGATTTTAGCTATAAAAAATAATTTTAAATATAAAAAATATTTTTTTTCAAATGGATTTAAGCGGTTTTTTGTAAAGATGAACGGTCAAGATTAATTTAAAAAAATACAAAAGATTTAAAAAAAAAAAGTTAAACAATTGAAAAAATAAAAAATAAAACAAAAAAAGAGGAACCGTTTATCAAGATCTATGAATTCATCTGCCTCACAGAGCTTCATCTTCTGCATTAAATCACACCCATTAATCAACCCAGCGTCCTCCTCACATAGCTTCATCTTCTCCATCATCAACAAGATAGCAGTTCTTCACCATTAAATCAACAGCAACAACAACGATCATCAAACTCAGATAGCTTCATCTTCATCAAACCCATCCCAAATATTGAACACAACCAAGACCTACATCTTCTTTAACATCATCAAGGATGTAATCTTCATCAACATCCAGAACAACAGAACCCAAAAACTCCAAAAATCACCAAATCATTTAAAAAAATCACAAATAAATAAAATAAAAATAGAAAATCTGATGGAGCTAACGTGGAGAGATGAAGCAGTTCGCTCCACCGCCATCTCAGATGGAGGCTCCATCTGAGATAGAGAGCCGTCAGAGAGCAATCTGGGTTTCAGATCAAAGAAGAAGCAAAACACACACATTCAGATCTGTTTTCGATCATTCAGATCTTAAAAACACACACATTCAATCATTGAATTCCTCAACATGTGGAAGAAGAAGCAAAGGCTATGGTGGCGGATGGCGTCGTCGGTTTTGCTGCTGCTGGAGAATTGGGGTTTTGATTTGAAGATGTTGAAGATGCAAGTGACGATGGTGATGATGGATTGAGTATTTTCTTTTTTGAAGAAAAAAAAATTGTTGAAGATGAGCAAACAGTAATCTGGGTATGATGTCTGATTGTGTTGATGGCGGTTCTGCGATTGGTTTTTGAAGTTGACGGTGGTTCTGGGTTTGATCAAAGTTTGATGTCTGATTGTTGAAGATGAACACATAGTAGTTTATTTTTCATTTCAAGTGTTCTTTTTTCATTTTGTTTGTTTTATAATTTTTGGTTTTTTCAAAATGGATCTTCCGTCTACCTTTAAGGTCAACGACTCAAATCCATTTGAAAAATATATATATTATTTTTTATATTTAAAATTACTTTTTATAATTAAAGTTTAATTATGTTGAAATTTTAAAATTATTTAATTGTTAAATTTTTTTAAATTTTTAAAATTTTAAATTGTTTAAATGAATCTTCACAGTCTAGAAGGATGGTAGAGATTTAAACAATCTATTAATTAATATAATTTAAATATATATATATATAAATAAGAGAAAATAATCAAAATATTTTTACAGTTAACTTTCACAATCAACCACGATCAAACTGTAAATGCAGATAAGAGTGCTGTAATAAAAGATAAACATGGTTTTCATTTGTAATAAGGCGCATATTTAGAGGTTTTTAGTAATTGGCTCAAGTTTTTTTTAATCTCTATCATCCTTATCGATGATTATGAATAAATTGTGCATTTCATTCTATATTACAATGTAAATAGTAGAGCCAACTTATAGGTAAAAGAGGAAAACAAAATAAGAAAGTGAATAACATATACAGATCAATTGAAATCATATATTATATACATGAAAAGTAAATATATCACAATAATAAGTAAAAGTATGACATATATGCAAATGACTAATATTGTAGCATTTAATCATGAAGGGGTGAGACAGATTTTTACAACAAATCTTTTTATAGGTGACAGGGATCTTAGGTGAAGGTCTCCATTGTCAACATTGGAGATCAAAAATTTGGGTCTCCATCCGTTAGACCAACAGGTATGGAGACCTATGTTTTTAGGTTTCCATCCGTATGATAAAGACTCAGATCTTAAGTCTCCATCTTCGATGGAGACCTAACTTAGGTTTCCATCAACAATGAAAACCTTGAATCTTAATCTTTATAAAATATAATTTAAATTTTCACCATTTTTATTTTTTATTTTTATTTTTTTTAAATGATTTCCACCGTCCATCATTTTTATTTTTTTAAACGATCTCTACCATTAACGATCCATTTTTTAAAATTTATTTAAAAAAAAAAATGAAATTCGATACATCCAAATCCACACTTTCTTTTATTTAGAACTCTATATAAACGAGACATGACACCTCATTGTAGCTATTTGGAATTTGATAGTTCCGAGTAATGAATTTTATTACTTTTTTTTTTTTCACTATTTGAGTAAATTTAGTTAGAGAAGACGAACTCACTCTCTCTAGGATATGAGTAGTATACAATTAGATCGACATCATCTTTATCGACACCAAAATCCACAGTTAACATAAGGAATAAAGGATACCATCACATGCCATGCTGACAATACGAAAAATAACATTAGACATCATATATATTATAACATCTTAGAGAATGTCTTGTTTTTATCTCTTATTTGGCTAGCCAATTATATTGAATGTTCAGGATAAACACTTTTGGTGGGGATCGCCAGATTGTAAATTCAGTGATTCCAGTTTCCGAAATTCTGTAATTGAAGATGGAGCATAACATCAAAGTAGTGTAAACTCTTCACTGCATCACTTCCCAAAAGGAAGGAACCATGTCCGTCTCAGCCTGCCCACATTGAAAGCACGAATGTTTTAAATAATGTACGAATTGCTTTACAAGATAAGATAGGTTAAAAAAGAGAGATGCCTTCAAATTTTTTTCGAACCGCTCAAGATTGCGTTTGTGACGTGCCAAAATCTACCATAGTGGGATTTGGTCGAAGCAGGTAAAGTAGTCTAAAGTTGTCAAAGATTGTACAATAATAGTTTCTTTGATTATAAAACCTACTCTACTTTCTAAATTGTATTTTGGCCGCTGATTGCGGAAGGACTGTCTCCTCGTTCTCTTCATGGTTGCCTCCCTAAGTTGGGTCATTGTCTTTTAAAGAGAATTCTAGAATTTATCAGATAAAAAACTGAACAATCAGTTTGGGTAGAATTATTGGGCTAAAATAAAATATTTTGGTATTATTTTTATAAAAAAAAAAAAAAATCTTTGATTATTTTTAACAATGTCCTTGTATTTGTAAACTAATTAATGTTTTACGTAATATTATATGGATTATTGTCAATACCCTGAATTATAAACCAATTTAATGTTTAATGGTGACTCACGTTCAACTTCCAACGGCAACGTGGCAACGTCCTTTGCTTTTCATTTTTGTTTTCTTCTGAAGACAGAAAAGAATCGTGTGTTATAACAAAATCGAAGTGGCCTTACTTCACATCCAATGCAAACACTAAAAAACCATTTTATACATGCCCATTATGCCTAAATGTGAATCCAAAAGGTTGAGATTTCATAGATCATATCAAGAAGGTTGATATGCTCCGTTCAAGTCGAAATATATATCTTGGATAAGAGATACATCAAGTTTAATAACAATAGAGAAGAATAAATAAGACCCAAATTTGCTACAAAAACATATATGGTTGCACGCACTTTAGCTTCACTTATCTTACATTTCCCACCAAAATATTATACAAACAGAAGACCTTGGCTCCAACTACAGTTTGATATATCTTACAATGAACTAAGGTAAGTGAAAAAGCAAACAACGGTTTGGCACAAACGCTAGACTCAGATACTGCATATCTAGTCATTACCAAGTAAGCCAAGACCCTTTTAAGACTGCAAAATCACACGACTCAGAAGTCAGAACTGAATCTAGTGTTTCTTGGCAGCAAAGCGATTGATCAAAGCAAGAGCATTACTGGTGACTTGAGCAACATTAGTGACCCTTCTTCTAATAGCAGCCTTCACATTTCCATTCATGTAGCGACCAGCAAAACCATCCAAGCAAGTGTTCTCATCAGTGAGGGCAGCACTAACCCAAGTTTGCACATTACTCATGTGCCAGATGAAGTCCTCACCCACAGCTCGACCCAGATGACCAAGCTCTCTAACTGACTGACCAAGCGTGTCCACGCTGTCGCCCATGGTTTCTATGCAGTCCTTCACAGCTTGGTACTCTCTAGCCTTGATCCCTCTCACTTTGGTCAGCTTGCCCACAAACGCAACAGCTGATTTTGACCTGTTGAGGCTCACTGACAAGGCAGTTATAGCCAGCTGATGCTCACTTTGTCTAATGGCACTACTATAACCTGAGAGACACTGCACACACAAGGCAGGATAGCGAGTGGCCTTGCAAGATGCCTTGATGAAATCAGTGGGAGTGGAAAGTCGGGTGATGGCAGACTCTGCCATTCCAGCCAAGCAAACGTGGAACGAAATAGCTAGCACGAAAAAGCCAAGTCTCGCCATGTCCCTGTGGAAAAGAGAGGTAGATTGGATCGGATATCAAGGGTATTGTTTATATAGAGTTTCAAAAGGTTAGGTGTTCCCTAGCCTATCTTCTTCTAGGATTAAAAATAATGGTAATAAACGTTTTCACATGTCTACTTTTTCCTTTAATGCTTTCCGTTTTCTTCTCTTTGATTTATTCTTCTTCCCACTCTAATCGAAACGACAAGCTTGCATATATATATATATATATATATATATTGACCAAAATATTTGAGAGACTTTTGCCTATGCATGTGTGCCTAACTCTGTTTAAGTACCAAAACACTAATCTTAAACAAAACACTAATTTGCCTTAGAGTAGAGTTAAATAGGGTGGATTGGGACATATGCATAACAAGAAGTAAGATTTGGCAACAAAGCATCAAAAAACTTGAATCCTGTAAACTGGTTAATGAACTAACTATATAAGGAAAATGTTTGACTTGCCACTCTTTTTCATAATGATAGAAGAGATCCTGCTTATCCTCTTGAGAATTGATTTTACTGGTTATGGAGGCCATCACCTCAAGATTACATTAAACACACCTAATCTTACCGACATACATATTGATAGTTGTTGAATTAAATACAGACCTATGGAGATATTTATTAATATTACAGTGAACCAGTCTCAATTGTCAAAACCTAAGCCATATTTTATATTTCAAACCTAAGCCATATTTTATATTTCAAAACTTTCCCTTGTTATGTGTTACCTTCCCACTTGCTCAACCATTGTCATATGCAATATGGTAATAGTGATTAGTGCCAACCATGCAAGTGAAGTTTCCTTCATGTTGACAAATGACAATATCAAGTCAATATATTAAAAAATAATAAATAAATAAAGAAATCATGTTGGTAACATGTATCTTAGTAAGTGACAGATTACTAAGTATACGGAACAAGTGTAGAAGTGGTGTCATATTGATATTGTTATCCTGAAAAGTTAAAAGAAACCGGTTAGACAAAGGGTTTTCATCTAATGATAAGACCATGAAAGCCATTCATTTTAACCTTTAACTTGTTGTGAATTCTACTCCTAAATCTCATAAATTATGGGTATTTTCCCCTCACTTTATATGGATTGTTTCATCTCGTCTCTTAAAAGTTAATTTCCAGATCGTATTTCAAAATCTTATTTTAATTGATTCCGATAGAATATTGGATAGGTATTAATACTTTAAAAAAAGAAAAAAAAAAAAAAAAAAGTAGAGAAGCCAGTTGCCAAGACTTCTCAAATTTCAATGAAACAAGTTTCCAGTCCGGGTTCTAACCTTATTTCCAAATCACTAATATATTCTCTAACTATTACCACCTTTAAAAAAAAAACAAAAAAAAACTATTGACCCACACTAGTGGTTCGAAATCAAACACTTCCTCGAAAATGACTGGAAAATACACTCAATTCAGCACCTAAAAGGATAAAAATAAAAATGACAGGCCCACCCAAACCAGGATTTTGTTTTCCCCTCCTGGATGCCCATTTGGATGTTCACACTTTTGACTTCCAAAAGAGGACAATAGTAAATATAGTCTAGCCTAATCATAGAACATTAAGCTTCATCGGACTTTCCAATATCACATTTCTTGGCTACTTTTGCTCTCCCTCTAACAGCTTCTACATAGTAAAACAAGTCAGCCTACGTCCTCTCGATATGTATTCCCCACAAGTTTGAGTTGTCAGCTAAAAGAACATAACAACTTGTGTTTGGTAGTTAATTGAACGCGTCAAAGCAAAAGTCCCCATAACAACTTGAATGTCCTACTTTTCTTCTTTTTCATTAAACTAAAGTCGGGAGGGAGCTATGAGACGATTATGGTTTAGTTGAAAGATTTTTGTTGTGAGTTTATTTTTGTTGTAGTGGTTTTTTCTTTTATGCTTTTGGGAGCATTTGTTCGGTGGTTGACATTGGTATGGGGCTCGATTTTTGTTTGTGCAATGTCTTGTAATGAGTTTTGGTTTGCCCATATGTCGGCTTGTTCACTTTTTTTCTTTTTTTTTAAAAAAAAAAAATCGGTTTCCCTGTTTCCGAAAAAAAAAATAGAAGTAAAGACGGATACTGGCCAAGCTGCATTGGTCTGAACTCTATCCTTTTTTGTTGCTTTGAGACCATTCTCTTCCTGTCTCATGTTATAAGTGGTAGAGTCACTTTTACTTTAAAATGTTTTAACATTGTCTATCCCACATCCATAAACTATCATTAAACATTGAGGAAATAACACAATAACATTTTCTTCAAATAATTGTGGATATAAATCCATTTCTCAATAATCTTTGCATTCAAAGCGTGATATGGTATCTCTAGCAAACCATGTCTTTATATAGTAATCCATGTTTTCCGTTTAGTCTCTTTTTAATGATTTTTCAATAGTGAAGTTAGTAACAACCTATTGATTATATGATTCATATTTATATACACATAACATAAGAGACTAGTTGATAGAATGAAGGGACAGACCATATAATATATAATTTGTAATGATACTTTCGAGATTAGGGTTTAATATAAATAATTGTTATAACTTTATTGAAAGTTTTAGTAAAATTTTATTTTAGTCGTACGGGAGTATACGTAGACACGCCATTGAAACATTATAAAACTTCATAATTGCACAACATAGCCTCAATTCTCAATAGTCAATGTTCAAGTCAAACCAATCTAGAATTTACTATAAGGATAAACAGTCTGCTTGTCGTTTGACACTATACAGTCATGTACTTAAGGACTGCCGCACGAACCTTTTCCATAAAAGCTGCTGCTTGCTCCTGTATGTTGGAAATCAAACTGGATGTAAGCATTTACTTTGATTTGGTGAAGATGATAATATGTACAAAAAAAGAATTCAATTATGAACACTGATTAAGACAAACTTTATAGGATAGTACAATAAAAATCAAGTAAATTCATTACATGGAGTTTACCAGGGATCATAATGAATACAAATGAGTGCATGATCAAAAGTTAAAGACATCAAAAACAGATAAAATTTCAATGGCCAACCCATATATGAAAGCAAAACCGAGGTATGATGGATTTCAAATTTCCTACAGTTCATTTCTTCTGAACAAATAGTATGTTACTAGTTTTAACATATTTTTATTAAGCATTAACCCGAAGACACATGATCAGACCAAAATAGAAGGGTAAAGCTTAGCAAAAATTTGACATATGCATTAGTGAAAGACGAGGAGAACATGACTTGTGTTCATTGGTGAACAGTGCAAGTGTAACAGGTTAAGTTTCATTGTTCTCAATAATGTATTTCAGTGAATGAAAATGGCATAGTAATACTAATGCCTAATGCCACTTATTTGTTCTTCAATTCAAGAAGAAACTGTCATGTGAGGCTACATTGTGTTTGAGCGCCGTGGCATTTATATAATCCTTAATCAAAATTACGAGATGACATTTTAAAGATTGTAAGGAGAAGATTAAAGAAAATATCTAACAGCACTAACCTGGTTACCCTTTTGTGCATCTGCTATGTTTTCATCAAGGAGTGCCAATAAGGATCTATTAAGTTCATTCCGTTCAACCATCTCCAATAACTGTATGGAAACATTAAGTTGACTCAGTCAGGCAGCACACAGACCAAAATATATCAACATTAGAGGCATGATGAAAAATAGCAGTTAGACATACAGTTGCTTTCACATCCTTTGATGTCAAGATTTTGCTTAGACTTTTCTTTGATGTTATAAGGTCAGCTTGCATTTTGTCATATGCTTCTGTAACCGGAAAAAAAGGAGCCAAAGACTTGGTATTGTTGGTAAAAACAGAACAATGTATCAATTCTTCAGCAGCAAGATTCATGGGGAAACAAACCTGTTCCTTCCACAAGAGCCTTCTGTAGTGCTTCCAGCTCAATCAATCTGTCTTCCATATCCTGTAAAATCCATCAGCAGTTTTAAATTGTCATTCCATAGAATGACATAGAGGATCAGTCTCAAATATATAGTTTCAAGAACAACCTCAGTTTTTGAAACAGCAAATCGAAGTTGGCCAAGTTCAAATTGCAGGTGTGAGAAAAACTCGTTATTCAATCTGCAAAGTCGAACGTTACAAAGGCGTTGTTGAAGGTGTACTTCAATTTTGTGAAGTAGAACTTATTTCATTCATTGAGCTTAATGTAGTAAAGAGAATAACAGTCTACATGATGTGGACAGAAAGTGAGTGAATCAGATTTCAAGTCAGTCAGATTCAAATTCTTAAGTTAATGGTATCACTGACGAGCTTTTGCAGCATTCACATATTGCTAATTGTTTAGGGAAGAGACCAGAGACTGGAAGATAATATTTTTCAATCTGAAGCTGTGGATCAAAGCGAGGAACTAAAAGCCACTACACATCTCAAAATAATCAAGTAATTTACCACGTTAAAATAAAAAATGTAGGCTATTAGACACACTACCAATTTAATTTATACTACTGATAAAAGTAAGTCATAATCTAAAGGGCTAGATTTGAAACAATTCAAAATCAAAGATGTATCATTAAAAGGGTTCACCGTTTTATTAACAGGTGTGACATACACTATACCCTTAAAATGAAATAACAGAATATTGTTTCCTAACAGACTTGGCATCAATAATATTAACCACCCGAAGCTTCATTATATTCTAAATGCATATTTGCTTTTCAAAACCATCAAGTGGTGTTCATGTAAATAGCTGAGCAATAGAACAAACAAGTGAACTCACAGTGGCCTATTCCTCGCAATTTCAAACTCAAGCTCCTGAGCTTCAGTGTCAAGAAAGTACTCTATAAGCTCCGCTGGAGTATCCGGTGCAACCCGAGACTACAAAGAAAATCACAATTCAAACATAAAGAACCACGAATTATAGAGACCAAAATTTAAAAAAAAAAAAAAAAAAAATTACTTGGCGAAGAGCTCTCCGACGCTCCTTTTCTTCACGAACATGTTGCTCAAAAGCTTCTCGTGCCTTGGCCTCTTTCTGCAGCTGTCTTTTGAACTCTAGTCTAGCGATGTGGCCCGTCTGGGGAGGCCCCAATATGCCTTCCGGGTCCTTCAAAAAACAGAAATCGTACAAATGAAACATCTTTTAACATAGAAACTGACTTGTCTTTTTTTTTTGCCTTAGTTTTTACCCATCCGATGCATGACACTCTCAGCCGAGAACCGGCCCGCATACGGCTGCTTGTACGGACGGTGGTTATGGTGGTGGCGATGCCTGTTACGAGAGTGGCCATAAGAAAGCTCGTTGTTTCTGTTTTTCCTACATATTATCCGTTGGTAACTGAAATTCCTTTATTATCCATTTTGGGAAGAAAATAGTAGTAGAGCATATATATTTGAAATGCACGTGGGCCTCTTTTACTTGTAGTCATGGCTGCCCAATTAATACTTGCACATATGGGCCTGAAAATCGCGGGCAAGGCCCATTTGGGATATTAAATGAGTATCATCGTTCAACTGTTATTATGTCATATAGACACTTCCTATACGGTTGCAAGGACCGCCCACATAGTTTCAAGCTTGCAAGAGTCATTCTTTTATCTTTTAGTTATTAATTTTACTAATTTTCAAACTATTAATTTTGTAAAGAGCAAACTACACTTAAACTAAGGTTTGCTCTTTTACAATTAAAAACAACCTACTAAAAATTTATTTCAAAAAAAAAAAAACCTATTAATAATTTTACACCCATATCCTCTACCATTATGTTTGATTGTTAAATTTGGCCATTGATCATTGACTCTAAAGCCATTTTGGTCATTTTAACCATTTTTATTTAAAAAAAAAAAAAACAAACACAAAAAATAAGCTACAAATCTTGATCATCTATCTCAAAAGATGGACGACAAATAATTATTTTTTAAAAGATAAAATAAAAATAAGGAAAAATCTAATTTAGATCTCCGTTATCTGGATGGGAGATCCATTGATAGATCTCTATGAAGATCAACAATGGATGGATTTCCAAACAAAAGTTGAAACCTCTCTAACCGATATCGGAGAGGCATGAGCCTACCCTATCGCCATCAGAAAAGGTTAGCACTTCTACGAACGGCCGTGGGAAAAGCTTAAATGTTCCCCCATTGTCAATAGGGAGGCTTGAAGCCTCAATTTAACTCTTCAAATCCAATAAGGGAGGCTTAAAGCCTCCTTTCAACTCTAATGGAAAAGGCACGAGCCTCCATTATTTTGTGAAATTAAGATCCAATTATTATGTTCACATACGTATTAAGATTCTGGGTTGCGATTCGAAAGGACAAAATTACCCCTGCCCACCCTGCTATCAGTTTGGTTTAACTGTCAATTGATTGATGGAAGAGATTAATTTAATGTGTTTTAAAAACTTTAGAAAAGATTTGATATGTTTTCAATACATAATTATAATATTGTCATTTGTCCATAACATAAGGATAAAACTGAAATTTGCCTAAAGAAAATAAAGAAGTCCATATGATACCATAATATATGCCATAGGTCATTATTCGTTTTTTCTGGGAGAAACTCCCCTGAATATTGTATAAAAAAATAGATAAACAAAAAATAAAAAATAAAAAACCTCCCCTGAATATGATTGATAACCGCACACCATCCACATGTTTGACATTTATACATGTTCTCGTGTCCAGTTTTTGCTCTTTTCAATTTTTTTTAGCCTATTCAGTTAATTAAACTCTTATTTTCCTCCCTAACAAGCAAGAACCATTAACAATGAAGGATAGACAATCGGGGACCTAACTAGAGAGTAAGTCTGGCCCAGCTCTCCAATATTGATTGATGTTTCGATTTGTGCACCATTATATGGGCAATTTTCAGTTGCTCTTTCTCCCGCTTGGGAGCTGTTGTTTCCCTCCCTCTCTTAAAAGTTTCAGTTCCAAACTACTCCTTAAGTGTTTCCATTAGGAAAGTTTAATTTGTGGCATTTGTACGTGTATTATGTATTGTATTGTAATATGTCAAAAAAAAAAAAAAAAAAAGAAGGGTAAATAATATAGGGTACGTGGTGCATGCCTATATTTTAGCAAAATTTTAGAGAAAAAATATAATGGAAGGGGAATGCCGGCCATTGACACCCTCTTTTGTTCGTTTTCATCCTTCATAATTCAGCCCTTTGACTGGTCCCCTGCTTGTGTAGAATTATTTTTATAGAAATTTCAAAGACTACGCAAGACAAAAATTTGCGTAGTAGGCTATTCTACAAAACTCCACCCTGTACTTTTCTCTGAAACGTTTGAAATCCAACAAAATTAAGCCAAAAAAATCAAAGATACATTTAAAATAAACTAATTCTGGAAGTAAAGTCGGTTTCCTGTATTATTGGTTCGCAGGTTGCACTATAAAAACGATCTCCTATGTGACAACACTTTTTTCTGTTCTTGATTTATAATAAGAATTGAATGGGCCATATGAGGTTAACCCACTAATTTATTTTTCACAGCTTCCTTAGGTGGTCTTTGGTTCCAATCCTATCCTCTTAGCGCATTAATTAATTATGATATTTAAAAAAATTGAATACCTGATAAATTATAAATTAAACGTTTAAAATTGAAAACTTGGCGAAAAGACAAAGCTTAAAAAATGTAACATTAAAACACCCCGAAGAACTACCAACTGATGCGCTGTGACGCCTTGCGATGCAGCCTTTCACATTCATAATTCGTCGATTGCGGAAGCTCTCATCCCGGTGTTATCTAGAGAACAATTCAAAGGTCTTGGCATGCATTCACATTCACTTTTTTTTTTTTTTTCTTTGGACTATGATTGAGATTGTCATTATTCGTTTACAAATTGATCCGTAGCTATTAGCTAATGTTGAATGCGACATCAATGAATTATGAACTCACAAACGAATTTTAGGTCAGGACCCGAGGTGCTGGTCTAACAATTAGATATTCAACACATCACGCGTATGGATTTATGATATTAAATAGCTATAACTTGGAAAATTGTCATACATCAACAATAAATTCGTTAGATAGGACAAGTCTACGGCTGTAATATTTGAAAAAAGAGTCTACGCCTCTGAATTTTATAAATTTGACATCTGTATTCCAGGTGTTTAATGGCGTTAATTTATTTTGAATAATTGAATCGAATGTGACTTGGTGCATTAAAAAAAAAAAGAAGGGAATTTAAACTTGGTGAAAGTTGCGTGTCTAATTATTATTAAGGTCTTGTGTAGGACTAGGAGAATCGTAGATATTACGTGGAAGGAGTTTAACCTGGAGATTACCCTGTTATCAATGATTTTTTTTTTTTTTTCCAAAAAGATACGGGTTAAATTCTGATAAAACTATTGACGTTTTATCTTTTAAAATAATGATAGAACTTGAACCCTTTACCTATAAATATTAGAAGAAATGTTCAATCATCACTCCTATTAAAGAGTGATGTGCTAATAATGCTTTGTTTTTAAAAACACATATAATCATCAATACACATGGGATAGAGATAGTAAAAATACATTATCCGACACAAATTGGTTGGGCATCAATCTGTTTTAAGTGGATTTGGGACAAAAAGTAATGATCCGTTTAGAACACGGATATGGATTGGGACACCCCACCAAATGAATTGGGTTTGGGTCAGGCCGACTATATGATTCGATTCATTGTTATATAGTAAGCTTCTATTATTTTACACATATGTGTTTAATAATTTAATGATTTGAAATTGGTCATATTATAGTTATAGTTAATGACTTCAATTTGTGAGCCTATATTATGGTTGTAACTGATGAAGCAACTCAATCACTCAGTGCCCTAATTTGTTTTTATCATAGTTATTATTTTAGTATTTGTGAGGAAATATCTAATAGTAATATTTTGGTGCATGTAATGAACTTTGTTGTATATGTAATAAGTATTTTGACATTTGTAATAAAAATTTTTTATATAGTAATTGTTTTAGTATTTGTATTTAAAGAATTTATGTTGTCTATAAATTTTCTATTGATAATTTTTTTGGATGTGATGTTACAGTGGAGTAAAGATCTAATTATTGTAAGTTTAATTTTATTGTAAAATTGAATTATTGATAATTGTTTAATATTTATATTTAAAGAATTTATGTTACCTTTGAATTTTATATTGACAATTATTTAGATGTAATGTTATAGTTGAGTTAAGATTTAATTATTGAAAGTTTAAATTATTATTTTTTGTTTGTATATTTGTTTTTTAATATTAATTACGTGATTTGTTAAAAACTAAATCAAGTCAAACAGGTTAGGTTTAAGGCAAGTCGTCCCCATTGGATTCGAATTTAGAACAGTAAGTAGCAATCCATTTTGGGGTATGGGTCAGGTATGGGATGAGTCAATTTGGCTTCGATCCTACTCATTGTCATCACTAGTATGAGATTTTTTTTTTAATTAAAAAAAAATTACAATAACATCGAAATGGATCGAGTTAACTTGGGAATTAAGATTAATCGAAATCAAACATTATTTATATAACTCATAAATCTATTCTTATTAATAGAAGATAATTATTCGCATAATAAGGTGATAATATTATCCACATAAACGGTAATATTAAAAAAAAAAAGGAGAGAGATTAATTTTTTACTACTTTCAAGTTGCTGTTTTAAAGAAATTATTTATTCGGTTTTTTTTAATTAATTAATTATTAGTTGGTAAATATAGTAACATTTGTTTTAATCAATTAATTTTAGGTTACATGGTTGAAGAGGTGCAGATCTATCCGTGCCAAAAACAATGTAGCTCCAAAGTGGGGTGACTAAGTGGTGGCTACCCCCACCCTACCCTTACCTTTATTCCAATTTGCAAAGGTCAAGTATTCCAGCAGATGTTGTGAGTATCTTCTGTTTTATGTAGGTAACTTTCTCGTTACTATGTGAGTAGATCTTTTTCATCTTCTAGGAATAGATTTTTGAGTTACGTTTCAGAATAATATCTCATATAGATCTTGGTAAATATAATGTTAAAAAAAGTGTACATTAATGAAGCGTTTTTTATTAGTTGAGTTCAATCTTTTGTTCTTGTATCTGACAGTGGGTGGTCTTGGATCGAGCACATTCGGCGTTGAAGTATATGTTATCTAAACATGGCTTATTATTATGGTCCATATATCGATTGATTGGTAGTCACAGCTCTTATTTCTTAAATATCTTTTTTAAAAGTAAAATAATTACTTATTAGTTTAATAGCTCAAAATATAAAATTTAAATTCATTTATTTAATATTGAAATATTAAAATATTTTTCTATTTTGATTAAAAATTAAATCAATGCTTTTAACAAGCATTTTCTTCGGTTTTTTACTTTTTAATAACAATATGTTGTTAAATATATTTAAAAAAAAATTGTTGTTAAATAATAAAATTTATTATTGAATCAATATTTTATATATATTATTGCATCAACTGTGATAATATTATGATCAATTATAAAATAATATATGTAGGGGATTCTGCTGTAAGTCTTTTTTTTCTTTTGAAATATTCTACTACATGTCTTACATCATAGAATTATTGAATCATATTTTATATATTATGATAAAATAAGATGATCTTTAATAATTTAAATTTCACATGATTTGGATGAGCTACGAGCCCCACATTCTCAATTTCCAATTTAAGCAGCCTTATATCTGGCTTTGACCTGCCGAAACATTAATAGTGTGTTTACTTTAATTGCAGGAATCTGAATGGGAATTCGAATAATTGATAATCGAAATGGCTTGAAATAGGAATGATGTATCATAATAAGAATAAGTTGTTTACTTCAATTACAGAAATCGGCATTGGAATCGAAATCGGTAATATTCCCATTGAACTGATTACGTTGCTTTGGAATCGGAATGAATTAATTACAAGTTATAAAATGTTTTAATTAACAATATTTTATACTCCATAAAAAAACAAACTTTATTAACAATATTATTGTAAGTTGATTGTATATCTATATTTTACTTTGTATTTTTGTTAATGTTAAAGAATTCTAAACTATCCATAATATATACAATCCAATTATAATTTTTTATTATTATTTTTAAACAAAAATTTCATAATATCATATTATTTCTCGAATAAAAGTATAGTGGTTATTTTTGTTTATATATATATATGTCATGGACAGTTTGAAATGAAACCACTACACCTGTCAAAATAAACAGAATCAACTCAATAAAACGATTCGCTCCACTAATTGCGCGTCTTAGTGCTTTTAACAGCTGATCATTACTAGATCTCAAAACTAATTCTTTTTTTTTTTAATAGTATTATTAACTTACTAAATCTTTTAGAGATGGCTGGTTGTTGGGCAATCTTAGCCACGACTCACCAATGTACCCTATAAATAAGCTGGCGTGTCTTTCTCGTGACACCCGAGTTGCCCAATATCTACACATTGCTTCAGCCATTAATACAATGGAATTTGTTTAGATGCCAGTGGTTTGGAAATGTTGTAAGGGATCTCTTTGACTAATCGTGAGCTTACAAGATTTCTTGTAATCCATGGTCAAAAGACAGAAAAAGAAAGCATATTTCTTAAAATTCAAGTAAGCTAATAAAGTAATAGTGATAGGTGTAGTACGTTTGAGAAATGCTCAGTTATTTTTTTGTTTATTTTGAGTTTTTTACATTTAAACTATTTTTATCTACTTATTATTATTATTATTTATATATAATTACAAACTAATTGGAAATTCTCTATTATCTCAATTATCGATGGTTCATTGAGACCTATCAATATTAAACACTCTATGTGTGATTAAAAAAAAAAAAAATCAACTAACATAAGTTTCAACAAAGATTGAACACAACACGTGTATAGCTAAAAAAAACTACTTTTATAAATTTCCCACGAATGCAAAAAAATGTGCATGTTAAAAACTCAAATTTCATTACAAATATGGAGGAGAAATATATTAATCAATTAAACTATGAGCAGATGTGTTTTCTCTATTTTAAGGTAAATATAACAAAATATATATAAAAGATAATGTTTATAATACTAAAATATGTTGAAATCTATCTAGTCCTATATAAATATACAATCACGTTTCTTGCTATAAAAAACACAATTATTATTCTCTTAAAAAACTATAACAAAATCGTTTGCGTATTTTATGAACACATAGTTAGCTTATGGTAATATGTCCTCAATGAATTAGTCAATTATTTATAAGGATTCCAATTGAACAGAAACAAAATTAAATTTACATCATTAAGCATAATTAATTCAACTAAACATGTAAATTTAAATATAAGTTAATTATCTAATTATTTTGTAATTTTAAAATAGTAATTTTGAATTAAAAACAAATTATTGACTCATTTATAATTATTATATTATTTTACAATTTATAAAACGATTAAAATCACTTGCCGCCACCTTATATCATAACTTTTATGATGTATAAAATTACAATAATAAAAAATAGTTATCATCATTTTTCCATTTGACGATTGATAAACCGTCATTTATCGTTCTATTAATTCATGAAACATCATTTTACCAATTATTTTGACTTAAAATAATATTATTTCATAGTTTTTTTTTCTTTTTAAAATCATCAAAGGAAAAATAATAATTCACAAATCGTCAATGAGAAAAATGAAAATAACTCATAAAACAATAACAATAATTATAGGGTGATTAGATTTTGGGTGCCTAGTGTAGTGGTACTTGCTCCTCCGCCTCCTTCACATCTCTAAATCAAAGAAAGTTTGTTGAATTTAAGTATAATTATGCGTATTTATTAATATGCATATTGAGTTTTTCGCGAACAACTTTATGCTATCTAAAAAAAAATATTTAAATTCATATCAAAATGTGTGTAATTGTTTTGTAGTAATATTTAGTTGTCCAAAAAAAATTATATTCATATCAAAATGATATGAAATACGAGTTGTAAATTGATATATCAATCATAGCACCATTTAATAATTTATATTTATTGATAATTCATATGCTATATTATTTAAATATGAATTTGGATAAATTTTTTGGATCAATTAATATTACTCTTTTTAAATTATGGAAATGAAATTTTTTGGTTTATATAACTTTTACAGTTTTATTATGTAATGTTTTATATCTGTGAGAAATTTTTTATTTTTACTATGAAAGTTGGTGAGAAATTTTCTAATCTTATTAAGTAAGTAGCTATTTTCCATTTATCACATGTAAATATAAAGGTCACGCATCAGCAAAAAAATAATCTATTGATAACCTATTTGTCCATTTGTGGCTCATCAAACTTGCACGATCCCAACAAATTTTGACAGGTTCAGTTTCGTTTTGTTTTTTTTTCAAACAAAAAAAAAGGGGAAAAGCAAAGATGAAAACTCGTAGAAAGACAAAGTTGCATTCAATGCAATTTCCTTTACATTGTTTAAATATTAAACGAGGCGAATTCCTAACCAAACCAACTCATATATTTAAAACTCCAAAGCGAAGCGCTCGACGCACAACTACTTTTCCAACCCAGAGGCAGCAGTAAAAAAGAAAAATGGCATCTCACAAGAACCTTATTTACTCGACAGCCATGGCCGTCTTTGTTGTGGTATTGATGATGGCCACCACAAGCTTAACAGAGGCACAATCACCGCTACCGTCATGCGCCACGAAGCTGGTGCCGTGCGCCGATTTCATCGGCAACGCCACAATCAAACCAAACGCAGCGTGTTGTAGCGCAATCAAAGATACAGTGGACCACGAGCTCCCCTGCCTCTGCAACCTCTACAATTCCCCTGGTGGCTTATCCAGCTTGGGCATCAACGTCACCGATGCTCTCCGGGTCGCCAAGGAGTGTAACGACAAGACCGATCTCAGCGCCTGTAACACTACGCTCTATAACATTATATGCTCTCTGCTTCCTTCAATCTCGCATCTTTGTATCTCCTCTTCCAATTTTAATAATCATATCTCTTCGTTTCTTGTTTATTGTTTCACTTACAGGCACAGCTGCACCTCTGTCACAGCCGCCACCTCCAGGTAACAATTTGTTCTTCAATTAATTTAGTTTCACAAATTGTTGTTATTTTTTCATTATTATTATTTTTTTCATATTTTGAGAAAATTGAAAAAATCATTATCGTTTTACCAAGTTTAACAGTCTTGTCAACCGGTATTGTTGATTTTTATGGTAATCATCACCTGCTAATATCTTTAACTGATCTGTAAAGTTAACATTGGAGCTCTAATGGCCTTTGCAAAAAGGGTAGCAGATGGTCAGGGGTACTTGTTCCATCAGAAGTTTAATAGACTTTTTGGTGAAATTTAAGGGCTTATACAACCAACAAGCAACAACCCCACTTTTTCAATGTATTGTTTGTCGAATTATTCCTTATTTGACCAACAAGCAACAACAACCCCACTTTTTTAATAGACTAATAGGTAACTCCATAAATTGATGCTTTCGGCGCTTACAAATCTGACCTTAATTTTTCTTACTTGTCACGATCTAGGCTTTTCCTAGAACAAACTTTGGCGTTTTGCCTTCATTTGCCTCGTCAGAATTCCAACACAACCACATAAACAAAGAAAAAGATCGAGTATATATCACATATTATTCAGTCGTACGTTGATTTTTTTTTTCTTTAATTTACGAATTGTAGGGTTATTTACTTCAAAATTTACATTCGTATGATTATCAGTGCATCCTTGGAAACAATTTTCTTGCCATTGTACACATTTCTTGGAGAAGAGTTCAATATATTTTGTTGTTGTTCATCTGCCTGGTAAGAATTGGGACCATAAAAGGGAAAAAGAGAGGGAGAATAACCTTTGTTTATGGATATGGGGTGCCTTTCATATGTCACATGAGAAAACACCTGGGTCTGGTTGGGAGGCAGACTTTGTGCGTCCATTCGAAGGACCTCACATGACAAAACTTTGAATTTAGACTGTTATTCTCCTCCAATTATTTGTGATGTTTTTATCATATGTTATATTTTGAATGGACAAACACATGGTTTGTCCACCCCACACAAAAAGTTTTGTACCATGTAGAATTTTACAAGTACTTTTTGAATCCATGTCCTCTGTCTCTAGTATTTTATGTAATTGTGCTTAATCACATATGCTAGTTTCCAAAATTATGGATGCATTTTCATGTCTTTAGCATTTGAGTAATGGTATGTAATCAGATAGCAAGATTTCCAGTTAATTGATGAATGACCGGGCTACGTAGTTCATAGGTTAATACAAGTGCAGTCCCGGTATAAATCCTGTTTCAGATCAAGTCCTAACAAATACATCGATAAGAAAGAGTGTGAATTAACTATTTTGCCTCATTATTTTGATGTGATTTTGCTACAACATGGTAATCATTACAGGAGTTCCTGGAGACAGCGGTGCAGGCAGGGTAGCATGGACAGGAATTACCAGCTTACTCTTGTTTTGGGCTTTATGATGCTGTATTAGGCCTATAATTATTCATCACTAGAGTAACTAATGTTGAGATCATTTGATGGTAGGAAGCTTTGTATTCGGATGTTGAGATTGATGGCCTTTGCTATTTATCTTCCTGTTTTTTATGCTTTACTTATTTGGAGAGCCTTGTATTTGTGGTACTTTTTGTGTTGCATTGCACCATATTGTTGCATATATCTCTGGAAGTAAATTCATCATTTTGTTGTGAAATACTGGATATATATATACTATTGTTGCCTGCAGTTTAGACTTGAGTCTCTTTCTTTCTCTTTCCCTTCTTTCTCTTGTTTGCTTGAAATTTACCATGGGTCACTCTTTTGGAGCCCTTATCTGCTTTTTGTATATTTTGATTATAATTGTAAAATACAAAACTCTAATTATCTAACATTTTCTCGAAGCTTTGTAAGTACATGCTGTATGACACCTTTCAACAGTTGAGGTTTAAAATTTATATATTCATTCAAAGTAAAACAAACAAAACAAAACAAAACAGTGAGCTTGAAGTGGAAATAATATTTTCTTCAATGACTTGAGAGTGTGATGCATATGTTAGATCGTATGTGTTTACTGTCCTGTTAATTTTTATAAAATCAAATTAAAGCATATATCATCATTCTACACTTGTAAATTATACATATTAAGTATATTTAATATGTTTTTTTCGTATAATCTGTTTTGGAACTTTTGAATTTATGGTTGTACCATACTTTTCTATTCGTATCGATCTACTTATTGAAGTATTGTTTCTCCAACCATTGGAAAACAAAATGTCATGGTTCGTATACCGAGGTAGTAAGGAGGCAACTGGAACTTATTGTCTATGTTTCTACATGGTTGCTTGTTGGGGTTTTATGTATCCAATTTAATTATACGAGAAATTACGAAAATAATTAATTTTTAAGTTAAAATTGAAAAGTAATTTTTTTTTTCAAATTTTTTATTTTTATCAAGTGTATTTTTGTTTAAAAATAATTTTTTTATAAGATTTAAAAAAAAAAGAGTTTATATTCAATTTGAACCTAAAAAAATTATCATTTATATAAAAAAAAACCCCCTTATTATAGATCAATGAGGCCCTCGTCTGCTTGGATTTATATTGTTTCGGGCTTATAGGCCATTTAATCTCTGGATCATTAGTTTATATAAAAAATTATCATTTTGTCCCATTACAAGGAACTTTGCTTTGTTTATATAAACTAATGATGGATCATGAGTTTCTCAAAAAAAAAAAAAAAAAAAAAGATGGATCATGAGGCCATACTATACCATTATGAGTTGTTTTATAAAAGTCATCTCATCATTTTCTTTCCACTATTTCATCTCAATATTTTAACCTTTACATTTGACAAAATAACGTTTATATATTTCTTGTATTGCATGAGACAATAATTGTAATGAATATTTATACCGAAAGATAATTTTTTGAAATATTTAATTTTAGGATGCCAATATTGCCACTCATAAATATGATTTATACATGCATACTTTAATAAAAATTTAATTAGAATAATATGCTTATACAAAATGACTAATGTAGATAACTTGTTTTAATTAAAATAAACTAAATACTATGTACACTCATCAATTTAACCCACTTAAAACCCTTTATTTTATTTTATTTTTTAAAAAAATCGTAAACCTAACTAAGAGGTCGTTTGTTTTTATTACTTTTCACTTAATAGATCTAAATTACACCTATTAAGTGATTGTTGTTTTTTTTTTGAGTAATCAAATAACTTAAAACCACTTACAAATCATTGAAACAAAAAATTACAATTTTTTATTTTTCACCGAATGTTAAATCATTTATGATTTTTTAAATATATTATTCCAAATTTATCATCCCCAAATTAACATATTTTCAAATTCGTTCTAATTTTACATTATACAGATTCATTTTAAATATAATTAATGAAATATTTCAATGACTAAAATATATATTACTTTACAATTTCAATTTTTTTTTATAATAGTAATTCAACTTAAAAATATTTTGTTTATTTTTATTTAAATACATAGATTTAATTCATTTTACTATAAAAATTTATTTATGTATATATAAATTTTTTTCAAAAAAATACTTAACTATAATAATAAATAATATTTTAATTATGAATAAAAATATTATTAATATATATAAAAGTGTTTTAGTATTTTTTAAATAATTTATTATAATTATTTGTATTATATTAAATAAAGTTACATAATAATTGATAGTAAAATTATATAAATATCAAATTAATGATTTTTCAGATAATTTTAATTTTAAAAAACAAACAAAATTATTATATATTCAAAGATAATGAATAAAAAAAACAAATATGTCACTTAGATTTCAGGTTTCAATCATTATTCAGTCTTCGGATAAAAAGCCAAACGACCCTTAGGCCCTATTTCTATTTCAATTATCATAGTTTCTCACAAACTACACAATCATCATATAATAGAGTAATGGAAAAAGAACTTCAATCATAATAAAATAAAATAAACATAATAATATAAGCTGTGTGAATGTTTTGGGGTGTGTTGGATGTGATGGTGTGTGCAAACTGGTTGATAAAATACCTATTAGAGATATTGTTAGAGATTTATTAACTCTGTTGTTTTGTTTTGTTTTATTTTTTATTATTATTTTTTAAACATGGTCTTGCTATTTTGGTTGGCCAGATTTTATTGATTGATGTATTTAGTATAGATTAAGGATGTTGAAAAACTTTTGCTATGTAACTCAAATGTGTAGCAAAATTATTAATTTACTTGAATTATTGTCAAAATTATACAGATTTCTAATCATATTCAGCATGTCGTGTTTTATTTTGTGGCTCAACTTGACAGCTCTACTTCAATATTGTGCTCGGTTGATTGTTTATTTGTATAGTAAAATTTCTTCAAGACAGAACTTATATTATTATGTTTGATAAAATGTTTGTGCATAACTTATATTATTACGTATTTTATTTTACTTCATTTTTTTCACTATTTTTCATGAAAACACCTATATCAAATATAATTAAATTAAAGGTGGTGATATTGCTATTCATAAATATGATTCACACGACCATTTTATAAGTATATCCATATCTAAACTTTAAAAATGTATTCATCACTAAAAGCAGTCATTCTAATGCCAATTATCCTTATCTATTCTAACCTTGATATAATAAATCCCAAACTAATAGTACAAAGGATGTAAAATCCCAAACCAAATACATAAAATATTTACATTTCCTCTACAATTTTGTAAAACAAAATTATAAAAAATTCCTAATTTTGAAAAAACTTAGATTATTTGTAATACTGAAATATTTAAGCACAATTATATAAATAATACATTTGAATATAGTTCTTTATAAATAAATGTATATATCTTGTGGGCTTATGGATTCGAATGCGGGTTTTGCACTCACATCCAGTCCACGTATGCATTGGATTTAAAAATTTACAGCATATCCGTCCATAAATCCATTTAGTTAATCTACGTCGGCCCATCGCGGGTGGACATCCGTGGATGGATTGACTATGGCTCAACGGCTACATCCAACAAAACAGTAAAAACCTTCACTTAATTTTAAAAAATAAAATGAAATTAAAAAGGTAATATAAATAGAAGGCTTTCTTTGTTTTTTGACGGCCCATCCCAATAGAAGCTACTGGAAGAAACTGGTCATTCTCCAGTCTCACACCGAAGACTCGACACACGATCATAAGAAGAAGCAAAACTCCACACGACCCACACGCCAGGATCATTTCAACACCTTGGAGAACAAAATGGACGCAAAAAAACTCAAAGAACTCAAAATATTCGTCGATCAGTGTAAATCCAACCCTTCCCTTCTCGCCGACCCCTCCCTCTCCTTCTTCCGCGACTACCTCGAAAGGCACCAATTCTCTATCGATCTCTTTATACTTTTTTCTTCTTTCTCTATTCCGATTTCGATTTTATTAATTTTATTGGTTCATTGCAGTCTTGGTGCAAAGCTGCCTCCGTCTGCGTACACGCAAGCCGACTCCAAAGCGGTACTCTTTTTCACTCTTTTTTTGTTGTTATTGTGTTTTGTGTTTGTGGATTCTGATGTATCGATTGTGTGTGTAGAAGAGCTATGTGGTGGAGGAGGAGAGCGATGAGGAAATAGAGGAGAATGAAGGACGGCAAAAGAATGTCGAAGAAGAAGAAGAGGACGAAATAATTGAATCGGATATCGAGCTGGAAGGAGACATCGTTGAGCCTGATAATGATCCTCCACAAAAGGTTCTATTTTTTTTTTTTTAAAATATTGTATGTAATGAATGTATTGGATTTCTTCTAGTTGAATGGTGAGATTGAATTGTTATCATCAGATGGGAGACAGTTCAGTTGAGGTCACCGAAGAGAGTCGTGACAAGTCTCAAGAGGCAAAGGCCAATGCCATGGAAGCCATTTCCGAAGGTTAGAATTTGACACAAGCACACACATTTATGCGTTGTATATCTGTAATTATATTATTGTAAAGATTTTAATGTTTTATAAGCAGAATATAAATATATTAGTGTTTATTTTGTATAATGCAGGAAAATTGAAGGAAGCTATTGAGCATCTAACCGATGCAATTTTGCTGAACCCAACATCGGCCATTATGTATGCCACCAGAGGTGACTTTTGTTTCTTTTCCTTGTTTGTGATGTGCTAGTGTTGTTTGCTTTAGATTTGGAGTTTGCATTCTTTTATTGCTGATTTTGTGTTTTTTTTTTTTTTTTTTTTTTTTTTTTTTTTTTATGCCTTGCAGCTAGTGTATACATCAAAATGAAGAAGCCAAATGCTGCTATCCGGGATGCTAGTGCAGCTTTAGAGGTTTAATTAGTTGTCCATATATGTTTTATGAGTAGTGATTTTTATTTTATTTATTTTTTCATTGTTGTTTCTCTAAAATAATCGGATGTATGCTTATGTGTATGAGCGATTGTGCAAGTCTAGCCTTGTGTTCACTTCAAAATTTTTGGTAGTAGGCATGCGTCTAGGTTATTATGATGGATGTCATCATTCTTAGTTTCGCAGGGTGCCAATTTCATTTAATATAAGGCTTTTATGTTTAAGCATTTCCTTTTTAATAAATGAATGAGAATGTGTGCTTGTGTTTCAATTTGTAGCTTTGAAGTGTAGTCTGTTATTTTCAGGAGTGTAATTTACGAGTTTCATTATTATTATCTCAGATTAATCCAGATTCTGCCAAGGGTTACAAGTCTCGCGGCATTGCACTGGCAATGCTTGGTCAATGGGAGGAGGCTGCAAAGGATCTCCACCTGGCATCCAAATTGGATTATGATGAGGAAATTAGTGCTGTGCTTAAGAAGGTTTGTTTCCATCTCCTTTTTCTCAGTGTATAGGCTAATACTTAGTTCATAATTTTTTATCACGAGGATATGCATTTATGTATTTTTTTTCATAGTGTGTTATGTTGTGCATTCAAGGAAGAATAGTCTTTACAAACTTTTTGCATGAATAGAACAAATGTGAAACACTGGGTGGTTATGGAAGTATGCAATTGCCATTATCTTTTGGGTGATATCTTGTGTAATATGTTAATAAGAAAATCGGAGACATATGAAAGGAGATTTTACTGTTTAGTACATCTGTGGAACATATTCATTTGTCTATGCAAGAGCAGTACTTGTTGAAATTTACCCTCAAACATGTAGGTTACTTAAAAACGTGTCCTGGATGAAGTTGTTGGCAGTATTGACTGGCTAAAAATGGCAAAAACAAACTTTTAAATTTTTACATAGTTTAGACTTCATTTGGTAGCTCATGACAACTTCTTTGCTGCACAGGTTGAACCCAATGCACACAGAATTGAGGAACATCGTAGGAAGTATGATAGACTGCGAAAAGAGAGGGAGGACAGAAAGATTGAGCATGAGAGACAGCATCGCCGTGCTGAAGCTCAGGTAATCACATATATATTCTTCTGGCAATGTTATGTTGGTAGAGTTTTCTTCTTGTAGTTCTAATCTGTTGTGAACATCTGTTGAAGGCTGCATATGAGAAAGCTAAGAAGCAAGAACAATCATCTTCTGGTACAACACATGGAGGCATGCCTGGAGGCTTCCCAGGAGGTATGCCTGGAGGTTTCCCAGGAGGCATGCCTGGAGGTTTCCCAGGAGGCATGCCTGGAGGCTTCCCAGGTAGCATGCCTGGAGGGGTGCCTGGAAATGTTGATTTTAGCAAAATATTAAATGTAAGTATAATGATAGCTGCTAGATGTTTGCTTTGATATATTATGATAATCTATTGAAAATACTCTCTCTGACTAATACTAATATTATTAATTGATATCCTGTGTAGGATCCTGAATTGATGACTGCATTTAGCGACCCAGAAGTCATGGCTGCTCTTCAAGATGGTAGCGTTTCTGTTGCCCTCTAATTTATTAGCTATTTTACATTTTCAGATTGTTGAAATTTTATTTTTTCTCCCACTACTTATGATGATTAGTAATACATATTCAAGCATCAGTCTTATAAAGGTAATCGGAGGCTGAAATCACTGAAGTGGTGGTTTAATTTTCTACCATTTTTGAGTTATTTTGAAATGATATTTCTGAAATTTGGACTCGGTACAGATTCTTAAAATGCTCCAAGCTTTTCCTAAATAAATTGTACTGAGAAAGATGGATTATTGGGCTCAAGGATTCCTGGTGTAGGGTGTTAAACTTACAGGTATCACATATCGGTAACTTTTTGGTAAAATGACCGAGAGAAGGGAATAATTTTGGCACTTAGTGAGAAACAAAATTTTATGAGAGATTATAAATTTTGCAACATAGATGATTTAGATAGAATTCTGTGTGAGTATAGAAGATCTCTTGGTTTCCATTTTGTCTACATTTGGAGTATGTGAAGGGATACTCATCTAAATTAAGTAATGTGCCTCCTTATCTTCTTGGATTGCAAGGCTTCTGTCTATGTTGGTAAAAAATTTAGTTTCTGAAGTAAGAATTATATAATAAAATTAATTATGCTGAATGGAGATAGCAGAATTGAGGCCAAGGGCATTAATTAATTTGCGATGTTTTGTTATATTCAGTGAATGCAAGGTATGCCATGGAAGGTGGTGCTAATTTTTTTGTTGAAAGGTTATAGGGAGAAATGGCAGGAAATTGTTGAGTGCTGATGCATTGCATAGATAGTACTGCATAACAGGGATAATTAGGATCAAGCATTCAGGAACACTGATTTTATCAGGCGTGGTTCTATGTTGACAACTCAGTGATTGCCCCTTTCTATAATGGTCTGTGTGTTGCCATCCTGTTGGTTGTATTGGAACTCATGGTTTTGGTTTTCCCTTCCAATTCGCTTGGTCCACGTTTTTGTTTGGATCCCCCTTTTCTTCCTGATAAGGGGAATGGGAAGGAGAAGGAGAAGGAGAAGGATCTTCTTCGGTGGATATTTCTTTTTCCTGTTGAGCCCCCCTCCTTTCAAAAGTTGTTTCTTCCTCCCTTTCCTCCCTTTCTTCGGTTTCTGAGGTTTTCTTCACTTTCAATTTTTCAGTAAAATGGGCTATAGAATTTTGACCTAAATAATAGACGCAAGTAATAAATAAGAATATCAAAATTTGATCCGTAGAATCTCTCGAAGTCTGGTGTTATATTTTTAGTGGTGGGCATGTCAGCCATAATTTGGAAACCTGTGTAATGTTAACATGCTGAAAGCTTTCCTCGCACCAAACAAATCTTGCAAATGTTGATGTTGCCTTATTTGGGGATAATTTTCGTGCAAATATTTGGAAGTTTGAGTCTGCAGATTGTTACAATTGTTTGCTTGGGTTTTGTGGCGTCTAAACGCTAAAGAACTGGATAGATTAGCTTATTAACATTTGGAAGTCTGTTACTTTATCTTAGATTTAGGATGCGATTTGCCATCTGGGTGTGGAAATAATATTTATTTATGATCGGAAATATAGGTTTAATAGATAGAGAGAATATACAAAGAAAGAAAATGGTTAAAAGACATAAGCAAGTACCTGATTGTTAATTAAATTGTCATATAATTCTCTTGACAAAATGCTGAAGAGGCCTCTCGTGGCCATGCCCCTCTTTCAGACAGTTTTGATCAATATACTGTTTTCATGTCGAAGTGTGGACCTTGATGTTTGTGTTCTGTTATATGTCTTGACACATTCACCTGTTAGAGGTCTTGAAACATTCACCTTTGAAATCAAAACTATACACCTCTGTTTTATGTAACTTGTCTGATAGTGACTATTTCTTCTCTGTTCTTGGTTGACTGTTTTGCAGTAATGAAGAACCCTGCTAATCTGGCGAAGCACCAAGCAAATCCCAAAGTGGCTCCTATAATTGCAAAGATGATGTCGAAATTCGGAGGACCAAAGTAGATAGTTTCAAGAGCTGTGGTATTCGGTATTATTCATGTATCATACTCATAAGAATCATGTGTAGCTCTATCCAATTTCTCGTATTGTCGTACAGCGGGTTGAAAGAATTTTTGTTCCATATATTGGAATTGAAGTTTCTGGCAGTTAATATCAAACATTTGGATTGAGACTTGTATTGGAACTTCATCTGGACTGTTTATCAGTTTCTGCTTGGTGGCGAAAATATGTTCATGTTGGATCGATTAATGCTCTTAATTTGGCTAGCTAGCTTGCTAAAGGTGAAAAAAATTGTTTGATTTGGATAAGATTTAATTTTGCATTTGCTTGAGTCATGTTAGGGAAAGAAACGGTATTGCATGATCTTTTTGTCGCATACGAGGAAAAAGGTTTGCTTTTTGAAGTTGAGGTTGGCAGTGTGGATAGGGAGAAAATGTCCCAACCAGTACTGTCTTCTCACATCCAGAAAAGAACAAGAAATTATAGATGAGAAAATTATGGGCTCGCTTTTGATCATGTCCTCAATTGTAATATAAGGGAACTGATGGAAGGTGCTTTTCATGTTTGTTATAAACTATGATTTCTTGAAATAAAAGTGAAAGAGAATTATTTATGCAATTACAAGATAATGAAAAACAGTAGAGGCGGAGGGTGTGAGGCAGGTGGAGGAGACCTGCAATGTGGATCGCTGATCGAAGTGGAAGTAATTTACATGCAAGTTGATTTCTTCAATTCCAATAAATTAGAAGGACAAAACAAATGGGAGACCGGAGATCTCCTCCTTATAAATTATTACTGTTGGGCAATTCAAAATTTATTAATCTATATAGCGTATTACAATTCAATGCGTGTATAAATAACCAACTAAAGGTTTAACTAATTTAATCAATTAAATTATTAATTAACTAAATGCATTAAATTAATAAATAAATTGAATTCAATTAAAACTTCAACTAATCTAATATATTATATGTACATTGATCAATTGAGAATACATTAAATTAATCAAACAACTAGTTTTGATGTACTTACCTATTTAAGTAAATAAATGTTATTAAATTCACTATAATTGTATTTACAAATAAAATGTTCTTCATATTGTTGGCTTGTGGGTGGTACACTTGGCTCCACTTTCCCTATCTTTACTTAGAGAGTCAGGGTTCGAGCAGTGTTTTCCACTTGCATCCTTAGAATATACATCAGGAGATTCGGATTGTACTAATTGTAATTGTAATATGTATTTATTGAAAAAAAAAAAGAAAAAAGAAAACAAGGCTTTAGAGAACTTAGATGAATCCCTAAATGGAGAAGACAACATTCGTGAACTTGAAAAGAAAATCGAAGAGTTGGATTATCATGATAAAATGGATGTAAATTGCCTTGAATTTTCCTATTGTATTCTTTAATGAAATAATTTCGACAATGCAAAATTTATTCCGTGGAAGATAATGCTTTAGATAACTTATATGAATCCTTAGATTGAGAATGCGGCATTCATGAAACTTGGGATGATAATCAAATAGTTTGATTACCATGATAAAATGGATGTAAATTATCTCTTCCATTATCTTAGTGAAAATGATGCAAATTTATAGTTTTAAGTTTAGAAGAAATTGTGGATAACATCATTAAGAATCTTGCTAATGATAAAGTTGAAGATGATGAAGAACTTTGAAGCCTATTAGGTGCAAAAAAGAACTCAAAGCATTAGCAGTACTATCATAGGTGTTTGGAAAAATTACATTAAAGTACCTAGACCTATTGTGTTATTACAACAATAATGCGAGTTTAGACTAAATTACACAAAGATACCCTTGACTGAGTTTGACTAACAGTCCATCAATGACAAAATAAACGTCCCAAGGGCAAAATAGTATTTTTATATGTCAAATTTCTCTCTCCCTCTCTCGATATCTCTCTGTTCTTCTTCTTTTTTTATATGTCAAAAACCTAGTCATCTCAATTGACTTACCACCACAACCACCCTCAAATCAATATAGCACCCAAACAGCAAACTATCACCACCAGCAACCAACCACCACCACACAAAAAATGAAAAAAAAAAACAAGAACAGAAGATGACAGTTCGATTGGAACCCAGATTTTGGGTTCCTTCGAACCCAGTTACTGGGTTCGAAGGAACCCAGAAAATGAGTTCGATTGGAACCCAGATCTGGGTTCCAATCGGACCCAGTTTTTGGGTTCCAATCGAACCCAGTTTCTGGGTTCCTTCGACCCCAGTTTCTGGGTTCCTTCGAACCCAGATCTGGGTTCCATTGGAACCCAGAGAAACTGGGTTCCAATCGGACCCAGTTTCTGGGTTCCTTCGAACCCAGATCTGGGTTCCATTGGAACCCAGAGGAGAAGAACCCAGAGAAACTGGGTTCCAATCGGACCCAGTTTCTGGGTTCCAATCGAACCCAGAGAAACTGGGTTCCAATCGGACCCAATTTCTGGGTTCCAATCGAACCCAGTTTCTGGGTTCCTTCGAACCCAGATCTGGGTTCCATTGGAACCCAGAGGAGAAGAACCCAGAGAAACTGGGTTCCAATCGGACCCAGTTTCTGGGTTCCAATCGGACCCAGTTTCTGGGTTCCTTCGAACCCAGAGGAGAAGAACCCAGAGAAACTGGGAACCCAGTTTCTGGGTTCCTTCGAACCCAGATCTGGGTTCCATTGGAACCCAGAGGAGAAGAACCCAGAGAAACTGGGTTCCAATCGGACCCAGAAGAAGAAGAACCCAGAGAAACTGGGTTCCAATCGAAAAAGAAGAAGAAGAAGAAGAAGAAGAAGAAGAAGTTCCAATCGAAGAAGAAGAAGAAGAAGAAGAAGTTCCAATCGAAGAAGAAGAAGAAGAAGAAGAAAGTTCCAATCGAAGAAGAAAAAGTTCTAATAGAAGAAGAAGAAGTTCCAATCGAAGAAGAAGAAGAAGAAGAAGAAGTTCCAATCGAAGAAGAAGAAGAAGAAAAAGAAGAAGAAGAAGAACCCAGAGAAACTGGGTTCCAATCGGACCTAGTTTCTGGGTTCCAATCGAACCCAGAAACTGGGTTCCAATCGAAGAAGAAGAAGAAGAAGAAGAAAAGAAGAAGAAGGAGAGAGAGAGACATTTTGTTTAAATAATATTATTTGATATATAAAAAGACAAATTTACCCTTGAGTTGAACAAGAAGAAGACGAGCAGAAGCAGAAGAAGAAGAAGAAAAAAAAAAAAAGAAGAAGAAGGAGAGAAGAAGAAGAAGAAGAAGATGATGAGAAGAAGAAGAAGAAGAAGAAGAAGAAGAGAGAAGAAGAAGAAGAAGAAGAAGAAGAAGAAGAAGAAGAAGAAGAAGAGCAGAAGCAGAAGAAGAAGAAGAAGAAGAAAAAAAAAGAAGAAGAAGGAGAGAGATAGATTTTGTTTTTAGAGAGAGAGACATTTTGTTTAAATAATATTATTTGATATATAAAAAGACGAATTTATCATTGAGATGTTAATTTTACAGTTAATGGATTGTTAGTCAAACCAGGTCAAAGGTATTTATGTGTAATTTATATAAAACTCGCATTATGACCGTAATAATTCAATAGGTCCGGGTACTTTAGTGTAATTTGCCCTAGATGTTTTATGAAAATATCATTATCAATTATATTTGTAATTTAAGTAAATTATTAATTTATAATCTAAATGGGACCTAAGATTTATATAGAGAATTTCTAAAAAGTTGGTGCTATCATTTTAAAGAAATTATTAATTTATCTCATCGGTCCAAATTAGATAAAAAAAATTATCAATAGAAATTATTAATTAATGGAGGATTAATTTATGGAGGCTATTCTATACAAGCTGATTTCAAATTTTTAATTTTAAAATTGTAATTAATTTTAGGTTTTTTTCCGCTAATTGTCTTGAATTTCGTTTTAATGTTAATCAGCCGTTTTCCTCGATTAATGGTAGCGTATGTCAAAAGTGGAGGCGATTTGCGAATGTCAAATGAAAGAAAACTCGTTTAACAGTCTGAAATAGGGAATGTTATTTAATTTCTTATTTGACGGCAGTTTGTTCAAGACTGAAAGGAACAAGCAGCAGCAAAAGTTGGATTCTGGTATAAACCTGTGAGGTTGGAATGACAATCAATTATCTTTATCAATATCTTATAATAATGAAATCAAAATATAATTAGGACAAATTTGATAATGTTCCAGTGACTTCAAAATCTTCTTGTCTAACAACGAAGAAGTGATAATTCTCTGGTTCCACCTCTCCCTTCCCTTTTCCCACTTAATTATTTTTCCTAATAATCTTTCCCCCTATATAAAAGTGTATTAATTAAAAAAGCATGAGTTATGTTTCATCAAATGAGTCACTACTTTATACATAAGAGAAGATTTGTAAAGGGATTTAGATAGTTTCATAATGTGAGCTTTTTCTTAATCTTTTTATGCATGTGATTGGTTGTTGGTAAAGTAAAAATAATAGACAATCATATTTCAATTACTCATTAATTCTAATGATTATATGTCATAAGTGTAGGTTAGTTTAAGAAAAAAGCTCAGACTATATGAAGATCTAAATTCTTATAAAATATAAACAAACGTCTCACTTTAAAATGTATTTAATTTTTTAATCTCACCAAATATATATTATTTACTTATCCTATCTTTTGGTCCTTAGATCCATTTTGAGCAGGAGCATAGGGTGATGGAAAATGAATTTGGATCCTCTACTGTAATCTAAACCTTTTACTGATCTAATCTAATCTCATGATACGTAAGTATTGAGATGTAATTGTTTTTTACATTTATTTTTTCGACCACTAATCATATACTTTAAAAAAGTTAAGAAAAAGCTCTGATCAGGAGAAGATCGAGCTTCGATGGAAAATATCTTTTTGAAGAGTTATGTGATTGTCAAATTTTTTACCTAAATTTTGTAAAACGATGTGATCATCAAATTTTAGAAAATCTCTCTACAGAGCCAACCAATTGTCATTTTTATTTTTATTTTTTGCTTAAATTCGTCTGCTTATATCATGTAGTGCATCAGTTATGAGTTGTAAGTTGTAACTAAAGCATACATTCAATGTACTATTTCATAATCACTAAACTTAAATCATGTAGTAAATCTGGGACATTCTCCTCATGATGCTCAAGTTAACACCCCTAATGCCCTACTAATTCTGATTTTCCTGCTGATTGAATCGACTATTCAAAATCTTAATTAGCACGTGGGGGGTTAATGAAATCCGGGCCCAAATATTCTACCGAGACGGTGATGTCTATCACCAACTTAAACAAGAGATGCATCATACATTCACTCTGACCCTATTCATCCTGGCTATCCTGGAACCTGGAATTCAACTAGTTTCAGGTAGATGTTACTTCGTTTTGATGTAACCAAAATCCAAAAGTAAGAAAATCAAAGGATTTTACTGCTTAACTTCAAGTTAGCAGTAAATAATTATGGGAATAAAGTTGTATATTAGATCATTATTAGGATTGAATTGGAATATCCGAATACATAGGTCGGTTTCTTTACCATTTAGATTTTACTTATAAAAAAAAAGAAATTAAAAAGGACAAAATGAAATGTCAAATTTATCATTTTACTACTCACACATTTATGAATAAAGTCAAATTTAAAATGAATACTATAGTTATACTTTTTCAAGATAAACAAATGTTTGATAAAATATTAAATAGAATATAAATATATAAATAATGTAATACATTCGTCTCACTCATTGAAATTTTTGAAATTAAAAGATAAACAAATAAAATAATGGTGTCTGCCGACTTGGCAACTCTCAAATTTCTGAGTGTATGATTTTTTTTTTTTTAACATATTACAGAATTTACAGTACATATTACCCGTACTCTTATCATAAGTCGGATTCTCTTGATGGCACATTGAGGCATGGCTCGGAATTGAAGTCTCCAGAAATAGGAGGGAACAACATATGATTTTGTAGAACAACATATATAATTGTTCAATTCAACCGCAACAACAAGGTTAACTATTTTCGTCAGCTTCAAAAAACCCGAATTCACGAGAGGTACCAATCCGTACCAGCAAATCAAACCTCAGTTTGGGTGGCCAACCTTCGGGTGGATGTCGGAAAGCAATTTCTAAGTCATGGACTCCGAATTAAGTCTTGCCTCTCCTTTGACACAAAAGATAGAAAAGACCACCCACCAACGCCTCCATATCTTCACTCTTGACTCATTATTCCCTCTTATTAATTTCATTTGATTAATTTGACTTATTTGTTCACATACTTAACACAATTTTCTCTACTTCCCCACTCAGGAAAATGACTTCTCACCTATCATATAAAACTTACCCACCAATCACGTTCAATCTTCGCGTAGAAATAATGGTCAACAGGATGGAAACTAATTAATTCTTGTTTATTTATTTCAGATTTTTGTCCAATTAATTATAAGACTTCACAGGTGAGCTATCTAGTTCTAGCTGATCATCCCAAATGAGAAAGTTTCAGTTTCAAGCCAGGAAAAGTAAACAACAGAAGAAGAAATTGTACTCAACTAATTCAAAACCTTCACCACATGTCTTTTCTTTGATCGTTACACTTTGTAATGTAATTTACTAAAGTTTGTATTTGTATATTCACTTACCAACCATTATCTCTACTATTTACAGGACTTTTTATGTGTCCAATCACCGGATATTCTATATTGGGATTAATTAAGAAATTCTTGTCCTCGGACCACTGATTACTGAGTTGATTATTTTGATGATATTTGTCCTTTTCAGATGTTGAAGACATTGTCCTTCAAGTGGGTTGCCTAACGCTTTTGGTTTGCAAATTAAATAATCCTGCTTAATTTGTTTAATGACGACTGCGTTACTCTTGAATTACGTAATTAAGTAGTCAAATGAATTTGTATAAAAAAAGCTCTGCAATGTAATGGTGTAACACCCAAATTTTGTGGAAATTAATAGTTGCGGCAACTTAATGAAATATGTATTTCCATTAATTTGGTAGCTCGTGTGTCACTTTAATGCGTGCTTGATGGTGTTTAAGCCATAATTATTCTATTTACTGTTTGGGATGGTCATTATCAACTGAAGTGGATAGTTTGATGCGACATGTAATTTTAGGGTTTTATAAATTTTTAAATTAAAGATGGTTAAAATGCTATCAACCGTAAATGAAGAATTCTTGATCAAAGCAAGGTAAATAAAGTAGAGGGACGCATCTATTTGGAGCCACCGGCGGTTTCTTTGGGCCATGATATTGAGAAAAGTTATCAAGATGGCATTAATCTGTTATTAATTGTAATTTAATTTATGCCTAATGGAGGTTGAGGTGACTCAACAATGAACTTCGATATAAATAAATGAATTTATGGATTTTTATTATACTCTTGTCCTCAAAACTACCAATTTTAAAAATATGATAGTTTGTATTGGCAAATCATATGTAAAAAAATAAGTATTAGTCTAATTACAAAATCCTAAACAGTACTGATTTTGAGAAAGCCCACTTGATTTCTATCATATTATCTATTAAATATATATATATATATATATATGAACATCTATTAATCATTTAATTTCAATTCAAGAACAGCAGTTAGCTTGTAACTACAATAAACTTGTATAGTGGCATAATAAGATTTGGTTACGTTTTTTAAGAAAAAAATTATTTCTTTTATATGAATATTCAATTAAAAATTTGAATGCCTTTAAAGATATCTTCTATAAGAAACGATAATATCTTGATCTTTTAATCTAAAATTGATTTATATTTCTAAAATTTGTGATTGTTTACTATATTATTTTAACATAAAATATTTTTATCTTTGCACAAGTATTATATGAAATCAACGTCTAAACATATAACCTGCTCAATAGTTAGTTCTCATATATAATTCAACGATTTGGATTATACGTGTCTGTTAATATTAAGTCAGTTCTTTACATCAAAATTAATTATGTGAATTATACATTCGTACTTAATTTATTATTCTTATTGACAGCAGAAGCTGTGATAGGAACAAGAAATCCTCCAATAAAGAGAGGACTTAAAGTAATCGTGCCAAGAATAAGTAACGATTACAAGAGAATACTATAAAAAAACAAGTACAGTGAATGTGAACGGGTTTTAGTTATGGTCGTTGATGTGATCATGAGTTCACAACTGCTACAGTTATGGCTGAATTTAAACGTGACAAAACCACCCCAACAAGCAATGCCAGTCGCAGCTGCCTTACCACTCTCAGTATTGGTGAGTCTCCGCCTCTTTATATCTAATAATAACATGAACCACTCTATACCTGTTTATACCTAAAATACGTGCAAAAGTGAATATATAAATGAAAAATATGTTTTATATTAGTATATCAGTCCATGTGTATTTCTTGAATTGCTGAAATTCTACGTGCTTGGCTCTGCATTGATTTGATTGTTGGGAGATCTTCAGCGCCCAGCAAGTGTGTTGGTAGAACGGTGAGCTGCGTGTTTTAGCTACTTTGGTTTCCTATCACTTCTCTTATCCACTGATGCATCCATATGTGCATGATTATTTATATATTTTTACATGATCTTACTTGAAGCGGTGCCTTGCAAGTTATATATTACTGTCCGCCTGATTTCGACACGTTGCATGATGAGGAAGCTGATTGATATGATTGTAACAAGATTTGGAGGGAATATAAGGTTGAAAGACTACCAATTGTTAATTGTTTGATGATTTACACAAATTAATTAATTTGTCATTCATGTGTTGGAAGACAGTGAGATGGAAAGTTTGCAGCCATGAAGACATGTGAATGAGATCTAAAGACGAGCTCTTCAAAGAAACGGTCCCACCTTGTGCTACACTCACCTAAGGCAAGAGATGCAAGTCAAACCCCAACAATTTAGATTATTAACTACCCCCAAATCCGCCTATTTTATATAATATATAGTTTTATTAGATTACCATCATGAAGAAGATTCATGCATCGTAAGATCATGGTTTTCAGTGACCATGTTTCCTAGGCAAGACACGTAACCATACTAACAAGCTTTCAGAAAACTTGTACCGTCTACTGGGGCAACCTCCTGATCTTTTGATGAAGGCAGCAAAGATCAGAGATCAGAGATTAAATTTCTTAGACCAATTAGATTACCTGGTATCTTGATCCGAGAATGGAACAATCTAGGATAATGTATATGTGGCAGACAAGTACGTAATGGTACGTACTATAGTGCTACGTGTCGAAGACACTAAGCCATTTTACTTGGCCTTCTTTGTTAAGACGTACACGCATGAGTACAACTGTACAAGTGTGTGGGCAAGGTTAAAATTGGATGAAAATGTGGTTAGGATCAGAACAGACATGATTATTGTTTTTGTTCACTACTTATTTTTACAAAAAGCTGTAAATATACAAGGTATTATAAAATGCATTAATGATCAATAATTTGGTTTCTTGGAAAGAGTTTTTGGATTAATGAATAAAGATAATAGACTTAGAAGAAAAGTAGAGCTATAGCTAGCAAGTATTGACTACTGTGTTTTGATGGAGGAGAAACTCATGTAATGCATACTCAAAGTTGCGGTTTCTTCTCAAGTGAAACTTGGTAATATTTTCTAATACAAGAAAGGAAATACTTTCACTTCCTAATTAATAATGATCAGTAATGAGCTTGGTGTTGGTTTTAAGCTTTATATGACTATCAAGATAATTAATTTGTGATGGTTGAGTACTTCAAAGCCAATTGTATTAATTTCTGACCATTCATTTCAAGTTTCAGTAAAGTTGACAAGAAATCGACTTATCCACATATTGCACTCTTAGGAGAATTATGCAAGACTTTTCCTTTTCTTTTTTGTTGTTTTGAAAAAACTCGATATAATACTTTATAATTAATATTGGCATTAACTCTTAGTGATCATCGTTTCAGAAGTTTTACATTTACTAACATTAATGTTATTCCGCCTCTAATAATTTATACGGTTCCGTATATTATCACATTCAATTAAAAATACAAGCTACATTTTACAAAATATCACTTTTCATAGTATATATTCGTGGGGCTTTGAATCACAGCAGTCAGCCAAGAAAATCATTGCCTGTTCAACCAAACCATCCTACTGATCAGGAAATTCCCAGTTTGATTAAGTCCGAAGTAAAAAATATTCAACAAAACTGTAAAGGTCATTGGTTTAAAGGTTATTAATTACTAATAAATATTTACCCTTTTCAAAGAATATAAGTTGGTTCTCTCAAAAAAAAAAATAATAATAATAAGTTGGTTAATTAATTAGCACTATTTATATTGATTTAGTCAACATGTCAAAAGACTGATCTGATAGATAAAAGGTAAAGGAGGGTATAAAGTTATGAGTGACAGCACCTTATTAGAGTCTACAATAACAAGGACACGTAAACGTGGTGATGACGAAATGGGTGATGGAATGGTTGAGTAAGAGTGCAATCAGGGAGTGGGTTTGTGTAGGAAAATGGGAAGAAAATTTGAGATGCTTAGATGTAACCATGTCTTTGGTCCACCTATCATTCGCTCTCACCCATTATTTTGTGTACCAATACACACCAGAACACCCCATTTTAGTTCCCCAGTCACTTTCACAAACCAATGGCGGGCCCTGGAATCATCTCTCTCTCTCCATATATACATGTATATGTTTTATGTGTGTTGGGTGTGTGTGTGTGTGCATATATATATATATATATTAAGGCCGGGAAAGGTTAGGACTTTATGTAAAGGTTGTTGTGGGGCTTTCGAGTCTTTACAAGTGATACGAGTGGACACTAGCGCTTAACCTGTTGTAGTCAGACTTGGCGTTAGTGGTGCTAGAGATGGGCAGGCAACCTTGCTGTGACAAACTTGGAGTTAAAAAAGGGCCATGGACAGCTGAGGAAGACAAGAAGCTCATCAACTTTATTCTCACCAATGGCCAGTGCTGCTGGCGAGCGGTCCCCAAGCTTGCCGGCCTCCGTCGCTGTGGCAAAAGTTGCCGCCTTCGTTGGACTAATTATCTCCGCCCTGACTTGAAGAGAGGTCTTCTTACTGACGCCGAAGAACAATTGGTTATTGATCTTCATGCTCGTCTTGGCAACAGGTCACTACCCTATTTTATTGTTTTTCTTCTGTAGATCATCATCATCAACCATCCTACATTAATTACGTGTGGTTTGAAGAACTTTCGAGTGTTAATTATTATATATTTTGTTAATGGTGTTTGGTATAAGTATTTCATAATAATTAGTCCATACTGTGAAAAAGAAGCTAGTTGCCTAGCTAGTTTTCATTATTCTTCCCTTTTATGATAATGTTGAAGGAAATAATGAACTAAATTTGAATAAATGTCTGTAAAATAAAGCTACTTATGATCAACGCAATTGAAAAAGGTGCACCTAAACATCTCCTTCTCAAAAGATATGATGGAAAGATATTGTTTTTCAAACAAATAATTTTTTTTTTTAATTATTTATTCATTTTCTCTTTCTGAGCCAATGAAAAGGTGGCTCACGCATGCTATTGTGTGTCCTCAAGAAAGGCAAGAAAACTTGTATTCCTTAATTATCATGCATTATCTGCTTGTTCAGTGAACCCCATATAAAGTTTTTATATTGAAGTGCTTCTTTTTTATGATTTAGTATTATACATCTTTTCTACCAACCAATATGTACCATATATATATATATATATATATATATATCTTGCATATGATAATAATGGTGTTTTATTCATTTTTTATTCTTTTTCATCAGATGGTCCAAGATTGCAGCTAGGTTGCCAGGAAGAACTGATAATGAGATTAAAAATCATTGGAACACTCACATCAAGAAAAAGCTTCTTAAAATGGGAATTGATCCAGTCACTCACGAGCCCTTCCAAAAAGAAGCTAAGGCAACAACCGAAGAAAGTTCCTCTCAGGCTGACAACTTGCCTACAGAATCTGGCAATCATCAAATGCTTGAAAGCACGGATGGAACCAACAACATGGAAGACAACTCGAGGTCACCGACTGAAAATTCTTCCAGTGATGATTCCCGTTTGCTTATTGATAGTATTTGCAACGATGAGTCATTATTGAATAGCTTGTGGATGGATGAACCTCCTCTGGTTGATGCATCTTGGAACAATATTAGCCAACCTGCAGCTGCCCAAAATACCTGCAGTGACATAAACTTGCCAGACGACAACTCATGTGCATGGTTACTGGATTGTCAGGATTTTGGTATTCATGATTTCGGATTCGATTGTTTCAGTGACATTGAATTAAACACTCTAAACACGTTGGAGATGGGTGGCAAGCAGTAGCAAAATATAAAATTAGCACAACTGGGCTCATGCACCATGAGAGATTTAAAAGGAAAAAACAAAGGGGGAAAATTAAGCTTGAAAAGCTTATTCGAGTCCACTTTTTAGGTTGTCAATGTTGATTTTTAATTTTCTATGTCTCAGAATTAAGATTTGTTGGTTCAGGGTGGAAGGTAAACCTCACTTCTTAAGAGGTTTCTCACCAACCAAGTCAAAACAGTGATACCAACCATATCTGTAAAAGTTGATATTAATTGCTTGGTGCCTTACATGTGTTGTAATCTTCTGTGTAAAATGAGAGAGACACTTCCCTCGGACGTCAAAGTGTTAAAGCTAAGTGGGTTTTGTTAACATGAAAACATTTGCATGTACATATTGTATTTATGTTGGAAATTAAATAAACGAAAAAGTATGTTCTGTGCATTCTATTGAGTTTTAATATTTGAAAGAAATGTTTGATTTGTTTGTTGGATTATCCTTGCTTGGATTACGTATATAGTGTAATCAAATTAATTACTGATTGATGAGTTAACTCTCGAAAAAGTATATATTCAAAACATGAATGAGAAAAATATCGAACTTTCTAGTGTTTAAGTGAAACATCACATCCATCTTGCCTCTCGTTGCAGGTTTTTTTTTTTTTTTTTTTTCCCTTCTATAACTTAGTATATGACCTTGTGATGAAAAATGCAACTCAAGAATAATTTTAGGCAATAACTTTTAGGTGGTAAAGACTATTCATCCATTTCTGGTATCCAAAAAAAATAAAAATCTAGGCTAGGTCCAAACGAAAGAAATGTGTCCGCGTGCCGACTAGTTTATTAGCAAAATGCTTTTCGATTTAAGGATTTAATTAAGTGGTAATTTTGAGGGAGTTCACGTTATAAATTTTTTATTTATTTTAAAATATGAATTTTTCTAAATCATTGGTTTTTAACGCAATAAACTTCAGACCAAATATTCCAATTTGCCATACACAGCGCATGGATACGGCAGTTGGTTGAAGCAATGCCCAACAGCTAATTACGCAATATTGACCAACCAAGGCTTGGGGTTTGCCGGCAGTTGTATGCATTTACTCATATAATTATGGGTACAACGACATTGTTTATGTCATACAAATGTACTCAAAAGTTAACAGCAATAATCTTATGCCACAAGTGGGATAGATCTAGTATAAGATTGAGATTATTGATCAAATTAGTCGGATTATAATTATTTAATTAAGACGATGATGAAATAGAGTGAGCACACTCTCCATTAATGACTTAATTTACTTCCTTTTTCAAGAATTTGTGACCTGTCATTCTCCAAAGAATTCTCCAAAAAATTTAATTACACTTGAGCAGACTGTCCGCACTAATTTAATTGCACTTTAAGCAAAACCTAATCATGCTATCTCTCGACTCTGATAATGTGCCCATTACAATTCGTTTTATAAGTTTCTGAGTGCTCCTAATAATTATAACATTCTAAAAACTAAAAGTGTTATTATTCTATTCACTTTTTAATATATATACCACCATATGTTTTTCACAATGCGCGCTAGCTTTAGATTAAATATTAATATATGTTTTATACTAAGTTAATTAGGATACATATTTGATATTTTGATAGCCCATCGGATGTGAAATTTTGATATAGTTACATAGAACGGATGAGAATTTTGCCTATTTACTAATACATATTCATTATTTAAAAAACCGTATAAATAACAACAAATATGTGTATCTCGAAAGTAAAAGAAAAAATTCAAGGACTATATTTATTTTCACCTAAATGATCAAGACCTAAACGTTATTGTGACCTGACTATATTTATATATATATTTCAAAATTTATTATTATTATTATTATTTTTTTTGAGTTCCAAGATTAACTTAGAAGATAATTGAGATCAAACTGGAAAGATATTAGAAGCACGATCTAAAATAGATTCACACCTGAGTGAAAGATAACTTATATATATTAAAAAAAATTTCATTTATTTTTATTAATAGAGGTGGGGTGCACCTCATCAAACCCACGACTAACAAGTCTTAGGAAAGGGGGGTGAGTGTTTTACCAGTCCACTGGCCCCCCCTTGCGCAAAATTTATTATTGTTGTACAAAGCAAAATACACCACTTCTTCAAAAAGATATAGAGTACTGTACATCAAGCTGACTTCACTAGATGCATACAAAGTCATAGATAAGTATTATTTTAACATTGATTAAAAAAGCATGCTTCAACTTTAAAAGAGAAGGAGCCAACAAAAAAAAGATTCTCTACAACAACTAATTAACAAGGATCTTCGTAGGCAACAAATTTGACTTCTTAAAAGAAGATACAGAGGAAAAATTATATTTTCTATCTTGTCAATTAACTTATTACACCCACATATATATATATATAGATACAATTCATAGAAAGCAAAAATGAAGCAACTAATTATGGTGTAATTAATTTATGAGTAAATTATACTAGTTGTTGTAGATTTTCCGCAGCTGACTTCAAGAGTAAATTATGTTAGCTATTACCAATTCTTTATTGTTGACTTGGAGAGATTTGATTTTCAATATCTTTCCTTATATACCCCCTCAAGATGGTGCTCCCATTAAGGACACCAATCTTGACTCTAAGTTGGTTATGTTTTGGTCTAGATAATGGCTTCATAAGAGCATCCGCTAGTTGATCAGAAGAAGAAACATGAGTTACTCATAGTTGATCCCGAGAAACTTAGTCTCTAACAAAATGAAAGTCTATGGCGATATGTTTTATTCGTGAATGGAACACTGGATTGGCACTGAGATATGTTGCACCCACATTGTCACAGTAAATGGTGGGTGTAATTTCAAGTTTTATGCCAAGTTCCTTACATAATAACTGTAACCAATTCAGTTCAGTTGCAGTAGCCACTACTGCTCGATATTCAGCTTCTATGGAAGATCTTGCCACTGCACGTTGCTTGCGTGAGCTCTAAGATATGAGATTAGCTCCTAAATATACAATATAAGCCGAGGTCGAAGTCTCATCATCTGTATTACCAGCCCAATCGGCATATGAAAATGCATGTAATGTTGTAGGGCTATTGTTTTCGAGATGCAAGCCATGATAGATTGTGCCTTTTAAATATCGCAACACTTTTTTTGCAGCAATCCAATGATTATTTGTTGGTTTGTGTATGAATTGTGATAATTTGTTCACCGTATAGAAAATGTCTGGCCTTGTGAGAGATAAGTATTAGAGAGCTCCAATAACTTGCCTGTATTATGTGGCATTTGTGGCTGGTGTGCCATCATGAAGCATTAGTGGGCTAGAAGAAGAGATTGGTGTAGAACTTTCCTTTGCACCTGTCATGTTAAATTTTTCTAGAAGATCTCGAATGTATGAATGTATTTGTACTACGAAAGAAATAAACCTTTGTCAGTGGGAATGACTTCAATACCAAGAAAGTAATTGAGAGATCCCAAGTCCTTAAGAGAGAAACGGTCTGCAAGAGAGTTTATAAACTGCTGAAGAAATATTGGGGAGTTTCTTGTCACCAAAATGTCATCCACATATACAAGAGCATAAATAATTTTGTTATGCTGATTATATATGAAAAGTGACATATCAACCTTTGAATTGGTGAAGCCATAATGTAACCAAAATTTGCTAAGTTCTTGGTACCATGCTCGAGGTGCTTGTTGTAGGCGATATATAGCCTGAAGCAATGGACTATCTTGTCTTTTCCATAGTATATAGGCTTGGTTGGTTATGGAAGTATCATTGTCATTGATAATGGATGGTGGACAAGGTTTGGTGTCATCAAGATAACCCAAAAGATCATAACCATAGAGTAAAGAATAAAATTGGGCACGCTAGGCAGGGTAGTTTGATGAGTTCAATTTCAAGGGAACTTGAACTGCTGGGTTTAGTGATATAAGATTCATATTATTGGTGTGAGATGAGGATCCAGCATGTATGATACAAGGGTTCGCATTGTTGCTGGTATTGTCAGCCATTGTGACTGAAAAAAAAAAATGAAGATAGTAATGTGCAAAAAAAAAAAAAAAAAGAAATTTTGCTCGTTAGAGCTTTGGCTCTGATACCATAAAGAAGATACACAGAGGAAAAACTATATTTTTTGTCTTGTCAATTAACATGTTACACCCACATATATATATAGTGATACAATTCATAGAAAACAAAAATGAAGCAACTAATTATGGTGTAATTAATTTAGGAATAAATTGTGCCAGTTGTTGCAGATTCTCTGCAGTTGACTTCGAGAATAAATTATGCTAGCTATTACCAATTCTTTGTTGTTGACTTGGAGAGATTTGATTTTCAATTTCTTTCCTTATATGAATGAGCTTGATAGGGAATTGTTGATGTTAAATAATTCATAATCAAGATAGATTATGACTTCACAAATTAGAAACTCATTTTAACACAAATATTTATTAGAACACGTTGGAGATTAGAAAATTCTATACACATCAACACAATGAGCTAATTTCTATAGTTGTTGATATAGGAGTTTGATTCTATAATCAACTTCTTAATATCTAATAATCTGTAAAAAGTCAAATGAAATAAATATGTTACTTTGACACTGGATTGATGCTAGCTAAAAATATTCCAACGCTTAAATTAAATTAATAAACGAAAGTTGATAAAAGAAAGCAAATAGTGAACTTACGACAAATAGCTAAGATCTTGGCGTACAACAGTGAGGGAGAGAAGATGGTTTAGATTGAAGTATGTCGTGTGACAAGAAATGTTGGAGTTTGAATACCTGAGAAGATTTTGGCAGAGTAACAGTATGGTCACCAAATGTCCCTCTTTTTCAGTTGTTTCTCCCCTTTTATAAATGAGGAGTGGACCGTTGTCAAACTGTAACGACTATTGAGATCTAAGAATTTGTTCCATTGATCCTCACCCCTACACTTAATCAGCAGATCCCTTTATTTATTAGATCAATCTTTGCATTAAATTTGAAACGCCCCAATCCGGACCGCCACTAGGCTCCTATCCGAATGGTACGCCCGGGCACCCCAACGAATCCCTCTAAGCCCATCTTGATGGGGAAGAAGGCATCCGAGGAGCGAACCCTCTTAACTTGAAACTTAACTTTAGCGGAAGCAAAATCTTTTAAATCTAAAGTTGAAATGGTTTGGGTTGGTTTGACACTATTCTTTTGGTCAATTTTAAAACTAAAAACCGGCAGCATAACGACTGTAATTTGGATAAACCAAAAACCTGGAAATCAATTTAAACACTTCAAACTATAATCACATCCAACCCAACTTCTCACAAATTCAGTTTATCAACATAATCACAAAGATTTAAAAGCTTCAAAGTCAAAATATAAATATGTACTTTTAAATCTAGTAAACTTGGTTTTTCAAGCACAAAATAATACTCTTTTACACAATTCAAAAGATATCACTCTTTTGATGCAAAATATACAAAATATATGCAATATAAAACTCAAAATATGCTTAATATATTATTCAATATGCAACTGCCAGTAATTGCGCCCACTTGAATGCGAAGGAGGGAGGCTTCAATCGTCTTCACCCACACGAATACCTGAGGAGGTTTTTATAAACAATTTGAAGAGTGAGCTATAAAGCTCCGTGAGTGCATTAATTTATAAACTTAGCTTTTCTTTTCAAAAATTTTCTCCTTAGAAAACTTTTATAAAAGTTTCTATTTCTTAAACATTTAAAGCTTAAATCTCATTCAATTGCATAACATTAATATAAACAATTTATAATAACTTGTAAAGTATAAATCTGAACATGCTTAAAATAACTGAACTTTATAAAAGCACCATTCGTATCCCTAATCTCTGGACCACACGGCGACTTAGCTAAGGCCGCAGGTGTGGTAGGTCACAAGGAGATGTATCTGACATCCACCGCAACCAACTCTCTGAGACCTCTCAGCAACTACGTGCGGAATGCTGCATCGCTAACCATAGTGCGAGACCATATCCCACAAAGTAGGGGCGACACACTCACTCATAACTCTAACCACACAGTTAGTGACTCAATTCCCCCAACCCTTGCCTTACTAAGTGGGATATACCGTACGGGTCTGAACTCGATAAACTGGTGGGTACTTATGACCTTTGAAAACTTGCTTTTCTGTAATGCTACGCCTTACAAATCTTTATACTTGGTGCACAAGTACAAAAACTTTAACTTGAAAGCTTTAAACTTGAGTCATTTGACTCGTTTACTTTACAAATACAATACATGTATTTAAATACAAAAACTTATACATGCAAAAGCATAAATCTAGCTTCTCAATGCAAAAGCATAAAATCACTTTTGAAAACTTTTTGAAAGTGCACTCACCTTAAACTTGAGCTTAATTTGGATGAGTTTCAAACGCCCTCTCGCGATCTAGTCGGATGCTCTTCACCTACACAACATATATATTCATAAATTTACGTTTACGTCAACTTCTGGAAACTTGAAATAATAAAAATTACATAATCCTCCTTAAGTGACCCTTTTTAGGCGTAACTCTCAATTTTCGTTTCCTTAATTTAATCTTCGGCTTTTATTAATCCCAAAACGCCTAATTAAACTCATTAGGGTCATCCAAACTCTCAACGGACGCCATATGGGCCAATTTACAAAATTGCCCTTCGAACTAGTTTAGCGCACGTTTTGGTTTTTCTCTAAATCTTTGGTTTTCTAAACTCCCAATATGCTTAAATCCACTTAGTTTTCAACTCGTTTTCACTCAAAAACAACCAACAAACAAATCATAATGAGATCCATTTTGAATCAACTTAAATCACCAATGAAATCATCAATTTCAAACTTAAATAACTCACCCATTTTTCGTTCGCGTTTACTACGCTTTGGGGTTGATTTTCGGGTTGTTTTGGACTACTTTTGGTGACAGATCTGAGCTGGGTTGGAGCTGATTTTCTTCCTCCTTCCTTCTCCTCTCTTCCTCTCTCTCTTTCCCTCTCACTTCGCTGCGATTCACGACTGAAATCGCCGCCGTTCTGCTGTCGCTGTCGCGCGGGTGGAGGGTTGGTTTCAAGCTGAAAATCAGCTCAGATGCAGCTGAAATGGAGGAGAATTGGATGGGTTTTGCACGCAGGACTGCAGGTGACCGGACAGCAGCTCGTCACTGCCTTTTTCCTCGCCGATCGGAGCTGATTCGCGGCTGTTCTGCTCGACTTTCAGCGCTGGTTCTGGTTGGGTTCCGCGCTCGATGACAGCTCGCCGTTTCTGCTCCGTCGGAGATCGGTTCTACACGGCAGCAACGTCGACCGTGGTCTGCTCGTTCGTCGCCGGCGTCACTCCTTTTTCTCTCTTCTTCTTTTCTTCTTCTTTCTTTCTTCTTCTTTCTTTCTTCTTCTTCTTCGCGTTTTCGCGAGAGCTGCGGGTCTGATCTGTTTTTATATTTCTGTGTTGACTTGAAAGTCAACCACCATATTCTTTGGCTTCTAATTTCCTCCTCAAAACTCTCAATAATTTCACTTACGCCCTATAAAATCTCATTCTCTTCCCTTAGCTTTTAGCTAAATCATACTATGACCACAATTTTAAATTTTATTTTCAACTTAGTCCCTTATTTCCTTAAAACTTACTCGATTTCATTTACCATTTTAACTTCCCGTTAAATCTTCAATTGAGTTTAAATCAAATCTTATGAGTTCTCTATGACCTTAAATCTTTCCATAAATCATTTAGAATCTCAAATAAATACTTAGGGACTATTCCTGATAAATCCGCACAATATAAAAATAGAGGGTTTACAAAATTAGTCAGGTTGACAAGGCGTTACCATTGGTTGTGAACTTTCGTTGGGCTAGACTGGATATTGGCCCAATCATGTGGGCTGCTATACTGGCGCTTGGCCTAACACCTATCTATTGGGTCTATGCTTGCTAATTTTTAGTCATCACAATCAATATACTACCGTTAAAATTGTGAATGTCATTTTTTAAAAATATTTTTATCAATAGCATTGATGATGAGTAGAATAGTATAAGAGAAGACTTAAAAGGCAACCCAATTAGGTTGGCACCCAAAAAACTTCTCATCCCTATGAGTTTCTACTACTTTTTAATGTTATTGTTATAAATAATTTATTTTAGAATTGAACCTCAAAACAATAAAATTGTTGCTCTTAGCCAGCAATTAATAAGCTGAAGATTTTCACTTGCTTTAGCCGGCAATTCCTCAAGGTATATAGGTAAATCAGATGCTTGTGTTAAGCCTATATAGTATATATGTATATACTCATTTTGGATCTTCGTAGAAATAAGATAGCATAAATAATTATTGCATAAAACAAGTGTGATTTACAAGAACATACTTAGTTTTCTAGCTTGTGTCATTATGAATTGCTTAAAAGACAAGTCAAGTCTGATATTGCAATGAAGATATTACTTATCAAGTCACATACATAATCAAGCTGAAGATTTTCAACTCCTCCAAATATTATAATATTGAAACAAATAAAATCTGCCGTTGTGCAATTTCTTTCTGCATTAACGTAAGCTACTACAGTTTCTTGTATTGAAAACTAAGCTACTCTTTGTCCTTGGTTTGCATTTTGGAAGTCACAAAAACATATTAATCAGCACAAATTATACAAGATATAGGGTAGGAGAAAAACAATCCTTTTACTTGAAATTAAACATTCTTTCTTAAAAAGCATTTATGAAATTTGTTCTTGAAAGCATTTAACATAAATGTTATCACTATTAATTTGAAACTGTTTTCGGTTTTACTTAAACGAAGGGGTGGAGAATAATTGCCTGACTTGGTGGTAAGCCAGACCCTGAATTCTACTCTCATTTGTGGATAATTTTTTCCTCACCTACTATCGGTTTTTTTCCCATTAGTTGTGGATTGCTCCCTTTTATTTTGGAAGTAGATTTTCGAACCGCGTTTTAAAATTAAATCACAATTGATTTCAGTTCTAGCCCGAATATGGTACTGGTACTTAAAAATAATAATAATAATAAATGAAGGTGTAGTCCCTGAGGTGTGAAAAAATAGGAAAAGAAAATAAAAAGACAAGTGTACGAAAAGGAGAAGGGGCCGGTATGGGCAGACCCAACAATAAGATTCTCAATATTCTCTCCATACATTGCTTTGATGGTGGCATGATCTGGCATCAAATCAAAAAGGAAAGGTTTCATAATATATATTTATATATAGTGGAATGTTAAATCATTTTTCTATTTGTGGTTTTGAATAATTGAAATAGGTGGTCCTGTTCTTGTAAAGCAAATTGATTCGAATTGAGTTGATTTTGCAGCTTTCAAGTGTCTCATTGAAAACCATATGAATAATGAGTGAGTGAAAAGTTGGTCATCTCATCTGATGGGTATTTGCCATCCAAAGCCTTTGGCTTCTTGTCATTTATATTTAGTGAAAGGAAATCAATTGATCATGTGTTTGAATTTTGATTATTATATTTGAGTGTAAGTTTGGCACTGACCGCTACCGGTTATTGACAGTGAACAATTCATAGATTAGAATGGACACATGAGAAATCAACCTTACCTCAGTTAAACTTATAAAGGCTATCAAGGTACAAAGAGAATATTAATTATAAACCAAGTCAATATAATTATTTGGAGAAGTTTGCACTGAAAATTCAAGTATTCCTGACGTAAGGAGACTACGATTTGTTCAACATTATAATCAAAACTTTAATATGAGATAATTTAAAAAAATAATAATAAAGAAGATTAACAAATTTTGTAAAAGGAATGTGCAATATTTTTAGGGGTGTTTGCTTTGCATTTTAGACTTAAGAGGATTGGCCGAGTTAAAAAAAAAAAAAGAAATCGATAAGAAAGGCAGCCATACCTAGAAAACATGAAGCATTAATTGATTCACACATTGAACTAATTAATGGTATATTGTTCTTATTTTTGAATTAATGGTATATTGTTCTGATGATGAATTATGTTCTAATTCAACAATTAATCACTGTAGCAGAAATATATACTTTATTCTTCATCAATATATTTCTATTTATTGTGAGGTTTTAAATCGAAAAATTTTCATCCTGGGCTTAATCACTGTTGGAAGCCATAATTAAATTTAAAGAGTTTCTTTGAAACTTGTGCTTGATATTTTTGCTAGTGATAATGGATCATTAATAGTATATTTCTGTGCGTCTCTTTTGCCTTCAGTTTCCTTTTGTCTGCAAAAAAATTCACACGAGGACAACAAGAATTATGATGTAATATGATGAGATTATGACATGTTAGGGTCAAAATTAGGGGCTCTTATTATTTTTGTCCCTCTCCAACGCTTTCATAATTTTTGCTTAAAAACATTGTTGTGAGTTCCATTTTTTTTTTTTTTTATTAAAAAAAAGGGAAGAACATTTCCTCTCTCACAACTCATTTTCGATCACCATCTCCAACTCATTGGAGCTTTCTCCACTTTTCCGGTCATCTTCTCTAGTGGACGAACGGACAGACAATTCTCTCTCTCTCTTTTTTTCTTCTTCTTTCTCGGTTTTACATATTTGCAATGAGGAGCTGAGTCACACTGCCATCAAGGAGGGTTAGTCATGCTCCTATTGAGAAGCGTGACTAGCTAACACTTCTTAATTGGGAATGTGATTGTCGCTCTTTATTAAGAAAGGCGAAGACACTCCTCCTCCTCAAAGGGGACCAACAAAAAGCCACCTTCGATAGAGGAGTGCCTACTCCTCCGGCAAGGAGCAGTGGCTATTTGAATAATAATTAAAGAAAATCGAAATTGCTTCCCACCAATAGTTAATTACTCATATGCTATTTTGAGTTTAAGTTTACTCGTATGTTATTTTGAGTTTAAGTTTAAGTGTTCTTTTAATCATTTTACATGATTGGAAAAATGATGATTTTACCATTCAACTGTTAAGTTAACCAGGTAACGGCTAATGACAGGGAAACTTTGCATAATTTTGACAAAAGATTTATCCAATTACAATTAAACTTAGACTCAGGAGGTTCGTGAAATTTACCCAATAATTAATACGCATATCTTTTTCTTTTTTCTTTTTTGAAGTAAATTAATACACATATCTTAACAAAAGTTAAATATGATACTTAATCATGAAAGCACTTGTACAACATCAAACAAGCCAATTATACTCAATTAATTACTCATATTTCATCTTCCAATCCTCCCTTAGGGAAGGAAAACTTGAGGGAGATCTAGCAGCCTCCTCTAGGCTAGTTTCAAAAGTTTGTTGGAGGATGTTGTTACTATCAGAGCTTTGGAACAATGATTTATATTAGTAGTTACAAGGGTAGACTTCATATTTAATTGATATTTGTCTATCTTTTTGTTAATTCTCTTGTTTATGATTAGTCTGCTAATTCTCTTGATTATGATCGAGTTTATTTTGAATGAGTATTCATAAAGCTTTAGTTAACTCTGAAATAAAAGAACTTGGTTTTTTAGAAAATATAAAGAAAAAATATATAGAGAAGCTAGAAAGACTTCTAGACATGAGTAGAAGTTCTGATAAAGAAGTTGATTTTGTTATTAGAGAACACAATATAGCCGAAAGAAGCTCCGAATATTTAGAAGTTTTAGGACAACACATAAAACAACTAGAAAACTGTAGTGATAAAAAATTCTCCAGTCCAAAATGAAAGCGCAAATCTTGTTATGATAGATTAGTCTAACATGTTGATCAATCCAGACTAATGACCCAATGCATGTTATAAGAGGATAGCCCAGCAACTTAGTTGATCTAGACCGAAGGTCTGATATTGATTGTTCTTAATGAATAAGGTTTAAATCAATTGTAACGGAAGTTACATTAATTCTGTAACCGACACATCATTAACCATAACATTAATTCTGTAACTGACATATCATTAATCATAATATTTATTCTGTAACCGATATATCATTAATCATGATATTTATTTTGTAACGGACATTACATTTATTCCACAATAAGTACCCATGACACATTTTCCATCTATAAATAGAGGCTTCATTTGAAGCTTATAGTCATCCCACCTCATTTGCTTATCTCTTGCAAGCCACTTGAGGTTTCTCCTTCTTCTCTCTTGTGTCTTTATTCTTCCACTCTAAATTTAGAGTTCTTGTGTGATAGATTCAGTGTAATGGCATAAATGTGCATGTCTAGGAAAGGTTATGGCTAAGAAAGACTTGATATTTAACTTGATCCATTGTGACCGACCTTTCTTTCTTGGAAACTTACCTGGTGTACTATTCATGATCTACTTACATTGTTCTATTATATGAGGTTTTACCCACTGATACTTAATATCTCAGTGTTTCTACTTTGTCTATTCTTCAGGTTAAGACGGTCAAGACTTCGATAGTCTTTCGTCATTCTCTTTTTTCGGCACACTCACTCCAGTCTGACTATGTTTTATAATTATTGTATTCTAGTATATTACGATCAATTTACTGACTTGAGCGTTAGAGTGTTTTCGGTCGACACCCCACCGGTGTCAATATCACTCGTGTTTTTTTAATTTGATTTGTGTAGGACACAGATTGCCAGGTTCCAAGAAAGTTGACCAATGAGACCCGTTTAAGGTCAACATATTGTAGAATTCACTCACTACAAAGACTATGGAACCAAGCTAGAAAACAAAATCAAAGAAGTAGATAATATCTTAGAAGAAATCTATGGTAAACACAAGACTAGAAATAACAAATAATATTATTAGAGAACCAAGTTTAGAAAAATATTGTCAATATATTAAAGAACTCCATACTAGAGAAAGAATAGAACTTTTAGAAAGAATTGATAGATTATGAGACAACAATAAAGTAAAAGAAAAATTAAGCATAAGAAAATATTTCATTGTAAGAAGAAATAAAATAATCCTTCAAAATGCAACAGAAAAAAGATTTAAGAAATAAACAAAAATAAACAATACTATTTTATATATGAATTTCAAAAAATTAGAATATTTGAATTTAGAGATAATAGAATATAAAAGATAAAAATAAACTTGCAAAATAAATTTAAAATTCATTGTAATATAGACCATCTTAATAATCAATATCAACATATTTCACATACTAGTGATAGCCAGCAAAATTTTATAGTAGATTTGATAATAAATTTAGGACAAAATCTAGAAGAGAATATAGAAAGAATTAATAAAAACCTAGAAAGTTTAGAACAAGTATTTGAAAATAATAAGATTAGTGTACTAAAAAGAAATTTAGATTATTTAAAAGAAACTCTTAGTAAATTTAGTAATCAAGTTAAAAAATTTCCTAATAAGAAAGAATTATAGAATTGATAAATCTAATAGACACTAGAACTCCTAAACCTATAGAATTAGAGATAATAACGCTTATAGAAGAACTACATCTAGAAGTAGAAATTATAAAAGAAACACAAAAGCAATTACAAAAACAATTAAATACAATTAGAAAAATAGTTAGTGAATGACTGTTCCTTTAAAAAATTCTTTAGAAGAATTAGCTCAAGAAATACCTAGTAAGGAATTTACGGGCATAAACAATTTTTAATTTAGTGACGATAGTAATAATATACTTCAAGGACAAAATAATACTACAATTAAGTTATTAGTAAAAAACTTTAATGAGCTTGAAGAATTAGAAAGGAAATTAAATAAAATTATTAAAGATAAAGAAGATAAATTAATAAACATAGAACAAAGTTCTAGCAAATGAGTAAAAATAGAAGATATATTAGAACAAAAAGTAATAATAAATGGAACTAAGAAGAAGATCTAGTGTAGAGCAATCTATTGCTGAAAGAGTTAGAAATATACTAAATTTTACTATTATAAGAAGTAAAGGAAAAGAAATTATTGAAAAACTGAAGACATTCTAGATGAAATAGATGCTAATAAGCTTTTAAAAGTAGGATTTCAACAAGTTGTAAAGAAAAATTTAAATAGTAAAGGAATTTTAAATACTTTTAAAAGTAGTTTATATATATATATATATATATATATATATAAAGATGAACTTAAATTAGCAGCAATAAATGAAAGAAAAGAAGTAACATTAATTAGTAACCAAAGTATGATGTAATTAAAGAACAATAAATTTTCTGATATTCATTTAGGAATAATTATAACTGCTATAATGAGTCAAACTAGAGAAGGCTTAGATACTAACACTCATTTATATTTATGTGATGGAAGATTTAATGATCATGAACAAGCTCAAATAGCTAACAGAAGTAGATCTTAGAAATAATCCGTAGAAGTAAGATGTATACCAAATATTGATATAGATATTAAAGAATTTTGTGAAAAAGTTAAACTTAGTATACAAACTAAAGGTTTTAATATAAATGCATCATATAAAAAACCTTAGGATAAAAATATTTCTTTTGGGAAGATGTTATAATAAATACCATAAAAAATTTAGATTCATTAGTAAAAGTATAGTTGAATATTTTTCTAGCTAATATGTAAAGATGCAAGTACCCAAAAAATTAACTAAGTCAATTAAATGACCTAGAATGGAATTTACATAGCCTAGAAGAAGAAAATATTATAGAAGTTCTTGAAACCAGTAGAATTTATATAAAAAGAAATAATCAAGTGGTACAAAAATTTGGAAATTATAAAAAATAAGGAATAATTGAAGAAGATGAAGAAGAATATGAAGGTGAAATAAATATATTAAATATAGAAAATTCTTTTGAAAACATTGATAAAAAGAGGACAATTATTAATAATAAAGATAAAATAATAAATGTAATATTTGAAAAACCTAAAGAGTGTTTAGAGGAAGAAATATTTAAAGAACTTTGTAATAATTTAGAACTATTAGAAGAAGAAGTAGAAGATATATTAATAAAAAATTTGGACTTCGAAAAAATAAAAGATAATTTAGAAGATATCCTCCAACAAACTTTTGAAATTTTCAAAGCTTCTAATAATTTTTTGAAATTGGTATTTCAAATCTTATACCGTCATAATTTCAAAGAATGCTTCTCAAAATATTTTCCTTTTCTAAAACACTTTTACAATCACTATAGGCAAAAGAAAATAGGAAAATTTCAGAGAAAAAACTTTAAAAACCAAGTCTACATTTTACTTAACTCTTGCATTTCAAAAGTATTAGACTAGAAAATTTTTTTCAAAAGTTAAGAGGAAGTTTTGCAGTGAAAATCTTTAATCAGAACTTAAAACAATATTTTATACTTTCGTTAATCAGGTTAGATTTCTTTGTCTCTTAAAATTAAATGAGGTTAAAGTAGAAAATTACTTGTTTGAGATATTGAGCTTGTTAAAAGCAAATGTTGTTTGCTAAAACTTTCTGAAAATGTTAGGGGGTATGGTAGAGAAAACAATTGTAAAGTTTATAGGATATGCTTGCAATATTGTGCCTCTCTTTTATTGATTTTTTATATATATACAAAAGCATAGATGATTACAATTAAAAAAACCTAATTTAGCTTCTGAAGTTTAAAGTAAAAAAAAAAAAAAAAAAAGCCTACAAAACAGATTTAATTACAAGTAAAAAAGTTTGCTACAAATTTTTTGCTACAAATTTATCTGTTTGTTGACAAATTTCCTTAATATTTCTGCTATTATCTTTATCTTCTAATTCTGTCTTTTTGTCTGCTTTAAGTCATTGCTTCTTATCTTCTTTTTCTACAAAAGTCTTTAGCTGTTTTTCTGCTTTTTAATCAATGCTTCTCATCTTCTTTTTCTGCAAAAGTTTTCAACTGTTTTTTCTACTTTTAATCAATATTTCTTATCTTCTTTATTTACTTTTACCATACACTTTGTCTTCTTTTATCTAGGTGTCTAAATTATGAAGGGTTTCTTCATTGAATGCTTAATCAATTTCTTCCATAATATTATCTTTTGTGAGAAAATAATAATCTTCTTTCTCTTTCTTGAATTTTTTGTAAGTATTTATCTATTTTAGTTCTAAAAAATATCCAAGGAATAGAGTATTGCAATCTTGATTCGTTTGACTATCCTTTTGAAAATATTGACATATGAGGAATTTGTCTAAGTAGTCAGGGTCTATACATATTTATGCAATTCTAATATTTATATGCTCTATACTTTTAAAGATATTTTACAGTAAATTTTTTAGATTTTGAAGGATTTCTTTCATTAATATATTGACTAGATTTTCATAAAGAAAAATTATAATATAATGATACGTGGAGAAAAAATAATTTGCTCTTTCAAGTTTACCTTCCCATTCATAGGGAATTGAATCTATTTCGAAACTAAAACTATGTCTTCCACCACACATATATATACATCTTTTTATTTTATTTGGTAAAAAAGAAATGTTTAATGTATTAGAAGTAAATATTTTTGCCCTTATTGGTTGTTAATGATATGTAAATTACCAAAACACTTTCATAAAATAATAAATTTATAAGTTAAATTGTTTAAAATATCTTTGAATATAAGTTATTAAATTACAATTTAAAATGTATAAAGTCATCGTTGATTGTCAGTTGATTAATAATTTGAATTTTTTTTAAGGGTTTTGGAAAAATTAGAGATAAAAAAAAATCTATTTTCAAAAGTATTTTAAAAACTTGATATTTTTTAAAATCTCGGGACTCAAATGAAGTTTTTCCATATTTTTATAAATAATATTAAAATATGTTATATGAAAACAATATCGGAAAGCACATGTATTTTTTTTCTTTTTTTTTTTTCATTAAAAGCACGTGTGTTTTAGTAGTTTTTTTTTTTTTTTTGAAACAGTGTTTTAGTAGTACTAGCAATGATATGGAATGCAACTGTTTGTGCAAGGGTAAAAGTGTCTTGTGGACACGACTATTTGGATAGTTTAGACTTTTTGACATGTATCAGAGAGTAGATCTTGCAAACAAACAGGTCTTAAATTTCTCGTGACAAACAAATAACATGGGAGCAGAAAACTCATAACCCAGACAGCTACTATAGTAATCCTTTCAAGGTAATCCTTTAATCGCTCTTGATTGTTTGATCAGATTTATTTATCAGTGATTTCGATTCGTCTTTGCAATGACATATAGTTGGCATTGAGGGTTTTAATTTAATCTCTCAAACGTGAAATGTTGATTCCTGTGTTGAATTAAGTACATAGACTGTCTTGATTACCGTAATTTTGTTACGGAGGTTGTTCGGTGGTTTATATCATTTCCTTGATTATGGGAGCAATGTTTATGAGCTTCGATTTCAACAATCATGAGGTGTATATCTTTCCCACAATTGACAAATTGGTTTGCTAAAATTAGGACTTTTTAATTTTGTTGTTTCTATCTGGAACGTTCGTGCTTTGAGATTTTCTTTCCCCTTAGTGATTAGAATGCTGATTTATATTATACATGAGTGATAATTTCTTGAGGTTGAGAAAATGTTGCATAAGAAGCAAAACTGCAAAAGTAGTCAAATTAATTTAATTTGGGACTGAGGGATGCCATTTTAATCTTAATGAAATTCAACAATTAGTCGTGGATTATAATGCCTGGAATTTGTTGCCTGATTAATCTCATCAAATACCTGGAGTTTGTTGCCTAATTAATCTCGTGAAATTTACAAGAAACGAAAAGCTCTTAACTTAATCTGGTAGAGCACAGAAAAGGTAATGAAAGACCAATGAGAATTGGGCGGAAGAAATTGGTGCTTACTGCTTAATAGGTGGTGCATATGTGAGATTGAAATTCATGGATAAATGGTGCTGGGTTGTTATTATGTTATTAATTTGTTAGAGCACTGTCAACAATCAATCTTTTTTAATTGGCTCATATGCCTTGCGCTTATGATGGTGATTAGTAGGAAAGGACTATCCGAGAAAGATTGGAGCAGTGTGGCAGCAGTGGCATGAAAGATTGTCCCTTATTCCAGTTTCGAAAACTCTGATTAGAAAGGCATTGTATGGTCTTTGAAGATGTTGGATGCTTATTTGAGTTGAAGATGGACCAGCTATTTCCCCCATTTGAGTTTTCTAGTTCTCTTCTAGAGTTTGTTGATCTTCTGTATTTTAGGTTATTAGTCTCTGTTTTTTATTCATTTTTGGTTCTTCTCTTCTATACTTTCTGTTTTTCTCTTTGGCTTTTTATCTTTCATTATTCATCTAAAAAATAAATAAATCAAATGAAGGAAACATAGTGAAGCCACTCAAAATTTTTCATAGTCTTTCAAACATAGACATGAAATATAACTCAAATTTAAAAAAAAAAATAAAAAAATAAAAAAGAATTCACTTAAGTAAGAGAGAAGAGGCAAGAATTTTAAACTTTCTGATGAGGACTACTAGACTAGTTCATGTTATGCCATGATTGTGGCACCCTGTTGTTAACTGTGGGCTTGGATTTTCTTCAAGATCTGCTGTTGAATATTATATATGCTAACAATTAACCAGCAATAGTTCTGGTGTTAAGTGTTGATTTGCATTCAACACTCTGCTTGTTCTTGTTCTTGTTTGTGGTTCGTTTTTAGCTTTGAACTTATTTTTTTATTTTTTTTCTGCATCTTCATCAAGAGTTATCTATGTTGCTGAAGAAAAGTAATGAAAAAACCCAATCTCGCGTTGTCTCACACCAACATTATCTCTTTGTGGCCTCCAAACTTAAGAAGCTTTCAGCCTCATGTTTTTCTTAATTCTATTTATCTTGCTCTTCTGAATATTATCTATTCACTTTCTCTGTCAAAGTAAGACAAAACTATTGAATAAACACCACCACTTTCTTCTTCCCTCCACCCCTCTCTCTTTTTCATGATTACTCTTATGTATTTATCTCAACCTGGTATTCTTTTAATCTTAATACCACTATATTATCAATTTTATCAAGTACTTGTGGACAGTTAATCCACTGTTCATTTAATTTCTATGCAATTTTGTGAGCTCTTAAAGCTTACTCATGGCAAAATGATGATTGCGTTCAGTTGAGTTGTGAGACTGGAAGTTAGAGCCATTAACATAGGGGAAAGTAGGCAATCTGGCATAGAGACACAGTACCTTCTATGTAGGTATTTAGAGAGAAATGCACCAAACACAGCCATTGCTTGATCTTGTTGGTTCTTTCTTCTGTTTTTTTTTTATTCCTTCTGCATGGGTTATTTGATACTACATTGCTATTTATTTTGTTGGCCAAAAAAGTTATTAAGTTTGATAATTGAAGGAACGCACCATACACAACCAGAAGCAGTGAGTTGGGTGGGGAAAAATACCAGGAGTGACCAGAGCTGGGGCTGGGGATGAAATCCCTGGTTCAGCTCCACTCTGTCCTGTTGTCATCTCTATTTGATTATTACATAAGACTATTTTAAATTGTCTTCTTTTGAACATAAAATATGTTAGCTGATTAGCACTCTTTTTAGTTGTTTGCAAGTTCAGGTTTTAAAAGAGTCTTTGCTGTTTGTGTCTGCTTTCTTTCTGACTCTCATCAATCCATTTGTGATTTGTGCTTGGGTATGGAGGCACTTGAATTACTAGCATTAATGATAAGTTGAAGTTTGTGCTTATGTGAAGGAAGCTATACTTTCTATAAAGATGGATTTCTGATGCTACCATTTGCCCATAAAATATACTCGGATCTTATAGTTAAGCTTTCTTTTAAACCCTCTACCTTCAGAAGAGGGATAGGAAGACCGGTTGTCTTTTTATAGTGTGTTCCCACTGTGTTGTTCCTCTCCTTGCTCATCTTTTCACTAATTATTTGTATATGTCCATTATATTTTACATATATGGTTTCTTAAGGAGGAAAAAGCAAAATATAAAGAGTGAATAAAATTTCTGTATTTGTTTTTAGTTTAGCACAACTACTTACACGGTTCTTTATAGCTATTCTGCCTAGGGTTCGTATAATGGGTGATTTTACCATTAATATCAGTGCCAACCTTGTCAATCGACTTGCTGAGGATGGTGAGAAGTTGAAGGAGAAAACAAAGAAAACTAAAACAAAGATATCACAGGAGCCTCAACAGCCCCAAAGTAAGGTAAAGCAGAAGCAAGTATTTGATGATCCTAATTCACGGAAGGGGCCGGCAGCTCCAGGATGGCCAGTTCCGTCTCCATTGTTCCTGCCAGTTTCCCCATCTGCACAGTTGGTGGAGTTGGATGCAATTCGATCGGTCCTTAAAGAGAGTGAGAGGGTTTTGGAAAAATTAAACAGACAGGAGCAGAACATGGTGCAGGAAGTGACAGAGAGAGCTAAAACTCTTCAAGATCAGGAGTTTAAGCTTCCCTACCAGAAGTCTTTGCCCTGCCTGGCCGAGAAGGAAGCCTGTGAGGCATGTTACAAGGAATCTGTCAAGGACCCTCTCAAATGTCAATGTCTGCTTAGAAATTATGCAGATTGTTCTCGGAAAGCTAGGCAACTAGTGAGTTCAGCAAATTAGTGTACTCGAGGGAGGTTTTCAAGTCAAATTGACTGCAATCTAATTGCCAGTTTGAGTTAAGCTAGGATTTTTGCAGGGAAAATAAATCAAACACTAATTGTTCACACCATGAATAAATTGCATGCTGAGTTCTCATGGTGACATTCCAAAGGTTTTGTTCTGTGCATACATGAACTGTTTTGATGTACGTTGACATTGTTTCCACCAATCAAACTTTCAAGAATTTGAACCTTGTGTTCATTATTTGATGCCAAACTTGTCTCTGAAACATGTATATACAATTAAATTCCAAGAATAAACTGTATCCCTGATATCATAAACGACTACATGTCAATGCCGTTGTTAAAATACTTATTTTGCACCTAATCGTATCATGTGAAGATGCTTACTAAAGAATGAATTGATCATGGTTCATGTTGAAACTTGGTCCCAGAATGGTGGGTGAATGAAAAGTTTATTGACGTACAGCTCTGATGTTAAATGAAGTAGTGATCATTCAGTTCTAATTGCTGAACAATGTGAAGTGGGTATATAGAAATCTCAAGTAAATTTTACTGGATTAAATTTTAATATAATGTAGAGAATAAGAGCAATTGTATGTCAAAAGTGGAAATTGTCCAGGTGCTCAAACTTGTGTCGGCCTGTACCAATGATGTGTAAGATGATGCTCAAAAATGCTTTCTAATTGCAGTTGGGCAGATGATGAGTCTTGTTGGAAAAGATGCGTCGAGTACCCTTCTTTTCTCTGAAAAATGTGAGGAATGTCGCTTTCGGATAAGCAGCCAGCCAATGCCATCGCACACATTATTATCATGTTATTGACTGTGAAAGAGCACTAATTTTATTGCTTTATTCATAATGATGATCTTAGAATTTAGAAATTGGTTTTTTTCAAATGGCTTGTGATTTCATCATATCTTAACATAGATTTATGAGTTTGTAATAACAGAACTTTCATAAGTCGAGTTCATTATTATTTTTGTTTTTATTTTTCAAAATAATTATTATTTTTATTTTTATTATTCGTGTAATATGACAAAATAAACTTGTTGTATGTTTCTAATCTAAATTATTAGTGAGATAATTGTATGCTTAACCATATTGTTTCACTGTAACTCTTTTAAAATTAAAGTTATATGAATTAATTTTGTCAGATGTTTTGAAGTGTTAGTTCTTTCAAGTTGTGTCATAACTTAAGTAGATATTCACCTAATGACATTGGCAATCTTTGGGACAAATATATTGCCCCAAGATTGTGCCATGACTAAAATTGATAGCAGGCGGATGATATTGGTGACCATTGCATAACTGAATTTGATAGCGGTCAAATGACATTGGTACCCGTTGGGATACAGAAAGTGATTGATTGAATCCTTGAATATGAGCATGTGATATTTAATACTGAAAAGAAACTGGAAATTAATTTTGGAGGCATTACAGAAAGAAGTTGAAAAAAAAAAATGTTGAAAACGAAAAAAATCAGAAGAAATTATTTTAGTTTTATATATTCTGACATGCTTACATGCGTCGAATTATCAGCGGAGGAGATGCTATGCTGATATGCATCCGATGCATCCTAAAGTTGTTCTTAGTGAAACCATTAGACGATTTCCACGTTAACTCCTCGTTAGCGAGTTACTGCCTTTTATGGTCAAGAGGACTATTAATTAATCGCCGTGGTTTTTCATTTCCTCGGTTCCACCCTGCACTTGCCGATCGCCGATCCTATATCCAGGCCACTCCAATTTTTTCCGCTTCCAACTACTTACAACAACCATTTTTTATCAGAACAGATACCCCATTTCATTTTTGTACCTTTGTTTTAAATTTTTCCTTGGTATTTGTTTGTTTTATTAACTTTTGTTTGTTTTGTTTGTTTGAAGGTTTTAACATGTTGTTTTAGCCTAATTATTGTATTAGTATCGTGTTCTTGATCATATTCCTGAAAATTAATGTTGATGCCATTGATGCTTTTATTCAAACAATAAATTTTTAGTTATTGGTTAGAAGATTAAAATAAAAAAAAAAGTGGTTTTTTAAATGATAAAATTTCAATAAATAGGAATTAAAAAAAGCTCAAAACATTGATAAGAGAGGAGAAATTTATTATGTGTCATAGTTGCTTATAATACTAAACTGGTTAAATATCTGCTTCATATATTTTTTGCCTGTACTTGATGACGATGATGTTACTGAATTGACAATATGGGTCAGCTCAAGTTAATTCGCGTCCTGTATTGCACATATGACAGCAAAATTTTGCGAAATGATAGTATGATACCTAATCTGATTTGTTGATGCATATCTCCTCAAACAGTAGGGATTCCAATGAGATTCTCCCTTTTATAAATAAGTTTTGTTCATTTTCTTTCATTGCTTGTTGCTTGTTGGCTGAGAGAAATATAAAAGATACTGGCATTCTACATGATACAAAAACACAGCATTTATTTTTGCCGCCTAGGGTCTGAGCATGGACATCGACTTTCACCAAATGGCTTATGATTGGCAGAATTTGTGCAAGTCTAGTCACCAGTCACCACTTGGAGTGATGTTTACAACAGCGATTCATTATTTTTACGTTGACAATAAATTTGCCATCAAGAAAGTCCATTTCTTTTTCATTTATTTATAAAGATACCACCTAAATCCACATGCGTTCATTTGGGAAGTAGCCCACTAGCGCCAAGCCACCAACATAACAGAGGGTGCCAAATACTTCTTTTAATTATTTCTATTTGTGGACAGTTTTTTCCGGATGATTTTTTGTTTTTTAAATTGTTACATTCAATTTTGCGAAGGTGATATTTAATTACTTACAATGTGAATTTTTCTAATAACTCATCATGTTAGGAGAATCAAACATCTGATAAATAATCGATCATTAACACAATGCGATATTCATTTTAAGAAAAGTCAAAATATTATTCATAGAAGGGAGGATTTTGCATATCTCTATTTAGCATTCACTAAGATGACGGAAATTCAGTTTAACCAAGTATATTTTATAAGTTTGAGTGGGTAGTTTTCTATTTCTATTATAAATGTTATTGAACTTCTGGATTATGAGAATAGATATCCAAATCGTGTAATTAGTGATGAGTTTATCTGAATAATTTTTTCTTCTTATTATGAGAGTTGTTATCTCTTGATTATGAAAATAGATATTTAGACCGTGTAAATAGTGATTAACCTGTATAATTCATTTCTTATTATAAAAGTTGTCTCTCTACTATGAGAGTAGGTATCCAAATTGTGCAAATAATAATTAATCTCATCAGGTCCTAAAAGATATTTTACAAATTTCTTAAATGTTTGATTTTTTTTGGGGCCCCAAATTTCTTAAATGTCCAATATTTTTGTGGTATGCAAGATTTTTTAAAGGTTTAATACTTAAAAGGGCCCAAAGTTGAATATATAAATTCTTGGCCTAAAATTTATTTCCCTTTGTAGGCCCAAATATGAAAACACATTAGAGCATCTCAAAGGAACCCTCTAAATTTTAGTTAAATTTTAGCTGAACTAATAAGAAAACTATTATAGCTAACAACTTTTGATTGAATCACTCCAACTATTCTCTCTATTTTGATTAAACAAGTGTAAAAAGTCATGCAAACTTATTTTTTTTAAAAAAAATGTTTGGTTGATCACAAATTAATATTAAAATAATAGAATAAAAAGTTTGGTTAGGGTTTCAGGCTCTTTATATTTGGTTAGGTGGTTCAACTTTTTTAAAATAGTTTTAGCTAAGGACAATAAACAACTAGTATGGTTATAGATGCTCTTATAACTTTATCTAAATCATAAAATCTCCATTAAGTTTTTATTTATTTTTTTAAGAGCTATTATTATTTTCTCTCCTAACGATTAATAAATAGCTATTTTTCTTCTTATTGATTCAAGAAACATAATTTTATCCATACTTTTAACTTGAATTAATATTATTTCAGGGGATTTTTGACCTTTTTAAAATTATCTAGAGGAAAAATAATAATTCATCAATTGTTAGAAGAAAAATGATAATAAATCTTTTTTTTTTAAATAAGAGTAAAGAAAACACTACAGGCAGCTATCACAAAAATATGATTCATAATAAATTTGTTTATTTATCTATGAATGTTTTTGTCTTATGATATCATTTTTTTTAATAAATTATTATTTACACATAAAAAATATGATAGAAAAATTTTGAGACATTTGATTTCTTAAAAAAAAAAAAATTTGATAGGTACAAAGGGATCTATTTTAGATTTTTGCATTAGACTTCTAACAGTCAAGATCAGTTTCCATAGTTGTTGTTTCTAGATTACGAAAGTTAATATTTGGACTATATAAAAGTGATTGATCTTAATAGATTTTAATAAATTTTTTATCTATCCCATATCAATTAAAAAAAAAAAACTTCAATTCAATGAATAATATTATATAGGTTTGATTACCTTACCCAACCACTAATATTATTCATCAACTGTAGTTATAAGATTGACTTCAATAACTACTCTCATAATCAATATAAAAGTTATAATTGAGGTGTAATATTAGTAATTGGTTAAGATAGTTAAATATAATATTATAACATACAACCTACCACAAACTTAACAGCTCCAATAAAATCCCTCTTTAGCCCCATTGAGTACGAATGTCCAACGAGACAGTTAAAAATTGTAACATGAAAATCGCTACCTTGCACTCTCGTGAGTGGTGGGTTCTGTTTGAGCACTCTCATGAAAATCACTACCCTGCACTCGCACAAGATAGTTTCAGCACTCCTCTCACTTAAGTGTGGGTTTTAGCCTCGCTTCTCAATTTATGCAAGTTTGTACTTAATCGTATTTTAGAGTATATATCAAAAAGTCTCAAATATAATATCCTTACTTATAATGTATACTTATAAAAAAAAAAAAAAATCATCACCCATGTTCTTGAATCACTATTTATTATTAGTGCTTTAAATATAATTCGGTCTCAATCAAAGAAGTTGAAAGTGTGCCCACTGTCTATAGCCCTTAAAAGGGATAATCCTAATTTCCCTCATGTAGTTTCTGAAAATCCTATTTTACCCATTCTGTTAACTCTGTTAGTGAGAGTTGATTTCTGACTATAATGGTAAGCGAAAAGACCAAACTGCCCCTCAACACTGTAACCGTCCAGAACACCATCATTATCCAACCCAGACACATTCATTCATATATATTCAACCAAACCATCATCAATGGCAACAACAACATAACACAAACAACATCATCAGAAAAACACAACAGCAACATAACAAAAAAAAAACCAAAACCAAAAAAAATTCTGGGTTGGGTTTCCGATGCTGAAAACTCTAGAAATCCTTGGGTTTTCAGCATTGGAAATCCAGAGATTTCTAGGTTTTCGCATCAAAAACCCATCTACGAGTTTCCAGAGTGGGCATCCAGAGATCTTTGGGTTTCCAGCGTCGGAAACCCATAGATTTATGGGTTTTCGATGCGGAAACCCAGAGATGTTGCGGAAACCCAGATCCGATTTGGGTTTTCGACTTGGAAACCCATATTCTATCTAGGTTTCCGTGGAAACCCAAACCCAATTTGGGTACTGCCGAGAGAGAAGAAGAAAAAGAGAGTGGAGATTTTTTTTAATTTTAAACTTTTTTTAATAATTTTGATCACCACCATGTATTTTAAAGATGGACGGTGGTGATTTTTTTCAATTTTTTAAATATTAAATTATTATTTTATTAAATATTTATATTTTTTGTATTTTATTTCACTTGGACAGTTTTGTCCTTCCATACTAACGGTCAACTGTTGACTTTTAACGTCCAAATTGACGGTAAGAGGTTTTTTGGATATTTTAATAAACTACAGGGGTTTTTTTTATCCATTTTGTAAATCAAGAGGGTTATTAGTGATTTTTTAAAATAAAGGGAGATTCTGACTATTTTATCAAACTACAGGGGGGAAATTGGGATTATCCCCCCTTCCCTTAAAATAACTACGTGTACGTAGAAAGAAAGCAAAATTCATATATTAATAGTTGAAATCAGAATTTCTCAAAAAATATGCCACCACATACAATGATTTCAAGATCAGAGATTACCTTTGCTCATGCTGGGGCCACAAATACGAAAGATGCTGTATTGTCTTTTCCTCCCAAGGTGTGTTAAATATTATCTTTGATTTCCACGTCCGATCATTATGTGTCCAAACACGATGTCACGAATCTCAGCTTCCCTTCAACATCTTCAAAGCTCCCTCTTCAACACCCTGAAGACGACAGACGAAAGATTACTTTTCACTTGCTGCGCTATTTTTGCAGTGTTATGGTGCACATGGATGCACACCAAGTCGAAGAAAACCGGCTCTCCGCCGTACCCACCAGGCCCCCGGGGCCTCCCGTTGCTCGGCAGCCTCCCCTTTCTCGACCCTGAGCTCCACACCCACTTCGCTACCTTGGCTCGTCATCACGGCCCCATTTTCAAGCTCTGTCTCGGCAACAAGCTCGGCGTGGTAGTCAGCTCCTCTGCTCTGGCTCGCCAAGTCCTCAAAGACCACGACACCACTTTCGCCAACCGTGACGTGCCCGTCGCCGGCCTGGCCGTCAGCTACGGAGGCCGTGACATAGTTTGGAACCCGTATGGGCCGGAGTGGAGGATGCTGAGGAAGGTTTGTGTCCTCAAAATGCTCAGCAACAATACATTGGACTCGGTGTACGGTCTCCGGCGCCGCCAACTCCGGGAAACAGTCGGTTACATTTACGGTCGGGTCGGGTTGGAGGTGAATATTGGTGAACAGATGTTCTTGACTATATTGAACGTGATTACAAACATGTTATGGGGTGGCACGGTCCACGGTAATGAGAGAGCTAGTTTGGGTGCTGAGTTTCGACAAGTGGTATCTGAGATAACTGAATTGCTAGGGACACCGAATCTGTCGGATTTTTATCCCGGTTTGGCCCGATTTGATTTACAACGGGTAGTGAAGAAGATGAATGGGTTGGCCAAGAAGTTTGATAAGATCTTTGATGTGATGATTAATCAACGGCTGAGAATTGATGGAGATGGTCGGAACAAAGCTGGGGATAAAGAGTGTAAAGATTTTTTGCAGTTCTTGCTGAAGTTGAAGGATGAACGCGATTCCCAGACACCTCTGACCATGACCCATGTGAAAGCCCTGCTTATGGTACGTTTTCTTTTTCTTTTTTTTTTTTTTTCCTGCATAAATGACTTCAATTTATAGATCAAATGCGTTTGTTTGACAAACTAAACAATTACTATGTTATTACTCATCAAGTTTATAAATAATTGCTTTGATTAAAGAAACAAGAGATTTGAAGGGACACCGTGGAACCTAACATATTTGGAGACCCAGTGCGAAAAATCAGAATGATCCCCTTTGTTCATATAAATAATTTTTTAAAACTATATAATTACACGGATCGGTCGTGCCTCCCGTACATGCTAGGGCTGCCCTGGAAGGGAAAAAAGTACAATCTTTGAAGGTGATCTGATGAGATCTCTTATTGGCTAAGAAGTGATAGAACTCCAATCCAATGGACTTATTTGCAAGGCAAGCCTTCTGTTGTTAACAGTATTAATTTGTTCCGTTGGGAACAGGTTGATTGTTGGATGATATCATCTTTTTGACTAATGAAATATTACCATCCAAAAATGTTTTCATTATCTCCATTTATTTTTGGTATTTATATAAAAAATTAAATCTCATTTTTATTTGGTACACTATTTAAAATTTTAAAATTATCATTAAATATACACATCATCCCTTAATAGAAACGATTAAATATTTCTCTTAACACTAAAATGTTAAAGATTAAAGTCTCATTCTTGTTTATTAAAACACAATATATGAGTGTGAGTCTTCTCTTAATAGGAGTTGTCATCTCCCGATTGTAGGAGTCGTTATTCGGATTGCACTATCAGTAATCGATCTCGATTGAAGGTGTGAGTGTGAGTGTGAATCTTCTCTTAGTAAGAGTTATCATCTCCTGATTGTGGGAATAATCATCCTACCTGTCGATCTCGATAAGTCTCGATGGTCTTCTATCTCTACAGGTCTCAACTATCAGTGATCGATTTTTATAGATTTTGATAGTCTTCTATTGAAGGTGTGAGTGTGAATCTTTTTTTATAAAAGTTGTCATCTCTCGATTATGAGAATAATCATCTAAGCCTATCGATCTCAGTAAGTCCCGATAGTCTTCTATCTTTACAAGTCTCAGCTATCAGTGATCGATTTTTATAGATTTCGATAGTTTTTGAATTCATAAGACGTCAGTGTTAAAAAAAAAATATTATCTTTAAATATGGTAAGTAACGGAGTACATGTCTTTTTCTTTCTTTCTGCGCACCCATTTTTCCACCTTCCACGCTAAAAAAAATCTAGGTGAGGAGCCTGGCAATGACTAACAGGTCAAAGACTCAAGACACATTCTTCTTCTTTCTTTTCTGCGCACCCATTTTTGTACTCTCCACGCTCAAAAAAATCTAGGTGAAGAACCTAGTAATGGATAATGGGTCAAAATTTAGGTTACAACGCAGTTTTAAGGGTTGAATTTACTTTTTATTATTTTCAAAGGCCAAAATTTCTTTCCTTGCTCAAATTTACAAACAATGGCAACCAGCTGGTTTTGATTATCTTCATTTTGAAGGCTAGCTAACATTTGTTCTATCTCGAAGCAATAGAACCATAGATTCAACAACATTAAACCCAAGTAAATTCTTTACATAGAATCGAAACTGTCTTTGACAAGTACAAAAAAAAAAACAAGCAACTTACTTTTTTTATTTCTTTCTTTTTAAAGGACAATATTTAGTTCAATAAAAAAGCGATGCAAATTTATGTGTATTTAAAATTCATTAAATTAATTCTTTATTCAATCAATTCGTTGATTATATATGAAATTTATATTTCCTTATTGTTTTACTAATTTTGCTGTTGCATATAATATTAGAGTTTGTAATAGATTAAGTATACATTATGAGTGTAGAAAATAAAATTTGATTTCGCTCCAAAGTGAGTTGGTGAAGTGGCCACCAACCCACCTACCTCATCGCATGTAGTAGGTTCGAGCGTCTATCACGTGAAATATGACAATTTTCCTTCTAAAACTATGGGTCAACCTCTTCCGTCTTCTGAAAGCAGTTTTTCGGATTACACGATAGAGTTTTATCCCAGTTAAGTTTTGACAGCTGTTTGACCTGATTTCAGAGGATCCAAAAAAATAATAAAATAAAATTTGATTTCAATCTTGCAATTTATCCTTTTAAGTAATTATATATATATATATAAATGTTTTTAAAATGATATAGAATTTCATTAAAATATGGGTGCAGTGAAAATTTATTGTTTTTCCTTTTTTTGGTAATACAGCCACCCTTTTGTAATTATATTTGAAGACAGAATATTGAACATGGTGTAATGCAATGTGTGGACAGGACATGGTGGTGGGTGGGAGTGACACATCGTCAAATTCAATTGAATTTGCCATGGCTGAAATCATGAACAATCCGGAGGTAATGAAAAGAGCGCAACAAGAATTGGATGAAGTGGTTGGCAAAGACAAGATAGTAGAAGAGTCTCACATTCACAAACTCCCCTATTTGTATGCTGTAATGAAAGAGGTACTGCGTTTGCACCCGGCCCTGCCCCTGTTAGTTCCTCATTGTCCTAGCGAAAATTGCACTGTTGGAGGCTATACCATTCCAAAGGGTGCTCGAGTGTTTGTCAACGTCTGGGCCGTACATAGGGACCCTTCGGTTTGGGAAAATCCTTTGGAATTCAATCCAGAGAGGTTCTTGAATACTAAATGGGACTACAGTGGAAGTGATCTCCGTTACTTTCCATTTGGGTCTGGAAGGAGAATTTGTGCAGGCATAGCAATGGCTGAGAGAATGTTCATGTATTCACTGGCTACACTATTGCATTCTTTTTATTGGAACTTGCCAGCGGGAGAGAAATTGGACTTTACAGAGAAGTTTGGAATTGTTTTGAAGTTAAAACCACCTCTGGTGGCAATCCCAACGCCAAGGTTATCTGATCCAGCACTCTATGAGTAGAACGCGTTGGGAACATTGGGGAATCAAATACACGAAATAAGTTTTCTAAATTAGCTCTTATGTGCTCTGTGGTTTAATTTATTATGCACTGTAATAAGCTGCTACATGTGCTCAATGTCTTAGTCTATTACAAGCTAAGAAACAAGTTTTCATGGCTGGTCAATTTATAGTTAAATTATACTTCTTTTATACTTGATAGTCACTCCATTGTTGGCAACTTGGCATGGTGGCAACTTCAGCATAGAATTATCATAATGATATAATAAATTAATTAGTAATTATTATGTAAATTATGAGACGATATAAAGAATATAATGGTTTCACATCATTAACCACGTCTATTATGATAAAAATACAGTTACTTTGTATAGTAATATTATTCCAAAAATAATTACATAGTAACATACTAATTGAGAGCTTTTAAGGCCGCGTTTGTAATTAAATATAATTTCTCATGTATGTGTTCAGTAATCTAACAAGTAAAAACATCATATACGGATAATTCGTAATTCTATTGTTTTCTCGCCAATTAGGACTAAATAAGATTCAACCAAACTTCAATTTGGCCATATGCTTATAAAAATATTTTATTTAAATTGTTTTCTTCTTATCTTTTGATATGTAGTGGTTCTCTTTTGTCACTATTGATCTTTATGTATGATTTTGTTACATTTCGATTAGGAAAAAAGTTTTTCTTTTTTTGAAAGACACTTCTTCATATTTCTTGAAACAAAACATAACAATCATCAAGAGCCAAATTTTTAGATAAACTGATCTTTGTTTTTCCTCTTCTTCTTAATTTTTTTTCATATCTGGTTTTATATATATTCACTATGATATCATTACAAATTGAAAATTAGTAGCAAATAAAAACAATCTTGTTATTTGATCTAAGAAAGTTATGATAAAATTAATAAGACAAAATCTACAAATAAATTTAGAAGAAGAGGCATTCAATTAGGTCTCTGAAATTTGTTACAACTAAAATTGATAGGCTTTATGTACTCAGAAGAAAAAAAAAGAAAACGGATAATTTTAAAAGTAACATAGCTAAATGGCTAGTCGGGAGAATTTCCTCTTCGGGGACTGTGAGAATTTAGAAATTTATTAATATGTACTTGAAGGCAAAAAATTAAAAATAGTCTTTTGAACTATTGAATTTATCTAGCTTAAATAGTTTTTATAATTAAACCTTTTAGCAACATCATTTATTTGCAAATTAACAGTTAATTTTGTGTGTGAACTACCTTGTTTTATTTTTAAACTAGTTTTAATTTGTTGGCGAACAACAATGATTAAAGAATTTATTTTATAGTACGATGTTAATTTCAAAATTCACTTTATAATTTTAGCCTTGTATGTTCGAAGTTTTAGTAGGTACCTAACGGAAGCTTGGATCTTTGTTCTTACTCTTGATTTATTTCAGTATTTGACTTGACAGTAAAGAGAGAACCGTGAAGATAACTCTCTTATTTATTATTATTATTTATTCATCTACATAGCAACATATAAGTAATAAATAATGGCAATAGTATTTGCTTGATTCAATGCCATTTGGCCTCTGTTCCATTGGAAACCTTGGATCTTGGCTCTCGGTATATTTTAAACTCTGATTTGACTCTCAACTAAGCAAAAGAAACTGATTTTTTTTTTCAGTTTGACAATTAATTGTTTATTCATATACCTAGCAACATATAAGTAATAAATGACGGCCGGCAACACTTGCTTCATTCAACGGCGTTTGACGATTATTTTTCATTTTTTATTGAAACAGTTTGACGATCAATTTTATTGCCACTATTTGTTGTAAACAAGAACCCTTATAAAATTACAATGTCATTGTGTGACATGCATTTTTTAATGTACACTACCTGCAGAACTACAATTAATGAATCTTTTATATCAGTTCATGTGATGCTTGTTCAAGGAAAGAGAAACGCATATGGACTTTTTTGCAAAGCTAAAATGAATTATTCTCACTTAAAACAAAAAATAATCATCTCACCACAAAATGTGAAGTCATTTTAAGATCGGAATTGACATCTCTTTCTAAGGGAGGCCAATATAGCAGAGTTTTCTAGATGTAGTGCACATGAATCATTAAGAAACCCCAATTTAACCAGATGGTGGTATGACTTTATACTAAATCTAGACATTTGCAATCAATTAGGAAAATCTATAGGAATTCAGTCCACAGAGAGGTTCTTGAATGGTAAAATGGGATTATAGTGGAAGTGACGTACACTTCAATTGTTTTCCATTTGGGTCTTGAGGAAGAATGTGTGCAGGCACATCGATGGCTCAGATGTTTATGTATGCTATCGCGACTATACTTTGGCATTCATTCGACTGGATATTGCTCGAGGGTGAGAAAGAAAATCTTAGAGAAGTTTGGAATTGTTCTGAAGTTAAGGACTCCTATTGTGGCAATCCCAACGCCTAAGTTATCTGATCAAAACTATATGAGTGAGTGGAGGCGTCGACAAGTTCTAGTTGACCAAATCATAGGACTCTCTTCAATTTGAAAACTACTTGTATAAGGGTCCATGCATACTTGGAAAGGGACCAGATGAGGTTGATTATATATAAAACAAATAAAATAAAGATGAGACTGGCCGGACCTCACCACCATCGTTAGCTTCCTTCTAGGCAACGTAGGACGGTGGATGTTTCTTTTTGTTTTTCTTTATTTGTTTTGTTTTATTTTTATTTTTCCCTGTAAATTTTTAATTTTTATTCTAAATTTGCATATAAGCATTTTACACCCTTCAAATGTAGACTACAGTTAAATGCAGTGATTTTAGTGTTGAACAATTTTGTTGTGTCTAACCCAAAACTAGTAAGTCTGTATAATTTCCCGGCCCTTGTTCATATGTGTCGTATGACATGTGCAATATAATTTTTAAACTGAAAACTAGGTGCCACGGCCACAGCATACGTTAACACCGAGAGAGATATTAACAACAAAGGTGAAATAGAAACCAATACGGCATGCAATAAAAAACAAAACAATAATATATAAAATTTACGTGAAAAAATTTCAAATCAGAAAAAAGAAAACCTTAGGTAAAGGAAGAGAAATCTGCTAGATCAAAGATGAGTATAAAGAGCAGTGTTTAAGACAGCTACAAACATAACCGCTCGCCCTAATGTTAATACATTATATATATATATATATATATATATATAGTACAAGAAACCCCTAGCTCAAGATAATAAGTAAATTAATGAGCCGAATCAGAATAAATCCATAGAGGTCTGATCCCTTTGCTACCACCACGGATCCCAACAAATTTCATATTTATTATTCAATCATAACTGTCACACCGTGAGCTCTTCAAGCTTGATCAAATAGAATTCGAGTCTCCGAACCTTAACAAAAGGGAATTTGCTTGAGAGTTTCGAAATGCACAACAAACAAACATATGTGGTTTATCTGTAATTCTTAAAGACTAGTCTGTTTGGACACACATTAGCATCAACATTTTATTTTACTCCTCCACAGACATCACCACACCCGGATCCTTATCAGACATCAACATCCGTGTTTTACTTGTTTTAAATAAACTTATATCCAATCATGTAGAAACTCCATTCTTCTCTCTACTTCTAGAAGTTAATAACATAATTCATTAATTTGGACCTAGACAATAATGATAAATGATTTACCATTGGTCACATTAAAAGATACCCTTTTTACTCCTACCACAGCATAGAAGATACCTTCTTGTCTCCACTCAACATTGAGATAGATGCCATGGCCGCTATAAAGTTGTAACAAACATATTTCATAATTGCAATCAACCCTCCATTTCCAACACGCCATGAAACTCTTCTCACTCTCAAGTTCCCTTCAAAATCTTCATAATTCTTCATATAACATAACCGAAATAAAAAATGATGGAGCTTCCATCATAATTTTGACTCTCTGCACTGTTTTTGCTATAGTCTGGTACACATGGATGTATACAAAATCCAAAAATGAAAAGCCACCATCCCCACCAAGCCCCCCAGGTCTGCCGTTGGTCGGAAACCTTCCCTTTCTCGAGCCGGAGCTTCACACTTACTTCGCTGAATTGGGCCGTAGATACGGCCCAATCATCAAGCTCCGTCTTGGTAAGACAATCGGCATCGTGGTGACCTCCGCTGATGCAGCCCGTGAAGTGCTTAAAGATCATGATATCATTTTTGCCAACCGTGATATACCAGCTGTCGCCAAGGCAACATCTTACGGTCCATATAACATAGTATCCGCCCCATACGGGCCCCAGTTGAGAATGTTGAGGAAGGTTTGTGTGGTCAAAATGCTTAGCAACGCCACCTTAGACACCGTGTACTGGCTCCGCCGCCGTGAGCTTCGAGACACCGTGAAGTATTTTTATAGCCGGGTTGGGACACCCATCAACGTCGGTGAACAGATGTTCTTGACAATATTGAACGTGATTACTAGCATGTTATGGGGTGGGACGGTCCATGGTAGTGAGAGAGCTAATTTAGGTGCGGAATTCAGACAGGTCATATCGGAGATAACGGAGCTGTTGGCGACGCCGAACGTGTCGGATTTTTTTCCGATTTTGGCGCCGTTTGATTTGCAAGGTGTGGTGAAGAAAATGAGGAGGTTGTCGTTGAAGTTTGAGAAGATCTTTGAAATGGTGATTGAGGAACGGGTGAAGATGATGGATGGAGGGAGAGATAGTGGGGAGGAGTGCAAAGACTTTTTGGAGTTTTTATTGCGGTTAAAAGATGAACGTGATTCCAAGACTCCCTTGACTATGATGCATGTGAAAGCGTTGCTCATGGTATGATGTTTTCTGTTTCATAATATATTGTCTTACTAGAGATGAAATCTCACATTTTATCCTAAAATATAAGATATAGATAGTTTTCTATAAATTTAATTTTCATTTCTTCACCGTAAAAAAATAATAATAATAACAACAACAATTATACCATGATTAATTATATTGTCTTATTAGGATTGAAATATCACATTTTATCCTCAAATATATGGTGTTGGTAGTATTCTATAAATTTAATCCTCCCTTTCTTACCATAAAAAAATAATAATAACAATAACAACAATTATACCATGATTAATTATGTTTTAAAAAAAAATAATAACAACAACAACCATATATACCATCATTAATTATGTGAATTAGTTAAATGGAGAGAATTGTATATTAATCCTATTGTGTCACCATTAGTAGTTTCATATGAAGGTTGAAATTGAGAAAAAAAAAATGGTCTCTTATTATTTATGTATAAAAACAAAATTTATATTATATTAATGTAACAAAGCCTAGCCTAAGCTTTGGAAGAAACTTAAGAGTTTGGCGCATTATTCATCTTTCGTTTAAATTAGATCATATGACATAGAAGTAATCAAGCTGAAAAGAAAACACACACACACACACATATATATATATGATTTTGTTTAAATGAAGGATGCATGGTACATCTACGCTGTAAGACTTTCTCCTAGATTGATGATGTTTGAATGAGTGTAACATCTTCCATTGATTATGACTAAATTAAAGATCTAGAAACTATGAAACATCTTGATTAATATGTTGGTATATAGTCATGTACACAGCAAGGCAAATTGTCTTTCAATGTTTCTAGTTACCAAAATGCAAAATAATTTGAAATTTTTTGTTTTCTGGTCAATATGACTAGAAAAATAAAAGGATTAGTATTTTTCTGGGGTTATTTATTTATTTATTTTGAAGTGAGTTATGTCTCATTTATTTTATAGTACTTAAATTTAAAAATTAAAATTTTAACTTAGAAGTGCACTAAAACATATGGTCATATATAAGCAAGACGTGTTGCACTCTAATACTCTATCCAACACCAACAAAGTTAAAAGCTAAAAAAATTGATTATGACACTTGAGGCACTTGATTGACATATAGTGCGCGGTACTGTAATATGTTGATAGGATATGGTGGTGGGTGGGAGTGACACATCCTCAAATTCAATCGAGTTTGCCATGGCTGAAATGATGAACAAACCAGAGGTAATGAGAAAAGCACAGCAAGAATTGGACGAAGTGGTTGGCAAGGACAAGACAGTAGAAGAGTCTCACATTCACAAACTCCCCTATTTGTATGCTGTAATGAAAGAGGTGCTGCGTTTGCACCCAGCCCTGCCCCTGTTAGTCCCCCATTCTCCTAGCGAAAATTGCATTGTTGGAGGCTATACCATTCCAAAGGGTGCTCGAGTGTTTGTCAATGTGTGGTCAATACACAGAGATCCTTCTGCTTGGGAAAATCCTTTGGAATTCGATCCTGAGAGGTTCTCAAATGGTAAATGGGACTATAGTGGGAGTGACCTAAGTTATTTTCCATTTGGGTCCGGACGAAGAATGTGTGCAGGCTTATCAATGGCTGAAAGAATGTTCATGTATTCTATTGCTACACTTTTGCATTCCTTCGATTGGAAATCGCCGGAGGGAGAGAGAGTGGATCTTAGAGAGAAGTTTGGAATTGTTCTCAAGCTAAAGAATCCCCTTGTGGCAATCCCAACACCAAGATTATCTGATCCAGAATTATATGAGTGAGTACGAAAGCAGGCTGCATTATATGCACATACATGAAATATGCTATATGTATAAAAATAAAAAGATCCTTGTTCAATTAATTTGGCATCGCTTCGAAGAAGACTGGGTTGTAAGTTCATGTCTGTATTTAATGAACATATTTTCTAATTTTTAAGGAGTGATTCTTTAGACAAATCTTAATATATCTTTTAATACTATGCTCTATTGATGAATTTTATTTCGATAACAACTTAATCCTTAACCACATTGACCTCTGATTCCTACAAGTTTCATGATGGCCAATACATACATCAAAGGACAATCTGTGGCAACACCAATTTTTATTCGAGATTTGCCCTTCTATTCATGCGAGACAAATGTCTTAATTAATTATTTTGAGAGTAGTAATACAATACCTTATATGAATTTGTAACTCAATTCACATTCACATAGGAAAAACATTCTCACTTTCTACCATTCCTTATTTAGTGTGGGTTTACTCTCTCTCTCTCTGCTCATTTAAGGAGTTATTTAATAACTGTTATGGTCTAAATTATTTCTTAAAAATGACGTCGGGAGAGCTTGAAAATTATAAATACACTTGTAATATCAAAATATATATATGTAAACAAAATAAAATATGAAGAAGATTTTCTAGTAGTAACTCACAAGCTCATCATTAGCCATCTTTATTTCAGCCCACGATTATAAATGCAAAACTTGACAAGCAATAGTCATAGAAGCTGGTTATAATTGCATGTAGTCGCAACAGCCTACAACTTAATTCAACTCCTCCGCCTTATGAGGCTGCTACATCTGGCCGCAGAGGTCAAGAAACGCAGCTGTATGCAATCATAGAAAATATGCGCGCGGGACACCGTATCAGCATTCTTCAACACCTAGAATCCTATTCTCGTCTAGGCCTGGAACTAGAGGACAATTTTTACTTGTCAAAGAAATATCTTCTTTCAGTAGATAGGACACTTCCACTATTTAGATGCATGAATAACTTCAAGGGGAAACTTTATTTTAGTCCCTAAAGTTTGGCGAAATATCAAAATTTTAAACATCTATTGGAAACAGCTCTTTTAATCCCTAACTTTTCTAAAACTCTTCAAAATAGTCCAAACCGTTGATCAACTAACGGTCAACAGTAACAGAAGGCTTGGATGAAAAGGGTAAAATGGTATTTTCATATAAGATGCTAAAATTGTGACACGTGGACGGCTGAGATTTTAATCTTATAAAACATTTAAAATAATTTAAAAAATCGAAAATTATTTATAAAAAAAATTGGAAAAACTGAAAAAAAATATTTGGCAACTTTTTTTTTTTTAAATCTGGATTTAAACACATGGTTTGAACCAGAATATGTAAATTCAAATCCTCAAAAAAATTTATCAAAAAATACAAAAACAAAATACTCAACAGATTGATCAAACCACAAATCATAACAAACACTCAACAGATTCATCAAACCCCAACATCAACCCTAAACACCAACTGTCAAACCCCAACATCAACCTAAAAACTAACCACAAACATCAACCACAAACACCAGAGATCAACCCAGAACCAGTCTTTGGTTCTGGGTTCGATCAACCTAGAACCAGAGACACTGGTTCTGGTATCAACCCAAAACTAGAGTCTGGTTCTGGGTCGAACCTAGAACCAGATACCTCTCTGGTTCTAGGTTCGAACCCAGAACCGTCACGGTTCTGTGTTCGAACCCAGAACCAGCGAACCCAGATCTGGTTCTGGGTTCGATCATCGAACCCAGAACCGTCGCTGGTTCTGGGTTCGGTGGAACCCAGAACCAGCGACTGGTTCTTGGTTCGGTGGAACCCAGAACCAGCGACTGGTTCTTGGTTCGGTGGAACCCAGAACCAGCGACGGTTCTGGGTTCCATCGAACCCAGAACCAGATCTGGTTCTGGGTAAAAGAGAGGAAAGGGAGACGAAGAAGGAGAAGAAGAAGAAGAAGAAGAGAGGAGAGAATGGAAGAGATGAAGAAGAAAAGAGAGAAAAAGATGATGTGGAGAAAAAAAGAGAGAAAAATGGTGTGATAATTTTTTTTATTATTATTAATTATTTTTCTTTTTTTAATTAAATAAAAAACTTTTGATTATATATTAATTAATTTATTTTTATTTAATTAGGGGCAAATGAGTCATTTTGCTTTTTCCATCTCTTTTAACTGACGGTTTAGATTATTTTGAAGAGTGTTGGAAAAGTTAGAGATTAAAAGAGCTGTTTTCAATAGATGTTTAAAATTTTGATATTTCGTCAAACCTTAGAGACTAAAATGAAGTTTCCCCTAACTTCAAAGGGACAGAAAATTCTCAGGCAACTCGTGCTCTTCTTATTTTGTTTTATTTTACTTATTACTCGTGAATATATTACACACCTTGTAGTTTGAAATTATACTGTAGATATTTGAACTCATGCTCCTTTTTTTTTATTTGAACTCATACCGTGTAGCTTGAACTCAGTGTTTTTTTTTTCTCAATATATTTTTTTATTATATGTATTACAAATATATTATATCATGAGAATTTTTTTTTAATTTTTTAATTTTATTTATTATACATATCACGATTATATTATATATTATATAGTTCATCGGAATGAAAGCTTTAAAGGTTTAAAACTGAAGCTCTCAAAAGCCAAAAAAGGTTTATATCACATTAAGAACTTATCTTTAATAAACACAGATCGAACTATGACCGTTTAATCAGATGGGTCAAACTCTAATGAGCTAGGAATCACCGCCACCAACAGCCATCTGCGACAGCTCGTGCTCTTAATGTCAAAGAAAACTGCATTCCGTTGATTTGTTTAACCAAATATTGTCCACTAGAACCTTATCTTCGTCTAGACTAGGAGTGGGAATATAGGACAATTTCAAAAGTCAATCGTGGAAGGAGAGAGGTTATGTGACCACCTAAGAGATGAGTTCTATTCTACTACGTCTTTGCAAGTAGTATCCATCAACTTTTGATAAGCATTTATATTTTCATCAACGGAATCAAACCTCGCGTGTCTTTGGATTTTGATATTCTCTAAAGGTTAAAATTATAGTATACTTTGATCAGAGATAGAATAATGTGGAGCAAGGTATTTCGTATTTGGTCTCTATGGTGCGATCCCACCGATGAAAATCCCAAAAATTTCATGGCAATTATTACTTGTTTAGTTGCAATATCCGCTGCGATCTGGTTGTTGTTGAGTCTCAAAAAATGGAAAAACACAGTTGCTGCTCCTCTGCCGCCGGGTCCTCGTGGCTTGCCAATAGTCGGGTATCTTCCGTTTCTCGGTACCCATCTTTACAAGACATTCACAAAATTAGCTGGGGTCTACGGTCCTATTTACAAGCTCTGGCTTGGAAGCAAATTATGTATAGTGGTGAGCTCACCATCACTAATCAAGGAACTGGTTCGTGACCAAGATACAATATTCGCTAACCGTGACCCGCCCATCGCTGCACTAATTTCCACACATGGTGGTAACGACATCGCTTGGTGCCCATATGGTCTTGAGTGGAAAAAGATGCGCAAATTATTCGTGAGCAAGATGATGAGTAATGCGAGCCTTGATGCTAGTTACACTCTAAGAAAGCAAGAGATTAGAAACATTATAAGAGATGTTTATAAGAGAAGTGGCAAGCCCTTAGACATAGGTGAATTGTCAGTTTCAGCCTCGATCAATGTAGTTCAAAACATGTTGTGGGGTTGCACGCTTGAAGTCGAGAAGGGGACTAATCTTGGTGTAGAGCTTCGAGCCTTGTTTGCAGAACTCATGGTTTTACTTGGAGCTCTAAATATTTCAGACATCTTTCCGGTGCTTTCAAGGTTTGATATATAAGGTATAGCAAAGCGCGCAAAGGAAATTTCCTTTCAATTTGAAAAGGTTATTGATTGTGCTACTGAAAGGTATAAGAATATGGTTTCGATCAAAGGATTGGTGAATAATGATGGAAAAAAGGACTTTTTGCAAATTCTCTTGGAGCTTAAAGAGAATGAAGATACCGGAACATCATTTACCACGACGCAACTTAAGGCCATGGTTAGGGTATGGATCCTATTTTTTGCAACCATAGTCTTGGGTATGTGTGGCCTAATTCCATAACATTTCTTGTTAGTGCTCAACTGATGTTGTTTGTTTGTTTAATCATTCAAGTATTAAACTTGTCATGCATATGTTTTTTTTAGTGGAAAAGGAGATTAAATTTAGAGAAAATTATTTATATTTTGTGTTTTTAAACAAAGATGAGGTTTGAATCCTTGACCTATTGAGATCAAAGAAAATACTTAACCATTCCTACTAAGGGTGGTGTGAAGAAGAATTGTCAATTTATTAATTACTATTTTTTTTTTTCCACAGGATATAATGTTAGGTGGAGCTGACACCACCACAACCATGGTGGAATGGACTATGGCAGAGTTGATGCAACATCTAGAAGTAATGAAGAAGGTTCAAGAAGAACTGACTGAAGTTGTGGGGATAAACAACTCCATCGAAGAATCTCACTTGCCCAAATTAAGATATTTATATGTTGTTGTGAAGGAGACCATGCGTTTGCACTCGGCCTTGCCTCTACTAGTACCTCGTTCTCCAAGTCAAACTACCATTGTTGGTGGTTATACAATACCCAAAGGTGCAAGGATCATGCTGAATGTTTGGGCTATTCATAGGAATCCTCAACTTTGGCACAATCATTTGGAATCTCAACCTGAAAGGTTTTTAAACAGTCCTGAAAAGTTTGATTATTTAGGTAATAACTTTCAATATATGCCTTTTGGTTTTGGTAAGAGGATCTGTGTTGGGATTCCCCTTGCAGAGAGGATGTTGATGTTTGTATTGGCTTCATTGTTGCACTCTTTTGAGTGGAAATTACCTGACAACACGGAATTGGACTTATCTGACAAATTTGGGATTGTTATAAAGAAATTGAAGCCTTTGGTTGTTATTTCCACTCCAAGACTATATAATTTAGAACTCTACTAATAAGATGCAAGATATTTAAGTATTTGCCTCCATAGTTGAGAACTCTACTATATATTGTGTAGCTATGTTAATATATATTTCATTCCCAAAATGCACTTTTGGGAGTGAAACATCTTAATGAACAAGAAGACTTTTAGGGGTTGTTTGTTTTTTTGTCTGAAAATTGAACAATGCTACTGAAGATTAAAGACTAAATAGTGCTGAAATCTTAAATTTGAATGACATATTTGTTTTTTGTTCCATTACCTCTAAATATATAGTGATCTTATTTATTTTTTTAAAATTAAAATTATCTGAAAACTAGTATTTGATATTTATATCTTTTTGTTATTAGTTGTTATGTAACTTCATTTAATATAATACAAATAATTATAATAAATTATTTAACAAATACTAAAACACTTTTATGTATTATTAATAATATTTTTATTCATAATTAAAGTATGATTAATTATTATAATAAAGTATTTTTTTATAAATTATATATACATAAATAAATTATTATAGTAAAGTAAATTAAATTTATATATTTAAATAAAAATAAATAAAATATTCTTAAGTTGAATTACTATTATTATAATAAAAGTTAAAATTATAAAGTAATATATCGTTTAGATTTAAAATAAATTTATATAATGTAAAGTTTGTACAAATTTGGAAATATGTTATTTTGGAAATGATGGATTTGGAATAATATATTTAAAATGTCATTAAGTGATTTGACATTCAAATAAAAGTTACAAATTATAATTTTTTTATTTTAGTGGTTTTTTTTTTAATGGTTTTAAGTGATTTGACTATTAAAAACAAACAAAAATTACTTAATCTGCATATTTCAGACTCATTACGTGAAAAGTAATAAAAACAAACGATTCCTTTGACATACAACACAACCACTTTTATTGGCATATGTTGGCATCATTAATGATAAGGTTTGAATATTTTATTCTTATAATCAAAAGAAAACATTATGTCTATTAAAAGATGGTGGTAACGACATCGCTTGGTGCCTAGCTATATGGTCCTGAGTGGAAAAAGATGCGCAAATTGTTGGTCAGCAAGATGATGAGTAATGCAAGCCTTGATGCTAGTTACACTCTAAGAAAGCAAGAGATTAGAAACATTATAAGAGATGTTTATAAGAAAAGTGGCATGCCCTTCAACATAGGTGAATTTTCAGTTTCAACCTCGATCAATAAAGTTCAAAACATGTAGTGGGGTTGCACGCTTGAAGTCGAGACGGGGACTAATCTTGGTGTAGAGCTTCGAGCTTTGTCTGTAGAACTCATGGCTTTACTTGGAGCTCTAAATAATTCAGACATCTTTCCGGTGCTTTCAAGGTTTGATATACGAGGTATAGCAAAGCGCATAAAGGAAATTTCCTTATAGTAAGAAAAGATTATCGATTGTGCTATCGAAAAATATAAGAATATGGTTACGATTGGAGGAGTGGGGAATAATGATGAAAAAAAGGACTTTTTGCAAATTCTCTTGGAGCTTAAGGAGAATGAAGATAGTGCAACATCATTTACCTTGGCCCAACTTAAGGCCAGGGTCACAGTCACAGTATGGATCATATCTTCTGCAACCATAGTCCCGGGTACCTACGTAAAATATGTGTGGCCCAAATCCATGAACATTTATTGTTAGTGCTAAAGAGATATTGTTTGTTGATTTAATTGTTTAAGCATAAAATTTGTCACGCTTATTAATTATTATTTTTTCATTTTTTTTTTTGTTGTTTCATAGGATATAATAATACGTGGAACTGACACCACCACGACCATGGTGGAATGGACTATGGTGGAATTGATGCAGCATCCAGAAGTAATGAAGAAGGTTCAAGACGAACTGACTAAAGTTGTGGTGATAAACGACTCCGTCGAAGAATCTCACCTGCCCAAATTACGATATTTAGATGTTATTGTGAAAGAGACCATGTGTTTGCACTCGGTCTTGCCTCTACTAATATCTCGCTCTCCAAGTCAAACTATCGTTGTTGGTGGCTACACAATACTCAAAGGTGCAAGGATCATACTGAATGTTTGGGCTACTCATAGGGATCCTCAACTTTGGCATAATCGTTTGAAATTTTTATCTGAAAGGTTCTTAAACGTTTCTAAAAATTTTGATTATTTAGATAATAATTTTCGATATATGTCTTTTGGTTCTGGTAGGAGGATCTGTGCTAGGATTCCCCTAGCGGAGAGGATGTTGATGTTTGTATTGGCTTCATTGATGCACTCCTTTGGCTTCATTCAATAATTTAATACTCTTTATTTACTATGTTATCTTCTACGTGATTTAAAAGATCAAAATAATACTACAAAACTTTCAAATACACCTTCTCATATGTAGTGTTGAGAGACTTGACATGTGGAATAGACCTGATACAATTCATATTGTGGGGTTGCACTCTTCAAGGTGAGAATATGACTGATCTTGGGGCTGAGCTTCAAGAGATGTTTGAAGAAGTCATGGCACTCTTGGGAGCACCAAATATTTCAGATATCTTTCCAGTGCTTTCAAGGTTCGACATACAAGGAATAGCAAAACGAACAAAGAAAATTGCCATAACTTTTGAAAATATTGTTGATACTGCAATTGAACGGTGTAAAAATATGGCTACTAATGTAGAAGTGGTAAATAACGATGGAAGGAAGGACTTCTTGCAAATTGATCTTTCTTGAGCTTAAGAAGCACGAGGACAGTGTAACAGCATTTGCAATGACTCAACTGAAGGCCGCGTTCATGGTATGTTTACTTTCTTCTGCTTCCATAATTTATGTACCTAGCTAAGAGAAATTTGCATGGCATAATGCTATATATGTGATTTTTCTTTTATTTGTATTTTAAAATACCACATACCATAAAGGTGATTTGAACTTGAGATAGTGTCAAGCTAAATAGCGCTCTTTGCCACCAAATTATATTGGTCATGTGTGTGTGTATCTCTCTCTCTCTCTATATATAATGATTTTATCATTAGTACCTTTTAATTTTAAAAGTTAAAACAAATCAATCAAATTTACCTATTGCATTTGAATTAAATAGAAAAGAGAATTTATTTTAAGGGAGAGAATGCAATTGACGAATTTGATTAGTTCATCCTATCTTTTTAGAGTTAGGAGACACTGATGGTAAAATCAATATATATAGTAATTCTATGGTCAGTATCTCTTAACTTTAATAAGTTATTAAGACAAACCAATCAAATTCATACATTACATTTGAATTGAATAGGAGAGATAATATAATGGATGAATTTGATTGGTTCATCCTAATTTTTTAAAGTTGGTACTCTCTCTCTCTCTCTCTCTATATATATATATATAAGTGAGGAAGAATTAAATTCAAAGAAAATTATTTATAACTTGTGTTTTAGAATAAGGGTGAGACTTAAACTCTTGACCTCTTAGAATTAAGGGAAGTGCTCAACCACTTTTACTAAAAAGTGGTTAGTGGTAAATGTATAATTTTTTTTAGAAATTTAAAAATGAGATTTTTTTTTTTTAACAAGAAAAATAGATAGAGTTTTAAAAACCAAAATTAGCTTTTCAACATCACAATATTCACGAACTATAGTTTGTGAATGAAGGCCGCATAGTATGATTTTTTATGATCCTTTATTCGCTAATTATAGTTTACAAAGACTGATGCTGGAAAAACTCATTTAAGTTTTTCAATAATAATTTTAAAACTCATTCATTTTTTATTGCTATTTCACACGATTTTTACTTACAAAATTTGTTACTTTATTTATTTTATTGTTTGAACATAAAGTATTTCACATACATCTTTTTTTTTCTTTTTCTTTTTTTTTTAATATGTATAATAAGTTCTTTATTTTTTCTTTAATGTGGGACATGATAGATAATAGGTGGAACTGATGAATGGACAATGGCGGAGTTCACGCATCATCGAAAAGTTATGAAGAAAGTTCAAGAAGAACTGACTGAAGTTGTGAGAATAGATAGCTTGGTGGAAGAGTTTCATTTACCCAAATTACGTTATTTAATTGCTGTTGTGAAAGAGACACTGCGTTTGCACCAAGCCATACCTCTACTAACACGGTGTTGTCCAAGCTGATCTGCTATTATCGGTGGGTATACAATACCCAAAGTGCAACGGTCGTGTTGAATGTTTGGGCTATTCATATGGATCCTTGACTTTGGGACAATTCCTTGTAATTTTGACCAAAAAGGTTCTTAAACAATTCAGGAGATTTTGATTTTTGAGGCAATAACTTTCAGTATATGTCATTTGGTTTTGGTAGGAGGGTGTCTGCTGGGATTCCTCTTGGAGAGAGGATGCTCGCCTCACTACTTTATACCTTTGAATGGAAACTGCCATGTGACGCAAAACTGGATTAATCTGACAAAGGGGGTATTGTTCAAAAGAAATTGAAGCTTTTGGTCGTTATTCCGACGCCAAGACTATCGACTTTAGAACTCTACTAATGAGATGCAAGATATTGTAGTATTTTCCTTTTTAATAACTGATAATATGCGGTTTCCTTGATCTAACTACTTAAAGATTCAAGTTTTACCCTTATAATAAAACACAAAGTAACGGTATTTTTCTCTGAATTTAATGTCCTCTCCCTCACCATTTAAAAAAAAAAAGTAATAATTTTAATAATAATGTTTTTCTAGTGACCTTAAGCTGGTTGAGACGTTCTAATTGTGCCATTATCTCCAACATAATGTTGTGTTTATATCACATATCATATACAAAATCAGTTTTTTTTTTTTTTTTAAATGAAAAAATATGTTCTAAGCCTTCGACAAGAATTATAATTTATGTTATGTGTGGTTGGCGTACGTTGCTACATCAGTATAGTAAATTTTAGAAAAAGTACGTAATTGCCAACTAGAATAACCGGAGAGCAATTTAATCACTAAAAAAAAATGACCAGTTACATCTGCCGGGTCAAATGAACTTACGGAGCAACTCCCGCGGGCCAATGTTAATTAAGGATAGTTCGTCATCTAATTTGTTGTAACATATTTTATTTGAATTACTGTACACTACACTTCATCCATCCCGGATATTCTTGCTATTTGAAAGTATAATTTCATGTTGAAAATGGGTTTTGTACGTGGTTCTCAAGGAGCTATCCCAGCAATACTGAGAATGAGAAAGGGTTAAATTTAAAAGTGATTTTAACTTCTTTAATTTCGAATTTGGAGCGATATGGGTCCTCTGGGATGCCAAGAAATCAAGGAAAACTCTAGCTCCATTGCTGCCAGGCCCCACGGTGGCTTCACAGCCTGGCAGGGCTGTATGCCTTTCTTATCATTTCTATAAGCGTTATAAAAAAATTTTCCTAAATTTGTCGTCGACAGAAAACCTGATTAGCTAATTTATAAATATAGTATCTATAATATATATTAAAAATTTAATCTATAATTATAAATTAATTTATCATATTATTTAAATAATAAATTTAAAAATTTGTTTGACTGGTGTAGCATTACCCATTTTCATTAGTTGTTTTAATTCTTGAACACGTAAAATGTATAGTACTATGGTGAGGTAACAACCACTGGCTAATTAAATAAGTGTTGCGTGATCTGAATAAAATATTTGCGGATGGTGACCCACCAATTGTTACAATGTCCCTTTTGTATCATTTCTGTTTGAAGTTCAGCAAATACATCCGCATAAATATTTTTGGTAAACAGTAAAATAGGAAATAATGAAAAATAGAAAGTGAAATGTCATAATACTTAATATAAATCAGACTATGTATTGTGTTAAACGTGTTAATGTTGTTAGAATGGTTTATTTATTAGTTTTATTAAGTTTAAATCTTTATTTGTGATGTATTGATGGTCAATAATTAGTATAATGTTAGATTTTTTAAATTTTTTATTCAAATTTATATCAAAATTAAATGACATATGAGTTATCAATATATATGATAATTAATATGATATTAATAACTTATATATCATGTTATTTGGACATAAATTTAAATAAAAATTATAGAAAGTCTAGCATTATTTTTACAATTATTAAGGATATTTTGAAACTGATAGAGATATTTTTATCACTTTTTTTAACGGTGAGCAATTAAACCAATCATGCATTGAGTATTAGAGTTAAGAGTGGCAATATCACTACCCCTCAAAAGTTTATGTCCACCTCTTCTTGTTCGTGTACCATATTAATTTTTTAAAATAATCTTTTGTTTTTTTTTTAAAGCACGCCCCACCCTAGACCATATATGGCCTTTCAGCTTAAAAACCGTCTCCATTTCTGTCTTCACCATATGCATAACAACCGGACGCAACATGTTCATAGGGAGTAGATTCCCTTTCTCAAGCATCGGTCTAAGCATACTTGAATGGGCATTTGAGCTCTTGCTAATGAGAGGGATAACTTGGTTAAAAATCAGGCTTAAGTAAATCTGATTTTTCTTTCAAGATCACAAAAACCAAATCAGATGCTTTCTTCAACCAGTGAGGCTCAGATGAGTAAGACAATGCAGCAATAAATCTATTCACAACATAATCCTCAGGAAAAGCGTACAATCTTTTAAAATCATTGAAAGTTTCCCATGCTTCATCCAAATGATGACTTTCAAAGCACCATCATGCTTTCTCAACAGAACTCCTTGCGAGGTAACATCTCAGCATAATTATTCCTGCCGAACATCACCCGTACAAAAGAACTGGGGATTCAAAACTGAGACTGTTTCCGAAATGTACCTCACACTCAAAACCTACCGAAACTATAGTTAACAAAAACAGGCTTCTGAATCGAAGAAGTCGCAAGGAACCCCAAAGAACAGCTCTTGAAAAAGCACGACTCTTGAAAAAGCACGAACGCAGAAGTATCCTTCTTGTCAACATTAGTGCCATTGAACCACACCATCGTAACATCAACACGTGTATTTTTTTATTATAATATTAATAATTTGATTTAAAGATAATATTCGGATTTTAAAATATATATAAATTTGGGGTGTACATACGAATTTAAGGAGGTGAAAATATCGCCACTCTATGACCAAATGGATTTTATGCTCAAGTGTTTGTCAATGTGTAGTCAATAGATAGAGATCCTTCTGTTTGGAAAAATCCTTTGGAAGTCGATCTTGAGAGGTTCTCAAACGGTAAATGGGACTATAGTGGAAGTGACCTAAGTTGTTTTCCATTTGGGTCCGGACGAAAGAATGTGTGCAGGCTTAGCAATGGCTGAGAGAATGTTCATGTATTCTATTGCTACACTTTTTCATTCCTTCTATAGGAAATTGCCGGAGGGAGAGAAAGTTGATCTTAGAGAGAAGTTTGGAATTGTTCTCAAGTTAAAGAATCCCCTTGTGGCAATCCCAACACCAAGATTATCTGATCTAGCAATATATGAGTGAGTTCGGAAGCAGGCTGCATTATTTGCACATACATGAAACATGTATAAAAAGATCCTTGTTCAATTACTTTAGCATCGCTTTGAAGAAGACTAGATTGTAAGTTCATGTCTATAGTTTGGACTTATTTTCTGATTTTTAATGAGTGATTCTGTAGATAAATCTCAAAATACCTTTTAGTACTTTGTACTTTATTGGTAAATTTTATTTTAATAACAATTTAATCCTTAACCACATTGACCCATAATTCCTATAAGTTTCATGACGATCAGCACATTAATAGACAATTTGTGGCAACAACACCATTTTTTATTAGGGATTTATCCTTATATTGATGGAAAACATATGTGTTAATTAATTATTTTGAGATATACCGATAGGAGATATATGTGTTAATTAATTATTTTTATATGAATTTGTAATTCAAGTCACTTTCAGATGGAAAAAAACATTCGCATTTTCTAACATCATTAATGATAAATACAAATATATACCACGTTAACAAAATATGAAGAAGAGTTTTTTATTATGTATAATTGCATGTTGTCGCAACAGCCTACAACTTAATTCAACTCCACCGCATTATGGGGCTGCTATATCTGGCTGGCCTCAGAAGTCAAAAAACGCAGCTCTATGCAATCCTGGAAAATACTCGCGCCGGGCACCATGTTGGCATTCTTCAACACCTAGAATGCTATCCTCGTCTAGGCCTGGAACTAGAGGACAATTTTTACCTGTCAAAGAAATATCTTTTTTCAGTAGAGAGACAGACACTTCCACTTGTTTCTCGCATGAATAATTTCGAAAGGACAGAAAATTCTCAGACGACTCGCGCTCTTAAACGTTTTAAAAAAACTGCATTCTGTTGATTTGTTTAACCAAATGTGGCCCACTAGAACCTGATCTTCGTCTAGAAGTGGAAATATAAGGACAATTTCAAAAGTCAATCGTGGAAACAGAGAGGTTACGTGACCGCCTAAGAGATGAGTTCAAGTGTACTACGTCTTTGCAACTAGTATTCATCAACTTTTGATAAAAGTATATGTTTTCATCGACGGCAATCAAACTTCATGTGTCTCAGAATTTTCACCTTCTCTAAAGGCTAAAATTATAGCTTACTTTCGATCAGAGATAGACTAATGTGGAGCAAGGTATTTCATATTTGGTCTCTATGGTGCGATTCCATCGATGAAAATCCCAAAAATTTCATGGCAATGATCACTTGTTTAGTTGCAATATCTGCTGTGATCTGGTTGTTGTTGAGTCTCAAAAAATGGAAAAACACAGTTGCTGCTCCTCTGCCGCCAGGTTCTCTTGGCTTGCCAATACTCGGGTATCTTCCATTTCTCGGTACCCATCTTCACAAGACATTCACAAAATTAGCTGGGGTCTACGGTCCTATTTACAAGCTCTGGCTTGGAAGCAAATTATGTATAGCGGTGAGCTCACCATCACTAATCAAGGAACTAGTTCGTGATCAAGATACAATATTCGCTAACCGTGACCGGCCCATCGCTACACTGATTTACACACATGGTGGTAACGACATCGGATGGTGCCCATATGGTCCTGAGTGGAAAAAGATGAGCAAATTATTCGTGAGCAAGATGATGAGTAATGCGAGCCTTGATGCTAGTTACACACTAAGAAAGCAAGAGATTAGAAACATTATAAGAGATGTTTATAAGAGAAGTGGCAAGCCCGTAGACATAGGTAAATTATCAGTTTCAGCCTCGATCAATGTAGTTCAAAACATCTTGTGGGGTTGCACGCTTGAAGTCAAGAAGGGGACTAATCTTGGTGTAGAGCTTCGAGCTTCGTTTGTAGAACTCATGGTTTTACTTGGAGCTCCAAACATTTCAGACATCTTTCCGGTGCTTTCAAGGTTTGATATACAAGGTATAGTAAAGCGCACAAAGGAAAGTTCCTTACGGTTTGAAAAGACTATCGATTGTGCTATCAAAAGGTATAAGAATGCGGTTACGATTAGATGAGTGGGGGAATAATGATGGGAAAAATGACTTCTTACAAATTCTCTTGGAGCGTAAGGAGAATGAAGATAGTGCAACATCATTAACCACGGCCCAACTTAAGGTCATGGTCATGGTAGGGATCCTATTTTCCGCAACCATAGTCCCGAGTACCTAAGTAAAATGCGTGTGGCCTAATTTCATGAACATTTGTTAGTGCTAAAGTGATATTGTTTGTTGATTTAATTATGTAATCATTAAATTTGTCAAGCTTATTAATTAATACCTTCTTTTTTGTTTTTCTAACAGGATATGATAATACTTGGAACTGACACCACCACGACCATGGTGGAATGGACTATGGTAGAGTTGATGCAGCATCCAGAAGTAATGAAGAAGGTTCAAGAAGAACTGACTGAAGTTGTAGGAATAAACAACTCCATCGAGGAATCTCACTTGCCCAAATTACGATATTTAGATGTTGTTGTGAAAGAGACCATACGTTTGCACCCGGCCTTGCCTCTATTGGTACCATGTTCTCCAAGCCAAACCACAGTTGTCGGTGGCTATACAATACCAAAGGTGCAAGGATCATGCTGAATGTTTGGGCTATTCATAGGGATCCTCAACTTTGACATAATTCTTTGGAATTTCGACCTGAAAGGTTCATAAACGATTCTAAAAATTTTGATTATTTAGGTAATAATTTTCAATATATGCCTTTTGGTTCTGGTAGGAGGATCTGTGTTGGGATTCCCCTAGCAGAGAGGATGTTGATGTTTGTATTGGTTCATTGTTGCACTCCTTTGAGTGGAAATTGCCTAATGACATAGAATTGGACTTATCCCACGAATTCATGATTGTTATGAAGAAACCGAGGCCTTTGGTTGTTATTCCAACTCCAAGACTATCTGATTCAGAACTCTACTAATAAGAGGCAAGATGTTTTAGTATTTGTCTATATAGTTGAGAACTCTATCATATTTTGGGTAGCTATGTTAATTAAAAAATGGTCATGTGGACTTTAGCTTTGTTTTTTGTATTTTGTTTTTCTCCGTCACTGTTTCTTGATTCCAATAATTGATGTATCGTTTTTCTCACGTCTATATCGTTTTTGGTTTCTATAATTGCTCAGTTTTAGTTGCCCCACGATTCCATCCGGCTGCTTATTGGTTGGTTGTCTCAGAGAAATTAGAAAAGGTTATATTTATCTTTTTCGAAGAATATTTTATTAGGGCAGCTATCCAAGTATTGCTGTATTCAATAATCTTTATTTAAGATAATGATCAAGATTTCTAAACAGCTTGTTCAAAAATTAACACTTTCTATTTGCTAAGTTATGGTCTATGTGACTTAAAAGCCCAAAATAATAATATAAAATTTCAAAACATCTTCATATATAGTGTTGTGATACATGCGGAACAGACCTCATGTAATGGTGTAAGTTATTCAAGTTGTGAAGTTATTATTACAATTAACGTTAAAAATTAGTTGTGAAGTTAATCACGTAAGTTTTTATTTATTGTATTTTAAACTTTGCTTCCTTTTAAGAATTTTGGAGTTGAAATTCATTATATATATGTTTGATAATTCTAATACAAAATTATTGTAACTAAATATAACATCTAGAATAGACATGATGGTGAGTAGATTTTATTTAAAATTGTAAACTAGGTAATGTTTAATCAAAATAACTATAAATGTGTTTAATTTTTTAATAATAATTATTTAATAAGCAATATCCATTTCACTGTAGTAAAATAAATAAGATAATCACTTTATTAAAAATATTTCAAAAAAATTATTGAGAAATTTTATAAAGAAAAATAAGGGTCCACTATATTTTAAAATAAATTATTCTGTACTTTATATATTAAGAATTTATTCATCTATAACATAATTAAGTTTTGATTTTTAGAGAAATCGGGTAAAAGCATTTATATATATATATATATATAAGAGGATAATATAGGTAGTTAATATTATTTTAAACTAAAAATTTACAAAGAAAAATAAGGGCCCGCTTTATTTGACATAAATTATTCAATGTAATATATATTAAAAATTTGGTAATCGTGGAATATATTTTTTTATTTCAGTGAAATTTCTTTATTAAGCACATTACTTTTTAGTAAAAGTGGTTGCATTGTGTGTCAAGAATTCATTAACATGCTGAGATTTCCATTCCCAAAAATGCATTTTATAAGTTTGTGTGAATGATTTTCTTTTTATTATATAAATAGTTGTCCTCTAGTTATGAGAATAAAATATCCAAAGTGCACCATTAATGATTGATTCCAATATAACCTTGTAAAATTTTGATCCATTCAATATAAACTTAAAAAAAAAAAAACTTTTTTAAGAAAAATGACTGATAATATCTATATGTTAAATTAATAAAGGTTAAATAGGTACTTTAAAAATTCATTATGAATTAATTTGTAATCACTTTGAAGAGATAACTATTCACATCTCTTTCAAAATTTCATGTTGAGAAGTTAAAATTATTAATAATTACTCAATGACTTTACCAAATACATTTTATTGTCAAAATTATTATGAAAAGAAAAAACAAAAATTTTAACTAACATATATAATACACCCTTTTCGTGTGTAAAATTAACAGAATTAGCATGTGGACCATATTAACTTCTTAATAGATGTGTTGTCAAATTTTCATAAATACAGCTAGATTTATGTCAATTATTTTAAATTACATCTTGAAAGAAAGATAAATAAACAATCAAACAACTATTTGATAATCAGAACACCATGACGATGAGAGCCGGAACAATACAGAGTTAGCCGGGGCATAATTTTATATGCTTTTGATGTATATATATATATATGTATGTCTTTCATTTTTAGTGCCTGATAATTTCAAAAAGTTAGAATGAACTAATTAAATTCATTTATTAAATTTAAATTAAATAGAAAAGAGAATTTGTTTTAGGAGAGATAATATAATGAATGAATTTGATTGGTTCAACCCAACTTTTTAAAGTTATAAAACACTGACCATAGAAGTTCTGTATGTAGGTATGTATGTATATATGTATATGTATATATATATACAGATATTATGGAACCCCAACCCTCCCTACCCCACCCACCACGGAATGAAAACTAATGGAGATTTTCCCCCAGTTTTTATTTTATTAGGTGAACCACCTTCTATCGGTTAAAAAAAACCGGATGCTGTTAAATTTGAAGGGTATAATGGTGATTGAATGAGTAATTTTATTTATTTTAATAAAATTAAATAAAAATTAAAAAAAAAAAAAAAGCCATAGATTTTTCAACTCTATCTATCATTCTCTCACTCATTCATCTCTCTCTCACTTCACCATTTTCTTCTCTCTCTCACATCTCCATCTCTCTTTTTCTTTCACCACTCGGGTCCTCCTCCATTGGCGATGACCAACCCACACCCTTCTCCTCTATCCCCTTCTTCTTTTCATTTTTTTTTTTTGGGTTATCTGGTTCTGGATTTCGAAACTCAGAACCAAATGGTTCTGGGTGGTGTGGTGGTGGATGGTTTGTGGTCTATAGTGGTGGTGGGTAGTTGATTTAGGGTTGTTCTGAGTGATGGGTGAGTGTGATGGGTAGGTGGTTTAGAGTTGTTCTTGGTGGTTTGTGATGGTATGTGAAGAGGCAACTCCTGTTGGGTGGGTCTGGATATGATGGGTCTATGTTGGGTTTGGTTTTTTTTTTCCAAATGGTTAATGATGTTGTTGCTAATGTTGTGGGTTGACGTTGATAATAGTGGATTGAATGTTGTTGATGTTTTGATGAAAATGGTGGCTGATTTGGGTTTTTAGATTTGGTTTTCATTTTGAATTTGATTTTGGTTTTTCTAGGGTTCAAATTTTTTTTGGGATTTTGTTGGTTGTCAACCTGAAACTAGAAATTTTTTTTAATTAGTTTTTCTTTTTAATCTTGTGTTATTTTTTTAATTTAATAATATTATTAATTATTTAAAGGGTAGTTTAGTCATTACATAATTTTAAAGGGTGTAATAGGGATTTTAAATAATCCTACTAAGGGTATTTTGATCATTTCACGATTTTGGATGAAAAATGTTAACATTTTGGATGGAAAGTTAATAATAGAGGACGGTTCATCTAATTAAAAAAAAAAAAAAAACCGGGGGTAAATTTTCATTAGTTTTCATTCTAGAATGATTTTTCATAACATCTCATATATATATATATATATATATAACTTCTATAGTCAGTATCTTATAATTTTAAAAAGTTAGAACGAATTAATTAAATTCATCTATTTGCACTTGAATTAAATAGGAAAAAGAATTTATTTTATAAGAGATAATGCAATGGATGAATTTGAATGGTTTGTCTTAATTTTTTAAATGCACTGATTATAGAAATTTTGTATGTATATATATATATATATACATACATACATATATATGTGTGTATGTATATATATACATATATATGTGTACACACACATAAATCCTCCCTTATTAAAAGTAATACAAAATATATCAATTGTACTAGTACATAAAAGAGTGTCAAATAATAGTGGCTTGCAAACAAATTAGTTTGAAAAAAAAAAAAATTTGAAAGTTATTTCTCATTTATCAAAATTCTTTCATGTTCTCACTAAGTAATAATATAACAAAATATAGGTATGATTCTATTCCTTTCATCTGTAGTGTAGACAGAAGGAAGCGATATTTTTTTGTTATCCGCTTCTTGGTTCCATACTTCCATATACGCTTTGGCCCCTCCAACTTTAAACTCCAGTGCACCCACCCCTGATGAAGATGCATATGTGAAGATAAAGAAAATATGGGCGGTGACAAAAATCTAATCTGGGTAATCTGTGAAACCAAATGTTGTTCACTGAGACCTTATCTTCGTCTAGAACAATCGGTTACTTTCAAAAGAAACAATTAGGGAAAACGAAAGATTTAATTAAACCGCAAAAAATGAGCACCACTAAATCTTATGGAAAACGACTATTTTCATTATTCAAGACTCTGTAAACTTCGGGCACCTCAGGTTTCTTTTCTTCTTTAGGAGTTAAATGAATCGCATAATTTCTGGGAAACACTCACTGATGTCGAACATGGCATTTGGGATTTGGTCTCGGTGGTTCCATTCCAGTGATGAAAAGCCTACAACTCTAATGGAAACAATTATCTTCTCTCCAGTTGCCATATTCTCTGTGATATGGTTCTTGTGGAATCTCAACCAATGGAGGAAAAGAGTGGCTCCACTACCGCCAGGTCCTCGGGGCTTGCCAATAATCGGGTACCTTCCGTTTCTCGGTACTCACCTGCACAAAACGTTCACAGAACTGGCTAGAGTCTATGGTCCAATTTACAAGCTATGGCTTGGAAACAAAATATGCGTAGTAGTGAGCTCTCCATCACTAGTTAAGGAACTGGTTCGTGACCAAGACACAATATTCGCTAACCGTGACCCGCCCATCGCTGCACTGATTTGCACACATGGTGGTAACGACATCGCTTGGTGTCCATATGGTCCTGAGTGGAAAAAGATGCGCAAATTATTCGTGAGCAAGATGATGAGTAATAAGAGCCTTGATGCTAGCTACACTCTACGAAAGCAAGAGATTAGAAACATTATAAGAGACGTTTATAAGAGAAGTGGCAAGCCCGTAGACATAGGTGAATTATCAGTTTCAGCCTCGATCAATGTAGTTCAAAACATGTTGTGGGGTTGCACGCTTGAAGTTGAGAAGGGGACTAATCTTGGTGTAGAGCTTCGAGCTTCGTTTGCGGAACTCATGGTTTTACTTGGAGCTCCAAACATTTCAGACTTCTTTCCGGTGCTTTCAAGGTTTGATATACAAGGCATAGCAAAGCGCACAAAGGAAATTTCCTTACGGTTTGAAAAGATTATCAATTGTGCCATCGAAAGGTATAAGAATACGGTTACGATTAGAGGAGTGGGGAATAATGATGGAAAAAAGGACTTCTTGCAAATTCTCTTGGAGCTTAAGGAGAATGAAGATAGTGCAACATCATTAACCACAACCCAACTTAAGGCCATGGTCATGGTATGGATCCTATTTTCCGCAACCATAGTCCCGGTTACCTGAGTAAAATATGTGTGGCCTAATTCCATGAACGTTTATTGTTAGTGCTAAAGTGATATTGTTTGTTGATTTAATTATTTAAGCATAAAATTTATCACGCTTATTAATTACTACTTTCTCATTTATTTCTTTTTTTTTTTTCGCAGGATATACTAATAGCTGGAACTGATACCACCACAACCATGGTGGAATGGACTATGACAGAGTTGATGCAGCATCCAGAAGTAATGAAGAAGGTTCAAGAAGAACTGACTGTTGTTGTAGGAATAAACAACTCCATCGAGGAATCTCACTTGCCCAAATTACGATATTTAGATGCTGTTGTGAAAGAGACCATGCGTTTGCATCCGGCGGTGCCTCTACTGTTACCTCGTTCTCCAAGCCAAACTACAGTTGTTGGTGGCTATACAATACCCAAAGGTGCAAGGATCATGCTGAACGTTTGGGCTATTCATAGGGATCCTCAACTTTGGGACAATCCTTTGGAATTTCGACCTGAAAGGTTCTTAAAAGAAAATTTTGATTACTTAGGTAATAACTTTCAATATATGCCTTTTGGTTCTGGTAGGAGGATCTGCGCTGGGATTCCCCTAGCGGAGAGGATGTTGATGCTTGTATTGGCTTCATTGATGCACTCCTTTGAATGGAAATTGCCTAACGACACGGAATTGGACTTATCAGACAAATTTGGGATTGTTTTAAAGAAACTGAGGCCTTTGGTTGTTATTCCTACTCCAAGACTATCTAATTCAGAACTCTACTAATAAGATGCAAGATGTTTCAGTATTTGCCTCTGTAGTTGAGAATTCTACTATATTTTGGGTAGCTATGTTAATTTAAAAACGGTCATGTAAGCTGTAGCCTTTTTTTTTGCCCTCTTTTTTTTTCCCCTTGAACGCCTCATTGTTTGTTGATTCCAATAATTGATGTATCGTTTTTGTCACATCCATATCGTTTTTGGTATCTATATTTGGTCAGTTTAGTTACCTCCATCCGGCTGTTTATTGGTTGGTTGGTATTTGTTCCTCTCAGAGAATTTAGAAAAATTTATATGTATTTTTTTTTAAGTCTATTTTCATGAGACTGGGGCAGTTATGCAAGTATTGCTGTATTGATTCTGTTACTTTTGTCTGGATTCGATAATCTGTATTAAAGATAATGATAAGGATTTCTAAACAACTTGTTCAAGAATTTAATATTCTCTATCTGCTAAGATATCTTCTACATGATTTAAAAGCTCAAAATAATAACACATAACTTTCAAATACACCTTCTCATATGTAGTGTCGAGAGAACTGACATGTGGAACAAACCTGATACAATTCATGTAAGTTTAACTTTTAAAATAATTACTATTACAATGCTAAAAATTAGTTGTGAAGTTAATCTCATAAGTTTTTATTAATTGTATTTTTTAAACTTTGTTTCTTTTTAAGAATTCGGGATTGAAATTCATTTTATATATGTTTGGTAATCCTATAACAAATTTATTGTAACCTTATATAATATCTAGAATAGATATGATGCCGAGTATATTTTATCTAAAATTTTAAACTAGGTTAATGTTCAATCAAAATAATTATTCAAAATAACTATAAATTTGTTTAATTTTTTAAAAAGAATTATTCAAAATGACATGTGGCTTATTTGGGTTTTTAGGTTTGGTTTTGATTTTGAATTTGATTTTGGTTTTTCTGGGGTTCAAATCTTTTTTGGGTTTTTGTTGGTTTCCAACCTGAAACTAGAATTTTTTTTTAGTTAGTATTTTTTTTTAATCTTGTGTTATTTTTTTAATTTAATAATATTATTAATTACTTAAAAGGTAGTTTAGTCATTACATAATTTTGAAGGGTGTAATAGGGATTTTAAATAATCCTACTAAGGGTATTTTGATCATTTCATAATTTTGGATGAAAAATGTTAACATTGTGGATGGAAAGTTAACGACAGGAGACGGTTCATCTAATTAAAAAAAAAAAAAAACTGGGGATAAATTTCCATTAGTTTTCATTCCAAGAGGATTTTTCATAACATCTCATATATATATATATATAAAACTTCTATAGTCAGTATCTCATAATTTTAAAAAGTTGGGACGAATTAATTAAATTCATCTATTTGCACTTGAATTAAATAGGAAAAAAAAATTGTTTTATAAGATATAGTGCAATTGATGAATTTGATTGATTTGTCTCAACTTTTTAAAGGCACTGATTATAGAAGTTTTGTATATATAAATATGTATACATACATACATATATGTGTGTATGTATGTATATATATATATATATATGTACACACACACATAAATCCTCCCTTATTAAAAGTAATACAAAATATATCAATTGTAATAGTGCATAAAAGAGTGTCAAATAATAGTGGCTTGCAAACAAAGTTGTTTGAAAAAAAAAAATTGTAAGTTATTTCTCATTTATCAAAATTCTTTCATGTTCTCACTAAGTAATAATATAACAAAAATGTGTATGATTCTATTCCTTTCATTTGTAGTGTAGACAGAAGGAAGCGATATTTTTTTGTTATCCGCTTCTTGGTTCCATACTTCCATATACGTTTTGGGCCCTCCAACTTTAAACTCCAGCGCACCCCTGATGAAGATGCATATGTGATTGTGAAGATAAAGAAAATATGAGCGGTGACAAAAACCTAATCTGGGTAATCTGTGAAACCAAATGTTGTTCACTTAGACCTTATCTTCGTCTAGAACAATCGGTTACTTTCAAAAGAAACAATTAGGGAAAACGAAAGATTTAATTAAACCGCAAAAAATGAGCACCACTAAATCTTATGGAAAACGACTATTTTCATTATTCAAGACTCTGTAAACTTCGGGCACCTCAGGTTTCTTTTCTTCTTTAGGAGTTAAATGAATAACATAATTTCTGGGAAACACACACTGATGTCGAAATGGCATTTGGGATTTGGTCTCGGTGGTTCCATTCCAGTGATGAAAAGCCTACAACTCTAATGGAAAAAATTGTCTTCCCTCTAGTTGCCATATTCTCTGTGATATGGTTCTTGTGGAATCTCAACCAATGGGGGAAAAGAGTGGCTCCACTACCGCCAGGTCCTCGGGGCTTGCCAATAATCGGGTACCTTCCGTTTCTCGGTACTCACCTGTACAAAACATTCACGGAATTGGCTAGAGTCTGTGGTTCTATTTACAAGCTATGGCTCGGAAACAAAATATGCGTAGTAGTGAGCTCTCCATCACTAGTTAAGGAACTGGTTCGTGGCCAAGATACTACATTTGCTAACCAAGACCCGCCCACCGCTACTTTGGTTTTACATGCTGGAAATGACATCGCATGGCTCCCATATGGTCCTGAGTGGATAAAGATGCAAAGATTATCTGTGAGCAAGATGATGAGTAAGGCGAGCCTTGATGCTTGTTATACTCTAAGAAAAGATGTGGTTATGAATGTTATAAGAGATGTCTACAACAGAATTGGTAACCCCATAGAAATAAGTAATTTGTCCTTTTCAGCTTCGATCAATCTAATGCAAAAGTTGTTGTGGGGTTGCACTCCTCAAGGAGAGAATAGGACTGATTCGGCTGAGTTTCAAGAGTTGTTTGCAGAACTTATGGTGCTGTTTGGAGCACCAAATATTTCAGACGTCTTTCCAGTGCTTTCAAGGTTCGATATACAAGGAATAGCAAAACGAACAAAGAAAATTGCCATAGCTTTTGGAAATATTCTTGATACTGCTATTGAACGGTGTAAAAATATGGTTAACAATGGAGAAGTGGTAAATAATGATGGAAGGAAGGACTTCTTACAAATTCTTTTGGAGCTTGAGAAGCACGAGGACAGTGCAACATCATTTACCATGACTCATCTGAAGGCCATGCTCGTGGTATGTTTGCTATCTTCTGCTTCCATTATTTATAGTCAAGAGTAACTGGCCAAGAGAAATTTGCATGGCAAAACACTATACACGTGATTTTTCTTTAATTTGTACTTTTGAAATAGCACATACCATAAAAGTGATTTGAACTTGAGATATTATCAGGTTGAATAGCGCTTTTTGTCACCAAGTTATATTGGTCGGTGGTAAGTATATAATTCTTCTTAGAAATTATAAAATGGGAATCTTTTTTTTTTTTTAACACAAAAAATAGATGAGTTTTGAAAACTGAAATAAGTTTTTTAACATCAGCAGTATTCACGAATTATAGTTTGTGAACAAAGGCCACATATTATGATTTTTCTTGATTCTTTGTTTACTAGCTATAGTTTACAAAGACTGATACTAAAAAAACCTCATTTCAGTTTTTCAGTGACGTTTTCAAAACTCATTCATTTTTTGTTGCTATCTCATTTTTTTTTTACTTACAAAATTTGTTACTTTATTTATTTTATTGTTTGAACATAAAGTATTTCATGTACACCTCTTTTTTTATATGTATAATAAGTTCTTTATTTTTTCTTTAATGTAGGATATAATAATAGGTGGAACTGACACCAATAGAGCTACGGTTGAATGGACAATGGTGGAGTTGATGCATCATCGAAAGGTAATGAAGAAAGTTCAAGAAGAACTCACTGAAGTTGTGGGACTAGATAGCTTTGTGGAAGAGTTTCATTTACCCAAATTACAATATTTAAATGCTGTTGTGAAAGAGGCATTGTGTTTGCACGTAGCTGTACCTCTATTAACACGACGTTGTCCAAGTCGATACACTATTGTTGGTAGGTTTACAACGCCCAAATGTGTAACGGTCATTTGAATGTTTGGGCTATTCATAGGGATCCTCAACTCTAGGACAATCCCTTGGAATTTCGACCAAAAAGGTTCTTAAACAATTCAGAAGATTTTGATTCTTGGGGCAACAATTTTCAGTATGTCCCATTTGGTTCTGGCAAGAGGGTGTGTTTTGGGATTCCCTTGGAGAGAGGATGTTAATATCCTTACTCGCTTCACTACTCCACTCCTTTGAATGGGAACTGCAGTATAACACAAAATTGGACTTATCTGACAAAGCAGGGATTGCTCAAAAGAAATCGAAACCTTTGGTTGTTATTTCGACACCAAGACTATCTACTTTAGAACTCTACTAATGAGATGCAAGATATTGTAGTATTTTCCTTTTTAATAATTAATAATGTGTGATTCCCTTGATCTTAAAACGGCAAGTGTTTAAGTTTCACATTCGGCTTAAAACACAATCTATTGATAGTTTTTTTTTTTTTTTTTAATTTAATACCCTCTCTCCCACCGTAAAATAATAATAATGATGATAATGTTTTTTAAGTGAACTTAAGCTGCTTGAGACATTCTAAGGGGTCGTTTGTTTTTTGCACTTAACACTTAATGGTGCTGAATTAGGCTAATTAAGTGATTTTTGTTTTTTTTTTTTTTAAGTGGTCAAACCACTTAAAACCACCCCAAAACCACTGAAAATAAAAAGCTATATTTTTTAACTTTTCACTTAATACTAAATCACTTGATGATTTTATAAATTTATTGTTCCAATTTTATCCTTCCCAAAATAATAAATTTCCTAGTTTGTTCTAGTTTTACATTATAAAAATTTATTTTAATACTTCAACAAACATATTTCCAAATTTGACCTGATTTTACATTATACATATTCATTTTAATTATATTTCTTTCAATATTATTTTTATTTAAATATATAACAATAGTAATTCAACTTAATACTGTTTTATTTATTTTTATTTAATTTACTTTACTATAATAATTTATTTATGTATATATAATTTTTTTTTAAAAAATACTTTACTATAATATTTAATCATATTTTAATTATGAATGAAAATATTATTAATATATGCATAAAAGTGTTTTAGCTTTTGCTAAATAATTTATTATAATTGTTTGTATTATATTAAATAAAGTTACATAACAACTAATAGTAAAGGATATAAATGTCAAATTACTAGTTTTCAGATAATTTTAACTTTAAAAAACAAATAAGATTACTATACATTCAGATATAAAAAAAAAAAATAAAAAAAAACATGTCATTCAGATTTTAGGTTTCAATCACTATTCAGTCTTCAGTCTTCAGCAGTACTATTCAGTCTTCAGACAAAAAAACAAACGACCCCTAACTGTGCCATTATCTCCAACATAATTTTTTGTTTATATCATATATCATATACAAATTCAGTTTTTTTTTTTAATTAAAAAATATGTTCTAAGCGAAGTTGGTCAGTGGCGTGGTGGCAATGCCGCTGACTTGGTGCCTTGGATGCCTGTTTCTACTCTCACCAACGGCCAAAAACCTCTCTTCTTACCATATAAAAATGTGTGGGTTATCCTCCCACCTTGTGTGGGCCTCTTCCCTACTTATATATGGGTTGATCCCTCTCGTATAGGAGACACTCCTCGAGCTGCATCTTAAAGTCAAACCTCGTTTGATCGTGGCTAATCCTTGCACTTGTCCCAGCCATCAATATATATATATATATATGTTCTAAGCCTTTGACAAGAATGATTAATTTAATTTATGTGTGGTTGGCATACATAGCCACATCGGTATAGTAAATTTTAGAAAAAGTAATTGCCAACTAGAATAACTAGAGAATAATTTAATGGAAAAATCCCAAAAAAACCATCTGACTTATGAAACGATATCCACTTACCATCCAATATTTCATTTTTATCCAAAATCCAACTTCTATGACTTAATTTGTAGAAAAGTTTTTTAAAATGTAAAAAGTCTCTTTTACCCCTGAGATTTTTATTTAAAAATATAATAATTATATAATAATATTTTAAAATAAAAAATTATAAATTAATAAAAATCAATCTCTACGATCCATCTATGAGATGGATGGTAGAGATCAACACACACCAAATAAAAAAATTAAAAAAAAAATGATAAAAGTAAAAAAAAAAAAAAAAAAAAAAAAAAAAACACTATTTTAAATAAAAAATAATAAAGTAATAAAAATTTATCTGCACAACAAATTAAAAATAAAAATATTAATAAAAATAAAAATAAAAAATAAACAGAGATCCAGATTAGATCTCCACCGTTCATCCATTTGGATGAAAAGTGGAGATCCAATCTCTGGATCTCCACCAGAAACACCATCCATCACACACAATCATCAACAGCAAACCACTGTCAAACATCATCCATCACCCACAAATATCATAAAACCATCCAGAACACCATCAACATCAACTGTCCCTTGAACCAAAGCTGACCCTATAACCATCCAGACCCTAAACCAGAACACCATCAACACTAACAACCATCAAGAACTCCTCAGAACCATACTCCCTATAACCATCCAAACCCACCAATCGACTGCTAGATTGAAAATATCAACAACATCATCAAAAAAAGAAAAACAAAAAACAAAAGAGGAAAGCAAAAAAAAATAAAAATTAAATAAAAAAAGAGGCTCCACAATCTGGGTTTGAAAGGTGGGTTTATCGTCTTTATCGATGATGGTTCATCATTATCATCCTAGGTTTGTCATCAGGTGGGTTCGGCTAGGTTAGAATCGAGAGATGGAGGTTGGGACCGAGAGATTGATATTTAAATCTGGGTTCATTTTCGAATCTAAAGTCTCTAATGGGTGACCTAGATGAACGCACCTAGACTTATTGGAGAGCCAGGTGGTCTCCAATGGGTCTCCACTATTGGAGACCCATTAGAGACCACCCTTGGTCTCTAATGGTGGAGACTGGTTAGAGACCACGAACCAACGTCGAACCCCTGTAAATCCACTGTCATCATCATCGTCATCCAACCCATTAGCCACTGCCGTCGAACCCATCTAAAAATCTTGTTGGAGATAGAGAGGGAGAAAAGAAAAACAGGAGAGAGAGAGAGAGAGAGACAATTGAGAGAAAAAAAAACATTTTATATATATTTATTTATATATTTTTATATTTAAATAAAAATATATTATTATTTTTTTATATTTTATATTTTTATTTTTATATTTAATGTTATTTATTTTGATTTTTTTGTTTTAATTAATATTATTTTAATTCATTTTCCATTACTTTTTCCTTTTTACCCTTGGAGTCAAATGGTCAACCATATTAATAAAATGGATTATGTGACCGTTAGAGGCATTAGAGTCCTTTCGTACACCTTCAGGGAGGATTTTGGATATTTATATTAATATCAAGTTATATTTCGGATAAATACGAAACAGTAGATTGCAAAATGGATATTGTTTCAAATGTTAGATTGTTTTTTAGGATTTTCCTTAATTTAATTTGAAGTAACAATCACTAAAAAAAATGACCAGTTGCATCTGCCGAGTGAAATGAACTCACAGAGCAACTCCCGTGGGCCAATGTTAATTAAGGATAGTTCGTCATCTAATTTGTTGTAACATATTTTATTTGAATTACTGTACACTACACTTCATCCATCCCGGATGTTCTTGCTATTTGAAGGTATAATTTCATGTTGAAAATGGTTTTTGGTATGTGGTTCTCAAGGAGCTATCCCAGCAATAAGAAAGGGTTAAATTTGATAGTGATTTTCACTTCCTTAAGAGAAAGGGTTAAATTTGAAAGTGATTTTCACTTCCTTAATTTCAAATTTGGAGTGATATGGGTCCTTCGGGATGTCAAGAAATCAAGGAAAACGCTTGCTCCAGTGCAGCCAGGCCCTACGGTGGCTTCACAGCGTTGGCGGGGCTGTACGCTTTTAATATCATATCTATAATGGTATCCAAATTTTTTCACAAATTTAATATCCATAAATAACATGATAAATTGATTTATAAATACTATATTATTAATATGTATTAAAAAAATTAATATATGATTATAAATTAATTTATCATATTACTTACATAATAAATTTGAAAAAAAAAATGAGTGATGCAATGTTACTCGTTCTCATAAGTTATCTTAATTCTTGAGTAGATAAAATGTGTAGTACTATGGTGAGGTGACAACCACTGGCTAATTAAATGAGTAGTGCGTGATCGTGATAAGATATTTGAGGATGGTGACCCAACAATCGTTGCAATATCTCTTTTGTATCATTTATGTTCGAAGTTTAGCAAGTACATCCACATAAATTGAATCGGATGCTCTGATTGTGATTCGAACTATCTAAGACTGTAATTTTTTCTCTTCTGATTTTTTATTATTGATAATATTAGGAGTTTATTATTATCGACTAGGAATGGTTCTTATCAATGATGTAATAGCTAATCTATTGGAATAAAAGTTCCACTTTCTTTTAAAAAAAAAATAGTCCACATAAATATTTTTGGTAAACATTAAAATAGGAAATAATGAAAAATAGGAAAAAAATGGCATAACATAAATCAGACTATATTGTAACATATGTATTATGGTATCTTTTTGAAAGAAGCGTATGTATTGTGTTAAATGTTTTCATGTTGTTAGAATGGTTTATTTATTAGTTTTATTGAGTTTTAAATCTTGATTTGTGAAGTATTAATCTGTTGTGTTAAATGTGATGGTTTGTAATTATTAAGGGTATTTTGAAAATTTTGTGAGATATTTTTACCACTTTTTTAGTGACGGGCAATTAAGTCAATTATGCATATGGTCAAATGGATTATGGAGGTGTTTGAAGGTCCATTTTTGCTAAAATCTCAAAAGAAAACCTTCTTCGATGGTACATTAAAAAACATGCTTAATTTTTTTTTTTTTTTTTCATTTGATATGAATGTTTAATATGATTTATCTGTGGCCGGCATACTTTACTTCATTACTTAAAGTATTCCACTTAAAACGAAAGTCCACTGTAACCAAATGATAATTTATTCGAAGTAACAATCACGACTACGAACGATTAATTACTAATTTGCCAGTCAAATGAATTTCGAGACAAAAACGATGCCCACCAAGCAACCCAAGAGAGTCATCGTTTGTTGGAAAAAAAAAAAAAAACATTTTCTCTGAATTGTTGAACACTACACTTCATCCATCCCAGATAATCTTTGATAATTAATTAAAAGGATAATTTCTTGAGATTTCATTCGCAAGCAATAACGTTGAAAATGGTTTTGGGAATGTGGTTCTCATTGGAGCTATCTCAGCAATGAGATGGGCTTGAAATTCCCGGTGATTTTCACTTGTTTAATTACATTTGCAGTGCTGTGGGTCCTGTGGAATGTCAAGAAATCAAGGAAAACAACTGCTCCATTGCCGCCAGGTCCCGTTGGCTTGCCATTAATAGGGTACCTTCCATTTCTCGGTACTCACTTGCACAAGACATTCACAGAGTTGGCCGGGATCTATGGTCCTATTTACAAGCTCTGGCTTGGAAACAAATTATGTGTAGTGGTCAGCTCACCATCTCTAGCCAAGGAACGGGTTCGTGATCAAGGCACAATATTTGCAAACCGTGACCACCGGTTGCTGCACTGATCTCATCATACGGGGCAAGTGACATCGTTTGGTGCCCGTATGGTCCTGATTGGAGAAAGCTACGGAAATCATTTGTAGGCAAAATGATGAGCAATGCGAGCCTTGATGCTTGTTACTCTCTAAGAAAGCATGAGGTTAGAAATGTTATAAGAGATGTCTATAACAGAGCAGGCAACCTGATGGACATAGGTGAATTGTCCGTTTCGGTTTCGATCAACGTAATTCAAAACATGTTTTGGGGTGGCACGCTTGAAGGAGAGAAAGGGATCAGTTTTGGTGTTGAGCTTCGAGATTTGATGTCAGAACTCATGGTGTTATTAGCAGCACCGAATATTTCAGACATCTTTCCTATGCTTTCCAAGTTTGATGTACGAGGAATAGTAAAGAGACCAAGGAAAATCACTTCATGTTTTGAAAAGATTATTGAATCTGCTATTGAACATCATAGGAATATTGTTGCGGTTCAAGATGGAGAAGCGGGGAAAAGTGCACGAAGGAAGGACTTCTTGCAGTTTCTCTTGGAGCAGATGGAACATGAAGATGCTTCAACATCAATAACCATGACACAACTTAAGGCCTTGTTTGTGGTATGTGTAGCCTCTGTATCACAAAGTATTTTAGGTGTGTTGCTTAATTTATATGTCGGAACATAACATTTGCTACTACCATTGTTGTTATATACGTTGTAACAGGGCATACTTGTTGGTGGAATTGATAGCACATTTACAATGGTGGAACGGACGATGACGGAGTTAATGCAGCATCCAGAAATAATAAAGAAGGTTCAAGAAGAATTGGCACAAGTTAGTGAGCATGGACAGCTGTGTCGAAGAGTTTCACTAGCCCAAATTGAAGTATTTGGATGCTGTTGGGAAAGAGACTTTACGTGTACACCCAACCGTGCCCCTACTACTACCACGTTGTCCAAGCCAGTCTACCACTGTTGGAGGTTATGCCATACCAAAAGGCGAAAGGATCATGTTGAATGTTTGGGCTATACATAGAGATCCTCAACTTTGGGACAATCCACTGGAATTTCAGCCTGAGAGGTTTTTAGGTGATCCTGGAAAATTTGATTATTTGGGTAATAATTTTCAATACATGCCATTTGGTTCTGATAGGAGGATGTGTGCGGAGATTCCCCTAGCAGAGAGGATGCTGATGTTTTTATTGGCTTCATTGTTGCATTCCTGCAAGTGGAAATTGCCCTATGAAACAGAACTGAACTTCTCTGATGCATTTGGAATTGTTATAAAGAAATTGAAGCCTTTAGTTGCTATTCCAACGCCAAGACTATCTAATTTGTTTTAGTTACGTCAAAAGAGCTTTAATTTTTAATAGTTATTGCCATGTAATGTCAAAAAGTGACCATGTAATTTCTTGTTTGCGGTGCATACGCTGTTGTTATTGATGTCAATGGTAATCAAATATGATGTTGGTTATGATGGTTAGGGTATGTACTCTCCTCTCTATCATCTCTTCAACTTATCTTCCAACTATGTGGATTTTGTTCTCTTCTTATTTCCCACCAACAGGATTATATAAAAATATATCTCTACTTCTATACCAATTTAATATAATCACTGAATAATTTATATTCAAGGAATTTTAATCCAATACTGGTTTAAAAGGTTAAATATGTGTAAATGAAAATTGAAAATTGAAAATTGAAAAACATTGTAGACAGCTTTACGACTACCCATTTAGCTATAGTGACATTGTATACTAACAAAATTATTTTAATCATTAGCAATTTTGGGCTAATTAAGCTGTACTTCAAACTATTGCAAATAATGTGATCATTGTCACGATGAGTGGACTGATTCAACTGTCCACGGGGAGGTGTTACTACGATAGTATTAAAACAACTGAGGTTGTAGTTTTTACTTTTTATATTTTTTACATAATTTAGCCCTTTCAAATTGAAACCTCTATCACTTTTCGAAAATTGAAACCTCTATTATTATCCTATCGAGCCAGTTCTACATAAATAATAGGTCAAGATGAGCTAGGCATAAATGAGAATCTCGTTGATGTAAGTATTTAGCTTGTCTTGTATAAACTTTCCTATCGTAAATAAACAATCTTATCCTAAGCCAAAAACATTAAGACTTGAATAAAATTGACATTAAGAAAACTCAAAACCCTATATATATTTTAATTATTGTTCAGTACGAAACAACACAAACAACAAATGTTGTTCAACAATTAGATATTCTATTTATGGTCAACTTTCTACCATAAATAGAATATCTAATTGTTGAACAACAATTGTTGTTTGTGTTGTTTTGTACTGGACAATCATTCAAATTTATTTAGATCAAAAGATTTGACATCCAAATTGAAATAAAATACTATACATTCTCACTAGAAAATGATTAAAATAATTTGTCAGAAGCAAAGCGCAGTTGATTTTCTTATATTAAGCCAAAGAATGGTTAAATCATTTTATTGAGTGGCATTTTCGTTGCATTGACATATATATCCTATTGTGCGGTTAATTTTATGTTATATGTTTTCTTACTTATATTAATTTATCTATTTTGTCTTGATATATCCACTGTAAGATGAGGCCAGCAGACCCTATCCCCATTCGATGTCAAATCGTAAAAAATATAAAATAATAATTGAAAAAAAGTGGGCAAACATTCATAATATTATGAAAAATAAAAGTAAGAGTTGCATGGGGTAAAACATATTTACTGTGTGGATCAAAACTTCTTGTACCATAAACTAAGATAAATGAGGTGAGGGGGTTACATCATAGCATTTCATATGGGCTAGCTAAGATATGTTTTATATGGATTCTCCAACGATATAAATAGTCTTTTTAATGTCAAAACCTTTTTTGAGAAATTCTTTAGCTATTTGAAATCAATTAACGAAGAAATTTTAATATTAAAGAGGACTCTTTGTAAACTTGTTCAAACAAAAAAGTGTTGTTTCCAATACCTCAATTACATTTTAAAAAATTTTCACCTATTTATAATAGGTGTGGATTTAGATAAAAAATTTGAGAGACCTAACATTAATTCTTTATTATTTATTTACTATCAAAAGCATTATTATAGATCTATTACCAAATGATTGATTTAAAATAATATTTTTAAATTGACAACAGATTAAATAAATTAGGACTTTTTTTGAGTTAAGTCATTTTCTAATTATAATAAAAAAAATATTAATTAAAAAAGTTCAACGATGAAAACTCTGTTGCTAAATAATCTACTCGTAAAATTCTATTGAAAACTCATATCAAACATAGTTATTGATGAACGGCCGGCACTAGGAGTATCTTGGGGGAAAGCTGCCAGTTAGAATAGAACCAACAAGTTTACATCAAGAGCATCTTTCATCAATCATCATCTTATTGTAAAAAATTTAATTTAGTCTCATTTGGTAACTACTAAACTAAAATATATCAAAAAATTTTTGTGTGTGTATATATATATATATATTTTTTGTGTTTTGATTCACATACAACAACGTTGAATATGGCTTTTAGTATTTGGTTCAGTTGGAGCGATTCCATAATTGAGAAAGTCACAGCAGCATTCACTTGTACAGTTGCTATATTCACAGTGATCTGGTTGAGGAGGAATATCAAGAAATCCAGGAGAAAAATTGCTCCACTGCCACCGGGTCCCCATGGCTTGCCATTAATTGGGTACCTTCCATTTCTCGGCACTCAATTACACAAGACATTCACAGAGTTGTCTGGGGTCTATGTTCCCATCTACAAGCTCTGGCTTGGAATTATGTGTAGTGGTGAGCTCACCTTCTCTAGCCAAAGAGGTGGTTCGTGACCAAGACTCAATATTTGCTAACCGTGACGCACCCGTCGCTTCACTCATCTCGTCATATGGTGGAAATGATATCGGATGGTCCCCCTATGGACCAGTTTGGAGGAAGTTACGCAAAGTATTCGTGTGCAATATGATGAGTAATGCAAGCCTTGATGCCTGTTATATTCTGAGAAAGCTAGAGATCAAAAACACCATCAGTAATGTGTATAAGAATGCTGGCAAACCATTAGACATTGGTGAGTTGTCTGTTTCAACTTCGATCAAAGTAATGCAGAACATGTTGTGGGGTGGCACCATTGATGGAGAGAAAAGGAAAAAATCTTGGCACTGAGTTTCGAGGAGCAATGGCAGAACTGATGGTGCTAATCGGAATACCAAATATTTCAGACATTTTTCCTGTTCTTTCAAGGTTCGACATACAAGGAATAGAAGGCGCACGAAGAAGCTTTGCTCGTGTCTTGAGAGGATTTTTTATTTCGCTATTGAACAGCATGAGCATAAGGTGGCGACCAGAACAGGGGATCAGGAAACCTATGATGGATGGAAGGACTTCTTGCAATTACTGTTGGAGCTTAAGGAGCATGAAAATACTGCAGCATCAATCTCCATGACCCAACTTAAGGCCTTGCTTGTGGTAGAGCACCTTTTTTTGTATTTTAATCTTAAGACCAGGACAAGTATCAAAATATAATTATTTGTTTTGAGAGAGTGAGAAATACATATTAACCTCTTTAGTGAACTCTTACTACAAAAAATTTCATCAACTGCATAGCATTTCTCTATGAGTAATTTCCTAAGAGTTACTACTGTGGTTTTTCCATATGACAGGACATAATTGTGGGTGAAAAAGACAACACAAAGACACCACAACTAATGGTGGAGTGGACGATGGCAGAGTTGATGTATCATCGAGAAGTAATGAAAAAGGTTCATGAAGAATTGGCAGAAGTTGTGGGTATGGACCGCCCCGTAGAAGAGTTTCACTTGCCTAAATTACGATATTTGGGTGCGGTTGTGAAAGAGACATTCCGTCTTCACCCGGCTCTTACCTTTCTAGTACCACGTTGTCCAAGCCAATCTAGTAATGTTGGTGGGTGTACCATACCTAGAGGTACAAAGGTTATGTTAAATGTTTGGGCCATCCACAGAGACACCCAACTTTGGAACAATCCCTTGGAATTTCAACCAGAGAGGTTTCTACACAATCCTGAAAATTTTGATTACTTGGGTAACAATTTTTAGTATATGCCAGTTGGTTCCGGTAGGAGAATTTGTGCTGGGCTTCCCCTAGCTGAGAGAATGTTGATGTTTATATTGGCTTCCATGTTGCATTCTTTTGAGTTGAAATTGCCACGTGGCACAGGTCTGGATTTATCTGAAAATGTTGGGCTTGTCCGAAAGAAATTGGAACCTTTGGTTGCTATTCCAACACAAAGACTGTCAAATCCAGAACTCTACTAATAAACCCATTTATATATTGTTTTATTAGCCACTTGTCTTATTATTCCAGAAAACCTTACCTTCGACATGTTATTAGTTATATGTGTCACCCGGCAATAGTACAAATAGTGATGATGTATTTTATGTAGGCACTGGTTGCAATTTTATTGTCGATGCCCTGGATGAGCATCGTGCCGGCCCAGAATTAATCATGATAAAGAACAGTAAACCCCCCGCCCACAAAACCCCCCCCACCCCCTAAAGAATTCTGCAAAATTAGCACCTCATCTCTGAATCCCCGTCTCTGTTACTCACGTATATCATCATTTTTTTCCTGTGTTGCAGTTGTGTGTTCCATAAACAGTTGTTGCAGAGACTGCCTTTAAATTCAATATTTTGTTGATTCTATTGTTGTTGAACGTGTAAAAGCTTCAAAGTTCTGGCAGCCTCAATCTGAAATTGAGAGTGAAAAAATGATTAAATTTATGATGAGTATACTAATTAGTCTGATGTGGTAGTTTGTTTTTTCACACTTAACATTTAATGAATTTAAATATAATCAATTTATATATATATATATATATATTTTTTAAGTGATCCTTAAAACTCAAAAAACAACCTATATTTTCTTTCAAAATTGTTCTTCTAAAGATAATATATTTCCTTTTTCTTTATCATAATTTTATATAGAATAAAATCTTTTATTTTTAATCACATTTTTTTTTTTTTATAAAGATTATGTGATATTTATAAATAAACTTATTACGTAATTATGGATAGTATAAAGTTACTCCTTTTGCTTATACTTTTTTTTTGGTGGGGCGGGGGCCGGGGGAGGGGAGGGGGTGCGGCTGGAGGTTAATACAATTTTTAGCGTGATCACGCAAGTGTATGTTCCCTTAGTTTATATTACTATTACTAAGGTGCTTGACAAGGTTCAAGTTTCTTTAAAGGCGATGTCTAATACTGATGGATCGATCCACCGTTGACAGCATAGTGTGAGCTGTTTTGCACTTTCTTACACTAAAATCAGAGTGTGCGAATGATGAGTACACTGGTTGGAAGCACTCAAATTGTCTTCATCTTGGAGGCTTTTACATCACGTCACAATCAAAACGATGAACACTATTGTTCTAGTTTTTTTTTTTTTTTGAAAGGACACTATTGTTCTAGTTGGTAACCCGTCTCTAACCTTTTCTTTATCATTTTCCCCCTTTTTTTTTCCTAAAATGTGCTTAATCATATTCCTACTAATGTATCTTTTGAAGATTTTCAACCAATTTAATCAGCTATAGGAGATCTTGATTTTGGCCACTGTTTAAAGCGCAAAAGTCCTAGTGAGAAAGCAATGTGTTACAATGACAAATTAAACAATGCAATTATGCAATCCTCAAGCTCCACTAGAAACCAAATCAATTTCGTATCATGCATATGTGGTTTCAATAATTGGTCAGTTTAGTTGGCTCTAATTGGCTGCCTTTTTTCTTTGGGGTTGGTAGTCGTCGCTTTCAGAAGAATTTGCGAAACTTTTAATTATCTTTTTGTGATATACATGAAACTTTGTCAATTATCCAAATGTTACTGCATTTATATATGTTTATGAAAAGGGAAAACTTTATTTTATACTGCATTTATATATGTTTATGAAAAGAGAAAACTTTATTTTAGTCTCTGAGGTTTCGAAAAATATTAGGTTTTTAAAACTCTTTTAAAAACAGTTTTTTTCTTAATTTTTCAAAAACTCTTTAAAAATGTTTAAAATCATCAGCCAACTGTCGGTCAACATTAATAAAATACGTGAAAAATTATTTTTACCTTAATGATTGTTAGTTTCACGTAAATTATTGGATTATCCTAATAAAATAACGAATTTACAAATTAAATTATCTAAAATGTTTCCGAATTTAAGTTATTAAAAATGGCTTAAAGTCACCATTGACCGTTAGTTGACTAACGGTTTGAACTTATTTGAAGAGTTTTGAAAAAGTTAGGGATAAAAATATATGTTTCCAAAAGAACTTTAAAAACTTGATATTTTCGAAACTTTTGAGAACTCAAGTGAAGTTTTCCCTTTTAAATTTATGTAACTTACATATACATAGCTATGATATACACGTTTTGTTGTGTTTTTCAATAAAGTATTTTCATTTTAAAATGTTTGCCCAAAAATACAAGATTTAACTTTTTAGAAAACATGATTGTTTTTATTTTGATCGAAAAAACATTTTTCTGTAATCAATAAAGTGTTTTTCGAAAAAATTTCCGAACATTTTTAATTAAAAAAGAATAGATTAATACAAAAGCACAGATGATATAATTAACTATTCAAAAATATTTCTGACTATATAAATCGGTGTCAAACGCTTAAGTAGCAAATTTTATATAATTGAAAAAAGATTTGGAATTAGCATCCTCTTAGATTGCTATTTTAAGTGATTATTGGTGTCCTTTGTGATACTCAGAAGACTACATGCATAAACCCATCCCAAGATTTGAAAGAAGTAGTAATGTGTTATTAAACTTGAAGTTCATCAGAGATCCTGATTGATAAATATATATATATATATATATATATGTACGTTAATGATTAAAGACTTTACTCTGCCACTTGAGTTCAGGTTATACAAACCGTACAACCAAGATAGAGAACAGAATTATTGGTTTTTAGGCAGAAGCAGCAGCCTTGCAGACAGGAAGATCCTTCTCCAAATTGGGTGGAATCCGAAGTATAGGGTTGCTCTCGAAGAAATTTACCGGCTTTAGATCAAAACTTGATGAGACGGTTGGCATAATTGGAAAATCCTCTTGGCATGGAATGTGATGGAACCCTAACGTGTACCACAACACTATGTCTTTATTCTCGATTGGTCGATCCCTACAAATATCCAACATCATTCAAACTTATTAGCCACAAATAAAAGTTTCAAATTTGATTAAATAATTTACAAGATTAATCTTTTCTAAATGCTACAATTTCAATGCAGGAAAATTCATGACATCATAGTTTATCGTGTCATGTCATATAAATCCATGAAAATAATTGACCCTTTGTTTGATTTATACTAAGTGACACATGAAATTCGTATGATTAAATGTCTATATTATTTATCATATTTAAGTTATTTCTAACCTGTCAGACCATACTGCAAGAGTATCTTCACCGTGGCTCTGGTAAACAAACAACCCGGCAGCCCATTGCTCGGTCCGGTTATACGGAGTGACCCATATTTGGTTATTTGTAAAAGCACCCCGCTTCTGGGGTGGATCTTGAAGATCCAATAAACTAGCAGCAGTTCCAGCCGGGACCACCTTATAACCCACCGGGTTGCCCACCCGGGTCTTTTTAGTCGGGTTGATGACATGGAACTCAGCCGGGTCATAGAGTTTAAGCTTAATCTGTGCATCTTTCTCCGTTTTAGCAACATTTCTATTAGCTTTCAGATAGCTTCTCCTTGGTGACTCTCCGGGAGAGGTTTCTTGCCTCTCGATATTTACCTTTACGAAGGAATTATCAGAGCCATCGATGTCCATATCAAGGTGGAATGTGATGTAATGATCATGGATCACTCCTATTACATTTTCGGACAATAGCGTGCCGTAGAGATTTTCTTCTACCGAAACTTGGTTCATGTGATCATAGGGTGTGCCTTTCACCATCAGAATACCACTTAGTCCCACCTACACTCAAGAATTTTGACATGAATAGTATACCACAAAAATATTAACATCATTAAATCAGAGTTATTCATTCCATGTAAGATATTTTGATCACCAAAATCAAAGATAACCATGATTAAGTACAATTAAAATTCAATTCGTATAACCGTAATCATGATAAATAAATCAGCTTATTCTAAATAAAAATTACAAGAGATACGTAAAAGAATAAAATAAAATTTTGTTTTCACGGACCAGGATTTCAATTGCGTATCTAGTTTTTTCTTTGCTCTTGCAAAATATTTCATATGCTGTGGTTTGACAACAAACCGACAATGACTGAAGTTTTATTTTGAGCCAAAACCGACTTTGATATTTTTATTGAACGAACTGAATTTGTCCTTTTCCTCATCAAGTACCTTCAAAAATCTTTTTTAAAAAATTTCTTCAAAAAATCTTTGAAAGTCTTTTTTTTCCTTACAAAATGTTTTATCAAAAAATATCAGTGCTAGATATATAACCATTATAATGGTTCATAATACAAATTAGATATTTTTAATTGAATATAACATATGCACACAATCTTTATTTTTGTGAATCACTTTCTATGAGTAGCATTCCCAAATTCATATCCTATCTGAATACTAAGAAAATTTTAAGTTTTTTAGTTATTATAATTTAAAAAACTATACATTATAATTAATTCGAATTTGACGCAATAAAATACAAACTCAAACTGATAGCCTTCTATTATAAGCATATGACCCATAGAATTGAATCAACATCAACCGACGTAATATTGTAAACTTTTGAACAATAAAAAGAAGTTGATACGTGCATCTCAATGCAACTATACTATAAAGCAATATAGTTACATCGATATTATATCTCAATTTTTTTATCATATTTGACATAATTGATATCTAAAATATCTTACATATTTTTAATAATTATAAAATATTGTGTATGATTTTAGTATTTCAACCAATATGTTTATAAATTTAAACTTTCAATATTTTCACTAAAATTAATATTTTCTGAGTTGGTATAAATTATATCTTTGTCACTAAAAAGTAACCGACAAATTCAGTGAATACACTTACCTTAATTCTGATTAATCCGTCCGTTTGGAATTCCCAGTCAACGATGTAATCATAGTTAGCAACGGATGCAGCCATCCTCACTACCAACGTCACCTTCGGCCTTACTTCAGTAATCTGTCAAACCAAAATCACAACAAAACAAACTAGTGAAACATGAAGTCCCTCGATTAGACACATTGACATGACCACAACAACATTCAAGGGCCCAAATATCCATTACCCGATCCCTCATTTCGGACTTACCGCCATACCCGTGATTGGACTCTCCGCATGCCGCCACCCGATGTCACCCGCGTAGCTCTCGAATATGCAAATCATGTTCGATCGAACGAACGGCGTTCCATCAGCAGCCGTAAACACCCCATCCATATAATACGCATTCCGTGGACAATCATTAAGCGGGTCAAGCGGCATAGACTGCAATCCGAAGCCGTATTCACCAGCATCCATATACGTCTTAAAATACCACGCATCTGTCGGATCCATATAAGGTACAAACAATTCACTTGTAAACCCCTTGTACATCACGTTCCTCGTCTCCCCAGTATTTGGGTCCTTCACCCGGGCACGAGAGATCACCACCCCGGCTCTCGGGTCGGGTTTAAGGTGAAATTCCCAATTTGCCCATTTGACAAAATGTTCGTCTTCTACTACGAAACTTGGACCTTTGGGCTGCTCTATTGATATTGGGTTTATCAAGTCCATCTGTTGATCTGGTCCCTGGGCGGAATATCTGTAATCAGTGGCGGCGGCCTTTGGTATTGGTATGTGCTTGCCCTTATCTGATATTTCCACCACTTGCTTGGTATCCATGTCGACTAGGATGGTCAAACCTTCGATTGGTCGCATGTAAAAGTTTGCAGTGTCCTTCATGGAGTAGCACTGCACCTTAATCAACCTCCTATTCTCCTCCTTTTTACCGAACCAGCCCAACGAAATCGGAAGACAAGCCACGTCCGTCAGATCAACGCCCCGTTCCAAGATCGTACGGTTGAACTCCAAGCTCGCGAACGGGGCCCACGTTGATGACGTCATGTCCTCTATAGTCATCATCGGATAACCGGAAGTTAAATCTGTGTTGCGAACGGCGACCTCGCCGGTCGTCAAGTCGACTGTCAACACGTATGACTTGTTCTTCACACGTGCGACCACGGAGGCTTTTCTCGGCGAAAGCGGGTCGCCTTTTTTCCAGCTGAGGACAAGTGGCTTGTCTGGTTCTTCTAAGGTGACAGAGTGGAGCGCATAGGGTGAGGCGTTCTTGAACAGCGGGTGGGAGGAGAGGACGGTGCGGACGCGATTGATTTCTTGAATGGTGAGAGGGTCGAGAGGGTGGTGAGGGGTGTCGGAGGAGTGGTCGTGGTGGTGGCTCGTGGGTTTTTGGGGTTTTCGCAGGGGATTGTAGCTGTCGAGTCGTTTGGGGTGGAAAGGGTTCTTGGGGTTGCACCAAGAAGATGGGATGGTGCAATAATCGAAGAGGGAGGTGCCGTTCGGCGGCGAGTTTGGGAGGTGGGTCCATGTGATGAGCAAGAGAGTAGCTAGGCCGATGGTAAGGCAGAGGAAACGAAAAAACTGTCGTGAATATTCCATATCTTACAGGCTAATGAGTGATTCTGAGTGTGAAGTGAAGTGAAGATAAGGCTTAGAAAACTTCCAAACTATGTAGCCAGAGATTCAAAGGAATCATGACAAGTAGCTTGGCATCAGCAGGTGGACATGTAGTATTTATTTTTATATTATTTTATTACCAAAATAGATCCTATTTTTTAACTATAGCGACAGTCCGAATATCATTTTTATTAATAGTGCCTATTGATACTGAAAGCCAAATGACCGAGTTACAACTCGCAAGGCTCACAACAAAACTCGTAAAAATCGAACTAGATTGTAGTATTATTAGCCTTTATTTGGCAAGCAGAGTTGAAATAAAATGAATTTAATTTGAATTAAATGGATTGAATTAGATTTAAATGGATTGGATTGGAACATAATGAATTAGATTGAAACAGAATAAATTATATTGGATTGAAAAATTATTGTTTCATATTTGATAAAATTTGAGATTAGATTAAAATTATACCATATTATACTTGGTGCAAGTTAAGATTTGATTGAAATAAAATTATACTTAAAATTAATTTTTTAAAAATTTGAAAGAAAAAATAAAGTGGAGATAGAATCTGCATTCTCAAACTCATCAAATCTCACCATTTTGATTGGGAATGAGTATTCTCATGAGAGGAGAATTTAAAGAAGTTTTAGATTGGGTTAAGAATCTCACAAATTGCTCTCCAAACATCAGATCTAAGGGTTTGAGATATTTTGAATCTCAAATTTACCTTAAATCCTATGTTTCAAACATAGCCTTAATATATTTGTGATCCATTCATATGGAAATGGAGCTGGTCTGGGGTAAGAGGCTATCAGAAAAATGGTGACAAGTCAGCAAGTACTATGTTCACATTGTTACCATGAGAGTCCCTTCTATATATGTCATATTATTATTGTGACACCTATATTTTCTATATATGCAATTTATTATTCTAGTTGTCTTATTTAGAATATTAACTTGTCTACTTTATTTTCTTCTTTGGCCTATAAATAGGTTTCACTTTATATATTATATATTATAAAGATACACTGAAATATATATTATTCATATATAGTACTTTATCATGGTAAAACATTGTTCTGTTTAGTTGCTATGTGCAGTCTCTATTCTATTGTCACATTGCGTGCAATCTCTATTATGCTATTGCAATCTCTATCTCACTACGTGCGCTCTATGTTTTGCCATCACTCTGCATACAGTCTTTGCCCTCACTCTGCATACAATCTTTGCCCAAACCAAAAGCTCATCATCCTTGACGTTTTTGTGACTTATTTTCTAAACTCAAGATTGCATCCATCTCAACATCTTAAGTTTGCAGAGATGTTATCATATCAATTCCTTTCATTTATGTTACACAAGTGTTGTAATATCTTTATTTTTCATATATGTAATATATTTTTTTTGTATATTATTCTAGTTGTGTTGTATAGAATATTCACCTACCTATTTTATTTTCTCTTTGACTTATAAATATGTTTCACTTTTTATATTATAAAAATACAATGAAATATACATTATTCATCTATACTTTATCATCTATAATGTAATTTTAGTGTAATGAACTGTGGATGTACTACAATGGTCCAACCTAAGTTTTAGTCTATAAAATTATTATTTTGAGCTCAGTAGTTTTCTATTCCCGTGTTCTGGATATTAAGCATGCAGATCGACAAGGGCCAGCCTGGGACTGTTCTAGTTTCTTATAAAAGATCAATTATTTGCAAAGGTGTTGTGGTAATTAAGTTGTTATATAAAATTATTGTAATAAATTGCAATTACGGGGTCGGCAACCGATACATAGTGCCAACTCCTACGTATATCTCATTTGTGTGTATGTTTGTTTTCCTAATCAATTTAAGACTTCATAATTTTGTTTTTTAATTAAAAATTAAGAATTGAAGTTTTGGTGCAAGTTTTATTTCCAAGAAATTAATAACCTTCCTAAATATTGAGCGCAGTAAAGACAATGTTGTTTCCTCGAGAGGGGAAAGAAGATTACGTGGTTGCTTGCAAAGCACCCACCAGTGCCATATATATATATATATATAGATATATTTTTTCGAAGTCTGTGCCATGTTCATATGGCTTAATAGTCAATGTCATCATCCGAGTTACGGTCACTGATATAATTGGACAATCCAAAAAGATTCGATTTAACAATGGAAAAATATTTACTAAAAGCCAAAACAAGTGCTGGCAAATATCAATTGCATTGGTTTACTTTAATCAAGTTTGTGGGGTACGGGAAGATGACTAAAAATATTAGGAATCTTTTATTTCCAAAAAAATATATTCCGAATCTTTGCAGAAAGTTTTCTCAGCGGAAAGAAAGTCTCTAAATTTTCATTTAATTCCCATTAGTTTATAAATATCACAAAACTGGTTAAATTTATCCTCAAGACTTTTAGCGGGTACTTTTTTAATTCTTAAGTTTCTATTGAAAAAAGAAAAAAAAAAAGGTCTAAAGAAAGTATTATGTTTTATTATCTATTCAGTTAACCGTTAATTTTATCATTATTATATTTGAAAAGAGAATATTCCTTAAAAGGTAAATAATAATTTTGAAAATAATTAAAATTAAGAAACTCAAAATTAAAAAGGTAAATCATTTGTGTTTTATTTAAGTATTTGTTTTGAAATTTTGTATACTTTATATATTTAGTATGAGATTTACTGTATTAGACTTGGAATATAGGTTTTAAATTTGTAGTGAAGCTTTGGGATTTATGATGTTAGAATTTAAATTTATTAAATCTATAATATTGAAACATATATGTTGGAATATAAAGTTTGTATAATTGTGTTTTTACTATGTTATTGACTTTTGGATTTGAGAACAATTTAACTTTTGGTTATTTGGTTTTATTTTAGGATACAATTTGATTATAAATTGATTTATTTTTTACTTTTAAAAATAGTTACTATCATTTTCTTTTTAATTATTAATGAATCGTCATTTTCTTCTCTATTGATTCAAAAATTATCATTTTATCTCTTTTTTTATTGGGGTTTCTGCCCTAAAAACTTGTAATATTATAAACAGTTTTATAAATTTTTAATAAAGTATTCACTTCATTCAATTTATATATTTTGCAAAAATTATATATATCATGAGAAACATCATTGATTACTGATGTAATTTCAAACTAAGTGTATAAGTGTTATATACAGGTGGATTTAGTTTGAGATAAATAATTTAAAGAGTCCATAGAAAACAAACGAAGATGGATACTTCATTTGTAGTAAACCTACAACTGCGATCCATTTTCGTATGTGATACGATAGTCTTATCCAAGACTGTTCATGCGGTGACATGGAAATGGAGGCACCCTATATAATAAAGATTATATAGGACTGGACCACAATAAATATAAGTCTTTAAATAATATCCGTTAATCTTAGAGATTTATATTTATCAACCAGATGATCATATATGAATTGATATTAATTCTGAGTGTATTATGAACTTCTGCATGTTAAGTTATTTCCTTTGATTTATATGGGTGAGATCGGTGTAGATACCCGATCAATAATTTCGTACTTTGGGAATATGATTTAGTAAGTAGTTAGGAATATTCTATACAATAGTGGAATTCACTCCTTCTTGCGAGAAGTAGAAAAATAGTTCTCTTAAGGGTTGATTCAGGTCTTGAACAATAAGAGCGCTCAACTTTCTATTCATATGTAAACAAAAAAGATAGATTCATAAGTTGTTATGAATATATTGTTAATTAGAGAATCAGTGGTACTTAAGGATCAAGAAATAATTAGAAGGGTAAAACGAACATTTGACCTAGCTTTAATTATAAATTATTTGTGGATGGTCAAATCATATGTAGTGATTAAATCAATGGACACTGAAAAATTTCAGATTGTATAAAAAATATCTACAGTTTTGAGAGTGCAATCTTAAGTTTTTAGTAGAGTAACTTTAAGATTAATAATAATGAATTATTTAATTAAAGAGTTTAATTAATAATTTCGATATTATTGGAGCTCAAAACTGTAGGTCCATCGAGTCCCCTTGATAGCTCATTTTACTATAAGAAACGTGTATATAGAATATTGTAATTGGACTGTCCAATTACAAGTGTTACATAAGTAACAAAAGTTTATGTTCACTTGGTATTTGAATAATATTGATTATTTAAATTATTTAATTATTAATTATGAATTAATAATTATCTAATTAATTTTATAAGAGGTTACAAATTCTATTTCAAAATATAACATGAATTAATTTTGAATTAATTATGTTATATGGGGTAAAAGTTTAATTATAATAAAATTAGGGTCAATATTAATATTGATTAATTAAAACCCTAATTGTTTGCATATATATATATATATATAAAAGAAATAGTTTCTTTTGAAAAAAAAAAAAAAAGGTTTTTGGTTATTGTTTATGTTTTTGAGAAACAATAAGAGAAAAGAAAAAGAAGTTTTTTTTTTTTCAACAAATACAAAGAACAAGAATTTGTGTCTTTGTTCTTTGTATAACCAAAAATCAAACACTCACCTCTTATAAGCATTGATTTAATTTGATTTTTTTTTATAAGGAAATCAAAAAGTAAGTGAGCACAATTCTATATAATTGTGTCCACTCACTTGTTTCCTGGTTTCGAAATATATCAAGGAAGACAAGGTGGTGAGCAATCCACAGAAATCAATACAGAAGGTAAAAATCTGATTTTTATTTCTTTATATTATTTTTTATTTCATTATTTTATGAATCTTGGGTTATTGAATTTTCTAAAAAGTTTTTGAAACTCAATGTTCCGCAAAATTCTTAATTTTATGAAAAACAAATTGTTGATTTTTGTTTTTCAAGCCAACATTTTTACTTGAATTAATATTATTTTAAGGTTTTTTTTTTTTTTATCTTCTTAAAATCATTAAGGGGGGAAATGACGATTCATCAATCGTCATGAAAAAATTAAAAAAAAAACTCTAAAAAGTATTTCGTAGGTTCTCAGATAGGTGTGGATGTAAGAGAAGTGGGATTATGTCTGTATCTCTTGCCCACTTTCGTTCAGTTCAAGTGTGGACATCGACTCCTATACAAATAAGTTCTTGATTCTTATTATTTGTGTGGATGTAAAAAAATTTCACAAATTCGGGTGTGGATTTAGACAAACCCTTCTGAACCCGATCCGCATCACCCCTAATCATCAATCTCCTCCTACAGTGGAGAGTATTCATCAAAGGCCAATTCTACCTTCTTTTTCTCATTTTTTTGTATATTTAATATTTTATTAGTTATTGGGTTTTTTATTTAATTTTTAATTTTTTTCGTTAAATATTTTGTTTTCTATATTATTTATTTAGATTTTCATATTTATTGGAATTTCGTTTTTATTTTATAAGATAAAAGGATAAAAATATTTGTTTAACTATTATAGTTGACGCGCAAAAATTTGGTTAAAGGCCGAAAATATACAGTTTTTAAAAGTTAAGTGATCAGTTTAATCATTTTCACAAGAAGCTTACAACTAGTAGGAATTAAGAGAACTGGTGGGATCATTTGTTAATTGTCCGTGTCAGTGCGTGGGGCACGAGACGAGACGAGAAAATGAATATTAAGTTATGGAATCTTGGAGGATTTTTTTTTTTAATAATATGGAGAGAGGATTTTAAGCGGAGGGCGAATCCAATTTTTAAAACAATAGCAAATAAAAGGTTGAAAATGTTTTTTTTTTTTTTTTTTTTTTTTTTTTTTTTTTTTAAAGTTTGAAAATAATTCCTGTATCTACTAGCAAGTACTATGCAAATTTAGAGGTCCCATAAAAAAAAAAATGAGTTATTATAATTTGGATGTTGGAGAAGAAAAATTGTTGTTGACCCATAACTTCAAAATAGTAGTGTAACAAACATATTTTTAAATAAAAAAATATTAAGAGCTACATTTTCTGTAATATGACTCATCATCTTTTAGTTTTAAAATATCTATAATTTAATATTAAAAAAAATTGCTTTTCACATATATAACACCGATTTTTTATCAATTTTTTTGAATTCTTGATTTAGAGTATACAAGTTAATTTGTTAACTGTTAAGCATTTTCTGAAAACTCAAGATATTTTATTGCAATTATCCCTTTAAAGTTTAATCAAGTGACACAAACCTCTAGGCCCCTTGTTTATATAGACCTTTTCACTTTTAAACTTCTATCAAGCAGTTTTAGGTTCTTGCTTCCATTCTATTTGGGGGATGCTGCAAATCAATATTTCTTAACCAAAAGTTGTCGAGAAATCGATCTGTAACCTAGTGTTATCATGTAAGATAATGAAGATCCAAACCCTATTTTGCATAAATAATAATAATAATAATAAAGATCAATTACCTCTTAAGATGAGGTGAACTGAAACTCTCCCAAAAGTCATTATTATACTCAAATATCACCATTGTTATCATGATTTTGTTTGAATTACATGTTCAATTATATATATATATATATATATATTAAAACAAGTTTCGTTTCATTGCCCATGTAATTTTTACATTTTTGTTTCTTTGAAGAACATATTTTATTTATATTGTTATTCCCAACAATAATAAACAAAAGCCTTCAACAATAAGGCATAAAAATGTAATAATCAAAAGTTCAACTTTTTACTTTAATGTCACAATGAATATAATTGCAGCCATTGAAATCTGATCACCATGAGTCAGCCAGCTAACAAACAGGCAGATCTTTTTCAAAGGTGGGTGCAGCCCCAAGAATTGGATTGCTTTCAAAGAAATTGACAGGCTTTAGATCAAAGCTTGATGTCACAGTTGGCATCACTGGAAAATCCTCCTGGCATGGCAAGTGATGGAATCCCAGTGTATACCACAACACAATATCTGAATTCTCAATCCGACGATTCCTATTTTGAAGTAAAGAAATAAATGTCAACTGAAATCCAAATATCTATCTAATATTTCATCTTATAATGGCAAAAATGTTTCCATCCAATAGATTTCAGGTTTACCTATGATGCAGTGAAAGATTTGTTCGAAATTGAAAAGATAAACGACAAAAAAGCAATAAAATTAAAACATAATTTATTATCACAAAAAAATAATCAATAATATATTATACAAAACAAACTAAATCATTTTCTAATTAATCTAATCCTAAAACTATTAGAAATAGGAATTCTAATTGACTTTTAATTTCTTAATTTGAAACTAATTGAAACCAGAAAGCTTAACCTTAAAAAAATTTAAATTTTATTCTTATAAGATCTTAATTTCCTAATTTTATCCTACAACATATACCTTTCTGACCACACTGCAAGCGTGTCATCTCCTTGACTTTGGTACACAAAAAGGCCACCAGCCCATTGTTCTGCTCGATTATATGGAGTCACCCATATCTAAGAGAAAAAAATAAGCATTTCATACAAGTTACAAGAACATAATACTATTTTTTTGCTACATATGTATCATTTTTAATTTTTGCTAGTAAGCTATCTAGTTATGTAATCTAAGTTGTCTTCAGCTGAATGTATGTCATAGGTTAGATACCTGATTGTTTGTGAAACCACTTCTTTGTTGAGGAGGATCATCATGATCAAGCAAGCTAGCGGCGGTTCCTCCCGGGACAACTTTGTACCCTGCTGGATTTCCCAAGCGGGACCGTCTTGAAGGGTTAATAACAAGGAATTCTGATGGATCATAGAGCTTAAGCTTAATTTGTGCATCCTTTTCTGTTTTAGCTACGTGCCGCTTAGCTTTCAAGAAGCTTTTCCTAGGAGATTTTCCACTTAAATTCTCTTCCTTCACAAGATTAACCTTAACAAATGAATTATTAGCTCCATCATCAATGTCCATGTCTAGATGGAAGGTGATGAAGTGATCATGAACAACACCTATAACATTTTCGGACACAAGGGTCCCTGTCATTTCATCTTGGTTTGGCACTTGATTTATATTCTCATGAGGAGTCCCTTTTACCATTAGCATCCCCGAGAGACCTACCTGACAAGAATAATTGATAATATGACTTAATGCGGGGCTCTATTAGTCATAATTCATAAAAGTACTATAGTACTAAATATAATAAGTATCTGGTATTTGACCTTAATGCGAATCAAACCGTCAGTTTGAAATTCCCAATCGAAAATGTAGTCATAGTTTCCAACTGATGCTGCCATTCGAGCCACAAGCGTCACCTTCGGTCTCACTTCCCTTATCTGTCCGCATCTTAATTAGATTATGATACTAACATGATTTGGTGAAAAAACAAGAGAAAGAACGAAACAACAATTGAGCTATCCTAATGCGTGTAATGGGCAAAATTTTCAAGCCAACGAAAACAACGTTATCTTTTTTCTTTTTTTTTTTTTAATTTTCCTGGAATTGCCTAAAAAAAGGGCATTTTCCCACTTGTGAAAGCGATTTCATGGTTTGATAATTTATGTACGTACCGGAAAACCGATTACTGGGAGCTCAGAGTGTCGCCAACTAATGTCACCAGCGTAACGCTCGAACAAGCATATCATATTGGGCTGGACAAAAGGCTTGCCATCGGCTGCCGCAAAAACCCCGTCCATATAATACGAGTACCTAGGACAATCATTGAGTGGCACAAGTGGCAAGGCTGTGACCCCCAACCCGTATTCACCAGCGTCCATGTACGATTTGAAGTACCAACTCTCGTCAAGGTCCATGTAAGGCACAAATAACTCTGAAGAGAACCCTTTGTACATCACACTTCTTAGTTCCCCAGTCTCCGAATCTCGAACCAGGGCTCGTGAAATCACCAACCCCGCTCGTTGGTCAGCCTTAAGGTGGAACTCCCAATTAGCCCATTTCACTAAGTGTCCACCTTCCACGCTAAAGCTAGGCCCTTCGGGCTGCTCTATAGATATTGGATTCAGTGGCGGCTTCTTTGGTGTTGGCTTGTCTTGGCCCGTGTATCTATAATCAGTGTTGGTACTTTTTGGAACTGGTATACCTCGACCCACGTTGGATATTTTCACAACTTTTCTCCGATCAAGGTCAACCGTAACAGTCAACCCTTCAATGGGCCTCATGTAAAAATTCGGTGTCCCTTCGTTTGAAAAGCACTGGACCTTTATGACCCTCCCGTTCTCTTCATCTGGCCCGTACCAGCCCCCTGATGGTGGCACACACGTCACATCAGTTAAGGCCACTCCTCGGTCTGTGATAGAATGATTGACTTCTGCATTAGATAGTGTCACTTGCAGTGCAGTTGACATGTCATCAAACGTTAGAGGCGGGTAACCAGCCCCCGTGTGGATGGCGTGCTCGGTGACTTGGCCTGAATCTAAGTCCACAGTGACCATGTGAGACTTCCCATTTAACATAGTAATTACAAAAGCTTTTCTAGGAGGTAAAGGACTGCCTTTCTTCCAGGCCAAGACATGATTCTTGTTGGGTTCGTCTAGCGATAAAGAGTGGATTACTGGGAACGAAGAGGCAAAGGGAGCATAGGATAAGAGGATGGCTCGGACCTTGTTGATTTCTTGTATGGTAAGTGGGTCTAGTGGGTGGCGAGGGGTGCTGTTTTGGTGGTCATTAGTGAATTTGTGCAGTTGGGTGGTCTCTGAAGTTGAGCTCAATTTGGTGCCTGGTGACGAACCAAAGAATTCTGGTTTGCTTGGAGGGTAAAACGAAGATGAAAATATGAGAAAAACTATAAAGAAGGTGATAGAGAAACAAAGAAATGAAGTTTTGTCCATGGTTTCCGGATCCAAATTGGGAAAGTGAGAGATTAGCTAAGAAGCCTAATAGAGAAACAGATAATTCAGATCGATTATCAATTATTAATATAAAATGTTAAAGCGGAAACAACGAACCCATGAAAAATATATAATACAATTCTTGACATTATCGAATTCAATTGGCTATTACAAAAAGTACAATTGAACCCCATCAAGTTTTAGAAGCCACACAATGATCATTTATGGTCGGATGGGAGAGTGGACGGCTGGATTATATTCTCGGAACAGTCGCATTGTTAGTGGTCTCAGTTCGATGCTTCCAAATTATCCTATCGGTGGTCTGTTAATGCTTCCAAAATATCCCACCCCATAATAGGTAAATACAAGTACAAAATTAGTAAAAGCCCTGAAACTTTTTACGGCACTTCCCAATATAATTTGATGATATAGAAATCACTTAATTCAATTTGTAGTATTACAATTCCAGTCACTGCAGTATACATGATGGTTAAAAGTTAAAAATAAAACTTTTGTTTTTATACTTATATATATAATACATATGGTGGTCGGGGAAATATGTAATTCACCTTACTATGCACTTAATATCCAAGATTACATAATGTTGCATAGAAAATGTATTTGACACATTATTTATGTAACTTTATGTTCTTTTAGTGAATAGATTACTATGAATTTAAAAAATTTTAAATACAATTTACTTATTTATTTATTTTTTTATTCACAAGTTATAACTAATTATGATATAAGTGTTAATTGTTATTGTAAAATAAAATATTCGTAATATCACTCGAGTAAATCATAAATTATAAAATAAATGATAATTAAATAATAATAAACAAAGATAATCCCATCAAATGACATCAAAGAACTTGAAAGTTTTTAAATTATTATAGAAAAACTATATTGAATTTTAATAACACCTAACAAAATGAACAAAATGAACTTATAAAAATTTGACCTTTTTAGTTTTTTTTTACGGTGGAAAAGAAAGGATTAAATTCTCAAAAACCTACTCATATCTAAATATGTTTTAGGATAAAAGTGAGACTTAAACTTTTTACTTTTTAGGATTAAAAGAAGTAATCAACTACTCTTATTAAGAGATTATGTACACACAAGTTTAACCTTTATTAATTCAATATATTATCTTTTTCTTTCTTTATTTCTTCACTCTTTTCCAATCAACTTCAACAACAATAGCACTTTGTCACAACCCCAAAACAAGTTTTCAGTATATTACTAAGAGTTAGAATACTTTTTTCCCCCATAGAAATCCACCGTGGGTTTGTTGGATGTATTTTTGAAATATTAAATATTCTTATTTTGAATTGGCTTTTAGGCATTTCCGATTTTTGGAAAATATTCATTTACAATTAATAACAATCTAAAAAATATTAACTTTCATCCGTATAAACTTCTTGAAATTTCATCAATAAATATTAATATTCATAAAAGAAATTTATTTCTCGAAACCTAAATAAATTTAGTCTAACATATTTATTGATACCCAAACTTAAATTAATATTAAAAAATAAAAAATAAAAAGCAACTTTTAGCTTATCGAAATAATATTTCATGTCAATATCATTTATTAGAAATTTCATGGACTGATTTTTGTAAGGTAAAATGTTAATATCACTTGTTGGAAATTTTGTGGATGAATTTTCAAAAGTCGAAATATTAATATAACTTGTTGGAGATTTTATGGACAAATTTTCAAGACCTTGATTGTTAATATCATTTATTAGAGATTTCATGAACTGATTTAAAAATATATATATATATATTGATATTTTATATTACTGAAGATGAATAGGCCTATGAGATTTTGATCTTGTTGTAATATTCTTGAGATTTTAATCTTATTGTAAAATCTTTGAGATTTTAATTATTTTGTAAAATCCATCAATTGTTAATGGTTTTCTCGTTTAGAGATCAAATAATATATATATAATGTATTTCATATCGAGTTTATATTTTAAAAAATCATAATATTCATAATATCTTTCTAACTAATAATATATATACACATAAATATAATTACAAAACATTTAAAAATACTTTTATTAATTGGAGAATATATAAATAAATATTTAAATTATAAACTAAAAGACTAGTTTATAAAATTAGAAAAATAATCTAATAAAATAATATATATATATATATATATAAAACAAAAGTACAGGCAGTTAAATCTTAAAAGGGGTAAGTTTTGTCTATGGTTTAAATAGGAAGGAATAATGTATTGATAGAGATTATGTTATTAAAATAAATTAATGGGTAAGGTTTGTGATTGGGTAAGAGGTAGCCAAACCCATAAAATAATGATAAAAGTTTGAGTGAAAAAATAGAAAATATTGACCATTTAGTAATTTCCTAAATTGTATTGCAAATTGGTTGTTGACCAATTAATCATATTTTAATTAAGGGTTTGACTACCTTACTCAATTACTAATATTACCAATAAATTATAGCTCTTAAATTAACTTCAGTAACTATATTTTTAACTAATCCAAAGGTTACAATTTATGGGTAATGTAAATAGTTGGATAAGATAACTAAACTCTTCAGTTAACATAAAAAACAATATATGGGACACTTGGTGAATTTTGATTGGCTGGGGGGCTTCGTCCATCTTAATAATTCATGATGAGACTTTTTTAGAGACTGAATTTGCTGGTAGTCTGAGTCATCAATTACAAATTCAAATACATGCAGCTTATAAACCTATCTAACTTGAATTACAAAACAGTATATCTCACTGCTTTTCTCCGTGCAACTCTCGCCCTTCTTTTCGAGTTTCTCTTCCACCCAATTCTTGTTACTATTTCAACTACAATGTACCTCGCCCTCTATTGTCAATGGTTCACGTAAGACATTTAGCTCGAGTTTGAAAAACTTTGTAACTAAGTTGAATTATTTTTACAATTCATGTGGTTGGTTCATAAAAATTTTGATCTTATGTGTGAGACGGAGCAAAAAATTTTTATTTGAAGGGAGTATTCCAATAATTATAACAATGTTTGGAAAGTTAAAGACGTGTAGACCAACCTGAGAGCTGGACTAGGCCGATGTATCTGTAATTTACCAAATCATGGGTGTAACTTGTAATGGCTAAAACTGTAAAGTTGCGAGCCTAATAGTTGAATAGGAGATAAATGTCCAAAATAGCAACCCAAAGCAATCAGCGAGAAAGGGGATGATTCGCGGACCATACAACCACTCAGCCAAATTTTCCGCCAAACTCTGCAAAAGTTTTACTGATTACAGCCACTGCCTTCTACTTAGCTTCTATTGTCTATCATAGCATGAATATTAACTTTTGCTCTTTACATTGTTTTATATTTTCTTTCGTTTTTCTACCATGATAGATAAAGTGTCTATGACTGATATTAACCTGGTATCAAGGTAACCTGACCTCCTTTTGATTTTTTTGCAAGTTGCTAATGTCCAAGAAATTGATAGTAGTCCCTACATCAACAACTATAGAAAGTAGCCCATTACATACTGTAAATGTATAATCTACTTATCAATATGTCTTTGTCAAAAAAAGGAAAAAAAGAATAAAAAAATACTGGAGACAACTCAAGCCAGTGGTGTGACAAACATATTCAAATTCACAGGGGAGAATCTCTCAATTTCTTAAAAGTCTCAATGAGCATTTATTGTGATGATGATTTCCTACCATCATAGCAATGATTTAATTAGAAAGCTTGTCCATGCATCAAAATTAGATTCTACATTCCTGAATTTCTTCATACCACAAATAAAAATACAGATCAAAGAAGACTACTGTAAATAAACAGAAAAAACTTAAATATCTATATTTATCTAGACTTGGCACCTATCGTGTTTGGATGGGAAGCATTTTTAATTAGAATAACAAAGCTGCACACAGTAAGCAAAACCATCAAAGATCTCAAACCAAGGTCCAGCCTGGTACTTCCAGTAAAGACCTGATGTGTGATTACCTTATTAGCACCCTCTCACTAATTATACATATTTATGAGTTAATTTTACTAAAATACTACATACAAATGAACACACTAATAATGATACAATAAAAATAAGAATCAAGATCCAAGATTCGAGCTTTCAAAATAAAATCCAAGTTTCGAAATAGCAAGCACAATCTAAAATTGTCAACTGAATAAACAAAATTATCAAATTTAAAGATACGCCCCCAAATCCAATCTTCAATAATCAAGACAACCGCGTCTCTCTCTGTCACTCAAGTTTGCAAATTTCCCACTTTTCCTTGCCCACCAAACACTGCCATAGAACCCCAACTTCGCTGAAGCAAAAAAAGACCCCTATGCAAACACACCAACAACAATCAACGCACTCCACTCTTTCTTCAACAAACCCATAAAACTCAAAGCCATTCTCACTTGAAAACGTCCCAGTACATTTCTTGACAAAGAAAGTCTAAAAATATTGGCAAAGGACGCCTATTTTTGTGTTCTTTCAAATGTTAGACCTAGGCAAATTGAAGACAGAGAAGCCCCCATCATTCAACCACCGGCTTCTCCGCTCAAAACTCGCCGTTTTGTCCATTCCCTTCCTGCTAGTCTTCCTCTTCTTCCTCCTCCTCTCCCCTCCTCCCACCACCCTCTCTCGCCGCTACCTCGCCGCTCCCTCCTCCCACTCTTACACCGGCAGCCGTTGGGAAAAACAACTCCGAAGATCGGCACACCCCCGCTCACCAACAGGCCTCACTGTTCTAATCACCGGAGCTGCTGGCTTTGTGGGCAGTCACGTTTCACTTGCCTTGAAGAAACGCGGTGATGGGGTTGTTGGGCTCGACAACTTTAACAACTATTACGACAAAAACTTAAAAAAGGCTCGGCGAGGGTTGCTTGAGCGAGCAGGCGTGTACGTGGTGGATGGAGACATCAATGACAAAGCGCTTCTTGATAAGATATTCGATGCGATAGCATTTACTCACGTAATGCACCTTGCAGCACAAGCAGGCGTGCGCTACGGCCATGCAGAATCCGAATTCTTACGTAGAAAGCAACGTAGCTGGTTTCGTTAACCTACTTGAAACATGCAAATCAGCAGAGCCTCAGCCGGCAATTGTGTGGGCGTCTTCGAGTTCTGTTTATGGAACCAATACTAAAGTACCCTTTTCAGAGAAAGACCGGACTGACCAGCCAGCCAGCTTGTACGCTGCTACAAAGAAAGCTGGTGAGGCAATAGCACGCGCTTATAATCACATCTACGGGTTGTCCATTACAGGGTTGAGGTTTTTCACGGTTTATGGACCCTGGGGACGTCCTGATATGGCTTATTTCTTTTTCACTAGAGACATTCTTAGAGGGAAAACGATAAAAATGTATGTGTCTCCTGACGGAGCGAGTGTAGCGAGAGATTTCACGTATATTGATGATATTGTGAAAGGGTGTTTGGCGGCACTGGATACGGCGAAGAAGAGTACTGGAAGTGAAGGAAAGAAGAGAGGGCCGGCGCAGTTTAGGATATTCAATTTGGGGAATACATCGCCGGTGCAAGTGAGCAGGATGGTGAGTTTGTTGGAGAAGATTTTGAAGGTGAAGGCTAAGAAGAAGTTTTTGGCATTGCCGAGAAATGGGGATGTGGAGTTCACTCACGCCAATATAAGTTTGGCTCAGGGAGAGCTCGGTTACATGCCTACTACTGATTTGGAAGCGGGATTGAAGAAGTTTGTGAGGTGGTATTTGATTTATTATTCCAGTTCCAGGAAGAATAATTTTTGGTGATTTTTTGGTGTTTGTTCTTGATCACTTCCCAATGTTTGACAATATTTTGCATTCATTGATCTCCCAAACAAGAGGGTGTCATACGTTCAATTCATAATTTATTAGAAACCTCAAGCATATCTTAATTGTAGTATGTTTAGGAACACTACACAATTCATAAACTTTATTTTGTCAAATTTTAGGTGATTTGAATAGTTTAACATTTAGCTATGTGATTTGAACATGGATTGTGGATGTCAACGCTCATCTATCAGTTTTGACTGGAAAAGTTTGGACATAAATGGTGCTTCACTCTCATCAATGGTCCTTATAACGACAAACGTGTTGCTGCTATGGTTACTTGTTTTACCTATTGGCATGTCTATTTTGTTTGATGTAGTCATAATTTTAAGGTTTACACAATATGAGAGCAATTGTAAAGGTGATCAAACAAAACTTTCTTAAGAATGTAAAGGTAAAGTTCTGATCCATAATCACATTATAAAAAATATTTAGGTAAACAAGATTGGCACATATGGAATAAGGTGAAGAAAATAATAGCAAAATCATGGGTAAATATCATTGACTTCTCATCATAAGAAACCTAACCAGGATTAGCAAAAGCTAACTTAAGTTGCAGAGTGTTTTCTTTCTCATTTTCCTTCAAATAGCAGCATAAATATTTAACAAATATAAGGTGCATGGTAGAGGCCTCTGCAAAAAGCACACAATTTTCTCGCAATGTTCTAGAAGTCGAGGCATAACAAATCTTAAATCTCTTAAGAGGTACATGAATAAGGTTAATACAAAAATCATTACATATCTCAGACACCCTATAAGAAATAACCTCCTTCTGCAAGAGAACACCAGATTTCTCTGTTACCTTGACGTACTTAGAACCCCCCATGTCTCTGTTACTTGGAAGTATTTATGCAGGAAGCCGGATCCTTCTATAAAATGTTTACATGGAAAGGCAAGTACGTGAAGACATGTTTACCTGGCTTGATTACAAAAATCCAAATAGTGCCAGAACCTGAAGCGGCACATATCAGACATTTCAAGGAAGAAATATATTTATGAAATCGACACAATGCAGTTAACTAGATCTTTCAGTTTACCAAAATCCCCCATAGATCTTCATAGTATTGGTACTTGCTTCCCCAAATTTAAAGCAGTACTAACATAATAACATTCTACAATCCCAAGACAGTTTCTCCAAACAAAGTTTGAGATTCCCATCATAATTAATTTTATTTATATAACTAAAAAGGATTGTTCTTAGGGTACTTTGCATTCACTACCAATAATGTCGACAGGGGATATTTTACTTATAGACAAATTTTGGGCTCAGGCACAGATCATACAAGTTTACATGCATGTTATTTTTGTAGTTCACAAAAGGTTGTTTTAGATTGTGGACATCTTGTTCACCTTTGTACCTACTTTCTTCAATAAAAACACTTTAAATTCCTATATTTATTATTTGAAAAAAAAAAAGGATCGTTCTTATACTTGTAACACAAAATCCATTTACATGCTGCAAATTTGAACTTAATGATTGATTTTGCAGTTCAGCACACTGACAAGCACACCTGAGTCAGAAAGCACTGCTAGGAAAAATGAATCAACTAACAAGCATCACCAAACAAAACTTCTCTATTACAATTTCATGCCAACTTGGATTTAGTTTTTTAAAGAAGGAAAATTCTTATTAAAAAGGAGTTCAAGCATGTTTGGCACTTGAATGACATTCAAAAGAGATACAGGTGGCATTTATAAAGCATTTTTGCAAATTGCATTTCACCATAAATAAATGGTCTACTCCAGTAAGTCAAAATACAATCTCTTTTTACATGATAATTATCTAGGTCAATAATTAAAAAACCCAAACAATTAAAATATATATTTTTAACAGGAATAATCATTCATTCTTTCATGTGGTCCTCTTCATACAAATTCCTCAGAGATGCTAGCAGAGAAAACATACGATCTTTACCTGATCACCGAGTCAGTGCACACAAATGACGACCATGTTAACACCAGCTTCAAGAAGTGACATCGGCATCAGACAAATCCAGCTCCCACCAAGCCCCATCATCTCCCCTCTGGGGATAGTCTGCATCATCGACATTAAGAATACCATCCACAGCACCATCCTCACTCTCATCACCCAAATCATGGGCTTTCTTTTCCACCTCTGGATTGTACCTCCATTCCAACCTTTGCAAAATATCACGGTCATTCCATTTCCCTACAACTGATATAGCCTCTTTCTTTGCTTTCCCCATCAAAATATCCCTCCAAGAAAAACTAGCATCGGCAATTCTCTTCAGTGCCCCATCATTGATGTCCCCCACAATGACCGTCTTTAGACACCTCAACTTTGCCTCCTTCAAAACCTCAACAAAATCTGAATCATCCGACACAAGAACCAAACAATCAACCCTCCTTTTATCCATCATATCCATCATATGATCCCTCAAGGCAATATCAGCAGCTTGTGGCTTATCTGGCACTGTCTTTACAAAATACCCAACTCTTTTCAATTCATCTGCCAAACCATACCCTACTTTCGGAGTCAAAACATCTCGTGCTGCCCTTTTATATTTTTCCATCTTCATTGAATACTTGCCAACCAACTGCACTCTCTTCTTCCCTCTGGCTGATTCTATTTGATTCAATCTCTTCTTCTGTTCACGCTCATGAATTTGCTTAAAATGGTTAACCAATTTCTCATTAGTGTAAAATCTCCTCCCACAAACACGACATAAATATGGTTCAGGCTTAATCACACCCTTATTTTCCAACTGGTTTAACAATTTTCTCTCTTTTCTCTGCTCTCTTACAACTTGAGGAACATAACTAAAAGCATGGCTGTTAGCATATGCTACCGTGTATCTAACATCTCCAAACAAAGACACTGCCTTTTTTAGCCTAATAGCAGCCTCAAATGGAGGGACTGAATTTGGGGGTTTATTGTCCAAATCCCAGAAAATTCCCACATGGGCAGTTTTCGAAGCCTAAAGTCGATGATGGCTTTTGAAGATCAAAACCTACTTTTGATTCAAAATGACAATATCTAAACAATGAGACAATACTTAGTCTTGTAAATTGCGATTGCTGCGTGGTGTATGCAATGAAATTTCTGAAACATAACTAAAGTTGGAGATGTTTAGATATGTCAGTAACTTGTAAAAGACAACATGAATCAAGAGAATACAAGTAAAGATTGACTGACCTCTTCTATCAGAAAGAGCACTGCGTGTTCAAATGCTACCTAGAAAAAGCAGGGACATGGCCACATGTGAAAAAATAATGATTTTTTTTTATATGAAAAAGAAGGATATATGTGATGGTAATGCCTCTAGTTAGTGGTAAAATGCTGCAAAAGTTATGAACAATCGAACTGAGATAATGGGAATCCAAATACTTCAGACACTAGTGGCAGTATATTGCTCCATGCACAGAGCACATGGATTGATACAATGAAGCAGTAATAAAGGAAATAGCCATAAATTCAACTAATTCCAAATTTATTTTCACAGTAATCATTTTGGCCAGGAAAACAAATATCTGAATTAAACCTCATAGCAAAATTTCCAAATTGTTTATGTTTATATGAGAACAGTAAGAGTGTAAGACAAAGCACACAGGTGAGGTCTAAAATTATATTCCACTGTGACCACTACTATTACACGAAAGACCGTAACACCACACTTTTAGCTATATCAATAAAATATTTGTTTTTCAAAGGAAAATAATACGAATGAATATACAATGCAAATCAATTTTAGTCATTTATTAGTATAAAATTTCACTTACAGAAACTAATGACAGCTATCTCAAAAAAAAAAAAAAAGAAAAAGAAACTAATGACAGCATAGAAAACTAACCCTTTATGGCCATGCCCCTAATGCTTTTAACCAATTCCTTCAATCCTCTCTTCAAGCATTTGTGCTCAGCAGCTACAACAACACAAAACAAAACAATAAACAGTTACAATAAAGAATGTATACACAATCAAACTATATAAAAAATGCCACAATTCGATAATTTCGTCAAAATACTTAAACCATCTACAATCAACCTTATATCACCACTTAAAATCTGCATACAAAATATATGAACAAGCAGTCGCTAGACACATACTATAAAATCTGCACACAAAATCTTCTACACAGAAAGGGTACTATAATCAATTTCAATTTCAATTTTTCTATCGTAATCAAGCATAATTGATTACTAACAGAGATTTAACAGAAGTGTTAAACCCATAATTGAAGACAACAAAAACACATCAACATCAATAATTTGCATCATCGAGACGACAAATAGAATCCACAACTCATGAACAATCAAATAACCGCAGCTAAAACAAAGACATACCCAGTTGAAATTGAAGGCATGTTAAAGGTCAAGAGCAACTTAGAGGCATCTTGCCAAGAGGAACTGAGACTTGAAGTGGAAAACTGGAACGGCGTTGGATTCAAACTAACAGAGGTTTAACAGAGGTGTTTGTCTGAGGGTTTAAGTTTTTTAACCGGGTCGTATGTGGGTGTTATCAAATCCGTATGTCGACCCATATCCCACCCGTAAATTTTGCAGATCTATTATACCCAGTTCGTTTGGAATAATACGGTTCGTATATATAATACTGGCATGGGCCCGGTCTATTTTGCCACTTTTATTTTTTTAACTAATATTAATTTTAAGGGATAATCAGGACCTATCGAAATAAAAACACTGATGATACAGTTCAAATATCTACTTTCACACAAAAGGTGGAAGAACATATTATTATTTGATGTTATGGGATATCGGCCAATACCTACAAAAGGTGGAAGAACATATTATTATTTGATGTTATGGGATATCGGCCAATACCTTTGAGTATGGGTCAGTTGGCACACTAACCAATACTCTAATAGTCATTGACTATTTGTCATCCCTATGACATGGGGTGTTACAAATATTTTTATAGTGATAAAGATGACAGACAGAGGTCTCAAATGGGCAATCAAAGTCCTTTATTCACCAAATTGGATTTGAATTCATGGTAAAGTGTTAAAAACATATTACTTTAGTTCATTTACCTTACGATCACAGTGAAAGGTTTTAATTTTTAATAATAAATAATAAAAAACTGTCTGATATAATTTAATATTAAATAATCATTCAATTAGATAAGAAACTTAAGTTCAAATTATTATTAATTCAGCTTATTAATATCTTAAATTCAAATCAGTATGACATCAACATAGATGATAACTAAGATAAATGTGGCTAACAAGAATTATCACAGATAATATTGCAAATGATTTGATCATTTGTGGATAATATCTACAAGTGTGGATAGCACCAATTATCACAAGTAATATAGCAAATGATATGATAATTTGTCTATATATAAAGGTTATAAATCATTTTTCTATATTATTTTTGATATGAAATTTGAGCAAATTTTCTAGCAACCATTGGAAAAAAAAAAAAAAAAAAACCCATATTTAGAATTATTATATCGGTGCATCGTCAACAGCTAAAATTAAATTTATATATTAATTAATTAAGATAGGGATTAAACAGAATATTCCAGCAAAAATTCGACAACCCTCCAAAAAAGTTAACGCTGACAGGCAGTTGAACAAGGCTCCGTTAGTTGACTGTTATGACGTCGCCACGTGGCCCGTCTCGCCTTCTCGTCAAATTCCACGAATCACAATCAAAAGCAAATGGAAATAACAGCAAATACGAACAATAATAAAAGAGAGAGAGAAAAACATTTAATTTAATTTTTTTTTCTCGTTTAATAGACAGATTATTTGTCGATTGATTGATGTTATTAATTATATATACATATATAGAGAGAGTGAATATCAGTATATAAATATAAAAAATTGGAGTGTGATATGCATGTGTAGGCACCAAAATCAGCGATGAAAGGCGTCTTCTCGGCGCCCGGGGATTTTGTCCACTTCAAGTCTCAGGTTCCTCTTCACAAGATCCCTGTAAGTTTCTCTTGATCTTTTTCATGCCTTGTGTGTTTTTTCACCTTCAATTTCAACTGGGTATGTCCTTGTTTTAGCTGCCGTTTCGTGATTTTTCATGTGTTGTGGGATTCTATTTGTCGTCTCAATTATGCAAATTATTGATGTTGATGTGTTTTTGTTTTCTTCAATCATGGGTTCTAGTGGTTGCTTTGATGTGATTTTGTTGCAGCTACAATGTCGGGTGTGTTCATGTTTTTTGCTTGATTAATATTTCCGGTGATTTTTTTGTTTCAACTATGATGTCTTGTTATCAGTGAATTTTTGATGGTGATGGTTTTTTATATGTATCATTTTGATTGCTTGATGCATTGAGTTTGTTCTTGTAAATATTAATGGTGGGGCACTTTCAAATTGTTCTTGGTTGTGGGCTATGTGCCTGAAAGTTCTCTGTGTTTTGGGATCAGTAAAGATTCATTTGATGGGTGTTTTTTATGTGTTTGGTTTTTGATTTTTAATTTTCATCGAATGAGTATTGGTTTTCTTGAATTAGATATCCCTCCTTAGTCTTATCAAACTACATCAACAAGTATAAATGTCTATGCTCACTTGGTCTTTATATGGTAATTGAGAGCTTGATGGGAGTTACATTTGGCTTTTCCGGTTCTATTTATGAACTTTATTCTGTTTTGTTTTTTCGATTTTAGTCTTTTTATCTTTAGTTTTGCTTGTAGATCTGATTATTTGTTTGTTTTTATCAGTAACATAAGTGGTAGATATTCTTCATGGGCAAAATTAATGTCTATCTGCTCTTGGATTCAATCTAAGTATTTGTTGTGATGCATTTATAGCACGATCTTGCCATATCTAGCAGAGAAGCTTTATTCAGTGGCGGGATACTCTCTGCAACGGTCAAATTTGAAATTGATAAATAACATACTTTCTGTGTAGAAAATTCTTTAAGTTTCTGGTGTTTTTACATTTGAATGGGTCTACGGAACATTGGTGACTTTGTGCATGATCTTATGAACAAATGCTTATCATCTAAAACTTAGGGTTGTTGGCCACGTTACATTGTTTCGTTGACTTTTGCTTGTCTGGTCTCATTTTTTGAAGCACTAAGAAGAGGCTTGATGTATTATTAGAGTCTGTTTATGCCAGATTTGAGCCTTCCTCTTAAGTTATTTGTTCATCTGAGCGGTTCTTTAAATTGATTAAGTGATAATGTGCCTAATGTGGGAACTTCTTTATCCTTTCCTCCTAGATTGGCACGAAGCAGTGGCGATATTATGATTTTGGTCCAAAAGAAGTTCCTCCACTCATCTGTCTTCCTGGAACTGCAGGGACGGCAGAAGTATATTATAAACAGGTCATGTCATTGTCCATGAAGGTAATAAGTTGGATATTTTAGTGTCTTATGCTATCAGTTAAATTATCAGTTTTGGCATGTCTAAGGATTTCATTTTCTCCTAACTTTTGTATAAAATTCTTTTATTTGGAAAACAGATTTTGCCTTTATTGTTCTGGTCTGAGTGATAGAGAACAGCTGGGCTATTATTTAGGTTCTGTTGTTTCATCCTATCCCAAATCTCCACTCACTGCCGGAGAGTGTCATATTTTGGAGCATTGCAATTCAATTTTGGCAAAATGTTGCTTGCAAATTATTATTGTTTGTTGAAATTATGTTTGTTTAAGAGAACAAAAAAATTGAAGGAAACCACTCACATCTATGACTTTCTTTTTTCTTTGGCATTGTTGTGTTCTCCCACTTGATAATAGTATTATGTAAAAAGAAGGATCTGTAGAAATTGACTGTTTGAGTATCAAATATCAGATATCCATTTATGAATAATATATCTTTTTCTGAAATACCCTCCTAAAATTTAGCATGCTTTCAACCAGAATATCTTCCTTTCCATCGTATATGTAGATCTCATATGACTCATTTTGGTACCAAACAAATGGAGAGAAAAATTAGCATTTTTGCTATTTTTAAAATCAGTTGTAGCTTCTTGAAATCCAACAATGTAGTTTGTTGTCTATGAGGCTTCTATGTTAGTAGATGGTATTTATCTCGTTCAATGGTTTTATTCCTAAATCTGCACCATTGTGCACAAATATCACTTTAATATTAACTAGTGTAAATTCATAAAGTTACATTTTAAAGTATTTATTTCACTTGGGGTTGCTGCTATACTTTTGTTATGTTGAGAATTCCACGTCGTACACAAGAAATTTCGAGACAGGAAACCAAGGTTGCGCAATTTGACTGTTATTTTGCTAATGAATTTGTTGCTAAATCATAAATATGGCTTCAAATTGTACTATCGTTATAAAAAGGCTTGTCAGTAGATGCATATGCTGATATGAAACGCTATTTGGATAGCAAACTTTAGTTGTTATCCCCACTTCTATTTAGTTTTTATTTTGGTTGCAAGTAAATAGTTTGGACTGTTATCATATGTGTTGCTTGATTTTTAGATTTTATATTGTAATTTTTTGAGTTTTTCTTTGCTAAATTTTCAGGGTTACCGTGTGATATCTGTTGATATTCCTCGGGTATGGAATCACCAGGAGTGGATTCAAGCATTTGAAAAATTTCTTGATGTTATTGATGTTCACCATGTGAGTTCCATTGATTCAGCATATACAGTATTGTCTTTCTCTTTTCCTTTTTACCTTGTTAGTATGGGTACTTGCACTAAATTCCTCTGAGGTGTACTAATAATAGGCATAATCAAAATTTCCAAACCTTGATGCTGTTTGTTATTAGGCCAGACCTCATGGGAGTTAGTATTCCTATCATACAATTGGATTTTGATATATGATGTTGTTACATGTTCAGAAATGATTGCCTACTTTGATGCACAAGCTTTTAGATTTTGAGTTGATCATTTTAACTTGATTAACTTAATTTCCTCCTCGAGAGGTCAGAAGTGAGGTTTTCAAAAGTTAACATTTATGAGTTCCATTAGAGCAGATGGCATACAGATGCTAACAGTACATGCAGTCCTACAAAATCAAAAAGTTGAAATGAGACGGCATGAATTTGTGTTTTTTGCTTTGATGAAATAATCCCTGATTATTAGTTTAAACTTGATAGAACCAAAACCACTACATGGGCTTATTCTGCGGGACCTAATTAGCTTGTTTTTGTTTTCTTACGGTACAATCAGTCATGTATGTGACACAATCAGCTCAATCTTTAATTACCCGGAGTTTGTTCATATCACCAACCTGACCATAGTGTGGGTTCACATACCATTTAATGGTCTACAAATCAATAGGATTGGGAGCCAGGATGTGCAGCTCGTACTGTTTGTTCAGATTAGTAACTAATTAAAGTTATATTTATATTGAACAAGAACTTTATGTCATTGTATGGTTTCACATATTTAGAGGGGCTGTGAAATTGTGGTAGAGCCATCCATGGAAAGAGATATTAAAAGTACTTGTGGGTAACGTGTATGGGAAATTGTTAAAATTGAGGCATGGATTCCTGAACAGATCTGTGGATCTTAAACAGAATCGATGAACTTCATACCTCTATCTCGCATCCTCTATATACAATAATTTTCTAGCTTGATTTATAATTATGGTGTTTACAGCTTGAGTACTTTTTCTGTAGACTTATGAATCTATTTCTTACAGATACATCTTTATGGTACATCCCTCGGAGGCTTCCTAGCTCAACTTTTCGCACAGCATCGCCCAAGACGAGTTAGGTCATTAGTGCTTTCAAATACATTTTTGGATACACGCAGTTTTGCAGCTGCAATGCCATGGGCTCCCATGTATGTTATCATGTTGCTTCATAATGACTGTAAGCTGGATGTTATTAAGTTGGTTTTAGAAATTAAAGAAGTATTTGTATAACTTTTGTCCCTTGTAACTGGATTAGAAAAAATTATCTTCCAAGGCTTTCATATCAGAAATAAAATTAATTTTTATGGTGAAAAAAACAATGAGCTATAACTTTCATTTTTCATTTCTGAAGTGAAGCAACATTTATGTTGGTGACTGAATCTTTTTAACAAAAATGAATTTGTCTTTCACCATCTATGGGTGGGGTAGGACCAAGAGGTTTATTTATTTATTTATTTTCTTATGCAATATCTAAAAGAAAATCTTTAGACAATTAAATTAAAGCAATTTGAATCGTTCAGATTTCATCTTACCTTATGTGATTTTCCATATTTATTAGATGTGCATCAATTATATACATGTCAGAGGTGATCTCAACCAGTAATGTTGCCTAGATCCAAGGGTCTAAAACTCATGTAAAAGAAAGGGAGCAGCTGATCCTGCTCCATATATGTATATATTCTGTAATTTTATGTAATATTGGCCATTCTTTTTGCCTGATCTGCATGTATATATCATGTGAATATATTAACTTGCCTAATTGTGGCATTGCCTCATGCAGTGTTAGTTGGACACCTTCATTTTTGCTTAAACGATATGTCTTAACCGGAATTCATGATGGCCCTCATGAACCATTTATTGCGGATTCTGTGGACTTCGTTGTTTCTCAGGTAAAGTCTATAATCTCTCTAGTTAGTCTTCAATGTTTTTATCTATATGACATCCTGAACCACATCGTACATTGCATCTTCCTTGTTAAGAACATAATTTGATATTATAGCTTTAACTATAAAATCTTGCTTTCATGGTTCTCGATTTCAATTGTTGTTGTCATCATATTTAATGATTTAAAGTTAGCATCATATTTTTCTGAAATTAACTATTCTGATTTCCAGCCGTTGCCAGTCTACGTGCATTTAGGTTTATACTTGCATTGGTATTTTTTTCTCTAATATCAACCTTAACATTATAGTGGAACATTCTTTAAGGTTTGTGGAACCTTGATTTTAATAGTAAGCATGATTTTGCATGGTTCAGCTGGAATGAACACTACAAATTGGTGAATTTATCCTCTGAATTTTACTCTGCAATTTTTATCTCCTGTCAAGCTTCTAACATTGAGGGAGAGTTGGTGCTTGTGTGGTTTACTGACCAGTATATTCAAAGTTGCACTGGTTCTTCATTTTATGCCACTTTAAATGGAAAAGATAATTGTAGAAACAGAACTTGTTTAATGTTTGTGGCTTCATTCAGGTTGAAACACTTTCAAGAGATGACTTAGCATCAAGGTTGACTTTGACAGCTGATGCTGCTTCTGTTGGAAGTCTTCTGCTATCAGATTCAAATGTCACCATAATGGATGTAAGTTATCTGAAACTTTGTTTGATCAGTGTGTGCATGATATCTTTCCACAGCCCATGCCCTCCAGAAAACATGGTTTTGACTTGGTGTCATGTCAGTCCTGACTGGAATAAGAAAGACAACTTGAGAAAAGAGAAGTGCCAAAAATGACTGCTGATATATGCCAAATTATTAATTATCATTGCTACTTTATTTCATTGGTCATTTTCTGGAATTTTATTTTTTCTCCATAAAATGACAGCTGATATATGACAAAGTTTGCTGATTGTAAAATTACCAAAACAGATATGATTTAGGATAGGACTTCATCTTCTCATGAATGCTGTGTCGTTGAAAAAATGTTGATTAAACTTGTTCGTAAAGCTTCAAGTTTGGCAGAACTAAAAGTACTTATATTATAAAAAAGGTGAAATGTTTCACTTTGACATTAAATGGTCTTTCAGAGAATCATTTGAACAATATACTCAACAGGAAATCAGAAATTCAGTGAACAATTTGTCATTTGCATATTTTGACAATGCTCTAGTTATGAGCTCATGATGAAGTTTATGTTTGTTTATTAAGAGGAGGAATTGGGTGCATATGGTGTGATGCAATTCTGCATTGTATGCGCGATGTGTGATTTTCCAAAATTTTTTAATATTATCAGCAAGTGATTTTATTTTTTGCTTGGTTCGGAATATCATATTTTCATATTTATGTCCTAATTACTTTACTTCTTTTTTAGCTGTTGTCTAATTTAAGTTCTTACAATTCTTATTTGTTCTGTAAGGCTTTTTGCATTGATAATGGAGGTATTTTCATTTGCGATAGCCTCATTAATTTTTTTGACTTGGTTACTTATTTCCTGTCTTTTAGACAAATGACTACTGTGCAACTCCTCAACAACTCAAAGATCAACTGGGTGAGAGATATCCGGAAGCAAGGCGAGCTTACTTAAAGACTGGAGGTGATTTCCCATTTCTTTCACGCCCGGATGAAGTCAATTTGCATCTTCAGGTATATAGTATGTCTATTTGTTTAGACGACTTGATACTCAAGCAAGCTGCACTAGTGGCATTTATTGATCCAAAGACCTGTGTTTGAACTGTTGTGTGTGATATGCAGCTACACCTTAGACGTGTTGGGGTAGAAGCCCGGCCAGACTTGGTCCGAGGCATCCCAAAGGATGGTGCTGGTGGCAATCCTAGTGAAAAGAACGATGAAAAAGGAGATCCGGACAATCCACCTAAAGATGATGGTGGAAACTCTGAAAGTTCATCTACAGAAAGTCAATTACCTGCAGCTCCGGAGAGTTCAAAATCTCATAGTCTAGATGACCCGCCCCTCAGCACTGCAAAAATTTGCCTCATCAGTGAGCAAAATATAATGCAACAACAGTCTTGTGCATTGATGAGAAAACAAGAAGTCATGGCCGCTGATCTACAATTGCAATTCGCTCAAGATTTCTTTGTTCTTTATTTGGTGGTATGGTTGTACATCACTTCAAATTACTGCTGCAAATTTAGGCAGTTGGTGTATAAATGACACTTGCTTATTGTTCTTTCGCATTAGTTACACAAGCAAGTGATGCAAGCTATGCAGTTTAAGGTTTTGTAAGGCTCTTGGGAGGAACCAGGTTTGATTTACATTGTTGTACATTTACATTCCATAGCGGTTTTGTGGTAATTTAATGTGAATTCTGTACATTCCAAATTCATTGTAATGCATTAACAGTAAACAAATCAAGGATCATTTGAAGATATTATTGTCAATCGGTCTAAAAAATGATAAATAAAATTTCATTGTGCCGTGCTGAAATCAGAAGCTGCATTATTGTTAATAGGACAGTGTTCTCCATCGTAACCGTCGCTTGGGCGATGAAACCGTCTGCAGGTATCAGTTGGGAAATGTGTGGTGAACACTGTACAATTACATTGCCTCCCAAAAGGTACCATGTAAAGAACTGAAAAATTAAGGGTTTGGAAGTGTTTATTGACTGTTTTTCATTTCTCTTTTCTTGATTTTCAATTACACAATTCAAGCTAATATATAGCCAAGAATCTCACTCTAACTAACTGGTACAAAATGGTGGGAAAACTCATCACAACAAAATAATCAGATGATCAACGCTGCTCCATTGATAATGCTGGATACACAAGCAGAGTGGTCTGTCCTATACAATCGGACACATTATCATACAGCACGGTTCGTGCACTGTTCTTGATTTTCTGTTGCAATTTAGGAAAGGTTGGCAATTGTGGCCTCATTCATTAGCTTTGTTTCATTAAAATTTCATAAATCTTTTTCCTTTTTGACAAGAAAAAATTCATAAATCTTGATAATTTTCTTAGAATAACTTTCTTAATTTTTATGACAGTTGTACAAATTGTCATCCTAAGTTAATTTGGTAATTACAAATCACTCACTATGCAATTTGTATTAAAATTTCATGAGCACTAATTATGTTTTTAATACGATTGGAGTCAAAACTGTAGTTATAAAAACAATGAATAGTACTAGGTGCTGGATGTGAAGTTTTATATGCAAAAACTCATTGCCTAGCATTCCATAATTGTTAAATTGGGAGATACTGTTGTGATAAAATTGTGGATGGGCAGAACAGAGCAATAAATTTGGGAGAAAACAGGGTTGTCAAGACCTTTGTTGAAATAACAAAGTTGAGACTCAGGACGCCGTCACACAACCACTCCTAGGAGAAACATGGACCCAAGCTGATAGAGCAAACAATTGCAACTGCTTGGTCATGGAATAAACTGAACAGTAAAAACTCTTGACAGAAACAATGATAAGAGATTAGCTCATCTTCCTCAATAGACACATAAATAGAGATCCATGACGATAACAATATCAAGTCAACAACCCGCAAAGATCACACTATGATCTAATCATAAGCAGTCTTTTATAATTAAAACGGCTCTCTATCAAATGCTCAAGCCTATATAACTTATTAAAGGATTAGGCTACCTTAATAATGGAGGACAACTTTAGCTAACAATTATGTTCATTGGATTGGTTACAGATCAACATCACAAGAATGCATAAAACAAAACAAGCGACCAATCGTAACCAAAATTGAATTACTCAAACTGATAAAGCCAGTAACAAAACAGCCATTACATCCAAAAACACAAAAATGAAAAACAACACAATGCCATCTTGCCTTTCTATCCTGAAGCCTCAGCTTAAACAACCACATACATTTCCACTACGCCACCAGAGTGCTCGCCGTAGTCGACTCACTGCAACAAGAAAAACACAAACCAACAAAAACACGTTAACAATCACACATCATCATAATAAACACGACAACAATCACATAAAATCGACCGACTCCGAACTCACTATTTCCAAACGGGAGGGAGCTTCTTAGTCTTCTTATAATAACGAGCAAGGCGATGAATCCTGCTCTCCACAAGAATCAACCTGAACTTAGAATCTTTATCCTTCCTATTCCTCTCCAAATGCTTGCGAATAGCCACGGCCTTTTTTATCAAATGGTAAAGATCCTCGGGAATCTCAGGAGCCAAGCCATGAGCTTTGAGAATTCGCAAGATTTTGCTGCCAGTGACGGATTTCACCTGAGCGATGCCATGAGAGTCACGGAGAATCACGCCGATCTGTGACGGCGTCAAGCCTTTCTTCGCGAACTTGCAGATGTTATCTTCCACCTGGTTTTATGTAAATTAAAAGAAAAATAAAAATGAGAGACTTGGAGAGAGCGTGTGTGAAAGGAGAAGAAGAGAGAGAGATATTGATAGGTTACGTCTTGAGAAGAGATTTTGAGCCAGCTAGGAGGCGTGCGCTTGTAGGGTAGAGCAGAGGACGATATGCCCTTACTGGCATCACAATAATGGAAAGTGTTAGACCACACTAAAACAATTATAACTGTTAATCAAGACTATGTCAATGTCAGTAGAAACCAACCCCCGGCTGTGCATACGACCCATGGTGCTGCTGCTGGTGGTGGTCGCGGATTGAAGAGCTGCGGCTTCGGTTTTCTCTTTGTTTTTCTACTTGCTGGGTGCAAGAGATTGGAGGAGAAACCCTAATGTTTTTTCGAGTGAGAAGAAACCCTTATTTTTGAAGTGAGAGTTTTTATAGCAAGACACTGGCACGAGCAGTTCAAAACGTCGACGTTCAATTGTTTTAAGTTTTTTGAAATAATTACGACGTCGTTTTCCTGATTAGTCAGTATGCGTTTGATTGGCGCATCTCCCTGGCAAATTAGATGGATTTTTTATTTTGGGCGTATAAGCTAAGATAGAATATTATTACTTCAAAAAACAAGTTAAGATAGAATGTTAGAATTATCCAGGAGCTTATCCTATTTGCAATCTCAATATTATATTTTGACAATCCTGTGTAAGATAGCTTCTTATATAATAAGAAGAAAAAACTATTCATACAAATTCTATTACGAATTTAGTAAAAACTGAACCTCAATCTCGTGGAATGATGAAGACTATAATTTTATTGATAACAAAATAATATTATAGTGAGACATTTATAAAATTTAAGCTTTTTAATTAAATAGTTAATCAGATAAATGTAGTTCAATGATGTAAAACTCATCCCATTTTAACCTGGCCATGCGATATAAATAAAATAACGTGGATATGGAATCACTCTATTGTTTAATAACATGCGAGAGAATGAAAAGAATCTTGCTAAAGGAATAAATGCGAACTAGTTGTGTTTTGTAAATTGTAATTCATGTATAAATAGACAATGTTTTCCTTTTTGAACATGTTTATCCAGTTAAATAACAAAATAATAGACGCGACAAGTTGTTAACCCATTCCTCATCAATATCCATACCATTTATAAATAAAACAAGAGCACAACTGTAGGCATCAAATCACATGTATGTTTATTATTTATCACGCCGATTCAACACTGACAGGAAGAAGAATGCTGATAAGAAATTCCTGACCCAGTATTCAATTCTTAAAATATTCAGCGCGTGCCTTTGAAAATATATATATACATATATATATATATTTGATCTTACATGATTCTTACAAGACCATGCAATACCTCAAACTACTCAACCTGCACAATAATTTCCTAATTATCACTCCATAAAGATTTTTATTAGATTTCGTAAATTTGGATGGTATTATACAAACTCTCGAATCTAATACAAGTTCGCCACAGTGGTCATCCCCAGGCCATCTTCAAATAACAGTACCTTGAGAAAGCAAAAGAAGAATAGAAACAAAACTCTCAGACATTCAGGTCTAACTGCGGCAATGACAAGAGGTTATTGTCGCAACAGTCCCCCACATACAGAGGCCAAATTCAATAAACTTGCTTCTCAAATTTAACACAACTATAAAATACAATGGGATGAGATTAGCAATTTCTTCTCCAAACAACACAAAAGGGATGCACGTTGCGCATGGTAAGAGTATTACCTCTGAAAAGCTACCTAGACTACTGGTATTATTTGTAAGGAAGATTGAGGAAAACATAAAGCAATGTCAAAATGTGTAATCCCAGAACTAATTTTAGAGGGCAATGCTCCCCAAAAGTCATGTCATATGACAAGAATGCATAACAAGATACTATGATTCGAGGAATGATGTTCATTTTGTTCTCTAAATGAAGATGCAAATGACAAGAAAAAACATTATCAATTCCAGTCGACAATCGTTGTCCAACTCCCAACTCTCTCCACCTCCCACAATGATCTAAAAATTCACATCTCACTTTATCTAAGGTGGTGACTTGCAGTAAAATCAAGCATTTGATTCAACATATTAAGTACCACAAACACAAAGAAAAAAATAATTCGCTTTCAGCTAATAAAGACAACATTACCTACAAAAGCATGCAACCAACTGTGTGAAGGTACATCAAGCAAAACAAAGACCAAAGTTGTAATTTAGGAGCATAAGAAAATTTAAAATATCGACTGCATTAAAGAAGCTTAAAACTCATCATTTACTAGAACGGATTTATGCCTTTCTTGACAGAGAAAGAAGTCTGGCCACCTAAACAACGTAAAAGGTCCACCAGCCCAGGGTATGCCAAACCTTAGCCACAACAAACTACTCCAAAGTTTAAACCAACTTTACTTTTATAAAGAAGGATTCTTTATTTGATACCTTGTATGTGACACCTTTTCTGTGATGGAGATGCCAGCAAACAACTGTACCAGAAGATATTTAATCATTAGATGCCAATAAGATCTTTCACTTTATTGATGTCTATCATAGGACTGATATAAGTCGGTATATATTATTTTACTATAACTTTAGCAAACATTATATTGTAGGAAAGAGATGTTTGCATCAATTCGAAGATGTATTATCCTGGTCCCAGGTAGACAATAGTTATGATCAATCACACAAGGGGATAACCTACCACCCACCTTGCAAGAAAGACTTAATTAAAAACTTCAAATGGATGCACTATGCTTCAATTTTCCACTCGGTACTCAATGTAAGATAGGCAGTATACATAGTTCATGAGTCAATCAATATTCAGACCAATTAACAACCGAATTCATAGCAAACCGAAGACAAATTAGAACAAACCAATGCAAAGCCACTTACACCTAAGCTTCGACCACTTACTACCAGACAATGCCCCACTTCCATCCCATAAGACATTGACTCAAGCTTGCGTGCAGCCAAATAATAAGTTAAGCACAAAAAAAGAAAAAAAGTTCAGCCAAATTTCAATACAAATATCACAAACATCTCAAGTAGCAATTTTTCACATCAATTTCATAAATCACATTAAAAGTTATCATCTAAACTCTAAAGAACTTGAAACAATCACAACTAATGCTCCAGGCAAGCTTAAATAATTTCGAATCTCTACTTCATCAATATCTCATCAAAATAAATAACAAGAGTTGCTCAAATTCCTACTAAACACATGGGGCAATGCAAGACGAAAGAACCTTAAACCAATTTTATAAATACATTTGGAAATACAACGATATTCAACCAAGCAAAAATGAAACGGATAATCAACTCTTGAAGCAGCTTAACCACCAAAGAATTATCGAAAACAATAAATTTCCGCACACCCCACAATTAGCAGCCAATTTAAATTACACTGCAACACAAAAGCTAACCATCACTTAATAATCCATTCATTGAAAGAAGAATAAAATCCATACATAGCTAAAAGTTTTATTATACATAGTTTCAGAATTCGGCAATACAACAAAATGTCTAACAAAAAGAGTCAGCATTACTTCAACAATTCAAGAAATACCAACATCCATCACATTAAAACGCCAAACAAACCCTAATCCCAAAACATTGAAAAAAAAAAAAAAACAAAAACAAATGGAAAATACTTGCAGAGAAACAACGAAAACAAAAACACACCAATTTCTTTTTTCTTTTTTTCTGTTTGAATTGTTAAAAGGAACGGTGGTCGACGTCTCACTTAGCGACCATCCTGGCAATAAAATCCTCGTACTTGATCTTGCCATCCGACCCGACATCGACTTCCCGGATCCACTCGTCGAACTCGGAGGGCTCCAGCTTCTCTCCAATAGAGGTCAAAATGTGTCGCAGATCCGCGACGGAGACGAAGCCGGTGGAGTCCTTGTCGAGAACTTTAAAGGCGTCGCGTAGCTGGCGATCGAAGGGCTCCGCTTTCATGTGCTTGGCCATCAGCTCCAGGAACCGCGGGAAATCAAAGGGAGCCGTTAGTTTCTCCTCGGCGACAATGGATTTCAACTGGGCCTGGGTCGGGTTCCCACCCAGCGACCGCATTAGGATCCCCAGCTCCGACGGCGCGATCTTGCCGTCGCCGTCCGTGTCGAACAATGTAAACGCCTCCTTCATCGACGAGACCTGGTCATCGCTCAGATCCTTGCCCATTTTTTCGATTTTTTGATTTTTCGGATTCTTTTTTTTTTTCTTTTGGTTTTGGTTATCGGTTATCGGTTTTGAATTCGAGGGAACGAGAAATGATTTTGAAGTAAATGGCTATAATTGTGGGGATCGCCTTTTCTGGGGGACAAAACGCCGTCGTTTTAGTAAGTTGATGTTGAGACAAATGCGGTGCCGTTTTGGGTTTGGTTATGATTTATTAACGTAGTAATTTTGCCAAAATGTGACTTGTCAAATCAATTATTCTGTCTGGTAGCATCAGATTTTTTTTTTTTTAAGCTAATTATATTTGCAGGGTCAATACATATATATTATGGTATTACTTGAATGTAAATCTCTATTTAAAAAAAGAAAAAAAAATATCTTTATTATTTTGAAAGAGTTTATCCATAATTTGATCACACATACAAGAAAAACTTAATAGAAATTATTCATATTGCTGTGAGTAATACTTGAATACGTGCACTTTACATAAGAAGTAGATATACTGTACCACTCAGGCACGGCAATGTGGAGCGGTAGCATGGGAACTTGGATAGGAAGAAGTGGACGTTCACGATAGAAATGGGGTCTACTTTGGATTTCAATAAACAGAAAAAGACAAAAACCGATTTTCCTTTTTTTTTTTTTTTTTACTTTTGATTTTTCGACTTTTATTAGCCAAGTAAAATGGTTCCATTTATATTTCAAAAAAAAAAAAGGTACCATTTATGGGGTGTACTTTTTACGTGCAGCACTACAATTTCATGTTATGTGCTGGGCCCAAAAAGCGCACCCAAATGTTGTGGGCCCCAGTTACATGAGTATCATTTATAATTCAAGCTATAGTACAAGTTACGGGGCTGAGGTGCCATGAGCCCAAAAAGCCCACCGTAACATTATAGCGAAAGTTACAATCATGATTCATGAAGAGGTACATAGTTGTGGTGTTTGTCGTTACAATATCAATCAGTAGTTCTATCGAAGCCCTCCATTTGGATCCTATATTTTATTGTCAATTTGGTAACCAAATTCAAGGCTATGCTTTCCAAAACCTATACATTCTTGGTTTTCGAAGTAGAAGAACTGGTCATGGAATTGGGATTTGCCCCTTCAAAGACGATACAGTTGGGGTTTTTGCTAGCGTAAAAATAAATAATTATGACTATGGATTCAATAGCCGCAGCAAGTAGGTATAGCACACATGATGCCAAAATATTGACATCAAATATATATATATATATATATATGAGGGGATTCCGTAAGGCCATGTTGTGACAATATATATCATGATTTGTCGCACATATTTATGAGTTTATCATAGTTGCAGCGTTGAGTATTAACTTCGTAGAATCCAGCAGAAAGAATGGTGTGACGGGATAGAAATTATGATGCTTTCTCAAATCAGCTCACTAACAGTCACTTCACTAATAATGTCTCATATGCTGACATACTTTTGTTCTTTTTTTTATTGGTTTCTTTTTCCTAATTAATGAGATCTTAAAATTGTGTAACAATGAACAACTCTGGCAAATGATTTCTCAAAAAAAAATAATAATAATAACTATGGCAAATGAGACATCATTGAAGTTTATGCTTGTATGTGCCACAACACATAACTTAAGACGTTTTTATGTTTAAGTATATATAGCAATCATTTAAACTTTGTAGAAATTGGATATATCCAACTCAACAAAACTACTTTGCTAAGTGAAAGAACTCATCCCATATAAACCCAAAATTTCCCTTGTAAGAATCTCCTGAGAGATTCTAGGAAACCTCTGGCTGAAGAGGCAACGCCAACCTTTCAAGTCCTGACACTAGAGCCCACTAGCACAAGCTGGGCTCACCTAAATTTATAAATGATAACTGCAGGTCTCTCTCTGATAGCATTTGTAGCAATCAAGTAGTTGACTCAAAACTACATAGTATGTTAGGAGGAACAACTTATCCTACTAAATCGTAAACCTCAAGCTTCTTCTTTAACCAATCCATGCGAAATTTAGGATATAACACATCTATTATTATTATTATTATTATTATTATTATTTTGAAAGAATTTATTACTAAATTAAAAATAAATAACATAGACATTTTGAACAGGAATCCAATTCTTAGTGGGAAATTTTGTCTTTTTCTCGAGTTTGGGAAAATCATAATTTACACAGGCAAAGTGAAGATAAAGATGAAAAGTTAACCAAGCCCCCTCAAGACCAGGAGAAAAAGTAGAGTTAAAGGTAAAAAAGATTACCAAAAAGCAAACGAAGATCCTCATTTGAAAACCGTAATTATTTTCTTTAAAGCACTCAATTGACCCTTTTATTTCCTTTGACAATGATACTTAAAACAGTAGGTTCCTAATATTCTTTTTCTTTTTCTTTTTCTTTTTTCCATCTGAAATCTAGTCGAGAATGGTGGAAGATTTTGAAAAAGTGGCATCATGTTTTCAATCAAGTGGGCTTTGTTTTCTTCCTCCTCATATGCGCTTGACTGCTCTTTTCTTTTATTATTTTTTTCCTTCTCGAATATTGACCACTAACTCACTTTTTATCATTTAAATTTTATTTGAATGGCAATAATTAATTGATATCAATGTTAAGTGGTTGGTATCTTTTTAGAGCATCGAAAAAGATGTCCATGAACACGTACGTTAATGGCTCCCTCTGTTCAAATTTGTACAGTCGGCAACCTACTTTCTGGTGGACCTTGATTGCTTTTACATTTTTCATGTTGCAGATCAACATTGCATTACACTAATCAAGTTCTTTTGCCCACTAAACTGCTTTCTCGTTTAATGTCGCGGGACCAATTTGTTTTTTATTTTTCATTAGTTGTCTGAGACTAATTTATCGACTTGAACACTATGGGGACAGTTTTTACTTGGTAATAATTTTATGACTGTCTTTTACAGTATCAGTTAAAAATCAATCAAAAGTTGTCGTTTTTGTAGATTTTGACAAGCTACATCAGAAGTTCTTGATAAAGTTTTGGAAGGAATTTCTAATGATTTTCAATAATGTTGAACTTCTAAAAAATTATAAGTTATAACCACTAAATTCGTTTGTCTAGCTATACGCATATATTATAACAAAGTGAGAGAAATTTTTTTTTCTTTTTTTATTATTTTCTTCCAATATCTAGTGATTCAAATATGAGACATTATTATTTATTAAGAATGAACATTCTCTAATATTAAACCATATTAGACAATTTTTTTTGTTCTCACTATATTATGTATGATTAACACAATCAAACTTTCTTATATCTAAAGTAATTATACAACCATGATCACCATCAAATATAGTTGAGTGGTAGAAAGTACTTTTTTATCATATCATACTTTAAGTTTGAGTTGCTCCAAGAGAAAAAAAAAAATACTAAATATATAACAATTCGGATGTTTATGTAATCCATTATAGACCTTCTGTAAATTTTAATGTTGATAATAAAAAATATTTGTCAACTTTTATACAAGTGGGCTAAAAAGAGTATTGTAAATAATCTAATTTTACAGGTCATAGTAGCATATATGATGTGTACAGATATTGAAAATTATTACTATTTTTAAAATTTTCATTTCAGGATTAAAATCAAAATCCTTAATTTGACTTGGATGTATGAAACCACATCAATCTTCTCACAAGCCATCTGCAACTCTACAAATCCATATATTGATATTGATGAGCACATATAATTGTTTATGAGGTATGACAGCAATACAATGCCATGCAGGCTATTGATATAAACCGCTTGATGAATAATTATTAAGGGACTATGGGCCCCGTTAAGACATAAAATCCAACACCCAACCACCACACCACCACCACCTCCCTCTAACCTTCAACAAAATTTCAAAAATAATAGGGAAAATATTTTAAGACAAAATCTCGTACGACTTTTGAGTGATCTACAAAGTAGTCCAGCAAACATAATTTGGTATAAATGGGAATTCAGTGGAATCCAAGGTTATCATAAAATAGTAAACATTTGTCCTACTATCCTGCTACTAGATCTGATTAGCTGTGCTGGACTTATGGGTCCAAGAATAATTGAAAACAGTTAATGGAAGAAAAATTTTTTGGCTCATTGTAACAAGTAATAATAATATGCTGAGAAAGAATCATGATTGTAAATTTTTTGGAATCATTATTAGTTTCTCTCTCCTCATATGTATGTAAATTTATATACACATATTATATATTAATTCGTTATCACTTTCGAGTGTTAAACATCTACACTTTAAGGTATTAAAATGTAATCATTCAATAAACCAGGCATTACAAACAAAAGAAACATAGCTTCAATTCGTTATCCTTAGTCAATTAGAGCTAGCTCAATTAATAATTTTTTTTTTCATTAAACTACTCAGTAATTCATATAAAGATATAATAGTGACTTTTTTTTTTTCCTTCAAATTAATAATCGAGTTTTAAATTCAGATTCAATATATTAAATATATTCATATATTTTTTCTATCAGAATGTGATTATACATAACCATGATTATAAGTAATCATATGAAAGGTTAATTGAATGTCGTGTAAAAAAGTATCAGTGTTTTGATAACACTTGCAATCTTTAACAAATTACCATTTTACGTAACTTATAATTTATTAAAAAAAAAGAGTTTATAACTAATAATTTTTTTCTATTACGAATTAATTTTTAAAATTTTAAAAGTACTAGGAGTGTGTGATCTTCTTTTTAAATATCAATTACACCGAGAACCAATTAAAAAAATTGCATAGAAAATGATTAAATTTAACAGATATTATAAATTAAATAAATATTTTTTACCATGGAATGATATTATGTTGTGGTATTTATTGAGGTTGTGTCAAGAATGCTACATAAAAAGAATAATGATAGATAGACAATTGATAACGATAAGTGCAATTCTAGAATTGAGAGACTCAGAGAGCTAAGTCAAAATGCATGTGCCATGGCATGTTTAAGGTGGCAGTCAGTGGAAGTTAGGTTTTCCAACCATTGACCTCGACACTCCACAGACCAGAAAAAAGAATGTCAGTGGCCATACTCTCTTTATTGTAGACAATGTCTGAAAACGAAAATGTCAAGGATGGCAATCCAATGCAGTTAACTTTCTTTTTGTTGGGTTAAAATAATGTCTCAAGTTTGAAGATGTGGATCATTTGTCTTCTCAGTACATTGCACATCATCTGTCTGTATATTATTTCTAGAGATAAATTCTTGTATCCTTAAACGCTCAAGACAAGTTGTCTTCAGTCTGTCCTTATTCAAATTATTTATTTATTATATATATGCATACATAACATAAACTGATAAATGCCATATTTTGATCTTCAATATCACTACCTGCATTATATAAACATTTTTATATTCTATCCAAATCAAATTAAAAATTTTAATCTGTAATATCATTTTGTTTGATGACTATATCATTCGTTCAAATATTTTAAAATACCAAACTTGAAATATTATAAAGTTGAATTCATCAATGGACAAAAATATTATTTATTCAAATTAAAATATTTCGATTTATTGATCTTGTCCATCCCATCTTATTTTTTAACATACAATTACATTACAAGAAATTCACCCTCGCTTAGAAATCATACTTTGGACAATTGGAGAGATATCTGTTCCCCTTTCTTACGTGTTAACAAACAACAAACATATCAAAACTCATGATCAATCAAAACAATAGATCATATGAGACTCCTGTCAAGTAGGACCCATCATCAAGCCTTTTCTTTTTGTTCTTTCAAATCAACGATCGACACTGCATCAAATGGTGACAACGATCACAACTGAGCCAGCTCATGACTCCATATCGATGTTCCCCTAACACAAAATATATATATATATATAAATATATATATATATATAAACACCGAAATGTGAATCCAGAGTCCAGAAGTCGTTATTGACCGTACTCAAGTTTGGACTTTCAAAAACAGTAGTTTGTATTTACGTCCCTCTCATTTTCTCTCTCTCCCTCGCTGGCTGCTCCTCTCCATTCCACAAAACTACAATAATTCTACACACACACTCAATTTCAAGCCACAGTCGTTTTTTTTTTAACAGCCATGGTTTATTCGTCATCAAACTTTCTTCTTCCCAGAAATATGTAACCACCACCAAGAATCCAGACAAGGGAAACAAAGTTTGGTGCAAGAACTCACATGGGTATCTCTCATTTTCTTGTTCCTCTGCTTCTCCTGCTTGCATTTTCACTTTCACTGCCACCTGTTCATGGTAACACCGAGGTGAGAGCTCTTTTGGAGGTGAAAGCTGCACTAGACCCAGAAAACGGGCTCCTGAAATCATGGACAAGCAATGGAGACCCGTGCAGTGGATCTTTTGAAGGAGTAGCATGCAACGAGCATCGCAAAGTTGCTAACATTTCGTTACAAGGGAAGGGGTTGACTGGAACGTTATCTCCTGCTTTGGCTGGTCTCAAGTGCTTGTCTGGTCTCTACTTGCATTACAACAATTTGTCTGGAGAAATACCGGCAGAGATCGGGAGCCTGGCGGAGTTGTCTGATTTGTATCTGAATGTTAATAACTTGTCCGGGAGTATTCCTCCTCATATAGGTGACATGGCCAGTTTGCAAGGTTAGTTCATGATCTTTTTTGTTGAATCATTTTAAAGTTTTTGTTTGTTTTATGGGGTGTTGTATCATGTATTTTGGTTGCTTAAATGTAGTTTTAAGTGAACCGGTCTTGCTTTTTTCTCATAGGTAAAACTTAAATCTGGCCATATGGATGGTTATTAATTGATGTTATTTAAGCAGGTAGATAGAGAAATTTGTTTCTTCAACCAGATCCTAAATTTCGTGATTATATGTCTTATGAAGTAATAACATCTGGATGACATGTAATCAGGTTATAAATCCGAGAAAAAGAAGAGAAATAGATCAGTTTTGCATTCTCTCCAATAACAAAATTATTTAAGACCTAGTTTCAAAAATCTATATATTTAAGACCTGACAGTTTTTTTTTTTTTTTTTTTTTTTTTTTTGCTTTACCTGTAAAATAGTGCATCACAGCTGTCTGTTACTTAATTCTACTTCTCATCATTGGTTCCAAGGCCCGTTACTAGTGAGTTAAAATGAAAATTTATTTACTTTTGTTAGTGTGGTCATCATCAGTTAGCATGCCTATTGGCAAGTGAAATATTTATGGCTAATAGCTGGATGTCACTGCTAGCAAATATCTGTTTACTTTCTGATTCAGCCCGATTTGGCCCTTGTTGGATTCATATACTGTCACAGGCAACAAATGGATAACCAAAACAACAATTTAAATAAAAACTAAATGAAATGTAGTTACATGTTTCAATGTGGGCAATAAATGGTGGTTATCTGTGAAATGTTGAATTCGGATGTTCTTCTGAGTCTTCAGAACTCAACTTAAAAGGACATTTTTCTGTTTTGTAGTGCTAGAGCTATGTTGTAACCAACTCACAGGCAATATACCCACCCAGATAGGGTCGTTGAAGAACCTAACTGTTCTCACATTGGAATACAACAGACTGACTGGTGAAATTCCTGCGAGCCTGGGGGACTTGGGGATGTTAAGAAGGTTATATTTGGGCTTCAATCGCCTCTCTGGTACAATTCCTGCCACCTTAGCTTCAAATCAACAATTGCAAGTTCTAAATGTCCAGAACAATACCCTTTCCGGGGTTGTCCCTCCAGGTAAGTGTTCTTCTATCAGCCTAGCTTAGTGTCTTGAAAAGTTTACTTTCGTGACTCTCTTTTTTTGTTCCTCACCTTGACTTGTTCTAGTCCTTGATAATTGGAATTTAAAGGTTTAAAGAGACTAAATGAAGGATTCCAGGGTGAAAACAACCCGGGTTTATGTGGAGTTGCGTTTACTGCATTGCGAAATTGCAGTGCCTATGACATTGTGAACATTAACCAAGTCGAACCCTTTGGATCACACTCAAATAATGCACCTCCCATAGACATCTCGGAGCCTCCAAAATTGAGGGCACATTGCAATCAGACTCGTTGTTCAAACTCATCAAAATTCCCTCAAATGGCTATAGTTGTTGGGGTTGTTACACTCAGTGTCATACTAACAAGTGCTGGGTTTTTGATCCTTTTTCGTTACCGACGGAAGAAACAAAAGATTGTGAGTACATCCGAGTCTTCTGATGAGCAGCTGAGCGCTGACCTGGCCAAGGAGTTCAACAGGAATGGTGCCTCTCCGCTTGTAACGCTCGAATATTCACATGGTTGGGATCCATTAGGCGATGGCCTAAATCGCAGTGGATTCTCCCAGGAGCATCTAAATAACTTCAGGTTCAACCTGGAAGAGGTTGAGTCGGCAACCCAGTGCTTTTCTGAGATGAACTTATTGGGAAAAAGCAACTTCTCATCTGTCTACAAAGGAGTCCTCAGAGATGGTTCTCTTGTGGCTATTAGGACCATCAATGTGACCAGCTGTAAATCTGAGGAAGCTGAGTTTGTATATGGGTTGAATTTATTAACATCGATAAGACACGAAAACCTGGTCAGGTTACGAGGCTTTTGCTGCTCCAGGGGAAGAGGAGAATGTTTTCTCATCTATGACTTTGCTCCCAAGGGAAAGCTCTCAAAATATCTTGATTTAGAAGGTGGAAGTAATCATGTACTTGATTGGTCCACAAGGGTTTCCATTATTGAAGGCATAGCAAAAGGTCAGTTTTGCTAGTTGATGATTATCATCGTCTTCAATTGAATTCTTGTTTTTCAGTCTAATATCATGAACCCTTTTAGCATTGGTCTATTTAATATACCATTTTTGTTTTTTCCCAACCAGGTATTGGATATATACATAGCAGCGAAGCAAACAAGCCTGCCATAGTTCATCGGAACATATCTGTTGAGAAGGTTCTCCTTGACCAGCAATTCAACCCATTGATTGCAGACTGCGGCCTTTACAAGCTTCTTGCCGATGACATTGTCTTTTCAGCAGTGAAAACTAGTGCCGCCATGGGTTACCTTGCTCCAGAGTATGTTACCACTGGCCGGTTTACTGAGAAGAGTGACATATTTGCCTTCGGAGTGATAATCCTCCAAGTTCTCTCCGGTAAACTGATGCTCTCCAACTCAATGAGATTGGCAGCCGAATCCTGTAAATTTGAAGATTTCATTGACTTGAATCTCAAGGAAAAGTTCTCCGACTCTGAGGCAGCTAAGCTGGGGAAAATTGCCCTTCTTTGCACACAAGAAGATCCTGAAAACAGGCCTACCATAGGAGCTGTAATTGAGGAGTTAACAATTGCAGCGCCAGTGATGGCAACATTTGTATTTTCCTAGCTTTGGGAAATTGCTGATAATGATCCGGGAAAATGTGTGATGGACCTCACTGAAAGGTTGTGTAGCTAAAGGTTTTGCTTAGTCATTTTTACAATGGTACTAGGCCTACTTTGAGAACTATAAAAGATATTGATTTTCTCTAAATCGGAGTTGCCTCATACGAAATTAATCACTAAGAAAGTCAGTCCTCTTGTGATTACATGTAATAACTAGTCTCCAGCTTCATTAAAGCGGCTTCAAACACGATGAAATGTTCAAGAGTTCCTCATATGCCTGACACATCTGATGCATTCAACCATTGATTTGCATCGCAAGCAAGAAACATGATTTGCGGTAGACCATCTATAACAGCGGTTCCACACATAGCCAATGTAATTTGCGGCAGTCCTTAGTCATGTACGCTAATCTTAACAGATTCAAGAGAGTCAAATTCATACTTGCAACCTATAATCCTCAAGATTCAGTAAACTTTTTTTATTTGATGAATGGAATACAAATTAGAGATTATATTGTTGCATTAATGCATGGTTGCATACATCGTGGTAGCTACAAACCCAATTTCTCTTGGAACAATTTCCTTTATTTATTTCCTTTTTTTTTTAAATAATAATAATAAATACAGGTGAAGCTACAAGTTCTACAGCCAACACAGAGGCCAAAATATGCAGGTTCATCTAACATAAAATAACAAATGGCCTCCAAACATACAGCTCTCTAAGCAGCTGCAGTATGCTGTTGATGCTCTGGAAACCACTCAGCAGGCCACCATTGTGGTTTAATGGCCTCAACCTTCACATCCTCCGTTCCTTCTATGGTGAACATACCCGACCCTTTAAAGGTGTGCTCCAACCGCAAGACACCCATCCCGCGACAGCCTAGAGCAGTTGTCACCTTTCCAGCCTTTTTGCCAGATTCAGTGTCAATTACTTCTGAGCCAGGAGCAACTTTCTGCTCCGCTTCTGAGTAAACAGAAATGAATTGTTTGGTATGTGACAAGGTAATGAAAACAATATACTAAAGCAAATTGGAGAGGGAATTACCTTTTCCTGCATTATCAAGAAACCTTAGAGGAAGCAAGCGCTTGCGAATGACCCCCCGATGGTGTGTACGAGCAACCAATTCTTGACCCACATAGCAGCCTTTTTCAAAGCTTATTGCATTCAGACCAGCAAGATTGTATTCAAGCGGCATTGCCTCCCCTAAAATGGATGGTCACAAATTCAGGTTGAAAGGTCAGAGAAATTGATTTAACTTCTTCAACTAAAAACAGTGGAAAATCTCATGATAAAAATAGAAAGGTGGAAAACAAGAAGAAAACTGTGTCAAGTAAATACAGAAGCATTTGAGAGTTTTTTCATGGTTTGGACTAGAAAAATGCAAACCAAAGCAAATTTCATTAACCAAAATTTAAAACGGAAAGCTAACTGTGGCCTTGGACAATTATTTTTTGGTAGGGCAGCCTCATACAAATCGAACCAAACATTTTCTTCAATTTGGTTTTCCGTCAACATAAATTGAGCTCAATTTGGATTCAACTTATAAACCAACAATCATTCAAATTTATGGTACAAGCTTTCATTGCAACCTAATGCTCCGCCAAAAAGATTAAGAGACAAATCATTATTTATATACTCAATAAATAAAAACATGAATTATGAATGTTTGGTTTTTAAATTTTTTAAAATGAGGTTAAACCAAATGTAACCTAATTCTAAAATCAAAATCAAACTACTCAATGTGAAAAACCAAACAAGTGACCGGTACAGGTTCAATTTGACAGTTTAAACCAGTTGGCTAGCACACCCCTAAATGCAAGTGTAATATCAAGGAATAAATAAAGATGCACCTTTTGGAATTTCAGTTGATCCTTCAGCAACCCCTATCTCTAACCTCCATAAAAGGTAATTCTCTTCAGCTGTTTCTTCGTCAGCCTCAACCAACGGTGCTGCAGCAACAAAAAGGAAAAAAAAAAAAAAAAAAGATTTGCAATTTAATCAACGAGACATACAACATATGTTCCTATATGCTTGCTAAACTGTGTTCTGTAAAATAAGCAGATCCTTCAAGCAACAGGGTCGAAAAACTCACGTGTTTTACTGGAGCGGAAGATCCCACGGGATCCAAGACAGTCCAATCTGGGATCCTTAAACCATTGCCATCCAACATCATTACCTTGTGAAGCTGACATGCCACTAGGATTAACGCCACTACCCCAGCCAATACTTGCAACCTCTGGTTCTTCCACAGATGATGACTTCTCATAAAGGTTCCCACCATAACGCTGCCAGCAAGAGAAATCTTCTGCAAGATTCTCAATCTCAACTTTAGATCTCAACCGGTATCTGCAACAGCAAAGATGCAGAAATTTCCAAAATTAAATTTGTCTAATAAAAGAGAACACAACATCGCAACATACTGACTACTCGAGCACACTTGATGCTTCCAAAGACAACCTATATAAAAATCCAAAAGCATGATCGAATTGATAAAATTTCCCAGATCAAATCTACAAAGATATCTAGGCAAGCCAACAGAACAGGACTACTGGTTTTCTATTATCTGTTGCTACGTTCGTCTTGCATTAATAATACTCATCTAAGATCCTCGATGCATGTAACAGAAAAACAGAAAAATACCTAAGTGTAAATATCTATCTTTTTATACAGCTCTCTTAAGCCATAAAAATACATATGTATATATTGAATAACAAGCCTATAATATCAAAAATCACGTGGTTACTTATACATTACTAATCTGTACAAAAGTCACTAAAAATACAGATTAAAAGATATCTCTTAGCATCAAAACCACAGTTCAATCTTTCTAAAAACACAACTCAACCAATTTGTACCCTTTAAAATTGCAAGTGAACGTTTTAAAATAGAGGAGGTTGAAAACAACTTACTTCTTCAGAGTCTGCAGTAACTCATCCAAAACCGATGCATCCACATCAGCAAACACCTCCACCAACGCATCACTGGGACCCGACCCGGGTCTCGACCCGGACCTGTCGAGCCTGTCCCCCGGCTTGGGCGTGGAATACAAGAACAGGTCATACAAAAACCTGCCCTGAGGAGTCAACAGTGCAGCGTAGACAGGAGAAGCGGACTCGTACGGCAGATTGGGTGTCGGCGCCGACGAAACGTTCTGTCTCTCACCTACGGGTGCACCGAATTTCCGTACGTCGTTGGTTAGTAGACCTTGCAGGAATTTAATAGTGTCTGGACCGCTGAACCGGACCACGGACCGGGATTTTAGTAGCGAGGCCATGGGGCCCACATTGTTTCGACGGGTTTGATGGTGGAGGAGACGGCGTATGGACGGAATGGATTTGGGGAAGTGCGGGAGAGGGCTGATACGACGCATGGGCTGTGTCGTTTTGGTGATGGATGTTTTTGTTGCATGTAAGAGTTAAGACAGTGAAAGAAGGTGGTTGTTGCGTTGAAGCTGAAGATTTGAATTGTGTTAGGTTGGCGACACGTGGGTTTTGAGTGTTACGGGTTTCTGCCACGTGGATCGAGAGCTTGCTAGGTGTTTGAGGTTTCTTCGCTTGTTCAAGTCCAGAGTTGGGGTTGAGAGTTGAGACTGGGATATTGCTTCTGCTTGGTGTTTGACAAAATGCTTCAAAGAGGCTTATAAAGTTTTTGGTACTTGATGGGGCACACTGGCCTGGGTTGATGAGGCGGTGAAACATGGCTAAGTCGATTAAATGGAAGCGGGGTTCAGGATCGGTTGGCTTTGACTCCTTCCAAACTATTTAAATGGAGATTTAATGCTTTTAAAGGCAACAATAATGGTTGGTTTATTCAAAAAAAACAACAATAGTGGTAATTTTATAGTATGATATATTTGGAAGTGACTTTAAATAACTGAATTAATCAGTGTATGTTTTATGGATTAAAAACTTAGATGATGGAACTAAAAATAATGGTAATTTTTATATGTCATGCTATGATCAAAACTTAAAAAAAACAACAATACTGGTAATTTTTATATGTCATATTATGATCGGAACTTATATGATGGAAGAATTAGATTATTTCAACTTAAAATCGAAATTTCAATTAAGACTTTATAGTTTGGATTCAGCCAAAATTAAAAGTCTTGGATATGTTTCATAAACATATTAAAAATCTCTTGGAGTAGAATTACATAATTTATAGTTTTTACTACATTTCTCACTTTTGAATAAGTTTTAATCTTCCCTACATCATATTAACACGGTTTTCTAACCTTTCACCTACAACATAATCTCAAAACACAAAATGAGAAACTACTACTTGTGTACTTCATATTTTTCAGCTCACAAATTAAAAATAAAGTATAAACGAACATGAACACAAAATTAAATACAACTCACATAATGTTTCTTGAATAATGATGGCTAGGTTAGATTCATGTTCATAAATTGTTTGTATTTAGGTTCCTTAAATTATTTTCTGTTTTTTTTTTTCATCTTCTTTTGTTGTGAATTTAAGATATGTGTTAGATGGGAAATGAGATTTAATTTTGCCTAAAATCCATTTAGGTGTAAAAAGTAAAAGTTAATGTTTTGTAGATAGTTTTTGGAAGTCATCCTTATTGGGGCTACTTAAAAACATTTACCAGTAAAAAGGGAGAGAAAGAATCAACTTCCGGTTGAAAAAGTGGCCGTCTTATTAAATAAAAAAAAAAAAAGATTCCGTATCTAAAAACCAGTGTTCGAAAACTCGCTACTCGCTACTCGACCGGCGAGGCAGCGAGCAGCGAGTACTCGACAACTCGAGAGTATTCGGCGAGTACTCGGTTTGACCATCGGTCAACGGTCAAACCAGGTCAACCCTGTAAAAAATCAAATTAAAAATTTTCTATATGATCAAATACAATCATATGACCACAAAACACCATCAAACCTATCTCATACAATCTTCAAAATCACTTTAATATAATTACATAATTACATAATTACAAATACTAGATATGTAACACCCCTAATTTTATACGCATGAATATTACTGTTATTATTCTTATTATATTATTATTATGATTAATTAAAATTGATAAATAAACGTAGATTAAGTGAGTATGTATAGATTGTAAGCCCTAAGTCTATTTCGGGTTTCCCAGTAATAATCTTTGAGTGATATTTTGGGACCCTAAATGATTAAGAAAAGTATCTGAAGAATATATTAAGCTTTTAGATATTGATTGAACCCAATTGTAGGATAAATAGGAGGGTAAAATGGCGAATGACCCTAAGAGATTATTAAAGTGATAAAGGATTAAATTGAGTATAAGTTTTAATATTTGTGGTCAAAATAGAATTGAGTTAAAAGTTAAGGGAGGAGACCGATATTTTCTTAGGACGTGACCGTCTTTTAATATTGATTGGGGAGGAAAATAGAAGCCAAAAAATTGTTTGACTCACAAAATTGATATTGAGTCGGTCGCCGAGAAGAAGAAAGAAGAAGAGAAGAAAAGAAAGAAGAAGAAGAAGAGAAGAAGAAGAAGAAGCTGCCGACCAGCCACCACCGACCGAAGATGATGACAGACGGCGACCTTGGCTGTGACGGCGACGACGACGGACAAGGCAGAGAGCGACGGCAGCGACGAGCAGCGAGCGAGCGACGGCAGGACCAGCAGCGAGCGAGCTACGGCAGGACCAGCAGCGAGCGAGCGACGGCAGGACCAGCAGCGAGCGACAGTAGCGACGAGCAGCGAGCGAGCGACGAGCAGCGAGCGAGCGACAGCAGCGACGAGCAGCGAGCGAGCGACGAGCGACGGCAGCCAGCGAGCGACGGCAGTGACGAAGCACTGAAGCAGAACGGCAGAACAGAAGAGGAACTGAGGAAGAATGAAGAGAAGAACTGCCGAGTTGGAACAGCGCCGAGTTAGACCGAGTTGCGCCGAGTTGGGCCGAGTTAAAGCCGAGTTGGGCCGATTTTTGACCCGGGCCGATTTGTGCTGCCGATCCGGCGATTCTCGGATCGGCAGCAGGCCAAGCGGCGAGTCCTCGGCGAGAACTCAGCCAACTCGGCCGAGTTTTTATTCCATGCTAAAAACAAAAGCTAAGCACAATCTCTTTTCTTTTCTTTTTCTTGAAATATTAAAAAATCGATAATAAGTGACGGAAATCCCTGGGGTTACTCAAATAGTTGAATGGAGATCTGACGACAAAAAGCAACCAAAATTAAGAATTGAAGAGTACTTATTCTTGTGAGATTTGTGCGATGCAAAAGTAATTTAATCTCCGATTTCTTAAAGGTGATTCCAAACATGGGGCACGGAATCCATTAATTCTTTTAAGTATTTAAGCATCTACTTAGGGGAGGACAAAATAATCAGAACCAAATCGAACTGAACCAAATTAAATTGAAAGAAATCGGTTTTCCACTTGGCTTTGTTTTGGTTTGGTTTTGATCAATAAAAACTGGATTTATTCGGTTTTAGGTCGAAAAAACTTATTCAAATTGAAAACCGAATTTCATTAATATATATAGAGTAATTTTATCATCAACTTTAAAAAGTCATGACAAATCAATCAAATTCATCAATTGCATTTGAATTAAATATGAGATAAAATTTAGTTTAAGAGATATAATGCAATAGATGAATTTGATGGATTTATCCTAATTTTTTTAGGTTAAAAAGTACTGACAGTAAAATTGCTATATATATATAGAGAGAGAGAGAGAGATTAAAAACCTAAACACAATACTCATTCTCACCCTTCATTCAAAACCTAGCTGCCTCTCTCTACTTTTCTCCTCTATTTCTCCACTTCTCTCTCTTCCCTTTCTTTCCTCCCATTTCTCTTCTCACTAGCCCTTTTCTCTGTTTTGATTGTGGGTTTAGTTAGATATGGCGTTGATCGGAGGATAAATTTTTAGCCAAATATCTAGTAGTAGTGGTACACCAGCCTATACTAAAAAGGATTTTTAGCTAGATATTTTTATGCTTTGGTCATGGTCCGTCTATTTTTTTTAAAAAAAAAAAAAAAATTAAGCACAATATTGAAGGGATCTCCAATATTATTATGTGGATTTTAGTTTCTATTAGTGACATATTTGTAATTTTTTTAATCTATAATTTGTTATATATTTATATTTTAATAAATTAAAAACAACTAAAAATAAGTAATTTAATAAATTCTAAACTGAAATTATTTAATTATTAATAACATTTTAAATTTTTATAATTATTTTAAAATCATAATAATTTAAAAGCTTAAATTATAGTATAAGCAAATCTCCATTGCCCTTGGGTGGATGGAAAATTTAATCCAATCTCTAGATTGGATCTTCATCAATATGTTTATATTATATTTTTTGTGTTTAAATCGGTGAATCCATTTTTATTTTAAAAATTTAACTATATTACCATTTTCCATCAAGAATGATGGATGATAGAAATATATTTTTTTTATTAATTTTTGTAAAGAGTAAAATGGTAATTTAAAATATTTTCAATTTTTAAAAATGTATATATTTATTTTTGCAGGAAATGATCAAGATAACTCATTAAATTCGATTAACGGTTGATAGACGAAAATACTATTTTGATGAATTTTCTAATAATACTAATAACAACAATGCACATCAACTCTTTATTAGGTGGTTATGTATTTTTGTGTGCATTAATGATTGAATTTCATGAGGATGTTGCTAAGTATTAACACTAAAATTTTATTAAAGTGTTAATTAGTACAAGAGAGTGTAAATGAAGCTCTCCTACGGAGCCTTATAGGAATACTTTGGATGTAACATCATAATTTGTGTTAGGGTAAATTCTAAATTACCTCCCAACTTTTATATGAAAAACAAAAAAATACACCCCGATCTTTTGAAAATACACGTTTTGCACCCAACCGTTAGAATTTTCTTTTGAAAATATGATTGCTATTAGTGAGTTAAAGGTAATATAGTAAAGAAAGTCAATCACTAAGAAAATAATATAGAAATAAAAAAAGTTAAAATAATAAACAAATAAAAAAACATATAAGGAATATATATATATATATATATATATAAGATTAAGACTGAAAATTTAAACAAAAATCTAAAAATTAACAACCAAGCTATCTCTCCCTACCATCCTCTACCACCACCCCCTCCCACGCCGACCAATACTCTCTCTACCAAACCCCACACCGACCCATTCTCTTTCATCCCCTCTTATTCTCTTATTCTTCTTCTCTTCTTGGAACCCAAATACCTGGTTTCGTGGAACCCAGATGTCTGGGTTCAAATTGAACCAAATTAGGGTTTGAATATCGAACCCTAACTGGGTTTGACTCAAATCCATATTTTGGGTTCGATGATGGGGATGATTTTTTGGAATGATTTTTTTATGATTTTTTGTGTATGTTTAAAGATGTTTTGGGGTTTTACAGTAGGCAATTGATTGATGATGTTGGGTTTAAATGTGTTTGAAGATGATGTGAGGTGAAGGTCCAATCTAACTCAGATTGGATCTCCACCTCTAATTTTAATTTTCAAAATTTAAAAATGATTTTTTTAAAAATTAATGTCCAATTTTTGTTTATTTTTATTTTTGAGGATATTATGAAAACTTTCATGAAAAACAAAATAATCGAAAATTACACCCGATTGTCATTTTATTAGGTGAATCATCCCCTGCCGTTAACTTTTCATCCAAAATATTAATATTTTCCATCCAAATAGTGAAATGATCAAAATACCCTTATCATATCCTATAAAATCCCTCTTATACCTTTCAAACTTATGAAATAACTAAAATATTTTTTAAATTATTAATTAATTAAATTTTAAATAAAAAATAACAAATTTAAAAAAAAAAAAATCATCTTCACACAAAAGTTTTCTGTCTCTCTCTCTCCACTCTCTCTTCTTTTACTTATGCTTCTGCTCTTCTTCTTTTTCTTCTTCTTCTTTTGCTCATCTTCTTCTTCTGCTCGTCTTCTTCTTCTTCGTTTAGAACTCTTCTTCTGCTCTTGTTCTTCTCAGAGTTCGATACTTCTTCTTTTGCTCTTCTTCTTCTTCTTCTGCTCGTCTTCTTCTTCTGCTTTTCTTCTTCTCTGGGTTCGATTTGATTGGATTGATTGTGTTTTTTTTTTTTTTTTGAGTTGTTTTTAGTTGATTGGATTTTGATGTTTTTAGATTGTTTTGATATTTTGGGATTACTGTTTGTGATGTTGGTTCCATCAGTTTTTGATGATGTTGGTAATATGTTTTTATGTTTAGGATTTTGGATTGATGTGTTGATTTGGTAAATTGAGAATGATGATAAGATTTTTTTTTTTTTAATTTTAAATTTTTAATAATTTTTTCCATTTTAAAATTTTAATTATTTTATTAAATTACCATTTTACCCTTAAATGTTAACATCAGCCGGTTTTTTTTTTATAGTAGGGGGCGGTTCACCTAATAAAATGAAAATCGAACCCTAGTCCAAATCATTTAAAAAAAAAAAAATTACAATCACCCCTGTGATCCTCCGGTTGCCTTTTAGTCCTCAAATCTCACTTTATTGGTAAAAGCAATTGTTGGAAGATGAAAATAATTATTCAAATAACGTATTTGTATTTGCAGTGCTTGATTTAAGCTTGATGTAAGTAGATCATAATAGATTCTAAACCAAGTGAAAGACAACCCAATTTAACCAATTTACCTTTTAAGAGAAAAAGAACTAATTGATTCCAAACATGGGAATAGAATCCACCCACTTCTCTTGAGAATTAGGAATATAATACATCAGCAATCAGCAGCATATATTTTCTTTCTTTAATATTAAACAAGATTTGATTCTTATCACTACTTAGCGTTTCCTCCTAACTACTTTTTATATTTGATACTCAGGGAATTAAAAGCTGAGAACATAGTAGGATAATAGAAGTATATTTGATACTCGATGAATTACTGTAAGGTGCATAATAAAAAATAGAAATAAATTTTTATATTCTAGTAGAAATTAAATTTATTATTCTGGTTAAAGAGATGAGAGAAAAGGTGAATAAGTTTAACAATGAATTGTTGACCGTATTACAGTATTAAGCAACATTTTTTCATGTAGAGGGTGTGCCCTAGGCCCCAATTTTTGTTTTTCTTTTTTGGATAATTACAATAAAACACACAATTTTGGTGTACAATGTAAATTCGTAATCTAATTTACTATCATTTCCAAAAGTTTTGTGAATACAAATAAAAAAGTTGGAAATTCAATATCAACAGTAGAAGCGTAGTTGTCATTTGTTCTAATGTACAAAATTTAGGATAAAAAGACAACAACCTCACAATATATGGTTTTAGGGTAAATTTGTCCCTTGATTTATATGTAATAAAACTCTCTATTATAGCTTCAGGAAAAAAAAAAAACTCCTTATTATATAGGCTAAAATGTTATTTTTTTTTCAATAATTGTTATAAGATTTAACGGCAAAAATTTATAAAGTAATATTTTGTTATGAAAATCTTAAACAAAACTTTTTTATTTTTTTAAATGTGTAAATTACATTCTAATAAAATTTGATTTTATACATGTTAAAATTATAACTACTCGTGTGCGCAAACATATATATATATATATATTGAAATTGTTATAGTTTTTCGTGGCATAGATTAAACTAATTGCAAACATTGATTAAAATCTAATTTTTTATCAATAAAAACGAATCAAAAGTAAAATTAATATGTCTTTACTAGCCTATGATTTATATATAATAAAACTCTTTATAACATAGTTTTAAAAAAACTCTTTATTATATAGGCTAAGGTGTTATTTTTTTAATAATTGCTATAAGTTTTTCAAGTGGGGTGGAAAATAATAATATCCCAATTTATAAAGAAAGACGGAGCTCTTTCCAAGTTGTTACTTGGACAGTTACAATGCAAGGTGATGCGTTAAAAAGACAAAATAGGTAGTTTACTTTGTTTTAATTACTTATAAATTTAAAAACATATATATAATATCCAGAGACAAAGTCACCTTAGTTAACCCTAGCTACCATCACAAAACGTCTCACGCCCGCCTCCACAGCTTCTCCATCCATCCACGACGACATAGCAGGTGGATTTGGCAAAAGGAGATAAGACTGCGACAGTGAAGCTACCTCGCTCTTTTGCCACCTTATCCTAAGAATCTAGCACTTGCACTTGCACTCTCTTCTTCTCAAGTCCACTGGTGAGGCCCTTGTTGCTGCTACTCTTTTACTATTCTTTCTCTCACCGGATTCTCTTTTGATGGGTTTAGGGTTCTTGTATTGGTACTGATACTTTGAAGAAATTAATCCTTTGATTTATGGCAATTTTGGCCTGAAGACTGAGCTGTCATTTGGTTATCTACTGATGCTTCTGTTTAATTCAGTATATTTAAAACCTATGACAATGCTATCAACTGAAAGAGGAAAATATATGTGTATTTTCGAATTCTCATTTCTCACTAGATTTGCTGTAGTACAGTTGGTACCATTAACTCTTTTTTTTTTTTCATTTATTTTGAAAATTGAATTGTGTTCCTTATAAAAAATCAAAGACCGTAGCTCTGATTTATTTTATTTTGTCTGAATTTTAATTGAACTCTTTGTTTTTAATTTTTTGTTCTGGTTTGGGTGTGGGTTTGTGCCTGTTTCGTCTTTTGTTTCGATTGATGGATTCTACTCATAATAGCAGTACTTTACGATTATCAGACTCATTTTATGTGTAGAGGGGTTTAAGGGGTCTGATTTGTTTTTCATTTTGTCTTTAGTTGGTCTGATTTCTTTTTCATTTTATGTGTAAAGGGTTTATGTGACTTTTATGATTCAATAAATTATTTATTTATTTATTTTTTGTGTGTTTGTGCAGGTCTGCACTAGCATTTAGAAAGATGAATGAGAGGTTTACTGTTTAAAACAAAATCTACATCTGTTTCTACATCTCTGGTGGCGACCAGGGCTCTACTCTATCAAACTTTTAGTAACCATTGTTCCAATTCTCCTTCCTTGGCTTCTTTTTCTTCTAGTTTTAGAGCCGCCACCATGCCACACGTGGATCCTAATGAAGTAGGGTGGCCAGCTAGTAAAGTACGAGACACGTTCATAAAGTATTTTGAAGAGAAGAACCATGTCAACTGGAAATCTAGTCCAGTTGTGCCGCTTAATGACCCCACTCTACTATTCGCTAATGCTGGTATAAGTTTTATTTATTTTTTAAAAATTTATATAAATTTTTTGAGACGGGACATATCTTTTCTTGTTTTCTGAGACTGAAATTTGTTATGTTATGATTAATTAGGAATGAATCAATTCAAGCCAATATTTTTGGGAACAGTTGATCCCAACACTCAATTGAGTAAACTCACACGGACATGTAATACCCAAAAGTGTATTCGGGCGGGTGGGAAACACAATGATCTGGATGATGTAGGGAAGGACACTTATCATCACACCTTCTTTGAGATGCTGGGGAACTGGTCATTTGGTGATTATTTTAAAAAGGAAGCTATTGAATGGGCCTGGGAGCTTCTTACAAGGGTATGCCCTATGCATCTTTTACACATTTGGGTTTCCTCGTTCTAAAACCTCATCATAATATCCCCTCACCTTTTCTTTCTGGACTGTATGTTGGCTACAGGTTTACAGACTGCCTGCAGATCGGATTTATGCCACCTATTTTGGTGGTGATGAGAAAGCTGGTCTAGCACCTGATATTGAAGCTAGAGATATTTGGCTCAAATTTCTACCGCCTGGGCGTGTGCTACCTTTTGGTTGTAAGGTATGTTTTATTTCCAATTTAGCCATTACGTTCTCTCAGATTTCTGATTTTGAAAACTTCAAGAATTGCAGTTGAATTTCTAGCCATAAATTTTATTTTTTTAAATGATATGATATCTGTAAGAAATGATAATAGTTGGTAATATTTCGTAAGTTTTTAGTTTCTTCATTTCTCTTTTATTGTGCATATTTTATTCAATATGTTTTATTTTTTATATATGTAGGATAACTTTTGGGAGATGGGCGATACTGGTCCATGTGGTCCTTGCACGGAAATACACTATGATAGAATTGGTAATCGTGATGCTGCATTATTGGTTAATAATGATGATCCTACATGCATTGAGATATGGAACCTCGTTTTTATTCAGGTATAAATTTGTCTTCATGCTAACTGCTCTCTCGTTACTACGATTTTGTTTAATATTAAGTGCCACAGTAGTTTAATAAGAATGTACTCAAATATAGGTCGTTATGCTATATGTTTGATATCTGTGTTGATATCCATTCACTTGGAAAGAAAGGATAAAATCTGCATAGGCTATAACTGTTCTTTTGGATATACATGTTGATTACAATTGGACTGATGAATTGGTTGATTTTTGTGTCCTTATTTTTCTGTAGTTCAACAGGGAAAGTGATGGCTCTCTAAAACCTCTGCCTGCTAAGCATGTTGACACTGGAATGGGTTTTGAAAGGTTGACTAGTATTCTTCAGAATAAGATGAGCAATTATGATACTGATGTATTCTTGCCCATCTTTGATGCTATTCAACAGGTAAAATGATTATGTCACTACAAAATTGTTCACCAACATTTTTAACGAATTTCAGAGTTTAGATTTGTTGTTTGTAATGTGTAAATTGTAAGATAACCCATGCAAGTTCTCTTTGAATTGCAGAATGAACCTGCAGTTTTAAGACTGGCTTTTGTCCATTTTCTGTATGTTTGAGATGGTTCATATTTGAAGTAAATGACTTATTTTCTGGTTCCATAAGTTCTTTTATTCTCTTACTTTCTCTTTGAACTTATTGTTGGATGAAATGGTTGCATCTTGAAGTTTCAGTTTATAGAGAATCACAATAAAAAATTTTGCTTTATTTTAAATATTGATCTGTTTCGATTGCATTCTAAAATATCATATTCATTTTTTATCAATTAAAATTCTTGAGTGCTTTCTTCAAAAAAAAAAAAAAAAAATTCTTGAGTACTGTACATACATTAAATCAGATTGTGGAGTGCATCACATAATTCTCTACAGTTGTTGTCCTTCTCATAGGCTACAGGAGCTAGGCCATATTCTGGAAAAGTTGGAGCAGATGATGTGGACAATGTTGATATGGCCTATAGGGTTGTTGCTGACCATATTAGAACTCTATCATTTGCTATTGCTGATGGATCCTGTCCAGGTAGATCTTTTGATTTTGAGGATTTTGCATTTTATGTATACTCATTTAACACCTCTAGCTGAGGTCAACAAGATAAATCAATTTTCCCTCTCACTAGTTAAAACTAAAAATTTCGATTTGCTTCAATTGGTATTATCTGTTTCGTGTGTAGTATGGGTGCTTCATAAGAAAAAGTTCCTCATTCTTAGGATAGTTTTGATGCTTATGAATTCTGTGGGCATTCTTCATTTGAACTATTTTCTCATCCAGGGATCATAATCTATTCTAGGAATTTGGGTGGCTTTCATTCTTTTCAAAAGTTTTATTTGCTCATATTGCATTATAGAGGGGAAAGAATTTGCAATGACTATTAATGTCTTATATTAGCAATTTAACTATTTCATGTTCCCATGATTGTTCTATTACTAGTATGGTAGTATATTATGGGATGGAAACTTAAGTAGAGAAGCTAAAGCAATTGTGAACTTTCTACTGTACTTCCAGAAGAGTAGAATAGCAAAGCTAGAGTATTATAAAGTCAACCAGGCACCAGGCTATTTAATGAATCATACCATTAAGGGGGAGATTAAAGGGGTAGGAAAGCTAGAGATTTATAGCTAACAAAGCAGTAGGCTATCAATGAATCATATCATAAAGGGAGAGAAGGATTTACTCCAACAGAATTTTTTCTGGCAATGTCCTTTGATTGTTTGGTGAATGATGAGCCTCATCCATTGTTTGAACTGCTTATGTCATTTGGATGTCTGGCTCCTAAAAGAATTAAATTTCTGGTTTGATTAATAGTTTGATGAAATAGTTAACTATGGTGCTATCTGCATGTTTCCCTATCCATTTATTCACTCATAATTTTTTTTCCTACCTATTTGCGAACAAGCAAGCGAAGTTTGAGATGCTGCTGGTTTGATAGTTGTAATTCTGTGGACAGCAATTTGATCCCACTTAGAATAAGTATGCTGTTGCGCTGATAGATGTATGTCCATGGACAATAGCCAGTAACCTAGTTATCTCTTAGCTTCATTAGAATCCCAACCATCTCTATGAAAGCTTGTAGATAATAGCATGCCAAATGGATTAATAATATTACATGCTAAATCTTCACAGCTAGTTTTCTAGCAAAGCCAATTCTCTTTCCTACTGATTTCTCAGCCCTAAACCTGTCTTATGCTAAGATTTTGTCACGATTACTCTACTAGTAAGAGAAAAAAATAGGAAGACAAGAAAGTACCATCTGGATTACAATGAGTATACTTCAGTTAAGCAACTATTTTTCCAATTGTGAAATCATGTTGTTCTAGTTTTGTCTTCTTGCATTGTGGTGGTCATATTAATGTCCACACATTTTGTTGTATCACAGTTAGGAATCAATTATAGGTGTAATTTCTTTTGAGATCCAGACCTAATATCTGAACGGGTCATATAGACATTTAGAGTTCATTGATTCTTATAATTACTTGACCAATGAGTGTTTAAATCTTGAGTATTTCGAGTGATTATAATGTTCTTTTGATGCTGGGCCAGTTCTTATGCTTTTTGTTCGCAACATATTATTAAGTGATTTGTCGATTGACTAGCTTTGTAGTATTATGCAAATGTGGTTTTTGATGTTTAAATTTGCTATGCAGGCAATGAGGGTCGTGAATATGTTTTAAGACGTATTCTACGTCGAGCTGTGCGATATGGAAGTGAGGTCCTAAAAGCTCAAGAAGGATTTTTCAATGGGTAAGCATTATCAATATTCTTTTATATACGCTTACAATTATATATCATCATATGACATTATATTTATATGGTTAACATCATAGCCATCCCTTAAATTTAATGAATATACAAGCAAAATTGGATGGTTTCAGAACCATAAAAAATCTACTTTAACGTTTGTCCCCTTTAATTAATTATGATTTACGGGACATTGTTAAAAATATCCTTAATAAAACAGAAATAAAGTTGGTGGAGCCATGGTCTTCTTTTCATAGTGCAGGAGCTCTTGATTAGTATAGTTCTTCCTCAGACCGTATAGAGAAGTGGGGCCATTGTCACTTAAGGAGGTGACATCATTTTAAAATTATTATTTTATGATTTATTTTTGGTTAATGTTATTTAGAATGACATTTATAACCCTCCCTCTATCAATTGTAACATATGTTTACCAGTCTAGCAAAGGCTTGTGATTGCTTTTGAAACCAATTGGGTCCATTTTGATATTAAAAAAAAAAAAAACTCTCAAGACATGTAAATGATAATATGATAATTGATATTAACCCTATAAATTTATTATGAGGAAAATATCATAGATCTTCGATGGTAAGTCCTATATAGTAAGAGAAAAGTTTTTGGCTGTATGCATATTCCACAAGTCCAATTGGTGTGTAAGAATTATGGGTCAACTGGTAATTAATTAACGATGATACTGACAATTCAGAAATAAAAGTTGCACACAAGATATATTGCGTGATTCGGTCTTTTGCCTTATGTCTGCATGTGAAGAAAAGAGCATAACTTCTACTAATATAACGAAGTTTACTAATTTGAAACAATGACAAGATCTTTCCAGCTATTTCAGCTACCATCTGCTCACACTTGGGCGGGAAGGGTTAGGCTCCTTTCTAATTCAGCCTTAAGTTCAACAAAGGTGGCTGACCATGCAATTGAGGGTGAACCTTCAAAAATTGAAGGCATTTTCTATTGAGTTTGTTATGCGTTTTACAATTGTCTCTGTGAACTTGTGGAGCGCAATTTTGGAAATCAAACATCTAATATCATTAGGTTGCTGCTTTTTGTGTTGTTTTTGATCTAATGATTTTTAATTGTTATGTCATATGCAGCCTTGTAAATGTTGTGGTGAAAGTCATGAGTGATGTTTTCCCAGAGTTGAAGCAACATGAAGCTCACATTAGAGACATCATTGCAGCAGAGGAAGCTAGTTTTGGAAAGACTTTGCTTAAAGTAAGCATAATTGTTTTCTGTTCCACTGTCTCTGGTATGTTTGCAATGATTGCTAGTACAATAGTGCTACACTTCCCAAATGTTATCCTGACTTTGCATCTAAACTACCAAAATTAGATTCTTTTATTATTTTTAGTCTAATTTTTTTAATAAATAATGATGTGGGCCATGTGGCAATTGATTTACACCTTTTTTTAATTGATTTGGAGCAATGGCCTCCTGATGCTAGACTTCATTTTTAGTTAAGACCTTCCGTGTGCATATCACTTGATCACTTGCATTTCATTTCATCGAAATCGAATATAATGAGTCCCTGTTTTATATATGAATGACTAATCATCATTTCTCGTTCAGGGAATTGAAAAATTTAAGAAGGCTGCTCAGGATGTTCGGGGGAAAATTTTAAGTGGGCAGGCAAGTATATATATATTTTTTCAAATTTTATCATAGATATATGCTTTCAATATACGTGCCATGCAGTTATTGGAATAAGACCTTTTCTCCACTGGTAGCATAATTTAATACTTACCAGAAATCAACCATAGGCGATTGGTCAAAGAGTTATCTCTTGCATTCAGTTATTGTTATAACAGAAGATGCTATCTTAAACTCAAGGTTCATATCTCTCTTTTTTTGTCAAACATTCCTCCAGTTGCCCTTCACTGTTTTTCCTCTTTTCTGTCTATATCTTGTACACTGTAATCTGAAATAGTCAACTCCTAAAGCACCGACTAAAAGGAGAATTTTGAATTTTGTCAACACTATCTTGTGGCAGTCTTCAGAAGAAGTCTTCTTTATTGATAGGAAACAAAAAGATTCTGTTAACAAAAAGATAACATGTTAACAATCAGTTCATTAGGCCATCTAAGCACATATCTTCTCAAAAAAGGATTTTCTCTCCATTCTCCACCTCTAAGGAAATATATTCCTTAAAGGAAGTGTATTATTTAGAGATAGTCTTTTTAATTTAATTCTAAACGATAATATAAAGGTCGAGAATTGTTTGCTTTATGAAGGTGAGAGGGTGGTGTCTTTTGTTTTAACTTTGTCATTCTTCAATTATTTTGTCCCTTGGTTGCAGGATGCGTTCATCTTGTGGGATACATATGGATTCCCACTAGATTTGACTCAGGTACTCCGAACTCCTTTGTTATATTGCTATAAATATTGACCCACATGCGTCTTACATTTTTTGCCTGCCAGTTAATGGCGGAAGAAAGGGGCTTACTAGTGGACATTGAGGGTTTTAACAATGCCATGGAAGAGGCTCGTGAACGATCTAGAAACGCTCAAACTAAGGTATTAGAGAGCTCAATATTTTCATGTCACAAATCAATAAAGCAACCATATACTAGATATCTTTGCTTGAAATATGCACTAGAGGATGAAGTTAGAGGTAAGCGATTAAAGGAAAATGACATGCCTAGAAGTAGCAGCAGTAATTTGAAGTAAAAATGTATTGCGTGGTGAAGCTATATGCTTTTGTATGGTTGTACCTTTGTGCTAATATAATATTTACCAGCAAGCTGGTGGTGCTATTGTGATGGATGCTGATGCTACTGCTGCATTGCACAAGAGAGGCATATCTGCAACAGATGATTCCTACAAATTTACTTGGTTCCAGGTTAGTATAATATTCACTGTAGTCTATTCTTGTTCTGTGATAAAAAAACACTCTAGGGGCAGGTTGGATTATATTATATTCACTATGTTATGCTAGATTCGATTGTACTTGTAGTGTGGTTAGACCGTCATCGTTTGATTAATCCAATGTATTTTGTAATTTACCACCATATGATGCTAACTCCTATAAATACACATGCAAACACTCACAGATACTTTATTAACCAGGACCTTCTCATTTTGATGGCTTACGCACCTTTTCTTTTTAGGTAAAAAACAAATTAATTTTATGTTTGAAATTACACAGAGAATAATAAATTATTAATTCAGAACTATACATGTTGATTTGTTGTAACTTTTTATATTTAGTTTTAACTAAAATATCTTATTATTTCTTAGTATTGTCTGGTCTAAACCTACCTTCTAGTTTCGATTAATTAATACATATGTGGTTTGTCAAATGATTATAATATTGCAAGTTAAATATCATTCCAAACATTGTTTTGAACTATTTAGTTATGATCTAGCATGCTTTAACTATCATGCGAAACATACCCTATGTTAGTATCACAAAGTTTTTTTTCCCTTTTAAATGGAAAACAACTACTGCATATTGTGATTTTTTTAATCTGTTTATTTTCCATCTCAGGAACATGAAAGTGTGATAAAAGCTATCTACACCGGTTTGGAATTCATAGAAAGTGCAACTTCAAGCAATGAAGTTGGTATTGTTCTGGAATCGACAAGTTTCTATGCTGAGCAAGGTGGTCAGGTAACCTTCAAGGACCTCATAATTCATATTTGCATATCTTATCATATACTTCGTCACATTTGAACCTAAGTGAAAAGACAAGAGTGCATAGTTAATTGTTTATTAGATTAGAAAAATGGCTTGGAGTCATTCTAGGTTGACTTGCATTAGATGATCGTTGGCTCTAGTCTATTGTTACCCCAAACAAGAAGTTTGGAAAACAAGTATAGTGGCAGCCTGGCAGGGTGCAGTTTTATGTCTTATTTAATAGACTTGTGGCAAACCAGATGCTTTGCAGCAGATCATTGATCCGTGCACCTCTTGTCGAAGAAGAGCAATGTATAATTTGTGCTTTTGGATGTTAATGTAAAGTCTCACATTCTAGTTTGCCATCATCGGGAATTTTATTCTTCTTGTAAGATGTAACATATTTAGAAACAGAGGTGCTGAGACGATAAAAATGCTGAATTCATTCATCTGTTTTGCAATTAGGACCTGAGCATCAATAACTATGCCACTCTCTCTCTCTCTCTCACTACATGTGCTCTGGTTGTTGTACATGAATTTGACATAAGTTTTCTGGTTGTAGATTTTTGACACAGGATCAATTGAAGGCCCATTTGGCTCATTTCAAGTTTGTAATGTCCAAATTTTTGGTGGTTTTGTTCTTCATATCGGTTCTTTTACCGATGAGACTGGAAGACTCTCTGTGGGTGACAAAATAATCTGCAAGGTAAGCCTAGCAATTAACCGTTTACTTGTATTACTTCATTTTTTTGTCTTACTTAACCCTTGTGTGGTTTTATCACATGCACAGGTTGACTATGACAGGAGAAAGCTCATTGCCCCTAATCATACATGCACACATATGTTGAACTTTGCTCTTCGAGTATGTTAAAATGCCTGCTGTTGTTAACCATAAAACTTTCTCTAATCATTGTTATGAAATAGTATGTACACAAGTTTCTCATTATTTATTTATTTATTTTTTTATGGCTGCAGGAAGTACTTGGCAACCATGTTGATCAGAAAGGTTCCATTGTTCTTCCTGAAAAATTGAGATTCGATTTTTCTCATGGTAAGATCTATGAAGTCAGAATATGTATGATGTTGGACCAGCTTTAAAGTTTACAGGTTTTAGCATTTAGATATGTTGTAATTGCAATTTAGAGATTGTGATCTAATAGATGCTTAAAAAGTTGTTTGACCATTGAAAATACAGAATAAAGTAATTGGTTACTGTAAATGGTGTGTTGGGTTGAGCATTGTTTTAAAAGGCGCGCCTGGGCGCCGGGCGACGCGAGTCGCCGTTCCGGCGCCTGAACACCGTCCAGGCTCAACGCCCTCGAAGAGTCGCGCGCCTGGGCTGCATCAGGCGCCCTATAAGTGACAGCATTTTTTTTTTCTCTGCCATTTCCACCCTAACGGCCTAACCAGCCGCCTCCCTCTCTGTTCACGACCTCACCCCAACCTAAACCCACCCATTCTGTTGTCCGGCCGTCCTCCAGCCGCCATCCGCCCGCCGACCAACCATTTCCGCCGCCTGTTGCAGCCCAAACACCCTTATAAGTGACTGCATTTTTTTTTTTCTGCCATTTCTACTCTAACTAGCCTCCCTCTCTTCACGACCTCACCCCGACCCAAAGCCACCCATTCTATCCTCCGGCCGTCTTCCAGCCGCCATCTCAAGTCCATTATTGTTAGTGAATGGCCGCCAAACAACCTTGAAACCAGCCTTCTTGTCGCCGATCCACTCCCCTCTCCTCACACCGGCGTTCCAGTCGCCGAAATCGGCGCTCCAACATGGCGGTTGGTTGACTGCAGACGGTGAGGAGAGCTGGAGAGAAAGAGGCAAGAAAGAAGAGGGTGAAGGAAAGAGAGGGTGAGGAAGAGAGAACTGGCGGCTAGGGCTGTCTAACTTTAAATATATATGTAGAAAATTGCAAATAACCCCCTAAGTTAATTATAAAATATCCAATCAGAGCTAGAGAAAATTGTAAATAACTTCCTAAATTATTATTAAATATCCAATAAAATCCTCTAATTTGAAGAATAAATAAAAAACCCCTATAATTATATATACATATATAAAAAGACTCCAATTTTATGATTTTATAATATTTTAATTTTTTTTATAAATAGTGCGCTTTGCCTCGAAAAGGCGCGCCTTGCGCCTCGGGCTCCACGGCCCCTTTGCACCTCGGTGCGCCTTGCGCCTTTTAAAACTATGGGGTTGAGATGTTAAAGTAATGGTTGATAAAGACATGAACAGTGATTTAGGGTTTTCACAGAAAAAATATTTAGAAGAGAACCGTTAAAAGCAAGAATTTGATACTAAAAAAATTTTCAATTAGAGAGGCCAAAGAAAGAGAGGGGGGGTGGGGGGGGTGGTGTGTGCGGGAGCGGGGGTGTTTTGGTTTGGTCCATGCCTAAAATATTTAACCAAATAACTCATTTCCTTTAAAGAGTGTTTGGGGAGAACATACTCTTTTGTGTGGTCATTACTCTTTTGTATGGTCATTGTAGACTTCCTATATATAACGTAGTAAGACTAGGATACATGGAAATTGGAATCAAGAAACTTAGTTATCTTTAACAACGAGCTTAATTTAGTCAATTAATTACTTGATCAATAGCCAATAAGTTTGTTGAGCTTCAGTGAATTTAGTCGTCATTTATGTGAACACAAATATAAATAATGTCATGCTTTTTCCTACAGGTATACCCATAACTCCTAGATTAGTACATTAAATCAAAACTTGTTTGACCTGAAGCCAATGATGCCTCAATTTTTCAATTATCCAATCCTGATTATGATGTTCCATGAGGCCCTCTCAATTTTATTATGTTTTTCTTTAAATCTTAGCTGAATGATTACAACTATGTAGATTACAAGTGAATTTATTTCCCTTGGCTACATGATGTTTTTACGGAATAGTTTACATTGCTGCTCAATTTTGAATAGGCAAACCTGTTGATCCTGAGCATTTGAGAAGAATTGAGTCAATAGTGAATGAGCAAATCAAAGCTGAATTAGATGTGTTTGCACTGGAGGCAACACTTGCTGAAGCCAAGCGTATCAATGGGTTGCGAGCTGTTTTTGGAGAAGTATTCTGTCTTATTTTTGTTAGCTTTGTTTTCTGTTACTGGTTTGTACATTTACTGTCAATATTCTACTCCCTAATATCTTCTGTTTCTCATGCAGATCTATCCTGATCCAGTTAGAGTTGTGTCAATTGGTCAATCTGTGGAGGACCTCTTGTCCGATCCAGAAAATCAAGAATGGTTATCAATTTCAGCAGAATTATGTGGAGGTCAGTGTCCTGTAATCACTTATGCCTCTTTGTCTTCTTGCTTTGATTTCCAAACTGAAATCGATTTAATGGATGAATTTAGGGACCCATATATCAAATACCCGGGAAGCTAAAGCATTTGCTCTTTTATCTGAGGAGGGAATTGCTAAAGGAATCCGAAGGATAACTGCAGTCACAACTGATAGTGCTTTTAAGGCCATGGAATCAGCATACTTGCTTGAGCAGGAAGTTAATGATGCGTCTAACACTGAAGGAAGCTTGCTGGAGAAGGTCTGTTTTTCTGCTCTCTGTCTCTTTGATCTTAATGTGCAGTAACCTCTTATCAGCACTTACTCTCTTTCTCAATTTAAATGTAAAAGTTATCTAGTTCGTCTTTGAAGGAAATTTTTTGCGTGGTCAATGTTCCTGGATATTTTGTGTTCAGTTTTATAATGCAATCCAATCCTTATTTTTGTTGTAATAATTTGATAACTACTTGCAAGTAAGTCTCTGCATTCACCACCCTTTTTCTATGTTGAGAGGTGGTACATATTCATCTTATTGCTCTTTTATGATAGTAGTTAGGTAAAGTCCATTTTTTTTTTTACTTTCAGTGGTATCTTATGACTGATGTCATTTCATTTATGTGTGAGAATTTGAGTCTTTTTGCCTAAACTGGTTCTCATGGTTGGATGGTAGGTAGTTGAGGCATGATACTATTTGGATGTAATTATATTCAAATGATAAATATTGTTTATTGTAGAATGAGAATGTTTATGTTCACTAGAAGTTCAACAATTATTTGAGTTTGTTGGGCAGTTAAGTTAATGGCTTATCTTAGGAATTACCCGTACTTTTTTCTTTGTATCTTTTGTCAATCGGGGAGGGGGTTTTGAACTTGGGATTTCAACATTAGTTGAGTGTTGAGAGATGTGGTTACAACCAAACCATGCTTACAACAACAAACTACTCATACGTAGAACATATCAGAAATGTAGATAATTAATGCTTTGCACATCTCTTTCTGTACCTTCACCCGATTCACCCCCTTGTGTTTAGCGTAAAAAGAAAAATAACGTACAAAAAATGAACAAGAAGCTCCAAGCTAGGCTTTTAGCTTAAATAGGAATCTCTCTATTTGCACGTATTCATTATCCAGATCATTTGTAGCTTTAACTTTTATTATTGATGTCCAATAAGTGGTTCTAAGCTAAATCTCATAGTTGTATCTAGAGTTTGAGTCAAGTCAGTATGCACGCTTCTAGAGAAGTGTTGAACATGTTATTTCACATGCTAATGCCTACTCTGTGGATGCGACCCATGCAGAGTTGCACTTGACATGTATCTAGGTGGTTTGGTGATATTGATTATCTATATAATAAGGGTTTTTATGAATTTAAGCTGCCCAATAACTATATTCCCATTGATGGCTTGTGAGGGGGTATCATACCATCGTTGTTCAATGAACACTAACTGTTATGGCATTTTGTTTCCGTTTTCTTTCCATGACGCTTGTATATGATTCAATGTGTGAAACGTGAACAATTAGCCTGACTTCGGATTTCTGAGAAAACTGCCTCTGGAAATTAGGGGAAGAAAAAAAAAAACAGTTTTTCTGTCTTGCAGGTCTATAAATTCAATTAATAGAGTACTTTATATCCATTGGCTGTAAACTTGTTCAGCTGCATAACTTTTCTAAGTAATTCTAACCGTGGTTTCTAGAATTTTCTTCTTCGGTGCAACCAGCTGAATTTAGGGATGTTTTTCTTGACAATAGTGTTTTATTTTTCTATATCAAACTATGAATTATAAGAGATATAGTATTCTATGATATGTGCGGTCCTTTCTGAATATTTTTCATTTTCGCAGAAAGTGGCTTCTTTGAAAAGCAGTGTGGATGCAGCATCAATCCCAGCAGCCAAGAAAGCTGATATCAGGGCCAAAATTGTCTTACTTCAGGTACCTAGGCTGCTCGGCTAAACAAAACACTCTTGTGACAGTCATTGTTTTTCATCTTGTCATTTGTACTCATTTCTTGTACCGCTTGGGTCTATAATTGTTTTGTTTCTAAGTGAATGCTAGACCCAAAAGTTATGTTATTAGTTAAGGCCCCAAACAAAAGTATTAAGGACTCTAAACATTCCCCTTAACATTCAAGATCTATGCACTTATCGTGTGCGTACGTTTAGACAAAGACAGACTGTAGAAACAAGTATATATAACAAATATGAATACAATCGCTCATGGAAACTAAAATCAGGGGTCATACTACTATACCAATTCAATATAGATACCTGAAAGGTTCACAAGTTTTTTTCAGTTTTCTAACTTTTGTTCTTAAGTGTTGATTTCTTTGAACCTTTCAATTTTTGGGCCAATGGATATCAGTTGTCTAGTAACTATGCTGAGCTTTTGTAGTATCGAAACCTCAAGATCAAAAACCACTAGTAAGATTAGCTTTGATGTTAAGTTACCATTAAACCCAAAATCTTAAGATAATAGTATTTGAGTACGCTGTTGTCGATTGTAATACAACTGTTTGATTTTATAGAATCAAGTAAAGAAGGCACAAAAGAAGATTGCTGAAGAAAATTTGCGCAAAGCTGTCAACCTTACTATTGAGAGGGCTGAAGTTTCTGCTTCAGATGGTAAAGCCTTCTGCATCTCCCATGTTGAGGTTGGACTAGATGCACCTGCAGTTCGTGAGTCAGTTTTGAAAGTTATAGAGCAGAAGGTTGTTAGCCTTTTTGCTTTGGGGATTATGCTCTATATTATTCTTTCTTTTTAAAAAATGTGCTTCATACATGCTCATGCAAAAGTAATTAAGACAATGCTGGTTGGACAGGGAATGCCGGTTATGGTCTTCAGCACAGATGAAACCACAAATAAGGCTGTGGTTTGTGCAGGGGTACCAGTGAAATCAGACAAGAGCCAGCAGTTGGAGGTGTCGGAATGGCTGACAGCAGCCTTGGAGCCACTCAAAGGGAGATGTGGTAAAGGGAAAGGTGGTCTTGCCTCTGGCCAGGTTAGTGATTTTTGGATATTCACTAATTTCCATTTTGAACAAATTTCATATTTTTCACTGTGAAATGCGTTCAAATGCTAAGAACACTGCAAGCATTTTGCAACCAATATGTTGTGCCTTGTGCTGTGTATTTTTGGTTTGCATAGGTGCATTTTGTCAGATGTGTTAACTTTAAATTAGTTCAAGAATATGTTGATCAGAAAACTAAAATGTGAAAAAGGGAATAAGGATTCAAGAGAAACATGCTATCCACTGACAAGGTGAAAATTCTAATAGATCAAGAATGGACGAAGATTTTGGAGCACTTTTCCTTTGGGCTCCAACCCACCTTTACCTTTGGACCATCTAATGGATCAAGAATAGGAAGAATTATTTCAGGGCCCTTCAACCCTTAGGGCCTCATGCCTGCCTGCAGTGTGTGTGCTCAGTGCTCAACATTATCGGAAAATCTCCCATGAAATTATTGAAAGTGTTAGAAGCCACCTTTAAGAGCAGTGCCTAGAGAGGTTTCATAGGTGGTCCTTTTTCTGATAATTTTTTTAACTTATCTTTCCTTCGTACAAGAACCTTCCATGGCACTAGCTTGGAATCCTATGGTAAATGCATGCTAAGTCCCTCTAATAATAAGATTACTTAAAGCTTTTGAAATGAAGTATAACCTTCAAGAGTTGCTGATGCAGATCTATTAGGTGGAAAGTCTATAATATCATAGTGTGGGAGACCATGCTATTTGAGATCGTTGTTTTTCTAATGAAGTTACTGTGTCTGAAATTCCGTGGACATCTCCTTTGTCAATTTGCCTAATGATTCTCTTTTTGTGTCATGCTTTTTTGGCTTCCAGGGAACTGATGCATCGCAATTGAGCAAGGCCATGGACTTGGCAATAGCATTTGCATCGATGAAATTGAGATGAAAAATGGATCGTTAAGAAGCATGATGTTACTTCTTATCAAGAATTCTATTGAAGTGAATTAACACACACAAGGAAACAGCATATCATAGAAGAAGGATTTTGAAATTATAGCAACAAGAAAATCAATAGCAATGATGATATTATTGCTACCTGAAAATTATTATTTCTTCACTGTATACAATATTCTCCATTTATAAAATCTTTTTTCTTTTGAGAGAATCCATTTATAAAATCTTATCTATTAAGACATTGATTTTGTTTCATCGTTTATCCTATCATCCGTAACTCTTTAACGGGTCATAATGCCACTTTTACATGATCCCGACAGCATATTGGCCATTGGATTGACTGGTCTGCTGTCTTGGGCAAGTGTTCAAGTGTTGTGGTACTTGGCTTTTATCTCGCTGGCTGTGCCTGTTGCTGCTCTCAATTACTCTTTCATTGATGCTCTTCATATTTTCATCCTCGTTACTCTTCGTTAACTACCTTTTCTGTTTCAGCACATTTTTACTGTTGGTGAAAACTTTTCTACTTTACGATTCCCCTGTACTTTTCTACTTTCATCACTGTGCAATTGAATTTTCAAGAAATTCATATTTAGTTTACTGGCTAATTTTTTTTGGTTCTAATTTTGGTTTTGGTTTGCCTCTGTTGAGAAGATGAACTTGTCATCCCAAAAATAAAGAAGGCATGTTTTATCCAAATTGTGATGATTTATAGCTAATTTCTGAAAACTTACTTAGAGTTGGAAAATTTTAGGTCATTCCCTGTAATTCAGAGGACAATGTAAAAGTTGATTGGAGCTTCATAATTAAATTGGCAAAGGATGGAGATATTTAACACTGTAGTTTGATAATCGAGTCTTTATTTAGTCTACGTCTCGAAGCACCCGTTATTAGTACTGAAAAAAAAAATCCTGTTGGTATTTGAAAAAAAAAAATTGTGAAGGTAATTTGTGAGTTGATGTGAATAAGCAACTGCTCTAAGGCGTATATAAAAAGATGATGTTCACATTTTTCAATCTTATTCATTTTCTTCCATGCCTATTTGACGCTGTTGTCATGTAAGGTTTTGGTTTTTACATAAGCTTAAGCATCATCAACCTAGTTTCATTGGTACATAACACAATTTGCCTCATAGCTCATCGACTAAATAATCATAGCATTTCAATCAAATTCAATCAGATGTCCAAAAATGGAAGACTAGTTATTTAACAAAAAGATAGCCTCTTTACAGCATTTGCAGAAAACAGTAGCTAATGTTGACTCAAGTTTACAGTCAAATCTATACTTCCAAACACTTATAAAACTTACCATAAGGCAAAATTTTGAAGGTGACAAAACTTCCATCTAGACTTCAGAGATGCAAAAGCTGATTCTAGGATTCAGCTTAGAGGAGAAAGCCACTACTTTTCCTGTGAGAAAGTGATTTACACTCCTGCACTCTTCACAGAACAATTGTTTGGACTTCATCACTACAATTAGACCAACCTAACAAAGGGGGGATGAGAAGGGATTGTTACATTTCATCAAAGGTGACGATGCTTAATATTACAAAACAGAAAGTAATAACACAATAGCACATCTAATCTTCATCAAACTTTATCTTCTCAAAAGTAGACATGAGGCCACCCACCTGGAAAGGAACACAAGATATGATCAAGGGGTCTCGTAATCCCAACAATCAAGCAACTTATTTGACTAACAAATTTGCATATGACAAGAAATGAAAATAATAACATAGGTTCTATCATGCGCCAACGAAAGGCAAACTCACTGTTGGACATAAGATATGTGATTTTATTGGAAGAAATATATGATGTTATAATTAATTTTGCCATGTATATAACTTTGATGCCTTAAATACTATCATAATTTTTAAATACTTAATCACCTGCAAGTCTTGTCACTTCCAGGTTCCAGTAAAAGTTGTAATCAACAGTAGCTTAGACAATTGAAGTGCCTAACATGTTTAAATTAGCTTTAAGTTTTCAACAAATACAAAATAAAATCCAATAAAAAAAAACACACACACAAACAAATGACAAGACAAATTGAAATACCTGACCCAATTTAGTAAGATTTATGTTAAGTTGTCAATAAACCATTCCTATAATAACTGTATAGAAAGGATTGTATTAATTTAGTGCACATGTCAAAGACTGAAAAGGTATATAAAAAAACTCATATTCATCTAATCAAAACATAAGAAAGTGTGCATTGGAGCTTTGCGAAAGGATAGGTATGAGTTTTTTTATTAAACTTTTGAATTTTAACTTGTTTTATATAAGTCAGTCTTTCACTTGGGAACCATGCTACACAAAGTCTTTCTTCATTGCTCCACCTTGTCTAATACTCATACTCAGCCACACTATACCACATTATGTGTCAACTAAACCATGTAAAACTAAAAATGTAAAAGACTTCTAATCCCCGTGCTGTTTCTCCTTGAAAATAATTATCTTAATGTACGAAGTCTAAGTTCATGCAAAGAAACATCAAAACTCCCTACTGTAACTTCTTTCTTTCTTGATGGAATACATTTTCTTTTACCTATAATTACTACACTACTACTGTTTTCTCCACAAGTCCACCTAAAACAAAGAGACAAATAACTAATTGATTAAATAATTTAGTAACAGCAAGGTTTGGAGCTTACGATTTCAGGGCACTCATACTCAATACCCGCAGCCTCTATCCTCTTGCGATTTCAGGGTACATTAGAACAGAGGATCAACAGTGTAAGTGTTTGTGCATTAAGACGAAAACAACCTCAGGATCCTTAAATTCGATGAAGCCAAAGTGCTTTGATTTTCCTGTCGGTTAGTTAGCATGCCATCAATTATATGATAAACTAATTATTAACATAATTTTCTGTTTTAACTTTTAATTGCGAGCAATCCTTAGCCTCTTGGTGAGGTCAAATTGGCTCAAGAAAGCTGCGAAAAAACAATCCAATTAGCAATAAACAACATAAAAGATAGAAAAGAGAGAAATAAAAAGAAGAAACCTACCAATATACAAAACTCTAGACTTATTATTGTTATTATTATTATTATTATTATTTAAATACAAAACTCTAGACTTATTATAAATAAGTGGTGGTTTTTCCTCACAAGTTTAATTGAATCGGATATTTTTGCTATTTCTGAATTTGGATCAGATTGGGTATTTTTGTCATCCTTACTACAAAACATACATCAATACCATTCACCAACCTAGTCTACATATGTAAACAATAGTTCTCATGTTTGTGATAGCAAGTTTATCAAACAATATGATGTTGTTAATTAGGACATTGAAAGTTTGAAACAAGAGTAGATGCAAACAAGCCAGCAGATTTTGAATAAACTTTGCTTAAAATTTAATTGAATCCTAATGTGGATTCAGAACTGATCAATTTGAATAGAAGCTGTCTATTCACAAGGACTTATTGACCTTTGACATTTCTCCATCCAGGGAAATTGAAAAGGATGTAATATTTACTTTGTGTGCGGATGCAAATTATTAATTACATTTTGCAGCCAGAAAGTATAAGTTGGAATTTTCAATCATAATTCATTTGTTTTCCTCTAAGCTTTGTCATTGATGTGGTACGAACGGATACTACCATGAGAATGTAGTAAAAGTCAGGTAGGGGTCAAACCTGAAAAATTTTTGTCAACCCTACAAAATCTTTCTTAAATAATATATTATACTACGTTCACTGTTATTAACTGAGAATATTATTCACATTCTATTATTTTGATTTTTCGATTGGTGCAAGGATTGAAAGGATTGGAGTACGAAAATGTATACTTAATTTTGACATTTGAATCCTTGAAATAGTACTAGAATTAGTATGAATTTTTAAATTAGTATTGAATTGTGAAAATGAATTTTTCTTTTATCATAGTAAGTAACTCATTTATTATAACATTCATTAAAACATAAAACTACGCTATACAAATACACTTTAATTTTTTTTTTAATAATTAGTTTATAAATAAGAAAAACAATTCATTTACGAATAAAGAAAACACTTCTTGAGTAAGACTAATGTACGAATAAAAACAAGTTCATGAACAAAAATGATGATTTTCAAACAACTTAGTTTGCTAGCATGGGTAATAATTAATGAACAAATAAAATAGATAACATCATAACAATAACAGAAAAGAAAATGCAAATTATTTAAAAAGCACGTTTGTAATAAAGGGTATAATTGACAGTTTACTTACTTTGTTGTTAAACAAATAAATAAATAAAACAATCATGTTCATAAATAGAGATGTTAATCTCAAAACTCAGCCCAATTTTAATCATAGAAATACAACCCATTTAAATGCACCAATAATGGGTTTAGGAATTTATTTAGTAGTGGTCATATTTTCACTCTTCTAAAACTGTATATATACCCCAAAATATAATTATTTTTAAAATCTCAATATTATCCTTGACAATATTATAAAAAAATATGAGATTTCAAAACTGTCAAACAAGGAACCTTTTGATTTGGTGTAGGAAGAGGTTCATGGGATCAGACTTGGTGATTTTTTAGAAACCAAAGTTGATGGCAGAGTAATAGAGGTTAAACTAAAAGCATCACTCTTTCATAATTTCACCCATAATTTTATATTATAAACCTTGTTAGAAAGACCTTTTTCCATATTCCTTCATCACTCATAAATTCTTCATCACACAAACCCACCCTTGCTCTTGCTCTTTCTTCATCACACAAGCCTAATCAGTTTTGTTTTCAATTAAAATTATAATAGGTTTTTTATTTCGTTTGAATGATTTGGATTTCATGGGTCTGTGTTGTTGTAAATAAGTTTTTCGATTGATTTGGTGTTAATGAAAAAAGTAAAATGGTTTTATGGTTTGTGATAAAGAATATGAAGCAGTTTATATTGTTAATGAAAAATTTTGAAAAAAGACCCAATTTTTTTTTCTTTTTTTTCTTTTTTTTTTCCAAATGGGAATTTTAATGGAAAACAAAATGATGATGGTAATGGAAATTAGGAAGAAAGAAAAAAATGATATATCAGTAATTTATGGATATGATTACAAATTTTTAATTTTTTTATTTAAAAAAAATAATGGGGTGAACATGCAAAAAAGGGTGCACATAAAGTATTTTTGGGATGCCAATATAGCCACTCATTTATTCTCTAGTATTGTTGGAAATATTAGGCCCACTAAAAAGCACATTTCATTAATATAGAGCTACATTAAGGTTGTTCATTGCAAAAATTAATCGGATGTGAAGATATTACTTGCTAAAAAAATGTATTATTTTAAACAAATGATATTTTATTATTATTTTATCATTGTTTTTACTAATCATTTCAAAATGGGACTCTAAGTTCTACACCAATTTGTTTATGAATGAATGATGAGATTCTTATTTACTGATACAGAACCAAGTTTGATAAAGATGCATTATTCGCTGAGCTAAAGGAGCTACAAATGTTGAAAAAGGGACCAATGTTCATCAAGTTGACATCTTGCAAGATTAATTAATTGAATTGCATAATAAAAATAATAATGTCACACATGACTTTGATTATGGACTCCAATTAGACAGATGTCATAGGTTGATTTGATGCAAGTTGATTGGTACAGAGCCCATGGTTTTAATAAATACAAAAAAGAACAGGACCCAGTAAAAGCTAAAAGAGGTTTTGGGCAGCCAAAACTTTCCTATTTAGTAGTAAATCAAAATAAAGTTCAAGGTGGTGTCACTTAATTTACTATTAAACTAATCATGGTCTTATAGTTTAGGTAAGCATTAACGTTGATCCTGCAACTTGCTGCCCAAAGAATTTTTGAAATTGACAACTACTTTTGTCTCACCCTATTATTAATTCACCACACTGGAAAAAAAAATAATACTAATAAATAAATAAAATAACTATTTCACTATCACCATTATGTCTTGATGACAAATAGTACTCATTCAATGGATCACAATTTGTATCTCAAAAAACAGAGTTTTTCTACTTTTAATATATAGCGTCTATTTGGTAAGCAGAAAAGCAAAATTAAAAGAAAAAAAAATTATAATATACATTTTTTAAGAAGAGTATTATTAACTTAAACACTAAGAATGGACATTAAAGTTAATTATTCATATCAATAAATAACATAAAGATACAATTATTAAACTTTTACATTTATACAAGTTATAAAATTTTGTATTTATTAAGATTTTAACCTAATCTTTTTAAAATGGCATGTGTATTTTTTTTTTTTTCTAAATCATGTTATCATATAACTTAAGTTTTTCTTCAAACACTTTACTTTTTGGTTCAAACATTTTCTTTCTACGCAAATAGTTTTGATTAAATTTCAAAGTCTTATAATAAGATATGATGTTTATGTGATTTGTGTTTTAGACATCATCTTAAAAAAAAAAAAAAATCAACATAAAAAAAAAAAAAAAACCACATCGTAAAATAAGTTTTAAATGAGTAAATCAAGGTAAGGCTAATATAAATTAAAGATTTGTATAGCAACTTTTTCACCAATCCTAAAAACTTTTTGAAACAAAATATGGTCTATAATGTATTTAAAAAAATACTTTTAGAAGATTGTTTAAAAGGTATTTTCGGAAATGAAAATATTTTTTTATTTTAAATTTTTTTCTACCTTTTTTATATTTCATCTTAATAATATAACCTAATACAAAAAAAGTTTTTATTTTATTCTAATATAATTGAGATACATGTTATCCAAAAATAAAATAGTTTCATTACATGAACACACATACCTTCCCACCCTAGTCTTTTTTTAACCCCCTCAAAGTCACATAATAAAGCACATTGTAAACATTTCAATTCCTTTAACTTGTGTTGTACTCTAAGCACATTATAAATCTGTTTTATTATTGTTATTTTTTTGACTTGATAAACCTGTTTTAATTTAAACCGTTAAAGTTTGGGATTTTACTTCAAACACACGTTAACATGAATTACCGAGAAAAAAATCAGTTGGGTCTCATTTTCCTGGGAGACAGGAGAGGTACGAAGTCCACGTCAGCGAAAGCTTGGTCCACGTGTATAGATAGTGGACCAATGAGGGTGAGCAGATAAACGTTGACGTCAAAACTCAAAGGTGGGCCACACGACTTGTACTTCCATACGGATGCCACCACTGCTTTCTCTGCTCAATCACAAAACCCGACCAAAATATATTTATTTATTTATTTTCTTTTGCCAAAATATGCTCAATTTTGTAGCCATATTTACATTTTAACCATTTCTTGTTATTTATATTTTCGTTTTTTTTTTCTCCACTGAAGAATGACTTATGCTCCCTGCTGCATTCAAACGTTTTGTTATTCTATTATCTGCTATGCATGCAAAGTGTTTGTTTGATTTGTATTTGGAAATAATTATTTTTTAAAGTAAATAATATAACAAATTTTTATATAATTTTATATGATCATCATTCATTCACTTATTTTTTTTTTAATAAATTTAGATACAATTGTGTAATTAGTTTGAATTTGACAATAGAAGATAAGAGTTTGCATTAATTTTATTATCTAGGTTATAGTTTTATAAACATGTCAATTTGTGACCTAATTATTAAAATTGTGATACTATGCATTTTAATTTACTTTTATGCTAAATGATATGATAATTAATTTATAGCTAACATATAAATAATTAAATGGTTATACACCAAAAAAGGGCTAGTTTTGAAAATGTAACTGGCAAATATTGAAATGAAAATTTTTAGTATCTTCAGTTATTAGAAACTATAGTTTATGAATAAATGAGATGGTTAGAATAATCGTAGTATTCGTTAGTTTTTCATTCCAAAGTATTTTTCTTTTCCATAAACATGGTCAAAAGCTTTGTTTCAATTTTTTGGTGATATTTTCAAAACTTTTTTCAGTTTTTAAATTTATTTCACACCATTTTCACATAAAATAATTATAAAATAACTATACACTTAATTTTTTTGCAAATGGAATTGGTGATACATTTTAGTATGTATAATATTACTCTTTAAGAAAAATGAATTTTATGAATCACATGTAAAAACACCATCTAATGATTGAGTTTACTGAAAAAATTACAATTACGATAATATTTCAACAAATATGATTATTCAATAATTTTTTTAATTGGTGCGTAGTTAAAAAGATAGATAGATAATTTCAAGATTCATGAATGCATGAAGAGAATAGAGACAGATATTGTTAAAAAAGTTTCATCCACTCTCCTCCCACTCAACCAAATAAAGCACAAGTATAATATAAATAGAAATATTGTGGCCATATTCCTTTCACTTGGAAATCAAAGGAGTCTATCGACGATCAACACTATCATTAGAAGATATCATATCATTGAATAAAACCAATCTCTTACAATTGAAAACTATAAAAAGTACACCTATCATTTTTAAGAATAGGGTCACGTTTTCCTTCTTCAACATGAGGAACAAGGTTACATCTACCAGTTCATCAAAATTAATCTTCACTGAATATAATTGATAGATATAAAAAATAATAATAATAAAAAAGGTCCATTCAGATCAACGTTACAAATTGATGATATGAACAAATCTTACACAAGGCACATGGAGAGAGAGAGCTTTCGTATTCCATCAGTCATTGTTTATGACAAAAATATATCTTCTAAATTATTCTTTTTTAACCGAGTGTTCAAGTTATTCCATTGAAATTAAATATATTTAACCAGCTGAGTCAAATCTGTTTAAAATTTATACATTCATTTATAAATCAAATAATTAATAATTTTTTTAATTTATTATTAAGGTGTAAATTTAATCATTTACACTTCTTAGTATATGTGTAGAGTTCTTTTTATTTATCATGACATCAAATGTCATAAGAGTAAAATTTCAAATCATATACGTAATGATTTATGATTTATTTCAATAAATTTTAATATTCTATGACAGTTGGTGGTAGATTATCCTTGAATTTCTTGAAAAAGATTAAAAAAAGAAGAAAAAGAAATTCTTCTGATCTTTCCTTTTTATGATTTGACGGAATTGGAAATGGAAAATAGCCATTAGCCTATATTAGAATTTTTATTTATTTTGACGCAAGTGTTACAATTACACACTGGACCACACTACCAAATCCTGGCTTTTTTTTTTTTTTTTTTGAAAGTATTAAATCCTGGCATTATGGCCGTATTAGCTGGTGCACGCTGCTCCCATCATTTTAACTTTGCTAGTTGGAAAAGCTATGGCATCAATTCAAGTGAACTTGTTCTTTTTCTTCTTTTTAAAGGCAAATTCAACGGCTGTATTAAAATTCCCATAACTCATTTAGAAATCAAAACCGTAATTTCCATTTTTTTATTTTATTTTTTGATGATTTATGTAAGTCCAAAAGATTAAAACTAAATAGAATTTAACTCTGACACACGATTTGAAAAATAATTTTTACACGGAAAGAAACATCTCACACATAGATAGAAGAGGCTTACACAAGGAGGGGAGGGACGGAGTGGGGAGAGGGGGAGTCAAGGCCGGCGGGCGGGGGGTGGGGGGGAGGGGTTGGGGGGGCCGTGGGGTGGTGTCAAGAGGGTGGCGGAGGGGGGCAACCTACACAATTTATCAGTGAGAGAGGTCTCATGGGGTGTAGAACCTATGTACTATTGCACGGGGGCAATGTGTTAAACCGGCTAGACCACTGCCCGGCTACGAAAACTGTACTTGCATTGTATGAGATTTTCTAAGTAATTACCAAAAATATATGTTTTCTGCCAAGTCAGTGCTAATCTACTTAAATCAGGAAATAAACAAATAAGGAATTTAAAACTACCTTAAAAAAGTAAAGTAACATAAATCCCTACAAACCCTGAAAAAAAAAATATATTTTTTAAAAAAAAAAAAATCTATGAATAAAAAGAAAAGCAAAATTGAAGCGAGAAAACATTTAGGATGGCATATCTTGTTTGTACTGATATGATTACTTGGCTAGTAAGTTTAGCAAGCAACGTAAAAACAGTCAAAAACCAAGACACGTAAGAATGGTACAATTTCTTGGAAATAAAACAATACAGGCTGGGTAGACCAGATTTGAAACAAATTTTTTTTTTTAAAAAAAAATCGAGAATAATAAAAAATTTTTTGAAAATTAGGTTTTTTTTTAGTGAAAAAAAAATATAATTTTAAAATAAAATAATATTTCATTTCTCAAATATTTTATTCAACTTTATGCTCAACTGATATATAATATATAAATTATCAATATCTTATTAATTATCATATCATTTTATAATTTATAAAATATTAATAATTCATATACTATATTATTTAGATATAAATTTAGATAAAATATTTAAAAATTCTAATATTACCCTTTCAAATAATGCATGAGGTTTGAAAACAAAACAATATACCAAGAATGGAAGGCGTAGTAATCCAAATCCCACGACACGACCACGTAGGATTTGCGGGGTGCGAATGTCAACGGTCCAACAAAAAGCTCTTTCCACGGCTCTCTCTTGAATAACAAGGCCAACATCGCATAATATTATCTCCTCATCCTTTTATATGCATTTCAATCAATTTTTCAGCTTCATAAGCAAGCAAAACACAACTTGGAAACCAACAACAATACAACATGAAGCTTGTTTGGTCCCCTGAGAGAGCATCCAAGGCTTATATCGATACCGTCAAATCTGTAAGCATATATATATATATATGGATATGTACATGATACAACTCTTTTATCAGTTTGATTTTGTGTTTTTTACAGATTATGATTTGTTGGTTTGGTTTTGTTTTGTTTGTAGTGTGAACTTTATAATGAATCAGGGGTGGCAGAGCTGGTATCAGCGATGGCTGCAGGGTGGAACGCTGGATTCATAGTGGAGACATGGTCACAGGGTGGTGCAATAGCGACCAGTGTTGGGTTGGCAGTTGCAAGCCGGCACACCGGTGGGAGACACGTGTGTATAGTCCCTGATGAAGGGTCGAGATTGGAGTATGTTGAGGCCTTGAGAGAGGGTGGTTTCTCGCCCGAAGTGATAGTTGGAAAGGCTGAGGAAGCCGTGCAAGGCCTGGTTGGTATTGATTTTATGGTGGTGGATAGCCGGTGCGTGGACTTCGCTGGAGTGCTGAGGCTGGCAAACCTGAGCTGCAGAGGGGCTGTTCTGGCCTGCAAGAATGCAAACTCTAGAAGTATTGCCAATTTCAGATGGACAAGTGTTGTTGAGGAGGGTTCACGGCGTCTTCGCCGCTCTGTGTTTCTTCCGGTGGGGAAGGGACTGGATATTGCACATGTCGCTGCGAGTGGAGGCAATTCTGGTTCAGGCAAAGGCGGCAGCCGTTGGTTCAAGCATGTTGATCAACAATCAGGGGAGGTGCATGTTTTCAGGAAGTAGTTTCTTGCAGGACTTGATTACGATTTTTGTTTCTTTCTAGGTTGCATGAGTGTTAATGTTTATGCGTCCTTTCTTTAAGTTCACATTACCTAGACTGACTCGTCAGTCGAGACTTGTACATAAATTTTGCTAAAAAAGAATCGGTAGCAAACATCAATTTGATTTCTATTTGCTGGCTGGACAATTACCTTCAATCAACTAGTTGTAGTTTTACTTTTTCCTTATCTCCTTTTAATTTTGTTAAGTCTCACTCAAACTAACAAATTTTGATCAATGAATGGAACATGAAAAAGTGAAAACCCCAAGCTGGTAGAAGACATGTTAGATGTGGAAAGCTTTACCGTATATTAATTTCAGTCTAAATTAACAAAGTTAATTCTGTAGGTCATAAAAAATTTGTGTAACGAATCCTCTTTTAACAAATAGCTTGGAACCCATTGTCATGATACATCAAGAAGATATTGCAACTATAGTTCCAACCAGGAGCATAACCTAACCACTACTTGCTAAATTCCAGCAGCTCTACTCGGCCGAGGTTTTTCAGAAATTGCAGGGGACACAGCAATTAAGCAGTGGAAAGAATCAAAGAACCGAAACATTAATGTACCATACATTACTCCCAACTGTCCCGACTTCTTCTAAATGCCTTCTTGTCTGAAAGTGCTTTTTTAGTTTTAAGACGTTTCTGCTCCCCAATTGCAGCCCTTCATAAGACCAAAAATGGTTATAAGATCCAACCATAACTCTTTACAAATCAAGAACACCAACTTATTTGAGCAAAGAATAATTTTAAATATCACCTGCAGACTATGCATAGATAATAGACTAGACACGCAGAAGAGCAGATAGAAACATCTGAATGGCAATGCACAGGGTGTTTGAACTCTTACAATTTAGCAATTTTCTTCTTTTGCTCTTCTGATGGAGGTGGAGGCACATAAGAGGCAGCATCAATGATTGTCTGTTTAGTTGATATAAAGGAGAGTGAAAAAGGACTTCAGTAAAGAAGTAATACCATCTCACAAACATAACACTTCCTGAGATACATTTGTGTTAAATAGCGATTATGATCAAATTATGACAGTCATGGTTAATTCCCTAATGTGCCAGACAACACTAATATGTTAACGGGGAAAAGAAAGAGCAAAACAAGAAAATGAAGCAGCAAGCATTCTAAAGCAAAAAGTACCTGTAGTTTAGCCAGAGCATCTTCAATGTTACCCCTGAACAAGAATGGTAAACTTAAACCATTTAATTAGGGAACATATATTAAAATTGGAAAAATGAGAAGAGGATCAGAAGCTAACTTCTGTGTTCTAGTCTTGGTAGAAGAAATCACAATTTCTCCATCCTTGTTTATCCGATTCTTCTCCTGTTCACAGATAACACAATTAGTAAGAGCTTGAAAAGAGACAAGCATACCATCACTCTGACTAAAACAATATTAACAAATTAATAAAGATGCAGCTATACAATTTGGGAAATGCCCATCAATGACACAGACGCATTTACACACACAGGCACAAAGATTATATATTCATGGTGAATGGTGATTGCACTCTCGAGGTATTACACAAAGTGTTAGAATGCCTGCATATGCTCGAAGCTATAAGAATTTGATGCCACTATTACCGAGATCAATTGTTGTCAGTCCATGGCTAAACCAGCCAGTCATTGGGACAAGATACATAACAAATGTGCATCTGTCCAACAGTATGTGATTTCATGAACTTAAATAGCAAGGAATATGACTGAATTAATTATAGACTTCTTACAAGAAAATGTCCCCTAAAATCTCTCCAATAAGTTCTATCTTTATGTTAAATCTAAGGCTAAGAATGGCATGACGAACATCTTTTAACTGTAGTTGATAGAACCTACATCTTAAATACGTACAAGTTTGAATCCTATTTTAAACATTTCAACACATTTCCATTCAAATTCCTAAAAGGAATCGTTTGTAACTCTAATTCAAACCAGCAGGATCAGACTGGTTAGTCTCCAAAAGAATAATCCGTACAGTTCTTATTATTTTATGTCAGGTCAAAATAAATTGCAGTGTATTCATCACATATTACATAAAATTACTAGCTAATCTTTTATTCTTTCACCGGTGATTCTATATCTATCTTCACATTATTTGTCTATTAATATTAAAAACCTTCATTGCCTTTTGATGCTACAAAACTAGTTGATGCAGTAAGGCCTCTATTGTCTCCGCTTCGATTGATAAATACAAGAGAAATTGTTATATCCTCTATTCAAGAGGGAGAAACATGTCTTGCATATTTTGCTGATTTAAAGGAACAGAGCGACAATAAGCATATCCGATATTTCTTCTGCAGGAAACCAATTTGTTTCCTTCATATCTATGATTGAGGATCTTTATCAGGGGTAGACCTCTCGACGCTTATTTCCAATTGCAGTTACATTTACTTACTACGAATTTTTTCATTCTAAAACTTTTTGCCCTAAGTTGTTCATATTTTTCTAATATTCATGATTTGTTAATACATAAGATACGACATTGTGACCATAGTAGTTTCTACAGGATAATCCAAACAATCCAGAACAAATCCTAGTAGATCTAGAAATTGGCAACAGTGATCTTACTATAATGAAATATGACTGACGCGTATGAATTACTTGAAAGAAATACAAACAAGAAGGTAGAAACAAACCAATTGCATAATCCTCTCTCTGATCCTGTCACTCAGCCAATATGCATTTTTAACATTGAATCGCATGTCCACCTTAGTGTTCACTGTCATGAGTCATGGAAACAAGCCATTAAAAGTCATAAAAACCAGGTTTCTAAGCATATCAACTAAAATTATACCTTTGTTCACATTTTGACCTCCAGGCCCACCGCTTCTTGCAAAATTAACAGTAACATGGTCTGTAAACAAAAACACATCATCATAAAAAATCAACACTGCAAAGAGGGCACATAGGAGGGTTTAGTTGGCACCCACCAATGAATTTATATATACAACACATACACACAATCACATAACAAATAACAACATATTTGGGGATGGAGCACTCCTCTTGCAAGCCAATATGGAGCAAAGACTCTGACATGTTCACTCAGATACCACAATCAACCATAATTACTAAAATATCCCTATTGATCACACCTAACCTAATAATCCATTCACCTATCGTGATTTGAGGGACCGGCTCGTTTCCAGCTGAGCTTGCTCGCTCCTCGGCTTGTTGCAGGAGGTCTTGAACTTGAGAGAGTCGAGCCGAAACCTTCTTGTCGGAGCCGGAATCGGAAGCGGCGCAGCGAATACTGCCGAAAGTGATGCTGCGGTGGTAAGTGTAGGCAGGTGACGACGTTGTACGGATGAATGATAAGGAGAGGAAAGAAGATATCGGTCGATGATGATGATGCAAGTGCGAAATCTGGCAGAGAATCATATTTGTTGTGGTTCTTATTGCCGCCATTTTTTCTTTTTTGATTTTCCTTGAAATCCCTAATAACCAGAAAGACAGACGATGCAATTAGTGGTTCCTGTTAATGTCAATGTATGCTTTGACGGTCCACTGGCGCCATGTATTTCCACATACGTGGCATCTTTCTAGGAGCTCCGTGTTCGATTTATGCCACAATCCTACTACATTATGAGTGTGAGACATTTTTTTTTTTTAATGTTTTTTTAACATATTATTTTCTATAGGTATAATTTCTATTAATTCCTAAACTCCTAATTAGAGACGTTAGAATTATATAAAATTAATTAATTTATTTATCGATAATTAATTATTATTGAATTGTGAAGATTTTTTTGTAATAATATATCATCCATCTGTTTTTCAAAAAAATATCAATAATAATATCAAGAATTTAAAATAATAAAATTGATGATATTTTAATAAAATTGAAAGTTGCTATACATAAATGACGTAATAAAGCACTCAAAGCATCAATGACACTAATTAAGATTTCAAAATACAATTCTAAAACTTCTAAGTGTATTATGAAAAATTAGAGAGTGATCAAACTAAACTTGAATTTAAAATACATATATATATTTCAAGAAAACATCATAGTTCTTATATGTATTTTTCAGTAAATTATTAATTATATCATCATAGTTCTTATATGTATTTTTTTAGCAAATTTTCGAAGAAGGCAAATGCACCATACAATGAGTTTACACATTAAAGTCATCAATTCTACATGCATGGAGGAGCAAACTAGCTTTTGTACAGCAAAGGATAGATACTTGAATCTTGACAAAATATGGCTGGTTGTATACTATATATTATTAATGCATTGTAAACTAGTTTATGTTTAGATGTGATATGAGTTGTTTTGATGAAATACCTTCAATTGTACCTTAGAATTATTAAGTTCAACTTATTATCCTAAGTAATTTTGGAACTTAGAATTTTGATTTTGAACATACAAAACCAATCTAGTGTGCGTAGGGGGCTTTAGTTGAAAAATCTTGCACTAAGAGGAAAATATATTATCCATTCTCTATATAAAATAAAATAATTTTAAAACTATATAAACCAATAGGGCGACAATAAAATAAAATAATTTTAATTTTTTAAATAAAACTATAAAAATTACATTGGTACCATGAGCAAGTTGTGCAACACAAACTTTTTTTTTTTTTTTTTTTTTTGCCTTAACAGCAATCGAATTTTTCATCTGTCAAAGCCTCATATGACAATTGACAACCACAAGAAGTCCAATTAAAACCAGTGTTCATCTTCAAATTAAGTTTAACTTAGCATAGACGAATTAAGAATTTTCTTGAAGAATAAACATTATATGACACGTCCGTTTATATATTTTTTCTTTATATTTAAAATAAAAATCCAAATATCATCATATTCATAATTAAAATTCGATTCTTATTAATATAATTGGTGTCAAACATTCTTTTTTTAATATCTATTAATAGGTTTATAGAAACCAAAGCGGCAACTCGTAGTTAGTGAACACTCGAACCAAAGCTCAAACTTCATTAATGTGAGAAAATTACCACATTGTTAAGAGTTCAGAGAATCACAAAAGTCAGAGGTACTTTGAAGCTACTTTATTCTCATTCGAGCCTGCTTCAAGAGAAGAATTTCTTGTAATCATGCTTTTTAGAATACAAGGAACCATTTCGATCATTAAAAGCAGAAATGCAATACTTGAAGAATAACATGCTTCATCAACAATTCAGAATATATTTGGACATAACACTAGTCATATATGATATAGGAAATAACATGCCACATCTACCTTAGAGCTACTAAAATAACACAGAGGACAAGTCTACTACGACTATTCAAAGGCTACTGATATCCTTGACTAATGGGAAAGAGTTGGAATTTTGAGACATGAAGTCTTGTCCTCCCCGCTTAATCTGATCTTCCTCTAAAGTAACCGACTCTTTTCTCCTACATCGGATCAATTTTTCTTCCTTCCGGTATGCTGCAAATCCAAACCCCCAGGTCTGTCTGGCATCACCCTCCCCATGTTCTCTGGTTGCTCTGTAGAAGGAAGTGCCCAACCTCCTTGATTTGCCAGCCCGTTCTGTCCAAAGCTACTGGCTCCTGAAACACAAACATTTATCAACAAGCATGTTCCCATGGAAAATTAAATTAAATAAATAACTACCCAAGGAAAACGAAAAAGAGTATATTGACATTAGATGACACATCAAACATTAACTTAGTAGGCTAGTTCTATGCAAAGCATGTTATTACAAATTCTTCAACACTGCCTTAAGATATAATTAAAACATTATACGGCAAATCTAACAAGCAAAAGTTGCACTACCATCTTCTGCTCTGACATCAGAAGTTATAGCCAGCAGTTTCAACTTGCACCAGTCTCCTCACTACCCTAGTTATTCATCAATGCAAGATGTGCACGATACACGCAGATATTTGTATTTGGATTGAGTGTATCAACACAAAACCGATTTAAAAAAAAAAAAAAAAAAAATTGCCTGAATGATAACACAGACACACAACTTTTCACCATCTGGGCATATAGACGCCACAATCACAAAGGCTACTTATACTAACCTGAAAGCAGAACCACAAATACATGAAAATAGAGACTATCCCGAGCATAGTGACAATCCAACCTGAAGCACCGATATTCTAACCCTCCAACTGACTTCAGGTGGAATTATGAATGACAGCAATGACAGTCTAGATAATGCTACATATGTCATTTATCTAACGCAAAACACAAGGTATAATGCTGTTTCAAAAATCCTGGAACACTGTCAAACCTCATAAAACAGCACAATTGCATATTTTGAAAGACATATGTCATCCTAATTCCATAAAGTATCACACAAAAGAAACCAGCATAATTTTAGGATATAGAAATCTACTTACCCATATTATAATGACCACTGAAATTACCAGTCCAGCCAGGCAAGTGTGTTCTGGCTTTTCTATTCCAAGCTTCTTCAAAACCAGACTGTTCATCTGCTAATCACCCATCCAAAATTTAATTTAGTCAATGCCTTGAACAACATACTACACCAAATGCCTACACAAAAGGTTGGCCCAACTAAAACTCATAAAGTGACCATATTAAATAGCAAGACTTAAAAGGTGTTAAATATACTTGTTGATGCCCAAAAACGAGAAGCAATGTACATCACACAAATACAAACCAGAAAACTAACTGCATACCTTCATTTATATTGTGCAAGGCCTGCATTGTGTCCACTTTGCCATCAGAATTAAGCTTCCTTGTAACAGAACGTCCCTAAAACATAAATTGCCAACAGCATAACATCCTCAGAAGTCGCATAAAATTTGAAGCCAATTTGGCTCAAAATCATATTGCATTCCATAGCAAGAAACAAAATGTAGGACCATAGATAAATACCTTATTGTATAGTCCCCTTGAAACCCTGTGCGTTGCTTGCCAAGTCAATGTATCAGCTTCTTTACTTTCTTCAAATGTCACCTGTTCCACATGCATAATCAACACATAAGAAGTAAAAAGGGACTCAGGTGATCCAACATCATATTCCTTCAAAGTTACTTACACCATCACTCCCCGTTTGCCTTGTCTCTGAGGAAGTATAATAAGCTCCATCTGCACCGCCAAAGGTTACAGTAGAGCTTGAAAAGGCAAAGCTATGAGTTTGAGGCCGTTGCTGTGTAACATTATATCAGCCATTATCATCCCTGAGTTGCAAATGCTTGCTCCTCACTGCGATACAAGGAAACAGTTTTTCCTCAAACTAACAGTAATACAAGACAATATGAAAACAAATAAAAGACAATTTACCTTCAACTCCATCATCAGGATCTTGGATGAAAGGCCCATTGCTAGACCTACCATGCTTCCTAGGATTTACTTTCTTCTCTTTACCTGCTTTTTCTTTTTCATCATCGGACTCCAACTCTTCAATAATCGGCCCCCTAAATCTTTTGGGCACCAGAGGTTGATGCTCAAGATATGGAGGAGGATGCTCAAGAAACTCAGGTGCATGGGCAGCAAACACAGGTGGCTGCATATTTGTGCAAGGACTACCATGCTTCCTAGGATTTTCTTTCTTCTGTTTACTTGCTTCTTCTTTTTCATCATCAGAGTCCAATTCTTCAATAATTGCCCCCCCTGACCTTTTGGGTGCCAGAGGTCGACGCTCAACAAATGGAGGATGCTCAAGATACTCACGTGCATGGGCAGGAAACGCAAATGGATGCATATTTGTGAAAGGACTACTATTGGGACCAAAGAAGCTTGACGCAAACATGCCATCAAATGGGCGAGTGAAGAAAGGATCATCAAATGGGTCCCTTCCCCCAAAGAAACTAGACATTAAACTCCTTGGAGCCCCAAAGCCACTGGAACCCCCAAAACCACCAAAAGGATCACCAAAATCAGAGAAAGGATCCCTGCCTCCTCCCCTTCCCTGCATCTTCTCACAGCAACTACCCTGAAACTAACAAAAACAACCAAAAACTTAGGTTTAGCAATACAACAAGAATATCATTGCAGCTATGGAATACTGCATGTAGCAACTACCAAAAGTGAACATCAGAAAGAAAGATCCAAATCCTCCATTAAACCTAGTCCGTGCTAAGCTTTGTTGAGCTTTTAAGGATCCGCTTACACGCAGCATTAATGAAATTGAAGCGCTAGGACTGTTTTTTTTTTCCTTTCCAAATCTAATAATACATGAGACCATCCTCACCAACAACCGATTTTACCCCAACTGCACTCTAAACTTCACACCTTATCACATACTGCAAGTCTTCAAATCATTAAGTCTGGCACATGCTAAACCTTTTGCTTTGGGTAAACCAGGAGCATTTTGTTTCTTTTGTTAGTCTACAGCATCTCATTCCTATTTCATCTACATCAGAAAAGAACTCACAGCTAAAGGACATGACTATTAAGTTAAAATTTTGAATGATATTATTGTGGTGGTGATTCTTGCTGAACGAACTGGTTGGGAAAGTGAATTTTGCGGGGTAGGAAAAATTACTTGTAGCAAGATGAAATAGAATTCATTTTTAAGGTGATGATTGACACCGATTACATGTGGGTATTTCCAGGTAAGAAAGTGGTTTTAACGCCCATTACAGCTGTTTTTTTGTTTTTTTGTTTTTTTTTTTCCTTAAAGGAAATTTACCTTTCTGATGGCGAGATCTTCTGTTTCTGATCAGTCTAATATGCGGGTCAAATTTCCAAATGAATTATAAGGAACTGAAGAGTGGTGGTGGATCAGTAAAACGACAACATTCTAGCTACTTGACAGTTAAAAGGAATAAATTATAACTACTCTAAGATGTTCATTGTTATTATTGGCACGTGGACTTTGATCCTACGAAGTTCAGCAAAGCACAGCATAAGATCTCGACCGCAGCCAAAATAACAACAGCAACAAAACAAAAAGGACATAGCCACCACACTTACTCTTAACAACCAGATAGCAAGCAACTATCCTTTATTTAACAAACAAAGAAACCAACATCATGCAGAGACATCCTAAATGGATATGTATTCTACTGTATCACAATCACGATCCAACTCCCTTTAAAACAATTTCCACACATTTTCACTAGATAATGCCATAAATGTGATAAAAAACAGATACAAGCAATCACAATCAGAACTAAATCCAGTCACAACAAAGCCTTTGCCCAGGCACAGCTCAAGTGACAAAATGGACAGGATTTAGTTTTAGGTTTAAAACATCCAACAGAAATGGAATCTCACACCAACATGTTGCCATTTGCACTGAAAAGACTTCCAATTCTAAACAGCAAAAACCCTAGTGCCATACTGCCACCAAAATTTGACACCATAATGAATATACCACAACTCTCAAATCAATTAACACAAATAAACAATAGATTCAGAAACTCACCAAGAAAACTACAATTTTCAACCAATCATCATACCATATCAGCAGTAATAAATTGATCACCTTAAACATTTAGATGACTACAACTAAACACTTATCAGTATCAACATGCAAAAACAAAAAAAATGAGAAAAAAAAAAACACGATCAGTGCACAAAAATCAACCCAAGTTGAAAATCTTTGAACCTTATATATCAAGCTATTGCAAAACTAAAACTTGCAAATATCAAAGCGGAAATCAAGCATGAAATTTAAATAAGTTCCGTGATTAATAACAAAAGAAACCCTAAATGAGTAAAAGAGAGTGGAGTACCTGAAAATAAAAACAAGATTTGGTGAAGTTGGGAGCAGAAAAGGAAGATAATTGATGGAGACTATAAAATGGTTTGATGGTTTCCTCTTAATTGTTTTGCAGGTGTGTTTGTGTTGATTGTTGGATTGAGATTGTAAAAAGACTGCCTTCTTGTGAAATTAAAAAGGGATTGAATGGAAGATTCTAGTACCCAACGGAAATCTTGGATGTCTATGACTACACGTGTCAGAGAACTAGTAGTCTATATAATTAGGAACATGTTGAGCATTGCTTTTGATTTGATTTATTATTTTCCATTCGCTTCTTGATGTGGTATTGATAAATATTAGATATACTTGTATGGCAGATGACATAACTTGTATGAAAAAATAACAAGTTAGATGCATGAAAGTTTCTCCTATGTTTTCGCAATAACCATTATTAAGTTAATAATAAGAATTGGAATATAGAGAGATGCCCATGTATCTTACATTTATTTATGTTTATATATAATTTGAATAAATCTACAAAATAAGTTAGATATTTTGTAGAGAAAGTTCATTCAATGTTAATAAAGGAAGTACTTGGGACATTATCAACTTATCTGATGAGGGAATTGGTCCTATAAACGTAACTACTTTGGTTGAATCAGATCAACTGAAGGTGAAGACGAAAATTACCAAGTGGAAAAGAAGAGCAACAACTTGGTGACAACAAAAAGAGATGGAGGATGATGTCCTTAGAGATGAAAAAAGGTTGTCTTCGATCAATGCAGATGCGGACAGGTTTACTGTGAAGAAAAGTAGGATGGAGATTGTTGATGGGTTTCTACAAATAGAATATCAATGGGTCCGGCAAAGCTAGCCAGTCGAACACCACAAACATCTTAGTTTGGAATGCTTAATGTAAATATCCGAGCATTCCAAGTCATGCTCCGGCTCAAGCAAGATCATGTTCTCAACATTAATTTTCTAATTGAAACCGTTAGCTCAAGAAAATCGTTAAGCTAACAATAACGGAAAGGAAAGTAAAACTGCCTTTCCAAGAAGTGTTCAATATGAAATCTAGGGTCCTAATCCAGAAAACAGTTTGATTTACCATTAAGGTGCCGAATAAGACACTCCGACGATTAAGTGAATGGGTTTGACGTGGTTTAATGATTGGTACGTTCACCAGTAAGGTGCCGAACAAGACACTCTGACGATTAAGTGAATGGTTGCACCAAAATACAATACCTTTTGCAGTATTAGCCATTTTCATTATGTTGCGAGGTAGTTATATGCCATTCTAGTGACACCTAGGCAAACTACTGTTAGAGTTCAGTTGCTCCTTCATGTTCCCCTAGAGACGCACACAACTGACATTTAGGATCCTAAATCCAGAAAAACAGTTTGATTTACCATTAGGATAACATAAGTTTGAGGTGGTTTAATGATTGGTACACTCAACAGTAAGGTGCCGACGTACACTCCGACGGTTTAGTCAATGGTTGCACCAAAAAAACATACCTTTTCAGTATTAGCTGTTTTCATTATGTTTCTAGGTAGTTATATGCCCTTCTAGTGACATCCTAGGCAAATTACCATTAGAGTCCGGTTGCTCCTTCATGTTCCCCTAGAGACGCACACAACTGACATTCTCTTGCCCTAATCTGATTTTTGTCCACGCTCCTTTCCATCATCTTACTTTCCCGCCGGATTTCCTTTCTGGTTAGCTGACATGTCCTTTTGTTAGTAGCCTTGCCTTGACGTGGCAAAGACAACCCCTTTCTAATTCGAAACATGGGAGAGCTAGCCTCCCTCTAATTGGTTCAAGCTCGTTCCTTGACAGTTAACAATGGGGTGGTCCCCTCCTACTTTTCAACATTTCATAGGAAAATATCCAGAGTTAGGATCATTAATCTCATGATACATCAGTAAAAAAAATAATAGATAGCCTATATTGTCTCTCTCATACATCACTTAAATCCAAACTCCTCTTGTAAAAAGTTAAGATAAAGATACAAGGCTAGAAGAGAATCCCTACTCTTGTCATGTGCTCATCCTCTCTCTCTCTCTCATTACATCACCAGATTCCTCCTTTCTTCTATTTTGTTTTCTTGCATGTTCTGACGGGACGCTTTCTCTAGCTTTCCTGCTTCGAGAGTAATGACTTGCCTGTCAAGCTATCTATACCCTGGTTGGCCCTTAGTGGAATTCCTAAATGATCCTTTGTTTCCCTAGTGACGATTTGTTTCTTCTTGGGCTATTCACAAAGAGAGAGTTCCTAGACAAATCTTCCTAGACAATTTCAATTATCCAATGTTTATCCAGGAAAAAGGTCCTTGATTAAGTAAACAATTTCAATTATTAAACAAAAACTATAACCGATCATAATATGATGAAGAAGGTGTGGGTCAAACAAAGTTTTATGGGGAAGCTTGTTGTAGATAGTCAAGGGAGGGAGAAAAGCTTCAATGCGCCTGGTGTATATGCCTTCATCATCTAAGATCGTGACATGTAGACATGAATTATTAATTATATGAGAAATTCATGCAATTACATGAGATACTTATACTATATATCATGATTTTAGATGGTGAAGGTATATATGCTAGGCACATTGAAGTTTCATGGGGAAGCTTGTTGTAGATAGTCAAAGAAGGGAGAAAAGCTTCAATACACCTGATGCATATGCCTTTATTATTTAAGATCATGACATCTGGACATGTAGACATAAATTATTAATTATATGACAAATTCATGTAGTTCCATGAAACACTTATACCACATATCATGATCTTAAATGGTGAAGACATATAAACCAAATGCATTAAAGTTTTATAGGGAAGCTTATTATAGATAGTCAAAGGAGGGAGAAAAGCTTCAATGCACCTAGTGCATACGCCTTTATCATTTAAGATCATGACATGTAGACATAAATTATAAATTATACGAGAAATTCATGCAGTTCCATGAGACACTTATACCACATATCATGATCTTATATGGTGGAAGCATATAAACCAGACGAATTGAAGTGTTATGGGAAAGCTTGTTGTAGATAGTCAAGGGAAGGAAAAAAGCTTCAATGCACCTAACTTATACGTTTTCATCATTTAAGATCATGACATGTAGACATGAATTATTAATTATATAAGAAATTCATGCAGTTACATGAGACACTTATACCACATATCATGATCTTACATGGTAAAGACTATATGTCAAACGCATTGAAGTTTTTCAAAAGGGAGAAGTGGTGGTTTGTGCTTGTCGCGGAGCAGTAATATAGGAGTAGATCTTCTCTCTAATGCCCATTTTCACGTAGATGTAAAGGTTTCTTCTCACCATTCTTGCGACTTGGAGATATACAGGTTGTTATAGACACCCAGATCAAACTCAGCGATGTCATCCTTGTAAGATATAAAACGTCTACATGGAGCAGTGTAGCTAGGTCTAACTTCGCACGGGCATCTAAATTTTATTTTCAGACGGATTTAAGTTTGTGTTTGGTTTCTTATCTTTCATTAGAATTTGGTTGTTGGACTATTGGATGAACATAGCAAAATCTGTTATCGGCTTATAATTATTGTTTTTCTAATTTTTTTTTTCTCGAACAACTTGGATAGGCTACAGCCTAGTAGCCTACCCAAGCCCTTGCAGAGCTCGGTCATGGTATCGCTAGTCTTCCATGGCTTGCAATTGGATTGCTAATTTGCTCATTTTCAGTACCAAAGCCAATATTAGCAAACATTGTGATGTGACATGTTCACTCATATACCACAATCAATGATAATCACTAAAATATCCCTATCAATATCACAAAAACACATCCAACCTAAAAATCCACTATAAACAACAAAAGCTACTTGATTGAATAATTCAAGTAAAGTTGGAGGTACCTAGCGTGGTTTGAGAGACGGCGTCGTTGCCAGCCGAGCTTACTTGCTGCTCCGCTTGTTGCAGGAGGTGTTGAACTTGAGAGAGCCGACCCGAGAGCTTCATATCGGAGCCGGAATCTGAAGCGGCACAGCAAATATTGCCAAAACTGATCCTGCAGTGGCAAGTGTAGGAAGGGAACGTTGTACGGATGGATGAGAAGGAGAGGAAAAACATAACGGTCGATGCTGATGATACAAATGCAACATCCGGTTGAGAATCATGTTTGTTGTGATTCTGATTGCCGCCAATTTTTAGTTTTTGACTTTTCTTGAAATCCCTAATGCCCATAATAGACAAACGATGCAATTGGTGGTTCCTTTGATGTCGATGCATGCTTTGACGGTGCATCGGTGCCCTGTATTTCCGCATACGTGGCATCCTTCTAGATGCTCCGTATTCGATTCATGCTCATTACAAATGGCTGTAGTTCTACAAGTTATTTTAATTATTTATAATTCTCTAAAATAATAATATATATATTTACCTCCTAACATTAGATGACATTTGATTAAATAATTGTCGGAACCTAGTGAGATAAAACTCTTTCACATGACCGTAACATTGCTTCCAAAAGTTAAGAGAAGTCAACTAATAACTTAGTGAGAAAATCACTCACAAAAACCTTGCTCTTTGCACTGAGCAAGGTGGTGCACAATGCTTTTTGTAAAATAATAATTATTAGAATCATATAAAATTAATTCATTAACTAATTAATAATAATTATTAACTTGTGAAGATATTAACAACAAATTATTAAATACATCACTGAGTATTTTTTAAATAATAAAATCATGATGCATCAACAGACTTTAAATCTGGTATGGAAGCACCAATAATATTTTCTAGTTTCTTATCGCAATTCAAAAATGCAATTTCAGAACTCTTGTGAAAAATTAAAGTTACTATCTAATTAAACTTAAATTTAAAAAATAAATAAATAAAATAGATTTATATTTAAAAAGAAAAAATATAGTTGCCATGTATACTTTTTTAGTAAATTATTAATTTATGAAATGGATAGAATGATATATTCTTAAAAGAAATTCATAAATGTATTATCTTTTAATTTTATTAAAATTATTAATTTAGCTTCTTAGTCCAAAATAAAAAATATATATATAATATGAAGGAGATTACTAATTTGTGGAATATTAATTTGTAAAAGTTAAATTATATTTTATAAAAATAGATGGAAATGATAAAAATACAATATAATGAAATTGGATACAAAAGGATTGAAGTAAATTAATATTGTTTTGCAAAACATTACATTGGATTTAACTTTACGATAATATAATTGAATTACATTATGGTTTTATTGAAATAAATGTCATTCAAATTATTTTCAATCAAATATTTTAAAGTTGTTCTATTATAAAATAAAACTATATAAACTTATTTTTAGTAACAATGTATTTTTACTTTAATAATAAATAAAAAATTTAATTTATTTTAAATAAAACTATCGAAATTATATTGGTTCAAGTGCAGTACAATGTTTTCCTTTCCTCTTTTAAATTTAGCACTCATCCAATCTTTTATCTATCAAAACCTCATATGACAGCCACTACAAGTCCAATCAACACCATTATTAATCAATAAATTATAATGAAGAAAAAAGAGTAATGAAAGTGCACATCTTTACATCTACTTAAAGATAAATATTGCACTTTCCCTTCTTATCTCTGATAAAAGTTTAAATTTGTATAATTGTAATAGAAATTTTTCCTCCGTGCATATTGAGTAATTGACACAATCCTTTCCTACAATTCTAGTAATGTGCCTAATTTGCCACATTCCCGAGACTTGGGAGTAATGCAAAGGTCTGCTATAGCTACTTTGAAGTTATTTCTCATTCGGGCCTCTGGTTCTAGAGACGAAATTCATCAAGTCATGCTTCGTAGAATCCAAGTAAACATTTCATAATTAAAGGCAGAAAAAGATAAACTTCTATAATAACATGCTGCATCAACAATTCAGAATTCATTTGGCCATAATACTAGTCATATATCATATATACCTTACACATGACATAACATGCCACATCTACCTTAGAGTTATTAAAATGACTCAAACGACAAGTCTGCTATGACTAATTCAAACCCGTGCTTGAGAGCACGCAACTGACAGATAAAGAGCTACTGATATCCTTAACAGAAAGAGTTGGAGTTTCACAACATGAACATAATGTCATCACTTAAGCCGATCTTCCTCTGAAGTAACCAACTCTTATCAGGCTAGTTCAATTTTTCTATACTGGATCAATTTTTCTACATTGCATCAATTTTTCTTCCTTCTGGTTTGCTGCAAGTGCGCAGACCCTTGCGCCTCTGGCATTTCCCTCCCCATGTTCTGTGGTTGCTCTGTAGAAGGAAGTGCCCAACCTCCCCGACTTGCCTGCCCATTCTGTCCACTGTTACCAGCTCCTGATACAAACAAAAAAAACATTCATCAACAAGCACATTCCATGGAAACTTAAATTTTAATAAATCAGTACCGAAGATAATAAATAAAAACTCTGTGAGCAAGTACAAGACAGATACATCAAACACCAACTTGTCAGGCTAGTTCTATGAGTAAAGTAAAGCATGCTATTATAAATTCTTCGACAGAGCATTAAGATATAATTAAAATATTATATGGGCAAATCGAACAAGCAAAAGTTGAACTACCATCTTCCGATCGGAAATCAAAAGTTATAGCCAGCAGTTTCAACTTGCACTAGTCTCCTCACTAGTGCAAATTATTTGTATTTGGGATTGAGTATCAAAACAAAACTTAAGATTTAAAAAAACGTCTCGATATGATGATGCAGACTCGTAAATTTTCACCATTTCATCATTGGGGATGTCAAATGCATAGATTCTGCAATGACAAACACTACTTATACTAATCTGAAACCAGAACCACAAGTACAGAACAATAGAGACACTATCCCGAGCTTATTGGCAGTCCACCCTGAACCTGAAGCACCGATATTCTAACCCTGCACCTGCCTTCAGGTGGAATTATGAATGACAGCAATGACTAATGTTAAATTTGTCATTTTACTAAAGCAGAACACAAGGAAATCCTGGAACAATATCACACCTAATAAGACAGCACAGTTGCATATTTTGAACTAACAATGTCATTCTAATTCCACAAAAGTTTGGCCAACAATATCACACCAAATAAAAAAGCATAATTTCAGGATATAATAATACACTTACCCATATTATTATGACCAATGAAATTACCGGTCCAGCCAGGCATGTGCTTTCTGGCATTTCCATTCCAAGCTACTTCAAAACCAGGCAGTTCATCTAGGAATTTACCCATCCAAAATTAATTTAATCAATACCTTGAACAACTTACTATACCAAAAGCTCACACAAAAAGTAGTAGAGGTCCCTAATAGATAAAAGTCACCATATTAAATAGTCAGAGCTAAAGGTGTCAATTATACTTGTTAACACCCAAAAACAGGGGCAATGTACATCACACAAGTACAAACAAGAAAACTCCCTGCATACCTTCATTTAAATTGTGCAAGGCCTGCATTGTGTCCACTTTACCATCAGAATTAAGCTTCCTTGTAACAGAATGACCCTAGAACATAAATTGCCAACAGCATCACATCCTCAGAAATCGCACAAAATTTGAAGCCACTTTGGCTCATAATCATATTGCATTTCATAGCAGGAAACAAAAGGCAAGACCATAGAGAAATACCTTATTGTATAGTCCCCTAGAAACCCTGTGTGTTGCTTGCTTAGTGGCTGCATCTGCTTCCTTACTTTCTTCAAATGTCAACTGTTACACATGCATAATCAACATATAAGAAGTCAAAAACACCCAAGTAATCCAACTTCTATTCCTTCAAACTCACTTACACCATCACTCCCCGTTCGCCTTGTCTTTGATGAAGTATAATAAGCTCCATCTGCACCACCAAAGGTTACAGTAGAGCTTGAAAAGGTGAAGCTATGAGTTTGAGGCTGTTGTTGTGCAACATTATACTGGCTATAGTCATTCCTGTGTTGCAAATGCCTGCTCCTTCTCTCTGAAATACAAGGAAACAGTTTTTCCTCAAACAAACAGTAACAAGACAATACAAAAACAAATAAATGACTACTTGCCTTCAACTCCATCATCGGGATCTTGGATAAGAGGCCCATTGCTAGACCTACCATGCTTCCTAGGATTTTCTTTTTTCTCTTTAACTGCTTCTTTTTCATCATCAGAGTCCAATTCTTCAATAATTGGCCCCCTTGACCTTTTGGGCTCTGGGGGTTGATGCTCAAGAAATGGAGGAGGATGTTCAAGAAACTCAGGTGTATGGGCAGGAAATGCAGGTGGACGTTCCAAAAACGCAGGTGGATGCATTGTTGTGAATGGACTACCATTAGGACCAAAGAAGCTTGACTCGAACATGCCACCAAAAGGGCGAGTGAAGAAAGGGTCATCAAATGGGTCCCTTCCCCCAAAAAAGCTAGACATTAAACTCCTGGGAGCCCCAAAGCCACCCAAACCCCCAAAACCTCCAAAGGGAGCACCAAAATCAGAGAAAAGATCCCTACCTCCTCTCCCTCCCTGCATCTTCTCACCGCAACAACCCTGAAACTAACAAAACCAACCACAAACTTAGCAATACAACAAGAATATCATTTGCAGCCATGTATATAGCAACCACCAAAAGTGAACATCAGCCAAAAGTATACAGATCATCCATTGAGCACAGTCCGTGCTAAGCTTTGTTGAGCGTTTAAAGATCCACTTACACGTGGCATTAATGAAATTGAAGGGCTAGGACTAATTTTAATTTTGGAAAAGAATTTTTTCCATTTTCCAAATCTAATAATAAACGACACCATGCTCACCAACAATCTATTTTACTCCAACTGCATTCCAAACTTCACACCTTCTCACGTACAGCAAGTCTAAACCAAAAGAATTTCGCTGCTTTTGTAAGTCTACAAAAATCTGATTCCTATTTCATCTACATCGAAAAGAATCACACCTAAATGACATGACTATTAAGTTAAAATTTTGAATGATAATATTGGGGTGGTGACTCTTGACTGGATGATGTTTCCAAACTGTTCCGGAAAGTGAATTTTGTGGGGTAGGAAAAATTACTCACGGCAAAATGAAATAGAATTTACTTTTCCAGTGATGATTGGCACAGATTACACGTGGGTATTTCAAAGTAGGAAAGTGGTTTAACACCCATAACAGGTGGGCTTTTCTTTATGGGGAATTTACGTTTCTGATCACAAGATCTTTTTGTTTCCGATCAATCTAACTCATGGGACAATTTCCAGATGAATTAAATGGAACTAAAGCATAGTGGTGGATCAGAAGACGACATCGTTCTAGCTACTTGACAGTTAAAAAAAAATAAGAAGTTAAAACTAATCTAAGATGTGCATTGTTTATATTGGCACGTGGACTTAGATCCGACAAAACACGTTATAGGATCTTGATTGCAAGCCAAAATATCAATCGCGACAAAAACAAAATGGACATAGCCACCAGTCTTACTCTTAATAAAACGATAGCAAGCAACTATCCCTATTTAACAAACAAAGAAACCAACATCATGCAGAGACGTTCTGAATGGACAGGTATTCTACTGTATCACAATCATGATCCAACTCCCTATAAAACAATTTCCACACTTTTCACCAGCCAAATCCACAAATGTGATTAAAAAACAGATATAAGCAATCATAATTATATTCAATCGCAAGAAAAACCATTGCCCAAGCACAGCTCAAGTGGCAAAATCAACAGCATTTACGTTTCAAACATTCAACAGAATTGGAATCTCACACAAACACAAAAGATCTTCAATTCTAAGCAGCAGAAACCCTGATGCCACCAAAATTTAACACCACAACGAATAATATACCACAACTCTTTAAATCACTTATCACAAATAAACAATATATTCAAAAACTCACCATTTAAACTACAATTTTCAAACAATCGTCATAACATATCAGAAATAATAAACTGATCACCTTAAACATTTAGATGACTATAACTAAACACTTATCAGTATCAACATGCAAAAACAGAAACAATGAAAAAAAAAATCAAGATCATTGTGCAGAAAATTAAGAATCTTGAACCTTTTATGTCAAAACTAAAACTTGCAATCAAGCATAAAATTTCAATAAGTTGCGTGACTAATAACAAAAGAAACCCTAAATGAGTAAAAGAGATAGGATTACCGGAAAAGAGAAACGCGGGTTGGTGAAATTGGGAATAGAAAAGGAAGATAATTAAAGGAGACTGTAAAATGGTTTAATGGGTTTCCTTTCAATTGTTTTGCAAGTGGTCTGTCGGATTGAAATTGTGAGAAGACTGCTTTATTGCAAGATTAAAATGGGAGTGAAAGGAAGATTCTAGTACGCCACGGATATCTCCGCTCGGATGTCTATGGCGGTAACTATATCACTACGTGTCACAGAATTAGTGGTCTACGTACGTACATGGAAAAATACTGAGCGTTACTTTTGATTTGATTTACTATTAGAGTAAATTACAATTTAACCTATCAATTTAAACATAATTACAGACACAGTTATATTTTGTTATTTATTACGATTTACCCTATTACCGTTAAAACTTCTCCATTAAAGGTAACTGAGACAGAGGTAATGTAGTGTTTTGACCTTATTTTTAATTTTTTTTAAATAAATTAAATAAAAAAATTAATTTTCTTTTAATAAAAACTTAAGATTTTTAATTTTTTTTTTTTAATCTTTTTCTTCTTTTTCTTCTTAACAAACCTAGAGATCTCTAAACGAATCCAAAAGTCTAGGTTCGTTCAAAACGAAACCCAGAAATTTCTGGGTTTGTTAAAGATTTCTAGGTTCATTATAAATGGGTTTATTTCATCATTTCTGGGTTCGTTTCATCTAGATTCCCAGAATATGGTGTTGTTTGATGATGATGTTGGCTTTTGATGATTAAAGATGTTGGGTTTTTATTTTTTGGGTTTGATTGAAGATGAATTTGGAACAAACCTAGAGATCTCTAGACAAACCCAAAAATAATTTCTTCGTTTGGCAGGGGGTTATTGTAATTAATATCGAAAGTTGACTTCGTTTGTTATTATTTTCAAACCGATAAGCTAAATTATCATTTATTTTTATTTATTTTATTACTAAATATTAGATTTATTTTTGAGATACATAATGTAATTTGAATGGAAAATGTATGATAGGATAGATACATGAAAGCTTCTCTTATGCTTTAGTTAAAAATAAAGAATCGGATGTTGGCAAAAATCCGGATATAACAAGATGTACATGTATTTTATATTTATTTGTGTTAAAGCTAGGTTGGTGATAAAAAAGTGCTTGGGACTACTATGAACGCATTTGTTGAGGGAATTGATTTCATGTAAGGGAAGGCGAAAATTACCAAATGGAAAAGAAGGGCAAGAACTGATAAGTAAGGAAAAGGTATAAAAAGGAATGATGACGTCTTTCAAGATGGGAAGATGTTTGTCTTTGATCAGTGCAAATATGGGAGGCTGTAAGATAAGTAGGATGGAGATTCTTGATGTGGTTTCAATACATAGAATATTGGCGATTTTAAGAAAGTCGACTTACTAAACATCATGAAAATGCGTTAATGTTGTAGATTGAATTGTCGTACAAAGTCTTTGTTAACTTTGAACGACTATCTTCTTCGTATAAACGCTTCTTTAAGTTATTCACCACAACTAAACCTGCAAAACAAGTAAAACTTTTTTTAAGGTGATTCACAGGTTGTTTCCGGAAATACCTTCAGATGCTTAAGTCACTATATCTCTCTAAAATCTTAGTTGAATGCTCAAGGTAAAATCTAGCATCCCAAGTCCTAATTCAGCTCAAGTGGGATCACGTTCGTGATAATATTTTTTCAAATTGAACCTAAAACCATTATGATATGATGGAGAAGGTGTCGGTCCTGATGTTATGGAAAAGCATGAAATTTATTTGGAGATTTTATCTTCAAAAAGATTATGTCAATCAATTTTAAAATCCAGCAACGAAAGTTAATCAAAAAAATAAGAGAATCACAATGTTGCTAAGTGTTAGTTTGCCTAGTTTAGTGTCGATTAAGGGGTCTAATATAGTCCGAAATGCTTGAAATTTACCTGGAGATTGGACTTGAGCTTGAAAAATATGCCCTCAGTCAAATTGACAAACATGCAATAATGGTCAATCTTAAATTAGACAACTCATATTTCCAATCCGGATTAAATTAACATATTTTAATTTAGTTTAATGGTTAAATGAAGTTGGAAAAATTTTAAATTTATATAGCAATTGGAACTTGATCTTCAAATGAAGATTCTTGTTCGTTGAAAAAAATAAACAACAGAGAGAAGCGAAAAAACTAAAAAAAATCCTTACGAATTTTTTTGGGGGTAAAAATGTTAATGTTAATTACATTTTCATGCATAACATCTTTACATTTTTAACGTTGTCAATTTGAATGAGTCTACTCAATATATAAATCAATATAGGGTTATTTCCTTTCAAGTTCTTATACCCATATGATTTTAAAAGAAAATACTTTAAATATTATGAAATGATTAAGTGCTAAGTGATTATAAGTTTAAAATTTGAAATTCTAACATTTAATCTTTTTTTTTTTTTTACCATTTAATAATATTTGACCGCTCAAAAAAAAAAAAAAAGTCAATTTCAAACCCATTTGATAAGTGATAAAAACATTCAACCCTCAGTTAAGATGCACATAGTTTGATCCAATGAAAACCTCAATATTTAGTTATTATGATTTTTTTCATTGGAAAAAAGTCCAAGAAATTTTGCACTAGGTTATAGAATACAAAACGTACTTAAATTGGAAAAGGTACACAACTCCAAGAAATTCATATAATTAGGGCAGAAATGAAAATTACGCCATTCACGATGTTACTAATCTGCTACTGATTACAGACTTTTCAAAAAACTCTATTCACTGTTCGCAGCGGAAATATGTTACATACACAAGAAAAAGCATGATTCCATATATTATGTACTGGAATAAATTAACCAGTTTGACCTCTCTGTGACTGTCTAACTGGAACTGCTACAGATCATCTGAATAGGTCTTTGTTGGATATTCCAAACCCTTAAGCGATGCCATTCGCTCCAAATCATCTTCAGAATATGCAGGGATAAACCAGTATTTCTTACTCTTTCCCAACACCTGATACATATGCAAAAGACAGCAAATTGGCCACCATGAATTGTTATTTTAATAAAAGGATTCTTCAAACATTAATTAGTATTGCTTATAGTTAGATCACTCAAATAAAAAGATTCTTATAAAGTTATTTAATAAGGGGCATGACAAATGATCAAACATTCTAGATCAAAATGGTCCAAGGAAAACATAGGTCATTGAAGCCACTTCAGAAAATTGACATACTACAACGTAGTTCAGGTGATAATTTAGTACAAAATAAAGCCTTAAGCTCATTGAGTACTCCAATTCTACACTAATTCTACACAGCCCTCAAGATACCTCCTATGACAATGAGTTACATATCAGCTTCCCATGTAGCAATCTGGTTGACTAAATTTCAGGTATTCAAAACCTTTTGGCTTGAAAGTGTTCTATTTTTATCCCATTCCTAAGTATGGCAATTTAGTGGCTTGATGTAGCTACCACAATAGCGATCTCTTTTTTGTTGTTTTAAGGTTAGGTAAGGTACACACACTCTTCCAGGTCAACAGTTAAATCATATTCTAAGTTGGCTATAAATAAGATGGCAAGTGCAGGACATGGGCATGAAAAAGCATGACATTGAGGAAGTATCAAATCAAAACACAAGGTGGCAAGTCAAAGATTCTATGCAGAAAATCAATCATGTCGGATATGGAACCGATTGGAGGTTATTGAAAGAAAAACACTGTTGGATTTTGAGCTTCTCTAGGATTATGTCTTTGAAGAAGTTGAAAAGGTAGTTGAGTGAGCAATACATGTGCTCCTCATTTTTCTGCTCTAGCAGTGCTTATGTTTTACATCATAGTATTATAGTCTTTCTAAATCTTCAAGTCCTTTTCTACAGAACGGTTGACTACAGTAAGGCAACGGATAAGCGATTCTGAAAATTCAAGTTGATACACATAGAAAAAATGCAAAAGCACATACAAACACAATGTAAATAGAAGGAACATAACTAATTTTTTAAAAAAAAAAAAAAAAGAAAGCAAAAAATCACCTGTTCAAAATTTAATTTCCAACCGAGGTCATAACACCATTTAGGAGTGGTTTTCTTCTCAAAAGCCTGCAACAAAAATTGAGCCATCAAGGATAAATATATGAAAGACTATAAACACCAGCTTGAAGTCCTTGCTAAACAATGAAAAACAAAGGCAAGAATACATATATAAAAGAAAAAATTACCTCAATAGTGGTGGTATTGCGCTTTACCAAGGATATGTGCATGATCAGGAATCCCAGAATACTCAATACGAATGCCAAGTTCAAAACTGCACAGAGTGGACACCAGTAATCATAACAAGGTAAGGATACAAACAGCATTATGAAAATTATTTTGTGACCAAAACTTACCAAATGTGATAAAAGTAGCTACCAGGGATGCTGGTGTTATATGTATCTCTTCATCAGTGAAAAATGGAATAAAAACCGGTAATAGTGATACAGTGACCAGACCTGTCTCGAGAAATGTGTAAAACTGCAAAAATGTTCAGCACCAAAGAGTCCACTCAATTATTTCTTTTTAATATAAATAATGCTACACTTCTTAAAAATTTACTCAAATTTTTTGCCCAAATGATGTAGTAACCTGATTTATAATAATCACATTAATTATAGGATGATGTATTGATGTAACGGTTACAAATCAATTTGCCACATTATTTAGGCGATGAATTTTAACAAATTTTTGGATAGTATAACATTACTTTTTAATATATACCATTCAACATGCCAGTCACTTTATGTGGAATGAAGTTATACACTCAAGCATAAGAACCACATTCAACCCACATAACACCCATTCAACATGTCTCAATGTAAAAAGTAAAACTGACATCAGTAGATCACTGAGGAAATTATGTAAATTGTCTTTTGACAATTATGAAAGATATGATAGACTACACAGATCAGTAGAATGACCAATTGCCTTGATGGTCAATGATTATACAAGAACTCATACAAGCTTCTACTTTTAAGAATAGGAAACGCTATATTTTTCTTTAATAATTTCCTTGATGGTATCAGGCAACTATAGGGATAGAAACTATATCTTAAACATCACTCGGCACATTTGTTTCTTAATGGATTTTGGCCAGGAGTAATAATATCTAGGTACTGGGGCCATATTGCAAACTGAGCCAAAACTAAATGTTTTATATTGACAAACACCCCTTCTGAACCATTTCAATGAAAGCTTAAACAGGGCTCAACAGTTCTCATTTTCTTCCCCTCTCTTACCTCAAGACATTTACATTATGAGCAAGAAGTACATAAAATTTGGGGAAGAGGATCTGTTATTGTTTATATACGTGAGAGGCAACAGGCCTATTGGGCTGTTACGGTAGTACATACCGTGAGATACATGACAAACACAAATCCACGAGACATACCAAACTATGAGGAAAATATAGTTGTACCTCAATTTCAACATTTTTTTTAGGTCACATCTCCACGGCAATGTGTTTGACAAATGTGATAGATACTGAATCTTGATTCCTATCTCACATTGTAAAGAAGTGCAGTGGGATTGAGGTAGGCATAAGATTCAAATCTAGCCTAGGATGCAGGGACGTGTGTATACTGAGCGATTGACATTGTGAGAAACCAATCAATTTAGCCTTCGACAACAATCGTAGCACAGTTTCCATGATTGTGAATAACTAAATAAGAGAACAAAGGACAATAATAGTGTATTTAACATTCTAATTGAACTAAAATAGATGAGTATGCATCTCACATTCTAGTTGAGCTGAAACAGATGAGTGCATAATTGACAATTAGACCCACATTTCTTCTCATCAACATACCAAGAACAGAAGGAAATACTTGTAGTTCAATGCCCCAACACAGTTCACAACCCATACACAGTGATGATCCATTTTCAATATACACCTTCCACCTAAAAACAACAAACATATTAAGCTTGCCTTATTGGGTAATATGAAACAACAACAAGAACAAAATTTCAGGTCCAGAACTCACAAACAGAGCAGTGATGGCATCGAGGAGGCTTAAACCTATTACACTTTTGACAGAACCGTATTCCTGGATTTGTTTGTTTATCATGCATAGCTGACGGATTCGAAATCAAACTTATACCACCATCTTCTGATCCCACCAATGGACCGTTACCTCTCTCCTCATCCAGCGTTGGAATCCAATTCGGTGGAACACCACCCGGATCCGTTATCACAACAGAAAAGTAGCTCCATAATAACATCACCAGCTACATAAGGAAAACACATTACAACTTACCACCAAGTTTAACTCATTGGCATTCACCTATTACTTACATTTTACACGGTTATAAGTCACCGCGCGGAAATATTTTACATTTCCAAAGTCTTATAACTAGCACACAATTTCAAACAATTTCCAAAAAAAAATAATAATAAAGCCAACTACAATGTACAAGCAATTCTCAACCAAATTAAGAGACTATAAGAGATCAAACTTATTAGTTCAACAAAGCTTCAGCTAAAACAATACTAAATTCTAACGCACCCCCAGTTCTCATAAATTCACAAAAATTCACCATATCAAAACGTCAATAAAAATTCCATGTTCTCAGTTGCTTAAATGCCATAACAAATGAAAAATTCTTCAGGGTTTTGAAATCCAAAACAATCACGTAATCATACAAATCCCCATAGAAATTATAAATGGGCAAGAAGAGATAAAAGGGGGCTCACCAAAAAATGAAACAACAACAAAACTATGAGAGCAGTGATTGAATCGAGACCCCCATGAAAGAGAGCAGGACCGTATTTGGACACAACAACAGCATAGTAGGAGACACCAACGATGCCAAGGACCAGCAAGATCATAACAGAACCAAGAGCTCGTAGTATCGAGCAATACTTGAACAGGTTCCACGCCATATTCGAAAATTCTGAATTTTTTTTTTTTTTTTGGTGTTTGTGTTTTAGAAGAAATCAGTAATGTCGGGTCGGGATTTTGGAATTCCAGATGAGAAGTGGAATCCCATTCTCCCGATGTGGGACTTATAACAACTGGGTTGTTTTCGTCTTGTCGGATTTTGATGAAACTCAGAGGAGTAGAGCAGCGATGGACCAGATGGTAATGGCAAATTTGAAATGACAGAAAACGTGGGGCAGGTTGAATCTGAGTGTCTGACCAAGCCCACTCTTTTTGCAGTGATGGGCTTTTCTTTGGGCCTTGGTCTGTCCATTAGTTCAATGAATTTTGATCATTTAATCATATGGGTGGATACACAATGTGAGGGGTCCAAAAGGCTCTCTAAAAGTAAGGCCCAATAAGTCAATAAGCAGGTGAATATGGTTGGAGGGGCCTTTGGAGGACATCTCCACAGTGGAAATGTTCTCAGGCAATTACTTTAATTTTTTAGATTTTGAAATTAAATTATTTTTTCTTTAATATATTTTTTAAAAGTTATTGAAAATTGAGGGTGTTTCACTCTTTAGTGGATAAAGTTTTCTCCTTCTTTTTTTTTTTTTTTTCAACCGGTATCAAATAGATTAAAACTTTATTTGATACAGTTTCTCCAAGTAGATTTTTAAAAATAGATCTTTTAAAAATAGATATTTTGAAAAAAAAATTGTTAACTGTTTAGTTATTAATTAAAATTTTTTTAAAAAATTGTAGATTGTTTAATTATATTATTTTAAAAATATTTTTATATTATAAATTTATCAAAAAGGATATGAGCGAAAAGAGTAATGTATCTCATTGTCTTTGATGCACATACAAATAATTGACTAACTCTATCTTCACACTATAGTATTCTCAACTTTTCGAGTGACTGAAATTTAAATGTTTTCACACTTTAATATTCTCAAGTACACTTTTGTTGGTTCCATGCAGAACATGTTAAAGATATGTGAACGGATTGCCATTCATTTGGGCTCAAGTAGCTAACAAAATCGATACCTTCGTGACTAGTTTTGATTATTTTATTGTTTATTTTTGTTACAACATAATTGATGGTAATATACTTCCTTTGAAACTTTGATATGATTTTGATCATACATCAATTTCACCACGTTGACACGTTGATATGGTTTGTTATGTATTAATTTTGGGTGGTTTTGTTTTTCTTTGTATGACAGGAACCTTACAAGCTTCAGGCTGTTAGGTTCTCTTCCTGGAAGCATAGCTAAATTAAGCTTTATTGACATTAAAAATGCAGTGAATATATACAAGTCAAAACCAATCGAAAACCAAAAAAAAAAAAAAAAAAGACACAAAATGTAGGAAATTTACTTGTTAAAGAGGAGTTCTTAGATATTTTTATAAAACAAATCGTGAATAAAAATGGAGGCTATGTGTTTATATTTATAAAAATGTTTATGTTTATAAAGAAAATGTATTAGGATTATAAGAGTATAGAGATATTAACAAAATAAAATAAGGGTATACTAGACATTTTAATTTTTTAAAAAGGACTCAAAAAGATCTACTTAGAAAAACTTAAAATTTGAGTTTCTTCAAGTAAATATTTTTCAGCTTTTTTAATCCCCTAAAAGTTCTACTGAAATGCCAACTAAACGACTCAAAAAAAAAAAAAATCAAGTAGAGCTTTTGGTACTAAAAAAATACTTTTGCATAGTAAATAAATTATATCAAACGTGCATTAAAAGCCTATCAGAACTTGTAAATATCAAAATTGTTTATATAGTCTAAATATTTACTCCTAAAATTGATAGACTAGTCATGCAAAGCTTGTGAAATTTATTTGATATAACTAGAATCTCCACTATTAACGTGGTTGAAAAGGTTTACAACCATATATACTAAAATATGATATACTTTAATTAATTAAAATCATTCTAACAATCGTTAATAAAAAAATAACAGCAATGAAGGGTGATTTCATAGCAAAAACTCGTTCTGCGACTGCAGTTATGTAAAAATTTAGAAGGTGTCAATCTATTATCCATAAACAAAATAGTAGTGATTTCGGCATCTCCCTAATCTCGTTAGTGTACCATACTTTAAAGACAAAGTCAACATAGAGGCTATAGTTCTTTTGTTTTGATGGAAACATAATGGTTCAATAGTCATCTCAGCTTAAAAAATAAATAAATAAAACTATTAATAAACAGCAAGTGAATTTTTTCTTTCATAGAAATGGATTAATATTAAATAATTAAGTGAATTTATTTAGAGAAAGGTATGATATATTTAGGAATAATTTAAAAATACATATTAGAATTATATTGTACCTATCATGTTAGGTTTTGAATTAGACTTAATCCCATTAATGAGAAAATGATAGAATTAAATATATTAGCCCTACATACTTTGACTAATTTTCATATATAAATTTATCATCCGATTTGATCTGATATATTTTATAAACTCAAAGTTAATTACATCCAATGATATTCTTAAACTTTAATTCGATATGAATCCAATGAATCTCATTGGATTTCAGAAAAAAAACACAAAAACAAAAACAAAAACATATCCTTTATTCATATCATATCATAAAACTAAAGCAACATATTATTTTTATCTAGTGTGACATAATGTGAGTGTCATTGTCAACCACATATTCCAAACCGGCCAAATTACAATGACATTTTTTTTTTAATTTCTTATCTCATGTACAGTAGCAGAGGTAGTCAATGCTCGGTGGAGTCCCAAGCGCTCGTCAAAAACAGTTAGAAAAGATTTTCCTTATCAAGGTTAAAAAAATGCCCAATATCAAAATTACCAATTATATAGCTTACATGATAATAATGATTTAAGTCTTTAATGCTTTTAAACATTCATTATTATGTAAATTAATATTGTTTTGAATATACTTCCATCAGAACCATTCTATAATTAATTCTATTGACAATTAAAGCAAAACATCCTCATTTTTCAACTAATTTAGAATTCGGTAACTTATCACATATTTTTATCATTACAAGTTATATTAATTTTCTTTAGAAATAGATAGTTATATTTGTTAGGACTAGAGATGATAATAGATCGGACTGAATTAGATTTGACCCTTACCAAATCCGATCCGAAATTTTTGTGGGATTCCCTAAACTCGACCCATGCCCCAAATGGGTCGTCACTTTCCACCCTAAACTCGATTGGAGGGATTTGCCTTCTAACCTAATCTATTAAACCAATTTAGTTTTTAACTAATGATATAATTAATATTCAAAAACATATATACAAAAGAAAAATAAAAAAGAGATAAATTTGCTACAATATCCATGATTCTTCTAAAAAAGTATGTGTATAAAAACTCTAATAGTGCAATATACTTTGACATCATGTAAATGTAATAATCTCTTTTAATATACAATCGTATATTTAAGATTTTTTTTTATGTTTATATGTAAATTGGGTTACCCAATCAGGTCGGGACAAGAAAGCTTGTTCCATATCGAATCCAGAATTTTTGAGAGTTGTCCCAAATCCATTCTTTGCTCTAAATGGGTCGTTATTTTTCACTCTAAATCCATTCCAAATAGACTGGGTTTTGGCAGGTTTGGATTAGATCAGATATTTTTATCATCCCTTATTAAGACTTGTATATATATACAACTTTTTTTGAACAGCATCTATTCTATAGGCTCGTACCACTGTATCCTTGAGTTCTAAGAACTTGTATATATAGTATCATTTGAACAAATCACCTGCTTAATTAATCAAATTTTATTGCTCATACACATCGAAGCATGTTGACACAACCGTGGAGGGTGAGCTCATGAGCCGCGAGTCTTTGTGGTGATTAGCAGCCGGGGAAGAGTGAAGCCATTAGGCATATATATATATATATACATGGCGCATGGCACGTAGCCGCATATACAGCTAGCCATGGAAGTTAAGTTAGCCAGACGGGACCGGGAGCAGACCCGTGCGAGAGGAGAAAAAGTAGGGACAGACAACACGTGATCCTATAACAAGACTCCATATACATACATGCAAAACCAGACTCAGCGGCTAAATCTTCTTCAACCTTTGCCGGAATGGCACATATGACATATAGGTGGACCACTTAAATATTACTCTCTCGAAGCTCTGCCCATTGTCTCATTTATTAGCTTCACGTGCCCATCTCTCTCCCTCTCACGCTCACACTCTGTTGCGCAACAAGTGTTGGGTGACTTTACATCTGTCCACCGCAGATGCATTTATCATCATCCATGTAATTTAATGTTGATAGTTGAAGAATGGGGACTTGTTGATCAGATCAAAATTAAATTGGTCATAAATGTCACAACCTCCGCGCTATCATCCTCTTAAATGCAGCCTCTTACCGAGCCTACTATTCTAGCTGCTTCCACCACTTTGAGATGGATACATTCCCACTCTCCTACCTCTTTTGTTTTCACTTCATTTATCATCCCATTGTATTATTGAGTACTGCATGGAGACATCGAGTACTATCATAAACACTGTTCTATATTTCTATGTCTACATTGATTTGGTCAACTAATGGGATTGATTAACTTACTGATTTGAAGAACTTATTGATTTAGATAAGATTATTCAATAAAATTTTTCAGTAACAATCTTGGATTGGTTTTATGGGTTGTTATTAAAAAATTTTGTAACTAATCTTAGGATTTTTATTAAATAATTTTATTAGATAACCTAATCCAATCTGGTAAAATAGCTAAATCTCTTATTGAAATATATATTTTTTGGGCTTAACAAATTTACTGATTTTGATAAGATTATCCAATAAAATTTTTTAATAGCAACATTGGATTGATTCGAGTCGTTTCAGCATAATTATTATTATCTGAAAAAACATCTACTTTATGAATGACATATTTGTAACCACAACAAACCATCCGACACAAACATGAGCCTTGTTTTATAGCGTTAACAAAGAAAATTAGTGATAGAGGAGGGTCAAGTAAATTGGATTGTGTTATATTAATTGTACTTTTAAAATACTAACATCTTATGTAGTAATGTATTAAATTAATAAATATGAATCTTTTATTTAACTGTTGATATTTAAATACAAACTAAGACACCTACTTACATATCTTGTCATTGGATTCTGAAGGTTAGAAGTACAGGGTCAGGGTGGGTTTATGTTCAGAGACCGGTGTGTTTATTCCAGTTTTATCATTGTGCCCCGAGATAGTGCAGTCCAGAGACGGTGTGTTGGGCTGAAGCAGGAAACTTGAGTCGTGTGATGTGTGCTTTGTTTGGACACTTAAAATCGGTATGTATGTTTCTCGTGACAGCACACATAAATGTAAACAGAACAAACATTGGAACTTGGAATTATGTAATCCAAAACTTAATTATAAGCTTTGAAATGGAAGACTTTAGGTGTAAGGCACTCCCCAATGAGCACCATCCTCCAAGATAATTAAAAAACCATAACTGACCAGTACGCCTCTGCTTTCCTTTTATGATATCCTGTCAAATTGGGTCCACCGCAAATTGTCCTCTAATTACCACAACATTCTTGGTCATTATTAGTTCCCTGTTATATTTCGTTTTTCACTATATTTTCATTAAATTCACTAAATCATCGGGTCTCATTCATGTAACATTTTGCTTACAAACTTCGCTATCACATGAATGTAATTCTCGCACGGCACTACCATTTTCAATACTTACATTTAACACACGCATTTCCACTTTCCGGTAACTGAAGAGATTGCAATCTAGTAGGGTTTACACTGACTAGTAGAAATCTTTTGTCATAAATAGTTTAAGAATAAAATGTAAGATGTTTAAAGACAAATCAATCATTAAACACCCAAAATAGAAAAATAAAAAAATACAAAAGTAATGCGCGGATTCAGTGAGGTGAAGACTATACATGACTTTAATATGACACTGACGTGGCAGAATGGTGTTGCTTTTGATCTTTTTAAAATATATCCTGCACAGAAATCCATTGATATATTATATACATACAATGTATTGTCGTCTTCATGCAGCTAGCGCGTGGTAACGCTACTTTTTTTAACTGCTTCATGAGCTCCGATTTTAGACCATGATTACAAGACGACGAAATTTCAACCTTAGAAAATGAAAGAAAACGAAAACATATGGGAACACAACGCACGCACTCCAGTCTCCCTGGTATATCAAAGGATAATAATAAATAAAATAAACCCATATATCATACAGTTTCGTTTCATATATGGTAAAAATGAATAAAAGGGGGTCCAAAAAATGAGATAACGGACAACATGGCTCCTTCCTCCTCCTCTTCTCCTTCTTCCTCCAAATCCCCACCACCTCCTCCTCCAACAAATCATCAATCTCCATGTTTCACTCCTGTAAGTTAGTTGTCTACCCCTCCTTGTTTGTTTGTCGGGAAAATGCCATTTCTTTTTCTTGTGATGTTTGTTTCTCATAATGCAGATTCAAGAATGTGAAAGAGAAGGGCAGCAGTCAGAGCACAGCAGTACTACTGGAGGGACACAGAAGCACCACCCAACACCACTCCATGGCAAACCCAATAGCAAGAAAAGGCAGGAATGTTCTGGGGAAGATCAAGACGGGTCGGTTTCTTGCAACAAGTGCCGTCCACACACTCGCGAGAAGATCTCCGTGGTTCCTTTGGACAACAACAATAATAATATCAGCAAAACCTCATCTTTCATGGCCAGCCCCAACGGGATTTTCAAATCCATTTTTCATTCATTGACTAGAAAGAGCCCCAAATCAACTGACATATCAACTGCAAGAGAGGAACACTTGAAGATCGCCATCGCTGAGCTTTCACATAAGCTGATTCAAGCTACGAGAAAGAGAGACGAAGCGTTGACGGAAGCTTCCAGGCTCAAGTACACCATGTCCGAGTTGGAGAACAAACTCAACAAGCTCGAAGTCTACTGTCATAACTTGAAGTCCGGACTTGAAGAATGCAGAGGCAATTCACCTTATAAAATTCAAATGAGAAGCCAAGATAACACGTTAGGTGGGCATGAGAAAGTGGTAGAGCAATTCTTGGCATCAGTATCCGAAGCTCGCTCCTCTGTTCGGGTTCTGAGTAGATCACTTACTATGCAACTCAGACACATGGGGGCCAAAATACATGAGAGAATATCAGTGCTTCTTCAACCTTATGATATCAAGATTTCCTTCTCCAAGAACCCAAAAGCCCTGCTTTTTTATCTTGAAGCTTTGTTGAACAGGACTTTCTTTGAAGATTTTGAGTCAGTTGGGTTCCAAAAGAACGCTATAAACCAGATACTGAACCCAATTGACAGTTGTGAAGCTAACTACGCGTCGTTCAATGTTTTAAAAGAGTTGACTTGGGAGGAGGTGCTGAGCAAGGGGACAAGGCATTTCAGTGAGGAGTTTAGCAGGTTCTGTGACAGGAAAATGAGCGAGATTGTAGCCATGTTAGGGTGGAACCGAGCCTGGCCTGAGCCACTCTTGCAGGCCTTCTTCAATGCCTCCAAAACAGTGTGGTTGGTGCACCTTTTGGCCAACTCGGTGAACCCGAGCTTGCCAATCTTTAGGGTGGATAAGGGGCTGCGGTTTGATCCTGTTTACATGGAAGATACGGGCGCAGACAGGGCCTGGAAATTGGTCCCAACCATGGTTCGGATCATGGTCGCACCTGGGTTCTACGTGTATGACAACGTGGTCAAGTGCAAGGTGCTTTGCAGGTACTACAACAACAATAGTGATAGTATAATTAGCAATGATAAGGGTTCAACAACCCCTTCACATTAATCATCGTTTGATTTGTTTTGAATTCAAAAATTTTAGATGTTTTATTAGTTAATGATATCTAATTAGCTATATATTACCATGCTGCTGTCGAAATGGTGGACCAATTTGGATAATGTTATTTTTCGGTCATAGTAAAACATTGGCATTTTCTCGTTCTGTGGTGTTGTTGTCCCGTGTTTGGTCTATTTCTGATATTTGTTATCGTTTTCTTTTGCACATTGGATTGGAGTCTAATTTTGGTTTTGTTTCATGAGACCTAATAATTATGTGGATGGAAATATTATCACAACTCACAGGCAAGTTCAGAGAAAAAGAAGACCCATGTGGTTGGAAGAAGATTCTCCAGTAAAATGTTCTTTGGAAATATTTTCATTTCATTTTGAGCATTATTTTTTGTTATGGGGACCCTTTTCTGTATGGTATGGTATGGTATGGGTGCTGCCAGCGCACAATTCCAAGATCAACATGAAAACTAGTATTCCTCCCCGATACTGAATTTGGCAATATAGAACCTTTATATAAATTACTATAGAAAAAAAAAAAAAAGGACGTTTTATGGAAAATTATCTGAAAATGAATTATGAATACAGTAATGTTACATTACCAAAACATTTGTTACAAGATCACTTTTAAATGATGTAATTGCAACTAATGTTACTGAAATTTCATTCACAATACTGTCCTATATTTTATATGACAAATTTTATATTTATTGATGGTCATCTTTGAAAATACCTTGGTTGTGTGTCCTCTAATTTTGAAACCTTTTTTTTCTCATATATTCTCATTAGAGGCAACATCAGTGAATACATTCTTTTTTATTTTGGCTTAAAGTTACTTGTTACTATATATCTTTAAATCATTAATTGTGTTGTGCTTATGTTTCTTCTTTTATATGGTGTTATTTGAGGTTATTCAAACTTAATATTATTACACTGAATGAGTATTGTTTCTTATCAATCCATATTAATTGATGGTCTTTCATTCATTGTTAATAATAAAAAAAAAAATTACAAATTATTAGGTTGAAGTATTTTTATTAATATTATTTTAAATTTGAGGTTCAAAACATAAAGGTGACATGGGGACTCATAATGTATTAATGTGAATGTTATGCATTATAAGACAACCTCTAAATTAAGTCAAAGGCCCAAAGCCCGTTTGAGTTGTACATTTTCACTTTGTACTAATACAGCACAAAGTGGTGTAACAGAGGGCGCTGTGGCAGATTCAATCCTACAAGATAACTTTTGTGCAGATTTCAGAGACAAGTTTGTCGTGATCTTCGAGTTTTGCCTCAAAAGCTCCGATAAATTGTCAAGGGTTTGGATAGGTTATACACAAAATATATCAGGAGTTTGCAAGCTAAGTTTGGATCGAATATGGCCAAACAGACTTACGATGACCTCAATGTCTGAGGCTAGAGTTTAAACAAGAAACAAGAAATTAAAGAATGAGCTGTATCATTTTTGGAAGTTGGTGGCTAATTTCTTTATAACCGTCAATCAAGAGTAGCTTGTTTGCATTTTACACCGTTACAAATACAGGTTAACTAAAGAGAGATGCTAATTTTCCAAAAATCGAAAAAATAAAAGAAGAGATTTTTGGACGCAACGGATGGTCTAATTATTTCATATTTGGCAACATATATTCAATTTTACGAGTGCTTCTATGTATATATGACACGGTGTAGATGAATCAATTCTAGCTTTTCTCTGAACTAACAAATTTGACAATCTAGTAGCAAAACAAAAACCTGCATTACCGTTTTAGTGTGTGCTGAGACCTCGTCATTTGACGTAAAAATCTGAGAAATACCATCACAAAATGGTACCAAAAAAAAAAAAAAACACACGCACACACATAGTTTGGGCCTGTTGTCAAGGCCAGGTTTCAGCTTGTGTCCAAAACTTTTAAGACTGCTTCTCCTCAGTAAGCTGCGATTGATTTATTTTATTTTATTTTTATTTTATTTTATTTTTTATAAGTTGAAATTGAAACATAATAGAATATTGTCAAAACTTATCAAAATTAAAAACATATTCATCAGGTTCCTATCTTTATTCTAATAAATGGGAGACAATTACTTACAATAGGGGTAAAATTATTTATTCAAATTTTAAAATAAGTTTGACAAGATTTAAATCTCCTATAAATCGGGGAAATATTCGACCATCTGTACTAAGATGTGATATATAATAACCCATTACAGTGTCATGTTATATATACATGATCTTATGACTGTATATCTACTAAATGTTATGATGAAATGGGTAGAGTGATTGCGAGAAGATTCTAACTTATATTTAATATATATATATATATTTTAAATTATAAACATTATTACATCAATATTTACAATTATCGGAACCATCTGAATATATGTTTAATATATTTTTATCAAATGAATATAAAGTTGTGATAGTTACATCCTCTTCAAAAATTTGTACTTCAGAAAATGGTGATTAATAATAGAAACTTCCATTAATTAACAGGGTAATGACATGGTAGAAAGTCGAAATATCCTTATATTGACTAGATCGTCATGTATAAAATATAATTAACTATTGAGGGAGATTGACTCAACAAATAGGCCGTTGATTATTTCTGCCCTTTAGACTTTTTAATAGTGACTAACTCTCACACAAGGCTGCCAAATTAATAGTTTTGACGTTTTCAAGCTTTATCGATTGAGACTAAATTAAAACATGGTGTATGATACTTTATTAACATGTGTGTCTAAATATATATTTTATCCCATACATTAGCAATAGAAAATTACAGTTATATATATATATCCATATTTAAACTTAATTTTGTGATTATTTGTTTTTTTTAAGGGTTTGACTACCTTTTCCACCACTAACCTTACCTTTCAATTAGAGCCTTTGGATTGATTATAACAGTGGTTATTGAAGTCAATCCAAAGACTCTAATTGAAGAATAAGGTTAATAGTTGAGTTAGGTATTTAAACCGATATTTTTTTAAATTACAATGCTAGTAGCTTAGGTTTATATCTAAGTTGTACATCTTACTTGTCTCAATTCCATTTGTCTGGGTTTTGATTAGGGGTGGGTGTTCGTTGGGTTGGGTTGAAAATCTCTCAACTTGATATAAATCAGGTTGAAAATATTTGAAATCAATTGGGTTGGGTTAAGTTGAGTTGATCGAGTTCAACGTTAGTTGAAATATCGAAAACATTTTTAATATTATATTATCATGCATAAATTTAAATATTGTAAATGACTATTACAAATAAATGTTCAATTCATAAAACTTATACAAATAAAGATAGTACATAAATGATTACAAACATAAGTTTAACCTATTAAATATTATGAATAATCCGAAAAAATTTATTATAATTTGTAAAAATACCAAATTTGCCACCTATAGTTTCATTTTTATCTAAAATCATCCTCTAATGTTAAAAAATTAATAGAAACTATTTATTTTATCTTCTATAACTTCATCATCATTTTGTGACTATTGAGAGCATTGTCATATTTTCACATGCCCTTAAGGAGTATTTTGAGTATTTTTATAAACGTCAAGAAAGATTTTAGATAAAAATGAAATCATATGTAATAAAATAGATATTTTTACAAACTACAATGAGTTTTTTGGAATTATCTTTAAATATTACAAACATAAGGTTGATCCTTGAACCACAAAGACATAAAAGAAAAATAATAATAACAAAAACACATGTAACTATTCTTGATTTTCAGCCCAAGCAAGTATCATTCTAAAGGAATTAGAAAATCTTGGATTTGGAATTAGCGGTGGGCGTTTGTTGGGTTGAAAAATTTTCAACCTAACCCAATTCAATATAATTTTCAATTTTACCCAACCCAATTCATTCATAATTTTTTTAGAATTTTATCCGACCCAACTTGACCAAAAATGATCGGGTTGGGTTATGAATGCCCACCCCTAACTTTGACCCAAGTCACCCATGTTTAAATTGCGCAAATAAATCGTTGAGCTGTCTTCTTTTCACTGTTTTCCAACAGAATTTATGGAAACTACATGATTTATTATTTCAGTTTTCAATTATTTTGGAAAATATTATCCAAATCCAAGAACATATTTAATCCTAACGTACACAGATATCATTTTTTTTGTATGATTACATGTACAGAAAATAAATATATGTTTGACATATACGCATAAGAGAAAATTACCTTGCCGATTTTATTTTTCAACGATTATTTTGAGACAAAACATCACCAAAAACAAAAATGAGTTTTTGTCTAATTGGACTTTTCTTTGAAGGAAATTTCCCCACAGAGTACGACGTCAAACTGCCAACAAAATCTTTGCGTAACGTAAACAGACAACCGATAGCCGAGACAAGGTGGGAGTGGCATAAAGGTAAATTAAAACGCACGAACGTCCACCAACCAATAGAGAGACTAGGGTCCAGTTCTTTCCCAAGTCCAAGAGGAAACGCCAATTGCCGTTTCAACGGTCGGCTCGGCTCGTCAACACGTCACTCGAACACACGCACACCCCATTATCATTTCGATAATTAACTGCCAATTAAAGTAAACCATTACCGTTCTTTCTCTCTCTCTCTCTCCGGCTTTGATCAGCAGACCAACAAACCAAGTCTCTCTCTCTCTCTCTCTCTCTGTTTTTCTTCGACTCCTCATTCTTGGATCCATCAATCAGGAGAGCATCAGAGACCTAAAAGATGTCGTATTCCGATTCTGATTCCTCCTCCTACGGCGGCGAATACAGGACTTTCAAGCAGATCACTCGAGAACGTGAGTTCTGTATCTCTTTATTTGATTCTAATCAGCAAATTAACCAAACTACTGAATCATCGCTGTTCTCTTTTCATGATCTAACGTATTATCGAAGCATTTGAGTGACTATTGTGTTGTGCTAGTATTACACTTTTTTTTTTTTTTAATTGAAGTGATTCAGTGACAATTTTATTAGGTGATCGTAGACTTATATTATCAGACCTTGATGTGAAGTCTGAGTCACACCAGTGAACAATGTAGCATTGGAAATTTTTACTAGGATTGTTTACAGGAGAAAACTTTTACCATTGCACCAGCGATCGTTTCTGGATCGACAGCGGAAGTTAGGGTTTATTTAATCTATTGAATAGTTTTTGAACTAACTGTATGTTTTGGAGACTAGCACTTGGCATCTGCGTAGTTTGCAAATATTTTACCACAAGAAACTCAAGTTACGGGCAGAATGCAAAGGTTGATATATGAATTTGAATTCTGTTATGCTTATGTTTAGAACAGTGATTAGTGGTTGAGGAAACTGGGTGATAGAAGCCATTTATCATGGAATGCCATCACGTAGACATGTTTCAGTTATGCTTATCTAATGATCGGTGTATTTGTGAGATGTTGAGGGAAGTACTGATGTCTTCCATTGAAGTACTAAAATGTTATCACGTGCTGTTTGGGTTGTGCAGAATGTGTTTGGTACAGAAGGATATACATGGGGTCTTTGTAGGATTGTAAATCAGATCTCACGCAATATTATTTATGATCAGAGTTGATTCCTATGCTTTTTGGTATATTATAAGTTGAGAAGTTTGTACTCCTTTTATTTAAAGTATAGCATTATTAGTATGGGTGAGAAAACACTCATCTGCCAGGGGAAAGAGAAATGTAGAACACTTGATTCTGATAGGTGTAATTTCTAATTGTAGCTATGATAGGGATGGTATTATTCAACACATGCACAACAATTAGAAGTATTATGTTGAGCATTTAACGTTTATGTTTTCTGCACGAGAAGAAAATCCTTTTGTGGGAATGAAAACCTAGCTCCAGTGTTTACAATTGTTAGCCTATTGCTATTGCTTGATGTTTTTGGCTCATACAGATAATGCCTGCACCTCGGTTTTGCATTTGCATCATGTAATAGGTGGTCTAATTAAACACAACTCCAACCAAATGCATATTATACAGACAAGATGTTTAGTGAGGTCTGTCTGCAGGGTCTTTTCTAATCAGTCACAATTCTATAGGCCTTCATTTTGTTGATATATGTTAAAACTTAAGATCATCTTTAAATTGATTCATGCTGCATTTTTTCTTTATTTTTTGAGCATCATTAAAAGTTAGGCCTGGCATGTTCCATGATTTCTGGGTAACTTACATGATTTGGTTTTCCAATTCAAATTGGAGTTCAGGATTATTGCATGAAATGCTTCGATCAGTGAAAACGGGGAACTCAAAATCAACATGGAAGGTATACTAAGCTTGTATTAGAATGTCTTCTTTTGCCATCTCCAATGTATTGATTCTGAAGTCTCATTTTATTTTGAATTCACTTGATTTATTTATTTTTTAGTTTTTTACTTTTATTTGCCTTTTTACGTTTCATAACTTGATGCTATGTTATATGAACATGTTTCCTGGACTCCTTATGTTTGTTTATATTTTCTTCATATATCTGCAAGTAATTTTCTGTAAAACATTACAACAAGCAATCCTTGTGCTAATGTTCTTACTATCCACTTTTACATGTGTGACGAGATGTTGGTTGAGTGTTTAAAGTAATTAATAATACTCAGGATTGCAGGCCTGCTAAAGATTTTGGTCCAAGTGTTGTGTCCAGCTAGGGGCCCAGTGTGGACTTGCACTTTCTTTACAATTTTTTTGTTTGTGACTTAATTGACTTAGTCGCTCCTGTAAAATTTTACAATTAATCTCGTGTAAAATTGACTTGAAATTTTTTGCATGTTGCTGGTTTGTTTTTCTTCTTCTTTATTTTTGATTTCTATGATACCTTCCTTTTTTGGACATTGAATTCTGACAACAGTTGAAATCAAAGCATTTTACTGTTTGCTTCCTATTTGATTTTTTTTACCCTTGGCTAGTGTTTTTTTATGCTGATATGTGCTTTACGCTCTCACTTTTCATTTCCGTGGGTTCTTGATTCTCTATTATAGGTACTCATTATGGACAAGCTTACTGTTAAGATAATGTCTTGCTCATGTAAGATGGCTGACATCACACAGGAAGGAGTTTCATGTAAGAATTAACTGGACATGCTTTGAAATTTTATGATGCCTCTTTTAGAATATTGTCCTCAGCATTATTGCTCAAAAGCAGTAATAGAGAACAGTTTTGACTTGTCAGTAGTTTTTGGTGCACTACATGTTTGGCCACGTCTTCCTTTTAGCAAATGAATAAAAAATACATCTAAGCAAACCCAATTCTACTCTACTATTTTATTGCTGGGTGCTGTTGTGGTGTTCACTATTGTTTGCTCCAAAAGCTAACAATGTGTGGTTGAGCAGGGTGAGCTGATAGCCTGATAGATTAAGTGAAGTCATGACATGAGTACCATAACCATCTTGTGTCCTTATTTCTTATGCAATTAAGGATTTTTTGAACAATGCAGCACTTTGAGGCTGGGACATTTTTTTCCATTCTGTTTTTGTACTTTTATTTCGTAAATTAAGAAATAGGAAAATTCGATTTCAAAAGAAAAAAAAAAAAAAAGAGAGAGAAATAGGAAAATTCGATTAAAAAAGAAAAAGAAAAAAGAAAAAAAGAAAAAGGAAAATTCATCAAGTTGCAAAGCTGTTGGATGTTGGTTTTGATTATGAGAAGATAAACTACCATCAGGAAAAGTTGTTCGGTTGAGTCTTTAAATTACTGATTTTCATCCCCAGCAGATTATCTGATTTTTATTGTTTCCTGCAGTGGTAGAGGACATACACAGACGAAGGCAACCTCTGACTTCCATGGATGCTATATACTTCATCCAACCAACTAAAGAGAAGTAATTTATTATTATCATTGCTATGTTTTTAAATTTGTATCTTAGCTGAGCATAGTTATAGAAAAATGTTTTACTTCCCAGTTTGGTTAAGCTACTTTTTTTTATTGTTATTTAATATCTGCAAGGTCTCTTTTTTCATGAATGGAAACTTTATTGCACTTTCGGTGGTGATAGCTATGATGCTCAATATTTATTAGTTCTCTCTCTTTATGTGTGTTTGACCTAAGGATAATTCTATCTTTCACGTCTCTCTCTTGCTCACTTGCTCTTTCACTCTCTCTATTTTAATTGATTAGTTTATAATTCAATAGATGAATCTCAATTTTAAGCTTTTTAAACTTTCGATCAACCGTTCTATTCATTAGGTAAGGATTTTGATATTATGATCAATGAGTTTGACCCTTTTCATGTCTTATGTGTCCTGTTTAGAATTGATTATCATAATAACTATCTTCGCAGTGAATCTGACTTCTTCTAATCTTCTCTCTCTGTCTCTGTCTCTCTTATGTGTGTGTGTGTGTTTGTCTTCTGGCTTTTCTGCACTAGATTTATTGCTAAGTTATCATCCTAGTTCATTGCTTTGTAACTTGCAAATTAGAATTCTGTCAATTTTTTCTCTGTAATTTTGAAGAAATGACTGAAGAAGTGATATAGAGATATATTGCTATAGAACAAGCGCATAAATGACACCTTTTTTGCTTATGCTCTTTTTTCCTTTCTCTCTCTTTCTGTGTGTGTGTGTGTGTCTTTATGTGTTTGTTTATTCACTAGCTTCTTTGTTTTGCCAGTGTAATCATGTTCTTGTCAGACATGTCTGGAAGATCACCTTTATATAAAAAGTATGTGAAAAGGTCATTTTAATTATTTTAAGAGCTAGCCGTGTCAAATTTTATTTGTCATTGGTTTTGAATAATATTCATTTTTGTTTGTGGGAAGGGCCTTTGTCTTCTTCAGCTCACCTATCTCAAGAGAATTGGTGACTCATATTAAGAAGGATTCAACTGTTTTACCTCGCATAGGTGCACTAAGAGAGGTTATGACTGTGCTCTGAAAAATTGTTTATTATTTTCAATTGAGTGTTGTGGAGAACCTACTTTTGTCAATTAGTCGCCTTCCTTTTCTCTTCTTTCGTTTTTGGTCTTGAACATCATTATATACTGATAGTGATACCTTTTGCTTGAGAATATGCAGATGAATTTGGAGTACTTTGCTATAGACAGCCAGGTATGTGATAAAGCTTCAGTTGAGTTTTGCATGGATACATTGGTCTGTTACTAGCTTCCACGGTCATTTTTTCTCCATCCAATAAGAGCAACCAACAAATTTGTATTGACAACTAGATTTTATTTTCTGTGTAAAGATTGTAAACACTCTGCTTCTTTCATGACTAATGCAAAAAAACTTCAACTTGTAAAGGTCCCAATTTGTTTTTCATAATGGTAACAAATAGGTGTTTTATCTGGATCAGGATAATGCCTTTTATTTCATTCGCTTAATTACTGATACATAAAAGCATTACATACAAGAATGGTATACTTGCAGTTATGTTGTTGTTGTGTGCAGTTAATTGATCTTCTGTACTTCTCTTACAGTGCTATGAACGATTTTTCTTTGGACTCAGGAAATTTTACATTTTGTAGGTTGTGAGGAAGGTCTAATAACTATATTATATGTGCTGGCCTCTTGCACTTATCAGTTGACTTTTAAGATATCTGGAATTCTTGTATTATTACTTTAAGTATATTGCCTTTCAAAGTTTTCATGTTTTTAGGAAGAGGACTTCTTTGAGTTGACATTATTTTCAAAAGTAGCAGTTAACTTATTATAAAAAATAGCCATTTTGCTTTCTCCTAGTTACATGGTTTCCGTTCAGCTATTTAGCACCATTATTTTAGTGGTGAAAACAGTTCTGAACCGACCCACTCCCAACCCATATCAACCACAACCAGTAACTCCATCATCACTATCATCATCTTCAGAGACTCAACAATTGTCACTCTCCCATTGCTCTCACCATTCCCAAATTTCAATATTTTTCCCCACAACCAAACCTCATCCATATGAACATCATCAGATTCGCTACTCATCCTTCTTCCTTGTAAACAACCATATTGGCATATCCCACTCCATCTTCTCATCAACAAACCCCACACTGTTTAAACCAATTAAAAGATGAACCAAGTCAGATCTTATGAAGGATCTGGATTTTGAGCTGAACTTTTATATGAGAAGCTACATATTAGAGACTGAAAGGAGACCAACAAGGGGATGATTGTAAACTAAGACTGACAGTCTTTTGGAACTGTTCCAGTTTAGAAACTGTAACATGTTTTTCATTCTGATTTGTTACTAGAAAAATAAGGAAAAAAAAATTTTAAGTGGCTGAAAAAGAAAATTGGGTTAATTCTAGAGTTCTTGAAAATCTATCACAGAAAAAAAAAAAATCTTAAGTGGGCTGGAAAAGAAATGAGAGTCAAATAGTTGTCCTTCTCTACTTTGCTTAGGGTGGGAATTCCAGGAATTTTGAAAGCAAAAGGAATGGCAATTTTGAATTAATTATAAAACATTTGTCATTAGTTAAATGGAGTAAACTGAAGGGTTTAAAGGGAAAGAACAGGCTAGTGGCTGGGCAAGAGCATTTGCCCAGCAAGTGTTCTTAGCATTGCTCTTTAAAAATTACAAACTTTTAGAGAAAATGATGTTTTCAAATTATCATATGATTATTTGTGTATTTGACATTAATAGTGCTTCCTCTACGGGAACAATGATATGGTTGGAACTTTTTACAAAGTTCAGTCATGAATCTTTGAACTGAGATATCTGATGGCCTGTGCATCAAGAAGTTTATGTATCCTCTTGTTTCTGGAAGTTCAGTGTATTACTTCATGCTTCTTCTTTCCTAATTATCGTCTGTTTACTCCTTTTCTTAATGAAAGCTTATGTATATTATGGCCTTGTTCTGAGCAACTGAAATTTTCCTCTGTACAGGGTTTTGTCACTGATAATGAAAGGGCTTTAGAGGAACTTTTCAGTAATGAGGAAAATACTCGCAAGGGTGATGCGTGTTTGAATGTTATGGCTACCCGCATTGCTACAGTTTTTGCTTCACTGAGGGTATTTTTAATGATAACAGTTTTGACAGTTAGTTGTTGTACGCTTTGTGAAATTTATATATTGTATTGTCAGGAATTCCCTTTTGTGCGTTACCGGGCTGCTAAGTCACTTGATGCAATGACTATGACAACTGTTCGTGATCTAATTCCTACAAAGCTTGCTGCTGGAGTCTGGAACCACCTTATGAAATATAAACAAAGCATTGAGAACTTTCCTCAGACCGAAACATGCGAGTTGCTTATCCTTGACCGTTCCATTGATCAGGTTTCTTGATGCATGTGTTGCTGATGAACTTTTGAAATGCTAACTGCTTACTGTTGCTACTTATCTTGTAACCATATGTTTGTTTTACATTCCTAGATTGCTCCTGTAATACATGAGTGGACATATGATGCCATTTGTCATGATTTATTGAATATGGAAGGAAATAAATATGTGCATGAGGTAAGTTATAATTTTGAAGTTTTATACTTGATCTTGATACGGCTGGTGATTTTTGTTTGGCTGTATCTTGTAACAAAGGTTTTGTGCTTTTTCAGATCCCAAGCAAAACAGGTGGCCCTTCAGAAAAAAAGGATGTTCTTTTGGAGGAACATGATCCTGTCTGGCTTGAACTTCGTCATGCACATATCGCTGACGTATGTTTGGTGTTTTAATTTCTTTTTTCACTTTTTTTCTTATTTTTATTGCTCTTTATATGCATTATGTGAATGCTCTTTGATCCTCAGGCTAGTGAACGGTTACATGAGAAAATGACCAGCTTCATATCAAAAAATAAAGCTGCTCAAATTCAACATGGTTCAAGGTGAGTAAAGTCCATCATTATTAGTTTATAATAAATGGGAAGGATGTTGTACTTACATTATATTTTGATATTTTTATCCATTTTCAAAAAGTATACTCGTGTCCCAGTGATGCATTTGATGTATTTTGTGGAATAAATATGTTCTTTGGTCTTACATATCTAACTGTGGGACTGTTTCTGTATGCGTATATATTGGGCTCTCTACAACTTTGTGTTCTGTTACTGGAATCCATATATGCTTTCTAGTTTTGCCAGATTTTGGGATTAAAAAAGTATATTTAACCGTGGGACTGTTTCTGTATGCGCATATATTGGGCTCTCTACAACTTTGTGTTCTGTTACTGGAATCCATATATGCTTTCTAGTTTTGCCAGATTTTGGGATTAAAAAAGTATATTTAACCGTGGGACTGTTTCTGTATGCGTATATATCGGGCTTTCTACAACTTTGTGTTCTGCTACGGGTATCCATAAATTCTAGTTTTGCCAGATTTTGGGATTAAAAAAGTGTATCTACTTGTTAGTGACCATCCATCACAATTAATTTCTTACCTTAAAATCACTTCTTATACAGAGATGCTGGCGAAATTTCTACAAGGGATTTGCAAAAGATGGTTCAAGCATTGCCACAGTACAGTGAGCAAATTGAAAAGCTTTCTCTTCATGTGGAGGTTAGTTTCTTATTTATGCCAATTAAGTACTCTTAATTAATTTGAGTCCAGTATTGCAACTCCACCGTCATGGAAGGTCAAACAGATGCGATCTTTGTCTCAATTGTGCACCTTGTCAAATACCTCTTTTGTGTAAATTCTGGGAAAAAAATGCAGAGGGGATCATAGTCCAATTTTCTACACGTATAAAATGTGAACAAATTGTCCGCACTGGGCCTGGCAAAGACCTGGCCACAGTTCAAAAAATTATTTTATTCCATTCCATGCATTATTGGGTTGACATTTCATTTGACCTACAATATAGTTCCATCTTCGTCTGTCTCCATTGGGAATGGATCTTCAGTTAATTCTCTGTAACTCTGTGGATAGTTTTTGTCTTGAATATTTATTTATATTTTTTGTTGGTTGTGGAAGGAGAAGGGGTAAACTGTATGTTGAAATATAGTTACCTTAGGAATAAGATTGCAATTCATATGTCTAACCCCACTGTTCACCAACAGATTTGCAAATGTATTAATCTAAAATTCATTTGAACAAAAAATTATTACAGTTCTCAATGATAGTTAGATAGTATAATTAACCCCACAGACAGAGATATTTTTTTGGACAGTGTTAGCCTTGGCATCTGCAAGAGGTCTTATTGTGTAGATTGCAGGAAAAATCAACAGAATTATCAGGGACCTGGAACTTCGAGAGCTTGGTCAGCTGGAGCAGGACCTTGTTTTTGGTGATGCAGGAATGAAGGATGTAATAAAATATTTGACTACAAAAGAGGTGCGAACCTTTAGTATGTATTGGATGAATATAATTAGTTAGTACATTTTCTGAAATGAGAGTATCACCTGCATATGCAGGATGCAACTCGTGAAAACAAGCTGCGCCTGTTGATGATACTTGCAGCCATCTATCCTGAGAAGTTTGAGGGTGAAAAGGGTCTTAATTTGATGAAGGTTAGCGTCTTTATTTTTTAATTTTTATTTTTTTTGTTTTAAGCCTTAATGGATGTGTGAAACAGTAACTTTTTTACCAATAATATGTTTGTAGATTTTATTTTTTATGCTCATCGGCTTTAGGTGTTTTGAATATCTCTCTGTTTAGCTTTGGGTGCTAATCAGTGTCAATACCTTTCAGTTAGCAAAATTACCACCTGATGATATGACTGCTGTAAATAATATGAGATTGCTTGGGGGATCATCAGATAGCAAAAAGAGTTCAAGCAGTCCTTTTTCTCTAAAGTTTGATATTAAGGTAAACATTTATTTGTTTGTTGGAAGGTGGTTGTTTTTAATTGTTGAATATATATTTTAACAAAGGAGCTCTCTATTTTTTAATCATGGAATCGTGGTCTTACCATCTGATTATCAGAAGAAGCGAGCAGTTAGGAAAGAACGCACTAGTGAAGAAGCATGGCAGTTATCACGCTTTTACCCCTTGATAGAGGTATGTCTTAAATTATGTTTACTTCCTTTATATTCTTGTGAAAATTAAAGGGTTATTTTACATTACTGTTTCATGTTTGAAACGATGTTTGTCTGTAATTTGTCACTTAGATGTCATGGACAATTTACACCGCTACCAACTATTAAAACTTTTTTGTGTTTTACCTTTTCATAAGAATATTGCATGTATATGGACAATTTACCACAGATCTGCAATGAGTATTTAATTTCATGCACATGCATAACATGTTGGAACAATCACCCAATGCACAATATAGGACTGTTATCTCAGCAAATGCCACTATTGTGCATATTTTGAAAAATTGGCTAATATGGTACCTAATAAAGGTCATATCTTGCAAGGTTCTATTAGTCTGGTACATTTGTTTCCTTTGACTAGGGCTAATATGAAAGATGTATGGGGTGTATCCTCAAAAGTTTGTATTTTGATATTATTACTGTTTTCTTTCTTCTTAAAAGTCTCTATGTGGTGCTTTCTAAGCCATTACTCATCCTGTGTCTTGTGGCAGCAATTTTAGCTCTGTTACTTACTACAAAAGTTTTTTCCAATTGAACTGGGAATACAGTATATTACTTTTGACATAAAAATAAATTAGGAGTCACGGATCATTTCCAAATTGACTTGCAGCGCATATTTTTCTACCTGAAGCGTCTCCAGTCAAGTATGATTTGCTGCCATCTCATTATATATTTTCTGTTTGAGCCACATGAAGTGTTATTTGCTTATATTTATTAGGGCTTAGTTCCCATAGATGGTTTTAAAACTGCTGAACTTCGAATTGGGGACTTGAGAAGTCTGAGGTTCTCTGGTGGTCATAGGTGGTACCCCCAAGTTTGGCACTTTAAACACTCAACATGTTGAAGCATTCCGTTGTTGTATCGCTGTACATTTTTCAAGGATGTAAGGATAGAAATTGGCCAATTACATCAATTGTGTATAAGTGAATTTAGATATTGAATGAAGAACTTCCCAATTTTGCTTATTTAGTTTTTATTACTTTTTTAGTCTTCTAGCTGTTATAATGGTGCTTGAAGTTTGAATCTTCTTTGCTGGTGAGAAACATCAATTATATTAGGATCTAGGCGGTGCATGGTATCCTGTAACCTTTTAACAATTTTTAGGCTTTAACATGGATTGCTAATGCAATTGCCTGTCATCTTTCAGGAACTTGTTGAAAATCTTTGTAAAAGAGAACTATCAAAAGATGATTATCCATGTATGAATGACCCAAGTCCAACTTTCCATGGCACAACCCAGTCTGCAGCAGTACATCAAGCTCCAGTAGCTCATTCAATGAGATCTAGGCGGACACCAACGTGGGCTCGGCCTCGTAACTCTGATGATGATGGGTATTCAAGGTGCACTTATTTCTCTTTTTAACATAAACTAATGGTTTTGAGGAATCTGGCCAGATTCATGAGATGCATGCACTGGTGAAATTTTACTATCAAATTAATTGAAATATCACTATTCAAGGTGCAGCTACTTTTCAACATAAATGAATGGTTTGAATAATCTGTCAAATTCATGAGATGCATGCAGTGGTGAAATGTTACCTATCAAATTAATTGAAATATCACTTATTTTGGTTTTCTTTCATTCTTAATAATTTTTTTCGTTTCTTACAGAAAGAAGAAAAAAAATTCCATTGAACCTGACCATTTATTTATTTTCACTAGATCTATCTATTATCAAGAAATTTGCTTGTTTGGCTTTTCAATTGTCCCATGTTACCTACCTTATTCTTGCATTATTATTTCCCTTTCCTCTCTCTTCACACACAATTGTCTAGATCATCAGTCCGGAAAATAAAAAAACCATCTAGATGGTCCTGATTGGAGAATTTCTATTTTGTTACATTACCTTCCCTCTCTTTCAGGATCTTCACTTGTAAACTTTCCAAGTCCTACGCATTTCCCTCCTGGCATTTTTAATGCAGTATTTGCTACTGGAAGGAATTTCTAATGCGGTTCTCTGCATGCTTTTGAGTGTTATCTTTGTTATGTTACTTCTCATATTTGTAATTATTAAGTCAACTGTTAGACCGTGAAAGAGATGTATTGGAGCTTATGATAAATTTTACATTATTTACACCATCCATCCATGTACTAGACTTGCTCTGGTTAGGTAACATGCCTTTGAGCAGAGAGTGGAATTGCTATCTGTAGGCTTTTTTCTATGATTAATTTGTGTTAATGCATTTTTATTCCTTGCAATGCAGTGATTCAGTACTAAGACATGCATCTAGTGATTTCAAGAAGATGGGCCAGCGTGTTTTTGTGTTTATTGTGGGTGGAGCTACTAGATCAGAGGTATAAAAAGTGAATAAAAAGCTTTCAAGTTTTTGAGTTAATGAGGCTATTGTTGGTTGTCACTGGCCTTCTCAACCTCATGAAATGTTTCTCATTCTCAGTTACGGGTGTGTCACAAGCTCACAACAAAGCTGAACAGGGAAATTATTCTTGGGTCCTCAAGTCTTGATGATCCTCCTCAATTTATTACGGTATGGATTATTATTTGCTAGTTCTCTTTGTTCTACCCAAGTGTGTTCTGCACTAAACTGACGTTTTGCTCTGCAGAAACTGAAGTTGTTGACAGCTGCTGATGAACTGTCATTGGATGATCTTCAGATCTAATCGTGGCAGGAAGAGATCACAATATGTTCTTTTCCCAGTCCTCTATTCAAATATTAATGGTAAACTACACGTCATTTCATTTCATCCATTTTTTAACAGTTGATGCTAAATGACTGCCTTTAAGGTATTGTAGTGGTTTTTGTATCTAGGATATCTTGGATGAACATCCTGCTGGCCTAGTCTTTTTTCTTTTTCAGTGTTGTATTGTAATTGATGTGCCGGAGTAATCAAGATACTCGTGTATAATATTCTTGTATCTGATAGGAAAACAGTTGAACTCTCTTATACCCCTTCTACTTCATTGTGACTTGTCTGTCGGGGTTGATTCTCCCCTATAACTTTTGGGTATGCTACAAATAAAGTGTTTGACTCTGTTTCTAAAGTTACAGAAGCCCTTCCTCCTCATCCATACAGCCCGACCCTGAAAATAGTACAGAAAGCGTCCCCTGAAATATTTTTCCATTGCACAGACCAATTTATGCTGTGAAAAGACATCCTACAAGATTAATTTAGTAATACAATATTTAATAACATTTTATACACAATTAATTTCTACTTCGTGAGATTTTTATTCGGTCTATTGTACATCAAGGTATTCTGAGGTGTGACGTGTGGTCTCAGTCATACATATCTAAGGAACCTAATATTCAATAACTGTTCTGACTGCCTGCTAAATGCTGGAAAAAGGCACAACCTTCTACATTGTGGAAGCTACCTTCTCTGGCCATGGAGATGGCTGTAGGAGTCAAGTTCCTTTTCGAAATGCATTTTAATTAAATACACAAATATGTTCTTCTTAATCATAAATATTTAAAATTTATTTTATAAGTGTTTTTATAAGCTGCATGCTCTTAATTCTTGAATGTACGTTAGTTCTTAGAAAAAAGGAAATATCTGAATCTCATTGACTGCTGAGATTCATTAGGTTGTTGATCTCCAATATTTTGCTTGTGCACAGCCACCTATTTTAAGGAGAGGATAAAGCCACAGGCTTAGATTTCTCTCTAGTGCAGGCGTTCAAGATTTTAGCATTGTTTGCTATTTTGTGACAACCGTTCATAGCCTGAAGTACATATTTCTGTATTGCCACTTATTGATCTTAACTATATTTCCCAAGTTGCTAACAAGCACTAAATAATTAGACTTTCCTTTCTTGTCAGTACAGCTTTGCATCTTAATATTTTTTATCAACTGAATTGCCTGTCCTGGAAAATCAAACACAAGTTTCCTGAAATATTTTCTTTCCACCACCTCTAAATTTTTTTCCACCAACTGAATCTCCACTAGTGCAAAGGTAATTGTTCGCGCTTAGACATTTAATTCAATAGCTTATGAACGTTCCAATGAAAATATTGCGAGTTACAGATTCTTAAGGTTGGGGTCCGATAGAAGCCTGTGCCACAGGCATCTCTACTTAGTTTGCAAGCAAAACAGAGATACAACGTCATTATTCAATTGAGAATTTATTTTAGATGTCACCCTGAAGATGTTAAATTTAGTCGGAGTACTTTTACCTTGTTTGTTAAGGTTATTCTTGACAAATCCTTGTGTTGAAATCTAATTTGATGCGGACCTTTGATTGTTGGACTTAAATTTGGAATGTGTGCTTTTTCCCACCAACTAAATCATAACTATCATAGAAGCAATTGGCATGCGCTCAACCGCATAATTTGATAGTTAGCCTGTAGCATACTTTTACTTTTTAGTTGTGAATCCACATTGGAAAGACATCATACCAAAGTTGTATGATTAGGACCTCGATGTGGTTTTATTATATGTTCATCATTGTGTAGGAGGTTACGTTTTTTTTTGTGTTCTGTGTTTTTAGGGCTTTTTTTCCATTCTTCTTCGGCTCCTACGGTACACTTAGGACTTCAGAGGTATTAGGCCCCAAGCATTTCGGATTGCAAATTCCCAATGTAGACGCCAGTGGGGCTGCTTTTTTACTACAACTTACTTTTTATTAGTTTGCATCCAATGAAGAGCTAAACAATAATAATGCTAAGAGCTAAACAATAATAATGCTAAGTGATCATAATATTCATCCAATTATAGCACCATCAAATATCTCTCCAATCATGATTCTAGCTTTTTTTTTTGTCCTTGCTATACATTGATCTTAAATAAAATCTCATATTAACAGGAGGCTCTAAATGGGCTATTCACAAGTGAAGCTTGATAGGGCAAAAGGGAATTTATAAGAAAACTAACATATCTTAAAATAATTGTCAAGAAAAAAAACATATCTTAAAATAACATATTTTAAAGCAATAATAATCTATTTAAAACTATTAAAAATTAATATTTATAAAAAAAAGGATATAATAATAATAATAATCCAATCACTCAATATTTAAGTTTGAAAATCCTAAATGGAAAAACAAACAAAAATCAATATCTTAACTATCAAGTCTTATTAATAAATCACTTGAAATAAGCTCTTATAAGACTTGAGATTTAAAAACGAACACCACCTAAGTTGAAGCACCTTTTCAGTATTTTGCAAATGAAACTGAGCAAGGACCAATATGAACTTATAGCTATTAGCTGTATGTAAATAAAATATGATCAAATTGTTAACATACGGTCGTAGGCCCGAGGCATTGTACCTATTTAAGCATTACCCACATAACAGCTACTCCAAAAATGTAGCATTTACCTGTATACAAAAAATATGTAGTTTAAACACAGATTAATACTACTCTTCTTGGACTTATTCCCAAGATAATCGGCCAAGTATTCCTAATTCAATGCAAGACAAAGTGATGAATAAAATGAATTTGCAAACTCAGTTATCACTTGTCAGGCCTATCAGTGACAAAACTTGGGAAACAAGTTTAGAATCTTACCATGTTAAGCTTTCACGTTGATACTTAAATAACCCTAGCTACGTAATTCCTTCTCCTTTCTACTCAGCTGGGATTCTGCTTTTCGCTTCTTTGTCTCACCTACTAGTCTGTTGACATAGGCGATGTATCCATCAACGTCAAATTTTCTTTTGCAACCTTTATAGTTCATATAACGTATTTTCCCAAACACCGGTCGCTCTTTCCAACCCTGAATTAACACAGTAATTTATAACCTTCCCATAAGAATTATTATCAGTTACCGAGGGAGAAACAAAAAGAAAGAAATAATAAACAGAAACCTGGTCATGGACACCACATATGGACCACATGCAACCAACATATCCATTTGGATCCCTCCCATCTATTTCATACTGCAATGCATGTGTGAGCGTAAGTGATTGAGTTAAGATTAACAGAAAACAAAGACGGTGGAAGCACAATGGATCTGTGATTAGAGTACCTTGTCATTAAGGTATAGGGTAGTTGCAAGGGCTTCTTCAGGTCCCCTTGTCCATTCAAGGATCTTCTTTGCCCAATACATTCTGCAAATTATTCTTTAATTTTAACAACCAACATGGTACAAAGATAATAATTTCATATCCAATAAACTGTAACAAACGAACAGATTAAATCTATAATTCAAATGGAAACAAACAGATTTTAGTAAAGATCAACCCTCAACTAAAACAGAATTCGAGGTATGTCAGGTTACTAATTAATAATTCATGCTCGATGTAGGTAAAACTAGAACGAAAGCAGTACAATGTTTACAAAAGCAGCAAAAACAAAATGGCCATGCATTACGATATATATTGATGAAATATAGATAAATCTATCAAGAAGTTACTTGCCTCATAAAACCATGCATCTTCCCGTAATGAACCATCTCCAACTGAGAAGCATTCCAGAGCTGAAAATCTCAGCACAAAATTTGTGAGATTATTAAAAAAGTGAACACAGCATGGCGGGAGCAAAGAAATATAACAGAGTTGCTGACACATTAAATTATTTCATAGACCAAAAGAAGATTTGAGCAAGGTAATGATCAGAAACAAAAGTTAAAATCGAAGAACTCAAATGCTCTCCAAATGCTACATTTAGTTCAATCCAAAATGTCAATCTACAAAGTGTGCACTTACAGGATCAGCAGTCTGTGCCTTCTCCAATTGCTCTCTCCTGCAAATTCAATATTCATTCTAAAACTTGAACAATCCCACTCAACCAACTAAAAGTCATTTTCCTTTAATAAAAAGCGTTAATAAAATAATGCGATTCTACGTACGTATAAATATGTTCTCGTTTATCAGCGGCATGGTCCTTCAAGGACTTACGGGCCCATTCCCATGCCCCCTGTAATGAATCATACTGAGGCTGGTAGAAGCAAAAGTTATCAGCAAGTTCTCTGCGCACTATCAACTCTTCCAAAAATGTATCGATTGCCTTAAGAGTACCAGGTAGATACAGAAGCTATACATCAGATATAATAATACATCAACACTATGCAAGAGGCAAAATAATTCAAATCAAGCTGACAAGTATCAACTGCAGTTGATTGTGGAGGTCCTTATTTCAAAAAACTTTTATGCTTCATCTTCCACTCAAATACATAAAAGCCAAAGATCAAGTGCCACTAACCTCAGGGCAAAGTTTCCTCGCACTACGCGCCTCTAGGGCACACCGCTGAGCAGATATCTGCCCAAAATGCAGATATGGAGAGAGACCAGAAAGTGCTTTAGGTTTTAATGGGTTATTGCGATCTGTTGGATAATTCCTCAACCTCTTCGTCAAAAATCCATCTTTACTTCCTTTCAATACTTCCATCGCAGCATCTTCTCCTGGTTCACACCATTCAATTTCAGGAACTTCTGCTCCTTTCCTAATCATTATAACAAACAACATCATCATCAACTTTACACACCCAAACAATCCTATTTCATCTCTACCAAACGGATAAACATTCTAACCTCAAAAAGTCAGCAATAACGCAATCCCAATCAACCGACGGACTAGTGCCACCCCACTTTCGATTAGGAGCTTGCAACAAAGGGAAATCAGTAAGGTACTCAGGAAGCAACTTATTGATCTTCCCCCTCAGAGTCTTGGCACTATACTCCAACTTGTCCGATGCCACCCAAACCGGCACCACATTGTGTGCATCAACTTCATGTATAGTCACTGAATCACTCACTTTCTTGCAAATTTTATCTTTACAAGTTCTAATCTCACGTAAAGGCGAAAAATCAGTAACCAATAAAGAAGCCCCACATTCTCTAACAAACTTCGGTATAGTCTCTTCAGCTTCTCCCTATACAAAAATTCAACACAAATCTCCATTTACTACTATAATCCATGCAATTGTGTCAAGACCAATAAAAAAACACACCCAAATAAAAAAATAACAAAAACAAAACAGAACATCGTATCAACAGCAAAGAAGAAGACAGAAGACAACCTGGAAGAAGAAGAAGGGAATCTGATAAGTTCGTTGAATTGTTGTCTGAAGATGACGCAAACCCCTTAACATGAAACCAAGTTGTCTGGCTTTGGCGCCCAAGAATTGGTCAAAGAGATTGAAAGCGACAGCAACAGGCACGTTGTTCTTGTTGGCTTGATCAACGGCGTGAATCAAAGCCCAGTTGTCTCTGAGACGTTGGTCTCTGAACATCCAGTAAACGACGGGACCCGGTTGTTGGTCCAACGGACGTGACCCTTGTTTCAGAACCCGGATCCGGCCAGGTTGGACCGACGGTGAGGGTGGAGAGAGAGAAGCCATGGATATGGTGGCGAGCAGGGGAAAGTGCAAGTGTCTACTAACATGCGCCAGTGATGCGCAGGTTAAGAGAGAGACAGCCGAGAATTGGAGGGAAGTCGAGGCAGTTATGGGATAAGCTTGTGGTTTTGAAACCGCGTACGTGGATGACTTGTCATTTCGACACGTAACGTGCCTGGCTGTTATGACAGTTTATTGTGATCTTATGGAGCGGCGCGCCCGACCGTGTAACGTCACTAGCGCCTTTTTTTTTTTTCACACAAATATTATATATACAGGATACTTTATCGAATATTCTTGATCAAAATCTTTAAAATATAATCCAAAATTATGTTTCTAAGATCAAAAGAAGAGATCCACATCACGTAGAAAAATTATGTTAACCTTACAAATCCTGCATGCAAATTAAATCATTGACATCTAATTGATAGGATAAATTCTTTAAATCAAGATGTCCCTTCAAACATGAATCATATGGAACGTCTCTCTTTTTCTTACTTCTTTTTAATAACATGGAATAAGAAGTCAGCTTATTTATGAAATGTATTGGTAATTTGGTATCATACGGTTGTAAGGATAATTAATTATTTTAATTTTTAAAAATAATAAAAATTATTTTAATTTTTAAATTTTAAGAAATAATCAAATTTTTAATTATATTTTAAAAAAATATCAAACGATCTTTAATTTTTTTTAAAAATATCAATTAATCTTGTTTATTAGTTAATTAATGATCAAATCAAGGTAGTACAATAGGTGGGGACAAAATTATTATTTTTCATCACGATCTAGGACGGTGACATGTGTACGGCATAGATAAACCGAGAAAAAAATTAAAAAGAAACCATTAATTTATTTTGTGACACATGTACAAACGATGGTCAAAAAATACCTTCTTGTTCTTCAAATGGAAGTGAATCCACCACAACGACAAAAACGACGACGGTGACGACGTCCACCACGTGAGAGTGAGAGCCTTCCGGACTTCGATATCAGGCTCCGTTTACATAAAAGAAAGCATAGGTGGGTGAAGTACACCGTATAGGAATGTTAGCCGGCCGTTGTCGGGACATCTCGCTGAAACTGTAGCTCCGGCGAGCAAAAAACGTATTTGAGTCTGAGAGAGGTGAAATTGGAGCAGCAACAAATGATATCTACGTCTTCCATGCCAATATATCTGGTCACATGGAAAAAAATAAAAAAGGCAAAGATTTTTAGATTTTTAATGTAAAATTCTTGGAAAAGTATAGTTTTTGAGGTCACATTGGCTTTGCTTGGGCTGTGATGGAGGCGGGTTTTTGCGGTCACATTGGCTCTGCTTGGGCTGTGATGGAGGTGGGTTTTGGTTATCTTTTTCTAGGTATGGTGTTTGGACCCTCCATTTTGGGTATGAATATTGACTGCAAAAGTGTTTTTATAAATTAAAGCAGTAGAGGAAAACGGTTGTCAATCCTCTCATTTTATTTATTTTGAAGAAAATCTGGGTTCCATAAACCCAGATTTTTTCAAAGCCTTCAAATCTGGGTTCATAGTTCGATGAACCCAGATTTGTTCTTAATATACATCAAACCATAAGAACCATTATCTAAACTCGTAACTTCATATCAAACACCTGTAAAAAGTATTACTCAATTGGAATATACAATACTGCACATACTCAATTTAAGACCAGAATTTTTTTAAAAAAATTGTTCTCTTTTTATTTTTTTCTAAATTCTGTTTTTTTGTTAATTAAAAACCTTGAAGATCTTCCATTTTTAATCTTTCTTTTAATTTTCTCTTTTTTCTAATATGCATATATATATATAATTTATAAAACGGTGATATGAAGTGAACGGTGAAGGTTAGTAGAGATTAGTAATTTGGTTTTTTCAAGTTTCATTTTATTTTTAATTAATTAATTTATTATTATTATTATTATTATTATTTGTGTAATTAGATTGCCACTATCTGTCCTAACTTGATGGATGATGGAAGTCTAAAGTTATCTTTTTATTATTAAATTTTAAAAAGGTTAAAATTGTTAATGTTCAAGTTTTATTGGGATAAAATGGTCATTTAATGCACTGTAATTGAAGTAAGGGGTAAATTGGTCTTTTTAATATTTTTATTTGGTTTAATCATCAATTGATTGATAAGAGGAACCAATTTGATATTTTTTTAAAAAGTCAAGGTTTATTTCATTCTTTTTCAAAATATAGTTAAATTTTTTATCATTTTTCAAAAATTTAAGGACTAAAATGATTTTTACCATTTTAAAAATTTAAAATTTTATATTCTTGTAAATTAAAATTTAATGATTAATAATTGACCTTGCTATACAGGATATGCATAATAATAGGAGTCAAAATAAGAAACTCACTTCAACCATCAACCACGATACTTATTACCCAAAAACTTTAGTCGATTCAGAATTATGATAAGGGTCCTAAAACAAGACTTATATTCATTTTAAATTTAAGCATCTAGTATATTTTTCTTTCAAATTTGTATTTTAATTTCATCTTGTTTATAAAATTACAAAATTTTGGGATACTCTTCTTTATTGGGGATATTGATTGAAGGTTATGCTTATAGTGGTTGATATCATCAAATTTAAAACATGATTATAGTGATAGATCTTATTAGGTTTAAATACAACCTTGATTTGACTAATGTCAGACTTAAAAAATTGAAAATGATTAAAAATGGTCTAGGAAAAATTAGAGTTTGTTTTTTGTAAAAATAAATAAAATAAGAAAACAAGTTGTACATGTTTTAGCCTACACTTCACTTGTTTTTAACTCTTCTTTAACTATTGAAAAACATTCATGGTGGAATTTCACATGTAATGTTGTGTGTGAAATGTTTCAACGAGTTGAAAAAAGGGGATAAAAACAATTGAAACAAGATTTCACTTTTAATTTGGGGAAACTTTATTGTAGTGTCTGATGTTTCGAAAAATATCAGATTTTTAAAACTTTCATCCTTAACTTTTTAAAAAATTTTTTAAAAAGTTCAAATCATTAGTCAACTGACAATCAACAGTTATTTTAGACCATTTAAATTGTAATTCAACAACTTAAATTCAGAGATATTTTAGATAATTTAACTTGTAAATTTATTATTTTACTAAGGTAATCAGGTAATTTACATACCATCAATAACCATTAATAGTAAAAATATTTTTTTTACGTATTCTGTTAGTTTTGAATGTTAGTTGACTGATGGTTTATATTTTTTTGAAGAGTTTTGGAAAAGTTAAAAATAAAAAGAACTGTTTTCAAAAGAGTTTTAGAAATTTGATATTTTTTCAAACCTTAGGGACTATAATCAAGTTTCTCCCTTTTAATCTTAACCACTTTTGAAATTGTCCAAAACATTTATAAACAATACTTTTAGTAAGGTAATATTTTCATTTGGAACAAATTCACTTTTAGCCAAATAAGAGGAAAAAAATCATTTTGACCGAAAAATAAAAATTATTCGTCAATAGTCTCAAATAAAACTTCATTCGTTTTAAATCTCTTTAAGCCCCCTAAAACATTTGATATGCAACTTTACATCCGAAATTGTATAAATACCTTATATGTTTTTAAGTCTATGTGAAATGTTTTCACTTATAAATGGTTCGTGTAAGTGAAACATTTCATGTACAATACTGAACGTGAAATGTGCAATGGACAAGATGATTGAAATTTTATTGGAACTAAAAGCAAGTAACTCTATAAGACTTGAACTCTCGCTATTAAGGTGGATTGAGAATTATAGAATTACTTAAATTTAGAGAAAATGTTTACTTTGTCTTTTCATTTAGGAAGCTATGTTTGATAATTTCAAATAACTTAAATGGTTTTGTCAAATAAAACTTCACTCTTGTAACATTTAATATGGTGTATTCAATCAAAATTTTTAAAGACTTTCATGAACATTTTTCAAGTGAATGACTTGTGTAGAATTCATTAATTTTTATTAATTTTTATAGATTTTATAGAATTATAAAAGACTTTTACAAACTTTTATGGATTTTCATCTTAGAAGATTTTTATTGAAATTAATAGATTTTATGACTTTAGAAATTTCTGAATGTCTTTTATAGATTTATATATAGATTGATTTTTATAGACATTGGTAGACTTCCATTGACTTATAATATGATGTCTACTTTATACGTTAACAAAAACATAGTTATCATGTCTATAAAAATATTTTCTTCAGAAAATTAAAAAGCATCGAAATGGTCTAAGATATTAGACAAAAACATTTATGCTTTTTTTTTGGGAAAAAAAAAACATTTATGCTTATACATTTGATATTGTGGAGGTGTTTTTCACTGGAAAATTTTGATAGTGATACGCCACACTTTTATAGATTTTATAAAAATCTTTATTGAATATCTTATAACTTTTATAAATCTTTTTAAAGTCCATAAAAGTTCATATTGAATGCTCAATTGCTTTTATGAACATTTTTAATGTCTATAAAAGTCCATATTAAATAGTAATAAATACTTTAGGACTTTTATGAGGTCTTTAAAAGTTTATATTAAATATACCTAAACTTTTGAATTTCATAAAATTCTATAAGGTCCTTGGAAATCTTAATTGACCACACCCCTGTTAATTTCTAAACGAAAGACAATCTTTTGGGCCTTACTTAGGCTTGAGGCCTTTGGCAACTACCTTGGTTGCTTGAGACTTGAGCTGGCCATGCCAATAAATTGTCCAACTAAATGTGCATGTGAAGTCACATATCATTTTTACCATGATCATATAGAGAGAGATATTTGACATGTAACATTTCATTGATTTGTTTTGTTCGAGAGAGCTTGTCTTTTCTAGTTGAGTATCTAATTGTCTGCACTGTTTTATTTGAGTTTTAAAGTTATTGAAGAATTGGAATTTGTTTATTCTCTTTTAGCGTTCGACTAAAAAATCACTAATTAAGAAATTTGATTTTTAATACCACGAAAATCATAAAAATTCAAACTTAGTAGGGATATCAATGAGTTAGTTTCAGGTTTTGGATAGATTCTTTATCCTTATTCCTTCACCTTTCCTCTATCCCTAGTTCCCTACTTAAATCCCTAGTAAGAATATGGGCACAACGATTTTTGGGATGGGTTCCTTTATCTCCATCCTCGCTCTTTCATCTATCTCATTTTTTTTTTATCCCAAATTGATCTCATTTTATTTGAAATTAGTAAAACTATACATAAAGTGAAAATAATTTTTAATTAATAATATATCGAAATTCATGAAAGTAAATAAATATATATAACTAATATCATAATTTACAAAATAATTCCATCAACATACGAAATCCACAAAAACATTTAAAAAAAATTACAATCCTCTCTTACGTAAGTCAAAATTCATGACAAAAATTCAAATAAAATATAAACTATTATATATGATAATATTATAAGACAATTGACAATCTCAAGTTCTAAGTTTCAACTTTTCACTAATTCACTGGCTAGGATAAAGCAAAAATATATTTGTAGTATTTGAAATATATATATATATATTTTTTGTATCCAAATATTAAATTGTATACAATATAACTTTCTTTTTTATTTAGAAAATAGAATACACAATTTATAATAGTTTAAAATGTTTAATAATTAAATAACATTTATTAAACATTGATCTAACTCGTCAATTTATTATGTAAATGTTTCTTTAATTTATACTTAGCATCTAATTAAAAATTTTATATTAGTTGAATGATTAGTGATTGAAATATGTATAATTATATATTATATTAATTAGTTAATGTATATTTGTATTCAACCAGCACTCTTAACGTAATCCGGTTAAAAAAATCAACAAATTCCAAACAGTGAAAAGGTTCACAGTCTCAAAAACTTTTCGACTGGTCATAAAAATAGGCTAATGTAATCACATCTCATAATGAAATTGAGATCTGGAGTTGAAATTTCTCCTCCCTCCGATAAATATAAAATAAAAAAGATTTTGTGGCCGCTTATGCGATGCAAGAAAAAGGCGGGAAGGGGTCCATGATCCATTGCAGCCCACAAAAGCTTTCTGGCCCACCGATTGCCATAGTCAACAGCCCACGTCATCAGACAAACAGAACTGGTTAGACTAGTTAGGAGAGAACTGAATCCCACATCGTATATTTGTAACAGTAATACTTTCTTTATAACAAAACACGCAGCCGCTCCTTCTTGTCTCTTTGGAGACATCCGATAAAATTGGAACGATACAGAGAAGATTAGCATGGCCCCTGCGCAAGGATGACACGCACAAATCGAGAAATGGTCCAAATTTTTTTTCATATGTTTGTTTTTGCAGAGAGTTAATTCTTGAATTTTTGTTCTGTTACATAATTGTGCTCGGTCGGGTGTTACGAACTGGATTGGATTTTGCGTTAAAGCAGCTCACTTTTCTTGATATTATACTTTCTGTTCTAAATCATCCATGTTTTATGGTAACAAACCTTCTATGAAGAATGATTTCTCGCGGACTCTTCATGCAATTTTGTTTATATAGATGAATTTGCAGATTCTTAGGTATGTCGACTCCCAAAGCATCCTCCTGTAGGAATTATTTGAACCTTGTCCAATTCTCTGACTAAGATGGTGCGGCTCATGCTTATTATATCGCCGAAATCATCATCTTTCACATGTATAATGCAATTATAGAAAGCGTAGGTATGTTTCTGCGTTAACAGCAACAGAGAATAGAGTTGATTGTCGCTTGTTCTATTGCAAGAATTCACATTGTTGTCCAACTTTCGGACTAAGAAGTAGTACTTAAAGAGAAACTTGGTCCTCCCTCTGAGAAGATTTTATTATGCTCTCAACTTTCCAATTTTATAGCATGTGGTTGAGTGCTTGCTCTTCTGGTAGTCAGCCAAATATGAAATAAGTAATTTGAGCTTTTCAGCATTTGGCAGAGGTCATCTAGCATGACTTCTTAGACATTAGAAGATGCTTATAAGGTCCTAAGGATTGTCAAATTCGTCATGTTGAAATGTGCATATATAGAGGAAATAACACAAGCAGCTATCTCATTACAAAAGTGCACTATAGCAGACTTTTAGGCAGCAGACTTCATACCAGCAATTAGAAGAACCCCTTTTCTATATCATGTCCTTTTTCTTATAGGATGCTGTCTCTATGTGAATTTTATCCAAAACATAAGAATAGTTCTGGAAAATTGCTCCATAGTGTTAGTGTACAGGCTACAGCTTAAAAATAAAACAATCTGCCTGTAATTGTACACTTAGCACTAGAGCCCACTTACCTGCTGAATAGACTCAGATTGTCCGCAATTTGGCCCTTACACTGATTTCTAGCTCATTGATTAGTAACTCAGTTGAGGACAGTTAAGCTTGGCAGTCTCATTTATTATATATTTTCTGTATAGTGTCATTAATCACCCTAATTTCCTTTTCCTTTCTGTTGACATGGAGTGGAACTTCACTGTATGACTAGGGAGGCAATTAAAATCATAACACAGTTCATCTTTCTTAGTTTTATCATCTGATCAAGTATGTAGACTAACATTAGTGGAATTAGTAAAATTGCAGCTGCTGTTTTATGTGCACCTCTTTTTTTAGTTAGTAACTTCACTGTCAACTTTCTGTTGTTTCCATGCAGGAGAAAGAGAATTTTTAGTGAGTAAAATATCATCAAGAAAGGCTATTCAAGTTAAATTTCTACATAGGTGTGACAGATACTTGAAAATCCATCCCATCTTACCACAATTGACCAGCTGAGATAGATAACCTTATTCACAACGATGAACTTGGTAGGATGTGCCGTCATTTTCCAATAGCTGAGGTGTGTTTTCCAAGCTTCTCTACCTTGTGGTATTTATGTACAGTATGGCTGTTGGTTAGAGCAAAACTTAGATACGAATTCATTTTTTCATTGCATTCACATCAAGACACCTCGAGTATTTATATATAATATAGCAATACTTGAGGTTAACCATTTCAAGTTTACATAAAAAAAAATCGATAATTTCCTCATACGATTTTAGAACCATTGATAATCTATTTATATCATTAAAAATTATTTCTAGCATATACATGTTTTTTTTTTTTTTTAACAATATTTTGCTTTAATTCCAAAACTTACATCAACTTCACTCACTCTCAGTGTCTCCTTAAAATGACATATTAGATATTTGAGTAAATTCAGTAATTATATCTAGTGGTAGCATCAAAAAGCTGATGATGATCAACCAGATCCAGGCTTTCAGTTAATTGTTTTCTGGTGGGTTGTGCTCCTGTGGGACTTCAATTAAATCATGTTCCCTCATGATGCCCTTAACAAGATTAGATAGGTTTGTTGGGCTTGTTTTGAATCATGGTCCCTCATGATCTAGGACCTTGATACCCTTAACTAGATAAGATAGGCTTCTTGTTAGATAAATATGTCCTTGCTCTTTCAAATAAAGATGTAACATGATGGACCATGTTATCCTGTCAATTTCTGTCTATTTTCTTTTTCTTTGCTTCGTTTTTTTTTTTTTTTTTTTTCCCATCCCAATATATCATATTACCAAACCGCTATCTTTTATTTGTTGTCCCAAGGAGGGAACAAATGTCACAGCTTAAACTTCATGAACAGATTCTATAACCACAACTTGGAAATAAAACCGATCCCTTGTGCCACCTGGATTTGTTTATCATTATCTAAATTACTACATTTTAAAGGGCATGTTAAAAAATTGGTGTCTTTATTATGTTTGGAAACATTTTTTTAATATCCATGTCCATATGCTGCAACGAAAGACCTCAGTTGTAATCTTTTCTCTATTCAACCACACATTTAACATAGCTTGAGTGAAAGATTCAAAAGAAGAGGGCTGTGGGTCAACTCAATCATGAAAGACTAGGGCTCTAAGTAATGGTTGATTAACAGCAAGAAGATTGCCTTCATTTTAGATGTTGAATTGCATAAAGAGTTTCATTCGACATATATATATATATATATAAAATAAAAATAAATAAATAAAGAAGTTAAGTTAACGGTTTGGTATGGGTCTAAGAGTTTTTTTCAATTTTCAAAAGTGTAATCATGATTGAAGAATTTGACTCTCATGATACAAATTTTGTCCACAAATTCCAAGTCATAGTTTTTCAATTCTATGATATCATCCTTTACCCTTTCCCTGTTCATGCACAAACAACCATTATAGTGTTCTTGACTTCAATTCTTTGTCCCTTGCTTGATTTGGTTTCCATCTGGGTCTTTGTCTGTCCCATCCTCGATTTGCTTTGCCACCTCCAAATTTCAAAACAATTTTTATTTGCATTTAAAAGGGTACTCCTTAGAACCAAAATTTGATGCCTCCTTTCAAAATTTATGGTGCATTTAAATTTCCTTTGATATTCGATTCATTTTCCATTTCTCCTTTATTTGCTATCCGATTAAATTATAGTTATAAGTTGACATATGGAATTGACAATTGCAGCTGCTGCTGACAGTAGTAAAGCAATTGAACAAACAATAAAGTCCAACAAAAGGTAGAGTAATCTACAAGTATGTGATGGAGCATAAATTACATTGAAACCACCTTTTAACGGAAAAATAAATGAATCTTTTCGAATATTAAAATTTTTAACTCATACCTTCACAATTGTTGTGTGTGTGTGGTTCTGGTCACGTGTGACACACTAGTGGTGGCCTTGCCACACCTAACTGGAGCAACGTGGAGGAAAAAGAATAGATTAATTTGTAATTATATCATGTGAATGATTTAAAGATCGTTTATCCAATGCAATTAAATTTCTTTTGTGGTAAGCAATCAATGAAATTGGAATACATACCCACCAAATCTTGTTTTAAAGATCTTATACAGTCATTTATACAGTAATCATAACTACTCTTTTGATATTAAAAAAAAAAAAAGAAAAGAAAAACCACTCTTTTGATGAATGGGGCACCCCACTCAATGAAAGGACGATTATAATCTAGCCTAAGGACATAGAGAATGGGGTGATTAGAGGAATCTTAATTGACGATCCACGAACTTTAAAAATCTATTTTTGGAGATGGTTAGCATTTAACCTTCGGTATAACATACGTTTTAATGTTTTAATTTTATAATTTAAAATATTATTGTTAGACTTAAAAACAATCTTGTAAAGAATGAATTAAATTTTTAATATAATTTCTAACCGGAAAAGTAATTCTTAAATGTTTCTACAAATGTAAAGTAATGAATATATTTAAAAATAAATATAAAGTTATGAGAAATTAAAGAGTTGGGTTAGAGAGATTTAGATTTGAGAAGTGTTCGGTCTCAAAGTGTATGTACTTCCGCTCTCAAGTTTTGTCAAGGATTAAGCTTTCCACCGCCTCTAAATGGACTTTCAGTGCCAATCAAATTGTTTATATCAATATGGATCTCTTGCCACTATCATTAAAGTGATACCTTGCACATAGTTTACAATGATATCCCACGCTTAATTACAAAGACATGGTTGACACATACAAAAAATTAAATCTTATCACGACAGTGGATATAATAGTAAATGCTCAAACTTTTTGAGATTCGAAGGTTGTGATATAAGCTAAGTATGTAGATGAAAAATTAAATGATCTTTAAAAAGTTGATAATCATGACTGTTTTTGTAAATTTGAAGATTGAATCTATTAAAAAAATTGCAAAACTAGTTGTTTTATAGCATACTGAAACTAGTCTAAACAAGTTTAAAATTTCATGTTAGTCCCTTGGATTATGGCCGGTAGTTTAGGCAAAAGATGAATTAGGAATTTGAGGCAGTAACAGTTGGAAGTTTACCTCGCTTCTGCAACATTTTTAAAGGTAAGAGTGTACAATGTTGGTTTCGTTCGAGTTAAAGCTCAATATCAAATCAAATCCATATTTATTGAGTTGGTTGTATTCCAATCCAAACAAAACCGTTATGGTAATGTAAATCAAACCAAACCAATTTAACACAAATTGAGTTGGTTGAGTAGTTTTTTGGTCTAAGTTTAAAAATAAACATTTTTGTTATATTATATTTTACAGTGACAACATTTATGTATTATATTATAATTTAAACTAGTAACATATTATCAGTTCATAAATACAAATGAAAGCCAAATAGCCAAATGAATTGAAATCTTTAAAAATAAATATTAATACATGTCCATTTCATTTCAATTTACTAACTTACAATGTAATATTCTTTATTACAACTTATTATTCTTATAATCTCTTCATTTAAAAATGAAAAGAACACATGCATTCAAAATCAGATATTGACAAATAATTCTTAAATTCAATTTTTATTTTCAAATTGTTAGTTTGATGTACAGATAATAAACAACAAATACACACACACACACACACATATATATATATATATATATATAAATTGGCCTTCGAACAATTGAACAAATTGATTGATTGAAAGCAAGTTAAAATTATGCACACAAACACAATAGAATCATAAATGAATAATAAATAATTAAAATGTTAAGAATAAAAATAATTAATTATAGTATATCAATTATGTAATTTATTTTATTTTCTTTGCAATTGGTTTGGTTTGATCTATATATGATTTAAAATTTTTCAAGTCCAAGCCAAACCATAAAGTAATTAGGTTGTTAATTTGTAATCCTAATCTAATCCAAACTTACTTTTCAAACCAAACAACTTAGCAACATTAGAATAATTTGATTTGATTAATGGGTTTGACGAGTTATTTATACAACCCTATAAAAGGTCCTAAGATAAGTATTGGATTGGACATTAATTAAATTTTTAAAAAATAAATCAGTCAATATGAAATTAAGAAGCGTCACTCTGTCTTGCATGCATGACTTGATTTCGTTATAATTGTTAAATAGTCTTACATTAGTTTAAAAAGTAAGTTTGTATGAATTTATAAGGTAAGGGTAAACCTCCCCTCATGAATTAGTTTTTGTGATGAAATTATATCCAAAAACTTTTTCTGATATGATATTAGAGATTTGAATTGGGCCCGAACTGAGTTGTATGAGTACAAGTACTACTAAGTGGGCACACTACGCAGGAAGGAATGTGTTAGATAATCCTATATTGGTTGGAGAAGTGTGTTTGTATTGGTTTCCTCCACTCATGAACTAGTTTTTGTGGTTGAGTTAGACTCAAAACCTTTTTTCTGATAATAATAAGTGCAAAATCTTAATATGATGGCTATAATGCAAACTATTTGAAACTTTACTACATTACATTCAAATCAAATATTATTAAAACTCACCTAAATAATATTGTATATAAATTGTAATTAACATATTATCCATCGTTTATTGACTCATGATCTATACATCAGAGTGAGACTTCATCACATTATTTATATATAAATTTGACCAATCTATATATATATATAAAGTTCGAATGGTCAATATTTTGTTTATGGAAATCTTCAGGGGTGCCCAAATAAAGGCTTATAGCTAGGAGTACATCTATGCAACAATACAAATAATTAAAATCATAAAGAACGTATAATCAAATCAAAGCACGATTGACTGCTTAAAAAGTGGCAAAAAGAAAAAGTAAAATAAGGTTGCTCAATCAATTTAGGTTAATTGGATTATTGACCCACAAATGGTCGCAACAAAACTAGGCCCACCTTTCTCCACAAAGTCCTGCTACTGTCCTTTTCTGCACATAAAATGATAAAAATTAAATTTTAATTAAAACATTATTTACTATTTCACCAAAGAATAACATTATTAAATTTTTTTGAATTTTTATGGACCGTTACCATGAGAACCAGAAACCTAGGGAGTCAAGTCTTAAAAAATTATAAATTATTGCTCATTTTTTTAATACTAATTATGTAGTAAGATTATGTAATTATATGGACCACGAGAAGAAGATTAAAGTTAATAAGAATAATAATAATAACTAATCAGATGAATTTAGTGGAGAAGATGGTAGCAATGATTCCGTTCGTTGTTTGTGACAGCTATGTTTTAACTGAAACTCTATTTAATTATTATTAAAAAATCATTTTATAATTTATATCTAAAAAAAAACACATCATTTTAAGAGAGATGATTTGCATGCAAATTGGACCACTCCCACCCACGTTAAGCTATGAGTAGTGTCGTCGCAGACGATCCCAGCTGCTCCCTCCTTTGTTTAATCCCCTCACGTGCCACTGTCTGTATATGCACGTGGCTTGGGTAATTATTACATCTGACCATCCACGTGTCGTCGGCTTGATTTTTATAGTTGATTTATTTATTTATTTTAATTGCGAAAGAGATCGTCCAATTAAAACGATTACTCGGACAACGACCATTCAACACTTAAAGCAAACTTACGTGTATTCTTGACTTTATAATTAAATTTTTAATGATATTATCATCCAAGTAGGGCCCAAAACAATTACCTAAATTTGTAAGAAATTCAATGGCAATGAATTATTCAATCAGACACCAGTGCTTTATTGAGTAACAGTACCCAACGACATATTTAATGGATTGAGTTACACATTAAAAATTGAAAAGATAAATAAATAAAAAGTTTGTATTTGTTTTTTTCAAGTAGAAAAAAATATTAACGCATTGAAAGTGTAAACATAATTTTTTTTATTCTTAATGTATATTATTTAAAAATTAACACTAAAAGTATTGCAAAAAATAAAAATAAAAATAACATTAAAAGTACTACGAAGAATGGAGTAACTAATTTATATAGAAGTATGAATTATTATTCTCACAACATATAAAAAAAAGTTTCTAAACACTTATAAATATAAGTTTTTATAAATAATTTTGACATTCAAACCCTCTTGTCGATAAGGAAGAAGCTATATATATTACACACTCATTTAACAAAAAGTTGATACACTATTCATTTAATATGATTTGTTTGTTTATATCAAAGAGCATATAATAAATATTATAAAAATAAATAAGTAATTTATTTTTATGAGTTTGGTTATTTTATCAATTCGATAATCTTATCCATCAATTACATTTTTAAAATTGATTGTAAGAATAGTAACTCAACTAAGATGGTGTCAATATCCTTTATTTATTTGTCTACTTTGACATATAGTTTTGTAATAAAAGTACATACAATTCATTTTATTTTGAAATAATAAAATATAAAAAAATTCAATTTTTAATATACAATGTTGTAGGTTATTTTTCAACAAAAAACTAAATAATTTAATGATTTGAAAAAATAAAAAAGGGAAGAGGATACACCAGTGACGTCACGTGAGCAGAAAGGTGACATGTCAGAACTCAGAAGTACGGACATTGACCCATAAGATTCCATCCGATGAATCATTAAGAAGAGAGTAGTTGAAGTTGGACCACGTGACAGGAATATAGTCAGTCGGCTGGACATGGGACTGCCCCGCCCTGGTTTTAACTTGACGTTAAACTTTTGATGTTGCCAATGAAGAATTTGCTGTTTTTTTTTTTTTGAAACAGTAGAATTTGCTGTTATCAAGGTGAACGGCGACATAAAGTCACACCCAACGGAGTCGCTGCATACACCAAATATGTACCGCTGATTTTATACGGTGCGCTGCCGACACTGAAGGGTCCTCTAAGTCCATTACATCTATACCGTACGTTGTCGTTTTCCAGCAGCGGGACCGGCTGGAGTAAATGTTTTGACGGTTTTGATACGCGCCTCTGATTGGAGTATATATCCATTGCCCACGTGAGGGACCTTGTATTATAATTCCAAATGAACTGAAATATAATTATATTCGCAGCAATGGACCTACTGTACGTCTGGAACAGATAAAGCACCATGATTGTGACACGTGCGTAGCACCCTGACCCTACGGGTATTATGTAATAAATCCGAAGTTGACCGTTTTGTCCATTTAACACTAATATTCCTACGTATTTCTATTTTTCCTTGCAGTCCACAAATCATAAAAATAGACAAAAATAAATAATTACTTATATATATATAATTACAAATTACTTTGGCACCAATACTTTAATGTTTTAATAAGAACTATCGAAATTAAATATTATATGTATAATTAAATAATATATCAAAATAAAATATTTTCTGTATGATTTGAAAATTTTTATAAAGAAAAAACTCTCCACGTATGTTATATAAATACATATTATGAAACTCGAATTCTAATCATAAATATAAAATGGGAGTATAAGAGTATTTTCAATATTTTCATAAATTGTGTTTTGAAAAAAATTGTCATGTCAACAATGTGAAGGGATTTGTCTCCTACATGACATAAATATAATTTGATAGACGATAAAATTGAAAAATTATTCTTCAATGCTTTCATGTATTTCCATTTAATGACTCTATGTATTTCCATTCAATATATTTATATATTGATAATTGGAATCAGTCTAAGATATAAATGAAATGTTATTGTGTGGTTCGACGATCAACTTTAAAAAATGAGATAAAACTTATATGTTTATGTATATTATATGTTAATGATACTGTAGACTTAATTTTTTTATAATATGCCTTGTAAATTAGTAATAACATGAAAGATTCGTAATTTTTTTACAATCCTTTAATTAGTATATTATTTTGCGTAGTTTTTCTTTTGTAGTCCGGGAAAGTCAGTGTAATTACACATTATAAATTTAATACAAAATTTTCTTGTACAAACATAATCTTCTCCTGCTTACTTCTTAGTGTTCTGGAATATGAAACTCAGACAAGAGTGACGGCTTAAGAATTAGAAATGACTCGAAGGCTTTACTTTCGGACATTGAAAAAAAAAAATAAAATGCCAAGTCATTTGACTTCCCGACAAGAAAGTTGTCACAAAAATTTAGAAGTGATAGAAAAGTACCATATTTTTGTTTTTGTTGCTGTCAGATCTTAGTCAACAAAAAGGCGTGGGGATATAAATTAAGCTCCGACTGGATTTGCATCTTCCTTCAAAATTTTGGAGTTTCTTCTATAAAGGAATGTTGTTTGGTAATGGGTTTTCTATGTTGTAATGATGGTTTGAATTTTGTATCTCCTCGGATTTTGTCATTTTACCAAGTGGAAAGGAAAATAAACAGTGTGGGGTTTGTTTTTTAACTACTATATTTGCGTAGCACTAATTCGAATTTAAACTGATTTTGTTCTAGTTTTTGTAAAAGTAAAACGCTAAGAAATTTATTAAGATTAGTTTTATGCCTGTACATCCCTCTTAGGAATGTTAATGGGGTAGGTTCCAACCCGACCCCAAAAAGATTATTTGTCCCAAAACTTGCTTCGAACCTGAAAATTGAAGACTGAAGCTTAGACGGGAGAAGTAAAACTGTGTCCACCCTGCCCCCACCCCCTCCCCGCCAATAGTCCGCCTCCACCATTAAATATTTTATTTTTTTCAATATAAATAGCAAAATTTTTGTATATTCAATAGTTTATTTATTTATTTATTACATATCATCTCTTAGTAAGAATAATTGAACACCAACCTAGATTCTAGGAGATTAAGGATTCAAATCTCACCTTTATTGAAGGTGATTAAAAAACTTCGTGAAAATAATTAATAAAAAATAATGATAAAAGTAAATTTTGATTTATTTATAATGAGAACTATGAATAAGTATTTACTAAATATGTATTTGATTTATAAAAATAAAATATCTTTTAATTTAATGCTTTACAAGCTTAATCCTCTCAATAAAACAAAAAAAAAAAAAAAGATTATATAATTCTTTCCTTTCAAAAATTTAACTTTTCATAGGATCAAACAAAACTTTTCAATCATTTTTGAGTTAGTTTGTTATTAATTTTCTTAAAATCTTGTTTCAGGAAATTAGCACCATGCACATTTTCCTCTGTAAAGCAAAAGAGCAATTTAACAATTTTTTTTTTTTATTGTTTTTAAAACTACTATCAAATAGGTCAAATATTTGTTGTGATCTATCATTATTTGTGTAGTTAAAATATTTAATTAAGGAAAAATTACTTCCATAATAAAATGATAAATTTTTCCATACATTTTTGTAAAATGTAATGGTGGCATTATTTACTGAAGTAGCATACGGCAGACTTATTCTTAAAAAAAAAAATGTAACTTGTCATCTACTTTCTACAATTCTCAATGAAATTATGGGTACGTATCCTTCTACTTAGGCGGTAAGATATTATATAGTTAGTTATTGAAAAGTTGGTATTGAATTTCACTAGTATTTTGTAATTTTGATTTACATTGCAAGTAAAAGAATATAAATCATAGTTGTGATATTTTTGCATTAAATTGCAGTGGTACTAGGTAAACTTGACTTGCATTGCCAGTAATTCAAATAATATAAATAATTGTTCTGATAAATATTCCATTAATGCTAACATAAAATTGTTTCGTGCTATACACAAACAGTGGTTCTCTCCTAAAAAATTTCTTACATTAATACATAATAGTAGGAATGACATTATTGAAATATAATTAATTTTGATGAATTTTAATATGGTTTCTTTTCTAATGGATGATAAGTTAAGTGAAATACACATATGAAATATATATATATATATATATATGTCAATGTTTTAAGCTCCAAAATAATTTATTTTTCATTTTTCCTATATTCCACCTTCTTTTTTTTTTTTTAAAAAAAAAGGGAAAAATAGTTTTAGTGCTTGAAATGTTTTCAATTTATTTTTTCAAGTATATTCCATTAAGCTTACCATCAACAAAAGCAATCACATCAAAATTTATTAAAATTAATTAAATTTTATCCGGTTCTTATGCATGTTAATATAAAAGATCCCTATAGGAGAACCAATATGGTAATAATAATTCACATCCCGTCACAACATTGATAATTATGCACCTCTCTATTCACCCATCGATAGGGGTTCAAGTCTCATCAAATACATTCTTCAATTTTTGTGTGAGTAGTTTTTTAACTTTATTGTGGGAATAATTATATTTTATTATAAGGGTAGATATTTAGACCATAAAAGTAGTGATTAATTTCGAAATATCCTCGACAAACCTCTAATCTAATCAATGTCAACTCTTAAAATAATAGTGATAATAACAATGTTAACTGTACAAGGCTGGTCAAACTCCTAAGCGGATGGCGCCCCACCCACCTTTGCTTATTTCAAGCAGATGGTTGGATTCGAATGTCATTATCTAAAAGTGTGAACAATCTTCTATAAAGTTATAATAGTATGTGAATAGTTATCTTACTTGGTGTGGGTCGCTCTGTCTCACTTATTAGAAACAGATATTTGGACTATATCTTAAGACCCATATTAGGAGATTCCGGTAATTGTAAAATGTATTTATAATATAAATAATAATAATAATAATACACGAGGCTGGTCAATATACACCTGCGTCTATGGATATGCATGGGCGTAAAATGTGTTACACACTGATGCAAATCTAAATGTATAAGTCGATATGAAGTGGTATTATAAAAAATTTCAAGACCAATACTAATGAGAGAAAAATCATATATATATATAATGTTATACATATATATATTATGTTTTCTCAAAATATATATACATATATTAATTATGTTATATTATTCAAATGGTATGACATACTAATTTATAACAATTAATTTGTAAAACTTATATTGATTACAAGATGAAGTATTGTGAATGTGATAGTTATAAATCAGTTTGACACATGATTTAATCAATAAATTTGGATGAATTTTTGGTATTGTAGTTGAGAGACTTTATCTTGATAACAGAAAGAAATAACTTTGGGGGCATAATTGAAGAAATGTACCCTAGGATGATTCATAATGACGAAGTTAGGACCACAAGAGTTTACGCATACAAATATAATGACATAAGGCCATATATACAGAGCAGGTTGGTGTTTGGTGAAAAAAAGAGAAAAAAGAAAAACAGTGCAATAAAGAAGGAAGACTTTTTGGCAGCATTCCAAACAGAAATTTGTTTTCTCAAAACAAAACCATAAAGTAGTGGTATTAAAGTAAACCGTATCTTTCTTTCCAAAAGTAATGTATTTTCTTTGTAACCCCAGGAATATCAACTCTTTCACAAAAGTTTGTGGTGGTCCATTAAACATCTTGTTGATAGACTGAAACGTTTCTATTTCTTGTTTTCAGAAACATGCGTTTTAAAGAATGAGAACATAAAAGTAATCATGAAAAAAAAAAAAATTATGTGATGATATATAATATTTTCTTAAACAAAATATGACTGTCATCGAATATAATGGTGTTTTAGAAGTATATACAGGTTTCTCAATATAGATATAAGCATGAAATTGAATATATATTTTATAGTAATAATATCATTCTCGTACCTCCGATCATAGTTTAAATAATTAGTATATATATTTTTTAATATCTGTGATATCGGTTCAGATCCTGCAATATGTGTTTACTAACATATACAAAGAGTTTATACCCTTATTATAATAAAAGATTTTAGTCAATGTGAAAATTAAATAAATTTTCAAATCACACATACTATTTGTTTTGAAATGGTTATACTTTTTTATAGATTAGTCCTCTTATTTTCAAGGATAAAGTAGAATTAGTGTTAATGTAAACAAAAAATGTTTAATAAATATTTCATCTATAGTATCATTTTATACCTTTAAGAATCAATAAAAAAATAACATTTAATATATATCAATAGCAGTGTTCGAAAACTCGCTACTCGCTACTCGACCGGCGAGGCAGCGAGCAGCGAGTACTCGGCAACTCGGAGAGTACTCGGCGAGTACTCGGTTTGACCATCGGTCAACGGTCAAACCGTTGACCAATGGTCAAACCAGGTCAACCCTATAAAATAAAAGTGATAAAGGATTAAATTGAGTATAAGTTTTAATATTTGTGGTCAAAATAGAATTGAGTTAAAAGTTAAGGGAGAGACCGATATTTTCTCGGGACGTGACCGTCATTTTCAAAATTGATTGGGGAGGAAAATAGAAGCCAAAAACTTGTTTTGACTCACAAAATTGATATTGACTATTGAGTCGGTCGCCGAGAAGAAGAAAGAAGAAGAGAAGAAAAGAAAGAAGAAGAAGAAGAGAAGAAGAAGAAGAACCTGCCGACCAGCCACCACCGACCGAAGATGATGACAGACGGCGACCTTGGCTGTGACGGCGACGGCGACGGCGACGAACAAGGCAGCGACGAGCAGCGCGAGCGACGGCAGCGACGAGCAGCGACAGCAGCGCGAGCGACGAGCGGCGACGGCAGCGACAGCAGCGCGAGCGACGAGCGGCGACAGCAGCGCGAGCGACGAGCAGCGACAGCAGCGCGAGCGACGAGCGGCGACAGCAGCGCGAGCGACGAGCAGCGACAGCAACGCGAGCGACGAGCGGCGACAGCAGCGCGAGCGACGAGCGGCGACAGCAGCGCGAGCGACGAGCGGCGACAGCAGCGCGAGCGACGAGCAGCGCGAGCGACGACGGCAGCGACGGCAGTGACGGAGCGACGAAGCAGAACGGCAGAACAGAAGAGGACTGAGGCAGAATAAAGAGAAGAACTGCCGAGTTGGAACAGCGCCGAGTTGAACCGAGTTGCGCCGAGTTGGGCCGAGTTGCGCCGAGTTGGGCCGAGTTAAGGCCGAGTTGGGCCGATTTTTGACCCGGGCCGATTTGTGCTGCCGATCCGGCGATTCTCGGATCGGCAGCAGGCCGAGCGACGAGTCCTCGGCGAGAACTCGGCCAACTCGGCCGAGTTTTTATTCCATGATCAATAGTAATATAAACACAAATTTACATAATTTGTTTTTTAGTCCCACTTAATATATAGACATTCAAACTAAAGTTATTATCAAGCTAAATAAATGTTCTTTATTACTAAATTATATCGAGTACTAACACAAATTTACTTAATTGTGACTCAAACTTTACTACAATTTACAGGGTGAATGCAAATACCTTCATGAGGTAATTTTATAATCATATGAAAAAGGAAAAAGATTTTGTTGTGAATCAAAAACTTTCGTCCCTATCTGAATACATTACCTATTAGAATTGTTTTACCTTATTCTACAATCGTTGTTATACATATATACAATAACCAAACTTTATTAAAAGAAAACCACAACTAAAGCTGGCATCAGGACAAATACAAGACACGTTGACAGACTGCCAACTAAAGTCCTCACCCGAGAACAAGAGCAATAAAATTAAATTGTGTGTCAATCGGTTCTTTTTTCAGGAATGACTTACCATTTATAAATACCAATTTTCCTGCATAAAACTTTAATGATATCTACAATAAAACTAACTTCCTCATGATAATTATTACAATAGTTATAAGATTTTCTCAAACTTGATAGAGTTTTTTTTTTCCCTTTCTTCCTAAGAAAAATTTTCTTCCTAATTTATAAACCAATATGTTTGAAACTATTACTCTCAAGGCTTTAATCAACGTGGTGGTAACTGATTGAGCGTTAAAAAGCCTGAATTTATTGTATTTGGGCAAAGTCATCATGACTAAAAACGTGAGTCATCATATTATATTGGATTCATAGTACTTACATATCATCAAAATATGGAGACATTAGGTTAATTCTTAGTATATATTAAATGCTTGATAGAGCAATTTTCGCAAATTCTAAATTTTGTACTATCAACATCACTTGATTGCCATAAAAAAACAACAACAATAGTAATAAGAAAAATCATTTGATTTTTTTTTTTTTTTTTGTCTTTGTATTGTCGTTGTCGCTTAAATGTGTAGATCTTATTTATTCTAGTTCTAGGCAGACATTTGAATTCTTCACCTTTTCTGTTATCCTAGATTATCAATTTTTAAATTAAAATCAAGCCATTAAAATTGACTGTGAAACAAATGCCAATATAGGAGGGTGGAGGATTCAAATTGCACATTAAATGTATAATGTACCTGAACTCGGATTACATATACATATGATTTGCAAGGGATCATACGCATCGAATTATTACTATTATTATATATGGGTGAGATTCAATCAAACAGAAATACAAAGTCTGGCTGATTTCATTGTAATCTAATTATAGTGGTTAAGGGTTTTGCAATATTTAAACTATATATATTTCGAAAATCTATTTTGAGAACAATAAATAATTTAATTCTCATATTAGGAGGAGATATTTACTGGTACACTATGAAGAGTTTATGGGGAGAATATTCTTCATATATATATATCGATGTATAATGAAAGTTAAGCGACTCAAGCCCCTATCACTGGCATAAATCTCTCTAACTAATTTAGATTAAAATATTTTTATGTTATTTGAGAAATGCAAAACACCTTATAATTTTAAAGTTTTGTTAAAATTCTCTTGGTTATGTAGCTAAAATCACAAGAGTTTTCATCTAAATTTGAAATTAATTAAATCTTAAAAAAAAAAAATCAAATTCATATGATTTAATAATATTAAGTGGGAAATAGAGTTGTTCACATAATTTTTGTTTTCACAATTCAAAGGATAGGAAGAAATAATGAGGTGCATTAAAAGAGGGAAAGATTCTTGTATAAAGAGAGCGTCGTCCTATACTAATCATTATATTTCTTTTTCTCTCTAACCCAAAAAAAATGAAAAGAAAAAAAATGAGTGGAGTGAAGCATACAATACAGTGTAAAAAGCTTAAACAAGAGAGAGAAAGAAAGAAAATAAAGAGCTTAGTTGGTGAGCAGTCGTTGTTTATGAATTGTGAGCCTTGCCGACAACAATTTCTGTCTCTCCACTAACCCCGTAATTAGATGACCAAATATAATTATACTATACTTTTATTACTCACCTCAAAAAAGTTAAAAAAGACTACTCCATTTTTCACTTTTTTACTGTTGATAGAAGTGGGTGGGTGAATCTCAAATCCATCAATACAAAGTGTAAAGTTTCCAAGTTTGCTTTAAGTGATTCTGTACACTTATTTAAGTTGGCCATAAAAAGATGCAATATTTTACACTGATTTATTTCCATAATTGGACTGCTTCAAGTGTATTGTTTTGATGACCAGCCATTTCCATATGGCTTCCTATAGTCTTTTTGCCTTTAAAATATAACTAGTACTCTGTCTCACTTATTCTTGTGTAATCCTTTCCAGCTTTATCTGATGAATGAGTAAAAATTGATGAAGAATTGATGAAAAACATGTAAGGAATGGATGGTGTGTCTATTAAGTCGCACAATTACCTATTGAAAATCAATTACTTCTAAGTTTTTAGCCAAGCGAGAGTCAGAATAGAGAGGGAAAAGGTTTTGCATTATATCAAGCTAGGGGGTGTGTGGGACTGTGGACAAAATCAACATGTGTATACATATATGTTTCCCATTGCATTGGAGGGCACTAATTTGGAGCATACATAGAGTAGCAAGCTTAAAGTAAAATAAAGGTTGTCGTCTGATTTCATAACTGAAAATGGTATCATAAATACTATTAACAATTACCTAGCACCTACCATGCACAAATTCATGATACAATTGACACTCATTAACATCTCATTCAATTTTTTACTGTGACAATCTGACATAACCAATAATAAAAGTCTTTGATAAATATCTTATATGCTACCATGGAATTTTAGAGAATATAGTTGACAAAACCTTGATATAAGTCTATCAATGAAAGTAATAAAATTTAGCATAATACTAGACAATTAAAACCAAAAAACAAAAGTGTAATCTACAATCCCATTTTAGATGATTAATTATTTATAATTATCAAATAAATTATGATATAATCATATAGTGGTATAATAAATGATATTTGACATTTCAACTGAACTACTACGTCTTTTAAATTTTAAAAATTGAATTTTTTTTTAATTAGAATTGTTAGTTTAAAAATTCACTTAAAGTTAAATTAAATTTTCAAAGTAACGAACCCTACTACATCTATAGTTAGGTTAAGTCAACAGAAATTCAAAGGAAACAAGTCCCACAACTAAAAAAGCGATGCATATCCAATGTTTCAGCCCTCTAGTGTCAAACAGCTAATATACAGAGCTATTTTAAGTGAATAAATTCTTATTGGTAGAGGCCACAGTCCACAGAGGTGATTCAAAACAAACTGACACATACATACACACATATATTTTAACAGTTGTATGAATAACAAATTAATAGGGATTTTTATTAATATTCTGGAACATACACATTACAACAAAGCTTCATATAAACAATAAGTGTATAAACATAAACAAATGTATTGAAAGTTACATAAACATAGATTGAATTTTGTAGAACTCCAGCAGTTTATGCATGGTGCTTGAAGAATATATAAATTAAAAAAAAAAAAAAAAAAAAAAAAGAAACCCAAGTTGAAATTTGTTGCAGGATCACTCTCAAGCATCTAGTGTGGTGCTTGAAGCCGACAAGAGTTCCTTTGCTTTGGGGACCTCTCGAGAGCTTTCTCACAATCATGGGGGGCATAACCCAATGACTCTGCATGAACGTCACGAGGCTTTGGAATGTTTAAAAGAGAAGTTACCACAAAGATGATTTGATGGCAAAAAAACTTTGATAATATCTCAACCAAAGCTTTGACAAAGACTTCCACTTCCTTCATGGTGGGCCACCACTCCTCAATTACACCAAAATTCATTTTTTTAAACTTAAAAAAAGAAGAAGAAAACTAAAATTAAAACTATAAAATAAGATAAAACCACCACCAGCTATCCATCAAGAAAGATACAGTTTAGAAGTGCTTTTCTCAGCTAGACATAAATTTTTTTTTTTTAGGTCTCAGGTCCTTCCAGGGTTGTTGACCCAAAATAGCTATCCAAACATTGTCTTGACATCCACCTCCACCCAATTGGCTCGTTCGATCAACCTCCTCTCCGCCTGGCCTCTTGCAATAGGACACCTCATCGTCGTGGAAATTGATCAAGTCCCCTCTCCTCGGATCCTTTTTGCAAAGCTTCTCTTTAATCATGCTCCAACAATACTTAACAACTAACCATGTTATGGTGGCCTCTCCATTCCAACTATTTCGTTGTCGTATCCTTCTGTCATCAAAAAGATTAAATAGAATAATTATCTTCAGCTAGTTCCTCTTCAACTCAACTAACAATAATTGATTTTATCCTTTAATCATATGATCAAACATATTCTATATATATATATATATTTACGCGGAAATTTAATTAATACTCTAGAGATGTCAAACATATATATTAAACTTCTGTAATAAACTATATATATAACCTTGTCAATTTATAGACCATTCGAAATTATAAATAAATGAAACATGATTAAGGTTAATTTGAATCTCATTTAGGTGACACAACAATTTATAAAAAAAATTAAAAAAAAAAAAAAAAAAAAACACGAAAGCAAATAAGTCGGACAGACATGGGACAAAAAGTTTCAACAAATTTTCAATTTTACTAAGAGCAGATACAGTGAAGTTCATAAAAATTACCAGTTCTAGTAAGAAGGAGAAACCATATTTGGAAACTATATCTAACTTTCGCAGTTGATTTCCTCTACATAAAGGACCACAAATTCTAGTACAAAAGGAAAAATCTAGCAGACATGGTTCTCTCATGTATAAGCAGATGCACAAGAAAGAGATGCAGATTTGGGGATTAAATGGAAATTTAAATTTGAGATTAAATTTCTTAGAAATCTACAGATAAATTTCTTGCAAGCTTATTAGCATAGCAGTTAAATTATAGCACAAATTAATTATGAATGGAAATTAAGAATCTTCGAACTAGATGGGAAGTTCTGGGAAGAAGAATAGTGCATAGAAGCTAAAAGAGTAGTAAAGACATTAAACTGACAGATTATGCAGACAAAGGGAGTTGTTAATGTTGAATTACATTAGAAGGCAATGTGATATAATCTAAAAGAAAAACCCAAAGGAGAAATGATAAAACTTTCCCCTTCATAAATACTATTATTTATCCAAATTACTTGAGAAAGAAAAGATTTTACAATGTTCTTCCTGTTGTGTAAATTCTGTTTAATGCAGCAATTTCTATCTTAATTACAAACAAGAAGATATATATTTTCCTTTCTGCAAAAAACCCGGAAGCTCCAAAACAATGCTAGGATGAAAGATGGGTAATTGCTCGAGGCATGGCCAGGAGCAAGTGACAGGAATACAAAATTTCAATTCCCTATCCATGTGTCCCTCTTTCTCCCATCAGACTGGCCCAAAATCTTCTGAAGAGTAAGTAAACGAGTACAAAATGAAGAAGAGAAAAAAAAAAAAATAGTGAAAAGAATTCAATAAATCCTACAAATTTAAAAATTTCTAAATGAAAGTGAGGGTGAAGAAAAAAAATGTTACACTGAGGATGTATCAACAAGAACCTCATTTAGCACATCATCCTCACCATTTGCCAAGGCAAAAAGGTCCGCATCCTTGTCTTCATCGGTGGAGAAGTCGCGTCTCTCGAGCTTGGAATGAGCAGCAATGAATATCAACTTCTGAGCCCTTTCCATGCCCACTCTGGATTGTCCATAAGCACAAACCCATCTCAACAGAGACCAACTGCATTTGAAACCACATGAAGTTGCATGAAGAAAAATAAGCCTGACTGCTACTTTGCCTAGGGACTTAAACTCAGTAAGATACGTTTCCCAGACAAGCCTACTACTTTGTGGATTGGCAATTCTCATCTTTCCAGTGATGGGGTCCTTTTCTCTCATTTGGACGGCTCGAGCATAGACGGGATCGAGGCCTTCGGTTCTCCATTTCATGAGTTCCATAAGTGCAATATGAGCCTCCTCCCTAGAAACAAGCCTAGTTATTAGCTTGTCCACATCTTTCTCTTGCTCAGGTGTCAAGCATTTGAAAGGTGGGAGGTACTTGCCACTAGTATCCCTAATCAAATAAAGGGGATCAAGTATGAAAGCAGCTGCCCAAGCCGGGTGATAATTTTTCTTGAAACGCTTTTCAATCACTTTCTCAACTGGTCCTTCCACAATGTGGAATTTTGAACACCAATCTTTCACTTTAGCTCGAAGCTCATCCCAAAGTGGGAGGCATTGCCCAACAAGTGGCCTTTCTGTCTCAATTTCTTGAGCCATTTCTTTGATCAATTTAACCAAAGAGTGAACAGCCTCCAACTCATTCCAGAACCCCACTTCACCTATCAACTCCGCCACTTCTCTGCCAACTGGATCCTCCATGGACACCATCTTAAACGACTCGTCTAATAAAACTAACTGAAGTGCACGAGCTGAGTTCAATATATCCTCTATCATAGTATATAAAGGTCCAAAATTATTCAACTTGTCATAATCTTTCAAAGGCACCCTCAACAGCCCACTATGCCCATACTCTTGCAACTGATACTTATTAAAGCTACTTCGTATTTGAGTCGTGTTATTCACGAAATTGGCCAACTTGAAGCAATTAACAGCAACAGTCCCGAACAAAGGCAGCTCCTTGCTCAAGTCTTTGATCAAACTAGTGAACCCTTGAAACTGACAAGAAAGATTAACCATCCAATGATTCTGATTTTCCAAATTCCGTAGTGCTTTGGCCTTGAACTTGTCCGCAACTATCCCTACACATTGTTGCACAGCATTCCCACAAATGCCAGTTATTGTCTCCCACAATACCTCCTCCGCATACTTTGACGGCACAGACCCACTTACAAACACTGCCCTCCTATACAAACTAGTACCATTTGGCAAATTCACCATCAAATTCACCAAATTCTCTTCACCATAACCCTTCACTTTCCAACCATCCGATGATATTTGATAAAACATAGCATCTCTTATCTTCTCCTCCGACTCAGCTTTCACTTCGTCGAACCTCACATCCAATCTTGAACCAATGAACTCTCTTCTCGACAACCCCGGCAACCCCACCTGATTTAGAAAAGCTCGAAACTTTGGATGCTCTAGACTTGAAAACGACACAGACCCACTAGACTCATAAACCCAATCAGCTAGAAAATCAAGAGCACTATCTATCTGGTTCTTGCTTAAAGTTGGTCCAGGAGACGTCTTCGGACTCTTCAACCTCTTAACACTGTCTTCCAACATGGCAAGAGCTCCCAAGTCCTCTTTTCCTCCAGACAACACCAAATGCTGCTGCGTCATGTACGACCCCGAAACATTCGCTGTAACAACCGTACTTGCCACTTCTTGAAACCTCGACGGATCCACTATGGCAAGTGGCGTCGCTTGAAAAGACGACGAGGAGGAGCCGACAGCAACACCAACACCAACGCCCGTTTTACTAGCTATGTCCACAGCCGAAGAGGAGCTACTACGTTTGCGGTTATGAGCGGACGATGAAGCCAGGAGGGGTGATGGGGAGATAGACGAAATGGGTTTGGCCAGAGAATTAAAGTTGGGACACGTGCCGCGTTTAAGATGCTCGGAGGCGGTGCGAGACGGGTTTGAAGCTGAGAAAACGGCGTCGCATAAAGAGCACCTGAGCTTGACTGCTTTGGGGAGACCAGTGTCCGTGTTGTGAATCAACAGGGGTTCAAGGTGAGCCCAGTACCAGGCTCCTTTCCCTTTTATAGCTTTTGTTCGAACCATCACCAGCCCCTCGTATCTCTTGTGGACTGCCTTTGCTGTCAGCTCATCCGACGACACCGACTCCACTCCCGCTGTTTGTGCGCTATTGGTGCTTGCCATTGTTGACTCCTCTACTAACTCTCTCTCCTCTTCACTTCCCTTCTCTTTCACTTCTTGTTTTTTCAAATACTTGAAGCTCACGTCGGCGTTGCCGTGGCATTTGGCCGGAATTTCATTTTCCGGCGGGCTTCCATGATCTATGTATTTTTGTTTTTCCCTTTATTTGGTGGGGTGTGGTTTTTGTTTCACTGATGGGTCTTTTTAGCTGCCTTGTTTGAGAGAAAAAAAAAAATCGAATAGAGAGATAGAGAGAGAGAAAATGGGTGAGAGAACGAAACACTGGTGTCGTGTGTTGTTAGCAGTGTTGGAGTTGGAAGCAGTTGGAACACACGCTCCACTTATCTGCGCGTGGGGAACATGTGCAAAGCTGGAGCGATGGAAACTTGTTACAGTTATTTTACACACCAGTCCCACGTACGAAAACAAAGAAGGTGACATTGGTTGTCACAGGCCGGTGATTGGTGAGTGACGTACACGCGCATTAAAAAGGTTGTAGTTTTGGTATCAGTTTGATGTTTCTGGCTTTGATATTTGATGTCTCTTTTGTGTTGTTGTGGGACTATGGTGGGGAAGAGTTTCCCTTGTCTGTTCCTTCTCACCCCTCGTCCCCCATATTTTTTTTTTTTCTATTTTTCTATTTTTATAAAGCATTTTTAGATTATTTATTATTTGTTACTATTATTATTATATAAGGGAGGAGGGATTTATTTTCTCTCTCCCTTTTGTATCACAGCATAGACAATAAATTGGGGTTTCCTTTTGTGACTTGTTCTTCATGTGTTTTTATTGAGAATGTGGCCCTAAAGGGGCAACCTAGGAATTTGATGAATTGCCACTGAGTTATATTTTTCTTCTGGTCTGGTCTCTACGGGAGTGTTGACCAAAGACATGCTCAGGAATGGCCTTGAAAAAGTTCACCAAATGCTATTTTCAAATCCAATCAACAATCTGGGATTTCTCTACTATTCTATTTTTTTATCTTTTCTTCTCTTGTCCATTTTCCAAGTGCCTCTGTGAGTTTGGAGTAGGTAGGTTACATCGCAATATCATACACAAGTGGAGGAGTTAATAAGTTTAATACATTTCATTCAAACTACATTATATGATACAAATATTCAATCATGTTTATTTTTATGTTTCTACATCAGTTCTGATTAAAAGATAAACGATACATTCGAGCGTACCAAAGTATATGTAAATGAGAGAGCACTTTATTCTTTCCTAAGTTTTCACTCCATTTGGTAGCAGTTAATTTTTGCAACTTTATTGCCTGGTCGAAACAGGGCTTATTTTTTAATTCTATTATAGAGTGGGTGATTCCAATCCACATGTTAATAGTGAATTAACACTTGGCATGTGTATTTTATTGTTAAGCCAAATTATTATATTTTAATTATGCAAGGTGGTTATTCGAGATTCTAAGTAACATTGAAAAATATTGTTTAATATTTTTTTTTGGGTTATTTGCTAAATGAAATGTAAGGTGAGGAAATAAATGCTAGGGTGTTGGTGTTGGTATAATTATTTCTTTTTAAAGGCATACTCATCATTAAGAAATCTATACTGATGAAGTAATATATTCACGGTTTTTTTATTTCATTTATTTTTAATTGATAAAAATTTATTAATAACATTGAAAAACATTTTTAATAATAAAAAATGTTGTTTTTCAGATTATATTATTCCTAATTAATTAAAAGTATTTGATATAATTTGAAGAATATTTCTTTTTTTTTTAAATTAATACCAATCACGTTAAAAGTTTATTAAAATTTTTCGAGATTCGGAAAATCTATTTACTATTGTTTATAAAAAAATCAGTATAAAATTTGGCTGCTTTTTTTTTTTTTTTTCATCAAGCATTGCAGCCCACCGCAGCAGTCTACATGATATATATTAAGTATGTTGAAAGATATGTTGAGAATCGGTGAACTTATTATCTCATAGTTATATATTAACTACATTATCATGCAAATGAATTAAACTCTGGCAACAATGGTGCAATTTTGACAGCTGATTTGGAAGCCACAGAGACTACAAATACTTGTAAGAAAAATAAAGGGCTGCTTATTTTATCACAACATTAATCAGTTGATGTGAAATATATTGTGTTTAGTTTTGAAGAAGGTGGTACTATTCCACACAGCCCCTGAAGTAAACAGGCTGAAGTGTTAGAGGAATTTATTAACAAATTAATAAGCAAGTGAATATATTAAAGTATTAAATGGAGGTAAGTGGTCAATATTAATCTCAATTAGTCAAATATCGTGTGAGCCGATGACAGTACGTCACACTGTCATCCACCCTTTCATTGTCTCATTTCTGCGTGTTTTCTATTCGACCCATGAACTGGGAGCAATTTAATATTTTTGCTCCTAGTTTGACTCAGATTTGTTCACCTTCAAATTTAGTCATAGCAAGGAAATTAAAAGGATTCAAAACTGAGATTTATCATAAATTTTAAGTAACTTAAAGAAAATCTTTGATGAAATTTAGATTATAAAAAATGTTTCTAATAAATATTAAAATCATCCAAATAATAATTATTATTTAAATAAACAAGAGAGGTCCTAACTTAAAAGTATCGTTGACCACATTCATCTACACAGCTTGTTCTCACAACGCATCGCAGGTTCGAATGTCGTCCATCAAATATGGACAATTTACGTATAACCCTTTTATAAAAGGATAAATTACATAATGGTCCTTTTAGTTTGAGGGTCAACTTTTTCCATTTAATGTGGGGTTTCTCTCTCTAGTCTATTATAAAAAGTAAAATTTAATAAAGTTTTGTGTTTTAGACTACTTCATAAGAGTTAGTATTTAAAGAACTCAACAATTTTAACTTGTATTTGTAAGGACAAAAAAAAAAAAAAAAAGAAAAGAAAAAAGAGAGAGGTCCTAAAAATTTTATGTGACCAACAGTGGGTGCTCAAAGAAGGCAAACAATGACATTAGGGTATTAGAGTAATGTGGAATTTTGATTAATTTGCATCTAGTTCCAGCACAATAGAGAGAAAAAGACCATAAACACATGTAGTTGGGACGAAATTGAATATATATTTTTCTTGAAAAAAATGTTCCTTAGTTTGTCTTTTCAAAACTTTGATGCATGCAAAGCTTTTCACATTAAGCTTTTTGTTGAAGCAACTTGTTTACCGCATTCACTCTTATCCCTCTCCAACTTCATTTTCTTTGTCTGTAGTATATAAAATTATATATACTAAAGATTCTCAAGCTTGAAATTCTGTATGTAATTTACTGAAAGTGACATCTTTAATTTTATATCGTGTTATATTATATAATTTCATCACAAATTAGATATGTGACGATATAAATTATTATCTTACATACAAAAAATACAAGATCCTGAAACAAAAAATACATCTCTATTTATGCATAAAGGATAATATATTCCAACACTCTTATCCGATTTTTTCATCTAATCTTATATGTCCATATATAAAACTTTAACTGTACAAAGGTTTATCAACCCATAATTTTTAAGCTCAAATACAATAAGAATATAAATTTGAATAAACAGCTAATTCTCAAATTACATAATCAAATTATAATAAACTTTATTTTTGTAGCAGTGAAATTTAAAACTTCCGAATCATTATCTCATTATATATTATTGAAACATCTTCAATTATTCTTTGCTGATTTTGAAACATGAAAGGAGCATTCAACAATCCCAACTTTCAATAGTTTGCCCCGCAATTTAAGAAGTGACTCCATTTATGCAAGTGGTTTATGAATTTTCCTTAGTTTGCTCGCACCGAAGTCAGTGACATCTGTCCACTGAGCTTTCAAGAGGAAAAACACTAGATTCAAAATTCAAAGTATTTTACACAAATAAAAACCACAATTAAAAAGAATCTCCCATGGAGTAGGCCACTGTTTCCATTAATAATCTCTGATCTACAAAGCCAATGAGAATATTCTACAAGGAAAAAACCCCTCTTCAATGTATAATTTACACTTAACAAATCCAATAATTTAACAACATACTTTCACATAATTTTATACTAAATTAGCTTCCATTAATTTAAATTTTAAATTTAATTATTAGTGATTTAAGTATATATCCATCAACTTCCTCTTAATTCAATTATTAGTTTATACTTTTAATTCATTTGGTATTGAATTGAGAGAAAAAAATATTATTAAAATTATAAATTTAAGTTAAGATGTAACATATATTTGTATAATATTAAAATTCTTGAGAAACTTGGAAGTTGGAAATCAAGTCTCCTATAATAGCTCCGTAAAGAAAGGCCCACTTGAATATGGGCCCCGGTCCTTCTAAAATCAAGACATTTTTGGTGTCGACACATATTTAAAATGCCATTTTAAATATTTACTTAACCTTTCAAAATAATAATAATAATTACTTAACAAACTAAAGCTAAAATTCTTTTATTAATTAGTCAAATATCAATCAGAATGTATTATGGTAGCAAAATGTAAGTTGCCTAGATTAATATATATATATGTGTATATATATTTTAAAGTTGCAAAATTGTTTCGTAGCTTTTTCGTCAACCTGGAAAAATAGCCTTGTTTTAGTATGTTGTAAAAATTAGAAAAAAAAAAAACGGTAAATACAAGAAATTATAAGAGCAAATTGATCAGGTATCAGGATTCATGGGAATGTTCCCAGATATCTAATCTATTTTTTGAAAAAATATATATATTTTTCTTAAAATGTTTGGTGATGCACACTTAATGTGTGGTACTGTAGTTTGTAAATACACATGGAGAGAAAGATAAGCCAACTGTAAATCATGCTAACACCAATAACATGTTGAAGTGATGGATTTAATTTTGTCATAAAACAACCTTGATGATTTTATGAGTCATATATAGATTTTTGGGACCAGTTTAAGGTACAATCAAGACCAACAGTGATAGGTATTAGGACATGGCTAGAGGGTCAACTTCTAGGAACAGGAGGGGTTTATCTACAAAAAGTAGGAAAAATTACCACACATTATGGTGGTGGGTGAGTTTGAACTTGGCATAGGTGACTAACTACTAAGGTAACCTGTTTTTCCTCTATTGATATGATATATATTGATGCATTATTTTTATTACTTTGGAGATTTTAATTAATAATTAAAAAGGGTTATGCTACTATATCGATCTGGTATAATTATAGAACAATTGAAATTTATTAAATAAAATCCCAATAATTCATTAACAGAACAAAGAAGTAAAATTTAGAAAAATAAGAAATTGAAAAAATCCGGTAACCTCTCTCATTAACTGCTTTGTTAATATTTAAAAAACTTGTATGGTATCCAAATCTATTAAACAAATCAAAAGAAGAATGCTAAAAATTGCAAGTATGTTATTTTTCAATAGAGGTTATACTATATGAACTTAAAATTTTGATACTAAAAATTAACTTTAATATTCATCCATCTATTTTCATTCAATCTAATAATGAAAATAGTGAATGAATTCAAAATAGATAATAACCTTTGGATTGAGTGAAAATGAATTAATGAAAATTGAATTCAGTTTGTGAAGTCAAATTTTTAAGTTTTTGTTGTTCTTTTAAAAAATCAAAATTTTAAGTTAATACAATCTGATCCGAATAGGATTGAGTTATATTTACAAGATATTTAATTTTGTGCTGAAAATGAGTTAAAACTGAAGTCCGATTTTGAAAAATTTAAATGAAGGTGGCTTTATTAATGTCACCAAAATATTACTTCCGACACCCATTTTTGTGTATCAATTATTTCATCGAAATATCCTTGAACAATACTACTCGAATACAAGATAGATCAAACAAGTTAACCAACATTCTTTTGTACAACCAACAAGCAATCACTCACATACTTCCTATAGCCCTAACTTAATTCTCTAGTTATCATGTCAATATCAAGTCTTAAACACTATAACTGAGTTATTTTCTATAAACTTAAACTTTTAAATCTAGTAGTAACTAATATGACATTAGTGCTTGAAAGTTTATAGTTTAAACTTTTTCTATTCCTTTTATCCGAAATTCTTATTACACATGTTATAATAATAGGAAGAATTTAGGATATGTCCAATATTCGTTATATATCCATGTTACACGTGAGAGAACATGTCACATGTCAATCTCGTCTTAACTACTATAGTTACATATAAGGAAGTGTGCCACATGTCAATCTCATCTTAAATACTATAGTTAGATTCTTTCTTATATTGAGCTTTTGAGTGTAGTGGTTGTCATTTTTTTTTTTTTACAATTTTTGTTTTTTGTTTGTTTCTTTGTTTCTTTGTTTTTGTTTTTTTTCATGTACTCATATTCATGTTAAATAAGGAGTTTATTTAAGAAACAAATGATATATCCTTTAAAAGGTGTTGTTCGTGATAATAAAATAATCAACTTTAACAAAAATATAAATAGATTTGTTGCTTGTACATTTGTCGCCGTTGCGGTGCATAGTCTAGGACCAGTCTTGGTTCCAAGTTGGACACCCAACACCACAAAATTGTGGCTGTCTTTCCCTATCTACGTGTGAATCGTTTTCTTACTTATATGTGAGCTGCTCTCTTCCGTATGAGAGTCGGTCCTCGAGTCGTCTCATATGTGTCTAATCCCATTTGATTATGATTGTTCCTTATATTAGTTTTAGTAATATATATATAGAATTTGCAAGTAATTGCTTCTGCAAGCCACATATTATAAAGACAAAATCAGCAAATAATGATGAAGACATTAAGGGTGGGCAACACCATGTTTGGATCGATTTCTGCTAGAACCAACTCGAACATGATAAGTGTGCGGGTCGCCACTTTTGGATCCGAACATGATCCACTAAAGGGGAGGAACCGAACCAAATTGAACACCTAATGTTCGGTTCGGATCGGTTCAGTTTCCATGTTTTGAACTCAATTTTGGACCTTTCTATTTTGTTCATCTTTGATAACACAAGCAATCACTTCGTCCCTTAGCAGCTAAAGACTGTCTTCCTTTATTACCCACCCAACTTATAATGCAAGAATAATTAATCTGTCACTACTCACAAACCTCCCACAGACCCAAGTGCTCCAGGAGCTGCATAGTGATTTCATAACAATATACTTCCTTCAGATCAGCATCTATTGCCACATAGATTCATTCCTCAGTTCTTCACAATTATTTCCTGATTACTTATCAATTTATAAACTGCTTAAATAGGCAAGTGAGTAAGATTGAATTCTCAAAAAGGCTTTTCATGTTTCCACTCACCAATAATCACCACGAGAACATATTCCATCTTTAAAGTGATGATAGCGATTGACATCTCTTACAGTTATTTCCCTCTCTGTGATTTTTAAGATGAGCTTGATTGCAACGTGACAATCCTCACAAATCCTGAGATTCTTGGTTATTAAAAGTCTGGTTCTGTCTAGAGTGCTAATGAGACCAAATGCAATTGATATTACCAAAACACTAACACCCAATCATGTAAATATCAAGCTAAAGCTACAAATATCATGCTAAAGGGAGTATCATAGCTAAAATTGATCGAAGGTGGGTGAGAGAAACCAAAATGACAGCTTCACGGTGACAGCGTTACGGGCTGTTGAAGGCGATGAGTAGAGATTACGGCCACGGCGATGGGGATAAGGGCAGATCACGGTGACGGCGACGGCGACGAGGTGAGAGATGAGAGGAGAGTCGGTGGCTCATAACTGCACGATGAAAACGAGACAAGGCGTTACGGGCGACGAGCAGAGATGACCGCGACGGTGACGGGGATGAGGGCAGATCACGACGACGGTGACGGCGACGAGCTGAGAGGTGAGAGATGAGAGGAGAGTCGGTGGCTCATGGCTGAACGATGAAAATGAGACAAGGCGCTGAGGGCGACGAGCAGCACTACAGCGACGGGGAGGAGGGCAAATCACGAAGACGGCGAGCAGAGGTGAGAGGTGAGAGATGAGAAGAGAAAAGGGGCTGGGGGTGTAGGCTACGGCTGCTGAGTGAGGAGTGAGGATGAGGAGTGAGGATGTTAGATTGTTAGGGTTGGCTAAGGGAATGTTTTTATATGATCAGGTAAAATTATGTATTTACCGTGTTCATGGATCGGGTCGGTTCTGGATACCTAGACTTGATCCGATCCGTGAAACATGATGTTTTCAAAAATGAGGATCCGAACATGTGACATTTAAACATGTGAACCGAACCGAACACCCACAGATCGGTTCGGGTCGGGTCGTTTGGTCCGGTTCCATGTTTCCATGCCCACCCCTAGAAGACATGAAGTGAGATGCTGGATGTAGACACTTCTGAGTGCATAAAGTCTGATAAAATTAATATTTATATGTTTTCTACTTTTAATTTTTTATGGTGGGAGATCGGGGATTGAAATTTAAAAAAAAAACTACACATTTTAGAACAAGTGTGAGATTCCTAAAAAAGAAAAAAAATAATAAATATGAGATTTGAACTCTTAATCTCTTAACATCAAGAGAAATGTTTAACTATTTTTATTAATATTTATATATTTATTTGTTATTAGATATATTGGGATTGAAAAAAGGTGCATTTGGTTTTTTCTTTTTTCTTTTTTTTTTTTAAAGAAAAAGAAAAACAAAAAAGGAGCATTTGTGTAGAACTCATGTATTCAAATATTGATGATAGGTGTCATGAGAAACTGGTTGTGGAAAGAATTTTTTTTGAGCGATTATTTCGATTTGTTGTTTAAAATACTTAAATTAACTTTTAAAAATGCATATGGTGCATCCATGAACGAAATTCATGAGATGTTCCGCCACCAGGAGTCAAATAATACATCAAGCTTTGATGTTCAATCCAAAGGACAATGCACTTTGTTGCATTTCCTCCATAGATGTATCATTCAAGTGCTATCCATCTCTCCAACCAGACACTTTCACTAGTCAACTCAACATATTTCTTATCTTTACAGTCTTGCTTTCGGTACAAACAAAGGCTTTTCAACTAATTAATAATACTTTGGGACTATTTAATTAAATATTATATAAACACAATAATTATCATAAATAACACTTGAACATCTTTGAAAGGAAATCTTTCTTCAATATATATATACACACACACACACGCACACCCATATAATTTTACTTTAAAAGAAAACACACTTTTGCTAAAAACAAAGCATATAAATCTACTCTCAAATACACCTTTCATCCATTATCATACTTATATGATGTAGCAACAAAGAAAAAGAGAAAACAATAAGTTAAATATGATTTATGAACAATAATAATGACAATTTGATGTGGAGTTCAAAGGATGGGGCATAATTGAAGTGGGTTGAGTTTGGTATGTGTTTGTCTCAAAATGAGAAATATTTCCAAAATCTGAGATTGTTTTTGGAACCAAAATTAATGGAAATTGGTCCAAGGGGAAAATGGGTGTATGAAGAGGGCCCCCATGATTGCAAATGTGATTTTGACACGCGTATGGCATGGATTGAGAAACTGACATTAGCCAATGATGCCCTAAAAAAGAAGGCTATAAAGTGTAAGAAATTATGAGAAAGTTAATTTGCAATTTCCCTTCCTTTATAAAAGTGAAAAGGCGTGGATGGCCCAATCAGAGCCTAAAAAACATTCAAAGCTGAAACTTGTTTTTGCAATTACAACAGCTGGCTTGATCAACTTGATCAATTACATGATTGCTGGACCCACCCTTTGGTGAAATTCTTGTGTGTCTCTGCGTCTCTGTCCAATGTCCATCTACACAATAGATTGGACAATCAATGCAGATTATTCAAATTTGTGGAATAGGGCCTTTTATATTCCAGGATGGGCCAGTTTTATGGCCCTTGAACTTGTACTATGACTTCATCATATTCATGATGTCGACAACCTAAAAGGGCATTGGACAATCACCGAGCCCATAAATAGCTTATAAATTTTTTGTGTGGGCTGCCGTTGTACTTTGAAGACAAAAAAAAAAGTGTTGCTGAGGGCCCATTAGCTCAAAATATATGTTGAAAAAGAATGTATACGCCCACCGTGGGGCTCGAACCCACGACCACAAGGTTAAGAGCCTTGCGCTCTACCGACTGAGCTAGACGGGCCTGCTTGTGCTTTCTCAGTAGCTCATCTTATTGAACTTTTGATGTTGGTTAATTAGTTAGAAAATTGTTTAAAATTCTCGCTTTCACATGCATATGATGCTGATCAAATTTTCCCATATATGGTAATGCCTAGTTGCATGCTCCCTTCAATCTATGGAGATAGAATTAGTGGAGTTTGGTCAGTTTTTGTCTTGCTCATATTGACATTCATATCCCATCTTTAGTATCCACCACTGCTCGTAAACTTGCAAATGATACAAGTAGGTATTGTGCGGATATTGAGTCGTAAGTATTTTACACGATATTCATATTCATTCATGTACCCATAAAATCATAAAATATGCTAGAATTAGTTAATTATAGAATTAGTTAATAATAGAATAGGATTAATTGTAATAACACACCTTATATATATATTATAAATACTTAATATTCAACAATTTGAGTAAATTACAGTAAGTTCATATTTCGTTAGTTGAACTCCGTTAGATATAATTGATTTGTTGAGGTTAAAATGATCATTTACAAAATTCATTTTTTTTTCTTTTTTAAAAAAAAAAGGGAGGCCCGATGTGAAACATGTTGTCAGTGGCCTCCCTTACAAGAAGAGGCTCGCGACCTCCTGGAAAGAGGCCATGTGCCTCCTTTAACTTTCAAAATGGAGGAGATTGCAAGCCTCCTCCATCAAGCACATAGAGGAGGCTCGCCACTTTCTTTTTGTATGATTGGGAGGAGGCTCACCACTATCTCTCTGTCCAATTGGGACGAGGTGCGGCACCTCCCACAGTTGTATGATCCACCAGCCAGGACGACGATGGTCTCTCTAGCTACGATTATGGGTTTTTTTTTTTTTTTTAATTTTAATTTTGTATTAAAATTAATTATATACTTTTAATAATAACTTTATCGATTAGTTTTATTATATAAATATTATTAAATAGTTAAAATTTTGATTATTTGAAGAGTTTTGGGCAAATAAGACCTTTTCAAGTTAAGTATAAAAGCATTTTTTTACGCTTTCCAATTAAATATTATCCAGCTGTGTGACCTACAAGTTGTTACCATTACCAAAAAAAAAAAAAAAAAAGAAAAAAGAAAAAGTTACCCAGTTGTTAAATGAGATGGAAATGCACTGTCCATAGAGTGGCTACACTAATTAAAGTGATTTCTTAGATATAGTCTTTATGGGAAAATACAGAATATATTATTGCAATTAACCTTATAAAATAACAGTAAATTGATAACATACATGCATGCCAATATAAATTGAAGAAAAAGTATTAGTAAAATTTTAGATTTTTTTTTTTTTTTTTGAGAATGTAAAATTTTAGATTTTACTCAACTCCAAATGCTACTTTGAGTATTTTTTTTTTTAAATAAAAATATTACATTTATATCTTAATTCACATGGGTTAGCAGCTAAGCCATGAATATTATCTCCTTAACCACATCCTACCCGAGACCCTAGTGGGTATTGATTTTCACATTCAAACCTGACCAAAAACCTGTCTAGCAATTTCCATACATGCCCATCATGGGCAGATCCACAAGGTGAAATTATTGTTTTGATTCTATGAAGTTGTAGGTTCAATTGTATTTTTTTTCCAAACAACAAATTAGTTATAATAATTAAAAAGGCATATCAAATCTGTGGGTTTTAAAATCAGTCCAATTCACTAAACCCATTGATCCAATCCAAATCAGTCAGATTTTTCGACTGGATGAAATTAAATTTGAAAGATATCAACTATGGGACTGGTTGATGGGCTTTCCTCACCTAGATCTATTGGTTCCATCCAAACAGCCAACCCTTTTGGTTTTTTAACATTTTTTGTTTTTGAAACCGGTACTTTAAAATATTACAATCATCCACCCAGTCAACTTCGATTCGAACAATTTTTTAGCTATTAATAGTCAAGAATTGAATACCAACAACATGGCCATTCAAGGATACAGAAGTGTCAATGGTAAATAGTAACAGTTACATATGCAAACCTAACAATAAACCAGTGCCTAAGAATAGAGACATCATTTTTGAATCATAGAGAGGTATTAACATATGACCATTATTATTTCGATGCTGCTGTAATGCTAGACCATCGATACTCATCTCGAAAATTATAAAGACAACCATAAAATTCCATATTATAGATTCTCATTTTAATATAATATTTAACAAGGAATTTCCAAATTCTCAAACCTTACCACTGAAAAGCTGAAATTCCCCCACAAGTTACAAATCACATTCTAAAGAACCCCAAGTTAAAAGACTTCTACTTTTACCAAAATGGCTTGGTGATTTCAACTTGAAATCAGACTTCTCCAGGAGTTGTCACCAGTAAGAGGTATAATGGAAGCCCCATTGTTCTGGAGATGGGTTCTGCTGTCAGACAACTACAGCTCTACTCAGATTTATGATATTGGTAAAATCCTCCGTTCTGCTCAGCACTATTTTGTAATTCCTCCTTCATCTGATTTGATCAACAAGGGGATATTTAGCAAGTATAAAGAAACAGGAGCATACAGCGTAGATAATATGGTGCACCATTGCCACAAAATAACTCAACAAATGTGATAGGAAACAGTGTGGAGAATTGTTGGCTGCATGAACCAGTGGGGTGTTGGAGGAAACCATCTAACATTTCCTACATAGAGGATTGATAGACATCTAAAAATTGAAAACAATCTGAAACAATACAAGCGGATACAAATGTCTGAATGCCTCCAAAAAGATATCTATGTTGTTCATAACTATTCAAAATGAAAATCAATGGACTGCAGATATAAAATTTTTCGGCTTTATCTTGATCAATATCAAATAACTGAATCTTAATTTACTTGCATTATCAAAAAAATACAACTAATTTATATGACATTGCACAGGATGTTAAAAATTTTTAAAAATCTGAGGGCGGAAAAAAATACCTTACTAAAGAGCTTCTTCTGATAGCGATAGCCCTGTTGAAAAAAAAATAAATCCAACCATTTCATCAGTTCAAATTGTGATCCAAGACAGTGTAGAATTACAAAACTGTCAGGTGATTACCTTGTCAGTTCCATAAAGAAAATCACAATAGGTAAAAACTGAAGCAAAGTTGCTATGGCTTTGTCCTCCAACATAATGATGGTAATCATGGTACTCTGCTCCACCATAAAATGGAATGTACTTTGTGGGACTCCAGGGGAAGTCATACCTGCATGAGAAGATACGAAATATGAATGCTCTACAGCCCCAGAATTTGAAGATAGAAAACAAACAAATGAGACACAAAATGTGAAAACCAGAAGCTTCAATGCATCTATTTGAACATCTTGTAAATACCACCACAAGTCTTCATAACATATACACATAAAAGCAAAAATTGCAAATTTCCAAAAGAAATTAAAAGCATTTTTAATCATCTTAAGAAAGGCAAAAATAATCTCAAAAAGGCATTATATCAAACCAAATTCATTTATAATCTCAAAAAGGCATTATATCAAACCAAATTCATTTATTTCAAATCACAGACCTCTCCCGTCATAGATGAGGGACCATCTGCCTATGCATTTCTCATCTTGTCCTTGTTAAAATCTCTCACATAACTCCTACAGAAATATTTTACTTACATACATGCACAGCTGTAGGACTTCTAGTTCCTCCCCCACAGAAATTTTCCATTTTTTTTGTTAAGCAACGTCTGGAATTGTCACTTAAAAACTACTTTCCTTTCTGAAATGTGAAACCGCTGTGGTCATTGGTTTTTCCTTATTAAGTGCAAGAACATCTCTTACTTCGTCTTCTTTCTTTCTTTTTTTTTTTTATAGGAAACAAAAGTACATCTCTTATTTCTCAACCTTACACAGGTCAATTTGTAGGCATTTTATAGACTTTTCTTTCTGGAGATCAGCCAATATTTGCAAGGGCATTGTCAACTGGAAAGCCCATGCAGTGGCTTGGCAATGAAAACGGCACAGAAAAAAGGATGAAACATAACATGCAAAAAAATGAAAATATGAACACACTTCCTCCTACAAAGGGTTCAAGCTTTAAATAATTCAGTAATCATCACATAAATTACATTATCATAACTTATGGACTCCTCAATTTATTACCAAGGCACACATACATGAATCTTTAAGAAATCTAAAGCGATAATACAAAATAAAAATAGATATGAAATCTTTAGAAGTAAAATTCATTGAAAAGTTCATCAAAGCATGTATTCATAACAAAGAACAAAAAGAAATACGTTCAATTTTCAATTGGGGGAATGTCAAATAAAAAATAAAAAAGAACAAGAAGTCAATTGGGGTATTATAGTGCCCTGCAGGATTGCAATAATCACCCCCATCTACAAAAGTAAGTTTCAAAGTTTATGCTAAACCAAAGATGAAGATGACATAACATAGCCTTTTTAGAAAAAAGAGTTGCAACAGTATGTCAAATTTCAGTTCATTTCACCCAAATTTTATTACTCGATCATATAAAAGTAAATTCATTGGGCAACTTCTTTGTGTCATAATTAAAAGTAACTCATTAACCAAAACAATAAAAAAACTAAGAGAGAGAACAGAAAGATACTAGCAAAGTTGAAAGGTAAAGGGCACCGAACTAATCTTGGTCCTCTCATCAACAAAAGCTAAGCCACTACTAAAGATGCTTAAAACCGTAACTACTTTACATATAGTAGACATCATTTAGTCACGATATAAAGCAGAAAAAGGATTAAACCAATCAATGAAAGCAGAGCATGCGTACCCGCTATGTGTTTCAATGGCCTCAACCTGCCGCAAAGCAATCCACAACCAGAATGTTATCATGTGCCCAGGTGCCATCGCTGGACCAAGAAAAGACGGAATCCCTAGGATCAAAATCTCAGCCCAATGCGCATATGGCGCTGCGAATCCAATAGGAGCATTGTACTCATGATGCACCCGGTGAATTTTCTCATAGCCCCATGTATTATGAAGAAATCTGTGGATCCAGTAATTGGTGTAATCCTCTACCATGAAATACACTAGCAACTGAAAAAAAATCTCCCATCCTGATGGCAATGGCAACCCACTTCGAATCCCAATCATCTGTAATCAACAACAACAACAACCCCATGTCCATATAATATGCAAAATATTAGACTCCAGAATCTGACTATCCCCTCAACTGCATATGATGCAGAAACCTCTACAATACTTAAAATCATCCCAGTAAGTCTCACAATTCACCAAAACACATATCCTTAGAAATCAAGCAATTAGATATAATTATCTAATACAATTTAAATACATGTGCACAAATAAAAAAAGAAGAAATACCCACAAACTTCATTTAAGAAGAAACCATTTATAATTAAAAAATAAAAAAAAGAAAAACAAATCACATTCAATGAATTAAAAATTTGTACAAGAAGAAATCGCGTACCTTGATGGAAGGATAAGAGAGGAGCTGAAGAGGGCCCACAACGAGGAAAAACATGCGCATGACATCCTTGTAACAACGGAACATTTCGGACGAGGACATGCGGACCTTGGGCTGAATCTTGTACTTGTCGAAGTTGTCAGATCGCATGAGTTCGATGAAGACCATAGGCAGAGGGACGACGGAGAACACTACGAAAAGGAAGAGAATGTTGTGGCAGTAGAGAAAGTAATCCGACTTATCCGCCGTGTACTTGTACCACAATGTCTCCGCCCACGTCAGGTTCCGACCAAGCGCCGAGGCTGCGTCCTCCAGGCTCGCGTAAGGCAGCATTTTTTAATTACGTCGGGGTGGCAGAGGCGGCGGCGCGTGGTGGAGAGGGAAGTGGCTGGGGGGACCAAAAAGAGAAGAGAGGTGGTTTTTTTATGGTGCGCTGGCAGAGAGGACGTGTTTGTTTAAAATATGCGGGAATTTTAAAACCCAGATATGGACCCGGACAATTCCCCAACCCTGTTCTGTTATGTCTTCTTCTGCCACCCTCCCTTCCCCTTTTATGCTTGTATCACATGATCTACTTCTCTAATTATTCTTTTCTCACTCTTCCTTGTTATTATTATTATTATTATTATTTTTAAATATGATGATATGGTTTTTAATGTGTATAATTTATTTATACCAGAAGTAGTTATCATCTTAAGTTCAAAGATAAATTGATTATATTCTCTTTTTTCAATTTTGAGCTTACGTTTCTGAACCAATGTTTTAATTTATTTTTATTTTTTTAATTTTAATCATATCATAAATGGTGTTTTAAAAGTAAATATTTCAATCATGCAAATAGTATTTAATTTTAATAAAAACTTTAAATCATATTTAGTTGATAAAAATTAGAAAATAAAATGTAAAAATGAAATAAATCTAGAAATTAAGACTTGTAGAAATAAAATGTATTTCATAATTAAGTGTTTTGTTTGCTTGATGAAATAATTTATACTTTGTCAGAATAATATTTTCTTAAATTTGAATAAATAATATAATATTAAATATTGACGTATTGATAGATGAAGTTATAGCCATGATTATAATTTAAAATAGTAATTATAAGGTGAGATCCGATCATTTATTATTGACATTAATTTAACTTTATTGTCTTTTTTTTTTTTTTTTAACATTAACATCTTATAAGTCAAATGATTGTCGTGATCTATTGAGATAAATATTAATAGTGGGATCTAAATGACTACTCTTACAATCGAAGAAATTTCAACTCCTATTAAAAAAAGACTCATAATCCAAACCTTATATTTTAAAGGACAAAAATGAGATTTAAACTCTTGATCTGTTAGAGTCAAGATAGATGTTTAACTATTCTTATTAAATGGTGATACGAGTCTACCTAAAATTGTTGGTTACATTTCTCAACAATGATACATCCATGGAGCTAGAATAATTCTATGGCCAAAGGAGTGACACATCACTGCGGCCTAACATAGTTTGAATTGGTAGTGTAGATACTATCTAACTCAAAACATTATTTAATTATATGGGATAATCCCAAAAACTCCCCTAACTTTTGATAAATTATCTATTTTCTTTTATATAATTTCGTTTTTATCCAAAATACCACATGACTTTCAATTAAACACTCGAAATACCTCCTGAAAACATATAAAATGATGATAATACCTCTAACGGTAACAGATTCCGTTAGGGTGATAAAGTTGATCCTTTGACTTAAGCGGCAAAAAAGGAAATTCAATGAAAATATTAATAAAAATTAAAAATAAAATAAATAACATTAAAATAAGATATTTTTATTAAAAAATAAAAATAATATATATGAGTTTATTTTTTTCCTCTCAATTTCTTTTTATCTCTCTAGCTCTGTCTGTCTGCCTGTCTCTCTCTCTCTCTCTCTCTCTCTCTCCTCTTTTCCTCTTTCTCTCTTTATCTCCGACCAGATCTACAGGTGGGTTCGACAGCAACGGCGTGTGATTGAACGACGACGGCATGGTGGAGACCCAGTTCTGGGTTTGAGTCTCCACCACAATCAGAGACCCAGGGCTGGGTAATCGATCTAGGTCTCCATGATCGAAGACTTAGTTCAACTGGGTTTCCATTCGTGGATACCTAAGTGGGAGGAGACTAGTGGTTTTTTTTTTTTTTTTTCTCTCTTCTGTTGATTGATTTTTTCTATTTCATGATGTTTGGTGATGATTGTAGAAGGTTAATGATTATGAGAGACTGAATGATGAGAAATCTGAGTTTCCTAGCCTAAAAACCCAGAAATGGGAAGAGAGAAGAAAGAGGGGGATGGTGGATCTCCAACGGTAGAGACCAGTGGTTTTTTTTTTTTTTTTTTTTTGGTCTTTTTCTCTTCTATTGATTAGTTTTTTCTATTTTATGATACTTAGTGATGATTGTGGGAGATTGATGATTATGGAAGGTTGATGATTATAGAAGACTGAATGATGAGGAATCTGGGTTTCCTAGCCTGGAAACTCATAAATGGGGAGAGAGAAGAGAGAGGGGATCAGAAAGGTTAAATTTTTATGTCAAAAACCGTATTGTTTCTGCTTTGATCGAATTTGGATTGAAAACACCAACCCGAACATTAAAAAAATTAAGATATAAAAGGCTCATAATTCACAAACCCTAGACACCCATTATTTCTTTCTCAGTTCTCTTTCCCTACTGTCAAGCCATTAACCTTGAAACCTCCCCTCCCCCCCTTAGTCGCTACACCACCAACTATTCTCTACACCTCTTCCTCTGCCGTCGCGAGAGCTTGTACTAGCAATGGAAACTCAATTTCTTTCTTATTTTTGTTTTCTCACACGACTTCTCTACACCTCAACTTCAACGAGCTGGCCACGACGGCTCCCTCGATCTCTATCAACACCACCACCACCACTATTAGAGACAAAGATCGGTCGACCATGCTTTATTAATGCTTAACTTCATTAACGCTTCATTTATATATATTTATAAGAAGATAACATAAAATTATACCTATTCATTTAATGTATTAAAATTTATATATTGATGTATTACGTGAACAATTATTAATTTATATATATTATGAATCCTTATTTTGTGTCTTTGGTTCATATTTTATATGCAATCTTTCTTTTTTTTTTTTCAACTGTTATATGCGATCTTATTTTATATGATTTACACACCGTTTTAGAATACGTAAATAATTCAAATCTGTAATTTCTGGTAAATTTTAGATTTTTTTTTTTCTAATTTTAGTCAATTTAGGAGTGTATTCGTTTATTTTCTTATTTTAAGTAATGTTTAACCAACTTTGTCATTATCTTTTCTGTCATCAGATTAATAAAATTGTTTATCTGAAACAAATTTCTATAAGTAATTCAACAATGACTATACATTCAACCAATTCATTTGTTTCAGTCAATAAATAAATGTGTTTCAATTATGAACTTCAAATATTAGTCTAATAATTTTTTTATAACCTCTGTTATTATTTTGTTCATCTGTGGAAAACCTTTAGGATAATTATTAATAAAAAAATGTTGCCTATATATTATTGTTAATTGATTAGATTTAAAAAATAGAGTATACCTGTTTTTCAAAAACATATTTAATTTAAACTATTATTTCAACTTTGAGAAATTGGTTAAATATTATAAAATTACTAAAAATACATTAAAAATTAGATTATATATATATATATATATATATATACACTGACAGAGGAGCCGCGTGCTTTTGGTACACAATTTAATATGGGAAAATTACAGTGAGCTCCATGAGGTTTGGCCTTATAACACCTAACTGAAAAGGTTTGGATATTCTACACAAACAACCATAACACTTGAAGCTACGTTATTAATTGTTGACATTATCAAGGTAGTTCAATCCTTTTAATATTTTAATAAAAATTAATTATCAAAATCTATAATAAATATATAAATCATTATTTCAATAAATTAATGACAAAAGACTAAAATGAAATAAAAATATAAGGAGTTAACATTTTTTTATCACTTCGTTATTAATGTTAGAATCTCAATAAACATGTAATTAAATAAAAATGTCATTTTAGAAAAAAAAAATCATAACTTCATATTCTCCAAATTTTCATTATCAGAATTCTTCTCCGGCCGGCATCTTCTTCGTCCAGTGAACTTCCTCCTTTGTTTAATATCTCTTCTTCTACTTTTTTTTCATTTTTCTTCTTCCTCCTTTCTTTCTTTCTTCTTCTTCTTCTTCTTTCTCTTTCTTTTTCTTCTCTTTCTTCTTCTTCTATTTATTCTTCTCATTTTTATTCCATCTTTGACAAGAAGTTTGTTGTTGAAAATGAAGATCTGCATATTGCAAATATGCACTAATAACACAGATTTTCATGCATTAATAACTCCGATTTTTCTACTCTAATAATGCTCGTTTCTTTGCACTAATAACATCAGTTTTTGTACTAATAATGTTAGGTTAAAAGTGGCGTGGTTAGTTAAAACACTACTATTTTTTTTTCAAGTTATTCATTGAACTAATCTCTTCATGACACTAGTATGACTAATGCTAGGTAAGTGACGTGATTAGTGAAAACACTTGTATCGTTATTAGTGCAATGTAGATCTACAAGATGAAAGAATGAAAATAGAGAAGAAAGAAGATGAGAAAGAAAAAGGAAAATGAAGAATAAGAAAGAAAAAGAAAACGAAGAAGATGAAGTAGATGAAGAACAAAAACAAAAAGAAAAAGAAGAGGAAGAAAGAAGAAAAAGAAGAAAGAAATGTGCGATGAGAGTACTTGACGAAAAAGAGAGAAAATTCAATGGAGAAGCTATTGAACGAAAAAGAAAAGTTCTGGTAAAAGAGATGAAGAAGATGAAGTTTGTTTGTATATATATTTTTTTCAAAGGATAATTTTCTCAAAAAAAAAAAAAATCTCTTGAGACTTTAATGTTAAAAACATTGAGAATGATCAAAATATTAATTCCTTAACTGTCTATACCATCTAATGACATTTTCACATCAAAATTAATAATGATTCCAAATAAACATGCTATTTCATTTAGTACTTGGCATTAAAAATAGATTTGGGACTTGGGAATGGAGGATACATCACTCTTTTTGATTCACCATCGATGGAGAAATTTTTTTGGAGGTAGAATTCGTTTTGGTTTTCTTCTTTATGTTAGTTTATTCTACTTTATTTTGGTTTTTTATTTATTATTTTCATAAATGTAGCGGTATTTTGAATGGAAAGTGGTCAACTTCAAGAACAAAATAAGCATCTACTTAGTGTAAGGGTGTTTGTGTATAATATACAAACCTTTTCAATTATGTGTCTAAGGCCAAACCTCAAGGCATGCAGTGTCAGTTTCCCTTTAATTAATTAATTAATTTATTTATATATGAACTAAGGGAGAGTGTATCTCAAACTCAACCTCTACTCATGAACGTGGATGAATCCAACAAGGAGTGTGCATGTGCTGCTTAAGACGTCCACTTGCGGTTTCAGCTGCGTGAGGAGCGCGTGACACTCATTTTCCTTTGGATTCTGCACTGCCACTGCATCCATTCCACACACTCACTTTCTCCACTTGCGAGACAAGCACGTGCCTTAGATTCACAAATACACCCGCCACTGCCACTCAAGATTCAAGAGCCACCTGTCTGAACTACACCGCTATATTCATAGGGGTTAAAAAACGTTTTTATTCAAAAATAAAAGTTATTTGTTTTTTTCTCCCAAGCAAAACTTGTATGATTTCTAAAGGATCGCTATGCGGTGCAGCACCAACACATAGTATTTGGCTCATCTCAATCAGGTCCATGGTTTACTCTGTATCAGAATCGTTAATTTGAGGGCAATTTTTCTAAGCCATATGGGTTTGTTCTCTCATTTTTTAGAGTTTCAATTTCAGATCACATCTCAAAGATGCTGAATCAAGAGTGTCCAAGAGTGTATACAGTACCTAATATCCATGATGTACGCGTAATTAATGAAAAAAAAAATGATTTCTAGCAATCAAACAAAATTTCTATCAATTTTAGTTATTTCAACTTATTGGAACATTTCACATGCTTCTTCAAAAATGAAAAAAATATATATATTTCACATGCAACATTGCACATAAAATATTTCACATACATGAAAATATTTTACGTTTATAAACATGCATTGTTGCATAGCAAATGTTTTCACTTGACATTTTACGTAGGTGAAAACATTTTACATGCAATGTGTTTTACTTGGAAATGTCTCATGTAAGTGAAAACATTTTATATACAGCTTTATATGTGAAAAAGATAAAAGCGTTTCACCAGGAAATATTTTATGTTGGTGAAAGCAATTTATATATAGCTTCACATCTGAAAATGATAAAAACAATTAAGGTTGTGTTTGTAACTAAAAGTAAGTAATTTTATTTTTGAGTTAAAAATAGTTTTTTTACTTTCTAAATTATTTTTTTTTATAATTCTGACTGCGTTAATATATGAACGAGACTAATTTGATAAGAGTAATACTAAGGCATTCCAAATTTTTTATTTAAATTTATATCCGAATAATATGATATGTAAGTTGTCAACATTTTATAAATTATAAGATAATTTGATATTAATATTATATTGACAACTCACATATAATGTCATTTAAGTATAAATTTGGATAAAAAATTTGTGAAGCCAAATATCATTCATTTTATAAGAGTTTATTGTTTATAATTTTTTTAATGAATTTATGGTGAAAAATGTCAAACATTATAAAATGAATTAAAAGTCTGGGACCACTGGCATTTGAAAAACTAATTACAATTTTGAAATGTGTAATAGAACCAAAAGCTTATTTTGTTATGCCCACGAGTAAAATTCAATCAATAGACCATGTGCATGTTGAAAACATAGTAGATCTAGATCATAGCACAACTTTACGATAAATTTTAATGGCTGCTTTTATAGACAAACATAAATTTCCCTTGCGTTTATTGAGATCATAAAATCACAATAGTCACGTTAACCTTGTCATTTAATGGGTGAAAAAAGCTTGATTTTAATCTTTTATTTTTCATTCATTTAGTTTTTGAAAAAAAAAAAAAGTCAATTTTCTCTTGATTGATTATTAAAAAAAAAAAAAAAAAAGGGAAGGTTTCATCTAAGGTTAACAGCTGTATCGCTATTCCAACAAAGTTAACAGCATTTTGGTTTCCATAATCGATAACTTAAATTTCGTTCATTCTATTTACTATATTTAATTTAATTCATTTTTTTGTAGTTTGGGCATCGACATTGTGGTAATAACGCTATCTTCCACTACCTTCATTTTGAGGTCGTATGTTCTACACCCACTTTCTATAATTTGTGAGTAATCTCTTTCATGTAGATGGATTGTCTTGTCGATCAATTTGATGTGGGTTGTTTGTTCCCGTCTTAGAAACTACTTTCGTGTCATGCTACCAGAGTTATATTCCTATGGATTTCGATTATTTTATGAATTAGTACTAAAAATAAAATAAAATAATAAATTCATTTTACTGGCTTTTAAAAGTAAATAATGAATCATTTTTCACACAATCCAGTAACTGCCATATGACAAACATCCTTCTTGTACCGATAAAGCGGTCTGATCTATTTTATACAAACTTAGCTGTATTATATAATTACTAGCCAGAAATGAGAAAAAAACAAATCAGCTACTGGAGAGTACTGGGGTGAACATTAGGTGCACTGAAAATTAAAAAAGCATGCATTGGATAAAGATAAATTATAAAGAGTAACAAGCATCTTAATTTATACCTTAATTTTGATCTCGATTTATAATATATCAATTGATTAATGGGCACTTACTAATAATTATTTATTTTATTTGAAAATATATTTATTAATTAATCAACTCATCACGAATTGATATTAGACTGAAAACTTATGATACAAAAGATAAAACGCTTGTTGAAGTAAAAATAAAAGAAAAAATTAAAAAATTTTGGTCCACTGGTACGCATATCGCACATGCATCTACTTTTGAGATCATATTACGTGATAAAACTCGTACATTACTCGATTTCAATGAAAGATACACAGTGTATCCTCTTCACCCAAGTTTTGTCCAAAAAGCTTTTCTGGGGCAGGAAACTGGGGCATGGTACTTGAGTAGAAGTATGAATTGAAAGCCATTGATTCAGTGGGATTTGCAACTAGAAATGACTTAGGAATGGATTGACGAAGAAATTGTCATGATTACTGCAGACAAAATGAAAAAGTATCATGTTACAGCGTCATGAAGTTGGGTCAAAGAAACTATCTAACAGATCATTAAGGTCAAGATTATGGTCACTTTATAATAATTGTACCTTGCATGCATCATTATCATCAAGTTTTACATATAAAGAGAAGAGGAGAATATGACCCAAAAAGGAGAAAAAAGTTGTTATCATGCATCACTGACATGTGCAGTCCAGAGCAATATGCACTATTTTCTTCCTTTTCTTTTGCTGTTTTCTGGTTGGAGAGATTGGACAATTTTATCTTTTCCTGAACATTCAAGAGATCAACATAGGTCGAAGATAATAATCTCCAGCACAATTAATTCGTTCACAATGCACTATGTTATAGTTAATTACGTGATTAATTCAAATCGTACAACGTGATGTATATGAGAATGATTGAGAGATTGCATCCAAATTTTTATTTTAAGATTGTCATAGAAAGAGTCAAAAGTTTAAAAATTTACTTTTACAATTAAGAAATGTATATTTATTTTATCAAATTTATATGATGAAATTTGAATTTTTTCAATGAAAAGATATATAACTACATGAGCACGAAGTGAAAGGACTTTTACTACCTAAATAGATGCATACTTAAGATGAACTTATCTTTTATGAAATCATACAAATCCTCACTTCGAAGAAGTTGAGATCCAAGAATGACAATCAAATTTTGAAATTTAACATCAATGATGTCAACTTTCATTAATAGATTTTTTTAAATAGTTAATATAGACTTTTTTCATATATTTTTAAGTTAAGATAAACTATAAATTAGACACATAAAGTTACGAATAATGCTAAATTGTTCAATATATTTATTTAAATTTGTATTAAAATGACGTAATATGTGACTTATAATAACTATATCACACTCCACATTATCTCATATTTTATATAGTATTGAAAATTTACTTGCCATATAATTGATTGGAGCATAAATTTAAACAAATATTTTAAATAATCTAAAATCACTCCAAACTGTTTTGGTATTGGTAGGAATCTAAGAAATCCATATTTAAATAAAATCTTAAACGCATAGTGCACCAACAAACCGATTTATAATATGAAATGGAAAATAAACTTTCATTCATCTGTCACATCAATATCACACGGTATGTTGTGAGTAAATACTAATTAAATCCATTCAAATTATTTTTTTATTTAACTTATATTATAATTTGTCCGTTTGCAACTCAAATTCTTATGAATGCTTCTCATCATTTCAGCACCATTTTCTTGTTTGACTCAAAACCACAATTTGGAATTACTTCGCATTCAAATGCAAAAAAGAAACAAAAGGAAAATTTTGGACTAACAATATGACGTAAGAAAAGGGAAGTAATCATAAGTTTACAACGTACAAGAAGCATTATAAGTTCAAGTAAATTGTAACCGACCTTTTGTAATTGCTTTTTCATAATCACTTCTTTCACGCTAGTACTTCTGCTTTGACCCGTCAATCAATCCAATCATTGTTTCGATTGGTTTTGTTCATCATTTTAATAGCACTGTCACGCTTTCCTACTAATCTTCAACTTATTATGCTTCATAAACTCATGAATTATCACTACAAAGCTTATATTTCAGAAAATTCTAATTTCTCCTTTCCTTTCGAAGAAAACATTTCTATGTCTACACATGTATATGTCACATCCATCATTCAGAAAAACTATTATAAATCATCTATAACTGAAAATTTCTATAACAAGTCCATGAAAATTACCAGAAGTTTGATTTTTTTTTTTTGGAAAAAATTTATTTTTGATCAAAATTAAAAGAAAAATTATTTTTGACAATAAAAAAAAGTTAACCGTTTTAAATTCTAAACAAAACGTCAATAATTGTTTTGTCCATTTAAATTCATACAACAATAATAATACGTAAAATGTTGTGAGAATTGAAATGGGATAAAAAGTTATTGAAGTTGGGTTTAGGATAAAAAACGATTAATTTTTCTAGGATAAAAAATGAAGTTATATTATTTTGTAGATATTTTTGCTAATTTTCGTTACCTTAATGCTAGATGTGACTATAATGATGTAAATTGTAAAGTATCAAATTTCAACTTCAAATGTCAATGATAACTGGTGTCTTTGGTTTAAACGTCAGTTGCCCTCATGCATTAGCATGGGTTGACACCCAGAGATATCAAAAAATAAGTAGTTCTCCTATCTTATATGTGAATTCCCCTACCTTCTGTGAGTATTTCCTCTATCTTCATATAAACAAATCTTTTTCATATAAGAACAGCACCTCGGATCGTGTTGTTAGTATTTTTATCTTTCTAAGGTCTCAGTAGTCCTCTTGATCAATTTCAATATTGAAAAAAAAAAAAAAAAAACCACAAATGATAAAGGGCTGAGGATAAAAAGATTGAACAGGGGCAGAGACACTTTAGAGAAAGACCTTGGTGACTTTTTATTTTTACATAGAAGTGAAAAGGGAATACGTATCAAAATCAAATTATAAGTGGTGGACTAAAGTGACCCTTTCAAAGGCTGATGATTGGCCCCCACAGAAAATTTGATGATAAGCGGCGGTGATGATGTGACAGTGATGTGTGCAAATGATTTGATGCGTGGACTGTCGTACGGGATTAGTCCCTACTTGCTCTGGTTAGGCCTTGTGTTTGTCGTCGCAACAGCATGCGTTATCAAAATTCACGCCAAATCAATTACCATGGCCTCCATCGGCAACTGTTGGTCTTCATGCTTCTGTCCAATAGTGGCTTGTAACAATGAGAATCTCATTATTATTATTATTGGTTTTCATTTGTTGTCAAAGCTTGATGTATATCCGTTTTGCTTTCAAGTTGTAGGTGAAGATTACAAGAGAGTCATGATATGTTTGAGCGTTGAAGGTTTGATAATTAAGTCTTATTATAATGCATAATTAATTAAGAGTTAGAATTATTATCGAGTTGGATATTGGTGAAAAGTAAGACTTAGAGATGCCATGTTAAGTTGCTTAGACATTGTTTTTTCTAAGTAGCTTTTCTACTAGAAAACCTATCTATTATTTTTACAAATGAATGAGAATTCATTCATTCACCTAGTTTAGGAATTATGATCCTATACTTCGGTGGTTTGGTGACTTCTAAAGAGTTGTCACATTGCATTGTTTTTCATGATAGGAATTCTAATGATATTGATGGATCCCAATCCCATTAATAATTAGTTTCCCTTAATATCTCAAACAAAACCGTTATCTTCATTCACATACAATTCTCCATTGTTGGAATTTGATGCTTTGTCATATATTTGTCTTTTGATTAGTTTTGGGCTTGGGTTAATATATTTGAACCATTTAACGACCCTAATTGCTAGTTTATTATGTTATGAGATCAATTAGTATATAAACCTTCCTCGCAGATAATATTCATATAGGATCGGAAGTAAAACTTGTTAAATATATAGTTAGATTTCATAACATTCTTTTAGTTAACAGGGCGAGTAGGAGTGGTGATCTATTATTTTATTGCAGTCAGGATTGAGATGTTACGCTTAATTCTTTATTTAGAAGCCATATTGATGTTATAATTAAACATGGATATGATTATTGGCGAAGGTTCATGAGGTTTATTGGTAATATTTTTGTCAAGTATATGGTTAGGCTTCATAACTATATTTTTGTTAACAGGTTGGGCACGTAGGAGTGGTGATCTGTTTTTTCATTGATTGAGGACTGAGACTCCTAATCTTTTTTTTAGAGTCTATATTGATATTGTAATTAAACATGGAGATGATTATTGGTGGCGGTTCACGAGGTTTTATGGATCTTTATGTTAATATATGGTTGGGTTTCATAGCTGAGTAGGATTGAGATGTCACTCTTAAATCTATTTTTAGAGGTCATATTGATGTTATGATTATTGACGGAGGTTCACATTATGATAATCCTTTGGTTAAGTATATGGTTGGGTTTTATAACTATGTTTTTATTAACAGGGTGAGTAGGAGTGGTGATCTATATATTCTGTTATTTAGTGAGGATTGAGATATTACTCTTATGTTAATGTCTATTTTAAGAGCCCATATTGATGTTATAATTATACATGGAGATGATCATTGATAAGGTTCACTGGGATTTATGGTTTTCTTATGTGGTACGTTAATTGATTGACCTTTTAGGATTTTTAAATGAATTTGCAACCACTGTGCACTTCTTTGGTTGGTTTTATTGTTTTTGGACACAAGAGATGAGGTTTATTAACTCCTCAACTAAATTTGAAGAGAGATTTGATTTAATTTATGTTTATATATGATATGAGATGTGGTGAAGTGTGTGTTAGAAACTTAGAACTAGAAAAACGAAAATCACACCAATCCTAGACTACAACAAAAGTTGAAATACAGAGTGTCGATATTGTATTAGGTAGTGTTAACATCAGCTCTATCAATGAAAGTAAAAGAAAAGGAAAAGGGATAAAAAATAAACTTATTCATTAGTTGCTTGTGATTTCTCTCCTAATTTTTTAGGTGTTAGGGTCACGCGTTAATACTTTATATCATTGAAAAAGTTATTTACAAATAGTTTGAACTAATTTAAACCAGTATAAGATAATTTAATATCATTAATTGACGACAAATATCTTGGAGATGTAACTAATAAATTAATATACATTAACATCTGACACTTGCTTTAGGGCGCCTTTTTTTTTTTTTTTTTTCGAAGACTGAGCATTTTTAAGTTTTATTGAAGATTAACAATGATAAGTTTTATTGAAGATTGAATAATGCATAAAAACTAAAAATTGAACAAATAATTATATAGACGATTTTTTTTTATGTCTTTTCATTTATTATTTGTTACATATTTATATTTTTTAATATATTAAAGACAACTAAAATCAAGTAATTTAATTAATTTTAAAATAAAATTATTTATTATTCATGATAATTCAAATTTTATAAATATTTCAAAATCATAATGGTTTAGGGATTGTTTATTTTTATCACTTTATACTTAATGAGTTTGAATTATACTTATTAAGTAATTTTAATTTTTTTTTAAGTAATCAAACCACTTAAAACCACTCAAAAATCAGTGAAAGTAAAAAAAACTATAATTTTTAACTTTGTACTTAATGCCAAATCATTTAATAATTTTTTAAATATATTATTCCAAATCTTTCATTTCCAAAATAACATATTTTCAAATTCGTTCTAATTTTATATTATATAGATTCATTTTAAATGTAATTAATGAAACATTGTAATAACTAAAATATATATTACTTTATAATTTTAACTTTTATTATAATAGTAATTCAACTTAAGAATATTTTATTTATTTTTATTTAAATATATAAATTTAATTTACTTTGTTATAATAATTTGTTTATGTATATATAATTTTCGAAAAAAAATTACTTTACTATAATAATTAATTATATTTTAATTATGAATAAAAATATTATTAATATATACATAAAAGTGTTTTAGTATTTGTTAAATAATTTATTATAATTATTTGTATTATATTAAATGAAATTATATAACAACTAATAGTAAAATGATATAAATATAAAATTAATAGTTTTCAAACAATTTTAACTTTTAAAAACAAATAAGATTACTATACACTCAGAGATAAGGGGGAAAAAAAATAAATATGCCATTCAGATTTCAGGTGTTAGTCACTACTCAGTTTTCAGCAGCACCATTCAGTTTTCAGATAAAAAAACAAACGACTCATTAATATAAAAAAGTTTTTATACACTTTTTTATATCATAAAATATAAGTCCTTAAGTGTAAAATGATTGACTTAAAAACATGTTAAATATACACATCATAAGAAGACAAAGACCAAAATTAAATAAAATTGGTGTTTTTTTTTTTTTTTTTCAAATGATGGGGTAAGGATATTAAATTCAAAGAAAGTTTCCAACACCCCGAGTTTTAAGACAAATGTGATATTTAAACCCTCGACCTTTTAGGATAAAAAGAAATGCTCAATCATTCAACTGTATGCCAAATAAAATTCTTTTGGATTGAGATTCTCCTATTTCTATGAGTGCCCTAGTTCAAAAGGATACCGCTAGCTTGATGGAGTTCAGATTGTATTGAAATGGAATTTCATTCCTTCAATATATACATTTATATTAAGTAAAATGTTTTAATAAGCAATGAGTCAAACTCAGACATGGGTAAAGGGTATAATGGTAAAATTGTGATATATATATATATTAAGTAAAAAGTTTAAATAAGCCACGAGTTAAACTCAGACACGGGTAAAGGGTATAATGGTAAAATTATAATACAATATATTGAAAAATCAAGAACAATAAAAGTCACCTCCCAAATTTAGGAGAAGATTTCTTAGATGAAAACTAGAATGGAGACTCATGTGAGCCTTCCCGACGGCTTGCGTGAGCCTACCAGTGGTTGTGGTGGGCAGGCTTGTGTGAGTTATACCTTGTGGTTTGGTGCGTAGGAGGCAGTTTGGGTGCAACTGCAAGTCTCCGTATGGCAGTAGCTCGGGAGCCTCGTTTGAGCCTCTCCTCTTGTGGGGTTGGTAAACGGCCTCTACGCAAAATCATGTCATTGATATTTTTCTCTTTTATTATATAATTACATTATTTTGTTATGAATTGTGTAAACAATGATAGCATTCTTATCGTTTCTTTAACCAACTAATGGGATGTTGGATTACTTTATTTTTAACTTCAGACTGTAGTTCTGTATATTAATATAGTTGGTACCTCTCTTTCCGATTTTCATTTTTTTGAAAGTCCTATCAGATTTGATTTAAATGCGGCTATAATTGTAAATTAATCTAGTTAATCATAAACTTCTGTCCACGTTATTATTGTTTTTATTGAAAAATATAAAATAAATCAAAATTTCACAATCACGAAATTATTTAAATATTTAGAAAAGAGAATGCACACATTATAATAGCTAGCACCTACCAAACTCTATTGCGCACTACGTAACAAAATTTTAAAATACAACTTATAAAAATCGTAGAAATAACATAGATTGAACATTTGGAGAAGTGTGAATTGAGCATCTCGGTTGGTATAATAGTAGGAGGAGGGAACCAGTTAAATGAGGCTCACATAATAAGACAAAAGGAAAGGCCAACAACACAAACAATACAGGCAGGAGTATAGCTACAATTTTGTTAGGATGGGCTAATCTAAATTTTATTTGTAGGTGAGATTAAGTTTCTAACTTTCTATTTGTTTTCTTAAGCTCTTAATAGAATTCAATTACGTTCTTGGACTATTGGGGGCTGATGTAAGAAATTTTGTTATTGTGTTACAATTATTATTATTATTATTTTGAAAAAACTGAAACTGTTGTTTTTTTTTTTTTTTGTTAAAAAAATACTTGGGTCAAGCATACTCAAGCCCATGGAGAGCTCCGCCTCTGTCTGCAGAGCCCAACTATTTCTAGTATGGGTCAAGCCCATTAACGGGGACAAAAGCAGATCAGGCTTGTTCATGCATCTCCAAGCCCACTCAAAGATTAGTTGCAACTCTACTTTGTGGGAGAAGAATTTGTGTGCAGCGCAAGGTCACAGCCTGGAGAATACATTATGTTGTCAGGTGAATGGTGAGAACGTTTTTTGATGTGACACATCAAAGAAACAGTTTTTCTTTCTGGGCACTCCCATAGTGTAGGTGCTGCTTTTGCTTGTGAATTTGTTGGTGCCAACCAAACGGAACTTCAGTTGATTAATGAGATGATTGAAGCAGATGTATGGTGACTTTTGAGAGTGGTATATACATCTGCCTGTTCACAGCTAGATGATATAAGATTTGGTCATATAAGGGTGGATAACCAAATTTACCCAAAATTTGTCACCTTTGTTTGGGCGCTCGGGCACAGCCAATAATTTGATTATCTGTCGGCATTAGGGAGGATATCCACATAACCTCATTGTCAGTACTGCTCTGTACAACGATGTTTATTGTTTTTTTTTTTAAATTTTCGACTCTTAGGCTCTGCAAGGGCCGAGGCTACATAATACTTTGTTTAAATCCTAACGTCAGATTTCTTAATAGTTCGATGCATGAACTCCTAGATTAAATGATTATGTATTTCTTTGTTGATATCAGTGGGGGATTCAAATTCCGTCACGCATAATTTATAAATATTTATTAAAAGTTTTCTCTTTTTATTATATAAATAAATATTTTTTATTATCGAATTATTCATCTAAATTATTTAAATAGTGATTTATTTCAATAGATTTTAGTAATTTTTTTATATTATAAGAGTAAATATTTTCAAATTATAAATATAAATATTTTGATAATTTAAATAATAATTGATGGATCTCGATAAATAATAGTAAAAATTTAGATCATAAGTAATGATCGCTTTGCTTTTGTTTGGTTTCGACAATCTTTAACCAATTAGATATTATTTTTTCTCGTGTAAAAAAATGTGTTTGATTCAGTCGTCTTCAGATCGTGTAATTAATATCTCTCCACCTGATTAATGTGATATTTGCTCTCATTACAGCCAGTTTTAATAGGGGCTTGTGCTCCTGAGTCCTGACAACTATGTCCCTAATTTCTGCACGAAAAGTGGCTCGTTTTGTGATTAGTGTAACAAGTAACTATCAAATTCCTTCTATTGTGACTTGAGTTGATTAATATTAAATTTTTCATAAATTATTATAACACCATAAGTTGTGCCAAGTGTACTTATAAAATTTGCAGTAATCTTCTTTAAATATCTGACAAGTGATGATAAGAGTTGCACCTTGCACTACTTTCATATCCTTGCAACAATATAGTTTTTTAAAGAGCATGATTAGTGAAGTAAGTTGGAGAATGCCCCCCCCCCCCCCCCCCCCCCCTTTTTTTTTTTTTTAAGCATATGCATGACTTGTACATATATATGTATATATTTTTTAAAAAAAGAATGACTTGTACACTTCTGCAAATATTTATTCTTTTACAATGAATTGAGAATTAAAAACCCACTAATAATGACTTTACTTCTATTTCTTATTGCCGGACAGTTCTTGTTGTTAATACGCAATTGGTTGGGGTTACTGTCAACTACAAAAGTAATTTAAACACAATTTTTTTTTTTAAAAAAATATTTATATGACAAAATTATTCTAAAATAAAATTATAAAGACTAACAAACACATATCAGGAGAACAATTTATTTATTTTTAAAATTTGAAGAAATTTTTCTTTTTAAAAATGTGAAAGAAAACTCTCATACATATTAATAGATATTTATTTCATCAATGAGAAAGAAAAACTCTCACACATGAATATATGTTTTAAAATATATATCTTTATCATAAATATGCAAAAAATATATATACCTATCTATGAGTGGATGGGCATTACATTTCAATTTCTCTTGACCAAAATGAAAGGAATGCACTTATTGTTAATAATGATTCATTGGGCTTTACTATTAGTAACCTTTGTTTTCCTTCAAATTTAAGTTTGCACCTTAATGGATGACTTGAGAGACACAAAGGGGAGAATCGTATTCCGTGTTTGATGATTTTCAAAATTCAAAGCGATAAATGGATTACTTATTATTCCTTTTTTTCTTTTTTTGTGGGTCCTTAAAATATGCCTTGAAAGATGGGAAGAATATTTACCATTAATAGTTCAAACATATCTTTTATAAAACATGATTGTTTAAATTTTTATTTTTTGTTAGAAACAGGACAAGGACAGAAATTCCTTACTCTTGTTTCTAACCAACTTTCAAGTTTTTCCTTTTGTTGAGGCACCAACTTTTAAGTTTTAATTTTAGAAAATGATCAAAAAGTCCAAAATGCCATCAATTATCATCTCTTTCCTGCCGTGAATTTCATTTATTTTCTCTTCACAATTTTCTCTCTCTTATTCTCTTTTTAACTTTTTATCAAACTCAACATATAAACGTATTCAGTTTCAAACGAAAAAACATGTAAACGTATTCAACTTTAAGATCTGAGATATTTACTCTTCCACTGGTGGTCACCCTGCAATATTGCTGAAATATGAAACTCATTCTTCAATCTCCATATGCATCAATCTCTTTGTAAAATGTGTTATAATATTTGTAATATTATTTGTTTCTTAGGTTTTCAAAACATATTGAGTAATTTTTTGATTTATGAACATGCGTTTTCAATTCGCATGTTGTTTTCTCTAGAATATTTAATGTTACATTGTATCTTGTACCATGACACATTTGATGGTATTAGAGTAAGTTTTTGTACACATCTTTATTTCTTGATATATATATATATTTATGTGATCATACATACTATCTCTATATATTTTCTATTCTTAAAATACATGTTTTTTTTTTTTAATTATTGTAATACATTTTATTTTATTATGATAAAATTGTGTGACATGGCTTTGTACTGTGATACATGAGGAGGAATGAAATATAGGAAGGGTATTTATGTTCGTTCAATTCCAAGTCAATTAAAACGTAACTTTATATTGTTACAAAAAAAAAAAAAAGAAAAACATATTTCAAAAAAAAAAAAAAAAGAAAAACATAATTTTATAAAGTAGTTAATTAAAAAATTTTGAGGGTTCTTTATCAATTTTCTTGAAACACACTCAAATATAAATTATTATGGACTTCTTGTAATTATTATTAATTATTTTTTTGAGAATTGGGACTAGCTCAGGAAACAACTAGGATCAGTCCAGAAAACAACTGAGACCTACCGGAACAGGAGCATTAGTGACACAGCTCGAAAAACTACTTTCAAATTGGAGGAATCCATCTATATGGAGATGAGGGAAGGGCCTACATGAAAAGGAGAGAGGAGCAAGTTGCACAGAAGATGGAAAAACATATTATTGTGTCTATCTCTCTCTTTTTTTTTTTTTTTTTTTTTTTTTTTTAATTACAATAATTATATCAATAATGCTTAAGTTTCAAAATCTGACTGGTTTGAGTTGTTGTTGAACCTTAACTTTCATCCTATAGGTGCTTAAATGCATCAATTGCATGTGTCTTGTCCATTTAAATCATAAGACTTGTGTAACCAATACCATATGATCCAATGTCATACACTCGAGCACAAAGATACTTTTCTTGTTGTGATATTACAAGAGACATTACTGATTTATTGGTTACAGTAACTCCACTCAAAATACAGTTGCCCCAGTCAGATGCCTTAATGATGCGCATCCTAGTAAGTTTAATCACATCAATATGCACATTATTTTTCTTAGCTTCTCATGCCCAGTAATACTTCTGTTACTTTTACATGCATCTCATTTATAAATCCAAATTTGATTTGTGATGTATATATGCAATAGAATCATGTAATGTAAAAACTTAATTTTAGACATGTCGTCACTCAAAATACAATTGCCCCAGTCAGTTACATTCAAATGCCTTCTTCTTGTCATGTTCCCTCTTCTTTGTCAAGATGCGGGTGTGGCTCGTCCTTTCTATAAGACTTCCAATGATAGGCGCTTTTCTTTGAAATCTACCTATAATTCCCTTGTTAGTAGTAGTTGGGGTCAAGAGGATAAAGTATGAGGTGTTTTGTGGAGGATGAAAGTTCCCTAGTAGATGCGATTATTTCTTTGGTAGTTTCAACATGACAAATTGTTAACTAATACAAGAAAAGCTTGGATGGGTTTACTATTTCTAGCTCTTGTGCCTTTTGTGACAATATTCTTGAGGATGATATACATGCTTTAAGGAATTGTACGTTTGCTTTTGAGATATGGATGAAGCTTATTCCCCAAAATCGGAGGAATTGGTTTTTCAGAGTTGATATAGAGGAATGATTGTTGAAAAACCTTACTATAAAAGGTTCTTGACCTCTTACTTTTATGGTCACATGCTATTTCCTCTGGTTTTAGGGGAACCAAGTAGTGCACGATCTAAATTTTATAAAGTCTTTGAATGAAGCTTACTTTATTAATAAACAGAGTTCTCTTATCTGTGTTGGTTGGAGAGATTATTACAGTAAATTTCCTAACCATATAGCTTTAGACCTTACTTGCTATTGGAGTATGTCTCCTCCTGGTTAGTTCAAATTAAATATCAATGACGCATTGGAGAGAGTTATTGGGAAAGTTATAATTGGGAGTTTACTTCGTGAATCGTAATGATCAAGGTTTTTTCAAGGGACAATTTATGAGCTCCCTAGGTGTTTACACAGTTCTATAAAAGCAGAGTTAAAGACAATTGAGAAAGTTCTTAGTGTTGTTTGGGATTTACGCTATCCTGCAGTTTTGGTGGAGTCGGATAATAAGGAAGTCATTGGCTTAATTCTTCATTTAGACTTGAATTTCATTTATTTTGAGTATATTCTTCTGGATATTTAAAATAAAATGAAAAATAATTGATATGTTAAGTTACTTTTTATGCCACGAGATGTTAATGAAGCTATTGATTGCCTAGTAAAAACAACTCTTTTATGATGATAGATGATATGGTTTTGTTTGCTACATCTTTAAAGTTGGAGTTTATTCTCAGATTGATTATCATAGAGTTCAGACTCTGAATTAGTTTTTTTATTCTTCTTGCTCTTTTGCCCCGCTTTTGTACAAAAAAAAAAAAAAAAAAGAGAAAGACTTAATTTTTGCTAAAATCGGAAGCAAGTAGATCGAATGGACAAGATTTCTTGCTTTATATTTATATATGAATGCACACTGGTTCGACGGCTGTCGGTGACGCGAGATGGTCCACCTGTCATGCAACCGTGTCTAAATTTCTTTTACTTCCAAAGCCAATAATAATAATAATAAGGGATAATCCTAATTGTCCCCCTATAGTTTGATGAAATAGCCAAAATCCCCCTTACTTTTAAATATCGCTAATATCACCCTCTCTTGATTTACAAAATGGATAAAAAAACCCCCTGTAGTTTATTAAAATATCTAAAAAACCCCTTACCGTCAATTTGGACGTTAAAAATCAACAGTTGATCTGTTAATATGGAAGGGCAAAACTGTCCAAGAGAAATAAATATAATATAAATATTTAATAAAATAATATTTAATATTTAAAAAATTGAAAAAAATCTCCCTCTCTCTCTTCATTTCTCACTCTCTCTCTTCCTCTCTTTCTTCTTTTTCTTCTGTTTCCTCTCTCTCTCTCTCTCTCTCTTCTCTTTCTTCTTCCTCTCTCTCTTCTCTCTTCTTTTTCTTCTCTCTCTCTCGATAGTACCCAAACTAGGTTTCGTCGGAAACCCAGCTTCGATTTATGGGTTTCCGACAAAACCCATAGGCTCTGGGTTTCGTCGGAAACCCATAGATCGAAGTTGGGTTTCCGCGGGAAACCCAGATCCGATCTATGGATTTCCGTTTCGAAAACCCAGAGATCTCTGGGTTTCCACGTCGGAAACCCGTAGATCTATGGGTTTCCGACGCTGGAAACCCAGAGATCTCTGGGTGTCCGCGCTGGAAACTCGTAGATGGGTTTCCGGTGCGGAATCCCAGAAATCTCTGGGTTCCCAGTGCTAGAAACCCAAGGATTTCTGGGGTTTCCGGCGCCGGAAACCCAACCCAGAATGTTTGTTGGTTTTGGGTTTTTTTTGTGATGTTGCTTGTGTTTTTTGGATGATGTTGTTTGTGTTTTGATGATGGTTTGGTTGAATTTTTGTTTGATTTGGGTTATGATTTGCTTATGAGATGAGTTGTTAATGATTGTGTGTTCTGGATTCTGGGTTTCTCGATCGCTGGAAACCCATTTTCCAGATGGATTTCCGACGATTTTTTTTTTTATTTTCATTTTAAATATTTTTTTATAACTATTCTGATTTTTTTAAATATTCTTTTTAAATATTGAGGGGCAATTTAGTCATTTCACACACGGATTCCTCTTTCACTAATAGAGTTGACAGAAGGGGTAAAATGGGATTTTCAGAAATTATAGGGAGATAATTAGTGATTACATTAAACTATAGGGGGGACACTGAGATTATCCCTAATAATAACCAATGCAGAGGAAGCTTCCTGGACAAATTAAATAATACATATCTATTATATTATTAATACACACAATTTGCTTTGTCAAAATATATATATATATATATATATGCTTCGTTGCCAGTTGGCGCCACTGGTATAAGTGCTAACTGTCCCATGTCAATGCTTAGGTTCAACTCTCGAGGTAGCCAAAAAATAATATATTTTTCTATTTTATGTGTGAGTTATCTTAGGTTCAACTCTCGAGGTAGCCAAAAAATAATATATTTTTTTATTTTATACGTGAGTTGTCTTCCCATCCTTTCTTTCTCACTTTCGTATGAATAGATCTTTTTGATTCGAAAGAAACTCTCCTGCATGTCATTAGTATTCCTATCTCGTAGGTCTTGATAATCCCTTGAATATCCTTAAGAAGAGAAAATGAGAAAAAAGAAAAAGAGAAAAAAAAAAAAAAAAGAAAAAGAAGAAAAGAAAAACAGAAAATAGCAGTTATTTTGTGAGAACATCCCAAACTTTCACGCAAAACAAACAAACGAAGCAACTACCTTTCAACTCCCAAACCGGTGCTTCACTAGTTTCTCTTGAAGACATTAAACACCTAACTCTTTTAAAGTTCCTTTTCTTTAATTGTTTTAAAATCTGACCGCAACTCTCACATGCCAGAAAGGAATCTACGACAGCGACGGGTGCAGACCAACACGGCACGAAAAGGAGGACGGCCTCCCCACCACCACCACCACCCGTCGCCGTCGCCGAGAAGGCGATCCTCCAACACATCCAAGCCCATCAAAATCCTGGAGCGATCCTCTTCAGAGCCCGACCTATGGAGTGGTTGTAGTACTGACAGTGGTGGTGATGGAGATGGTTTTAAGAGAATGAGTTTTGGGTATGAAGGAGATGGAGTTCTTTATAGGCCTCAGACTTGTACAGACGTTTTGGCTTCTTCTCCTTCTTTGATGATGTCTTTCTCTTCACAAACCGCTCTTGAGGTACATGCTTAATTTTTTTTTTTTTTCTAAATTTATATATTCTCTTTTGGACTTCTTTCTTATCTTGTTGATTATGGTAATTTTGATCTAGTACTAAAAAAGAAAAAAATTGACTTATTTGTAAAGTTTTAACGAACCCCAGTTGCAATCTGTTCAATTTGGACCTTCACATTAGCTAGAAATTGTTTTTAGTCTAGAACTTTTGAGGGATATAGATATGGTTGTATGTGAAAGTGTTTGATGGAGAAATGGTGAAATTGTAGGTGCCGGGATATAGGAAGGATGATAAAGTGGTGGTAAATGTGACAGTTGAAGGGAGTCCAGGTCCAATAAGGGCAATGGTTAAATTGGGATCAAATGTGGATAATACAATCAAGCTTGTTGTTGATAAGTACAATGAAGAAGGCCGCACCCCTAAGCTTGATCGGGATTCTGCTTCATCTTTTGAGTTGCATCACTCGTATTTTAGCCTCCAAAGTATGTTACATCAATAACATTTTTTTTTTAATGTATGATTTGAAGTTGGTTGCATATATATTGGTTTCCGATTGGAAGTATGTTAAGTTATTAACCAATTCAACAAGACAACTTTAATTCTTCAACAATGCTACTATAAGTTATTGGTTGCAGTCCACTTAATTTTTGATATTTGCTCTAGGTTTAAGCTTTGACAAATATTGTTTGCGGAGTTGAAGTGTCTGACATAAATTATGGTTGATAAATTATGTTATATATGGTTGAATAGGTATAGAGAAATCAGAGCTAATGGGAGATTTAGGTAGCAGAAGCTTCTATCTTCGAAGAAGTAGCAGCAACCGTAGCAGCAATGGAGGAGCCTCACCTTCACAAATTATTGGCCCCAGAGCAAACTCCCCTCCACCAATTCCACCACCTCCATTTTTGCTCCCAACTTTTGTTGCCCGCAAAATCAGCAAAATAGTAAGAAGACTGCGCAAGCTATGGAGGGTCATGGTCTGTATGCAATGACCAAGTGAACCTTAAAACACATTGTTAAAGTAACACAATTTTTTTTTTTTACTATATATGTTACTTTAACAGCTATCTCCATTTCGTTGTTACTTGTATCTGTTACTTGTACAAAATTGTATCCCCATTTTACCAAAAATGTAAATATATATAGATACACTATCTTATGAATTCTGACTTTGGTTTTCAATTATTTATAATGAAAATAGTTGAAGAAACACCTCAATTGCAATATCATGTGTTGCAAAAAAAAAAAAAAGAGTGAAAATAACAGAAGCGGTTCCTGTAATGTGTAACATGCTCTGTTCATGCATACAGGTGTTTTGAGTTTCAATTTTTAATTAGATTCAAATAAACCATCTAACATGTTTGAAAATGTTAACAATTTATGCATTGAATTCAAGAGTGTGAAGCAAATAATAAGAAACTGGAGCAGACATTGATCGGATCAAATGTCAGTATGTTGGTTAGTATCATTTCTATGTCGTAAGTTATGTAGCACTTCGGTTATTTCAAAAAAAAAAAAGAAGTTATATAGCACTTAGGGAGGTCTGACATTTCAGGTGAACTCTGCCCCTATAAAATATACTAGAATCTTCATTCATGTGACGTACGCTTGAGTAGAGAAATCAGGTATGTCACTGTAGCAAAACATAAAGCTTTTGTTTTATGGTCGGCAAATTTTAGAAACATAGGCCATGGACAGTCGGTCAGATCACATGAAGGGTTCAAGTCAAAAATGTCCGTCGGCGTTATATTTGGGTCATTTACAAATTACAATTGCAAGCACAGATGTCCATTCTTCTTTTTTGTTTTTTCCTTTTCCTTTTCTTTTTAATTTTTAGGGTGTGGACAAACTTTCCATCTAACATTTTTATTATTATGTTAAAATGTGTTTTAACGGTATATCTTAAAGATTAAAAATTAATATTCATTTATTTATTTTTAGATTATTTATATTATAATTGTTAAGAGTTTATTCATATCGAAATTGAACATTATACTTGGATCTATAAACTTCTATAATTTTAGAAGAAATCCACTTCCACCTCGCTCTAAAGAGAGAAAGTTGTTAATATATGCTGTAAATACATATGGTGTCATTGGAATCCTTTTCATGAGAAGGGGTGGTGCAGCATTGAAGAGATAAAAAGCATATTAATATATCTATTACAAAATCAGATATAAAAAATTCTTTATATCAGTTTTATGTTTTTTCTTCATAAATTGCTTTGGGTCCAAAAGAGAGAACAGCACCTAACATTCACAGTTGCGCACGCAAAAACCACTACTTTCCTCCAAACGTTTTTGATTCTTTCCCCATTGTCCATACAATGGGTTTTACCTATAAATTGACTTGAACCAATCCCCAAAGAGCTTCATCTGTGATGTGTCCATCAAATATTGCTTTACTTTTCTGCTTAGCTTGTGAATTTTTTGCTCCTTACACAAGTGATTTATCAGTCACATCTAACAAGTGATAGTACAGCAAAGTCAACAGCTACAGCTAACACAATGTTCATGTCGAAATTAGAATAGTATTTCCATATACCAAATAACGTTTCCGGTACTTTTGACTTTAGGACTTTAAGAACCGGTTATATGTGGACACATCTGACAACAACAGTTCAAACTTGTTGACTGTTCTTTGGATTTCAATAAACAAACACTTATATGCCAGAAACATTTGTATAACAAAAAGAAAAATGGCAGGTTGAAATTCAGAATACATGTATCTCCTCATGTACCTATATTAATTTTAACATGGTCCATTAATCATGCATGCTACATCTTTGCTTGAAGGAGAATAAAATGTTCATCCAACCAACAAATAAATATGTAGTCTTATATTAGGGGTTTCAGAGTACTAGATCAGGAGAGAACATGAAAGGGCACAACCCACCTCAGCAGCCAACAACAATTTGCTGGCACCTGATCGATCATCATGAACTCCTTGCTTCAACTTGTAGTGATCATCTCTGGATGAAAATGTTGTGTAATCCTTTCATTTCGTATGGAAACAACATAGTGGTGCTTAATAATTCTTTGTATTCCTCAAGATTTTGATCAAATCATTGATTTGATCTGTCAATCTTATGACATATCAGTCTTCATTGAGTAGGCACTGAGGTATAAGTAATCCTACCAACTTTCAAATGTCTAATAAGAGTTTCTCTATAAATGTAACGCCAAGTGACCATTGACCAATATTGAAAATTGAAGCATATAATAAGCATTCAACTCTATTCTCTATTGCTGCCCTCTGGCTTTGTTTCAGTCTTGTTATCACGGAGACACACATGGGCTGAAGTGGATTTGGCTATTTTGTTCTATCCACTGAAATTATACTTTTCTATGATTGCATAATATATAAACATTATTAATGTTCTTACAACCAATTTTGGTGATTTTGCAGATGTGAGCAGCTCAGGTGGAGAAATCCATGAACTTCAATATATAGTTTCCAAAGGAGGCTTTAGGAGTTGACATGTCTATGAATCTACATATAAGTTATACAAACAAACTGCTTGAAGAATCAGAGATATATTATTGATTTTAGAATATATAATTCTGATATTCTATATATCTATGGTTCTGTTTTTATCATATAAATGGAGGATTAATAAAAATACTATAACATCAACAAATGTGAGTTAATTGAACACAAAAATTCGCTTCAAAATTTCTTGTCTTAACACAATTATACGCCAGAACAAAGATTCAAGCAAAACAAACATCAGTAATCAGTTATACGACATCATATTTTATAACACAATAAAATGCGCAGAGACAGTAGAGACCCAAAAGAGCAATCAAACCACAAAACAAAATGCGCAGAAAATCAAAGAGATAGTAGAGACCTCAGAGAGCAATCAAAGCGCAGAAAATCAAAAGAGAAAGTAGAGACCCAAAAGAGCAATCAAACCACAAAATAAAACGTGCAGAAAATCAAAAGAGATAGTAGAGACCTCAGAGAGCAATCAAAGCGCAGAAAATCAAAAGAGATACTTGAAACCTAAGAGGGCAATCAAAAGCGTGACTAAGGGAGAAAAAAATTTGGACCATTTCTCGATTTGTGCGTGTCATCCTTGCGCAGGGGCCATGCTAATCTTCTCTGTATCGTTCCAATTTTATCGGATGTCTCCGAAGAGACAACTATAGCTTCCTGCGTGTTTGGTTAAAAGGAGAGTATTACTGTTATAACTATACGATGTGGGATTCAGTTCTCTCCTAACTAGTTTAACCAGTTCTGTTAGTGTGATGACGTGGGCCGTTGTCTGTGGGAAGATGAGTGGCCAGAAAGCTTTTGTGGGCTGGAATGGATCGAGGACCCTCTTCGGCCTTTTTCTTGCATCGAATATGCAGCTACAAAAATCCGTTTTCTTTTATACTTATTAGGGAGGAGAGATTTCAACTCCAAATCTCAATTTCAATAAAGAGGTGATTACATTAGCCTATTTTTATGAGCACTCTTAAATTTTTTTTTTATGCTGGGTGACTTTTCCCTGTTTGGAATTTATTTTTTTTAATCGGATTAGCTTAAAGATACTTGGTTCAATAAATATCTACATCAACTAAAATTAATATAATATGTAATTATACATAGTTTAATCATTAATCGTTAAACTAATTTCAAACTCTATTTGGATGTTAAAAAATAAATTAAAAACATTTAATAAATCAATTGAAGAGTGAGGGTTATCTTTAATTAATGTTGTTTATTTATACAATTAAATTAAAATTTTGAAACTGTTATAAATCGATGCACTAGTTCTTAGTGTTAGGCCAATTTGCAGAAAATCTGAGTCAATCCAGCTTGTAAATGGGCTCTAGTGCTAAGTGTACAAACATAGGCTGTTTCTTTAAAAGCTTTTCACGAACATTAGATAAATATGGAGCAATTTTCCAAAACTTTGCTTATGTAGTGATAAAATTCACATAAGACGGCATTCTATAAGAAAAAGGACAAAAAAAATAGAAAAGGGGTTCTTCAAATTTATCCTCATAGTGTTAGACTGCACGAAATCAAGTGCCTGCATTGCTGCTATTTTTGGTGAGTGATTTGGTTGATGCACTAGCACCCCACGAAGAAGGAAAAACATGTGCTGTATGCATTCTGCTTCTACAGCAAGTGTTCCTAGAACCACTTTGTAACGAAATAGCTTCTTGCATCATTTTCCCTATATACAATCCAACCACATTTCAATATGACACAGTTTGACAATCCTTAGGACCTTAGAAGCATCGTCTAATGTCTAACATTAGTTTCTCCATAGAAGTCAAGCTAGATGAGATTTGCCAAAATGTTGAGAAGTTCAGAATACATATTTGGCTGACTAACAGAAGAGAAAGCACTCAACCGCATGCTACAAAATTGGAAAGTTGAGAGTATAATAACATCTTCTAAGAGGGAGGAACAAGTTTCTCTATAAGTATTACCTCTTAATCCAAAAGTTAGACAACAATGTGAGTTGCTGCAAATAGAACAGGAGACAGTCAACTATATTCTCTATTGCTGTTAACATAGAAACACGCTTGTGCTTTTCTATAATTGGTGATCTAATAAGCATGTGCAGCGTCGTCTTAGAAGGTTGTGTTACCATAAATCATGGATATTTAGAACAAACAGTGGAAAACAGGAACATTAACGAAATGTGAGCTGATTTAGCACAAAATCCAATCCAGTTTATAATACCTGAGCGAGCACAATTATGTAACAAAAACAAAAATTCAAGTGTAATTCACTGAAAAAAAAACCATCACCTAATCAACTTAGTGACATTAACAGAGCTAAAAGCAATGTCTTTAAGCAAAACCATGCTGCCAGATCATTAACCAGGCAACAAAACAAGCATCTGACACGAGGAAAGAGACATACTACAATATCATTAACCAGACAACAAATCAAGCATCTGAAATGAGGAAAGAAAAAAAATTTGGACCATTTCTCGATTTGTGCATGTCATATCCTTGCGCGGGGGCCATGCTAATATTCTCCGTATCATTTCAATTTATCAAATGCCTCCGAAGAGATAAGCTGTTGTTGCTGCGTGTTTTATTATGGGGAGAATGTTATTGTTATAACTAGACGATATGAGATTCGGTTTTCCGCTAAGTAGTAAAAAGTAACGAGTTTAGTTTAGTTGTCTAATAACTACATACATGTGGATTATTGACTCTTAAATGGGTCCAAAAGACATTGTTGGTGGCACCTTTTTTATTGCGCTTGACTTGTGCTTGATGTCAACAACCACAAATTTTTTTTGTGATGTAGAATAGATCAAATACGATTGGATCGTAACCCATAATTAAAAACGGACCCAGGTACTCTTGAATCGTAGGGCTTCACCTGAATTGGGGATGGGAGTGCCAAAGTTTGAAATACTGGGTCGAGTTCTGGGATGTAATGCCTCTACATAATTCATAATTTGTATCAAATAAGGGTACAATATTGGCACATCCGACCTTCTAAGTTTGAAGATACTGATTGAATTGAATTATATAAAATATATTATTTTGGATTAAATTGAAATAGATTAGATATAATATATTATCTTTTATTTGATGTTGAAAATAAATTTAATAAAATTAAAATGAATTATCATATAAAAGTCTTATAAAATATGTCTATAAAATAAAAATAAAAATAAATGTTAAAAAAATAATAATCACTTTTAAAAAATATTAATTCTTTTACTAAATTAAAATCATTTTTATTTTTTAAATGAAATATTTAAATTATTATATATATTTCTTTTATTTAATTTTTAAATAATTTGAACTATGCTAATTAAAAAGTAAGACAAAATAAAAAAGTAACCCACAAGGTGGGTTAATAAAACCCATTGTTACAAAGCTGCTGTTGGGACTGGCAGTCTGGCACCAAATATTAGTCTGGTGCAACCAGTTCAGTGTTGAATCTAATATGGTTGCAAGTACGGATGTCTAAACGTACCTTAATCGTTTCAATGGGTTGGAACTAGAAATGCTAAAAATCTTTGTTCCGACCTAAATCGATATGATCCAATCTGTTTAGGACGGATTTAGAGCATTAAAATTAGGTTTGGATCAAGCATTTTAATTTATCCCTACCTAATCTGGTTACTTGTATTATTATTTATTTGTGTGGTACATTAATATTGATTTCGTTAGCATTATTACTATTATTATTACGATAATAGTTGATTTTTAAGTGGTATATATTATTGTTTCCAAAAAAAAAGTGTTGTACATTATTATTTTGTTCATTTAAATTTATTCTTACATGATTGGATTTGAAACAAACTATTTTTTAAATAATTGAGATGCTTGAATGAAATTTTGAATGATTGTTTTAAGATATTAGCGTTATTGCATTAAACTTAATGAGTTTTATGTTCTTTAAGTTATTATAGTATTTATTTATTAGATTTATATGATGTTAAATTGAATTCAAGTTTCTATGTGAATCTAAATAGATGTTAAATTTTAAATGTGTGTTTGAACTTAAGTGTATGTTTAAATTTAAAAATATATATATTTTATTTTAAATGTATATTTATATGTAAGTGACAGTTAAACTTTATATTTAAGTGAACGATAAAATAAATATATTTTTTTCATCTAATGAATCATGTGAAAATGTCTCTCTCTCTCTCTCTCTCTTTTTTTTTTAATGAATCATGTCAAAATGGATTAAGTATGAGGCACCTTGCTCCAAATAGGTTTGGGGCGAAAATAAAATCTATTCAAATCATAGGTCAGGTTAGTGTGGCACCCCACTTAAAACGTAGTTTAGGTTTTGAACGAATTGATCCGATTTGTTGCCATACGTAAATGGAACTCCTCCCAAAAGATGTCAATGGTCATCCTCATTCCTCCACTTTTCCCCCATTCTTGCCCAAATAGGATAAGGTTTATTTGGGAGTGGATTCTCCTGTCCCCACCCCCGTTTCCTCATTTCCCTATTCCTATTCCGCCTTATTTGAACCAAAATTAGAAATGAAAAAAATATATATAATTAAAAATTTTCACAAAATAATGTCATAGAATTTCAACATACAAAATGCACAACATTGTAAACTGATTATAATTCTTTTATATAAGTCATAAAATACAACAAAAATTCAAACAATACAAAATCATTATATATGATAAAGTCATAACGAGGGAGAGCAAGGAAAACTATTGAATATAAATATTTTTTTATTATAAATGAGGAGAATGATGATGAGGTGGTTTTCCCCATTTCCATCCATGTTTTAAATTTGAGTATGGAAATGTAGATTTCCATCCTTATCCCTATCGTCAATTCATAAAAATCTCTAAAATTTTCTACTAAATAGAAATGAAGAGTTGGGCCCGGTGACGACTCTACTCTTTCCCCACCCAAAGTGACTTGTTAACATTTTTACTCTTTGTTGTCTACAGGTTAAATTTCATGATCACGATTCAAACTCAAAATTTTAGAAAGAGGGATATGACTCTAAAATTACAATTAAAAGTATAAAGTGTGAGGAGCATATCAGAGTGACTTGGGACCCCATTGACATCTCTGCTCCTTCCTCACTCCTTCCGCATCCAAAGTGACTTGTTATAACATTTCTAGTCTTCCTAATCTACAAGTTAAAAGTTCAAAATCACAAATAAAACAAAAAATTTTAGAAAGAGCAATGCGACTCTGAACTCACAATTAAAAGTATAAAGTGTGAGGGGCATCCTAGAATTCACTTTATCTTATTTGCTTTAGAACATGTGCTTCTAATTTTGGTTGCTTGTATATTATAATGTTCATATTGTATTATAGGCGCTATGTTATGATATTAGTGGCGCGAGACCCACATAGGCCGTGGCTTCCTTACTAACAAAAATTGAACAATATTTCATGAAAATCATGTATTTATCTTCAAATATTTTTAATGTTTCATTTTGATCTCTCTTAAGAGTTTACTTATCTCTCATAATCTGAGTTTTTTTTTTAATCTAACTTAATTTCATGATACATAAGCATTAAAATCAAATAATGGTTACCACCTGTCCCTTTTTCAGATATATTATTTTAGTGTTAACTCCTCTCTCAAGCTGGTTCGGCCAATATTTAGGGGATAATTTCTTTTGGATAATTATAAATTGTCATTACTCAGTCTCTTATGTCAGACGACATTCAATTTGTACGCAGCAACTTACAAATCATAACTCCAGCAGTTTCTTTCTTGCAAGATTGTATGACGATTACAATACATAAAGAGATATATATATAAGGATGGCGTATAATATATATTATCACCCGGATGAGGTAATTGTTGTCGTTTCTGATCCTGAATCTGTTTTTGTTTTCTGCATGCTATCAGAAATCACCAAAAACATTTCCAAAATAATGCCGAAACCAATCCTGAATCCCTGATAAGCCAAAGGAAGGCGTATATAGACTGTAATCAATTTTTTGTCTTGGGGACGAGCCACCAGGCCTCTTATGACAACAAAGCATGAGTTTGCAGCAGCTTACGCTTTGCATTATAAACCCAAATAATAAGCAAAGTTGAATTATTGTTTATTTCGACACAATTTAAGTCAGTTCCTGTATAGGCCTCACGGGCACAGGTACCTTTTGTATCCTCATTGCTGTTTGGAATTTACAGTTTGTACCCTATAGGTTTTATAGCTCAAACTGCTATTATCACTACACCCAATTTATACTTGATTATATTTCCTTTATCATAAGTCATATCGGTAGCTTTTTTCCTTTCAAAGAAATCTTATGGGAAGCTTCATATTTCAACCGTACATGCCATAATCTATTATCAATTATCATACTGAAGCTAGTTAGGTGTGGTGTTTATAATAAATCATCGTATCATCATCAATATAGTTTGATCATAGAAAGTTCTCATTCGGTTTGATAATAATCCAATTCGAGTGATTATACTAAAATATAATAAGAATAAATCAATGAAAATTTTGCTTTTTTTTTTTAATAAAATGTAAAAAATAACTAGCTAATAATTTTTTTCAAAAGAATCTCCATACTCATATAGGTAAATAGAGATGATGAAATTCGAACTCTTAACCCATTAACATGTTGGTGATTTATATTTTTTTCTCTAAAAGATTTATTTATTTATTTTTAAAAGTTATTTTCTATAAAAAAAATTTATAATGAAACCAAAGAGACCTACAAGTACGAACAATTCAATATGATTGCAATTTTTTCCTTTTTCGACTTTTGTCATAGTAAATTGTCACAGGTCGTTCTATTTACATGTCATTGTATTGCATCTATTAAATGAATAAAACCCCCCTTGATATAGGTTCGTCAAAGAATTTGCTTAATATAAAGACAAGACAAATGTGCAATAAAACGAAAAATCCAAGGGCAATTGCATTTCGGACCTCTTTCCTAGAACTTTCGCGCTTCCTCTTCTTTTCGTGCTACAAATCCAAGCCCATTATCACACATGATACAAGTTACAACGGCAACATCGACGTATCTCAATATCATCACACATTTCCATTTTTCATGTTAACAAAACCCAAAAAACCTGAAAAAACTAAACAAATGAATTCCATGTCGCAACTAAATCGTAGACACCGCACCACAAGTGGTAGAGTAGTCTCGACGAGCAACGATAGGGAGAGGTATTTACAAGTGTTTCCACCCGAAAGGTACAGTGACCTGGTCCGGCGACGAGGCGGCCTCCTCTCTGTCCCCGGGAAGCTGACGCCACGTCCGGCGGCGGACAATGGTGGGGGAGCGAAGAAGCTAACGAAGCTGTTGGTGAATGTGAATATAGAGAGAAGCTTGGGGCCAGTGCAGGTGGTGACGTCGACGGAGAAGAGCGTGAGTGATTTGATAAAAGCGGCGGTAGAGATTTACGTGAAGGAGAAGAGGAGGCCACTGTTGAAGGCCACTGATCACAACTCTTTCCAGCTTCACTACTCCCAGTACAGTTTGGAGAGTACGTTTTTTGTTTTAACTCTGGTTCTAACTCTCGTGGTTATGCAATTATAGTAGAATTATGATTTTTTTTTCTTTTTTTTTTTTTACTACATGACATTGCATCGGATAACTATAGAGACCTAGTTGGCGCAGTCCTTTTAACGTGTAGGCCCAAAATGTTACTCCCAAGATAAAAGAAAATTGAGTGAAAAAATTACCACATTTTTTGTGGCCTTTTGAACCTGGCCAATGCTTATAAACAAGCAGAACCAGTGGGGCTACTGCGTCAACTCCCAAAGCTCATTAAATTCTGATTTTTACTGCTCTGATAAAATGTTCTTTGGCGGTTGTCTTACCGTCGATGGACAAAATAAAATCGTTAAAAGAACGCTTGAAAGAAAAATATAAGTAATATAAAAATTAAAAAGCAGATTTTTTTTCCCAGAAAAATGAAAAGAAAAGAAAACTAGGCTGATAATTTTAATATTTACTTTATAATTACTCCTTTTTATATTTATTTTTCATGTTCATAATATTGATTTTTAATTCATATGTTTTTTTATTTTTATTTTTTACGTTTAATTTTTAGAGGCAGATGCCATGTAATTTTTATTTCGTTCTTTGTTTCTTTGTTCAAAGGATTCGTTCTCTGTTTCTTGTTATTATTGCTTTCCCGGTTCAATGACATAAAGGTCCAACCAGTCTGCTCCAATTATCGGCATGTGTTAGGCCTGAGTCAATTTTGACGCATTATAACCGAAAATGTTTGCTTCTCTTTTGTTGCTACTCATGTAGAAAAAGACAAACCTATCCACATTTACAATATTTTGAGTAACCCACAGAAGCTCCATTATGTATTTTGGTAGTTGGTAGCTTATATTTCTTGACTATGGCCTAACCTGTTCTTAATTAATATAAAAATCTTAAATTCAAATCTCATCCCTCCGAATAATATAATAATAATAATAAGAGGATAATATATTTAATTAATAACGCACACATGTATATCCTATAAAATTTAGAAGCTTTGTCCGTGGAAGCAAGGGCCTTTTGATTTAAGCGTCAGTTATCTTATGCCTTTGGTATGGTTCATCGTTTAGAGAAGCGAAAAATAACAAGTTCTCCCCACCTTTATGTGTGGATTGCCCTCCCTCCCCTTCTCCCCATCCTCGTGTAGGTCTCTTTCTCATCTTCATGTGAACGGATTCCTTCCATATGGGAATAGCACTCTGAGTCGTGTTATTAGTATTTCTATCTATGTTGGTTTCGGTAATTCCTTGGGTCAATCCCAGTTTTCCAAAAAAAAAAAAAAAAATAGATGCTTCCTTCTATATTTTCTTAGAAAAATTATTCTTGTATTTGTGAAAATTCAAAAGCTTGAATTTGTCTGATGTTGTTGCAGGTCTAAAGGTGGATGAGAAGCTGATAAACTTGGGGTCTAGAAATTTTTTTCTATGTTCAAAGCCTTCAACCAGCTCCGTCAATTCTTCTTGCTCAGAGGAAGCAAACTTGGCAATCAATTATCCATTTCCATTGACTAAGTTAATGGATTTCTTGCTATAGCTTAACTGCTTTAATTTCTCTATGTCCCTATTACAGGGAAAATAAATATGTTAAATTTGCATTTCATATTAGTAAAAATGAGACAAAATTTAAAAAATGGTTTGTAATCCATGAGTGAATGTAAAAGTACATGGGTGCAGATTTAAAAACATGGATTGAATCGGGTTAGATAAAAGTGATGTGCAGTATGGGTAACTACATATCGAGAAATCATCTTGATTTTTATTTAAGTTCAAGTTGAGGAATACTTATAGTAAAAACAAAATTAATCGAAATTGAGTGAACGTAATGTAAATATGTAATAATATAATGCAAATTGGTGTGTAACTTTATTATTACGGATTTTGTTAATTGTTAGTTGCTTTTGGTAGTAATCGTACTAAATGATTTGGTCGCATTGTTAACAGAATTGTTCGTTATTATTGTTTCCACCAGGAAGGCTGGATTCGAAGACTCCTCTTAATTCGTCTGTTTGAGGCCTTTGGCCCACATGCAAAGGACCTAAATCTAGGGACAACTGACTTGTTATGCAATTCGATCAGCTTTTTCAATAACAATCAAAACAAATTTAAATAGATTAATTTATTGAATAATGCTATATTTTTTTAAATTTTACCTATTTTTTCTTCAAATGATGTGCCAAAGTGATTTGTAGTAACCAACTTAATTATAAGATGATGTATTAATTGAAAAAAAATCTTCCATGGAATAGCTCATTATTGATGTGATAAACGAACCAATTAAATAATATAATATCTTTTTCACTTACTTTTTCCATTGGTCTTTCATTTTTCTCTTACCATTTCATTGGTTCGTCTCACTACATCAGTAGTGAAACTATCCCATGAAAGATTTTCTTGTATTGATCATTGTTGGGGGAAATTTGGGTTGTTGCCAATTTCATTGAGCCCAACATTCAAACCAATTGGAATCAATTTTAATTAAAGTCCAAAATCAAGTACCTACTAACTTGTCCCTAAAAAGCATGGGCTTGGGCCCATTAAACTGGCTGAAATAGGCTAGAAAAGATGTAACTACCCTTCTGGAAAAAGGAGCGTGAAGACCAAAGGAAGTCTAGTTCGAAAAGGGAGCAGCAAATCCTCATAACATCAGTATGCCACCCTTTTTGTCAGCTAGAAATAGAAAAGCCAAGCCTAAAAATATGCCTACGACTGACACACGACAGAATGTTGGTGAATAAAGGAATGGTAGTGGTCACGCCATGTGGCGCCGCAAGCAAGCTAGCAGAGGATAGAGAGCCACATGTCCCTTAAGTTTGAGCTACTCAAACAAAGGGGCATAAAGCACATCAAAGATGAAAGCGACCCAACCAAGGAAGATGTCAGAAGACATGGTGGAAATAAGCTAGCTAAGGGGACACAGAGGAAGAGTTGACTACGCAAAGGAGGGAAAATGAACCTTAGGTAGGAAGGAGGATGAGTATAAAAGCATCCATTATTCTGAAGAAAGGAGGGTAAGAAAAAATGCGGTCTAAAAAAGCACTAGAAAGAAGGATAAAGTTCTTACAAACGGGGTATTCAACAATAATGAGAGGAAAATAGAACTCCATAGCCCCATTTATAGGGTAGCCAAGGTCTCTTTATCTTTCAAATTATTCTTCTTCTCCTTTCAACCACTTGTTACTTATAACCGAAAGGAGGGACAATTTGTAAAGAGGAATGGATTTCCCTCAATCTAGATAGATTTAGACACCTTAAGGAACCTCAAAAGGGTTTCTTCCCTTTTCTCAATAGATTATTTCTCATTTATTAATTCAATGCAAATAAGGGGTCTCATTCCCTTGTTCCTTCTAAATATTGAATATCAACTGCATTTTATCATTTATTGTTGGTGTAATTATTGTGGTCAATTTTGCAACAACAATGATGTCGTGGTTATAAATAAGTTTGCTACATCATTTGTGTAATAAATTTGAGTAAAATTTGGATTCAATTTATTATAATGGCATTCTAAGCATAAAAATATGCTATTAATGTAGCTCTCAAGGTGAATTCTGAAAACTCAAACCTCTACCAAGTTGATTTACTTGCTGATGATGTAAAAGCCTTAGACGGGGAGGTTAGTGCCATGAGTTACTAGGCCATTTCTAGGTAGGTCGGATAATCACCTGACACACAAGTTGGCACCCTGGCTTTATCCTCCATGGAGGATCTTTCTTAGCAATTTGTTGATGTACCTTATATGTTCTCTAATTTTTCAAGTGGTTGAATGAAAGTCTGTTTTATTTCAACAATATATATATATATATGTATATATAGTTATACCATTTCGAATCTTATAACTAAACAACATATTGACAAGAGGTTAGCAAAATGTTAAAGCCTATCGTATTTATATCTAGAGGTTGTGAATTCAAATTATGAGTTCCAATCAAGTTCCCTTTCCAACTCAATTTATTGTAAAAAAGGGCTGAGGGTTTGGGGGGGGGGGGGGGGGGGGGGGGGGCGAGGGGGGTGTGGGGGATCGCGGGGGTGTGGGGTTCAAGATAATCAAAGACAATTAAATATCTTACTTACCTAGCTCACACAAGATCATCACTCATTTTTCCAAAACAAAATGCCGTAAAAACTTGATCCCACTCATCTAAATAAAAATTAAAGAAAATCCCCAAAAAACAACCTAAGGTTTGAAACGTTATCTTTTTACCCACAAATGTTTCATTTTTATTTAAAATCCAACAAAAGTTAATTTTAACAGAAAATTTTTTTAAAAAAATTAAAAAGACCTTTTTACCCTTAAAATTTATATTAAAAAAATAATAATCATAATATAATAATTTAAAATAAAAAATTATAAATTAATAAAAACCGATCTCCATTATCTATCTATGATAGATGGACGGTGGAGATCAATCCATCAAATAAAAACATATAAAAAAATTGATAAAAATAAAAATATATATTTTAAAATTTAAAAAATTAATCATCATCATCATGTGGAAACCCAAATTTTTTTGGGTTTCCAATTGTGTCGCACTAGAAATCTAGAAAATTGGGCTTTCTAGTCGGTTCGATTGGAAACCCAAAAATGGGTTTCCAATCACAATGGAACAATTCTGGGTTTCCAATGCGCTTGGAAACCCGGTTTTCCTGGTTTTCAAGTCTCAACCTAGAAACGTCAGAAACCTAGATCTGGGTTTCCAAGTGATTAGAAACCTAGTTTTAAGCAATTAGAAACCTAAAAACCTAGGTTTCCAGTTTGGGTTTCCAGGTAGCTGGAAACCACCATTATCATCAATCATCAATCCCACCTAAAAAAATTCATGAACCCAATCATTAATCATCAACTACCAAACCACCGAAAACCAAACCCACTCATCAATCATCAACCATCAAACACCAAACCATTGGGTTCGTCGCCAAACCCACAATGCCGCCACCATCATCATTGACCGGAGAAGAAACTAGAGAGGGAGAGAGAGAGAAATAGATGGGTAGATGAGAGACTGAGAGAGAGAACTTGGGTCTTTAGTGATGGATGAGATTCGGGTCTCCATAAGTGCCACCTTCGAGATGTCCGCCACCATCATCACCGACCTGAGATAGAAAAGAGTATCGACCGAAGATAGAGAGAGAAGAGGAAGAGAGGAGAGGAGAGAGAGAGCAAGAGAGAGAGTTGTGATAAAAAATATATATTTATATATTTTTTATTTTTAAATAAAAATATCTCATTTTTTATAATTTTGTATTAATTTTATTTGTTTATTTTTTATATTTGAGTTAATATTATTTTAATTAATTATTCATTGCTTTTTTCTTTTTGCCCCCTATAATTAAACAGTCAACTAGGTCAACTAACGGATTCCATGACCGTCAGGGGCATTAAGGTCCTTTCGCACGTCTCTAAGGGGGATTTTGGAGATTTATATTAATGTCAAATTGTATTTCCGATAAATATAAAACAATAAGTTGCAAAATAGATAATGTTTCAAATCTCAGGTTATTTTTTAGGATTTTCCCTAGAAATTATGATGCCATAATGTAATGCAATCTGACATAGATGCAATAGTATATTTGCTAAATATCATGTTTTCATGCGCTATTTTTTTTGGGTTCATTTGTAATCACAGGTATAAAGTTAAAGTCATAAAAAAAAGAAAAAATCACATGTACAAAGTTTATATTACTTGCGTCAACTTTTTTTTCTTCAAACATTAGCTTTATTTTTTTAAGTTGATATCGTACATTTAAGAGATTAATTTAAATGATTAATTACTATTTTGTTTTAATATATATTTATTTTTATAAAAATAATGTTAAACATTCTAACTTTTATATCCAATCTCAATTCATGATGTAACAGTAGATAAATGAATATATTTTTCTTAAGTGAAATAAATAATCATTAGTGGATATCCATTCATATTATGAACTGAAATCAATGTGAGATAGAAATTGGGTGTGACTATGTGTGTAATGAAAAGATATCTACTCTCATAATAATAATAACAATAATAATAACAATTAATTATTAATTATATGATTTGAATATTTATTTCATAATAGTGATTTTATTCTACAATAAAAACATAGACATTTTTTTTTAATATTACAAATACAATCATAACTGTTGAGCTATCCAGATATTGACTATAAGAGCATTTTCAATGCTCTCATACATTGTATTTTGAATATATATATATATATATATATATCATATAATCAATGTCAAGAGATTTTATTTTTACATAACATAAATAATATTTGATTAACATTCAAATTTAAAAATTGTTCTCCAATATTTTCATATATTTCCATTTAATGCGTCCATATATTTTTTTTTACTTTTAATTAATTTGAAAATTAGAATTAAATAATTATTGATTTACCGACATAAATGTCTAGTATAACCTCTGAAAATAGATAATCATATTGGCAATGTCTATTTCTTTTTTGTGTCATCTCAGCTTGATATTGATTAATGATAATTTTGTTTGAGAGGTTTATTTTAACTCAATATCTATTTATTCTATGTGGTATGTAATTTTTTACAATCCATGAGAGTATTGAAGATGCTCCAAGGTATGTAACTTTTTTACAATTCATGAGAATATTGGAAATGCTCCAAGAAATAGTCCAGACTATAATGCTTATTAGACTTTACTTTCTTTATGAGCAGGGAAAGGGGGAATCAAAACCGAGTGGGAAAATTAGGCTCTCCAAACTTAAGGGACCAATATGTGATAGCGATTTTACTACTACAATAAAAACATAGACATTTTTTTTAAAAGACAAACATAGACATTTTTACACATGTTTCTTTTTCTTTTCTTTTCTTTTCCATTTTTTTTTTGAACCGCGCTTTTAGACAGCCCTGCTAAATATATAATGATAAGATATTATACATTATGATATAAATAATACAAAGCAGAAATAGCGAAATGACCAGAAAGAGCATATGCTACAAATAGGGTGAAGATAATAATAAAAAAATAAAAAGGGAATGGCAAGGTCCTTAACCTCGTCCCCGTAATAACCTCCTCCGGCCGTCCTCGACCCGACCACCCATCCTTCTTCACTCATCAAAACAACAGCTAGTAACACGCCGCCCTGCTTTTCTTCAAATCATCACTCTGTGTTGCTAACAAAACAACAAAAAGGAAAGGTCCGGGACACGGCGGCGGCGGCGGAGGAGGAGGAGGTGGAGGTGGAGGATGGGGGATCTCTATGCATGGCTGGTGTCCTTCTTCTTGCTGATTGCACTTCTTGTTCTCGTTGTTTACCAGGTCAACTCCAAAAACAACCCCTTCGATTCTCGTTCTCGTTTCGATTCTCATCGTTTGCGTATCAAATGTGATTAATTTTGTAAGATTCAAATTAGGGTTTCTGGTTTCTGATAATATTGATTACTATGTTGTCTGGGTATGTTTGATTTTGTTGTGAAATTTAGTGTATATGGTATTCTTTTAATTAGGATTAAAGTTCTGTCATGCTATAAGCTATTACTGGATATATAGCTTCATTTGCTATTAAGTCACTTTTAGTTCAAATCCTTGTGTGGTATATAGCTTTTAGGGTTCTCATCAGTGTGGAAACTCACCTATTAATTGCATACACTGTACTAGTTATAGCTGTTGATATTTTGGTTACATAAATGATGCCTATATCTTGCTAGTTGCTGACAATATTTCCTTGTTTTGATTCTGTTATGTTGGGGTGGGGTTTCTATTCACATAATCACATTGGCTCCTGATGTTGTTGTTATTGTTGGTGGATTTTTTTTTTTTTTAAAAAAAATAACCTTGAGAAGAATTGTTATGTATAATGGTACAGATATTTGGGTAACACCAGTCTTCCTTGATGCCTCATATTTTACAAATATAAAATTTCCCATTTGATTGCTATGAAATTTTGGTGAGGAATTTAGTGGTTTCACCTGTAACAACAATTTCATTTAATTTCAATAACCAATGACTTCCGAGTACCTTTAGTGGGATTAGGTTCCAAACTTATCATTTTAGAAGTAGTAACTGTAAATATTAACTAATAGTTGTAATCTCTGCTTTAATGTGCTGGTGGCTGAGTCTGAGTCCAGTGATATGGATGTTGACTTTCTACCAAAGAAACACTATTAGGAAAAAAGTTGTTGCATTTATTGGTGCTTTCTATGTGAATGGAATTTTTTGTTGGTTGCATGTAAAAGTTAGCTAACAATTTTGGTTGTCTGTTGCAGCTCATGTGCTTAGCAGATCTAGAATTTGATTATATCAACCCATATGACTCTTCATCTCGGATAAACAAAGTGGTTATGCCTGAATTTATCACACAAGGGGTGCTGTGTTTCTTCTTTCTTATAACAGGGCACTGGTTAATGTCACTGTTAAGTGTTCCATACCTCTACTACAATGTGAGACTGTAAGTTGTCTCTCTCTCATCCCTTAATCTGCTGAATTAAATATTGGTCTTGATTAAAATGCTTGTTCAAGTGCCTTTGAGAGAGAGCTCTACCTCGTAGGTCTTTTTTTTTTTTTTTTTTTCCCTTGAGATTAATAAATAGGATGGAGGAGGGAGCAGTATTCTGATTTAATTAAGTTTCTGTATATATTGCCTATTGAAGAAGATTGTAACAGTTTGATGTAAAGTAAATGATACATGTCCTCAACCAATTGCTGACCAATCTAATGTTATTCTATTAAAATTTCCGTGTTGATTATTTTTTTGGTTAGAATGGAGTATATTGTTACATGTGTATGTATACACACATATGGATAATTGGATATACATTGTTTTAGACCGCCTTGACTTGCTTGTTTTAGACTGCCTTGACTTGCTTGTTCCTAGCTTGGTCCCCAAGTTCATTTTCCTGATGAAGTTAGTATCCATTTGTGACCGGTTGTTATCTGTGCAAAATGTGAGCTATCTGCTAGGCACATACCATGGTTTCAAAGATTACCTTATCCTTTATTCCTTTATGCATAATTTGTTAATCCATGTGGCATAAATTATATGATGGAGTCACATTGGCACACATTGTTTCTCCTATTGTGATGATGAAGCATTGCATACTAGAGATGGCAAATAGAAGAAATGAAACATGATAAAAATTCTTTGAGAGGAGAAGGAAGGCATATGGTATGTGTTATGGACCCTTTGGTTGCATAGTCATATTAACAAATGAAACAGTGTCAACTGTACATCATTGCAACTTGCATTATTGTGTCCTGTTTGTACCATTTGTTAAACATTATGAGTAATGCTGCATTGTGTGGCTATGATGCATTTACCATTGTGTCCTTCAGAAAAATGATTATTAGTTGCCATGATCTCAAAATAAAAGCTGACTTGTCTAGTTACGTGATTTTTCTGGTGCATTTGATGGCATATGACTGCTTGTTTGACTCAAATTTTGCCCTGTTGTCAGTTACACACGAAGACAACATCTGGTAGATGTAACCGAGATATTCAACTTACTCAATTGGGAAAAGAAGAAACGGCTTTTCAAACTGGCCTATCTAATATCTCTACTCTTCCTCAGCATATTCTGGTTTGTTATATCTCAATGTGGATTGCAATATATTTTTAGTTATTTTTAAATTAGTAGAATGTGATTATCTTACTCTTCCTTGTACATTTGTTATAGGATGATTTGGTGCGCATTGGAAGATAGTGAGAATGCATAAACAATTGATGATGACTTCTTACAATAGTGATCTTGGCAGGAAGCGTTAATTGCCTTAAGTTTCTGTCTTCTATCATCGGTTCTGGCCATCGTGCTGTCTCATTTTAACACTGGGCTGCTTGTAACCAATATAGTTGTTAGGGATAGCACGATGGGATCTTTATTGATTTGTTGAATTATAATTTGAGGCATTATATACCATCGTGGCTTCATTCTTAATAACTGTAATTTTATTGCCTTCTAGTTCTCTTTCTGTTTTTATTTTGGCCATTAAACTGCTGCAGGTCTTTTGACATCTTAAAAAAACATGGTATCTAACCAGCCACCAACGCTTGTCTTTGGCGTTAATTCTTGCTCTTGAAAGCGCATTTGATCTTATTTCATTGTTAGAAGGAATCGGTTTTTAGACTATGTTAGGTAGAATTAGAAATGAAGATGACTAGGGGAGGGCTGAAAAAGGAAAGGGCGGAGGGAAGAAAACTGCTCTTTTCTTGGGGAGAAAAACTTAGGTGGGACGGGCAAGGTACGCCTTACCCACTCACGGCCACGGCATGCCATAATATGGTTTAAACTTTGTGATTGGTTATTTAATATCATTTGGTGAAGCCAGTGGTCTAAACTCTCCTGAGAGTTTAGCGGTATCATCAGTCGTCTATCGAGTTTTGATTCGTTTTGCATGCAACATAGATCCTTGCTTTGTGAAAAGAAAAGAGTTTTTAATTAGCCACTTTGAAAAGAAGTAGATAAAAAATGTTACATGTTAAATTGATAAGTATATCATTTTGTTTATAATTTTTAATGTGAAAGTGATATTTTCTTTTATCCTGATATTTTCTCTGATTCTTTGTGTAAAAAAAAAAAAAAAAACTTAGAAAACCCCTTTTTCATGCTTTAAAATTTTCACTTTTGAATGTGTGTGGGTAGTCGTCTTTCTTTATTATTTGATTGTCTGCTATTGATGAGATAGATATTTGGATCATACAGTAATTATTTGATTACGATAGGATTTTTATAAACTTCAATAACATAAAAAATAACTAATAGTCGATTATTCAATTTTCGGGCTTTTAACAATCTTATACTTACCATCCCATAACTAGTTTGCCTTTCTTTACTTTCATAATTTATTCTTAATTAAATAGGAGAAATGTTCTTTTATTTACTCTATTTTTCTACTCAAAGAAATTCATCTTATAAAAGCTATATTTTTGTCAATTCAAGAGTGTTGAAAAAAAAAAGTAACTTGGTCCGATGATAAGATCAAGTCCATCTACCACTTACAGACCTTTTGAGATTAAAGATCTGAGTCGTACTTCAAAATACTATTTTAGTTGGACTCAACAGTTATTTGATTTGGTGCCATTAAGTGAAAATTAAAAATAAAAATAAAAATAAAAAAAGGGAAAAGACCGAACCGACATGAACCGGCAATGATCAGCTAGACTGGACGGTTTGGTCCGGTTTAACAATGGGTTCAGTCACTTGATGTTGGTATCCCTCTCTTACACAAGCCCCTGGCGTGAAGACCTTCCTCGTCCTCCGTCGAGGTTTGTTTGAGGTGTTTTGTGTGTGTTTTTGATTCCTTGTTTCTGTTCATTTAATTTTGCTCGTCTAACCTGCCGCATTCTTCTGGTTTGCAGTCAGTCATTGCCGCCTCCAACACCGTCTCCGAAATCACGGTAATCCTTAACATGTTGATTTACAAAACCCTAGATAAATTAGTCGCCGTTCATAATTATCAGATACTTACCATGTGATGATTGATTTTTATGTCCAGTTTAAACTTTGATATCGTAATTGTATTTTGTATAATTGAATACAAGTTAAAATATTCTCATGTGTTCACTAGAAGGATAATTTTTTTTTTTTTTTTATACTTCTTTAACTACTGCTATTTTAGTTTTTTCTATTGTGTTTGAATGTTCGCTGGAATGATAAGTAACCATATTTGTTTAGTTTAAAATAGATAGATTTCTTATCGATTTATCGTAGACTACCTCCTGTGCAATTAGACGTAGTTAACGGAATTGTGCAAGGCTTTCCGTTATTTTCTTGCCTTGCTTTATTTTCCGATTGGTTGAGATTGTCTGCTATCTTTATGAAGAATGTATGAGAGCAAAAGAGAATAGAGAAGTTGTTTGTATGATTGGATTGAGACGCATTAATTCTAAAGATATAAGTTGATCTGAACCAGCTGAAGCTTCTCAATCTAAGGGATAAAAATTGGTGTTACAATTTTGTAATGTTTAGGGGCTGCTGATTATGCCCTGGATCCATATATGTATAATAGATTGTGAGGACACGTAAAACAATAGAAAGAGATATCAGCTGCAGAAATGGTTTGATGGTCTGTGATTTGATTGGAATTATGAATACAAAAGAGGTAGCTGAATTTCTTTAATTGCAATATAGGTTTCTCCATAGGCTCCTGTAAAACCCAATTCTAAATATTTATTATTTTTGCCAGATTATTCTTTATCTGAACGTATCTTTTATGAACCATATAAAAAATAGAGGCGCTGTTTCCATTCCTGGTCTGTGCAGTGTACAAGACACTTGATTACTATGCTTGGTTGCTGGTTCTCAATGCAGTTCTGTTTGTAGAAGCGAAACCATTTCTAAATGATTGTCTAGCATGTTTTCAAAAGAATTCAAATGTGTGAGGTGTAAAAATCTGTGTCTTGGGTTCTCTTTTACTTATCCTTAATTACTCACATAGTGTAGGGGATGGCTGGAGCAAGGGACCAGTGGCGGCAATCAACTTTTTTGACTATTAGGAATTGAAATGATTGAAATTATATGGCGCACAGGCTGATTTGTTTGAATTGTTATTCCAATAATCTGATAATAAAAAACCTGAGATCCTTATTGAATGAAAGCCTAACGTTTGATCAGGCTAAACAAATCCATGCATTCATCCATATCAATGGGCTTAACCATTGTGAACCTCTGTTAGTCCGTCAAATTGTTCTCTCTACTAGAAATTTCTCTACTAGTATTGCTCGATTTGTTGAGAGAATCCTTTACCATTCACGGAAGCCAGATGCGTTCTCATGGAGTTGTGCAATTCGTTTCTTATCCCAACATGGCCAGTTCAAGGAAGCTTTTTCTCTTTATGTTCAACAGCAGAGTCTAGGACCATATCCAAGCAGCTTTGCATTTTCTTCTGCACTAAAGGCATGTGCTCGGGGTATTTTTAAGATGGGTGGATTATCAGTTCATGCCCAGGTTCATAAATATGGATTTTGTGGCTGTGTCTATGTACAGACTGCCCTTGTGGATTTATATTCAAAACTTGGTGATATGGCTACTGCACAGAAGGTTTTTGATAAGATGGTGGAGAAGAATGTAGTTTCATGGAATTCAATATTATCAGGGTACTTGAAATCTGGAAACGTAATTGATGCTCGGAGGGTGTTTGATCATATGCCAAAGAAGGATGTGATATCATGGAATTCAATTCTATCAGGATATGCAAAAATGGGAAATATAGATGAAGCTTTTTCTTTGTTTCAGAGGATGCCAGAGAGAAACTTTGCTTCTTGGAATGCATTGATTAGTGGTTATGTGGATAGTGGGAACATAGAATCAGCCAGAAGCCTTTTTGATGCGATGCCTCAAAGAAATAGTGTCTCTTGGATTACAATGATTTCTGGCTACTCAAAATGGGGGGATGTTGCCTGTGCTCGTGAACTGTTTGATCAGCTAGGTGAGAAGGATTTGCTTACATATAATGCGATGATAGCTTGCTATGCTCAAAATAGCCAACCAAATGAGGCCCTTCAGTTGTTCAATGAGATGCTTGAATCAGATGTAACGTTTCAGCCAGACAAACTGACATTTGTGAGTGTTATATCTGCTTGTTCACAGCTAGGGGATATAAAATTGGGGTCATGGATAGAGTCTTGTATTACGAAGTTTGGAATTGATATGAATGAGCATTTGGCTACAGCTTTAATTGATTTGTATGCAAAGTGTGGGGATGTTAACAAGGCATATGGTCTATTTGATGGTTTGAGAAAGAAGGATATAGTTGCTTATACCGCAATGATCTTAGGATGTGGCCTAAATGGTAAGGCTATTGATGCCATCAAACTTTTTGAAGAAATGTTGGATAACCAAATTTACCCAAATTTGGCCACTTTCACTGGGTTATTAACTGCCTTTAACCATGCTGGTTTGGTTGAAGAGGGTTACCAGTGCTTTAGCTCCATGAGGGACTATGGTCTTGTCCCTTCACACGATCATTATGGAATCATGGTTGATCTCTTGGGCCGGGCAGGAAGACTAGCTGAAGCATACAAGCTGATAAAGAGTATGCCAACGCAACCTAATGCTGGGGTTTGGGGATCTTTGCTTCTTGCCTCCAGGGTACATAACAATGTTGAGTTTGGGGAAATTGCAGCTCAGCATTGCTTCAAATTGGAGCCAGATACAACTGCTTATTATTCTCTTCTTGCCAACATTTATGCTTCCACTGGGAGGTGGAATGATTCTAGTAAATTGAGAAAGATTATAAAAGATAAGAAATCGACCAAGATACCTGGGTGTAGTTGGATGGAAGTTACTTGAGTTTTCCATAAATCAGACATTTTCTTCGAGCATAGGGACCATGGACTATCACACTGGTTTGATGATGGCAAGTTGATATCTGGTTTCTATACATCCAGAGTCAGAAAGTTGTGCATTATTTAGTTCAATTGTTTATACGGTGTCAGGGAGGAATGTTCCGATAAAATGTTATAGGTAATTTGTTGTTTTGGGATGTCGATTTGAAGTTTTGTCATTAGAGTCTGCATAGTGCGAGTCCTCATTTCCATTGTCAAAACTAATTGCAGTGATGCAAGCAAGTTCCTTGATATTGAGTTTTGATCAAAGGAATTGCTAGCATTTGATGTCTGATTTTTCTTCTGAAATTTCTCCTGTGAAGATTCATTAACTTTGTTTTTTCATTTTCTTTTAATGTAGACTTTAATGTGCATATTAAGAAGTAAGTTAGATGCGAGATCTATCTGAAAATTTCTATCATGGCTTAATGATGCTCCCAGTATATGAAAATTTTGGCTCTTTACTGCAAACATTTTTCCCTCACTGTTGCTTCTTTCCTGTGAAGGCTCCTTAATCTATTTTTATTTTCACTCTTGAATCTAGATATACGATTGAGTATCTGATGCCAGTAGTTCTGCGGAGACACTTTTATTTTGATGATCATATAGATAACTAAAAATTGTGATGCATATGAACTCACTCGTATATATATCAATCATCGGTAAATATGCTTTTCTCATTTTTTGTTTTTCTCATGCAGTTTGGGATTCTAAGATTGCCGATCCATTATGGTGAATGCCACTAAAGGACTGTTTATTTCCTGGTAAGTACAGTATTTGGTTTTAGATGTGCTTATGTTTTAAAGCTCTTGCAGTTTTCCAGTTGTCTAAGGGGTTTTTGTGATTATAGTTCTGTTAGCTGGAATATTTGGGTGTTTTCTTAATATCTTAAAACGCTAGCTTGATGATTTTGACATCCATCTAAAGCCAAGAAACATACATTGATTATCTGTCATAATGCTAACTTTTAATGTTGCTCAAGTTTTATAAATTTGGCATTAGTTACTTTTCCGATTAAAAACTTAACTTTGTACTCTTTTAGAGGATTAGATGGTAGATTAAGATCATCATATTAGTGTCCCAAGTTCATAACATTATGTTGCCTGATTATCCCATTCATAAACTGCTTAAGCACCAAGGAAATAAAAATTGAAGAGATGCATGGCAATTTACATTTGGCCATTAATTATTATTTTATGGTTTACCTTTTGACATGTTCACGGCGAATTTCCGAGCCATGAGTATAACAATTTAAGATGTTCACAGACAGGCCCATGCAATGTAATTGCTCTGGTATCTTTAGCGTAATGTTTTAATCTTCAGCAATGTCATCTTTTCTCGTTGTTGCTGAACAATTTTAGTGTGTTTAAATTGCAGTGATACACCCATGGCACAATTCATAATCAATATGAATGCTGCGCTGCCAGCATCACAGAAATTCATAATACATATCTTGGATAACACTCACCTGTTTGTGCAACCTCATGTAGCTGAAATGATACGCAGTGCTATTTCCGAGTTTAGAGACCAGAATTCCTACGAGAAGCCTGCATAATTCGAAGTTCTCTCTCTTTATGGCTGGCGTTTTACTTTGTAGAGCTGTGTGTGGACATTTTTTCTTTGGAGTAGATATGCAACCTCAAGCAGAAGTGTGAATGACAAAATGCCTCCATTCATGTCTTCTCTTTTGTTTTAGGGTGTGGCTCTATTGCCACCCAAATACCCATTAAGAAAACTATTTATCATAAACTCTCCCGTCGTTTGAGTTGGTATAATCATCTATTACTAATAACTTAATTGTACTATATCAATCCTTGGACTATAAACAATTTTTGCATTTTTCTACAGGTTCGTCTTTCGTCCAGGGTAGGGAAAATTGTCATCAAAGACTTGTTTACTGTCATAGATTCTCCACAAGAATTTAAGATTCTTAATCAGTCGATGAATGCATCCATGATTTAAGGTTTCCATTTCTGAACCTTCAACTAAAGTTTTGGTATGTTATTTGAAGATAAACAGAAATAAAATACTGTAACTATTCATCCACAAAATGGAGCACTCCATATTCTCCAAAAAAAAACAAAAAGGAGTGCTCCCTGTCATTTCATTTCAAAAAGCAACGCAACATAAAATATTCATCCAATATTTGCTCAAGGTTTGGTGAACCAAAAAAAATTCTCATCCATTTGGCTATGTTTGCATCTACTTATTAAATCACTTATATCTTAATTTATTAAATAATCCGCTTAAGCTAACTTTTTCTTATTAAAAAAGCCTACAAAATATGTTTGGTAAGTTTTAAATAATTATGCAAAATTACCAAAACGAATATAGTTGGTAAAATGTAATATATTTTTCTTTCAACTTTTTTTTTCTTTTCAACTTTTTTCCATTTTTTTCATAAAATAAATGAGAAAGAAAAAAAATTCTTTAAAAAAAAATAATTAATTAAAATTAAAATTAAAATAAAAATGAAAACCGTGGTGGCCACCATTGTTCAACGACTGTTAGAGACGTCCTCCATCATCAGGGCCTCTTCCAACGAATGTCAGAATTACCGATAGAGTTCTCCTTGATGATGGAGGAGGTGATCCTCCATCACTAGCACTCCTCCTCCATGGCTACAATGGAGGAGCCAATTGACTCATCCAAAAATGGAGTCGATTTCAACTCCTCGCGATAGAAGGGGCGATCTCACCTCCTCCATCACCGGAGGAGACTCCAACAATGGAATAGGCCTCCATCGTTGGCAGCATAGTGGTGGCAACCACTGTTATATATATTTTTATTTTTAATTGATTAAAATAAAAATTAGTTGAATAAAAAATTAATAGTTTATTTTGAATTTAAATTTTGAGTTTTTAAATATATTATTAAAGTAAGTGTATTATTTGCATGTCATTAAAATGGAAAGGGCAATGTGGACATTTCAAAAGTCAAGGCTCAACTTCTCCAATAATCAGTTTCCAAAACCCTTAACCAACTTATCAAAAACTGATTATAGAAGAAGGGGATTATAAAATAGTGAATTATGAAAAGTTTGTTAAACACTTTATTGTTCAAAACTTATTATATAAGTGATTATTCATAAATATAAGAAATCTCAATCATAGTCTGAATAAAACTGTAAATGAAAAGATGAACTGTATGCAATGAGAAAAAGATATTAAATTATAGTAAGGTTATACCTGAGCTTTTAGGTGTGAAAGATAAAAGTGAATCGAAATTAGATGATTTGTTTGAGTGAGCAGTACAGACAGTATTCTTTCAAGAGACGGTGGAGTAACCTTTTGCTTTAGTTAATAAAATTGCAAAATACCTGGATTATTAATATATTAGGGATGGTTTGAAAAGGGACCATAAATTAGCAGATTTTTTTTTTTTTTAAGTAAATATTTTCACTCGTAAAATTGTTTTCAAGACCCATTTGTTCATCCCAATCCCAAAATTCGAAGTTAAAAATAAAAATTGCTCTCGAACATTATAGATGGCATAAAAAAGCATCACAACCATCGACCACCATCAGGCCCAGCACCCATTAAAGAAATTCAACGGCCCAGATCAATGCATGATTCACTTACAATACATCAAGCAGCATCCTATCTCTAATCAACTCAGAGAGATTGCAGACTGGGCTCGACCTTAATCTTCCTGAAAAAACCAAAGAGCAAAGCCAGTCCCCAAACTCCCTCCCAACATGTCTATCTCTCTTAACACCAACTTTCACCAACAACCCTCTCTTAGGTTCTCTCTCTCTCCCCCTCTCTATAATACGACACATGTATCCACACCACGTAGCTAACGGTGTTTTGTATCTGGGGTTTATGTTTTTGCAGTTGTGGAACCAAGCTTTACTCTGGATTGAAGCTCCAATCACCAGGTTTTTCACTTTCTGTTTCTTCTAAAAATGAAAAACCTTTATGTGTCTCCTTTTTTTTAATTTTTGGTTTTAAATATTTTGAATAGGTTTTTTGGCACCCGTGAAACCAAACATAAATGCAGAATTCTATGGTAGAGTTCATAAGAGCCTACATTGCGGGTAATTAATTCAGTGGGTTGCTGTTATTTTTTGCAATTTCATTGTTTATGTGAAAGCTTTGCATCTAATTGATATTTGGGTGCAGCCCACTTATTCTTGAAGCATGTTTGGAGACATCTGAGTGTTAAAAATCACAATTTAGATGTGATGTATTGTTTTGTCACAATTTATGCTATTCTACTTGTTTACATGTAGAATAGCATTTCTACTCTCAACTTCTATTATCTTATTCATATATTTCTGTTTGATTACTTTGATTGGTGGTAACATAATTCGGCTGATGTTCAAATTCATTCTCCTTTGTATTTTTTTATGCGGAGGAAAATGTTTTGCTTAATTTGGTTTATTTCTGTTAAATCGAAGTAATTTTGCAACATTGCACTTGCAGATTCTTCACTTTAAAAATTGCTCTATTTGATTTATTAATGTAGTTCAACACATGGATGATACCCTTTTGTATTGCAGGAGTCGTAATAATAAACCAACACGGTCACCAGTTCGGATGATGCCTATAGGGACACCAAGAGTGCTTTATAGGACTCCTGGTGAGGGAACTTGGCAATGGGTTGATATATGGAATGCCCTGGTAAGTTATTGCTGCTAATCTTGACTTTAAGAAAATGAGCAACCCTTTGTCCCTTACCTATTTTGGGACTTCAACTTCAGCACACAGACACACACACCTTTTTCTTTTAGTGAATTCTTAAGTTTGGGAGTTCACCGAAAATCCAAAATCCAAAAGTATGCACCTATTTAAATTCGTATATACATTATAGGAATGATCCCCTTTCGCAATAACACCACAAATGAGTCTCTATTGCTACCCTCTTGACGAGATGATCTTAACTAACCCTTGTCTGGCCCTATCATTTCCTTGTTCTAGTTACAAGTGTTGGTCAAATAGGATTTTCTTAATTCTCCATATTTGTCTTCTAGCCTTCATTGTGAGCCAGATTGAAAGATGCATGGCTACCGAACTACATTTGTTCTATGTCCTTATCTATTTGTGGAATTCAAGTTTGCTTGCTATATTTCTATTAATTTACATATTGGGTTCTGAAGAAACTAACTACATTTTTGGTTTGCAGTATCGAGAACGTCTTATATTCATTGGGCAGGAGATAGATGAAGAATTCAGCAACCAAATATTGGCAACAATGTTGTACCTTGACAGTATAGATGATAATAAGAGGATTTATATGTACATCAATGGCCCTGGTGGAGATGTGAGTTCTTTTGAATTAATGTTTTTGCAGTTGAATCCCTCTACTTCTTCCTTATACCGTTGGTACTTATATCACATTAATTGGCTGCTGAAGAGTTGTTTTGTCTGCAGCTTACACCCAGCTTAGCCATTTATGACACCATGCAGAGCTTGAAGAGTCCAATTGGGACCCAATGTGTGGGCTACGCCTATAATTTAGCAGCTTTTCTTCTTGTGGCAGGAGAAAAGGTATTCTTTAATTTTTCTCTGGAAGCAAAATTGATAAATTTTTGTGGTTCCACCACCTATATGACAGATGGTGAGATGAAGGCAAACTGAAATGCCGTAATTTAATGTGGTCTAGTGCAAAAGAATCATCCTTTAAAAGCTAGGTATTTGATCAATGACAGTGAATAGTGAATGGTCTTTTGTCTGTTATAAACATCGTTTTAGACACATTTTGTGTGATATTAACAACTAAAGAACGTATTGATCAGATCACTGAATTTGTGTTTGTGCATGGATTGGGATGGGGGTGGATATGTGATAAAACAAAGAAAATGAATAATAATAACAATAACAATAAAATAATAAAACTCTTGATCACATGGCGTAGTCTTTTGTTGTGGAATGCTTCAATATAGTCTATATATGTAAGGCTGCATTTGGCATGTTGTACTATTGAATGTGTATCATGAGATTGAACTAGAATAAATTAGATCAAATAGAATTAGATTAAATTATATTTTGAATACAAATAAAATTATTTTCATTCACTTTTAGATATAAAATAAAATAAATTTAAAATAACACTTGTAAATTAAAAGAAAATTTTTGAGTCATTTTATATTCAATTTACACTATAGTAATTTTATAAATAAAAATAATTATTTTTTTAATAAAATCATCTATATTAATCCCACAAAAGGTAGGACGTGAGGATGGTGGGTTTCGCAAAAAGGATGTTCTTGGGATTCAAGTCTTATAGGCATCAGTGAATCCAATCCTTAGATGATGCCAAACTGGATACTACACAGGGATGGATAAATTTGTATCCAATCCCATATTATATAGGGTGCTCCAAAAGCACTATCAAGATTACTACACTGCATGGCGGACCAATTTTCTCTGATCTTTTATGTTCTTCAGATTAAATGTATTATATTATAATAACATTGTAATCTGTAAGTTCCAACTGAATCTTTTCGTTGTGTTACTGACTGCCTTGTGGAGGGTAATCGCTTTGCAATGCCACTTTCAAGACTTGCTTTACAATCTCCAGCTGGGGCAGCTCGTGGTCAGGTATGACTGCATGACATTATGCGAGGAATGGCTATTTTTTATGTTTGTTAATGATGGAGGGTTCTATTTTTCTTGTGATGATCATGATTATGAAAAATGGAAATCTTTCCTCAGGCTGATGACATTCGTACTGAAGCAAATGAGCTTATTAGAATTAAAGATTACCTTTATGGTGAGTTGGCTAAGAAAACAGGGCAGCCACTTGAGAAGGTTAGTTGGCTAGAAGCTGAAATCTAAAATGCCTTTCTAGTTAACCCATAGAATGAACTCATTAAGCAATCAAATTGGTTACTTTTTTAAGGTGAGGCTGTAAACTGGCCTTATCTCTTCTTCATTTCCTAGTATGACCAACTTTGTTTCTTCGGTTTATTTCTAACTTTGTTAATAATATGTCATCCTTGTTGTATTTAGTTACTAATGCCCTTTGTGTATCTGCAGATTAGCCAGGACTTGAGAAGGATGAAACGCTTTAATGCCGAAGAGGCTCTTGAATATGGGCTCATTGACCGTATAATCAGGCCACCCCGTATCAAGTCAGATGCACCTCGCAAAGAGGCTGGTGGTACAAGGTTTGATCAGATTCTCAACTGAATACAGCTGAAGCTGACAAAGATAGTATGTTTCTGATGTTTGTTTACTTGTACAATGAGCTATTTAAAATAACTTTTTGCATACTGTTATTGTTGATACTAGTGATAGCCACTAAAAGCTTCTGAAAAGCATGATTTTACATCCAAATTATCAAATGAATGATTACATGTGTTAAAGAGGCATGACACCTCAACTGCTTTTGACCTGCTTGGAATGAAAATCTATAGTAATTACTGCGGATGTAGAGAGAAGACGTTAAAAATAGGAAATAAAACACAAGGCGATCCTAACTACTATTTCTGCGTGCACAAGGACCAAGATAATATTTTACATCTTTGTTTTGTTCTGTATAATATCATCATGTTCTTATATTTTTCATTATCAAGCGTAGCAAAAACTGGTAACAGCACTATAAACTACTAAAAACAACCTGCTATAGTTCTGTTCTAAACTGACAATCAAAGGAAGCAAAATAAAGAAATATGTCCAATGAATTTTCCCCCAACAAAAACAGAAGCAGGTGAACCAAATGCAGAAGCATTCAAGACTCAAAACATATTAACTAGTTAAGTAGGATTGACTTGTCCCTCACCTTCTCTTCCTTCCATCCATTGATGACCTTGGCAATGAAGTCTTCGGCTCTTGTCTGTAAATTATCGTCATATTCTTCATCATCTTCCCATCCGACATCATCATCACCACTACTGTTATCAACTTCAACATCAACATCATCATCTTCATAACCATCAGAACCATGAGATTCCTCATAATCACTTTCTTCATCACTGCTTCCGTTGATATAATCTAGTGCATATTCTCTCACTTCATGTGAATAATAGAGGTAAGTCAAGTCCTGATCAACTTCCTTATTACACGACTCGTAGCTTACAATGATTATGGAAAATACATGTGAGTAAGGGCAAGTCAAGTCCTGATCAACTTCCTTAGTATATCGCTTGTAGCTTACAATGATTATGGGAAAAACAATGGTGTTAAACAATGAATACATCAGAAGAGAACTTGACGAAAATTGAATGTGACCAGATAAGATTGATGATAACGGATTGTAACCATTGTTCAGGATCAAAATGCCAACTACAAACGGGACCAGATAGACAGATGCTAGTATCCCAGCAAGATTCATTAGTGTATACAGAAAAATGTACGATCCCGGTTCTTCGGGTTTTTAATAATCCCCCAGTAAGAAGTGTTCATATATATATAGATGAATTTTATCCAGTTTCAATGAAATTTCGTTTGTAAAGGGTGGTTTTCTCAGAAAGTATAGTGTAGTTTGGTAGAAACCATTAGCATGACACAGAAATCAAGCAAGTCCATTTTATCAGGCAATGGAAACTTCTAAAGCGTGAATAATATACTGAGAAGTTTCTTGCATTTTTTTGGTTAATTTTCAGGGCGGGAACCAACCTGAAAAATGAACAAATTTTCAACATTAGGCATACTCGTGACAATTTCCCAGAAGTTTAATTTGGAAGCCAAATACATAACGATCAAGTTTTCATTAAACAACTTTTCAGACAAGAAACATCCCTGGATTCGGGGATGGTTTAAAGTTAACAGGTTACTAAAATAATTAGAAAATGACATAAGCAACCACATGTGTCGTGTCATTGACCTGGTTGTTGGCCATAGATACTCGAAATATTAAATATATTAGTGCTTACTGTTTAATTAGACAGCTAATCTCTGTTTGTTCTAATGATAAAATCTGATGTGGATGGGAGCTATTGAAGCTAAACATGATTGGTGATTTATGTTTTCTTGCCGGTGACCAAGTCAGTGTTGGGTTAGGTGGCCGATTTGTTTGAAAGCAATATCTTCCGTTGGTGTCTTTGTGGATAGTTTATTTATTAAGGGTTTTGACTTCATGCTGATTATTACACATTTAAGAATGATTACAGTCAATTTGATATGTGATTAAAGAATGTTATACAGAGCACATCTAGATATGGTGTGTAGTGGGTTCTGGAACTTGCTGTCCAATCAATGGCATTCAATAATCTCAAGCAATTTAGAGTTTTAAGAAATACAAATAAACTAAACCAATATTATACTCATTTAATTGCGAAACAAGTTGTGAGAATATGTTGAATATAATATAAAGATCGTTACAATTGAACAAATAAGATTTATACAGGAGACTGTCAAATATTACTATACCATATCACCAGGATTTATGCGTCGCTTTGCATGAACAGAGAAATGATCAAGTACTTTATGTCAACTACTTTGATAACATATACAATATGTAGTAAGATCATCAATTTCTAGGTCTGATGGGGGCCAAATCCTTATTCTTCTACTAAATCCTTATCCCACCCAAATCCTTATATATATAGGAGAAATGAGGACGGTGGCATTTGAGTGTGAGTTTTCCCATCCGCATTCCTGTTCCCCTATTTCGTCCATTTCACAATTTTCTCCACTCCTATTTCACCCCATTTGACTCACTTTTTAAAAAAATATATATTAAATTAAAAACATAATTTACAAAAAAATTTCATAAAATTTCAATATATTAAATCAACAATCCCATTTGACCCATTCTTTTTTAATAAAAAAATAAATTAAAATCATAATTTAAAACATAATTTCATAAAATTTTAATATACTAAATCAATAACGTCTCAACATACGAAATCTATAACATTATAAAATAATTATAATCGTTCTACATAATTCATAACACATAACCATCACATATGATAAAGTTGTAAAATAGAGGAAATGAAAAAAATATATATTAAAATATATTTAATTATTGAATATTAATAATTTTTATATTTTTATATTATAAATGAGAGAAATTGGGATTGGGTGGCTATCCCCCAAAATACCCCCTCATTGACATCTCTAATTCTAAGTTAAGTGTATTAACAGCGGCTTCGTAACCATGAACTTCAGGAAATTCTTACATTGGGGAAGTTTTTAACAGTTCTTGTGAGTCTGGTTATGCATTAACATATGTGGCTCTTTATATGATAAAACTTAAAGGCAGGTTTCACAAAAGCACTTACTTTTGATACCAAAATCTTAGGCAAATGAAACAGAGAGAAACCAAGAAAATACATAAATTAGGATTTGAAGAGTGGGAAGTAGAGAAAAAGTAGCATCAGCAGAACAATGTTCAATTAAAAATCCATCACTCCCAAAAGGAAAAAGGCAACTCTGGAGGGAAATATTACATCAAAATATTCTACATGACACAACAAAGGCAGAAGCGTACCTAATCAGCTAACTTAAATACTACCTGACAAGAAAATAGGGTCAAACCCCATAAGAAAATTAATATCTCGATACCGAAAATATTTCATAAAGTTTACAGACAACAAATAAGAGGGTGCCGCCCGATTCGAGAAATGGAGTTTGATTGTCAATGTTGTCAGTAACAATCGTTACATTACAGAATGAGGTGAGGTTCTTTGGATTATTACCCTGCAGGCAACGTTGCGTTAATGTCAGTAGGCTTATTCCTTGAATCTGATGGCAACGAAGACCAACTATCTGCACGGAAGGAGGTAGTCGAGAGGTTTCCTTTAGGGTCAGCACTAGATATGGGAACAATAGCAGCTGGGGTGACCACTGATATTGTCTCGTGTTTCTGTTTCTTAGGCTTCTGTTCATGCTGGTTTCCTGCCAAAAAACTGCCTACCACCACCTGATCCATAAATTGAAAATTAAAACGGCTATCACGATTGATTACAATTGATTCTTTGAGAATTAATAAAAGTATATGATGAAAATAGAAAAGCCAAACCTGCACAGGGCTTGCAGCTACCAATAGACCAGCTACTCCACCACCTACAACACGTCCATCAGGACTTGCCAGTGAAACACTCATCCCCCCCGACCTGCTCCTTGTTCCTCCACTATCACTGGGCATAAACGAACCGGATAACGAGAGTATCTCAAATCGACCCTGCAAGAACAACAATAGGAAAAATGACGTTTCTGCTGGTGGCTAATGGAAGAGCGTTGAACAGAATGATAATTAATTTACGGTTAAGAGATAACAATGAACATGAACACTTCAAAGGTATGATAATAGGCGATATCCCGTGAAGAGTTAGATGGTTTTGCTCTGTTCAACTAAGACAAATGAATAACAACACTTGGAATGGACAATATCACTACACTGCATGAGATAAAAAATAATAATAATAATAAAGGAATTACAAATTAAAATTAAAAATAAGTAATAGTAGAGGGTAGAACATCAACGTAAAACAGGTTAGTGTATCAATCCTTGTTAGTTTTACAAGAAAACTCCACAACAGGAGAAAGAGAGATCTTGAGACATGAACTATTATCACATTTTACGAAAGACTAAGCAGAAAAATACTTTCAATGTGACGTGTATTGACAAAACCTGTCCAGACTCCTTTCTTGGTTGGAGGCAAAAACAGAAAGCTGAACCAAGAGAGGAGTAGAAGTGGGTCCTGTCATTTATACTATTCAATTATCTAAATTAAACAACCACAGATTGCTACTATCAGTTGTCATGCAGCTAATGTGGCAGCAACCGTTGTCAATAATCTGGCAGGTGCTACCACCTCGCCAAACTTAATTGTATGGGATAAGATTCGAAGGTGGATAACGGGCTTGTTTAAGATAGGACAAATTGGTAGTTATTGGGCTTTTAAGTTAGCAAATGGGCTTGGGCCTATGCATATTACATGTACAGAAGATAACATGTAAAATCTATATCAAGATAGGTTTGTAAATGTTTTCAAGACTTTCGAAGAAAATACAATCTTCATTCTGTTTTGGTGCATTGATGAAAATATAAATATACAAAATTTTAATAAAATGTTGAGATTTGAAACAAATTGAACAACCATGCACTAGTATAACATAACAATGCATAACACCAATATTGCCATGTGCTTTAAAATGCCATCAAACAGAAGTACATAAAAAATTAAAAAAATTAAAAAAAAACAAACAAACAAAAAGACATCATTTCACTTCAGGGCATAATGCATCACCTCATATGTTAATGTACCCCCCGAAGAATCAGGCTGACGAAGAGTAACACTTGATATCACGCCATTTGCAGAGAGAATGCATATAACTCGCGGTCCTTGTTGAGAAAATGATATGATTTTCATTGTTACGTCCTGAAACAACCATCACAATAAAATTAGTATATGACCTAGTTCTGTCAAATCTAGGAAGACTGAGAATAATTTTAGAGACCTTAAAGCAAACAACTGATTATACAGTGCACTCTATATTTGACTGTTACCAGTTTGTTGGAAGCCAGTTATATACTCAATTGCTCATACAGATGAAAGGTGTTAATTCCAGTACGGCACTGAGCTTTTAGGGTTCGAACAATATAAAAAGAGAAAGAAAAAAGGAGTTATCAGCATTGTTCCCTTTTCCTTAGGATTGGTCACTAAATAGACTACTGCTACTTCCATAGTAATCTCAATCACTCAATAAATATAGGATAGTGTTAATTTGTGCCCTAACACCTAGCAAATTGAGAAAAATAGTCAGAATCAAATAATGAATGAATTCATTTATTTCCTTTGTCTTTTACTCTCTCTTTCTCTCTCATTTATTTATTGGTTAATTGTGACCTTAACCTATGCTTTAACGCTACCCAATTACTAAATCTAAGTTAGGAGAGACACAAAATGAGAACCATAGGCCAAATGACAACCTCGGTTTTCCAACCTTCTTTCCCATCCGTGAACTACAAGTTTTGCTTTCAAGCCAATTCTAATAGACAAGCAAATCGCTCCAAAAATGAAAAATGCAGGATATGAGTTTTATAGCATCCAAGGAACACATACCTCTCCACTATTAACAGTAATGATATGTGGCGTAAAATTAGCACCAACAGAGCAAGCAACCCATTCACCTACAAAAAACAAATTCCTCAACATCAGTACCCAAGAGTTGGAAGTTTGGATTCCATAATATATTATTAATTCATACACAAAATAACACTGTAAATATACCCTCAAACAAGCTGCCAAATTCACACACAGAATTTCAAAAATTGACAACCCTATTAAAGAACTTTAAGCATTCATCCCATACATTAATCGAACCATAAGAGATGAGTGGCTTCATCTTGTCAGCATCCTTAACAAGACAATCAGTGATAACCGTGATATACGAATACATTGCTTTCACTCTTTATTTAAATGTTTCTGTCAACTACCCATAAAGAACTGTTCATCCAGCTCAAAAGTATCAAAATAGAACGTCTAAGTTTGCTTTAGTGGGATTAAATTTCTTAAGATGTATAGACATTTTAGGCTTCTTGAATATCTACATCTACGACTTGAATACCACAACAATACTGAATTCAGAAAGTTTGTCTTTTAAATAGATGGTGCAAGTAAGCATAGTAATAAATACATCAGACCACAGTTAGAATCTATAGGTGCCAGATATTCACGACGACCACTGTTTGCAGTGAACAGTTATTCTCCACAGAAAGCATGTTGTGTGCATAATATAGTCACTATAGAAACATTACTTTAATTCTTTTACATTTTCTGCTAACTACATGTCTAGCTAACAACTTCATCTTGCATAAAAGCGATAAAGGGCAAACATATATATATATATATAACACCACTGCCTTCCCCTAACACCACAAATAAAAGCAACACGTAGACACTACAAATGATTTTATAGCGTCAAAGTATGTTTATTTTATAACATATGCTAAATTAATGGAGCAGAACACTACTATAATTTCCAATTTCTATTAAAAACCTTAGAAATTAGAGATTAAGTCAAAAAGAAAATATTACTACACAAGAAAATTAACATTTTAAGAACATGTATAATTTACACATGATAGTATATTATATCTCCTCTCTGGAGTTCGTATACTTCTCAGGTATTAGAAGAATGAAAATTGACATCTAAATGTCGAACAGAGAGGCGAGCCTGACACAGCAACTAAAAACAGAGGAAACAACGAAACAAGAAGTAGCACGCAATGTTTGAGAGCACATCCTTCTTGTCAGGTAATATATCAACTGTGGTATATACAGCTCCTTCACTCCATGGATATCCAAACCGAAGAAAAAGAAAATTTTTTATTTTTAGGATGCATATCTATAACTTACTTGAAAAGATATCATCATAAGCTTAATGCATCTCAATGGAAAACCAACTAACAGAAAGTTAAAAGTACTAGACAACTTGTAAAAACTCTGCTAGTTGCTTGTTTGTAGTAGTGAAAGACGTGTGTTATCTAAAAGAAACTCTGCTGATTATGATGTACTAAATAATTTACTTTTACATGCAGTACCACAAAAAGCCAGTGACTTGACAAGCTAGACAGCTACACTAGTGAATGATACCTATCGTCAAGGTTTTAACTTCAGCTTCATTAGAAGTCCACACCGCCTTGCCAGCCAACCAAATAATAGGTCAAAACCACAACTCCTCATGTTCAACCAGACCCACTTGGTGGAGAGAATCACACTCACACCACTTTAACGCATCAAACACATACCTCCAGTTCATATACATAAAATGTCCTCAAATCATTGAAGACAAACAGAGACCACAAGTGTCCTTTACACACTTAACCAGTGTAGTAGTAGATCAGTATGTGAGCTAAAAAAAAGTACACAGGTGTTCAGTTGCAAGTGTATGTATGCGCATCAGTTGGCAGAGTATATAGCAGGTTCCCTGAAAATAGGGACTCCCACAAAAATTCTTGCCAAAAAGGGGAGAGAAATAATAACCAAAATGAGACCCCCCACAATAAGAAGAAGATTCCATCATTCCCACAACAAACCAAACCAAACCCCCACAACAAAAACGAAACTATCCCGCCACCCCACACACACACATATCAAGATCTCTCAAGATAAGCATCTAATCAGAGGTCCCACCTCAACAACAACAACAACAACAACAAAGTAAATCCCCAAAACCCCAGTTTTTTTTTTATTTTTCACTCGCTTGAAACAAAAACGTATAAAAACCCCATCAAAATCACAACCCCACATAAAACAACCAAAAGAGTATTCATCAAAGCGACTCACCTAGGTTTTCAAGTTCATATTTTGACTTGCTCAGCGAGCTGGCCGGCTTCACTTTCCTTTGCTTCTCCACCGAGAAGTCTATCACCGGCGGCGACGGAGCCGCCGACGATATCGGCTTCGGTGAGAGGGCCATAGTCACCGTACCATCCGGCCCGTACTTTCTTGGCCTGCCACGTTTTTTCTTCGCAGGCAAGACAGAAGCCGCCGCCACCGACGCTGATGGCGGCGTCTGAGACGTTGAAGGAGGAGGAGCGGATACCGGGGCCGGGTTCGGAGTCGGGTTGTCGGATCTTGGAGCTATGTGGTAATCTGATGGAGCATCGGATCCAACAACAGTGACCCCTGCAGTAGTGGTTGCAGTCACTGGCTCTCTTGCCGCCGCAGCCTCCATAGAAAAACCCTCAAGTTTGTATGTTTTTTCCTTTTTTGTCTAATTTTTTGAGGTTTTTACAAAAAACCCATTTCGATTATAAGCTTAATTAACAACAACCAAAGCTCAAATTTTTACGAAGAAAATCTCAAGAACATCAAAAAAATAAAAAATAAAAACAGAACCCAGAAGAAGAAGAAAATAAAGATTGAGGTTTGTACAAGGAAGAAGAAGAGGTTTTGCAGTAATTATAATTATTAATAACAAAAGCTAGGATTTTGACTTGATTTTTGAGATTAGAGAAGAGAGTTTAAGCTGAAACAGAGCTTAAAAATAATAGGTTTTCATTTTTTATTTTTTATTTAAAAAAAAAAAAATTGGTGTTGAAGAGAAAGATTGAAATTTGAGTTAAAATGGGAATTTTGATTTTGAAGTTTTGAAATGAAAAAGGATGAGATAAAAAGAAATTGTTGTTGAGCTAATTTGGATTCCTAACTTTCAAAAGTTTGTCTGAAACGAGAGTAAAAAAATAATATTGAAAAGGAAAAATAATTGATAATAATATTCTAATGGTTAATATTTTATATTAAAAAATGTAGATATTTATTAATATGTTTTAGTTGGAATCCGGTGGGGAAATTAATTTAAAGAAATTTGAAAGTGGGTGGATGAGTTTTCTTTTTGGTTTTCTTTTTTTAGGGCAGAGAAAGTGGACAAAATGATATAATAATTTATTATTATAATAAATAAATAAATGAATAATAATAATAATAATAATAATAATATTCAATTAATGCTATTGAGTAAATGGCAAGTAAATTTAGGTTGCCAGAGCATGAAGAAATTGTATAAAAAAGGAAAAAAGAGGAGTGGCCTAAGGCAAGCATGACCATTTTATGGGGCCTGCAAGCATTACCTGTACAAGCATAAAAGTTATAAATAAAAAAATACTACAAACAACAACCCCAAAAAAAAAAAAAAATTAAGTGGGCAAAAAAAAACAAATGAGTTGTTTCTGCATTTCCTGATTTCAAGTCGTTGAACATCTCTGGTTTCAGTTTCACTTGCAACGTGGAGGTTGATAGACTGATGGACATCAGAGAAACAAAAGTACATATGCAGATGGGGTAGGCAGCGAGCGAATGGGATGTGAAGAACTAGTGTGATGCAATCTTTGTGATTTTTGTTTCCATTTTTAGGTTTCTTCATTACACAAGTACTAAAGCTAGGAGAATCACTGCTTCCAAGAAAATTGGCGAGAAGAATAATGCCCATGCCTCTTAGTCATAAGAAACTGTTACTATGTTGCTGTCAATTACTTCTATCAAGATTTATACATAGTTTCAAATTTTAAAATTTTACTTCTAGTATTTGCTTATTATTATTATTATTATTAATAAATTAACATCCAACAAGTTAAAAACTATATTCACATTACCTTCATAACAAAATGCCTCCACAATACAAAGATATTTTTATTATGGAAGTAGTGTAAATTTTTATATTCACCCTATAGTTTTAATTTACTTCTATCAAAATTTATACACAACTCCAACATCGAACAATGTAAATTTTGAGATTTTTCTTGTATTATTTGCTTATTCTTATTATTTTTCTTTTAATTGATATCTAATAGGTTAAGATATAAAATATATATTCAAGCTACTCTTATAATAAAAAGTGAAAACTACCCACCTTATTTGATTGTTTGTTCTTCATTTCATATATTATTTTCATGGCCATTTGAAGATTTTTACAACCATAATATTAGCTTATCCCCAATAACCCTCATTGTATATACCCTCCTTCATCTCCTTAACTCTCCTACAAATAGTTCTGTGAAAATTTGTGATAGAATAAACGTATATATCACATGCCATGCAATATGGATTCAAAGTATAATTGATTTTACACACCACAGATAACAGAATGGACACTTTTACTCTTTCTTTCCTTACAAGAAATGCATCCATTTGGACCGTTTCTACATAATATTCACTACTATGTTTTATCACAAATTGTTGAGAGAATTTTGTTTTTTTTTTTACAACTACAACAAAATTCAATTATCAGATTCATGAATTTGTATTAATGTATTAATAACGTCTAATTCTTGACCCTTCTATTGTTGGACTTGGATCTGAAAGACTGAAAAGTTTTACAAAATGGACAAAAACCAATTTGGTTTTTTGTCCTTTATGTTTATAAAACTTGAATATTTTTCTTTATTTATTTTTTTTGTTAAATAATAATATAAAGATCGGAAATTTGGAAGTGATCATGTGATAAAACTAGTAATTTAATTCTAAAGAGGGACCACTAAGCATTGACCCTAGAAACCATTAACAGTTATACATGCACAAAACCAAAAGGTATCTTTTTCTAATCTAAGGCTGGATAGTTACCAAAAACAAGAATATATATTAAAAAAACACTGGGTTTAGATAAGAACGAACCAATTATTCAATTATTTCATTATTTTGATAAATATGGTGATGAAGTCGATGTAAATTATTGGTCTTCACATACTAGCCACTAATATTTCAATTGTTTTCTTTCTTTATTTTTATTTTATTTTCACTTACGATATTATTGCAAAGATAAAACGTAAACAATATAATTTTTTTATACATAATTTGGCATGCAAATGGCAAAAATTTAATCATATTTTAATTATGGTCGGTTCTCAAACCTAACTTATTGCATTTTAAATATGAAATGAAAAGAAAAGCTCCAAATTTGCTATAAGAAATTACCACTTGAACTCTCGAACCCTCTAGCAAGTGGTGCTCATATGCCACGTCCATGTCAGAGACTCGGAGTCTCATAGAGATTAGATATTATATATAATTAAATACATAATAATCAATTAATAATTATATTAATGTATAAATAAAAGGTTAATTTATTTGTTTATGTTTTATTTTATTTTGATTAATTGCTTTACCAGTTATCAAGAAGATGAGTGTATGCACTGATGAATTTATAAAAAAAAGGTAAAGGTTAGGTACATCATGTGAACACGGTGAATTGCCTTTTTTTTTAATTTTATTTTTTAAATGGGTCATCATGTATTTTAGCTTTTGCTTTTCTTTTTCTTTTTTTTCTTTTTTTTAATTTGAATTTTATTGTTTCTGGCCAGGAAATTGCTATTTGGTTTTGGAAAACAAATGCATTTGGGTGAAAGCCGAGAAATCCAGTTGGGACGACCAGTCAAATGGCGTTATTGATTGGTTCTCATTAATTTCGAGTCTAATGTCTCTTTTTTAAAGACTAATATGAATATCTATGATTAAAGATAGGATTTTTATTTCAAAATTCAAATTGCATACTATAACAATTTAATTCCAGTTGCATATGTCACAAGACAAAGTTACTTATAAAAGAGTGCTTTGGTTTTTTTTTTTTTTTTTTAATACAAGTGCAAATATATGTCTTTTATGTCTGTAAGGATTTTTTAAGAATGATTTTAAGGAACAACTCAAACCATAACATAATTCTTAACTTTATTTTCCAACAAATGGAAGAAAGAAACCCACACTTAATGAAAAAACTATCTTTCAGTTAAAGAAATTTAAATATAATTGACCACCTACATAAGAGGAGTTAGACAAAAAATATCCACATTCATGGATGCCCATACTCAAACCTGGTATTTGCCCTTAGAGAAGGCTAACGGCATGCTTAGTCATTATGGCAAGCATAGTGGGAATCAATATAGAAGAGAGAGTTAAGTTTGCTATTTTGTCTAATGTTGAATATTAAATGTTATATGATTTGAATGGTTATTTAAGTAATTTTATCACTTAAAAAATCAAATAAAATAACCTAATGAGATTCATTAAATGCCATTCAGTGAAAAGAAATTCATCAAAGCAAAGTTTGACCAGTGTTGTCAAATTTATTTATTTATCTGAGATGTCAAATTTATTTTGAAAAGAAATTGCTTATAGAAAATGGTAATATATATGATTTTGAAGTTTCTTGCCCCATTATTTATTTATTTACTTTATTTGTTATTATTACATATATATTTTTATAACTGTTAGAACCACGTAAAACTAATGAATGGTTTGGACCCTAATAATTAACTTTACTCCCGAACAATTTGGAAAGAGAGACTTATATTAATGAAAAAATTATCCTTCATAATTAAAAGAATTTAAAGGTAATTTAACCCCTTTCACCTGAGGGGTCAAATAGTATTTGTTTCTGTTTAGAACAGACAGTACTCGAGAACCTGGTCGTGCGCACATTGGGTGCCAAGTGCAGTGCCTTACCAGCAAGGTAACTGATTTTATAGGTGTTGATGTACTTTTCTTGTATTAGATTCATGAATATATATATATAATCATTTTTATAGCCTTACTATGTCCCCTAGTTAGGTTTAATCATGTTAATTTTATTTAATAAAATCTTCTCAAACCCCGGCCACCGAAAAAAAGTCTTACCTATTATTATTAAACTTTTTTTTTTTTTTTGTGAAAGCATCATTATGATTCAAACTTGATGTATATTTGTCTTGGTATGCAAAGTGTATATGACTTAATAAAAACTATAATTAACTTAATAAATCTTACAAATTCAAAACTTAAAAATCTCATGCAATAGATTCAGAGTTGTTGTCACGAAATAAAATATAGCTAAACTTCTTAATAGGATACAAAAAAATCAACGGGTTTGAAGTGTTCCATGAATGAAAGAATGATGAATGTCGCTTACAAGCCAAGCTGATCACTTGGTGTTAATTGCTATTAAAAAGATTTTCAAATGAGAATTCGTTGTTCTAAATCTAAGATTAACTTGGCTATAAGTACATCTTGATCTGGCCTTGCAAGCTTTACAGACCCACCCCGACCCAGAGGAGCAGCCTCTGTTATTTGTATGTGACAAGCAACACTTCTTCGTACTTGGAATTTGTTTTGTGGGCTTTTGATGCACCCTATTAAGCTTTGTTCCACAATTTATTAGGTGTGATTGTGAGTGTCGTTCTTTACATATGTAAATCCCTTTTTCATTTATGCATCTCAATAAAAGTTTTGCTAACTTTATGGTTAAGTAAAATTATCAATCAATAATAACTATTAGATTCGTTGTAAAGGTGGTCATTGAAGAATATCTAAATATTGTTATTGATTGGTAAACTTACCTAACGTGTAAGTTATCCGAACCCATGTTTTAATAAATAATGTCTTGTAAATTTACTCTATGAGTTTGGCCACCTTATCGGTTGGGTAAGGTTATCTATTAATAACTATTTTTGGGTTGGTTGTAAGAGTAGTTATCAATAACAATTCAAGGGTTGTTATAGGTAGGTAAGGTACTTATCAATAATAACCGTTGGATTTATTGTAAATGTGATTATTGAAGAATATTCAAAAGTTGTTATTGGTAAGTAACCTTACTCAACCAGTAAGGTAACAAAACTCATGTTTTAATACATATTGTCATGTAAATTTACTTTATGGGTTTTGCTACCTTATTAGTTGGATAAGATTATCAATTAATAATAACTCTTAGATTAATTATAAGAGTGGTTATTAAAGAATATTCAAGTGTTATTATTGATAGATAACCTTATTTAACCAGTAAAGTAGTCAAACTCATGTTTTAATAGATAATGTCTTGTAAATTTACTCTATGAGTTTGACTATCTTACCGTTAGATAAGATTATCTATCAATAACAACTCATGAATTGATTGTAAATGTGGTCATTAATAACAAATTATGTAACATTATCCAACCAGTAAAATAGTCAAGTTCTTATATATATATCATTTCTTTTTATTTTAAAATAATATATATAATTTCTTTTTATTTTAAAATAAAATCATAAATATATAAATCATAAAATAATTAAACTAAAAAGAAAAATAAAAATAAAGGAAAAAGAAAAGTACTGGGCAGCACCCTTCACCCTCCATTTCTCGTGGAGGCCCTTAGTTTCATATGGATGATGCTGCTGCCTCGTTCATGTTTTCTATTTAAGCAGCTTCTCCATCAATTCATTTGTCTTGGGAAACTTCCTATTCTTCCTCAGTCTACTGAATCTCAGGTTTTATTTTTTATATGTATTTTATTTTATATATTTTAAAATTTAGTGATTTATAAAAAATTGAAAAATAATTATATTTAAAAAAATATATTAATAATCTATATTAAGGGTTGTTCATGATTTTTAAAATCTATAAAATTAAGGCCGTACATACAATAAAGGGGTGCAAATATCACCACTCTAGGTTGTTGAGTCCGCAAATAGAGGCAAGCCCATGGACAATTATGGTGGGTCAAATTCTGAACAGCTATATATATATATTTTTCGATTTCTGAACAGATCAACATTTGAAGCTGTTAAATTAAGAGTGTCGATATTTGAACCCCTTTAAAATGTTTACACACCCCTTAAATGAATTCACCCCGTAAAGGGGGTCATAATTATAATGGAAGGAAAATTGCACGACCATTCTTTAAGTTTGGGTGAAATTGTACTCCCAAGCAAAAGATCAATTAATTACACGAACCTCGCCTGGTCAATGTCGACCTAACAGTTGACTAAATAGAGAGTTAACTATTAAGAGCAGAATAGACTTTTCATATTTAATTTTTGTAGAATGTAAATTCTACCGTCACTGATACGATTTGGTCCTGTTATCAGTTTCCTTAGACACTAGCAGCTTGTAAAAAGTCAAGTGATATCTGGAGATGGATTAGTTGGGATGAAAAATGGATGAAGATGAAGTATAAAAGTTTTCTATTGTTCTGAACCTGTGCAGAGTTTCAGTATATGGAAAAAGTGGATCCCTTGAAGTGAGATGGAGGCTGCCTTTTATAGGCTTCAGGACCACCATGCTCTATAACCCACGGTCTCCTCGCCGTGTGACTTTATTCAACTCATGCTGCATGTCTCCCTTTCTTGCGCTAAAATGAAGTGACGTGGGAGATGGATTGACTACTTCCTCCTTGCAAACCGTTGGCAGCTCTTTGGACTGGCCTATTTGCTTTGGGCCTACCACATTATCATGAGGGCTCTCATTATGGGCTTCTCTTCCTCCTGTGGGTCGGGACCTCTAAGCCTATCAGACGATGACCCTTGCTCCACTTGGGCCACTCATAACTTTTTGGGCCTTTAATGAACCTTCTAACCATTTTTTACCAATGCTACTTTAAATAAATTAAATTTTTCTTGAGTTGTCCCCAATTCCCAATCACTTTTGCCATGTCACCATCATTGATTTGCAATTAAATTAAATAAATAATATTTTTAAATTAAAAAAAAAAAGGACATCATTTTCAACCTTCAACGGTCTTAAATGTGCAACTAGGGGTGGTAATCCGGATTGGTGGGTCAAGTTGGACACGACATGATTATTTTTAATATGACATGAACACGACATAATTAATAAACAGATTGAATCCATTCAACATGAATACAAAAACAATTATATATAGGTCAACACGGAAACGACATGGTTAACCCGTTTATTGACACGTTTATTTGCGGGTCATTTATTACCACATCTAGAACATGAAACCTTAAGTTGAAGGAGTAAAAAGGAGAAGGAAGATTGAAACACACTGTTTTAATGTTGTAAATAAGGGTCAAGAGAGAACTGATGATGATGATGATGCGACGACCAGCGTCGGAGATGAATGAGATGAACTACGCTTTGGGAGTGGCTGCTGGATGGAAGGTGTGGACATGTGGTGACTTGCGTGGCCGTGTGGGTATGGTTACTGCTGGATGGATAATGGAAGTGTGATTAGGTATGGTTTTGAAGGATATATATACTTACCATTGAAATTAAATAAATACCCCTCTAATATAAAATTACTTTTTTATCCTTATTAAACGGGTCAACTTGTAACATGATTTAAGAAATACGAATCCGGGACAATTATTAAACGGGCTAGATGTATTGACCTGTTTATTTATCCAACCAGTTTATGCTCAACCCTAATTTGTAATATTTGTGTTGGATTCATATCGACCCGTCGTGTTGAGACCCAAATTATCACCCCTATATGCAACATATTCATCCTTTGTTGAATATTGATTTTTTTTAAAAAAAAAAATTTTCTGAAACAAAAAATTGTTGACAACTCCATTGATACAATGATATTTCTAAATTCCGACACTATCATCATCACTTTCCACTCCATTTACATTCTAATCACAAAAAAACAAACATGAGTTCTACCAAGGACATGTTCAAAAAACAACTTTTCATCAAGAACAAGTTTAAAATTAAAATTAAAAAAATAAAAAATAAAAAATCAGCAAGAACATGTTCAAATTCCATCAACAACAAATTATTGTTTCAACAAATAAGGGAGATAAATCTCCTCCAATGGAATTCTATGATCTCATGGAGGACATTCGTAGATCTCCTCAGATATAGAGGAGATTTTAAATGTCCTTCCATCTCTTCCATATCTAGGAGATTAAAAATACATATAATAAAATAATTCGCACAAGTCATTTTGACAATTTGATAATTGTTAAAATGTCTGTTGGTTGGGATGTTGGTCAATGTTGCCAGAGGAGGTTAATGCAATTAACTGATCTATTGTGCAATTTTACCTAAACCCTTTTTATAATTTATAATTTTTCAAAACAATCTTTTAATGGGGTGTGTGTGCAAAAGGGATGTACATACACCTTTAATGGGGTGGAAATACCATCACTCTTAAATTAATTAGCACAATCAAACAGCTAATATAGATGTAAACTGGCCCATCTAAAATCATAAGTGACTGGAGAATATATATATATATATATAAGACTTTTATAATTAGACATACATAATTTAAAAAAATAAGGACCAATCAATCGAATTCATCATTTACATTCTCTTTCCTAAAATAAATTATATCTCCTATTTAATTAAATACAAAAAATAAATTTGATTGATTGGTCTTTATTTTTTAAAATCAGGTATGTCTAATTATAAAAGTCTTATATATATATATATTCTCTAGTCGTTTATGATTTTAGATGGGGCCAGTTTACTTCTATATTAGGGCTGTTTGATTGTGCTAATTAATTTGATTACATTCTCTCTTCTAAAACAAATTTTCTTTCCTATTTAATTCAAATGAAATGAGTTAAATTTAATTGGTTGGTCCTCACTTTTAAAGTTAGGACGTCCTGATTATAAAAGCTCTCATATATAGTGCTTCTATGATCATGATGTCCTAACTTTAAAAAGTAAAAACCAATCAATCAAATTCATCAATTGCATTCTCTCTTCTAAAACAAATCATTTCTTCTATTTAATTCAACTGAAATGGGTGAATTTGATTGATTGATCCTTACTTTTTAAAGTTATGACGTCTTGATCATAAAAGCCCTATATATATATATATATATATATTTGTGTGTGTGACTGGGAAAAAACCAGGCTAACTAAGAAAGATATACTAAATTTAGCACATAAATGAGAATTACGTTCAGGGAGACAATAAAATCATCGGAAACGATAAATTATAAGAAAAAAAAAAAATTAAATGTTGTAGACCTTTCTTTAAAATCATTTCATTGTAATAAAAGTAATATACCATTTTTCCACTTTTTTAAGTTGACATCCCATAGATTATAAATTTACTAGGACATGCCAAAACAAAAACTATTTGTATCGTTTGAATATCTGTTCCTATAATTGAGAGATAACTATTTTCACAATAAGCAAAAAGTACTACCTATACAAACTTGTAAAATGTGCTTGGTTGAAATCAAACTCTAACTAACTTAGTAAATAAGGAGTGCACGACCATATATACTAAGAAGTGATGTGCACATTGTATAATATTTATTGAGCACCAAATTAGTGTAAAAATACAAGAGAAAAGTCCCCATTTATGATTTAAAATTGATGACTTTATCTAAAAGAGACCAAACTTAATAATTTTACTATTATTGTTAACAACATGGCATAGATGGACAAAACGCCCTTCTCTTATTTTAATATATTTATTAAAATAATTAAGTTTTAAAATTAAAAAAACACAAAAAATAGTTTTCCCTCTTCTCTTGCTTCTATCTCCACCGAACTTTCTTGATGACATTTTTCCATTTACATTTCTTATTCTTCTTCTTCTTTTTCTTCTTTTGTTGCTTTTTTCGCTCATGCCTCTTTTTCACGTTCTTCTTCCTTCTCTGTTTTCTCCTTTTCGGTATTCATATAAATTATAACTTACCAATATTTTTTTTAATAAAGATGAGATAAGGTTAACTCAAAAGTATCCTACTACACCTACATCATTAACGTTGTAGGTTCCAATCATGTCTCTCTCCTTTAAACCCCATATAAATTATATTAGTCCAAAAAAAAAAAATTGAATAAGATTTACTTAGAAAGTGGGGCTAATACAGCTTTTGGATGTGTAAATATATCCCGCCCAAACTTTTTTTTTTTAGCTAAGTTGAACTAGAAAATGCGTGGCGTGGATTTACAAGAGTCGTTCCCAAGTATTGTAGCCCCCTTGACGGAACTTGGACCAGATGTGGGTTTATCTGGGCTTAGTCGAAGCCCATTGATGTCACCACAACACTGTCAGTCTAAAGACCAGACCGCAAATTAGTTTGGGCCAATCGAGTGTCTTAATTGCACAGCCAACATAGGGCCAAGTCATACCATATCGTAACTTATAGGCTACTAAACCTCTGTATCTGTTGTCTTTCATCACACATCACAAGTTTGAGACCAAATCTGATACTACCTTTAATGCATGGGATCGTGACAATGAAAACAGTTAAAAATTTAACAAACTACTATTAAATGAAGAAATATAGCGCTTTAAATCGATTTCTAGTTTCTCGAACATTATGTAAAAATATTCTTAGTATTTACATTAAATAAAAGGAAAAAAGTACTTAGTTATCCATTCCTTATACATTTATTCTAATCAGAATCCTATCCGAAATCCAAGGAGTAAAATTTGATTTTTGTTTTTTGTTTTCTGTTGCTAGCAAGTAATACCTCCAAGTGTCAATAGGAGCAAACAATGACCTAAAACCTCTTAAATAGATATAAAAATTCATACTAATGCGCACGACGCTTGATTGCATCAACTAAACAAACTGGTGAGAACTTAGGAGACATTCAACAACAGAGAAATAAATATTTTTCCCCTACACGTGCTAACAATATAGTTCAAGAAATCATCATGCTAATGGCCAACATTTTATATATTTTTTTTAAATGACAAAAGATGTTTTTATTAATTGTGTTAAAACAAAGATTGACAGAGAATGAAGTAGTGAGATCACTTTCAAGAGGAGCCATCGGCGCCTGCAGCCTGACATAAGAACAATGACATTTGCCATATGACAAGTAGCCAAATATTTTAGCATCAATATGCATACCAAGAATTCTGCAAAGCCGATATATAGGAATCTTCAATCAAAAAAAGTCTAAATTAATTGTGCTGATTAGACATCTATTGGAAAATTCCATTAGCATATACTTATACTATTATTACTATATAGTTTCGCGTCAGCCTAAAAATTCAACCGCTATATCAACTACAACTACAATCACAAGAGGCCAAATACTAGCATGTCACAGATTCCCTTTACAGCCACAAAAGACTTTGCAATTCACACTTGAACATCCAAGATTCCTGTAAACAATTGCTAGGCTATTTAATTTGTTGTATTCTCTGTAAATGGACAAAGTTCGATGAGTTCTAATTGATAAATGTTTAATTTGTTGCATGCTTTATGAATAGTCAAAACATGGTGAGTTTTAATTGATGTATAATCGAGTTATTTGAATAATTTCATCTATATTTTTAGATTTCTCACCATTGAACATGTTTAACAATTTAAGTGAAGAATTTTTCCACAAGCGTTGTCATGTATATATAAAAATTTAGTATTAGACTATAAAATGAGCATTAAACCATTTATTTCATATATTCGTATTCACACGGTGAATGTAGGTTTAATATTTATGTTATTTTAGTTGTTGCTTAGTCTCTTGTGGACATCCACTAATTAAGCTAGGAACAATTCTGAGATACGTAGTTATCAATGCGATTTCATGCAACTTTGTGATTGTCGTGAAGAGTTTTACTGAGAAGAACAACATTGTTTCCTGTAACTATTACAACATGTTTTTAACGCTTGTGAAAAGTGTTGTTTTGGTTTATTGTTTCGTTTATTTCTTGGAAGCCAAGGGGCCGGTCCATGAGATCATCAACTCGATTTTGTCATATCAACAACCAGCTGGCCAAGATGGTTTGTTTATTAAGAGAAAAACATAAGAGGATCGAGCAGATCAAACAAATTCATTAATTTGACTTCAAAAGTCGAACAATTTGATAAGCAACATTGGATGATTTTTAAATATCCCTTATAAATATAGTGAGATGGGAAAACTACAACTAAAAAAATCTATCTAATTGATTGTAAAATCAATGATGATAGGGGCTGATTCCTTGATTCCTTCATATCTTTAATTCTTGGTTACTAGAAAAAGAAAAGAAATATATATAGATAACCATCAACCACCACCCTGGAACTTTGTACTTGCCGATAGATCATGGAAAAAGAATTCTAAGGTGGCATAGGAATTAAAGATATAACCCATGAAAAATGCCACTTAACAACTAGTTGTATTATATATGCATATAATGCATATTATTAGAATAACAGGCTTACTTTGCAGCAGTAGGCTAAGATTCTTTAGTTTGTAAATAAATATGGGCCAAATAGATACAAGAAAATTTAACATGGCATGCATAGAAAGATTCAAGAGCTAGATGCCTTTCCATACATTTTGGATAAGCAAGAACCAGAAAGCTAACAGCCTAACACTACAAGAACAAGAAAAAGCCAAAGCCAAGAATATAACTTGTAGAGAATCTCATTATGGGAGAAAGGGCTCATAGTAACCAAACAAGTTAGCTGGCTTTGCTGGAGTTTCTAGTCAAACTCGATTGAGAATAAAACTGATCAAACCCAACCAAGAATTTTGGACCGTTTGATTATATATTGTGCAATATTAATATAAAGCAAAATGACAAGGGGATTAACAAAGAAAACAACAGATATTAATGAACAAATAATTTAGTTGTTTTCGTAACCGATGCTGCTACTTTCATGAAGTATTTCCTGTCGTTTCTTGGTTGGTAGAAAGGTATAATCTGAAATTGTGCCAATTAGATTCCAGCATCACTAAGTTATGTAGTTTGGCTTGATGCTTGTCTTTGTAGTTTGTATTGATTGACGCAGAGAAGATTACAACAATATTAGGACAACACAAAAGACTTAGGCTTGCAAAAGTCTGAAATATTATTTATCATATTAATTTACCTGTATAAAACTCCATGTGATGGTCAACAGAGACAAGATTAATCAAACTTTTAGCGCTCCACAAATTTGTCTCTTAAGTAATATTAAATTATATTCTCTGTTATCCCAAGTTGTTATATTCAAGCTTAAGTAATTTTTTAAATAATAAATATGCATAAATTATTTCCCTCTTCATATGAAGTAAGCAACATTTGAAATTGAAACTTCTTGTATAAGGATGGAATACTATACCAATTAAAGCTAATATTATAAAACGAAAAAAAAAAAAAACCTTTACAGGCAAAATGCCAATGCATAGTCTGTTGATTGGGCCTAAAGTTTTAGGTGTAAGCTCTTGACAATATTGAACATATATTAAAATTTGATGCTAGTGGCATATACAGCCTCAAAAGAGCATGGACATTCTATAATGAAATACAAATGTAATGATAAGATGGTTCATAAAACTATTACTAAGCGCACTTTGAATATTGACAATGGCTGACAATAACGTTTTCTATTATTATATTATTATATACTCAAAGAATTACGTAACAGTGTCAAGAATAATGGGCTGTAAGTCATTCAATCAAAATCGTATAGGCTTGGAATCACATATGGGGGGTATCTGGTTTTACTGTTTTAGTCATTCTGAGAAGTTAGAAGGTTGTGAACTCAAAGCCAAATCACAGCTGACTTTTGAGAAATTTCTGCTCATGTGCCAATCAATGCCACGCTTTGGAACAAATGCTTGAAATAGAGTTTTAAAGATATTCTGCGTTTGATCATGGATTATTGCACCCACTAACTTATTTACTGGATATATGCAGCCTGGTAGCAGCTACGCTATGGAAACGGAAATCAACTTACAAGAATCTATATCATTTTTTTTTTATAAGGACTGGAACTGATCCAGAGAACTACCGAGATTAACTGGAATAGAAACGCCGGTGGCGCGGCCCGGGGTGCTGTTCCCATATGAGAGGATTCTGTCCACATGGAGATGAGGGGGAAATCCACACGAAAGGGGGGGAGGAGGGCTGCAACTCACACATAAAATAGGGGAGCTTGTTATTTTTGGTTTCTCCGAGTGTCAAACCATGCCAAAGGTATGGGGCAGCTGACGTTTAAACTAATGACACCAGCTGCCAACTAACGAATCTATATCATTTTTAAAACTTGGAAAAGAAGGTTTGATATTTAAGTAGTACGATCCTTTTTATTAGAACATATCTTAAAAGTCTAAAAAGTTAATTAAATAAAATATTATTTATCATTTTTTTTCTTTTATATTATAAATATAAGTATAACTGTTGAAACTTTTAGATAGGATCGTATAAAATATCCAGGAACGTAACACTTTATTTGATTCTACTCTCTAATAATAAAGAGAAAATGACCCATACTAAACGGGAAAATTGTCCTCCAACTAAAGGGATTTACAGGTAGATTACCCATAGATATGTTGGTAAAGATAAAATTATCCACCTCTTGGCGAACTTGGTACTCAAACCCTATATAGTTGCAGAAAGCATAGGATGGGTTCGCCAACATGGTAAACCACTTCTCATTATTATTTATCATTTCAAAGCATCAATTTTGGATGTCACTATTACCACCCGAAAATATGATTTTCATACCAAACTTCTATTAAAAGCTCTAATTATAAAAATATCCTCACGGTAAAATGACAAAAAAAGAGACATTATTTTAATTAAAAGTCAATCTAATAATAAGGACACCCAATAATCACATCCATTAGATCTTAAACCTTTGTTTTAAATCTACATCATTTAAAAGGAAGCAATATCAGAGGCCACATGGAATGGCACTGATGTTGTTCTTGATACTTAAACTAATTAAATTAAAAAGGCAGTTATGAAGATCATTTGCAGTTGCAAGATAATGAAATTTTAATCATAGAACACTGTTAAAACTAATTTAATTCGGTTGGAGGCGAACTAGCATTGTCATGCCAATTGTTGACATTGGTTACTTTGTTTCAAGCAAATTAGTTTCTTCCGCTCTAAATTTATTAGATTTTTTCTTATCATATTAAAGAAAAATCTTTTACTTACAATATATAAATATTTTTATATAATTAAACCCTAATTCTATTTTTAAGTATCAAAGTTTCCCATAAAATACATAATTCATATAATTGTTTGAGTCATATGAAACTGAAAGTGTATGCAAGGCCAAGTATGCTAATGTAAGAAACGGTTGACATGCCTCAATGAAAACAATCAGCGTTCCTTTATATTCGAAAGAAATATAATGATGTAAGAATTAAGTTGGACGTATTAATGCTTTGAGGGTTTACAAATAAGTAATTCATTTTAATAAGAGTAATATTAGTATTAATAGGGTGATTATGGTAATGGTTTTGATTTTCAAATTTTATAAAATAAATGTATAAATCATATTCATGTATGGCGATACATCCTACACATACATATATATATATAAAGAAGATTTAAATTTATCTTATTAATGCATTAAAACTATAAATATAAGCATGTGCACAATTTTCAGTTAGCTCTATGTTATTATCTGAAGTGTGGAATCTGTTGCCTTCGAATATGATAATTAATTTGTTATATATGCTTTGCTTTCCTAGCTCCTCGCTTGGACTTTTAAGACGTACTTTTTATTGAACTTGCTTTGTTGTGGGCTACATAACATATGATTTAAAGATGCATGGCATAGCACGTTGTCAAGAACTTAATTTGGCTTTAAAGTTAAAAGATACTTAGATGCAACATTAACGATAGATATCCACTGCCCGACTCTCTCTCTATATATATATTGCTAGCTACTGGAATCCCACATTACTGAGCATCTTCCCAAACATATACAATCAAATTATGAAAGGTATTATTAATATACGTTAATTGAGCACATTTAAATTGATAATTGGTAACACACCACCCTTAATTTAGTGGGAGTGGTTGCATATCTACCTTGATCGTAAGAGATAAAGGGTTCAAGTTTCATCTTTATTTTTTAAAATCTACTCTTGGTAGAAGTTGCTCTCTCCTCGATTGTAGGAGTAGTCATCCAATTCTCGTTATAAATTTTGGTAAGTTCTAACAATTTTCTGACCCATTAGGTGTTAATATAAAAAAAAACAAATGACAAATAGTACTTTAGAGTAAAAATAATCATATCATAATTTGTAATGGAAAATATCTAAAAGGTTGATAGTGGGTTAATAAGTTATGGTTTCATTGGAATTGTTTGAAATCATATAAGGTGGCTTTATTTAAAAGGAATAAGAACATTAAGTATGTTAAATAGAAATCGTATGGTTATAATTAACAAATGTTAATTATAACCACATTTTCTCTTATTTTAAGTGTGTACCTCTCTATTTATGTTTGTTGTCAAATTTATTTTATATGTGAAGAAATTTATCCTAAATATTATGAAAATAAATAACCAAACCACGAATATTTAAAAAGTCTCACTGTGTAAAACAAAGTTAAGGGAGTGTTGGATATCGTTTCTAAATTGATATTCTTTAAAATTATTTTTAAAAACAAAAATAATTTTTCTTTTTTGAACTGAAAACAAAAATTATATTTTAAAAGCATTATTTTCAAACATGCATCGCGTTTGTTAGTGTTTTTAAAAAATTACTTTCAACAGAAAATAATAAAAGTATGTTTCATAGTAATTTTAATATAATAAAACATTTATTTATAGAAAAAAATTAATAGTTTGTTTTCAAAATCTATTTTAGAAAATAGTGAAAACCCTAGAAAAAATGTTTTTATACTTTTGAGTTACTTTCCATTTTAAAAACACATTAAAAAATAATCAAATAAACACATTTATATCCATATTTTCGTCTTTAAAAATAAAGAAAATAATCTTTAAAATGTAACCAAATGCCACCTAATTCTCCGTAAATATGTAAGGGCAGTATATATAGCTCTTGAACTGGGCAAGGGGCCAACTTTATGGAAAGAAGAATGTTGACATGGAATTTAGATTTAAGAGTCAAAAAAGAAATCGTGTTTATCGAGGGTCGAGCCTCAAACTCAAATCCATGGGCATGGGCATTGGCATGTGTATCGAGTCTTGATGAGCAAATAACAAGTATTTTTTTTTTGAAAATTCAAATAACAAGTATTTGTTCTTCAAAAGAAGAGCCGATGAATGAATGATGAGTTGGAGTCACAATAGAAAACACTGGCGTACATCACGTGAACCCCACCCACACAGCCGCTGCTTACCCGCCTTAACCGCCGCAGTTTCCGGCACGTGACTCCCTTCTCCACGCGGTTATTACCCGCTCATTCTATCATTTTCAAACTTCAAACTGTCTTCCAACAACGTTTTCAGTCAAGTCAATACTCCTTTAGCTGTTCACCACCACTACTCTCTGCCCTATCATTTTCTTTAATGTCAACAAACCCATGACATCAAGTATTATTTACAAAATCTTTATACATGTTACTAATTGAGCTAAAAGAAGGTTTTTGCTTTCTTTGAAAATTTATGTCAAGCTGGGTGCCATTCACTTTAATATGTCAATATCAATTACTGTGCTTCTAACTCAAACCAGTAATAAAAAGATAATCGTTCATATAATCATTACTTATTCACAGTTTAAATGTTTATTCTTATAATTAGAAAATAATTATTTATATAAAATTTGATAAATGCTTTTGATAAGATTCGAATGCTTAAAATTAAAGCAGTTGAAGAATACTACAAACAATTATGTTAAGAAGAGATGGATAAACTAAAAGGAGGTTATAAGCCTTTCATACTATAAAAATTAAAAAGCCAATATATTCACTATATTATAATATATTAATTGGATAGTAAGTAATGGACAACGATTTTACAAATTGTACAGTCTTTCTTTAGCTTCAAATTAATCACTAAGGCTTGTATTATCATTGCAAAAATGCAAACATTAGATATCATTAATAAGTTGCGATACAATCGTTTTCACAAAATATTAGGAGTGCAATGCAGGGAAGATTAAATATAATTATAAAATTTAAAATAAAACGAAACAGAAAGAAGACAAATAGGAAATGAAAGCTGCAAGCAATTCACTTTTGGGGGATGTTGTGGTGGGTTCTTCATTAGGGCAAATAAAAACACACCAAAGACATTTAGCCGTCTCTATATCTCTTTGTCTTTTATTTTTGCAACCTTTGACCTCTTTCCACATCAATTTATCAGACAACTAACGTTATTTTTTATTATCCAAAACCCAAAAATTTAAAATGATTCATCATTAATCATAGTTTATGATTTGTAGTGAATTGCTTAATCAATATTATTTTAATAAGTTCACTATGGACCGTGTGGAGCCTTTGTGTTAATTGTTGGACAATGGTATCCATCATCAACTAGTTTATATTGCAATAAGATTTGGTTTTTTAATTCAAATTCAAAATTGTTTTTAGATTGCTTAGCTAAAGAACAAGTAATATCAAAAGATGTCTCTATCTAGAATTATAAAAAATAAGACTCAAAAGCATGGGTTAGATAGTAGAATCTAGACAAGACAACAGTAAAGATAATTAATGATTAATTAGAGATAAATTCCAATAGACTTGCAAGCTCAAACCCTTGGATTCCTTGCAAAAATCTTGGCAGTATAACAGGATACCTAGAAATTCTCTAAGCATAACAATAGTGGAATGTTGGAATTAAACTAAAATTCCTTATTTTGTTTGTGAACTAATATTCTTTGGGAAAGTATGTTTTGGTAACTTAGGGATCGTTTGTTTTTTGCACTTAATACTTAATGGTGCTGAATTAGACTAATTAAGTGATTTCTTTTTTTTTTTTAAGTGGTCAAACCACTTAAACCCACTGAAAATGAAAAACTATATTTCTGACTTTTTCACTGAATACCAAATCACTTGATGATTTTGTAAATATATTTTTCCAATTTTATCCATCCAAAAATAATATATTTCCAAGTTTGTTCTAGTTTTATTTTAGTAGAAAAAATATATATATTACTTTATTATTTCAACTTTTGTTATAATAGTAATCCAATTTAAGACCATTTTATTTATTTTTATTTAAATATATCAATTTAATTGACTCTATTATAATAATTAATCATATTTTTATTATGAATAAAAATATTATATATAAGTGTTTTAGTATTTGTTAAATAATTTATTGTAATTATTTGTATCATATTAAATAAAGTTACATGATAATTAATTGTAAAAGGATGTAAATGTTAAATTATTAATTTTCAGATAATTTTGATTTTAAAAACAAATAAGATTAATGTACATTCAAAGATAAGAAAAATAAATAAATAAACATGTCTTTCAGATTTCAGATTTTAGTTACTATTTAATCTTTAATCTTCAGTAGTATTGTTTAGTCTTCAAATAAAAAAAAAAAACGAATGACCCCTTAAGTTGGTTTCTTTTCTTTCTTTTTTTTTTTTGTTTTTTTTGAAGTACTTAAGGTGTTTTGATATAGCATGAAATAATGCAAATAATACTGTATTTTTATTGGGAATTTGAATAACCATGTAAAAAAACAGACGAATATACAAATGTCTTTTTATCATGTTCGAACTTTATTTTTCTCAACTACGACTAATAAATACACTAATTTATTAAATCATTAATGTAGTATTAATATACTTATATTAATAGAAGTAGAATTGGTGAGGCTACACGTTGAAAATAAGAAAGTGGGTTTGGACATTCATAAATGAGAATAATAGTTACAGGTTGTAGTTACGTTTGCTTTGAAAGCAACAAAATAAAATAAATAATAATAATTTTAAAGAAAACTGTAAAATACAATTTAATAATATTAATAAGTAAAATGAGCGTAATCTATTATTAAATTCTATAAGAAAAGTACAATAATAAATATATACTATCATCAAATTCTACAATAAAATATTTTTTGAGAATGTTATAATAGTTCAAACTGAATTAGTATCAAATTTAACGAAAATTCTTTAGTCTTAAAACCATAATAGAATAACACCAATCAAGGAACTATTATTTATGATTTATAAATAATGTTAATGATAGAGTAAGATAGTCAAACCCTTCGTCAAATAGTACATTAAAATTCCTTAACCGTAATGCAAGAGAGAAAAAAAGGGGGGATATTATTGACTTTTGCAAATGGAAACATTAACAACACCGGTACAGGGAAGTTGAGACGTGCGTTCTTTTCCAGCTGTAAAATTCGCCTAATTATCAGCTAAAGATGGTAGTCGGCGCATACTGTTGCCCATTTATTATTAATTCCAAGTCCCAACCGCATAATTTTGAACATTGTTATTACTCTGACTCTACCATCTCTAATTTCTTTTCTTTTCTTTTCTTTTCTTTTTTAAGGATACCATCACTAAATTCTAATTTGCGACAACAACTTACATCCACTTCATTATATTCCAAAAGTCACCTTCCCTACCTTTTTTTCTAAATTTCTAGTCACCTATACCTAACCTTCCATACCCTTTTTAAAGCCAAGCTACTACCTAAATTAGTTATTACCGATTTAATTCCATCTTCAAACTTATTTTGATAACTTTTTAAAATGGATTTTTAAAATAGAGAAGTATGTATAATTTGAATCCGGCACCATCCTGGATTAATTACCGTGATGATCAATATGTATATATACATATGTAAATATAATTATATTGAAAGTTTAACTATCTTATTAATCATTAATCTTATCCATAAATTGTAACATTTAAATTGATTATAATGATAGTTATTAAAATCAATCCAAAAATTATAATTCATGAATACAGTTAGTGATTATACAAAGTAACTAAACAATTGATATAACATCATTCTACCATTTACATGTTAGCATATAATTGACGTTTCACTAAAATGAAATACAAAATTGGAATAATAAGGAAAATTCGTAGACTAGGGATTTTTATTTAAGGGAAAAGGCACGTAGGTAGAGATGCAGTGAATGATACCGCCACAGATTCTTAAAATCCGTAACAGTTGTTGGCGTTGGTCCCGTTGTGATAAATCAAAGCGATGGACCCCAAGAGAGACGACCATAAGAATGAGAATGATGATTATAAAAAAATCAAGTCAACCATTAACTAACACTTCATCAACAAATAAAAGTCGATATTTACAAATGTATCACCGTGTATCAACCCATATCGTTCTACCTAATCTTCTCACTTAGCCACCACCTATATTTTGCTTTTCCATATATAATTTCCCTCTTCTACATAAAAGCAAGCAATTTTTTTTCTTCATATGTAAGAAAAAGAATGTAAAATTGGTGGAGCAGCTCCCATTTCCCTGTATCTATCTATTCCAACAACCAACCAAACCAACTATAACAACTTAATATTTACACAAAGTCCAATCCTCAAGCAAAGAATATCATGCCAACAAATCTTCTCCATACCAAATACCCTTTTTGTTTGCCACTTTAAGAATATGATCTGATCAATCCCAGATTGTACAGATTCCTTCTCACTAGGCTCCCAAGTGACAGCAACACTGTCCCACCCACACCCACTGTTTGATCTTCCCTTTCCGCCTTTTCATTGCATACCAAAGGCAGTTCCTTTACTTTCAAATTACTCAACCCGATTTTTTGTCTAACACTTTCTATGATTTTCGGGTCTGCAGGGTTTCCAATGGCATCCGTCACATAAAAAACATTTAGTGCCATGTCCCTTGTTGTTGAAATCTCAGCTCTCGTGACATTAAGACCGTTTTCTCTAAACGTTCTTGTCACATCCGCCAAGAGTCCCTGTCTATCTGGCATGTATAGTTCTAGTCTCACACCCTGTGATCACATGAAAAATACCCATTAAATATTTGCCAGATTGAACATGCGTTATTTGTCAATTCATAAAATTTTAAGAAAATATTTATAGATACCTCAGAAGCTCTTCTTCCAACAGCTGCTTGTAGGCATTGAATCACACGTTGCCTCTCTGGTTCTGAACTAATTGGGGTACCATCAATGTGTTTGATATAGAATTCCTGAAAACACATCAACCACAAACTTTAGTTAATAAACCCAGTTATATGTACAATCCAAAATTTGAGATTCTAAACAGATATTAACACAACTAATTACCAGATATGCTCTGTCTCCTGCTGTGTTGATAGTAGCATGAAACACCACGTATTCCATATCCGTCAACGTGCAAACAACATCAAACAAAAGCCTAGTCCGATCCTTACACTGAACATTCACTACTGAGTAACCTCTTTCGACCCAATTTTGCACTGTAACCACAGGATAATCAGTACTATGACTCAAAATAGGTTTCCTCTCGTAGTCCCTATCTGCAAACATCATCTGATGCAACCTTCTCTCTGTATGAGTGACCTCCATGGAAACCGTGGTTTTTGCACTCCTAATGTCATTGTCCCCTTTCAAAACATTCCTTAAACGTGCTTCGATCCGATCAATTTGTTGTGAGTCCTCGATGGGGGACCCCGAATTGCAATCTTTTACATAAATCAATGATGCAATTCGACCATTGTGAGTCCACACCTTGGCATCCACCACACTACACTGTAAATCAGCTAGCACGGCAAAAACCTCCGACAAAAGACCGACACGGTCCGTTCCGGTCAGTTCTAAGGCAGTTAAGCCATTAAATCCGTTGGTTCTACCATAGTGAATGGTTTCAAGCGACTGTAACATACATAGAAACATTAAATTTTTCAGTTACAGTGCTCAAAAACAGTATGATTATTTTAGTTACTCTAATTAAATGGTCACACTTAATTTTGGAATTAAATTTCAAAATTAAAGAACAATAATTACCTGCTCAATGTAGCTAATAACGCTCTCATCCGTTAATTTGTTTCCATTCAGATCAGTCACATGGAAAACTACACACCAAAATTGAAAATTAAAAATATGCAAATAGAACTTTCAAGAAACCCCAATTTGTAGAAAAAGAAAAATAATTAAAACTGAAATTAATTTTGTCGGTAACACTCACCATCCATGAACCACCTTCCATCAGAAGAAATATATGCCTTTTTTATGGAAAGGTTCAGATCCGTGAGAACCTGAACCGCCTCTAATAAAATTCCATGTCTTCTAGCACTATCAACCTATCAGAAAAATAAATAAAAACAAAAGAAAAATTAGACTTTTTCTGTAAAGAAACAAACAAATTTACAGTGGATAAAGGGAAAATAGGTTAGTGGGTTGGTCATTTTTGAAGGTTTCGTGGACGCTAACCTTGACTAGTGTCGCGGTAGGGCAAACGGCATTGTCGATGACGACCCTGAAAAGTAGTGCAAGGGGTCAAGTCAGTGAAACCACTTTTCTGGCTTGGAAAATTCAAATTTCAAAGTATAGACATATCATGTGCTTGAAAGAAGAAAATCATGTACACATCTTTGAAAAGTCTAATGGAATTCTAGAAACAAGGGAAATTATTTGAACAAGTCACAATACTAATTATAATATTTGTGTAATTTAAGTAAAATATGAATTTCCAGGGGTGTGATTTGGGAAGCGTTTTGAGTTATACCAAAAAGGGTGTTTTTGGGATCTCGAACCGGACCGAACCTCGGATCCTTTTCTCGGTGACAAAATGATCAAATAAAGAAAATCACAGAAACAAAATATAGGAAAATAAACGGGAAAAAATAGTGAACTAGAGATTTGACGAACATGTGACAAACAATTCCCAAGAAAATCTACAGATGGTGCCAACAACAGCCTAAAAGCAAGAAAAAAAAAAATCCCAGAGGAACACACACAAAACACACAAAGCAAAATCAATAAAATGGGAAATTGAGAAACTGACCTGGGTGTGTTCATCCTAATAACAAGCTTCTCATATTCATCCAAACAAGCAGGCCACTCCATGATTATTTCTCTTAAGCGGAAGATTAAAAAAGCCCTCGTTGTTGTTGTGTTTTCTCTTTTGATAAAGAGAAAACAGAAGGGTCCAGGCTTGGATCAAACAAAGTAAATGCCAGCTACTGTTGAGACTCTCCAAACTTTTAAAGGCTTCACTTGTTCTTCGACCAAATCGCTGTTAACAACCCCCACCAAACTCTTCTTGCTTCCCTCTCTCTCGCAAAGCGAAAACCACGCCTTGTTCTTAACTCTCTCTCTGCCTTCTCTTATATATATATTTTACAATATTTTCTTTTTCATTTTATTTATTGCCGTTTATTTTATTTTATTTTATTTTATTGTTTATAAAATCGAAACCACGCCTACACGCAAAGAGAGAGAATGAGAAGCCTGCCCGTGCTGCCCACACTAAACACTCTACGGTCAACCACATTAGCTCTGTCCACGTGGCTCGCGATCTTTGGCGCTTGTACGGTCTGTCTCCACGTCGGATGCCACCTGTGTAACTGAAGTGTTCTTTGCGTGGTTTCGACTCAATATGGGGAAGAGAGCAGAAGTTTTGATGCTTGATCGACGGGAAGGGTGGTTCCACGTGGCTGGGAATGGGTCCCATCTGGCTTCTTAATTAAGTTGTGATTCGCCGACCCGAATTATGACGTCCACACGTGACAACACCGCTCGTATCGGCTCTGCCTTTGTCACTTTTTCGGCCGGTTTTCTTGTACTCGCCGGTGTATCTTCAGTCTTTTACTCTTTTAATTTGTTTTCTAATTTTGCCCTCCAGATATTTCCTTGATTGTTCATTCTAAAGGTCACATTTGTCTTTCCTCTCGAGATTCTACCAAAATGTCGGATCAAAACTTACTTCCTTTATCCTTCAAAAAAAAAAAAACTTACTTCCTTTTCCTTTTTTTTTTTTTTTTTTTTGAAATTGCAGATTCGAATCAAGTAGTGTAAATGAGATAATATCATAATAAGCATATATCCCTTTAAACGACTAAAGACTGCAGTGCGCGATTCCTCCGCTTACATTTCCAACTAGCATTAGTTTTAGTTTTTGGATTCGTTGCACTTTCACTCTTAATAAAATTATCATGTAATTCCTTTTGCTGCGGTTCTGATTGGTTACACATAGATGGATGAAAGCTTTGGATGAATCTTCTTTTCACACGAAGGTTGAGCTTCGAAAATCACCACAACATAACCTGTAAAATTGATAAACACTTTCGTTAGGATGATCTGAAGGTTATCTTCACGATTATCATTCGATGTTTAAATCATAACTCATCTCTTTAAAAATAGGTTTATCTTACTAAAATTCTGAATAAACTTGCCTTGTGTGTAAAAATGACTAAATAGTTATCTGGAAAGAAAAACGTGTCGTCCCAATGGCATTATGTATATGTAGACATCTGCTACATATCATGTATTTTGGCTTGGTGGTGACATATGTATGCTACATGCAAGACACATCATCATCTTGTAGAAGTAACCTCAAATTAGGTGGGTAATTAATCCTTCTAAAGTGTGAGATTTACAACCTTCGACGGTGGTCTTCTCAATATAATCAGATACATTTAATACTACCTTAACTAGGGGCCCAAATAATATGGCATATATCACGTCCTTGTTTTGCTCGTGTGTCTCCTCTCTATTGATTCAATTTTACTCCCATATACTTTTTATTTTTGTAATAAAGGTTCTAATCTAATTTGTATTAATTAAATTACAAAGCATGTTGTAGGTCTCTAGAGATGTCAATGGGGTGGGTTCCTCTATCTTTATCCCCATCCTCATTTTTCCACGCTTAGTTTCCACCCAAATCCTCATTATGGAAAAATAAGGATGGGAATGTATAGGGAAGGGCCTATCCCCATCCCTCGTTTACCCACTTCCCACGCTTCACCTATTTCTCCATTCCTATTTCACTCAATTTTGACCCAAAATTAAAAATTTTAAAAAAATAATTCACAGAATAATTTTATAAAATCCATAATATTGTAAAACAAGTATAACCATCTCATATAAATTATAACACATGACAAAATTTTTAACACGTGATAAAATCATATATATAAAAAATATATATTACCATAAATTTAACTATTAAATATAAATAAATTTTATATTTTTACATTGCAAAAAGGAAAATGACCCTAACACATTCTCATTTGGATTTGGGGATGGATTTTCATCCCCATCCTCAATCCCTAACAAAATCTTCAGATTTTTTTCTCAGCTGGGAGTGGGATTTTGGAGTCTCATCACCATCCTCAATCCTGAAAAAAATTCCTCAGATTTTTTTCCCAAATGGGATGGGAATTTGGAGCCTTTTTAACAACTCACGAAATCTCTTTCTTGTGGTCAGAGTTGTATTCCAAATCATGTTTGTACTTGTTTGTCTCATCAGATATTAACAAACCCTTAGACCAATAGATCTCATATATTCAAAAGAAGCATCATTTTTAAGTCAAAAATTATGATAGATTAACTTGAATTTACACTATTTCTAAGTCTTAAAAGCTCTGTCTTCGAAAATAAAATGGGAGTGATCCATTTATAGTAGAAAAAAAGTTGAGAATAATTTTTTCTTAATTTTTGTAGTACACCAAAAACTATATATTTATAACTTGAGGTAATAAATATTACTTAAAATTCACAATAAAATGATTAAAGTCCTCGTCAGCATGGGAATGAGCAGGAGCTGGAAGGGTATAAAAGTCATTTAGAAAAAAGAGGGGAAACCTCACGTGGTCGCATTTAATTGGTCGGGTGTAAATGCTGTGCGCATGGCATGGACGTAGTCGTGGAGGCACCCTCCTGTGGTTATTAGGCCTTTCCTTAAACAGTGGATTTCTTTTGAATTGTTAACAGTTGACACGTTTGGAGCCCCCGAGTGATGTCAACGAAATACTGTCATAAAACACACCTTCGCTTTGGTCCCAACATTGTGGGGCCCCTTGTCTGACGATCACGTGCACGCCTGTCAGAAAACACGTTCGCTGGTTGGTTAGGGTTTTTATGGGTTTGCCTTTAGCATTGTCTCTCCCTCCTGCCAAGTCGTACGTGTAACCACGACGCGCCGTCTCCACAGTTAACGCGTAGCTTATTTAATGCACCGTTACGCCGCACGATTCTTTACCCTAGCGGTTCAAGATCTCGCCACGTGGCGTCCAGTGCATTAAACTCTCGGCTACGTGCGTTTCACTAACTGTAACTAACGCCCATCATTTTAGCGGTTGGGTTTCTCTTTTTTGAAAAAAAAAACGCACCGTTCCGGTTCAAGTTGGTGAAAAAGTTGGCATGATTTGGCGGGAAAGCAGTGATATTCCCGCCAAATCAGAAGGCGGTGGGGCCATGTCGGCACGGGATATATCCACATCGATTAACGGAGTAAAGAAGGAAAGGGCAAGTCGGGCCCAGGTGTTTTGACGTGGAGAGTGCACTTTGGTTCACGAATAATTCGAGAAATAAATCCAGTGGCTTTTGGCAGAGACCAAAGGGCGGGTACTGGACACGTGGAAGACAGCTCATCGCTCTGTCATGTGGTCCCATTTTTTAGAAAACTTCTCTTCATTTTATTTTCAATTTTCGGGTTTTTTGGAAATCCCGCGTTGTTTGAGGTCGGCTTTGCTTTTTTGAACGTTGGGACTTTTGGCACCAAATTCAAAACCCTGTATTTCCCACCTGGATTGGAACCTAGACGGGTCGGGATTGTATACAGCGGCGCCGCGGATTTCTCCGTGGGACACTCGAGGCCTGTTTTCCTCTGACGTGATTAAACATGTTTAATTTAATTTAATTAAAAAATTAATCAAAAATCTTAGTTCGGTAATTTGGTTTTTGTTAGTGTAAAATATACTACATGTTCACTCCACGATTTACGCCAGTAAAGAATTTTAGGATCTCAAGAATTGCCTGGTCAAACGATCTTGGCCGTCAATTCAGGTTACTAAAAAAAGGAACCCAACACATTTAAAATCAGGCGTTGATCAAAGCGGCAGCATGTGAAACACTGAAAGCATGCGGTTTAAGTAGAGCACTACTAACTACTGCCCCCTCTCTTCTAAGAACAGGTGAGACATGTTCCATTTTGGTTTTAAAAAATATTTTCCAAAAACGTGCATGTCTCTTGCGGTCCGTTTCGTTGTGAACAACAACCCAATTAAGGAACCGTTTTTTTAATACAAACCTCATGGGTTTGACCAAGGGAATAAAGTTGACCATTTCATCAAGAGAAAATAGTTGTTTAATACAAAACTTTCTAAGAACATTCTGACGTGTAGTCGACAAGATTCGAGGTGATGACGAAGGCATGTTTTATAAGGCAGTAGATTGTGTCCTGTTTAGATAGTGACAAGAGGGGTCGTCCGATCGCAATCGAATGGCTAGTATTTCAAGTTATCTAATAGCAGGCAGGTGAGGCAGAGGAAGTAACATAATAGCAGTAACAAATGTGAAGACTAGAAAACGTAAAGAGAAAGCAAACCTTTTCGATGGGGGGTGGCTTGCCTTGCAAGGCTGGTTTCTAACTGCTCTCTTCTCTACTCTATATGGACATTTATATAATTGACTCCATCACTGACTGACCAACTTTGTCTTATGTAAAATTTTTACACAGCAGATGTAGGTCCCTTTCTATACATGGTTTCTTCACGACCAAGTACTCAGATAATTACTATAACTTATTATTATTATATTATTATTTTATATACTGTTAAACTGATTGAGTATTCTTCTTTTTCATTGATTGAGTGTTCTTTTTCATTAAACTACGTTAAGTGGTATCTCCAAAACTTATTTGAATCATACTATCAACCATCTTGATCAGTATTATTAGAGCTTATAAGGCTTATACAGTTGCAAGTTAATAAATATAGCATCTCTGTCTTATTTTAAATTTTAAGTGTAAAAGATGAAACTAATTCTATGGTAAATTTCTTGCACTTATACTTTATAAGTCATGAGTTTTAATTATTTTCTCTCCCCAAACCTCTATTTAATTGTAATATTCAAATATATATATATATATATATTAGAGTTGTAGAGTTCAATAATATTAATGAACCACAAACATCGATTTAATTGTGATATTTTAAAAACTATTAGAGTTATAAAGTTCAATGATAATGATGAAATTTTAGAGGTTGTAGACATACCTTGGTGGTAACCATACTTTTCTACATAGTAAAAGTCTTGGATTTAAATCTCTTTCTTTACTAAGTAGAGAAAAAAAGATTCAACGTTGGAATTACGAATTCATACTCTATAACAATCGAACCATATCAATTTCTTTTCTCTTTTAATTGCAAACCATATAAATATTTTGAAAAATGCCTTTAACATCATAAAAGTGTTTTAAAGTAATTCAAAAAGATTTTGTCCGATCAAATCTCTCAACACGATCTAAATACTGAGATATAATTCAAAATATGTTGCTCAACAACTTCTTCTTAACAATTGAACTAGCCACTAAACAGTAAACAACTGCCAAAAGTTAATTATAGGATGATCGTAATTGTTCTTACAAAAGAAAATATGAAATCAACATGAGTTCACTATCCTTGAACAAACTGTTATATTTGCGTAACTGTAAATTTCGTTATTTATATATAGACACACACGTTCTACATTTTAGGTTTTATAAAGGTTAAGATATCGTTGTTACCACTGGTAATATGAATATCTGTCATGTCTTGATCACTTGATGAAAAAACAGATGAAAATCAAAGAACATATGTACTTTTACCAAAAATTTAATTAATTTTATCAAAAACCACTTTTTCACAAACATCACAGAAAAATAGGGTAATAATAAACTACAGGAAAAAAAAAAACTTCAAATTATTGTCTTAAAAAAAAAAAAACTTAAAATTATTGTCTTAAATATGAGACACCAGATTTGTAATTATCAAGAAGATAATGGATTTAATTATGTGGAATTATGAATTAATGTTGCATCATTTGAGATCCGGTCTTGAATTATATGTGTATACTTTTAGAAGAAGTCGATTTATAAATTATGTATCAATCTGTGTCTTTCCTTTTCTTGTTTTATTTCACATTTTTATTTCTCCCTTGAAATGGTAGCAACATCCATAAACAACACATAAGACTTGAAAGGAACTGTTGAAAGCGAGCAACGGAAGGCGTTTATCACATAATGGGAATTAAAAACGTAACGTAAAGAGTACCTGTCACTGACAAATGGTGGTAGTTATGGTATCAAGTCAGCCAGCTGGGAGATGTTTAGTTGAAGTTAGAGAGCTCTATCTTTGACAAACTATACGCTGTGGCCAATACGGCCCTTTTGGCTTCATATGAGAAGACATTATATCATATTTCATCACCTCATGTGTCCAAAAGGAAAGCGAAAATCATTGGGTAAATCTAACCATCTAACCACTACTCATTATTTCTGTTATTATCATTATCATTATTATTATTATTATTATTATTATTTTAAAAACAATGAAACTAGAAGTTTATAGCTTCAAATCAGTCTCAAATGTTGACAATAACTAGTGGACATTTTTCCATTCACACTTTATTATTAATGGAATACGAAGTAGATTGTGTAAGTACTACGGGAAACAAAATAAGACATTATAAAATTAAAATATCTCGATAAAAGACTGATGTCTTCGACAATAGAACCTTCCATGGGAAAAAAAAGGTTAAGATCAGAAGGGCCACCAGCCTAGCACACGATGAATTTCATATTCAAGTAGATCGAGATATATATATGCATTCACGTAATAAAGAAGCTAGCTCCAAATCCATTTTAACAGCCTATAATTACTCATTATCTTCTTATTATTAAGTTAGAACAGAAATATTCTGTAAAATAATAACAACTAATTGATGTCATAGAATAAATAGAGGGTTCTAATCCGATCTTACTACTAAAAAGAAAGTGTGGGAAGACTTTTGTCTGATATCAAGATAGCTATAAAAAGCATACTTATAATGTTTGATATCTACAATGTTATAAGAAAAACGATCCATACCATATAAGAAATAATTGATCTTGATAGATGCCGGAAGAATCATACATTCATCTCGATATTAGTTTAAATTAATAATAATAATAATGATAACATATTCATTTAAATTTCATTAGACTAATTTTTAAAATTTCAGTTTTCTTAGAAGCCATCGTATATAAAATGTTATCCCATTTAAGAAATTTATAGACAGATTTTTTTGTTTTTTTGTTTTTAAAAAAACTCGTATAATGTTATTAATTTCAAAGAACAATATTATAATTTTTTTTTAATTAGGTAAAATTATTTTACCTTTAGCTGAAAACCTTTTTTCCTTTCTTAGCGAGAAACCCAGAGATGACATAAGTCCCTGCAGCGTTGTATCACCATCCGGGGGAAAAATCAACAAAATTTCAGGCCCCATCCCATCTATATTATTTAAATACTTTAATGGATTTTATTTTGAAAAATTAATTATTTTATAAATTATGAGATTTTCTACTGGATTTTTGAAGAATGTGAAATTTTATTGTATCATTAAAATGAGATTATAATTACTTTACTTTCAGATCAATTGGGATAAAATAAAATCAAATAAAAATGGGGATTGAGATTTGAGGGGAAAGGGGTGGGATACCTATCCCTAATCTCCATCTTCATTTGATCTATTAACGTTGTTAAAATTTCTAGCCAATGATATTTTTAGCTAATTTCATAAACTTAAAAAAATCACAATTAAGGTATGTGTAGAATTTGAGGAAAGAATTAAATATGCAGCTGTGCTCGGTACTGACTATTGAGAATGCAATTATAGAATCTTAATTGGTAAATTTAAAATTCCCTTATTCTCGATTTAAATCCAGTCCGTATAATCCCAGTTTATTATTTCACTCTTTCTTCATACTCAAGTCTTTGCATTGCTTCTATTTCAAAAAAAAAAAGAAAAAGTCTTTGCGTTGCTTCATGCCTTAAGACATGAGAAATGACCAAGAAAATTCGTCATTCGTCGACCTTCAGTCATGCTTTTGGAATTTTTTGAAGAAAAACTTGCCAATTCACTTGTCCTAATTGACATTTGTTGCTTGGTGTAATGTGAATGTTTGGTTCCTTTCATGACTCCAGATTCCTTTCATCCTCCATTATATATTGACAAAGCACTTTTACATTCATAACCATTTAAGACATTAAACTAATTGGTGAATGATGTATCGGTCATCCACGTCATTTTCATTATTGGTTGTTTCCAAAAATACTATCGTACCATGTAGGCAGCTAGGTGCAACTAATTGCGTTTACTAAATGTAATTCAACATCTTCTTTTCACATTCATGACGCATTTCCATCTCCGACAACTCATTCAAATAATCTGAATGCATCCACCTTAAACGATGAAAAATATACAGCATGATACAATTACTGTTTTCTTTGTATTGGAAAATCAATATGAAGATTATTTGCAGGATTTAAATATTTTGATTCGGAGGGTCTTTGTGGAATGGGATTAGGTCAATCAGTCAATGTTATGTACGGATTGCTCCAATTCAAATAAATAAAATTTTAAGACACTAAATTACTAAAAAATGTTTAGTGTTCCAAGTCCATGCAAATGGAATTGTAGATTGATAAATCAGTATATAAAAGGAAACATTTCAATTTCATCCATATGTTTTGGAAAACATTTATTTATTTTTTTTAAACGCAAATGGGTTTAAAGACCCTTAATCCCTAAAGTTTTAAGAAATTCATCGGTTTCGTCATCGACGTTAGTCAATCATTGGTCAAACATAATAGTACTAGAGGTATTTTGGGCATTACATACTCAATTCCGGATATGAGATAGGTGATCATAATTCTTATTTTTCAAATAAGGCAAATTTGGTATTTCAATGTGCCTATCTAAAGATTTAAGGTTAAAAACATCATTTAATAGTTTATGTTAATGTTGATTGTTAACAATTGGAATGTCTGTGGAGGATGTATCTTTATCTGATGCCCTCGAGTTGGAGCATCTTCTCAATTTTGAAAGTCAGAAAGCTCAAACTCTATATTAGTCTTTTTTTTTTTTTTTTTTCCTTTGGGCATTTGCTTTGTCTTTGTATCAATCAAAAAAAAAAAAAAAAAAACAACTGGGTTTGTAATGTCTGAAATGTCTCTATCACCGTTACATTTAACCAATAATTAACTAACGTCAGGGATAAAACTGATGAATTTTCTAAGATTTTAGGGATAATGGATCTATAAACCAATTTATATTTGAAAAAAATGAAGATTTTCTTTATTCTAAGAATGATATTGAAATTTTCCTCCACATAAAAGAACGAGATACATTGAAGGGGAATGTTAGCGTTATCAGACACACGATGTGCACAAGGAAGTAAGTCCACATCCATCACGAGATATGGTAGGTGCCGCTCAAGCAGCGATTTTGCATGTCCCTCGCACCTCTCTAGTATTTGTAAAATGAAAAAGGGATTCCTTTTTCACGTTCTCGCCTATTACTTATATCCCTCAATTCAATGCTACAGGTCAGACGGACCTGATCTTTCTACTTCAATAACGACCGTATGCCTAATTCAATCTCAAGTGGGCGCCACCTTGATGATCTGTATACACTTTCTTCAAATTGGTGCGTTACACCTAAGGAGAGAACCGACTGATGAGCCCACAAAATGTCCTACACAGCGACACTTCTCGTGAAAATTTAATGCATCTGGAAGACCGGATCTTTGGCAAAGATTGCCATAATTATTATGATGTTTTTTTATGTTTGATAAATTGGATCTTTGATTTGAGGTTAAATGTAGCTTATTATTATTAAAAGTTGATTAGGTCTTCCATTTGTTGCCTAATCACCATTTGCCACCATATATTGTTGCCTAAACAGGTTCCAGAAGCTTTTGTCCTAATTTTTCAGACAGTATCTTATAAGTTGTTTAAGCCCCTAACGAGGGGTTGCGGCGCACCGGAATTGGTGGCTTTGTAAGTCTAATAAGGGTATGGAAATTAAAATCTCAGAAAATATTTGGTTTACTTCCTTCTTTTGGAATCTTCAAAAAATACTATGAACAAACAATTAGTTGCTGGAAGGGGCGAAACAGGATCTTTCATTATATTAAGCTAATTATATTTTCAGTACAAAGATATAAAATAGAATGTCAACACTGACACATATGACTATGATTTATATATACATATGTAATGAACATATTTAATTACAAAAATATCCCAATATAAAATGACCCATGAGGGAAAATTAATTTACCTAAAACAAAGCAATACACTTCTTTTTTTTTTTTTTTTTTTAAGTTGAATCAAACATGAGGCTTGCTACGAAAATGTGAGCATGATTTGAGTATTACTTTTGTTCCCAGGTCTGCAAATTCAGTGACTCACAAATTAGCAAAATTGGCCTAATGAATTGTTTTCGATTAATGAGGCTCCTGCTTGTTTTTCTGCATCAGTCTCTAACGATGCTTTGGTTTTGCGTGATCAGTTTTTTATTTAATATCTCCTTGTTCCTTGAAAAAAAATAATCAACATGAAAAAAATATTTAATGGAATCTGATCCTTCCAAGAATAAGGTTTGGCCTAGGGTCAATCAGTATAATTGAAGGACTTTGATTTGATTTTGGTATATATAGCGAGATAATTCATTATAGTATCATTAAATTAATACAAATATCGCCATTAGCAAAGGGTTGGTGGTCAAATGCTTAACAAAACTACGAAAAGTGAAGTTTGGTTTGAAGAAGCTGTGTTCCACAAAAGTCGTAAAAGATATATTCACCTCTCTCTGGATCTGTATATAAATCTAGGAACTAACACTCTCTGGACTCGCTACCCATCGCCAACTGTATCTATCACATGGGTGATATTATTGGTTAACGCTTTGATCTAATTCTCTATATTTCGGTAATCATTATAGCTTCGTTTATGGTTGAGAGATGTTGGTATGAACCGGGTGGTTGATAAACCTGGTGGATCGCTTGATTAGGATTCAAGAGTTCTCCGAGATTTCTCCCCCGTCACGGGTACTATCCCATGTGTAAGGACGAAAATAATTAAACGGGCAGTAGCAGTACATGACATTTGGATGTACGTAAGGTAACAGAGGTTGCTACGATACCGGAGCTGGCAATGATTACGATCGGTTATGCTCCTTGGGAGGAACCTCCTTTCAGCGCCGATATTCGTACAAAATTTGTCTTTAATCTTTGTTTGACTATTATATGAGACAATCAAATAAAGTCCAAAGAGACTCCTTGATAAAGGTCCTACAAGATGAACCAACTCGTCCAGGTGCCTCCAGTGTGACTTGCACTGGATTGTCACAGCGGATTCACCTTCTAATAAGTTAGTTTTGGAACGATTAGGTTGAGATGATTAGGTTGGGATAAAAGTGTTGATGTTCAAAATCGCTTACCCATTAAGCGAATCGTTGATGTATTTATAGGATTTCCTGGTTTCTCATTGTGGTCGCATTTGCAGCAGGTGACATTGACACTTGTCATGTTGTTTTTGACGCGTTTCGATATTGAACTGACTGTAGGCAGCTTGATTCCTCATTCAAACTTCAAAGTCTCTCGAATTTTACGTATCTTTTAGAAGTTATTGATCAAGTGAGACATCCCAATGGGAATTCCTTCGTTCGGGGGACCAAATTACATCTCCTTTGATAGGCTATGCATAATCTAAGACAACACAATATGTTTGCATCGAATTGGATGGGAATATTCGGCTAGCATAAATATAATCAACCATAAAATTCAACCAAATAATTTATTGAATTCTAGATATCTTATACTACAAATATTACATTATTGTAAATTATTTAAACATCTCAATTCAACTTTTTTAATCTACCGGAAATATGTTACAATAAAAATAAATTCGCTAACAACTAGTTACAACAAACTTCTTAACAACTGACCGTACAAATTTTATTATTCTAATCTATATGATCAAATAAACACATAAATGAAAAATCAAAACAGTTATAATCAAATGTGAAAAATAACTAAAGGAAGTAACGCATTATCATATGATCAAATAAACACATAAATGAAAAATCAAAACAATTATAACCACATCAAATGTGAAAAATAATTAAAGGGAATAACGTGTAACCATGATAATAGTATATTATAATTTGAGGTAAACTTTCATGATTTACTCTAATTTGATGTATTGTTAGTGAAATGCACACCACTCCTTCTATTGATTATAGGAAGTTAAGAATTCAAGTTTCATCTTTGTCTTAAACCACAAGGTGTGAGTTTAATAAAAATAAATTTAATCCTCTCCTCCCCAATCTTAAATAAATAAATATATATATATATATATTGTTAGTGAAATATTACATAAAATGAGCTAAATTATCACAAACAAATTAGTAAACAGAATATTTAGTTTTAATACCTGAATATTAATATAAAAAAATGTTTAAAAAAAATTGTAAGAAAATTTGGAGCTAAATTACTTTTTTTTTTTTTGTTTTTTCTAATTTTAGATTAAGTGAAAATGGATGAATAAATAGAAAGTAAAGTCACAAATGTAAAATAAAGTTAATATAATTTCACCCCATACAAATATCTGGATATCATTTTAGGAAAATTCATGCATTTTATGAAGTGTATAAAGACAGAACCAGGACAGAGATTAAAAAAAAGAAAAAAAGAAAAAATTACAAGCAGGCAAGCACATACGATGAAATCTACAATGGAGACTAGGTTTCCGTAAGTTCAGCACACGGCCTGGTACCTGAACAGAGACAATCTGGGCTCTTTGAGGTGTATACATACAGAAATTAGCTGACCCAGGCCCAATCTGTTAGCTACGTTTGACCTGCTTCCAACATTAAGTGCTACTAGTAGCCCACCACCTTTTTTTTTTTTTTTAACAGCCCCGCTTTTTACAAACCCCCGATTACTTTATTATTATTATTATTATTTAAATACAATTACTTTATTTCTGAAAATGCTTTTAATGATTTATTTATTTTTTTAAAAATTATTATAAGCATTTTGAACTTTTGTGAAAGATATCATATGTCATCTCAATGGTATAGGTGTGATGAAGGCAAAAAGATATTTTCAGTTAAAATAGTTGAAGCAAAAAAGACAAATTCTTATTGACTATTATTGAGAGAATATATATATATATATATTAATTTTACCATCAATATTTTATAATTTTAAAAGATTAGGACAAACCAATCAAATCCATCTATTACATTTTAATTAACTAAGAGAGAGAATTTATTTTAGGAAAGAGAATGCAATGAATGAATTTGATTGATTCATTCTAACTTTTTAAAGTTAGGAAGTACTGATTATAAAATTACTCTATATATATATGTATGTATGGTTCATCATAATATTTTAAAGTTAGGAAGTATTAATGAAAAAATCATTATATATATATGTATGTGCGTATGTACGTAGAAAAGAAAAGAAAAGGTTAAAAGAGTAAAACCAAAAAGTGAAATAAATTAACGAGCAACGGAAGAGGTTGCCGCTTCCTTTGGTTGGAGGTGGTGCAATTCACGCTTTTTAATTTGTTTGTACTTTGTAGGATTTTTTTTGTACATTGCATTAAATTAAACTGTATTGCACTGTATTGCATCTACAATGTCCAAAATCTAGGCCCAACCAATATCCGAAAAACCCAGTGACATGAAGGACCCTTTTTGTAGCCCAATACTAGCAAACCCATCTGCTGAATACACCCACAGGCGACTGAGCACTGAAATAGACGCTGAGTATGAAGAAATTGGTCCCTTGATCTCAGGAGCGTCTACCCACTAACGGGTAGGAGCTCTACGCCTATAAAAGGACACCTTCGACATCACCAAAGGGACTTTTGGCTCTCCGCTCTCTCACTGTATTTTTCACCTTAGTTGAACTCCAACCACTGATAAACGGTGGCACTGCTATCCGATCAAAGGTGGTTAAGCTCTGATGAAGTGATATTCCATTAGCTATCTTCCGGTCTACTACCTTACCTCTATTAGCAATTCAGTTAAGAATTATTTCTTATCTCATTATTTTAATTTCAATCTACTATTTATTTGATTTATTAGTTAATTTAAATATCGGAATATCTTTGACCGATAGCTTAGCACCATCCCGGTGTCCAAACAAGTTACCAATGAGCCAACTAAGCTAATAGTAGAATGAACAATCTAATTTAGTAACTATAGGATCCAGCATTTACATCATTACATTAGATTATATTGGATTAATCATAATATAACCATATTGTTTGATGTTACACTGGCTAAAAGGCAAAATTAGTGTTTAATATCATGGAAAGATTACATCTGAACTAAAATAAAAAGGAAAAAGAAAAAAATTATTTTTAATCAAAAAACTTTTTCCAAACTTAAATATGCCATGAAAAAAAATGCATGAATGAAATGTGAACCTAGTTTCTTTCAAAAAAGAACTATCAAATTTTCTTAAAGAAAATTAAAAAAAAAAAGCATAAGTATGTTTCATTTTTCTTAATTTTTTGAAAGAAAATACAGTTTTTAAGGAGTGGATGTACCGTGTATCTACATTCACACTGTGGACTTGCAGACTTGCATCCTCAGGAACCATTGAATAAATGATTGGCCCAACCAATCACCTCATGATATGTTTAGGCTCATTCCAAAGCTGCGAGCTGGTCTTTGGACCTTCTAGTCTAGTCTGGATATACTCCTATACGGCGTCGTTTGACCCCTTTTGCCAGCTCTGCCATCCAGAATTCCCTCACTTGGGTTTGGAATCCAATTTCAAGTTTCAATTTCCACAGAGGCTGAGGCATGGCAGCTCGCTACCTCCTGAAACTACCCTCTACAATTCAACCCAGTTGCACAAGCAGACCCACCTCCTCATCTTCTCCATCTCTTCAACCACGGTTTTTGCTTGTAGGAGCCAAAAACAACATCACTCTCACTCTTCTTCACTCCTCTTATCTCAAACCCCACCATCTCTCAAAGCGCCCTGCTGCAATCTCTTCTAGCCTCCCCACTGCGTATTTCCCATCTCCCATTTTTCCATTGAGTGGACTTTTAACTGTTGTTTCAGGTTTTCTTGATTTTGTTGTTGTTGTTGCAGGAAACCAGACAGTGATGCTTCAACAGGGAAAACTCCCAAGTGAGTTTAGTTTTGGTTGAGAAAATTGTTGAGTGTTAAATTTTGGTTTTGCTGATATTATTGGTTTTGGTCTGTGTTGGTTGGGGTTTGATTTGGGAAAAACTATTAGATGGTCATGGAGAGCAATTAAGTCATTTACCATGGCTGAGTTAGAAGCAAGAAAGCTCAAGTACACTACTACTGGAACTGAAGCACTCCTTTTGGGTATCTTGACTGAGGGTATGTCTCAAAGTCTCTACCTTTATTTTCTATGTAATTGATTTCTTTGAATGTATAATTTGTTGGGTTACTTGTAGTTGTTATTGAAAGTTGTAATGTGATTTTGGGTACATGCTTTTGCGCAATTTAGTATGCGTCTAAGCAACTTATGAGTAAGAGGGAGCAGTTACACATAGCATGGACATAGTTGGCTAATGCCATTTAATTAGCTTAGTCATTTGATCAATGATGCAAGTTTTTTATTTGTTCAACTGTGATACATGTTTTTATGTGCATTGTGGTTTTGGATTTATCAAGTTCAATATTTCTAGTTTTGGACCGGTTGGATGTGGCACGAACTAGAGGCAGCGGTCAATGTAGAAGAAAGAAATCGAGTTCTTAGAATATACATTTGATTTTATGCCCTCGAGATGAAATTCTGTAGCTTCGTTTCTGTTGTCTTTTAGGTTCATTTGAAAACTCCATTTTTCTAGATCATTATCTGCATCCTTGATTGTGCTATTGTGCCCAAAGAAATAGACCAGGGACCATCGCAACATGATAATAATGAAAGTGAAAGATAGTCAAAATGTCTAATTGCTTATTTTGTTTCATTATAATGGAGACTGTAGGGTCGTGTAGGTGCATTTTCAAAGACACCTGTCTTATTTTTAAAAATATCTTATCTTACATCCTTTGGCAGAGGAAATACAATATAAATATGTAGTCAACATACATTGCATCAAATGTGTGCATACGGTATGCAGGAACTAGTCTGGCTGCAAAGGTTCTGCGGGCAAATGGAGTGACACTCTTCGAGGTGCGTGAAGAGGTTATAAAATTACTTGGAAAGGGTGATGCTTTCTTTTTCAGTCCTGAGCATCCTCCTTTGACTGAAGATGCTCAAAGAGCCATTGATTGGGCCATTGACCAAAAACTGAAGTCAGGTCAGTTTCGATTTTATTTATTCTTTTACAGTTATATAAGGTTCTGTAATCTCTACATACTACTTTATTCATCTTCCATAACTTTTCTAGCGTTGAATAGATGGTTAGCTGATTCTCTGCAATGTAATTAATTATAGCTGGCTTGAGAAACTGAATGTCTGATATTGTGTATGAATGTGTCCAGTAATTTAAATTCTCTATGTTGCTAGGTTTGTCAGAATGCAGTCTTGCCAAAATAAAAAGGAATTGGGTTCTCGATTTGGAGTTTTGAGGGGTAGCTTAATGGTCTTATGCAAGTGAATTTCCTTGTGTTTTAAGTATCTGGTTTACTCATGTTGGAGTGCAGGTCAATTTCACTTGAGAACATTAGACTGAGTCACTGAGATTGGTTGAGGTGTAATGTCTTATTTTTATTGCAGAGCTTGTAACACCCCGCTTTGAGCTTAAATAGACAAACTGAAACTTGGGGCTGTGCAAGTATATTGCAAATTGTGTAGTGACAAAGAAAGGATCATTGGAGCATTGTGATTTAATGAGAACTCAATATCCATTGTGTGAATTTCAGTGATGAAAATCTTTTAATGGGTAAGGATTGAAAGCAGTCACATGTACTCAAGCAACACTCTTAATCCAAACCTTGTTTAACCATGGGTTAAAGGAAAAAGGAAAATAATTTAGAAACAATTTGGTTTCAACAGTATTTGTGAGGATTTTAGATGCCGCTTGTTATCCTTCTTGATTAGTAATTATGTCATTTGTATTGTAAGTATGTTTATCATATCGTGATATTCATGACTCTCTGGCTCCTTATTATACTATCCTTCAGATGTTTGAGGCAATTTTCTGTAATGGTGTGTGCCTGTTTATTTAGGTGGATGGGAAGACACCACTCTCGATTATTTTTTTTCACTAATTCTCACGTTTGGGATCTCTATGTTATAAATTTTCAATTGTTGAGCTGTATAGAACACTTCAGTATTTCCAATTGATTGATGTATTAGCAAATTGCAGGTGACAGTGGGGAACTCACAACTAGTCATTTGCTTCTTGGAATTTGGTCTCAAGTGGATTCATCAGGTCACAAGGTAATGGCTGCCGTTGGCTTCAGTGATGAAAATGCCAAAGAGCTGGAGTCTATGAGTTCAAAACCTGGGTTTGCAGATGAGTAATACCTGCCTTAATGTTCATTTAACATTGTTGTAATTCTATTCATAAGAAATGGATCAGTGATTCATTTTTGAGCTTTCCATTGAGATTATTAGTATTTTCATGCTTGCATTCATGACACCTTTTTAGGACTGAACAACCTTTAGTATTTGTCTCGTTGCTTCTCTGTGCAAGTCAGTTATGTCGGTAAAATTTAAATTTTATGCTTAATGCTTTGTGTTCCACATGGAGATCTTGCACTACCATTTATAAGTCAATGTAATTTATTATGCGGCCAAGCCATGCGATCTCTTGTCGGGAATTGTATCCCTAATATTGCAGCTATCCCCATGTTAATGGGCATTCTTGAAAGAACACGTAAAGCTAAAAAGTGAGAAATTTTTAGTAATTTACAAATATAAACCGAGCACACAAGATAATGCTGAAATAGAGAGGCACCAAAATGTTGGCGTGCGCGATGGACCTTCTAGGTAGTCAGAGATCCATCAACCTCCTTCTTTAGAAGTTTGTGAGGATGGGTGTTTTTTTTGTGGTTAGTGTTGGAGCCTTTTATGACAAGAACATTGTTCTTACGCTATTTCTATACTGCTACATCATTGTTCATTATGAACGTGTGATTTCCATCTTCTATGACGACTTCCTGCATGTTGCGGGCAAGAATTTGTGCCTTGCCCGCTTCTTCATCCCAATTTATACTTGAAACAAAAATCAATAATAGTACTAAGCACGCAGCCATTCCTATTAAAAATCCTAACAACAGCCCAGCAAGTCGTAGTGCTGCTTTGAATGCTAAAACCATGCCCAATGGCAAGGCTAAGAGGTAAAATCCACCAAGATTGGCATACATCGCCAACCATGGTCTAGCCGTTCCGCGAACAATTCCACCACAAACTGCTAAAGGGAAGTTTACAACTTCCACCAGAGCCATTAGCAGCATCATCCTCTTCACAACCTGTATGATTCCCTTATCATGGGTAAACAAAGACGCCCACATGCCTCTGGCTCCTACCATTATCGAAGCACCAATACAACCGGAAATGATGCTCAGTCCCAGAGACACACATGTCGATCGATACGCCAAGCCTGCTTGGTTAGAACCAAGCTCGTTTGACACTCGTATGCATGCACATGTAGATAGAGATAGCATCACCGAGTAGAGCAAGTAGTCGAAGTTTAGTACAATGGCTAAAACTCCCACTGCTTGCCTGGCATTTGCTAGTCGCCCCGTGAGCAAGACCAGGATCTCATAGCACCACCATTCAAGGCAGGTGGTCAAGCAACATGGCCCACAAAGTTTGAGCAATCTGAGCCAGTCAGACAGATTTTGGTTCCACCACCCTGCTTCCTTCCACTTCCCCTCCTTATAATACTCCATCACCAACAAATACACAGCAAGTAAAATAACTACAACAAAATCGCTAATCCAAATTGCCATGGAAACTCCCTCAAGACCCTTAGCTTTTACAAGCAGGATGTTGATAGGTATATGAAAGGCAAGAGCTAAACCTGAACTAAACATGATAGGAATCGTTATGCTTTGCGAGCTCAAGTAAGCTTTGAGAGGACAAAGAAGCGAAGTGACAAGTAAATCAGGAAGAAGATAAAAAAGATAGTTCTTAGCAACAATTGAAATGTCTTCATGCTGACCAAAATGGATTAGGATTTCATCAACATGAAGCCACAAGAAAGAGATAGGCAGGGATGTCAGTGACAACAAAATAATCCCCATGAGAAGGGTCTTGTGGAGAAGCTTAAAATTTTTTGCACCATAAGCTTGACCGCAAATAGGCTCCATGGCACCACAGAGCCCATTTAAGACAGAGAAGCCGGTGACATTAGCAAAGGTGAAACCGAGAGTCCCACCAGCTAATTGCAGCTCTCCAAGGCGTCCTAGAAATGCAGTTGTGATGGCTATCTTAGCAAACCAAGTTAAATTCATGGCCACCAGGGGAAGTGTTATTCCTCGTTGCGTTTTCAGCTCCGAAATCATCATTCTGATGATGTTGGTCGAACATCCTTGGCTGAAATTTGGAGGGAAATTTTGATCAGAGGTTTTCTCAACTGGGTTCTCTCCCACTATTGATGTTGTTGTAGACATTGTTGTTAAGCAGAATGAGTAATTCTTCAAATGTATATTGTTGCTTGGGGATAAATGTGATGGTTGATGATGAGTGCTTGAGCGTCGTGCTTATGTTAATTTCTGATGCCATTGGAGCTTGCTGGTGCTGGTGGATTTATAATGCGTGCTGAGAATGCAAATTCTCTTGTTCATTATGCCTTGGTCATTAACTTTTTGATGCAACAAAGAGAGAATAAATTGTTAAAATATCTGTAGATGGCCATTTGGGAAAGGTCGTTTACTTGTTACCTCTTACAAGCTTTTCAAATTTTACTGATAAATAGTGCTGTTTTCAATCTTTACTAATAAATGGCATTGTGATGAATTTCGGCAAAAAAATAATAATAAAGGCATTGTGATAAGTGAAGTACCTCTAAACTATTTTAATATTTTAATATTTTTATTTTTTATTAAAGTAAAAGTTTTTTTTTTACCTTAGTTTTCTGTTTTATGATTCTAAATTGAAAATTAAAAATTGAGTTTCAAATATTAAAATCTAAAAACCGTGTAGTACCAAAAAAGATTGAATTTTATAGTTTTAAAACCCGAAAAAGCGTATAATAGTATTTATTAAAAATAAAGGTTTGACTACCTTACCTAATTATTAACTTTACCTATCAATTGAAATCCTTGGATTGATTATAAAGATGATTATTGAAGTCAATTTAAGAGTTTTAATTGATAGGTAATATTAATAGTTAGATAAGATAACTAATCTCTAAAAATAATATTACAAAATGGTAAATAATGAAAACATATCTAGTACAACTGTTTTAAAAGAGGGAAAACTTTATGTTAGTCCTTGAGGTTTTAGAAAAATATAAATTTTTTAAAACACTTTTGAAAATAGCTTTTTTCATCCCTAAATTTTCAAAAACTTTTCAAAATAATCTAAATCATCAGTCAATTAACGGTCAATGGTTACAAATTATTTTGGTGGGAAGAGTAAGATGATCTTTTTATGTGAGAGACTAAGATCGTGACACATGCATGACTAGAATTTTAAACGTTAAAAAAAGTTTAAACAAATTAATTTAAATAATTTATTATACACTTAAAATTAATTTTATTAAAAAACTGAAAAAAAATGGAGATATTGGATCTCCACCATCTTCAACTCATCAAGCCAATTCCAACCCAGTTCATCAATTTAGTGGATCTCCATATTCTTCAACGCATCAAGCCAGTTCCAACCCAATTCATCAACATCATCTCCCATAGTTTTCAATATCAACAATAATGTCATAACATCATCAACATCATCAACAACGTCATCATCTCTCTCAGTAAAGTAATCATCAACAATATTAGGAACCAACGGTTTATCAAAAAAAAAATTCAAAACTATTTAAAAAAAAAAAAAAGTAAAACAGGAGAGCTATTGGGTTCGATGAACACAATTGGCCTTTATTTGGGTTTGATGAACCCAGAGTTGTCGAACCTAAATGAATGGTAGGTTAGATCGAACTCAGAACTTAGGGTTTTGAGTTCCATCGTACTCAGAACCTCACCAGAGAGAGATAGAGGTTCTAGGTTCGATGAAACCCAGAACCTCAAAAAGATGAGAGAGAAAGAGATAAATAGAGGTTGCTGTAACTTATGGGTTCTTGACGGCGGTTGTTAGGCTCATCGACGACGAAGGAGATGGCGCCAGAAGGAGACAACAAGAGAAAGAGAGATGGAGGAGTAAGGAGAGATATGTGAAAGTTTTATTGATGCTCTTCTAATTTTTGTTTTTTGGGTTTTTTTTTTTGTTTTTGTTTTTGTTTTCTTTTTCATTATTATTTAATTTAAAAGAAAAAAAATCATTTAAAAAAATAATTATGTTATTGTCCATGTGTAAACTTTTTATTGGTCAAATAATATGTAATATTTTGATTTTATAAGGGGCAAAACAGTCATTTTGGGTGATAAAGGTAATTGAATCTTTTTAATTTTTCTGTTTGGTTTGACTGTCAATTGACTGACGTTTTGAATTATTTGAAAAGTTTTAAAAAAATTAAGGATAAAAAGAGCTGTTTCCAAATGATTTTTAAAAATGTGATATTTTTCAAAACCTCAAAGACTAAAATGAAGTTTTTCCTTTAAAAAATTATCTTAACTTGTTAAAAGTTTACAATCATAATATATTGTTATATAACATCAGCATTTTTACTATTTCTTAAATTTTAGTCCTACACTTTTATATTAAAATTTCAACTATTTGACAACAAATTTGTAATATAATTTTATGTTTAAAAAATATATTACATTCTATAAATCATTATTTTTATTAATACGATAAGTTCGTAAGTGAAAGGATTAATTTAAATTCGCAATCTTAAAAATATGAGTGCAAAGTGTATATTATATTATTAGATTAATCCTAGTTTATTTTTAAATACTATAAATTACTTTTTAAAAATCTTTTTATGGTAAAAATATAATAAAAAGGATTTAAATATAGTTATGGCACAATTAACAAAGCATTTATTGATTTTTTTTTGACATAGTACATTGCATATTAGAAACACTAAGATCACTTGGTCGGACTCTCTAGATGAAAACATATGAAGAGCAGCCCAGAACACATGAGGGACGACTCCCAGATGGGGGGGAAGGAAAGCTAGGGGTAGGCACGGTTCGGTTCGATTTGGTTTTGGAAAAAACCGAATCGAATAAAAAATTTTCGATTTTTTTTTACTGAACCGAACAGAATCGAATAAACCATATGAACCGAAATGAACAGAACCAATTTCATTTGGTTCGATTCGGTTCATTCGGTTTTGAGCCTATAATTTTGGACTTTCAGTTGGTTTTGGGCCCAATATGTTATATAAATTGCAATTCAAACAATTCAAAAGTAATAACTCTCAATTCAAATTAACAGTCGTGAACATAAAAAATAATTGGCAAAACTAAAACCAATTCAAAACAATACCTAAAACATTTTCAAAACAGCACCTAATTAAAACATATAATAGAATAGACCAAAAAGGAGCCTCAGACATCTGCATTACAGGCCAAAAAAACATCCTTAAACATCTAGATTACAGGCCAAAAATACAGACTTAAACAATTAATATAGTAATATAAACTTTAAAATAATTAAATAAATTTAACATTATTTTTAAAAGGAAAGGCAAAATATAAAAATGAAAAATAAAAAACTCATAAAGCATGGGACAACAATCCCTCACTTAACCCATAGACTAGGTTTGGAACATGAGATTCGAGGTAAGTTTAGGATTCAAAATATCTCAAACTTTCAAATCTTATGTTTGGAAAGCAATTGGAGAGCAATGAATTTGAGATTTAAAGAATCCCAAACTCTCTCATTTTTCAATCTTTTGGAAATCCTCTTTCCAAACCAAAATGTTGGGTTTTGGTGGGAATGAGATTTCTTGTAACCCATCTTCTTTTTTTCTCTCACACCTCCATCTCTCTCTCTCTTTCTCTCACTTTCTATTATTCTCTCATCACACCTCCATGGAACCAGTAGCATCTCTACCCTCTCTCATTTTTTTTTTTTTTTATCAGTTTGATTATTTGGTTATGAGATTGAACCTAGAACCAATTATGGGTTCAAATTCATAACTTGGTTCTGGTTCTGAGTTCATTAAACCCAAAACCAAAACTTGAACCCCTTTGTGATTTTTTTTTTTTTTTAAAAGTTCATGTTTTGATATTGTTGTTGTTGATGATGTTGATGCTATTATTATTATGGGAGATAATGATGTTGATGAACTGGATTGATGATGTTGATGAACTTTGGGTTGATGATGTTGAAGACATTGATGAAATGTGAGTTGTTTTCTATATTTTTTTTCAAATTTTTTATAAAATTAATTTTATATAATAACAATTTTAAATTAATTTTATTCCAATCTAATTCCAACCTACACCAAACATGATGTAGTATAATTTTAATCCATTATCAAGTTTTACCAAACATGAGATAATAATTTTTTAATCTAATCCAACAAATCTATTTAATTCCAATCTATTCCATTTCATTCAAATCTCACGTGCTAAATATAATCATGTGTTATGGAGGGTTTAAACAAACCCATCACAGTCACTTCAAACAATAGACATGGGATTGGTTTTCTAATCCCATGTGTCAATTAAATATGAGATTGGATTAAGGTTTGTCCAAATTCAGTCCAATCTCATGCTCCAAATATAAGCAGAAAATGATTTTTCAATTCTCCACAAACTCGATTAAGAAATCAATAGCGAATGCATTTTACTTTTTTTTTTTTTTTTTTTTTTTTTTTTTTTGCAATTTGAAAAACGGAAGAAGGTGTTTGAATACAACAATGAATGCAGTCTTTATTAATTTGTTTTTTTGTTTTACAAAATCATTTTTTTAAAAAAATCTTCATAAAATGATAAAGAAGGTCAATTTGACGAAAACTATAGGTTGGAGATTAGTATTTTGAAAAGTGAAAAAGATAGCATTTTGTGTTTTTTAAGTTTGTTTCTCAAAATTAAGTATTTTGGGAAATGCCATTCTTTTTTAAACTAAAATTGTTACTCTTGGTTCATTGAGTCCTTAAATTATAGAAAAAAAAAAAAGATCTAGGCAATCGTTAATTCAATTTAACGAATCCAAGTATATTTTGGTTATGTCATAAACAAACCTTTAAAATTGCCACATATCTGTAGTGACTTTTGATCACCACGATGGTCATTTGTCCACAATAAATTTTTGGCATTGCACTCGGAGGGTTGTGGCAGAGGTTAGCCTTCCTTAAACCACAAGTTTGAGACAATGCAAAGTGTACTAGAGGTGGAGTATTGCTATGTCATTCTTAAACAAAAAAGGACAAGATGACGTTCTCAAGATTTGAATCAGTAACCAATAAGTATTTTGATTACAAACTTGGTACCATCAAGGCACATTTTATGTAGTAACCCTTTGATGATACCAAGTTTGCAACCAAAATACCTATATCTTTAGTTCAAACGCTGAAATCGCCATTTTACCCATTTATCTGTGGTTTAAGGAGGATATATCTCCACCATACTTTCCTTTGCATTCCACCCAGCTCTGTATAGGATCTATGGTTTAAGGAGGGTCAACCTCTACCACACCCCTTTAGGAACAAGGTCAAAAATTCTCGACAAATGATCACCATGATGACCCAAAGTCACTTTAATTTCCACATCTACAAAAAGGAAATTAAAAATATAAAAAGTAGAAATAAAACTGATAGAACACTTTTTTTTTTTTTTTTTTGAAAGAAACCTATAGAACACTTTAAAGAAACCTATAAAATAAGTTTTTTTTTTTTTTTTTTTTAGAAAACCTATAGAATATAAATAAAAATGTTGGAAAAATCACATATAACTACGCATATACATTGCTTTAAAAAATTATGGATGAACATTAAAACATTAAGGCTGCGTTTGACATGCGGGATTGAAATGGATTGGATTGGATTAGAATGAATTGGATTGGAATGAAAAATCATCATTTCATGTTTGGTAAAACTTGGGATTTGATTAAAAATTATACCATATCATGTTTGGTGTAGATTGAGATTTGATTGAAATAAATAAATTTAATTTTTTTATTATATACAATTAATTTTATAAAAATTCTAAAAACAAAAAAAAAAAAAAAAACAAAAACAAATAACATCTCCCACAATTCAACATCATCAACCCACTTCATCAATATCATCATCTTCCATAATTCTACATCATCAACGCACAATTCATCAATATCATCAATCCAATTCATCAACATCATCATCTTCATAATTCTACATCATCAACCCACAATTCATCAACATCATCTTCAACAATATTAAATCATCATAACACCAAAAAAAAAAAAAAAAAAAAGACTGAAAGTTTGGTTTTGGGTCAGCGAACCCAGAACCGATCTGGTTCTGGGTTCGCCGACCCAGAACCAATCGCTGGTTTTGGGTAGGCCGAACCCAGAACCAGATGCGTGAAGAAGAAGAAGAAGAAGAAGAAGAAGAAGAAAGAAGAAGAAGAAGAAGAAGAAGAAGAAAGTTTCCAATCTCATCCCACCCAATGACATGGGGTGCGGGTGGGATTAAAAATACCAAAAGAATGAGAATGGATGAGAGGTTGAGATTCCAAGAATCCCAATCTCATTCATCCTAATTGTTCACCAAGCATGATATTCAAATAGTTTGAGATTTTTGAATCTCAATCCCATTTCGAATCTCATGCATCAAACACAACCTAAAATATAGATGGGGTCAAACAATGGGAATATATTTAAGTTTAAATTTAAATAAAAAAGTAAAAAGAATTATTGGTGGAGATCCACTTGGTTCGGATCTCTAACTTTAAGGGTTTTTTTTTTTTTTTTAAAAAAATTTCTTTTCTTGTTACTTTTTTTATTCTTTATTTTTTAAATGTTAGCTTCTTTTCAATTAAAAAATGGTTTGGTTTAATTTTACAAATGTTAAATTTTTATGGGTTAATTTATTTTAGTTCATAGGTTTCTCCTATTGATTTAATTTTAATTTTATTTTTTAATGTATATCATAATTTGAGGGTAAAATCCTAATTCTATTGGTTCAATTAAAGTTGAATAATTTTTTTTGACTAATTTTGTGATGGTTGACTATAAAATATAAAGACCTAACCGAACCATTTTTAATAATTTAAAAATAAACAAATTAAAAACTGATAATTTTAGTAAGAGGTGTTGTTTCTCGAAAATAAGGAAATGAATATTCCCCATTAAAAAACAATGCAAACTACCTATGATTCTATGCGCAATGAGATGCCTGGCATGTTTTAAAGGAGCATTAAGATTTCTGGCTAAATAAATCGTTTTTTTTTTTTTATACGAAATATTTTGATATGATTTGATAAGATTTTCATCTTGTAAGCACATTTGATTAATTGAAGATTAAGGTCCTATGTGATATTTTATTTTTGAAAAGTTAAAAACCGATGATTTAATTATTTTGGTATTAAAATGGAGTTTGGTAAAACCTTCAAAAGTTATAATCTGATTAGATTTAACAGTAGTTTTGAGAAGCACATGGAGAGTTACTTTACACAAGTAATTGATTTGCAGTGAAAATTAATAAATCTTTTAAATGATAAAATAATCTTTATTGAATTTAATATAAAAACATTTATACCTTAATCTTAATTATATAAAAAATATTTATACTAAATAAAAATTAAAATATTTTATTTTTATATCTACTTAAGACATTTATAAATTATAAAATAATTAACATAATATTTTTCAAAATATATGTTTATGGCTTTAAAAGCAGAATTAAGTAAACAATAATTTGATTAACTTTAAAGTAATTTTTTTTTCAGCATAATGAGAAATGATTATTTTAAAATTATACTAAAATCAAGCCGACCTTAAAAGGTAGGGACAAGGGGAGATTTGATTTTAAAAAATTTTCAGCAATAGCGGTTGCAAGCATTTGTATCTGTGTGTGTGTGTGTATATACATTTGAGCAATAGTTTTGTGGTCCTGCATAGGGTTTTTTATTTTTAATAGTTTTATGCTGTGGGAATAAAAATAATAAGCGACATGCAAAGCCATCATATCTAACTTTTTTTCTTTCGCATCCTAAAGCTACTCATAATTTATTTCAGATTCCTTCTATCTTTTTATTTTCGTCGGGTTTCGTACACGTTATTTTAAAAAGGGAAAATTTTGTTTTGATCCCTATATGTTTAAAAAACTTTTTACTTTTAATTACGAATTCATATATATTGTTCATAGTCTTTCAAGTTTCAAATATTCATCATTTTAATCTTTATCATTGGTCAACCATTAGTTGACTATAATGGAGGAGAGGTTATTTTCATCATTTCAATAAATTTTAAAAAAGTAAATATTATAAAAAATGAAAAAATTATGATCTCTACTGTCCAGTGGATGTCATTTCATACACACATTATTAAAAATATAAAAAACTTAAAATTTAAAATTTAAAAATAAAAAACGTTTGAAAAAAAATTAGAAATTAAAATAAAACACCCAGATGAAGATTTGAGTTGCTAATTTGATCTTCACTCAGGTCTTCTAGTTAAACATTTGGGTAACGCAAATCTTCATTTCGGTGAATAAGCCAAAAATCTTCATGAACACCTTCTTCAAAAAGTCATTAACTAGATAATATAAAATCAAGCTCTCAAACTTTTTCAATACTAGTACCTGCAAGATTGAAGTCAATGACCAACAAAAACAAATTAGACAACAAAGGAGACTCTCAAACAAAATCAAAACATGAACACAACACATAACTATAAACAATTACTATTCAATAAAGCATAGAACAAAAATAGAGATTTGATAAACAAATAATAAAAATTATTATTATTATTATTATTTTTATCATGTATGGATTGATTACAATACCAGGTTGATAGCTTAAATACCAAAAAAAAAAAACTAAGAGAAATTTAGGGCTTTGATAGCCGGCGAGAGAAAGAGAGAGAGAGAGAGAGAAAGAAAGACATTAGAAATCGAGAGCTGCAAGAGAGAACAACGACAAGATTTGAATCGACTACCCCGTCAACACTGAACCTTGTCAGAGATGCTTTGATTGGTCTAGTGAGTGAGAGCGTGCTATCATTAAGTTTGAGCAAACTGAAAGGAAATGATATTCAAGGAAGAGACGGTAGTCGACTGGTACGACGAAGGCAAGGGTTTTGTAGGCGAAATGATGATAGAAGACGTTATGGGATCGAGAGGCTGTGCTAAGGTAAGTAAAGCCACCTCCATGGAAGAAAACGATGAAAAGGAGAGCATCGGTGGAGGAGGAGGGTATTTTTTAATTTAATCTCCACCATCCAGTGATGGATGGTGCAGATTTAAAATTTTACTTTATTCAGTTAATATTTATAAAAAAATAATTTGATAATTTTAAAACTAAGGGTAAAATAATTAATATATATATATTATTAGCTTTGACTGTTATAATTCTTATTAAAGAGATTCAAAATGATGTATATTTAAAATGTAATAGACCTTGAACAATAAAACTTATTCATAGTTAAAAACGAGAAGTTTTTTCAAAATATAGGGATTAAATAAAGTTCTCCTTTTTAAAAATAAGTTTGTAACGAGTTTAAACCTATGAAAAGGATTAAAAAGAAAAAATCCCTAGAACATATGCCCGTGTCAAATTGAAGGTGAATTGAGATACGATAATTATCCCAAAGAGCTTTCGGTCATTGAAATGGCACAAAATCAAAAGCATACTTATTTGATGTTTAAATCTAATATGTTAATTAAATTTAGAGTCATTTAGGTGGAGTCATTAGTAGATCTTCGGCGAATTGTCGTAGAATCATCAATAAATGGGCGAGGAATCCAAGAGAGAGTAGTACAAGAAAGCTCATTAGAAAGGGCAGAAACTAAAGCAACACTGATAATGGAGGATGCATCATTATTGGCTTTTTCTTCTTTAGCTTTCCACTTTTCCCCATTCAAAAAGCATGAATATATATATATATATATATATATATACATATTAAAAGCTAACATAGAGTTCTACTAAGACATAACATGATAAAACACTGATTATATGGTCTTGATATCTACTCCATGAATGGAGACTAATCTCCTTATAAGAGGGAAAAGCCATCTACACAAGTTAGTAATATGTGTTTGGTAGGAATGAATACCCAACCCATTAAAAGATGGAAGGGAACACAGCACAACCCTCACGTTAAGAAGTGGTGTGTGCATGAAAATAATATCTAGTATTTGAGTATTGTCCATTTTAGGATTTCTCTAATCTCTATGATTGATATAGCAATAGGACTACACCTCCATTCTCCACTATTGCGCTCGACAAGATATAAAGAAAATTTCATTCAATAGAACACTTTTACTTTTGTTTTCAAAGAGAGAATTTTAAAAGATAAATATGAAACATGTTGAAAATCAATATAAAGATGTCCATAAAAATAATATGGTATGCTTACCCAGTAAATTAAGGGATGCCGATAAGTAGTTTATACTTTGTATTAGTGTGAAACGAAGTTTGGTATGAAAATATGCAAAAAGCTTTATGCATATGCTGGAAGATATGTTTTTAACTTATAGATTGTGAGAATTAAGAAAAGGCAACTAATCTTAGGAATTTGTAATAGGATCAATGGAGTATAGGAGTTTTTTCAAAATGGAAATTTCCAGGGAATGTACTGTGTATGTTTATTGATGACAGCAGAATGAGAAAAGAGAGAATCTACCCATAAGAGTGCCACTTTAACAGAAGCATTACCAAAAGTGATTCTTGATCTTGAATAACCAGATCGATTGTGTAACTAGGATTTATATACTAAAAGAGCATCTTTTTTGGACCAACCAAAAAGTGTCGTGTGTATTCATTCAATAAAATGGATACGATATATCTACACGAATCATTTACTACTCATTAGACCAACTGATCAGACCAATCAAGTTTAGTCAATCAGATATTTTAGATTAGGATCAAATTCTATTTTAGTATACCAAAAATTGGCGGTGAGATGATTGGCGGGGTTGGCGGGGTTAGGTTAGAAATGTGGTATCTATGTCACATGAACATTAATTAGACATCGGCAATTGGTTGAAGAGAAATTTATTTCTTAAATTTTGATCCTAGGCTCCAGCAGAATTGAGTAATATATATATATATATATATATATTTAAACCAGAATTAAGTAATTTATATGTACCATTGAAAACTCATCAATGATGGAGGAAAGCCCATTACCTCAACGGAGCAAGGCTGCCTTTAGCGTGTAGATATGTCAAGGTTCGACTTACCGCCACTCAATGTTAGTGGTAATTTTCCCCTCCATGTATGGGGTCCTTCTTTCTCTTTTGGGAACCATTCTCTTACTTTAGGGAGTATCTATTTTCGGTCCATCTTCGTAGGTCTATCTAGAGTGTTTGACAATTTATTTATTCGTGAAATAATACATGTAATGAATTTAAAAACAAAAAAATTCCCCCATCAATAATGATTCAAAACTATGCACCGCTTCTCAGCAGAGAAAGTATCTTTTTCCCAAAAAGAAGAGCCAACTGGGTCTGGGTTACTCAATTTCCACTTTCCATAGATAAAGATTGTTATTTTTGCGATGCGATAAGGTCGGATCACAAATGAGGCCAATTTGTCCATGATTGGCCAATTAATCATAAAATTATTTCAACCTATCAGTGATATGCAGTAGTTATTGTCAATCTTGATCCAGAAACTAAAATATTTTAGGACGTGTCTATATATATAGAGAGAATGAAATTGGCTTAAAGGACCACTTATGCATGAATTACTAAGGGTGTGTTTACTTTAATTACATGAATCGGAATGACTTGGACTCGGAATGATATATCAGAATCAAAATAAGTTGTTTACTTAAACTACAGGAATCGAAATTGGAATCAACAACATTTCTAATGAGTTGTTTACTTTGTTTTGGAATCGGAATTGATTAATTATAAGTTATAAAAATGCCCTTATTGTTTGTTTTAAAGTTTAAATGTCACCTATGCTTCCCAAGCATTCATGTAAGCATTTTTAATGTCAACAAGTTTTGTCAATTTAATAATAAAAAACCAGCTCTATTAGATGGTATGTAGCTTAATTTCCTTTTGTCTTTCCTTGGTCTAGGAGCATTGTGATTTCCAGTTTATGTGGTCTTCTATATGAAATCTACTTACGACTGCTGATAATAATATGCATAGTACATATGAATATAATATGCAGACATGTACTTATAATAATAATGAAGAAATTGGTGATGAAAAACCAATGGTGTGCAGTTTTTTTTTTTTTTTTTTTAATATGAATGATGTATTTATAATATGCAGTTTTTTTTCAATAGCAAATAAGAAACTAATGGTGTCAACAAAAAAACAAACAAATAAATTTTTTAATAATCCACTAACCTGCAATGGTGATGAAAGATGGAGAGACTGCTGACGAGAGCAATGGTGTGTAAGGGCAACTACAAACACAGATTTGTCAAAATAGTGGTTGTTTTTTTTTTTTTTTTTTTAAAAAAAGAATGGTAGAAGGGACTTTTCACCTTATAAAAGGGAATGAGAATGTGATTCTCAAGTGAGGTGAAGGAAATGAGATTTCCATTTCACAACCCTAAATTAATGTGGAACTAACACTTTCATTCCCATTACGAAATAAATTTTAAAGAAGTAAACACACCATAATTACTAATTAGCCTTTCATTATTGCACCAAAGATAAATATATTAGGCCCATTGAAGAATAAGGAGAAGTCACCACCGAAGATAAAAATAATCTTTTATGCCATAAGCTTGAACTGATTTAATTAATTAGGCAGTTTTGGATTGCAAAACTGAAAACCAACCAATGAAGAATTGTGACCAAAAGAAATAATATTAACACCGGACATGGTGTATACATCACAACATGCAATATGCGAGTAATAGCAACAAAACATGAAAAATAGAGATGGATCCTAGCAGGTGTGAGGTGTGCATCCTAATAAATAAATTGTTCCCGACAATAGAACAAGAAGCTGCTAATGCAACTGTCGACTCCATAAATGCTGATGAAGTTCAGAAATTAAAATTGGATTAGTGCAAAACAAATAGATGTATATGATCCAACTTCAGCACCACCAGAAGTCAGCCCTATCGACGTTTGCTCGTGGATTTCAAAACATTCAAAGTTGAGACATATGGTTAAACATATCTCTGAATCTCTGATTAATTTTGACTCGTGCACTAATCTTCTAGCTCTTCGGAGCACAGAAATAACCCATGCTTAAAAGTACAAAGAGACATACTGAAGAGAAATCCACCTAGTAATCGAAGAACACCGATTAGAGACGTCTGTAGGACCCTGTATTATGAAGGTGATGCACTGAAAAAGAAGCAAGTTAAAGCACATGCACCTCCACCATCGATATTCCCATCCAACTAATCACCCACCCACTTCACTTCTCTACCATTTCCTGTCAACATTCATTTCCACAAAAACCAAGTTTCGTATTATATATTACAACTACCAATTCCAATAGCATTATAATGAGTATTGAGTACCAAACAAGTACTGTATACTATTTCTCTCTTGTCCTCTCCCCCACAATCCATTATAGTCATGTCTAACTGTTGCTGCTCATGCCTAAACCATCGAAGCAAGTGGGCTAGGGAATGTTGCTACTCATGCCTAAACCATCGAAGCAAGTGGGCTAGTGAAAATTTCCCAATACCTTGCAGTCTTGAGCTTTTTGTAAGACTGTAAGAATTAAAAGAAACTCCAACATTTTACTTCTGATAACACAAAAATTTCTCCCTAGTGTTAATTAATACAGTAATGACTGAATTTTGGCCTCTAGCTCCAAGTGTGCCTCCAGAACGTGTTCTGTCCTGGACACCAGCTTGACTCTATCTTAGATATCATGTGCATTTCCTAGTAAGGTTCTTCCTTGGGTCTTAGTTTCACCTTCTAGAGAGATTATGCCTTGGACATTAGTGTCTCCTTGCTGAGGAGGTTTGACATAGGAGACTAGGTTCGTTTCTTGGAGAGGTTTTGTCCTGGGTAGGTTCTATCCTGGACAACAGGTTCGCCTCATGGAGAGGTTATGTCACCAAGTTCGCCCCTTGGTTGGACCATTGTCTTCTAGTTGTACATTCGTCTTCCCGAGGGTTCTCTCCTACAACAATAGGTTTGCCTTCTAGGTAGGTTATGTCCCAGACAATAGGTTCGTCTCCCTACGCAGATTCTGTCATGAACAATAAGTTCGTCTCTTAGATAGAGAGGTTCCTTTGAGAACGTACTCAAACTTAAACTCTCTTCTTGTAAAATTATATAAAATCAGGGTGATACTGGAGATGTTGGTCGCCTCTCTGGCGGCCAGATTTCCACGTTTAAGTTGGAAGATTTTACAAAGTGGTCAAAGACTGGATATATGAGAATGTCTTAGAGTATGAGAGTTTAGATATGTAAATACTAGTGTAGATTACTATGTCTACTACCTTGTGTCTCCTGGTAATAAGACTCAGGTTCCTTTTGACATATAGGATGGAAAAGAAAAGGAGAATGAGATTGAAAGAGATTTGATTTGATGGAATTGAATTGTATTAAAAAATTATTATTTTGTATTTATAATATAATTTAAAATTGAATTAAAATTATGCTATATTATGTTTGAAAGATTCAATAGAAGAAAGAGAAAAAAAGCTTACTATACCATGCATTAATGAACAAAAAAAATTAAAAAAATTAAAAAAGAAACAAAGAAAGAGAAGTAGAGGACACAAAAATAAAAAGCCAGGAGGGCAAACCAAAAAGACTTAAAAAAAGAAAAATAGAGTAAAAAGAAACAATAAAAAAAAGAAAAGTAGAGAAATAGAAACAAAAAGGTTGTTAGTACAGTTAATAAATCATTTTCCTTCTTGAAAAATCCCATTATAAGAGTCGGAAATGAAAATCTCATAGCAATAGGATTTCAAACACGATGAGATTGAGTCTTGAATCCTTACAAGTCTCTCCAACCATAGATCAATATAGAATTAGAAATTTATAATCCAATACTATGAAATATCATGTGTGCCAAACACGCCCTCAAAGGCAAGAACTTATATTCCCCTCCTTATGGTCCTCGTTTTAAGTGCTTTGATGACAGCCTTGGTGAAGGTAATTAGCAGCTAGAAAGGTTAGTTGACCATAATAACTGACAAAGAAGTTTCCGCAAACAAATAATTGTCAGGGGTTACTAATAGGCTATTAATTGTTGAGAAGGTTATAAACATGTTCGCAAACTGAATAAGCTCATCATCGCCAAAGAGAGTTACTATAAAAATATCTTCATTCATAGGAGAAATTGGCATGCTATAAAAATGGAAGCTGAGAAATGGTATTAAATTGTACATGGCGATTATCGTGAATCATGGATGCCGTAGGCAACAAACTTAAATGTGATGATAAGGAAGAAGATGATGATCTTCTGAATAATTTCCTTATATTTGATTCAAAGAGAACGGTTTTTCGTCAGCTAATTAAGGAGCTTCAGCTTGTAATGATTGGCCTTGGTTATGGTGACAATTACAAATTCAATGAATACCTATTTATGATTAAAGGAAGTTGATAAGGATCACTACAAGAAAAATGGGTTTCCATTACAAGGTATCTATCGTGGGCATTTTGGGGCTCGTCTTAGAAGTATATTTCCATCACGGGCCTATAAAAGCGATGACAGCACGATTGAAATCAGCTATGACCGCAGAACGAACAATTTGAAGATCAAATTGAGTGAAGCTGTGCAACCACTCTTGTACTATATGATAGTGTTTATCATTTTCACTGTTTGTTCAAACAATTTTACTTAAAAAAGATTGATGTTAATGTTTTGTGAGAAAGGACATCATTGGAGAAAGTTGTACTGAATTTTCTATAATTAACAGCTAGTTGCAAATTGCAATCATAATATAATAAGATTATGGTTAGTGGGATCAGAGTTGTACCTCTTTGGCATGTCCATGAGTCCATTCCATAAAGATTGGTGCTTGGTGACGATATACCAATGATCTTCCGTATAAGTCCAGCAATGAGAAATGAGAGAGTTTTAAAGTATCCAGAAACGACACACAACTAAAGATGCTTATTTTTTATATGGTCAAGGGTTGGTCTCATTTTCAAGTCCCACCAACAACCCCAATCATTACACTCAAACACTTGATTTGCGATTTAGCCAATAAATAGAGCATTATTACAATCTAACATTTTGAGTTATGCTTATCAGTTATCTGTTTATTATTATCAATATTTTTTCTAAATTTTCATAAAAGTCTTTATATTCTGGAATTAAATAATTTGATAATATTAGTAACTTTGATATCTAGTTGATGAGATAAGATTAGCTTGCTAATATGTTCCTCATTTACAGGTTGGAGTCTGTTTCCTTCTTTTAAATTTCAAATTGTGATCTCTAATTTATAAAAACTATCCTATAGTTCATCACCCTTTAGTTAAATGTTAATCCAAGATAATTGACACAAGAACATTTTGGTTTTAATGCACTACAGCCTACCTAAGGACAAATATGAAAAAAAAAAAAACAAAAAGGGTTTATAGATTTTGAAAAAAATGCTATATTTGGCTTCAAACCTTTTATTAAAACCTCACATTAGTATTTCCCATTTTATGGGTGTGTAATGTTATTTGTTAGCACTATATTTCAACTATTATTGTTGCTGTTATTATTGTTATGTGAACTAAAATGAGTTTAGTCTTTCGTGCTCAGTACGGGATTACAACTCTACAAGTACTAATTGGGCCTAAGCCTGACGATAAAGAAATTAGGCCTGGATTTATTTTATTTTTGAAAATGGCCTCTCTTTGAAAATAGATAAGAAGTTGACTAGCTGACATTCATACCCCTCTAAAATTGAATGTACGCCCGCTCAATAAGTACAGTCCATCACACATAAATTTAAAATATCTTAATCTATTTAAAATATAATTTCAGTAAAATTTATTTATAACTACATAATACAATAAAATATAAGAAAATAATATTTTTCATATTAAATGAATTATAGGTATTATTAAAATTTTTAAAATATTAATTAATTTGATGTATTTACAAAAGGGTGTGCACACACTTTTAATGGGGTGTAAATAATCTCTCGATTAAGTTTTACATTTAGGCTCCATCTTCTGAAACCAAGCCCATTATGCACCATAGGTCCTAGGTTTTCTGCAGTTGAAGTAATGAGGTTAGTGAATGAATTTGTGTAGCATCTCATATATGAGGAGTGGAAAAGAGAAAATGAAGGGGAAATAAAGCCTCACTTTTGTATCTTGATTAATGTAAATAAGAACATTATCATAAATCTGCATCCAAGAATTCATGCAAAAAAAGAATATCATGTTGAATCCCATAAACAACCCATTATTTATCTGATATTAAACTCAGACGTATGATATAACATAGTTAGTGGATATAAAATTGACTTCAGTATATGTAGATCCTTGCTATGTGGGAAATAGAGAACACATAATTTGTCGTATCACATTACTTTTTAGCTATATATGATTATATAATATGGATAATATATATATATGAACTTATCTTATTATATAAACTTCCACAGCTAAATACAGACGTAATCCCAAACATATGTCACAACCTCAAGAAATTGATTATTGCTTCACGCCCAAACAGCGAAAAAACTGTATATAGAGATCCTACTACATCTTTCTTTTTCTTGGGATTGATCTGAGTTAAAATATTAGATATCCTTGGAGGCTATATAAGATCCTTTAGGTTTGTTTAAATTATTGGTTAATATGTCTACTGAAATATTAAAAAAATAAATAAAACACTAAATTAAGTTGCATATTTTAATATTCCAGGGAAAGAAATAATAGTCAATAAGTATATAGCCTTTGTCTGAAAATATTGAATTAATATTTGCTGCCGTACACTTATGAATACAATTTTTTCAATCTAGGTATATAAATTATAATAGCTAGATCTTTCACCAAACAAGAGAAAAGTTCGAATGTTATTATTATTGGCCATGAGGTGAAGTATTATATGAGCGAAACATACCTTATTGGATTTAAAATCTTAATTTTTAAATTTTTGTGTTTAGTTTCGTAGATTAAAAATCATAAAAGCTCCAATTTCCAAGTTGCTTCTTGTACTACTGAGATCGTGAAATATATATAGTCTCCTCGCCATCATTTTTTTTTTTTATTCTAAAAAATGAAATTGCTTTATCCATACATTTGGAAAGACTGCTGCCAACTTTAATTGCCCAAGAACTGATAAATTAATCAAGCTTCACCGTTCGAAAACAATCTATTGAAATGTATGCAACTTACACATATATATATTATTATTATGCATTAGGTCACTATTATATTGTGTTTGTGTCTACTGTTAAAAAAAAAATGTGTCAAACCCTTGAAAAGGTAGAACCCAAAAGGACCTAAAAATTAAAAAGAGAAAGAAACAATTAAAAGGATAATTACAGTAATCTAAACTAATTATAGATCAATAATTCAAATATTTTGTGAGAAACTATGATGCAAGTTTGAAGTATAATTCGCTGTTGCTGGACATGGTTGAAATGAATGTGACTTAAATTAATTAATTGATTTGGACTCCATTACATGCGTGCAAGTAAGCACTCAAAATCCTAGATTTAATTCTCTATTTGATTTAGGGATATTATTAAAATATCTTCTTGAAAATTAAATAAAAGTAAAACCATTCTTTTTTTATGTTAAAAATAATTTTAAGTGATATTATTTTTCATTTTAGAGAATTTTTCATATTGTTTCCTTAATTTAATAAAATATTGTTTTCTCCTATACAATCAAATAAAATAGAAAACAAATATATTGATTTACTAGTAAATTTGAAGGATTCCTATATCTTTATACATCGATTTCATCTAGGAATCAATTGCCAAAGCATTATGGCTAGCACACCAAAAATGTCGAATTCAGCAACAGAATTAGAATAGGCGTGAAACGTCATGACTTTTAACATAAATCCTATCATAGTGGTCTAAAATTTGATCAAAGCACAAGCAGGTGAGGCAATGACCAGAAAGATTCCACATTGAATGGCATCCATCACGTGGGCAGTACCTCAACTTGTCGTTTACTTGGTCTTGAATTAATAAATTAATTAAATTATATTAGCTAGTCTAAGGACCACGAATTAAGTAATTAATTAATAATGGACATGTGAAAGCTGGGGGGTTGTGTGGTCTTCCCTGGAGAATAAGCAGATGATGGGATGCAACAGCCTTGAACCAGTAAGGACCAAGCTAGAACTTATAAGAAAGCAGAAACATGCAACAATATGCCAGATTCGAGGTGGGTGGTGCCTTTCACGTGGGGACATTTTTGTTTGATTTAAGTTCTTTTACTTGCTTTCCTCAACCTTCCTTTTCCCTCCATAGGCTTGGCTCATGGATGATAATTAAAATATTACAATTTTTTATTACAAGGAGATGGTATGGGATTGAATTGTTTTATATATTAAATGGATTTTGATTGTTTAAGATACAAATATTAAATATATTAGTGATTAAAATAACTGATATTAATTAAAGCTTTGATGGTTTCTATAAGCTTTCATTTCTTTCATGATCATCATCATCTTCTAAACTTCTCTCTCAAGGTACGAGCCTTGCCTTTCTTATGGGAGGGTTATTTGGATAGTTGTATGGCTATTACATGACACAGTTAGCTGTAATTTTGGTGAATAAAGACAAAAGTTTTATGATCTTAATCACATGCTATTGAGTAAATCATGTGCTATTTTTCAGAATTCAAGATCTTAATGAGGTAATTAATTTCCTTGAAAGATGCGTTCATGCATGCTAGCTTAGAGCTTTTGAACTGAATATAATTGCTAGTCAAGTTTGATGCCTGGGAAGTAGGATTCAGAAAGTGTATCCAAAGGAGACAACCATATCCATTGATGTGAGCTTGAAGTTTTTACAAGGTTATAACCTCATAATTACAAACATTAACATGTCATCGAAGATGCTCTTTATATAAAATGGTACAAGGTAAATAAATAAGGTTCATATCCCCATAGTTACAGTATTTGCAAATACAAGACAAAATAATTAAGGTGATGAGGACTCAAAAACATTTGAACTTTGGTTAGACTAATCATACTATTGCCTACTTAAACATTTATAGATATACTTATCAAAACAACAGTATTGAAACTTTAACAAACCAAATACACATCATTTCACGGTCTTGCTGTTACCATAGAATTTAGACGTTATATAATTGCATAGGGGTCAAATCAATACTTATATTAATGTGTAATTATTTCATCTTAAATGGATAATTTTTCTTAAAGCCATGTTTGAAATTGGAATTGTGGCATTAAACTTGCAACCTTCAGGTCAAATTTCGGGCTGTTTATTAAAATAATGATTTATTGATCTTAAATCATTGATTGAGGTGCATATACGACATGATAAAAGTTCAATGAGAAAAGAGGGTGACTTGGTGGTTGCTCCCCTCCATTGACTGGCCTTGAACATGGTTTGGTTGTGAAGTCAATCATCCATATTATTCTCTTTCATTATTTGTCTTCATTATCATCGACCAAGAAAAGGAGATGGCCGGCCGGCCTGTTCCAATCCAAAAGGATGAAAGAAGTTGGCAGGGAGTTGAACAACTTGTTACAACTAGAAGGGGCCCTTAAACACAAATTCTCCATCTGAGCCAAATGAATTTTAAAAACGATCTCACTTAGATATGAAAGAATTGTTAATAATCAAATCAGTTTTATTAATTACCATTAGACTAAAAAACTTATGCTAATAGAAAAGAGTCCAATTATAGTATTTAAGACTTGAGATTGACACGTGATACCCCCCTCACGTATAACGTAAACAAATTATGGACACATACTAAACTTCTTCTATCATTACAATATGTGTAACAAGAATTCGAGGTAAAGAGATGAGAGAATGATTGAATTAGGGGTCTTTAAGCTCCGATATCATGTTAAATTATTGCTTTATTATAACTATTAATTTTTTTGGAATTAATGATTACCATATAAATTGCCCCCACATCAAATATTATTGCAAGGATGATATGTATATTGTCCTTATAACTATTTGTTATATGTTTATGTGTTACCCTGTTTTTAAATTAATTTCAATGTGGAACTGACTTTTTCATGGTCTTATTTTAAGATTATCTTTTAAGGCCAGAAAATACAAAAGCAAGTCAACTTGAATTGCCAAGCTAGCTAGAAATGAAAATTATAGAGACAAGAATGGGAGGAAGATCCGTTTATATTTGGTTGCAAAGTCACATACTAAATCTTAGGTGATCCTACCTTGGATTTTTGGTTATTAATTTTAGAGATATTGGGACATATATATATTAAAGCAACTTGAAAATAACTTTTGTTGGTTTTTTTTTTTTTTAAAAAATGACTTCTGTTTATTTTTAGATGGAGCTGTCAATGAAATACAAGAAGTTATTGCAACGAGACAAATTTGGAGGCGATCAACTGGGATGCAAGAGTGAATATTTTTGGATGTGAAATAATGATTTTTTTTTCTCTATGATTTGTACAATAATCTTACTATTACCATCGAATTAGATAAGCATGACTTTTGTTAATTAGCAAATTAATGACTACATATTAATTGTTAATTAGCAATTTAAGTGTAACCACATGAAAAGCAAATCTTCCTGTAAGAGACGTACAAGAAATATAACAGTACATTATTTACCTGTAACATCGATAGCACACTAGTCATCTATGTATCGGTCAATTTTATAATTTAATATATAAACAATTCTAAAGAAATGTTAACGGTAGTCTGTATATACATAAGCATTGTTTCAATGCAGTTGGCTACTTATCACAACCTACATCAAAATTTAATTATTTGATCTGATAATATAGTAATTAGCTAACTAACAGATGAAATCTCTTGTGATTACTATGTAAACTTTTCAGGTCGTATATCAAAGTAAAAATTTCATAGCATGCGTTTGGGTACAGTAATATCAACTCAACCAATTGCAACTGTATGAACATAACGTAATAATACTGTCCAAAGATGGTATATACTCATGAAAATAGAAAGCACAAAAAGAAGAAATATCAATGACAATGAACATGTTGATAGTCGGTAACACATGGAGCAACCCAGTTGGGGTGTCAAAGAAGTGATACGGAGAGCTGTGGAAGTTAACACAAAAAGCATAGTTTAAGGAGAGGGTCAGACCAAAGAGAGAAGACTTGAAGAGTAGGGGGGTCCACTAGAAGAGTACTTAAGAATTAGAGAGAGAGAGAGAGAGAGAGAGAGCCGACCAAGAGCATCTTTTGATGTCCGAGAGTCTCATGCGAGCCATCTTTCTAACTTTGTTTGTTTGAGAGAGGGAGTTGCAGCAGCAAACTCTCCGGCGCTCGTGCTGTGCCTCTTTCTGTGTCTGTCAGCGCTATACACGCCTCTTTACTCTCTCTCTCTCACTTTCGAGATTCATATGCGGTCAAAGTACCATCTCTTTTGTTGCTATGTACCCATAGGGGTCTTTGCTATTACTCATACATTTCTTTTTAATTAGTTATTATTCGTATCTCATTCACAAGTTTTGAATTGATCCAATGTCCTGTGATGTATCCTGTACCTGTATCTTATATTCAATGAGGATATTTACGCTAGTTATTTTTATCTTTAAACCGTATGTATATGGATATATATATTTAATATATCATATATCTTTCTCAATTTTATTTGGATTTCCAAAATTTCTAATGTTTATTGTTTTAGCACTTAGATGCCTCTTTTAGCCAAATTGTTCTAATTAGAATTTGTTTTTCTTCAATATTTAAAATAAAAAATAAATAGGGAGAGTAAAAATTAGAGAGAAAAGAACATTGTCTCTCAGCACATATAATTGTGCACTTTCTCATTTATTAGGATAATAGAGGATCGATTTTCACAAAAATATTCTATTCTTTTTATTATGAGAGTAGTTATCTCGATTATGGGAGTAGATATTTGAGTTAAAACGATTAATGATTGATCATTTAGTAAACCTTTGATTCGTTCAATATCCATTAAAAGACAATTAGAAAGATAAAGCAAATTTGGACTCAAATTAGATCAATGATAACAAAAAATTAAAAAATTAAAAAAAAAAAAAAAAAAGATAGATGTTGGTGTGGAGCCAAAGCAGAAACTTTTTTGCAAAGTATAAATGAAATCCTCTTCCGTTCCCAATCCCAGCTATAAAACCTGTGAAGAGTATTTATTTTTTCAAAAGTGCATATTTATTTATCATTACTTTTAAATGTTTTCAATAATAACACTTTATCAAACACATAAGCTTTTAGTATATGTGGTTAAACATCTCTTCAGTCAATAAAGTATTAGGGTTTAAGTTCTCATCAAGCATATTTTAAAACTTGTGTAGGTATTTATCCCCATTTTTAAGAGTATATATCCAGCTGTCGTAAATAGTATTTGATATCAACAGGTTCCAATAATCCTTTGACGACCAATTTGCTATTAGCTTTCAAAAAAAATAAAAAAATTAATTATTGTTGATCCAAAATGAATCTTGATCCACTGACAATATAACTCATACATCAAATAAAATTTACTTATAATTAATTATTTTAATGTGAAATATTTTCAGTAACAACTCTTGAAAAAAGAAAAATAAGTCTCGACCAACCAACAATAACTCCATAGTTCTCATATGAAAACTTTCCAACAATAACTCTCAATTAATCATAAGTCTCAATAGAACTAGCAATAACTCTCGAAAAAAACGATTAATTCATTAATTATTGAGTCCGTTTTTTTCACTAGCACTCTTTGTTAAGTAGCTTTTGTCACTGTCATCAAACTAGTAGTTTAAGTTTTTCTGGTATCTTTAGGTTTGGGACAAAAGTAGCCCTACGTATAAAATGAAACAAAAACATTCCCTATCAACATAAACGAAGAAACTAAAGGGAGGGAGAGAGTGATAGCAACTTAGACGAGAGGGAAAAGGGATATGGATGATAATTCACACAACAGCTGTCGTGGCAAGTTCCATGACATATAATTTAGACGGCGCGTTTGACAACATTGATTGATAGCAGATTGAGTTTGTTCAAATTAGGGGTTAGATTTCTAGAAATTATGAAATGAATTATGAAATGGATAAATGTAGGTGATGAAATTGACTCTAAATAATATTTAAGACAGCTATAGATAAAGAGTTATGACTGATTTTTATGTTTGAAAAAGAGGAAGTTTTTGGTTTTTACTTGAATTGGGTTCATGTTTTCAAGACACGTCATCTGTTCAGGACATATGGTCATGTCTCAAGACATCTAGTCTTTAATCGGGACAAGTACTCATTTTTCAAAACATGCGCCTTTATTTAGGACATTCATGTGTTTAGAACAAGTGGTTCTTGTGCAGGACAAATGGTCTTCGTTCGACACATTCATTTGGGGTAAAATGAGATATTTTCACTTTTATGTGCTATTAAAACTTAAATAATTAATTTAATTATAATAGCAAAAAAAAGGAAGGCAAATGAGTACTGTTTCCTTTCACTTTCACTTAATTATTCTCATGTTAAATTTTTCCAATAGTAAGTCTCAATTTATAAAATTGACACTCAGTAACTCTCAAATGCTACAAAAAATCGCTACAACTACAAATACTTCTCAGATACTAAAAAAAAAACAAAATTATAATTTTCAGTTTCAAATCTCTGTAGTATTTGCTACTAGAACACAAAATGTCCCAATTTTAGTTGAAATATTATTGGGATAATACCAAAAAATCTATTATGATTTGTAAAAACATTCATTTTATCATCTTTAGTTTAATTTTTGTCCAAAATCCTCCATATCGTTAATTAAAATACTCAAAATACCCTATAGAGGCATGTGAAAATACGATAATGTCCTTAACAGTCACAAATTTCGTTAGATCGATTTGGTTGACTGTTTGACCTCAAGGGCAATATTGGAAATGCGATAAAAAATTAATTAAAATATAAAAAAAAATCAAAATAAATAATATTCAATATAAAAATAAAAAATAATTAATTTTAATAATGGGATTTTTTATTTTAAAATATTATTTTATAATTATTTTATTTTTTAAATAAAGATTTTAAGGTTAAAATTGTCTTTTTACTTTTTATATAATTTTTCTATTAATTTATTAATATCAAAGAGTATTTTGAACAAAAATAAAATTAGTATAGTAACAAAGACTTTTGTAAGCTACAACAAGTTTTTTTGGATTATCCCTTTAAAGATGGAAAACAAGAGTTACAAAAAGTTAAGACACGACAATCAACATGCAGTAGATTTTGAAAAAATATATTTTATCTTGTTAGAGTTTTGATAGATTTTATTAGATTTGATCTTAGAGTCGTAAATATAAGGACTATAAAGCTATGATAATGGAAGGAACCTTTTAGTGATATTTCCTATAATTTTCATTTTATATAATATATTTTAACTTATTGTAAAGGGGGTCAAAGAAATTTTTTCTTGCTTATTTGACCAAACATAAATTATGCATCAGTTGTAACGGATTGAGCAATTGATTGAATGTAAGGTCTATTGTTAATTATACTTGATTAAAGTTTACATTAAAATGTATTATATGATCGAATCCTTTGAGATGATCCAGGACTTCATGATACTTATAGACAAACCATTACACGACAAATCAAGTTCAATGAGTTGATATTAATTTGTCCATAGTTTTGGAATTGAGTACTCTTCTTTCATTTTTTATCGAATAAGTTGTTGCACATATATGTTGATGCATTTAATATTGTAATTATGTTCTGGATAAGTGGCCTTATCCATGAGATGAGGATATATGTGGGGTTAGGATTGATGGATTTGAACTTCTAGGTTCAAACACAAGTTGATGTTGATTCTAACTACGAACATTACAAAAATGCCGCCGTATAGCATCTATTGCACTTTTGTGTTTGTCAAGACTCAATCATGGTGAAAAACTAATAATAAGCTTCCGATGAACCCATAAATTATAACTACAATTCGCCAAACCCTGACGTCATGTCGTCCTTAAAGGATTTTGTGGTTTTCAAATATTCATGGCCTTGCCAGTTGGCATGCGTATGTTTTTGTTTAAACTAATAATAATGATGATGATATTATTACTAAATCCAGCCCCTAAAAATTTTGGTATGTGCGGCCTTTGAATCCAAAGCCAGGAATAGGTAGAATTCCTTTTGTCATCGCAAGGTCAGATTTGTCTGGCTGATTAGAAGTAACAACGTGAACTAAAGATAACACTTTTACGTAGAACATGGTGCAATGGTTATAATTCATTTAAAACAGGTAAAAATAATTTCATTTAAATTTTTAAAATTATAACACACATACACACACACATATATATATATATATATATATATATATAAATTTCCAAAATCAGGAATAGGTAGAATTTCCCCCTTTTTATTATTATTATTTTTTTAAGTTGGTTAATTTTTTTAATAAACCCTGCAGATTGTTTAGAAACTTTTAAAGAAAACATCAAACCTACATAATGTAAGATTTGTGCGGTTAATCGGAAGTGATAACATGAAGTAAAGATAGCATTTTTACATGGAACATAGTGCAATGGTTGTAATTCATTTCAAAGAGGTAACAATAATTTTAATATTAAAAGAGAAAAAATTTGTCAATTGATTAAAACTTTTCAATGACCTATTAAACATTTTTCCATATTACTTTTCTCATGTTTATTTAAAAATAAAATACTTTAATTAGTTTTAATTAATAAATTTTCAATTTTCAATATAAAATTTAATAATTCAATCACTCAAAATTATTTGTTTTAAGCAGCTCAACAATTATACCAAGCTTAGAATTTCGCCAGTGCTAAGGATATTGACATCGGAAATAATTGTGAGGCAAAAGAAATGATGGGCCATTCAATAACAATGACAAAACTAGTGCAAAGTTTCTACGACAATGAAAAGCACAACACGACTTCACTAAATTTTGACAATGAACAATTAAGCTCACGAGATATGTCGACTTCTATTAAATGATTTTTGTACATTACGAGACTTTGTTGTGTTTCAACTGTGAAATTTAAAAGTTGAACTGAAATCAAGTGACAAATTGGTGTCTAAAATAGGCATAAATTATTTTCCAAAATAAAATCTTAACATTAGTCAAGAATCAAGATAATTTTTATTTGAAGGCTAGCCGCCTAGTTAACTCTATCCTCTGCCCCTACGTACCCTCTGCTTTTTACTCAAGATAAAATACACCTTAACAATTAATAAAACTTGGATCATACAATCTACTATGAAAATATTTATTTACGATCTGCATTGAGTGTTAACAGGAAAGGGAATGAAACAGGAATTAAATTCTAAGCTAGCTTAGCAATTAAATAAGTATACGATTTTGGTTTCCACCAATAGAACTAGACATGCATATTCTCAGTGATCCGGACCCATAAATAATAAGATATATTTTTGGCACTTTCATTATCGGTACAACACAATGCAGGACCAGCTTTGATCCACATGGAAAAATGATGATGCCTTACCGCTGGCTTAAATTTCTTTGTTATCTGTGCAGTGTTTTTGATACGTTTAAACACGTGTAGAGGCCATAGTTGTCCCTATACTGATCAATAATTCGAACGAGGCAAAAATTCAGGAAAATCAATATTGAAATAGACCCGTTAATAGTGGGGGAAGAGACACGTCTCCTTCTTACAAAGCATGTGGACCCTAACGTTAACATTGAGAAATAAGAGATAGAGCTTGCAGACCATAGTAGCTAGTGCATGTGGGTCACGGAAAATTGAAGCAGACCTCTCTCTCTCTCTCCATGGCTATCTTGACTGTGCGCCAGCTACTGTTTCATTTAATTTACCCGGATGATCCAGCTGGGTATGATCTTCAACTCTGGAGAGATGATGGTCCTCTCGCGTTCCAAGTTTTACCAATTCATAGATTAAAAGGAAGCTTTATATATGTATTTGACTATATACTAATATTCACATGTGTTTGATTATCTACATTTGAAACTTCTTAGTCAAGTATACTTTTGCACATGTTAATTAGAAAAAAAAAAAAAAAGACTTTTACACGTTCGAAATGTGAATTCAAGAAAATATGCATGGAAATGCTAAGTACATTAGATAAAATTTCAAAAACTAATAATTTGAAGAAGAAAGTTTCAAGTTAGTTTTCAATCAATATGATTTTGTCTCTGAAGAGTCAGTTAAAGAAAAGGAAATTAAGGTCTTAAGAAGAAAAAAGAGAACAAAGAGAGGTTAAATGAGGAGACAAAAACTTGGGAGCTGGGCCTATGGGGAGTTGAAGAAATTTTAAAATAAAATAAGTTTTTCTTTAACTTTTATATATATATAGAGAGAGTGAGTGAACATGGAGTGCCGGAGGTGACAAAAGAGAGAGAGAAAGTTTGGGACCCATCCACCGCCCATACGCACGCAGTCTAAACTATAACCAAACCCATCTCATTATCTCCGATCTAACCCTAATTAAACCAAAGACTCTCCCCAAAGCCTATCCTCTCTCTCTCTCTCTCTCTCTCTCTGTCTCTTTGCTCAAACTCTCACCACTATTACAAGCTCTCTGGAAAATGCTCCACTAAGTTGAGTGGCTGAATTCACCTGAGAATTTTGGGGGTGACATCCAATTTCCACTCCTTTTCTCCTTTCTTTCTGCGCAGGCAAGTTGTGGCTACTATACTCTTTTAAAGGAGAGAAAAAAAAAAAAAAACCTTTACTACTCTTTATCTGCTTGTTAGTTCAAAATTAGTATCTAATTACTCAGTTGTGTTACGTTTATGTGGAGAAATTAACAAGTAATTAAGATCTCTGACGTTGTATCAAGGAGAAAGAAGAAGCATCATCATGGATCCAGTAACAGCTCATGGTCATTCTCTTCCTCCTCCTTTCCACACAAGAGATTTCCAGCTTCACCACCAACAGCAATTCCATCATCAACAGCAACAGCAACACAACTCGGAAGATGAACAAAGTGGCAGCAGCAGTGGCCTAAACAGGGCTATCAAATTGGATCGCGATGATAACAACAACAACAACAACACGAACAGTAGTGAAGGCAAAGAGCTCATCCAAGGCTCGGGTGGTGACGGAGAGATCACAAGGAGACCACGAGGCCGACCTTCTGGATCCAAGAACAAGCCAAAGCCCCCCATCATCATCACTCGAGACAGTGCCAACGCTCTTCGCACTCATGTTATGGAAATAGCTGATGGTTGTGACATCGTCGAGAGTGTTGCCACATTCGCTAGGAGAAGACAAAGAGGGGTTTGCATTTTGAGTGGAACCGGAACTGTCACTAATGTCACTCTAAGACAACCAGCCTCACCAGGTGCAATTGTATCGTTACATGGTCGTTTTGAGATATTATCGCTTGCTGGGTCGTTTTTGCCACCACCAGCTCCTCCAGCTGCATCTGGGTTAACTATATACTTAGCTGGTGGACAAGGGCAGGTGGTGGGTGGCAGTGTTGTCGGGACACTAATGAGTTCGGGTCCGGTTGTGATTATGGCAGCATCATTTAGTAATGCTGCATATGAGAGGCTTCCACTAGAAGAAGAAGAGGGTCAGCTGCCAATCCAAGGAGGTGCAATTGGGTCACCAGGAGGAATTGCTTCACAGCAGCAACAACAGCAATCAGTTATGCCCGAGCCAAACGCACCTTTATTTCATGGCTTGCCACCTAATCTTCTCAATTCAATCCAGCTACCAACCGAACCCTACTGGGCAACCGCTCGCCCTCCATATTAGCTACTAGCTAGCTAGCTCACAGATTTCCACCAAGAATATATACATACATACGTATATCATATGTATGTATATCCATTTGACAGACGATTGTAGCTGCGGCATCATGTGGCCAACTTCTGCTCGGAATATGTAGCTAAAGAAAAATTGGGGTTGTTGAGTATTCCAGGTTTTTTTTTTCTTTGGTTTTACTTTTTAGTCTTTTGTTAATTTTCAGATTTGGTGATTGATTATTATTAGGTTATTATATGCTTAATATTGCATGTTGATTGAAGGACCGTGTAAATTCATGGATTCTTGGTGAGTTTGATTTTATGGAAATAACTGCTGCCCTATGTTCCAATTAAAGAAGGTCAACTTGAGTACAAGAAGAAGAATGGAAAGACTGGCTAGCACCAAATGCGAGAAGGTCACCTAAATTTTGCAAGAAATTTTAAGTTGTTAATTTGCTGCCCCTCCTTACTATTTCTCATTTGAATTTGCTTCTTAATTTATGAATAGATTGTACTCTCTTATTTTCATTTCTATACTCTAAACACAAATATCTCTTAGTTTAATTCATCATTAATTTCATTCTTATAAATCAAAATAATTAAGCAAAATTGAGTGCACACACGACACACGACACTCTTTCTGCATTCCATGAAAAAAAAATATGGAGTTCAATATGTTTCTCATTTTTCATTTTTATTGATTAAAACCAGTACATTTATGATTTAACTGTTCTGTGGAACCATCCTGGTCTTTCAATCTCTATGGACCTTTTTTGGCAGCTTCTAGGCAGAAAAAGGAAAATATTATGACATTTTTGGCTAGAGTACAGGCAGTACAATTATTTCAGTCGTTTTTGTGTCTGTGAACTGACAAGGTCAAAGGATGTTGAATTAAAAGCTATCTACATGATGGCACGTTGCTCTTTATGGGAAGCAAAGAGGTATGGGCTTAATAGTTTCCATATGTTTTTCTTTTTCCTTTCTTAATCAGTTTTTAGGGCTTCCTAGATATGGAGACATGAAAATAGTTAGGTACTAGTTTACACGTGCACTGCTCTGAACGAGCTCCTTTTCGAGGCGAACCTTAAACGCAACAACCGCGACAATTGTGGGCTCTAGCCCTACCTAACATCTATATCTCTGCATATATTTATACTTGTAGCCTCTCTCTCTCGTAGGTTCTGAGAATTGGAGATTGGTGAGTTGTTCAAAGTTCAAACCGCAAACTTAGTTCAGATTCTCTGCATTCGACATTTCCTTTAGGCCCACTTGCCTCTTCTTTCTAAAAGCTTAATATCCGTTAACTTTTGCTCTTCTATGACCTACACACTATCATTTCTCTTCTCCTTTTGCTAGTCAATTAATGTTTTGGATTTCAACTGTTTTTTTTTCTTCTATAGTACCTTATATATATAGCAAGTGTAAGAGTAGACTCCTTTGGTTTCCTGTTGTTCACTTGTCTTGTTAGGTGATTCACCAACCCGAACTTCTTTTGGTAGCCGTCTTAGTTGACAGACTGTTCATTACCTCTCCTCCCCCTTGTCTTTTATCACACCAAACTTGTCTCGATCGCTATCATCCCATCTTAGTTTTCTTTAATCATTAGATTTTGTCAACACCATTGAATTTTGTAAAACTCCATCGCAACTTATCCACATTGAAAATGCAAAGTTGGTCTATTTACATTCTTATACGCATACAGTACATATGGGAGATAGAGATAGTTCATGTCTCTGCTGCGCTCAGTTTTGAAGAAATCTGCATTTTGGGTAGTTTGTCATGCATGATGTCATTTGCTAGAGACCGAAGCTAGAAAAAACCATGATTTTTTCATGTTACACTTCATCGTTTATTTGTTATGTTTTTAGGCAAAGAACCAAGTAGCCATAATAGACTACTTGGAAAATTTCACTAGGAAGAAAAACAAGACAAGAACTTCATCCTTTAGACAAACGCGTGAAGTCAAATAATTGTACTCGATAATGTTTTACTGATTCGAAGAACCTTCGTACTTGACTAAAAAGAATGGTTTTATAAAAAATACTTTGACGAAGGAAAAAGTGCACTTAAATGAGGGGAGGTAATAATTATACTCTTTTGTAATTTGGAGAAACTAATATATAACTAGAAATTCTCTCTCTCTCTCTATATATATAACTAGAAATAAAATCATGCACACAAGAAAACAATAATTAAAGACTTAAAAAATCTATAATTAGACATTTATACCTCGTAAACAATACGATGGTGCGGAGATTCAACACCCAAAAACTATGAGTAAGAGTACTGTAGTTTGCCAATTCTTCTTCTTCTTCTTCTTCTTCTTTTCTTTTTTTGAAGTAGTAGTTGGCCAATTCTTTTGCTTGATCCGTACATGAATGAAATCATATCAAGTTTATCGACATAATAAATAAAATTCATACAAGTGAAGTAAGTGCCTACTTTGTTCCTTATTTGCCAAGGATGATTAAAAAAATAAAAATAAATAAAAAAAAGTTAAGAATGCATTGGACGACATAAAATACCGTCCACCATTCCTAAGGTTTTGATCAATAATGAGGGACTACAGTCATAATGAAATCATAGACATATATTATTTTTATAGAATTGGTAGATAGAAGAACAGTCCTAATAATATGTTATTCTTATCGGCCAACATAAATTAGACATGGATGGGTGTGACTATATTTGTTTTTCTCTATATTCTGTTCATCTTCTTAATTAGCTGATTTTGTACAAGACCTATAGAGAATATCGGGATATCCTTTGGTTGTCCTCCTTTTATTTCAAATTAGATTTTTTTTTTTTTTTTTTTAAATATATCAGCGTAAGCAGGTCAAGATTGTCATTTGTGGTTATCACTAAATCATCATAATACGCTTTCCTTACCACTCAACTGTTACTCGTTTTATGATTTAAGTGTAAATAAAACTAATATAAAAGAATATAAATTCTTTGGTGCTCGTTAAACAAAAATCCATAACTCTATAAAAATATCAAATAGTTATGGTGGCAAATATTAATGAAGTGAAGTGGTAAATATTAACAATTTATGTGGATAGTTATTTTTCATTGATAGGAGTCATATTTGGATCATACAAATAATATTTGATTTAATAGATCTTTGCTCTAAACCACGTAAATAGTGGTTAATCTAAATAGGTCTCATTCTAAGTAGTGTTTGATAACTAGTTGGACCGTTTGAATATTTATTTTTATAATTGCGACATATCTACTCCTAAAATAAAAAGAAAAAACTTCTCCTATATATTTATAAATATGCATGGTGAAACTTAAATGTCTATCATTAAGATGAATGAAAAGTTGTACAACACCACTTTATGTGTGAAAACGCGAATGCTTATTGCAATAATTATATCTGTTGCTAACAACAAAAATTGTATATAATATACCTTATGATACATGCCTAATATAATCAAACCTAGAGTTTTCAATTATGGAGACCCAAAACATTTTGAAATGCGGATATGTTTTGACAACACAACTTAATAATGACAATCAGTCCTATTTAAGAACCTAAATAAATAGAAAATCTAACTAAAATTCGGATAGAATATAGCTGAAGAAAGGAGAAACTAGTTAATTATACCATTTACCCTAGCACGAATTGTTTAAAATATAAGATGGGCTCCATCTGCACACAAAATAATAAACACAACGGGGAAGAAGATATAAAAGCCGGATTGGAATTAGGTCTAACCTCTTTTTAGACTTGACCCGGACAACCTTCGAATCTTACTGTTGATGACAGAGTTCCATCTTACTCATAGGCATCAATTTATGTCTCTAATAATCTCTATTTTATATACATAAAATCCAAGCTGTTCACATAAACAACCGCCAATATAGGTTCATAGATACCAGTGTATCAAATTTAAAATGACTATTATAAACACTAATCACCGCCCTTAACGCGTTATAGAGAAGGAGCAGCCTTCGGGTCCACAACTGATTTAAAGGAAATAATTTACAAGGAAGAAAAAGCCAAGGATGGTCATCAAGTCGATGATTGCGAGTAAAAAGTTTTAATGATGATCAAGGTTATCAATTTTTAAGTTAAATATGCTCTGTGATTCCTAACTTATCAGGTGAATCTAGAATTGTGGAAAAAATACACATTGCTTGTGTCCAGCAAATATCACCTTCGACTTCTTTGGCAACAAACCGGTTTTGCAAAGAATTTCAAGGTAACAATATCAACAAATTGCCATCTTCAATCGATGCTTACAGCTCGAAAGTTAATCTGAGTTTATTTTTTTACAATAAATAACAAGGACATGTTTTTTCTTCCTCTCAATTCATTTACAAAATCAATTATACATTAATTAGAAGCTACACAGGAATGGTCACACTCGGGTATATTTGTACCAGATCATATTACAACTAATACATTATCAAATCAGAGGCTTCGTGTAAGAATTTGCCTACATATTAGAACTACAAACCTAACTGCACACATCCACTTTCATGGCAAAACTTTTACAGGAACACATAGCTATAAGTGTTCCTGATTTATTTATCCCAAACAACCACTGCATGTAGGCTATTCTACCCATCTAACATTCTATCCGCAGCCTCCTAAGTTCAGCTCGGAAAGCAGAGCTGGAAGTTAGGGTCCGATGTGCAAGAGTTCGTATGTCTTCTCGAGAACAGTCTCGTGATATGCGAACTAGCTCCCACAAGGCTCCACCGGTAATCATATCTTTGGCATTCACTTCTGAAATAGGAAGTTAAGTCTTCTAATAATGGCGTGAAGTGGGAAATCAGCTAATTCAAAATGTTTTAGAGAGGCAAACTTACCATGTTGTGCTAAGTGGCAGAGAGCAAGTTCTATATGACGACGGATTGGTGCGGCTTCATTATTAGCATTCTGTACAATCCATGTAAGTGCACCATCCTCAATCAGAAGAGACCTTCCGGTTTTAGTCCCTTGTCTCATTAATAATTTCAAATAAGATCATACGAAAACAAGATCAAATTACATATGCTTCAAATAAAAAATTATATATGGTCAAATGCAATGTTAAACATGTCACAAACTAATTGAATCATACTTAAAAGGAAGGCAGCAACTCCACATGTAGCATATGAAAAATACCCAAGCAGAGAAAGACTTTTGTTGGCTACAATCATGACATCAACAATCAAGAAGGCCTTTATTTTATGAACCAACTTACCTTGAGTTGAAGCTCTAGACTCGCATTTAGCAAAGTTTGCTATTCCACGAGCAACTTGTGCAAGAACATCAGGATGTCCACATCTAACCATTCCTAACAAAGCCTTGATACCTCCTTCACCTCTCAACTTGATCTGCAGCTTATCTACACAATGAAATATCTCAGTGCTTAATTACAGCAGCATAACGAGTATCAGATGCTTAAGTGGGAACTTCTGATTTGGTAACATTATTGGAGGAATAATATTTGAATTTTAATTCTCAATCAATCAAGTTATGGCCTTCAATAGAATACCACAGTTCTGACACTGAAAAACCACCAGAGATGAAGTTAAAATCAAGCAATTTACCATTGCCACAGAGATTAGCTATGGCTCCAGCAACCATTCGGAGGGTTTGAGGATCCTCAGCATTTGCTGCTGTCATTGACAACAAACTAATGCCCCCTTGAGCCATTATGAGTTCTTGATTGGTCTCTGATAGGGTGAAGAATCTATTTAGATGTGTAATAAAGTACGAAATCATAGAAAGTACCTGTGAAAATGTAGCAATGATATCATATATAACAAACGACAGAGTGAATGAATTGATACCATTCATTGCAAGATTCGCTATTGCACCAGCTGCAACTCTATGTATGGTTTCATCCACAGAGGTTCTAAGCAGTGTCAGCAAGGATGTAAGACCACCGGCTTCTACAATCTTCGCCTGGTTTGATTCTGCACATCAGAAAAGAAATATACATGAACTACATGATAAGAAATGTTGAACTAACTGCAGTCCAAGTCCCATTGTACGGTAAGTTTTTTCAGATACTTAAAATCCCTCATCCTTTCTTTGTCAACCGGACTAAACCAAGGACCACTATTGGACCCTACAACTTTAGTAGTCATGCACACTCTCAGGTAGGAGGTCCTAAGTAAAATTTAACCCTTCATTTTTTTTTCTATCGGAAACCAAAGGTCTTACCAAAGCCGGTTCTGTGCAAAGATGAAGCTATAACTAATAAATTTCACGCAATTATACCCCATTCTCAGCATTTTTGAAGTATTAGCAATATTAAAGTTCCGAACAGTCATACCCTATAAGATTCAATAACATTAGTAGGTACAGCAGCTGACAAAAACTTAAAAAGCTGTGAAGTTAGAGGCATTTTCAAATTCTAATTATATAAGCAGGTAATACAACAAACTAGCAGTGTTCGGATGACTTGTACAGTCAAGTAGAAAGGCACCTTCAGCAGCAAGATTTGCAACCACTTTCACGGCATGAATTTGCACATCAGCATCTTCTGCTTCAAGCAATGACAAAATTTTGTGCAATCCCACTGTAAAAAAATATTGCTTTTATTACAAAAAATAAACAATAAAAAAAAGAAAAAAAGAAAAAAAAAAGATGAACTCATATTTTCAACCATCAGCTAAAAAAAAAAAAAATCAGTTAAGGCCCTGACTAAACCTTGTTCAAAGAGTTTGGCAATTGAGGCCTTATCTCCATTTCCTGAATCTTTAAGCTGTTGATCCCTAACTTCAGTCATGAGAGAATCTAGACTGCCAGGACCTTTAGCAGATCCACCTCTGTCAAGTCTTCTACTAGTCTACAAAAGCATACACCAATCTAAATTAAGATCCTGACGATATACTAGTGCAGATTCCTCTGCCAGAAACATGTTTTATGCACAAAAAAGAAAAAAAAAAATGATCGAAAACATAAAAGGCTGGGTTGTTTGCTGACAGTATAAAACTATAAATTCCCAAAAGTTAAAATCCCTAAACATCACAAATTGATGACACTTTGAAGCCCCAAAAATTGAAAATAATGTCAAATTATGAATGTGTATTCCCTTAAGTCAATAGATTGAAAATGGATGGAAGCAGGGTATTGAAGATCTGCCTGATGAATTCAGGCACAAACACACTGAATTAAGATTATAAACTTGTACCCTTGGCATGATGGAAAGGAGCCTTCAATGCCAGTGTTTGAATTCTTAAACAATATTTCAGCCGTGGAACATAAACCTGTAAAATTCTTATTTACTCCAAAAAATTCTCATGAACTTTAAATCATGTTATTGAACCATTCACTGAATGATTAGCTCACGACTTATGTTAATAAAAAGTGAAAAAGAATGTGCTTTTACCAGTCACATCATGACCATACTGAACCACAGTCAACAAACAAAGGTAAGCCTCACAAGTATGAACCAAAATCATAGTTCTAAATAAAATCTCAAATCCACAAAACAACGTTCTCCTTCCTGAAGTTTCAACATTAGCTTGTCAATCCTCGTTATGTTCTTTCTATTCTTGAAAAATTATCTCAAACAAGTTTTTTTGTCAAATTCACAACTTAGAACACAGAAGTTTCTTTGAGAATAACATATAGGCTTTTCTTGCTAGGTGATTAGGTTTAGAAGATCCCAAACTTTAAAATAAGAATTGTGATATCCTCCAAAATAATGATTCACAAAACCAATTCAAAACACCAATTTTAATCAATTTATAAAAACTATTCATCTATTCAATTACTGCAGAACAACTCCAAAGTAGGGACCTTAACCATTTACCTGGCTAACAAAAAGATTCCTTGTAGAAGCTAAGCTTGGTTACTTGATAAAAGGATAGACGAAAAAGATAAAGGGAGCGACTAGGAGGATGTCATGTTTAAATATTTAACTTTAAAATATTAAAAAGTAGGAACTAAGGTACATCCAAGTAATGATAGCTTCCATACGCAAGTAACGCAACATACCTCATCAGCTTCAAAACTCAGCTGCAGCAACTGACTTTGTAGTATTGCTATCTCTCCTTCAAGTTTCTTTTTCTGTTGTGTCTCATTCTCCAGCATGTCACGAAGTTTTAAGATCTCTGTATTTCCTAATGCCTAGTATCAAGGTATAGCTCTATGTAACTAGCAACACCAACCCAAAAGATAGATTGGGGAAGGAGAAGAAAAGTAAAGGGGTGGCAGAAACAAGAGATACTGTGAAAGGCACAAGACATACCTCTGATCTTTTCCACTGAGCTACTTGACTTTCAAGGTTATTAACTTGCTCCTCTGCAGCCTTCCTTAATTGAGATTCTTTTAGAAGCAATTTTTTAACCTCAGCAAGTTCCTCAACCACGGATGCCATGGAACCCTATGTAGCAGAACAAAACAAAGTTGGGACATGTTAAGAGATTGTTTACCAAGCTAGCTATTACTATTATCGAAGGGAAGTAAGGGAAAAAGGGGAAAATGGGACAAAAAAAGGGTGTTCTTGGCTGACTATAGCAGCAACATGGCATAACATCCACAGTTTGATAGAAAGTTGGAAGTTAGTTCTCAGAATGAACAAGTGGTAGATTAGTATGTTAAAAATTATAATTGTCAGCAAAATGTGAAAACAAGATGGCTTTTGAGTTAACATAATAAGGTTTAGAAAAAAAGCAAGTAACCTTCATACTGCCACATAAGAAGGTTTAAAAATATAATAGAAGTTCACATTCAAAAGGTACGAGTTATTAACACAAATCATATTTCACCCATCTAATATGCTTAGAGCTGTTTTTGCTTTTGTCAATCATGAAAAACGTAGCTAAAAACAAATGAATAGAGGAATCTTCATACACCATGAAAGTAGGCCCAAAGAGATTTCTCTCAATCTCCACAGCATAAGCTTTTAATTTACCCAAAGTTTTACAACAACAAAGGGTGCCTCCCTAGACCCTGTTCAATAACAGCCTGTTAACTCCTTCAATGACTAACCCCTGACAATCACACCACCCATTCATCGATGTTCAACTCCCTAAACAATCTTTCACTTCACCACCCAAGCATCCATAATAAATGGGAATTAAGAAATTTTGAAGTTGAAATATTAATAGAAAAAGTACCTATTATGGTTTTACTTTTATTTGATAATAATTTAATACTAATTTTTAATAACAAACAAAAAATAAAAATATATATAATAGTAAACAAAAAATCGATTATGTTTTACACTTTTTTCTCATTTTTTGTATACTTTCCTTGTTTGTGTTTGTTTTTGTTGAACAAAAAATAAAAATGAATCTAAAGGTCTCCTTCAACTTTCACAGATTCAAACAGAAAAAATATAAAAAAATATTAAAAAGATTAATACATAATAAAAATAATTAGATATTAAAGAAAATGTCATGATAAGAATTATAAATGCAAGAAGAAGTTAAAGTCAACATAATGCTTGTATTTCCAGTGGTTCACTAGGCACTCGTTAGATCACAATGACTAATAATTGGTAGTAACAGGGAAAAAAAACACACTAGATTAGGCAACAAATTCCATAAGTTTGAATTCAATAATTGTTCCATTAGTGTCCTCTCATCAAGGTTTCTTCAGTGTCCCAATTGAAACAAAGTGCATACATTACCTTCAACTAAAACTCATTCCTTTCTAAAGTACAGAACTGAGGACAGAAAAAAGCATGATGAAGATAATCCTACTACAAAAAGGAACAGGAAAGATAATGAGATGGACTAAGGGCATCCAAAGTTCACATTTTTATATTTACAATGAACTTAGAAATGATATCTACATCATTCATCATAATGCACAGCTTATATAGTTCCACCAAAACTTTACCTTCCCATTAGAAGCTACATCAGAGCTATCGTCTTTGGATCCAGCCATGATTTTTTCACTGCCCTGCTTTTGCTGATTCATAATCCATTTTTCCTCGAGCTTTTTAATTGATTCCATATAGTCTTTCTGATATTTCAATCTTTCTTTCTACAAAGAGTAAAAGGTGGACTTCAGCAAGTGTAAAGTGAAGAATTCATCTATCTTGTAACACTAGAATAAGCCAAATTTAAAGGGTCCACCAGCCTTTTAAGTTTTTTCTACAGACTTGTAACAGACACTTCTATGACAAAATGAAAATGCCAGCTTTAATTAACGTGTGGAATCAATAAAAAGCATCTTTTATGAAATTTTATAACCACTGATCAATCACTTCTGTAAAGAGAAAGTGGTACTTAGACATGGTAAATAAACTCAACTCCCAGGGTGAAACCCTGGTTTTGGGCAGGTTTGGGGGTGATTTAGAAATCCATTCTTGAAGCATGGCGGGGGTAGGGGTGGCTATACCTTCCCCAACTCCATTTACAGTTTACTGAAAAAATAAAATATAATTACTAAAAAGAATAAGTAATCAATTTCAAAACCCAAAGAGGATTAATGTGTGATGTGGATGAAATTATGCCACACACTTGTAACTTTGTATTCTTTTTTTTATATAGCTAAATTATTACAAATTAAAGAACTTTTGACTTTTATAGAAAGACTAAAGAAACCTAAAATCCAAGCCTTATATCATTTTTCAAGCAAATGTAAGCCATTTGCCACATAAAGTGAATATGATAAAAACACAAAAATCTCATTGGTGGATTGGTAGTGGGGGCAGGGCACCTCTTTCAGCCCTTGAATTTCCGCGACTCAGCCTTCAATGGTAGGGGTTGAGGCAACATTGGGGGCAAATATATCTATTGGGTTTTGGTGGGGACTCCTAATTTTTCCTTGAACCCACCCCACTAAATCCACAGTGATACTTGTTGCACTTAGCATATAATTGAATCTCAATATTAAAACCTAGATACAGTCAGATACATTTATTATTTTCACGTGATATAGAACCATCCACATATACCTACAATAGTATTTCGATAGATATCATTCACTAGACAACTCAAAACTAAAAAGTACTACAGCTTTAGTCTTTGAGTGCAAGCTAACATGTGTGCACAAGCATGTGATTATGCGAGAGACTTGAGAACAAAGAATTTCAAAATTGTAAATGTATAGAAAATAGGAATTAGGATTTAAAATTTTATTAGTCTCAAACTAATTTGTTTGATGATGAAAATGCAACTAAAAGAATTGTGAAGCATACAGTTTGAATATTGAGATCACAAAGACTACTTCAAAAAAATAATACCATAAAAGTACTTGAACCTTGAGTGCAAGAAGAAAATGATTATAAAAATGAGCTAGAAATAGAATCAATATGTAGTACGAGAGGAGAAAAGAGGAATCACTACGAATCCATGCCTCAAGCAATATACGAAATAACTCAAGGTTTCATTAATCAAAACCTAACAAACTACTAGATTACATAATTACAACTGGAATTCTTTTCGCTTATTGTGATAGAACTTAAGATTTCTAAAATTAAGAGAATTAGAAACCGTTCAGATACTAGAAATAAAATTAAATAACTAACAATCAATTCAGACTCAGCATAGGACCTAGTAGCCTCTTAAATAGTAATTATAACTGGACCCAAAGAAAAAAACAAAAACAATTATTGCAGCCCCTAGTAAAAGGCATCAAAAGAGAATAGTTTTTTCTCTAACCATTATATATTCCAAGGCGGTATTTGCATGGCAAACTATTGTGTTACAAAGATTTGTTCTCTTCAAGCACTTACCTCTAATGCATCTTCATAGTTCCTTTCAGCCTCAGAAATCCGATTTTGAGCTTCTATAGTTATTCTTTCAATTTCATCCTCAAATGCTTTCTGTTGCCTTTCATTTTCTACGATTAGTTTATCTAGTTGTATGTCGAGCCTTCTAGCCAAACTTTTGTAATCGAATTCTTCCTTTAATTTCAACATATTCTCTACCTTCATCGCCTGTATGAGAAAAAAATTTATCATCTTCAGATTCATCAAAAGGTACAAGAGATACACAAACAAATCCCTATATCCTACCAGACGTGGGCTGTCCAGAAAAAATATTAGAATTCTTTTATGACATTGGTAGTATAGAAATAAGCATACGATGACTATAACTAGTTTGGAAAAGCAAAGACCTACCCTCTGTCCAAACATTATAGTACTTGCTGTCTCTCCTCGATGACGAGGTGACGGACCAATAGTGACAACCAGTGAAGTTCTAGCTGTGCCTGTTAGGGATTTAACAATGTCAGGCAGTACTTGTTGCAAAGTCAAAGAGCTAACAGATGGGCATCTATGTGATAGCATGCACTGCTTACAACACAATTTAAGCATAGTATCCTAATCACAATGATAACTGTTATAATCCCCTTTTCGTATCCTAATCACAATGATAACTGTTATAATCCCCTTTTCGTATAGCTAAACCTTTGGGTTTAGCAGTTTCTAACATGATATTAGAGTCTTGTTTTATTAGGACTTGTGGGTTCGAGTCCTCCACTTGATTATTGCTATCTTTTATTTGATTTTGTCACGTGTTTGTGTGTGAGCTCAAACCACGTAGTAAGTTTGTGGGTCTTGCACATGAAGAGGTGTGTTAGAGTGCTTAAATACCACTGTTGCCCCTTTCCAAACAGATTGAGTTTTGGAGTCTACAATTACTAAAAAAATAAATCCAGCAAATAGCCTCAGCACGGCATGATTAAATAACTCTTGTAGCCAGAAGTAAACATTTTCACCACCATCTCAAAAAATCTTGCCCGAATCAGTGTTTACAGTTTAGTGAAGTGCTCTATGACCATGATTAAACCATCTGACTGCCATGTACAAATACAAATATGGTCTGAACTACTGTGTATAGACATAGGTTTCTTGTTTTGGATTGTAAGGCCCCTATAGTGGACTGCTAGTCCACTTCTTCTCGTTTAATAAAATTATCAGTTACTTATCTAAAACACCATCCAACTTCCAAGTCAACCACACCTTAAAGTAGAAATTCCAATCCTTTAAAGGCAGCCAAATTCCAGCATTTGGTTCTAGGAAAGGTGTACAGAATTGATCTGATTTGCATTCAACTTACCTCCAAATGAATCCCGAAGCAATCTAGTTAGCTTTGAATCACGAACTGGAACATGTGAACTACCCTCTGCCAAAGCATTAATGCATTTCCCCAATGCACTCAAGGAAAGATTGATAGATTTGGCTTCTTCAAGTGTATGTCCCTCACTCCCTGTGAAATAACATATAACGTTCAAAATGTTGGAAGTTGAGACCTAACAATCTATACTTAAAAAAATTTTTAAAAGCAGTTGCACAAGAACAAGTGAACATGAGTTAGATTTATATAGTATATTCTACTAGATCTCTGAGCTTATTGCAACAAAAACAAAACATTATTTAGAATTTCATTGATTTTTTTTTTATTGAAACTTGTGGATAACGACACTCATACTATGATACTGTGTCCACATTAAGTAGTCCAACTGGTATAGAGATGCTCTCAACTAAACAGAAATGGTTTAACACAAGCAAATGAGAAGTTCAATAGATTCTTTTATCAGTAAACACAATGTATGCGCGATAACAGAATTACTTAAGTAATTTATTAATATTTGTTCTGAATTGTATTGTTTACTTAAACTATCCATTTACAAGCCCACAATCATTCTAAGCATCATTTTGCTGCACAAAAAAGAAAGGGAAAGGGAAAGGGAAAGCAAAAGCTAGCCTAGACTAAAAAATAGCAATTTATAATTTATGTTGAGTAGAACAAACTAGCTTTCCATATGAAGTCAGAGGCAGAGCTTAACACATAACACATTAATATAATCCATCAATAAAAGTAAAAGGCAAAGAAATGTAGGTTCAATTGTTATATGCACCCACCTGACTTATCAATGCGCTCCGAGCCAGCAAGATCTACTACAACTAGCTTTCCCTTTCGAACAATAGGAGGCTTAAGAGTTTTAACCATCTGGGTGCCATTACCATTTTCACCTGAGTGAGCCATATCTCTTCCCTCAACAGACCTCTTTACTTGTACCTAATAAAAAACACTAAAACAATTGCCAACACGTTTCTAGCAAATCCAAAAACTCATGTATCAGTAGAGTCGATAAATTTACCATCAATATAGCATGACTACGCGATGATGTAGTATTCAGTCTGGTATTTGCAGCAAAGCGGTTAGCTTCTCCTAATCTTAGTAGTTCTATGAAACTCTGCTGGTCCCTAATCTCAACCACAGTAGCCCCAGGTAGTGAAACATCTCCAGTTTTTGGGTCTTCCACAATTGAAATGTTATTAGTAGAAGGGTCAAGCAGGTCCTGTATAGTCTCCATATAAAGCTGCAGATAAAGTTCAAAAATAAGAATATTAGGCAGATCATAGCATCTGCAACAGTAACAAGAAAACATTTAAACAGTACTTCACATAATATATCATAATAAGATGCACCTACACTGATTGAAAAAGTCAGTAATTGTTGAAATTCTAGTGAACTATTGAAAACAATTACTATATCCGAAACATAAGACAAAGATCTGTATATAAGGCCAACAACCTGCAAGTAGGAGACAGGTGACAGAATCAGTCTGTAAAGAAACATCAGCCAGAATATCCTCCATAGCCCGCACCATTATTCCACGAGTAGCCCTATCTTCTTCTCCAAGTCGCCCAAGAGTATACGTTTTACCAGTACCAGTCTGTCCATATGCCATGATCGTTCCGTTGTAGCCATTTAGGACACTCTAAAAAAAATAACAAGAAAGCTAGCAACACTTTATATCGATGCTTTCTAAAAAAAATATATTTGTACACACATATCTACATAGGTATCCAGATATAATTTAAACACTTTATATCTATGCTTTCTGAGAATTCCTAAGACCCAATTGAGCAACAAAGCTGCCAAAAGAGAAACAACTGCAGAATTTCCCAAGCTAGTTCCATTTCAAGTTCTTTTTATATGCATCGTCCACCATCCATGATCATAATTTTGCATGATCATTAATACTAAGAATATCAAATTGCTAAAAGATGATTTGAGATACACAACTCTCATCTTCAGAAAGAAAAATTTATGTTCAACTGGCGTAATCCAGGCCGAAAAAAATATTTGACATAAACACACCTCTACAACAGGTTTTGCAACAACTTCATAAACACGTTTTTGTGATGCAAACTCAGTAAGCACTTCATCAAACTCATAAGTGTCAGCATCCCAGTTGTTTTTCCGAAGTTTCAATCTTTTAAGCTGAAACAAATAAAGTATGCATTATCATTCCATGGCAGAAGAGAATTATCCATAAAATAATAACCATCACAAACCACACGTAATTATTCATAGAAAATCTGAATTAGGATACCTCAGGCTGTAGTTCAACACAATCAGCAAAATCGGAATCTGCCACCATTTCCTCTGCATTACGTGACCGCAATCTTACTGCTACTCGAACTCTCCCAGGAACTACAGACAAGCATAGAAACATCAAACAAACAACGTTAATATCCATGATAAAATACACTGATGTTGGAGATCCTAGTGATCTATGTTATCATGGAGCTTTCAAAGCAGGGATGTTTTCAATGAGTAAAACAATATATATACTATATACAAAGACTTCTCAACACACTTTAAGACCTTTGCATCATCAAATCCTTGCAATTCAGGTTAAAGTTTCTTAGTCAAAGTTGAGTCAATCCACGTCTAAACCTATCGATTTTATCCTTCTTGTTGGTTTTAACAATGAATGATGGATGATTGTATCTGAAACCACAAATATTGATCTATGCAAATAGAATTTCGAATATTCCAAAACACCAAAGCAAAGGAACAATTCTTAAACTTCATAAGACAACACGAAAACAGGCATAGAATTTGAATAGGAGGTTGTCTTCTTCAAAAAACTATCATCTTCCAATTCCAAAACTCAAACTCCATACAGCCCAAACACAGCATAAATGGAAACTCTTGCGAGCAAGCTACATGTATTTGAATCACTAACAAAATCCAAAGTTGGGACTCTTTCCTTTAATAGACTAACGTCTTACATATAGGCATGTAATCGACAACCAAAAATGCACAATCTATTCATTTGATTTCAAACTCAGTTATTTTCACGAGACATCAAAATGCACAACCTGAGAAAAGCTTAACAGCCTATTAATTCAAAAAAGTCATATACATTATTCAGCCAAGAAAAACATTCTCGAAATCGAATTTCAACAATTGCATGCATTTATAGAACCTAAGATCTCCAATTTTGACAAGTAAAACGAACCACCGGCATCGTCTTTGACAGGCGGAGGCTAGAGAAGCAGGACTGCTCTTGCGGAGTCCAGAAGCAGGGAATGACTTGGACTTGACGGCTCCCTTGGCGTTTGAAGAAGTCACTGCGAGAGGCCTATCTGTCTTGGGGAGGGAGTTCCTGTGACTGCTCCCATTTCTGTAATTATTAGCCATTTTTTTGTCAAGCTGAGAGAGAGAGAGACAGAGAGAGGACTTCAATAGCACATTGTTGTTCAAAATGAAGACTGAATGTGCTCTCTGTTTGTTCGCTTCCCTTGTTTTGTTTCGATTTCTTTTCCTTTCTTTTATTATTATTTTTTTTTTTTACCAATTTTATTTGGAGCGCAGGAAAATCTTTGAAGGAGTCGATATCGAAGTTACAGTCTTACAGAGAGTGTGGTGTGATAATAGTCGTGACTTCAAAAGTGGGCCAAAATCGTGACAGTGGGTCCCTGTTTTAACTCTCTTTTCTTATTATTTTACAAAACTGCCCTTGATGATCTGGACAAATCACGTTATATTGGTGACGGTGGTTTAAGTATTAACAATGCCAGCCTTGTGAAATTACCATATACCCCTACCTACTGCTTCCAAGTCCCAACCGATTATTATTATTATTATTTTTTTAGTAAATAAATTTTTCAAGTTGTGTGACAATTTATATCAATGTGTTGTGTGTAACAGTTTTGGAATTGAGAGGAAGATATATAGTTTAGCTTACAACTGTATTAACTAAAATGTCATCTACCAGGTTATAGTAATTGTTAGCCTTATCTTATCCGATTAACTAGTATTTTAGAAAAAATCATTTAGCTACATTGGAGATACCTGTTTTGAATTTGGCACGTAGCATATGTTACATTAGATGCATGCAATGAAGTTATTTTCATTTGAGCATTAGATGACAATTTTAATTATGACCTCCAACAGGCAGGAGTCCAACTACTACTTGTCTATTGCTATCAGTATTGAACTTATGAAAAGCTTGTATTTATGTGTTGGAATGTAATAAAATTCAAGTAACTTGTGACAGTTCTATGGTTTTTTTTTTTTTTTTTTTTAGGAATCATTTTTTTTTAAATAAAGTATTTTAAAATATATACTAACTTTTTTTATGATAATTTTCAGGATTTTAATCTAAAATCTTGTAATTTTATTTCATGGACAATTAGTTAACAAAAGTTAACTGTATTACAATAAAATATTCAAAAAAATTTAGCTCATCTTAAAATTTAGATATAACTAAGTATTGTGTTGGATGTGATGATACCATCATTTAACTAATTTTTTTTTTTTTGTTTTTAAATAACAAACAAAAATTACTCATTTAAATTTATAAAATATACTTTGTCATAACCAAAACTCCCAATTACCTTAGTGAACGGAAAGTTGCATCACCACTTAGGCTAAACGATGATATGTATTTTTAAGCAAGTTTTCGATCTTATAGTTCCAATAAAGTAAGTTTACCATAACAAATTCAAAATGAGAATTAAATTCCATATTATAAGCTTTTTTAACTTTAAAAAGAGGAGAAAACTATATTTCAAATATGAGAGAAAACTATCATTTTTATTTGTTTTAATGACACTGAATGAGAGTAAGAGTCAGTCATTATATAAATTTGTAAAATGTATTTAGTATGATTTGAACTCCTATTATTATGATGTGAATGAAAGATATACAATTATCTATGCTAAGAGAGAATATACAAGATAAAAATATTTATGGATGTACTCAAGTGCAATTAACTTACTTTAATCATGTCATGTGAATTTTGATATAATGCATTGCTAATCGTATGAAAATATTCATATTACATAGCATATTATTAGTAGAACATAAGCATACACTCATCCCTCACAAATGTTTCTCTTGAAAAGACGATTCATATTGACTTTAGGTTGACTGGAGATTTGACAGGAAGTAATCTTTTCATTTATCATGCACATCATGACCTCGGCCATATAAATTTTAAAGCTATATAAGTACCATGGATTTGAATTTCGAACTCATTAGGCGCCAAATGAACATCATAAAGTCTGAAAACACTTTTGATTGGCTTTCTTCACTTTTGTTTCAGTCTTTTTTAGCTTAAAGAATGCAGTTTAATATATGTAAAACTAAATATGATAAGTTTTGTATTGTAACTATAAAATAATACTGCACTCTTTTGTTAATACAAGAGGAAACTTACATTAAGTTATTAACTAAGTATATTTTTATATTCTTAGAAGCATAAACAAAGCATTATTTATTAGCCCAAAGGCAAACATCTGAACATTTTAGTAGCTGTAAGCCATGGGAGAGCCAAAAAGAAGACTGATAAGCAAATTAAGAGAAAGAGGGATGGAAGAGAAAGTGGAAAGAGTGTTTTAGCTTTAAGAACAGGAAAAGTGAGTGGAGATGCAATACTTGATTCACATTTTCAAATTCAAACCATCCACAAAGGCATTCAACATCTTTTGAGAAGACCAATACCCATATAAAATTCAAATGTAACTCGCAGGATCACTAGCTTTTCCGTGCCTTAGAAAAGCTGTTAAATAGCCTCTTTTGAGCCCGGATTGGTCCACTAGAGATACAACTACAAAATGTGGAGACAATGAGAGGACAGTCATCCCACTAAAGATGTGGCAGTCTTTCTGACTTCAATAAAGAAAAAAAAATAAATTAAAAAAATAAAATAAAAAATAAAATAAAAAACTAAAAAATAAAAGGAAAGAAGAAAGTAGCTGTATATATCACTTGGAAAACGCTCACCACAAAGTTGAAATTATGTAAATTTTACGCACCACACTTTAGTAAAAATAGTTGAGTTAAGTTAAGGATTCAAATCTCACATTGACTTGTGAAACATAAGACATGGATTGTGAGTCTTTTTATGGTAAGAGTTATCATTTCTTTGGTTATGGAAGTAATAATTTGAAATGTGCTATCAATGATCCATCACAGCAGATATCGGTAATTATTTGACATATAAAGTGTCAGCGTTTAAAAAAAAAAAAATCTGTAAATTTTGAAATTTGATAAGCATAGAATAACAATATGGTTCATTTTACGTACCCTAACGGGTGAAGTTAAGATTTTTCCATATGGAAGTAACATTTGAATTAATAAATAAATGAAATGTAGCTTTAACTTCTTGACCTTACCATGTTAATTTTTCACATGCATGGTGGGTCACGGTACATTCAATTTGCATCGAGTGAATAAAGATGTTGATGGAGATGATGAGAAGGCCAAATTTGCAGGTGTGAAAAGAGGACATGTAGTTCCAATGAAAGGAGGTTGCATCAAAAGTAAATAGGCGTAAATGAAGAACAACAATTAATGATGTAACACTTGAACCAGCTCCACCTTTCTGACAGTTAAGATGTCAACTAACCATGGCCCTCTTCCTTATCACTTGATCAAGTTTACTCAAGTAGGAAGCAAACTTGGACGATACATGTACATAGCTTACGTGAACAAGTATGCAACAATGCCAAAGGCCATAGATCCTATTGAACTTTCAAGTTACAACTTACAATATTATAATGGATAACCTTCTACGACTGTGTCTTGACTTTTGATCATATGTACACAAATATTTCTAACATTGTAGTTTTGATATTCAAACTATAAACATTTAGAGTCACTGTTATAGTAAAACACAATATAATATGATCTTATCTTATATATCAGTAGCATGAGAAGGTCCATATTTGTGTTCACATGATTAAAAGCATGGATATGAAGAGCATTTTTTTAGGTAATAGTAGAGTCGCTCTCGACATGTGTTTAAAATCGAAAACATTACAATTATATTTTCTTTCTTTAAAGGATTTAATTAATAATATAAAAATAAATTTCTGGTTAGAGACAATACTAAAAATGCGGGTGAAAAAAGATTATAATGTAAACATTACCAAAATATCAGAAAAGGTGATAAAGTCGCAAAATTGTAATGCAAGTGAAAATAAAGGTGAAGGAGCAATGCACCATCAAATGGTCCGAAAAGGTAGGCGGCCGGGATAGGCCATAGCGATTGGGTACGCAACACATTTAGTTGGCTATCTCACATCATCGTACACCACTTACATTTCTGAAATAATGAAAGTGAATTCTTCTTTATCTTTATTGCCTCTAAAGCCTAAGAGAAAAGTGCCTTAGTTTCAACCCATGATATATATGGAGTTTGTGATACAGGACTCAAAAAGTTCAAATGATAGTGTTCAAAGAATTTTTAGGTAATAACATATTTTGTAACCATATTTGGAAGTATATATATTATAAGGATGATGTTTTATATGTTAGATGAAATTTTGATGCGTGTTAAAATATATGTTTTGAAATTTAAAGCAAAGCACGAATGTGAATGTGATTGAAAAGTTGAAGTGTTATTTCTTCAAATGTCAATCCCACCAAATAATTTCAACCATTTAATCAAAAGAATTATAAATTTTTATATTTCAAGGGTCTGCTCCACCACCGCAGGCCTAGCTAGCAAGTGACCTGATCCATCACCGCAGGCCTTATGGTTAACTTTTATTATCTTTCTCATTTCACTTTGCCAAAGACTAAGACTCTTCAATCAAAAGTTCTCAGGATTGGTGGTCCTAGAACACAGTGAAAATTCCTTAAAACAGTGTTTGGCACATTGTTTAGTACCTATCATTAGATTCTCTCTTATGTGAGCAGGGTCACAAGCACACAAACTCTACCAAATCAAGCAAGAAATTCTTAATAATTCTCTCCATCAAATGAAAGCATATACAGGATATTTACTACTACCCTGAGCCCTCCACATGATATGTTTGCAATAGATTGTTCATACTGCTTATCATTTCAAAACATAGCAGAATGAACTGGAAAAACATTGCAATTAAAATTTGCCCATTTCTTCAGTACCTTGAGTCCTTTTGTCCACTGTAACTAAAATTAGAAAGGGTTGACAAGCCTATGGTAGGATTGATTTCTGTTTCACTTTTTCTTTTTCAAACTTGTACATGCAGGGGGCACATGCATTGCATTGAGTCAGTTCCATGAGTCTCATGCCACTGTTTGATTTAGCCATGACCAACAACTTCTACACGAGATAAAAATTAATTACAAGTATGTCAATAAGTCATCGATGTATGTGTGAGAAAGTGATATTTTGTTGGTTTTTGGTATGTTATCATTTGAGATTATTTATAAGAGGAGAAACTCAAGAGATTAATTAGTGCAAGGTCATGGAACTTATGTTCTTAAGTTGTCATCAACAGTATATTTTAAAACTTTGGATGTTTTGATAATCTATATGGGTGACACAATAAACATCTATTATGTTTACTAAATATTTGATGGCAAGTAGAGGTATATTTAGATAGGTTTGTTTTTTAAATTTGAGAATTCAACCTCTAATTATTTACCAAAAATTAATCTAAATTGATATAGATTGCTTTAGCACAATAGATTACAATTTTGCTTCTCAAAAAAAAAAAAAAAAAAAAAAAAAAAAAAAAAAAAAAGAAGGATGACAGTTCTCCTAAATAATTAAATTAATGGGACCTCTGCCTTCTTTTTTTTTTTTTTTTAAAAAAAAAAAGAATATTAAAAATTATAGTTTATGTTAATTATTTAGGACACTGGCATTTGTATGATTTCAATCTTAATGAATGGTCAAAATGTTAACCTTGGCCAAACCAACCAACGGTCGGTAGGACACCTCCTTGCAATTACAGGTAAACTCATGTTTTTCGAGCAATTATACCCAATTTTAGGATCTTAGTGTAATTTGCCCCAGTAACGTTTGATTACATCAAATGTTGATGCAAACGTGATCATAAATATAGATCGATAGGTCCTGACTTCAAATTTCCCTCCCCAAAATTTGAAAAAAGAAGAAAGATGAAAAAAAACAATATCAAAATCTTTTGATTGATTTTGTAGGATTTGAATCAAAATGCACAAGCATTTTCGAATGTTATTCCTTGATGTTATATTACAATTTATCTGAGGAAAATAACTGTGATAATAGCAACAAAAGCATGGCAATCAACACTCTGCTCCATTAAGTTCAACTCTTTTCTCTCATTATTATTATTATTTAATATAAATTAGCAAGCATATAACTGTTGAGCATCAGGTACACAACCTTTAATTGTGAACACAAAATCTCTTGTTCCTTACAACACATTAACATGAACGGCACAACGCGGTGCTTGCTTATGCATCCTTTCAAACACCCTAAGGGGTCCCTTGTTTCCCATGTGAGAGACCTAAATAATCCTATCACAAATACAAAACTTTTCTACCTCGGTACTGAGATTAAAACACAGGGTTTCGACCTGAAAAAGAAGCAGAAAGGAAGAGCTCAGAAGTCAACATCAATGCCTGAAGTGCCTCACATTGGTAAAAACCAGTGAAACTCCATATTTGTTACAGCAGTCTATGGCATCCCCATCTCTAATGCTCCCTCCAGGCTCCGCAATGACTCCTACCCCGCTCTCACAGGCCTCTTCCACAGCATCTTTCCATGCTGTCATAGAATAATTGGCATTGAGATTAATATAACATAAATGACCTCATAGTAGCAGCTATTAATATAAGTATTGTTTGTTTAAGGTACATTTTTGCCTGTACAAGTGTCCTCGCAAAGTTTTGCTTGTTCTGCTGTATTAGTTTTACTTAAATAGTACCTAGAAATTATCTTCAAATTTGCGACCATGGCTATTGAGATTAAGGTTATCCAAGTCATTTGACGAGAAAGTACTTACCAAATGGAAAGAAAGCATCACTAGCTAAAGCAGCTCCTTTAACCTCGTCTCCTGCCTTCCTCAATGCTATTTTCAAACTCTCGAGACGATTTGGCTGCCCACTTCCCATACCCAGCATACAGTTATTCTGCCCAAATGACCATAGATAAGATTCTACTAAGGCTAGTCTACCAATATTTCGACAGTACCAAAATCCTATAGATGATTCAGCTAAAACACACTAACCTTTGCTATTACAATGGCATTGCTCTTGACATGCTTGACACATAGCCACGCAAATTCTGCATCACGTAGCTCACTTTCTTGCGGAGCCTTTTCAGAGACTACATTGAATTGGATATCTTGGGGTGTCAGGTCATCTGAATCCTGAGCTAGCCAGCCACCACCAACTTGCCTGAGTGAAAGCTTCCCCCTTTCATTCTTTTTTGCCTCGAGGATTCTTAAAGTCTTGGATTTTCCACGAAGAATCTCAAGTCCCTTCTTTGTGTAACCAGGAGCAACTACTATCTCATAAAACATCCGAGTTTCTCCATCTGTTGGGCTCCTATACTCTCGGATTTCTTTAGCAAGAACCTAAAAACTCGCAGAGATAAGTATTCAGAAATGTAAAGCAAGTTTCAGCACAAGTCTGGTGCCAGTTTCTCAAGTGAGTCAAGTCAGCAATCCAATTACTAAATGCTATTGTACATCAATAATCTTCTAATATTTCAGCGAAGAAGAAAAGAATTAAGTGACATCAAATGAATTTTAGTTATGTGACTCCATTTTTGTATGCAACGTGATGGCTGTCCTGACATCCCAGGAAGCTTTTGTGGAAGCCAGAGCTTATTTCACGAATGAATTCAGTAACAAACCAGAACACTAGAGATAGCAAATTACCTCATCAACTTCTATGTTGAAGGCTACAATACCACCAAATGCACTAACTGGATCAGCTTTCACTGCTAACCTATATGCTTCAAGAATATCGTCACGTGAAGCTACCCCACAGGGATTTGTATGCTTTACAATTACACATGTTGGGTTTCTAAACTCTGATACACAATTCCAAGCTGCATCCGCATCTAAATAGTTATTATATGACATCTCCTGCACCAAGAAGAAAAGCACAAAGCATTATGTGAATGTGATAGAATCAGAGATCATGAAAAACAGAGAAATGCCAGAATGAACAGAAATGCCACAAAGAACCGTTGATTTGAGAATATTATTATAAATCCATTAATTTTCAATAATCACATCCCAAGAAATCCACAAATTAGATTACAAAAGCCAGTCTAAAAGGCTAAAACCAAATAGTAACTTTGTTAACCTTTAAAGAAGCTCTGATACAAAAGATAATTAACATCAAAAGAACTTGCTTTAAAATCAATTAATCCACTTCCATTTTTAACCTTTATGCTGCCATTGATTCACAAATTCACATTTATCGAATATAAGTCGAGACGTGTATCCAAAAATAAGAAAGAAAGAAAGAAAATAAGTCGAGACAGAAATTAATATAATGCTCCTCCAATTTATAATATTCCTAAAATACAAACCTTGATCTACCATTTCCCTATAGTCGAGTTACATTAATATATGAGAAACAAACCAATACTATAATATCATAAACATTGCAACAACATACATAATAAGATAATTGAACCAGATAGTAAACCTATCACTTGTCATACAATCACTGCTGATGATAACAAATTGTCATGTCAGAATTGTAGTGATTATAGCTGTCATGTATCTCACCTTCCCGTGATGCTGAATAGCTGTGGCAATACCACCAGCATTAACCTCAGCGAGACTCTTGTCAACATAAAATGCAGCCTTTTGGTGAGGATTTTCACCATATCGAAGCAAACTTTTGAGTGAGAGGGGCACTGTAAAGCTAGGACGAAATTTCTCTTCCCGAAAGAAAACAATTGCATCAATATAATTCACTGTGATATGGGTGCCAAAAAAATACAACTAAAGAAAGTCACTGCAATAGGACAAAACCTTTAAAACGTTTCTAATTTTCGGTTTCCAGCCAAGGACATTTCCAAACCATCCACCATCATTCCATAATTGGAGGGGTTACCTCCATTCATACAACTTTCTTGGATCTCAGAAATTAAACAATTAACAAGAGGCTTCTGATTACCTCATCAATGATAATGTAGTTTACAACACAGAAAAGGAACAAAATATTACCTCCCACAGTCTGTTTCCACAACCACTCTGAAACTGCAGAATCATAAGAAGCAACATGTTCAAAAGCTTTCCAAGCAAGCTTTCTACGGAACTGTTGATCATCTTGACTTCCTTTTAGATATTCCAAGAGTGCAGGATAGTCTTCTGAATCAACAACAACCAAGACATCCTTGTGATTCTGTAAAATAGGTACATGTCAGAAGGCATCCCTATAAAAGTTAAACAAAAATTCAGCTCCACATATTTAAAGAATGTCACAGAATTGTTTCATCATACACGTATGGTGCATTTCGCATCATGTTATATCGCTTTGGCTAACAGAATGCTGCTATTCGAAAGACTTATGGATTATAAACTGTGTGAGGTTGAAAGATGAACTACCATACAAATCAACTTGAAACCCATCAACAGCATTCTACAAGCCAAGGCTCAGTTGTTCAGAGTTGTCATGAGCAAACCTATACTTACCTGGGTTCCTACAGCACACCTGGTGCTGCCAATGAGACACTGCCTAACTATAATATTATACCTCAAAATAAGCCAGAGGATATATTTTCATTCTTTATCAATTTTGACCATTTAAAAAAGCAATTCCGTAGACAATGAAAAGTAGAGATTAGCTTATCATAAATGAAATTAGCAAATGTGAAGGTTGTAAAAAAATATATGTAAATTGAAATATCTGATGGGTTCAAAGTGAAATGAAACAAAACCAAATTAATTCAATCTTATCAATAACAACTAACAAGCTGCCACAATCACTTAGTAAATAACCTTTGCAGCAGCCCTAATCATGGCAGGACCACCAATATCAATGTTCTCAATTCCATCCTCAAAATCAATCCCTCCAGCAGAAGTAACTTTAGCATAGAAGGGGTACAGGTTCACCACCACTATATCAAAAGTACCTGTAGCGAAACTATTTTAGCAGAAAGGAGCTGTGTACCAAATATATATCATAAATGTCCGAAATGTCCAGAAAAATATTTAAGAGAACTAAAAAGCAACAATTATGGAGACACACTAAAAGAGTTTCATCGTCACTTACCAATTCCATGTTCATTCAGAGCTTCCATATGATGCTTTTGGTCTCTTCTAGCAAGAATACCCCCATGGATGTTGGGGTGTAAAGTCTTTACACGACCATCAAGCTAAAGAGAAAAGGAAGATCAACACCGTTACTTACTAAGAGGCAAAATCTAATATTAGGTTTAGTACCGAGTTTTTATATAAAAGAAAATTTCATAAGGATACAAAGACCGTACAATACCTGATGTAATACCTTAAAACATGATCATTTATGGTGTTTTGATTCAAAAAGGCTTTTACTAATCTTCTTCCCGATAAAGGCGGGTGGGGTTCTAGGAGGGGTGAAATTGAAAGTTGCAGCTCCAAGAGTTAAAGCCAAGTCAACTTTCTAGTGCTTGAGACCCAAGTTCATAATGCTTTTATGATAAGTCACTAAAATGTATTACAAGGAGTTCATATCATAATCACCTTTATCTATTCAACTTATATCAAACCACTTCCACACAATTGTACATATGATAAAATTTACATCATAAATGAGTGAAGTTAGGTTAGTTAACAAACTCAAGCCCCACATGCACATACTCAAAACAAATCCCGAATTATCCAGTTAAACAACAAAAACAGATTCTAATCCTTGGCAACTTTGGCCGCACTTAATTGCTCATTTCACATACAACACTGATAGATCAGCAGTACTATGCTATTATCAGAAAACACAACACTTATACTAACATGAAGGAGAACCTATATAAGCTGTTTAGAAGTAGCGCTTAATATTTGACTCTTTATCTGTAAAAATGCAATGCATCAACATAAGAGAATTGTGAAAGGCAGCAATGGCTTTTCCACTAAATATGAATTTTCGCCTAAGACTAAACGGGAAAAGAAATGCCTTAAACATACTACACTCCATATCATTAAGATTACAAGTAAATAATAGAATTACAACTTGCTTACTATGTTTTATTAAGAACATCAACAATATTTCAATTCTTCCATCAAATATCAACAAAAGCACTCCACATTTTACATAAAAAATATAAAAAAGGGATAAAGGAATTAACTACTACAACAGTGTACTTCAATCTTTCAGGTGACTTACACCCTATACATGCAAGCACAAAATCACCAACCTCAGTAGGATCAATGATCATTCAATTAAGTGATAACAGAAGAAATATTCACACCAAGTAGTGCACAGCAAACAATTTACCATTTCAGGAAAACAGGTGAGCTGTTCCACTTTAGTCACAGACACCCCAGCTTTTTCTAGAGCAGTGGCTGTCCCTCCAGTTGAGACAATTGTGTATCTACACATGTTACAGACCAAGGCCTACTAAGTTCCATCACGAAAACGAAAAAAGGAAAAAAGAACAAATTTGATAAAAGAACCAACCCCAGTTCTTGTAACCCAGTTCCAAGAATACCCAAGTCCTTCTTGTCTGACAAAGATATCAAAGCTTGCTTATTGCCTGCAACAGAAAACTCACCAACCATGTCAACCATGTATAACACAAGCACATAGAGAGAGGGGAATTGAAGGAGAGAAAAAGGCGTACCGGGAGCAGTAGAGTGGGGCCGGTGGGAAGGAGAAGTAGAGAGGGTGTGAGAGAGGGACATGGCTCTAATTGGAGAGAAGCTGCTGGAGCACAGAGAGGAGGAGTGGAGGCGCACACAGAGGATTGTTGAAGAAGTGGGTGGTGTTGTTTTGTGGTGGGGAAGGGTGGTGGATTGTGGCTGCCGAGAGATGTTGAAGGGGACAATGGTGGAGGAGGTGGCGGTCATGTCGCTATGTGGCTCTTTGTTTTGTTCGTCTTAAGACTATATTTCACTCAAAACTCTACGAAAGGTATACATATGGACCTTTTGTTTCATTGGAAGGTCGTAATCAATTATGTTGTTATTAAATTCAAAATCGAGGTTTATAAAAATTAAAAGACGGAATTACAATTTAGCTATCCAGACGAAACTCTAATTCAAGCGGAGCAATTGTTTTGATATTATTACAATTTACCTACCTCCCGTTATCAACTTTCCGTTACCGTGAATTGATTCAGGGGTAAAGTCGTCATTTCGATGGGCAGTGGTCTAAAAAATTAAAAAAATTAAATGAATTTAAAAAAAAAAAAAATCTCAGATCATCTGTCTGAGAGATTGAACTACTGCCTTGGTTCAGCTCCAGTCACACTTCATCACTGTTCCGACGAGATTTGGTCGTGTTTGGGGTCTGATCTCGAGCTGAAATGGCGTGGATCAGCTTGTTTCGCGTCGGGTCTTCGTGGTGGTCGTGATGGCACTTGCTGTCGTCGGTTCTGCTCCGATCTACCTTCAATCTGTCGCCGGTTTTGTGTGCGCGAATGACTGGTCTTGGTTGAGTTCGGCGAGGTCTGGTTCGTGCTTGGCGTCGGCTTGAGCTGGGTTCTACAGGTCGTGCGCGTCGACAGCTCCCCTCGTCATCGTCGTCGGTCTGGTTGGGGTGCGGCAACGGGTCTGGTTTGCTTCGGCTGCTCGGTTTATGGCGAGATCGTGGCTGCGTCGACGAGCTTGGCATCGGTCTTGGTCTGGTCGGAGCTGCTCGGTCCGTCGATCCTCTTCTTCTTCTTCTTCTCTTCTTCTTCTTCTTTCTCTCCTTCATCTTCTTCAATCTGCCCTCACCTTCTTCCTTTGGCAGTAGATGGCATCTAGAGATCTAGACGCAGTAGAGGGAGCAAAGGCAAGGCAGTAGAGCAGCAGATCTAGACGCAGTAGAGGGAGCAAAGGCAAGGCAGTAGATGGCATCTGTTCCAGCCACATATACAGATCGATATCGATACCCTGCATTAGTAGCAGCACCTGTAGAAGCACCGCCATTACTAGTAGCAGCAGAGTAAGAAGCAGAGGGTGACGGAACGGAATAGAATCTCAGAATCTCAGTTCGGAACATCTCTTCCTATTCTTTCTATCTCCTCCAGCCCAACTACTGGCTGGCTGGATTTCAGCACTCAACTCCACCTCCAGCTTGCCTTGTGTGTTCCCCAGCCCCCTGTCCAACCGATGCTTCTCTGCAACCTAAGCGATGATGAAGTGTGACTGGAGCTGAACCAGAACAAAGGCAGCAGTTCAATCTCTGTTCAATTTTTCAATTTTTTATTCGGTCAATTACGTCAACTTCAACAATCAAGGGCATTTTCGTCTTTTTCCTTTTTTTTTTTACTGTTCACAGACAATTTTAACGGAAAGTTGATAACGGGAGGTAGGTAAATTGTAATAATATCGAAACAATTGCTCCGCTTGAATTAGAGTTTCGTCTGGGTAGCTAAATTGTAATTCCGTCAAATTAAAAATATTTAAAAAATTCCTTTTCTTTTGAAATAAAAAATTTCTTTTCATACAACCGACCATCCACATTAGTCATGAGAATGACAAAATTATCCATAAATATAGAGATATGTAGAAATTTGCTACATTTAAAACCGACATGAATACTATTATACTAAAATTGGAGTGAAGATGAATATAATTCTATCATTCATTTTGTTTTCAGATATAGACATAGATAATGGTTGGACAAAATAACATAACTCAAACCAAATAACTCGAACCGACCCAAGTTTTAGCTGTTTAGTTTAGGTCATGTGACCTCGTAGGTGGGTGTTCAATTTTACTATATGTTTTTTTTTTTTTTTTTTGTATATGTAACACATTTACGTATGTGCCCTATTAAGTAATTAAATTTTGTATTTGTCTAAAGGGAACATGCATAAATTTGCATGTCCCTATGACCCTAAACGACCCTTGTTCGTCCAATGCAAAACCCCATTCTCCATTTTGCATTTTTTTATTCTTCTTTGTAGAGCCAGTCGTCACCAACACCCCTAACTTCAGTTCATCTGTGTTCGTCATTTGTCGATCTCATTACTAATCCCATCGTCATATCCCATCTTCACTGGGTTTCTTTGCTATTTTATTTTCAAGATTCTTTGCAATTTTTTTTTTTATTCTATTTTATTTATTCCATTTTTGGCTGAAAGAATCACCCCTGTCATCGTCAAACCATTCACCAACCTATCGTCGTATTCTTTGTCATTGGTTTGGCTTTGTCACCTCCTTTAAGTAGCTTTCTCTCTGTCTTTTTATTGTTTGAGCTTTTGATTGCCTAAATATGTCTTCATTTTGTTTATTCGATAAAAAGTGGCTACTTCTAATGTTGATTGTCATCAATGTGATTAAAATAATTCTCTCTCAGATTCAAAGCAATATGTGTATATGTGTTTATATGCAATTCTGTTATTATGTTGGCTACCTTTTTTGGGCCCAAAACCAATGAGGATCGAACCAAACTGAACCAACCCGACTGTGTTTGGTTCAAGCCGTTTTTCATATTTATTTTTTCCATGTTTAGTTCTCAATGTTGAGAATCGACAAAATTCGACCCGGTTCAATTCAGTTCCAATAGGAACGAAACCAAACGCTATGTTGCTGTCAACTCTAATGGATATAGTTTATGGATACATTCATCTCACTTAAAAGCTAAAAGCTATATTTTAATCTAACATAAAGCCTAAAAGCTATTATACAAAATGAGAATAAACAAGCTGCAGGCTATACCATTATCAAGGTTTTGCTTCCAACTTCCAACTGTTGAATTTTATAGTTTGTTATTTAGTCAACTAATCTTGTAGGGGTTGTATTCAATCTAAATTTTATTTAAGTTTGATGGATTTTTTTAACGATATATTTTGATAGAATTCACATATTTTATAAATTTCATATTGGTTTTGTTAGAAATTTTTAAGAAATCTAATAAAATCTTAAAGAGAATGGTAAGATTTTATATACATATATATATTATAAAAATCACTTTAAACTCATTTCAAATTTATCATTTAAATGAAATCTGTGAAATTGATGATTTTTTAATACACCTAGATTTTATTTAATTCTATATAAATATTAATTGGATACACCTAAAATTTTATTGGATTCCACACATATCATAATTGAATACACCTAAATTTTAACTGATTTCACAAAAATCTAAATTACATACACCTAGATTTTGATGAAATTCATTTAAATATGAATTGAATACATTTAAACTTTTAAAATCATTTGAACTCCAATGAAATCTTAAATTGAATACATTCCTCTTAATTTCTCTTCTTTGTTATTAATCTAGAGTTTATTGGAGTTTGATTGATTTTTTTCTGTGATAAATTTTGATGAAATTCATAAATTTTATAGGTTTCATATTGATTTTGTTAGAATTTTTTAAGAAATTTAATAAAATTTTTAGAAAAATAGTAAGATTTGCTATCGGTTATTTACATATAGTTGTTCAAATATAGATCTTTAAAATTCAATTGATATGAGTTTGTACTCTTTGTAGATAGGTTTGTGAGTAGCATATTTTCTAATGGGAAATTTGAAATATTGAATACTTTTTATATTAAATTGTTAAATATTTAATTAGTTGTGGATTTTTATTATAGTTGATTTTTTTAAGAAAATTATTTTATTTGAATTTTTGATGGTTGCATTTGCGTGCTTAATCTTCTATATTAAGCTTCGATCGTGAGACAATATTTTGTAGATGTATTTCACTTTTCTTTTTTTTTTTTTTGAAGCAGATGTATTTCACTTTTGAATAGTCGATAATGACAATAATTTTAATGACAAACTCAATCTAAATAATGATCTTATTTTTAGTTTTATTATTCAGTTTTATGGATGTTAGTTACATTTTCACAATTAGATTTTAATTATATACTTTTTCATATAAAATATAACAGTTTTAATTTTTTTTTATCAAATATGAAGATGAACAATAAATTTAAAATTTATATTTTTTTTAATTATATTAATATTTAGTTTTAGGACTAATATGACAAAAATGTTACTGGACAACTGTTTTTACTTTTGTTATTCAATTAATGGTAATCCTAAGAAGACCGATTGCTTCTCTACCATAATTGACCAATGGTGGTCAATCGGTAAACTTAGAGCGCATGTAAATGTAATTATATCAATATTTCATAGTTGGATGCAATTATGGATAAAATAAGAGGAAGTTAATTCATTTTGCCCTCGTATTAATGAAGGTTCTGGTGACAACTCATGAGCTGCGGTAGATGGAGTACAGATTTCGCATTACATGGCAAGATTCTAGTCCATTAATGCACAATTGAATTCCTTCTTGGTGATGATTTTGCATTCAACTTTCTTTAATTTCTTTGTTTTGGTGTCCTGTACAGTTGCACTTGCCCGAGGCGAAACACTGACTTGTGTAGGTCCGCAATCCGCAAAGTCCCAGTCATTGTCATAGGAGCTCTGCGGTGGGAATATCGGTTATGGCAATGGCTGCAGTCATTGTCCAAAAAAATGACAAAAAACAATTACTGTAGTCCAAATTTGGTACTTCCTGTTCTTCTAAGAGCTCATGCCTGGATTGCTCTCCTGTTCCAACACATAGGGCCGCATGCAGCCTCGTCTGTCAGAGATTATAATCTTAAAATCAAATTAAACTAGAGGGAAACATAGATCCAGTAGTGACTACAGGTTAACATATTGTCTAGTTCAGTTGCATTTCAAATTTAAACCAGTTTAATCCCATGTTAAGGTTTACAACTGGGTTTTTCTCATCAGCTTGAAAACAAACCCAAGTTGCAATCACTTCTCTCCATCAACATAACCCCTTAATTTATGATAATCCAGATCTATATAGAAATTTCGATCTTGCTATTGAGAAAGCGATGGCCGTAGGCCAAAGCATTATGCATGAGGAAACGAAAACTGGAACAATATAATTGAACGAATCAGCAATACTAGTGACGTCAAAATTTTAGTTTGGTGTGAAAATGTTACTTGATAAACCAAGAACTAAAACACAAATTGCCAAATGATATGCTGATCAATGCAAATTTTGATACTCAAAATATGGAATTTCATATCTAAAATGAGTTAAAAAAAAAAAAAAAAACCACTCCAACCAAAGATTTCATTGATCCACAATGTCACATTATAAAATTGATCAAGATTATTATGGAATCAGGTACCTGGCTTGTCCCAAACCATCCCCTCTAACCCACTTGACATTCAACAAGAGAGGCACCAAATCAAACCTAACCTAACCCTACATACCCCAAATTCCAAACCCACGACCAGTTGATTTCAGATCCTCTCCAACTTATCAGCCTTAACGACAGGGTTGGCCTGCGCGATGGCATCGCGACCAGCAGTCTTGAAATCAAAACTACACTCATGCTTTTCCGGGTACCGATGCACCCCACAAAAAGTACTCCCGCACTTGCACTTGAACCCTGTCAATCCAACCTTCTTGTTGCAAGTAAAGCACCTGTTAGCCACCTTGGGCGGCTGAGGCTGATCACCGCTTATAACAACAGTGGACGTTCGAGACGACAGTGATGATGATGACGAGCCCAACATGGGCGCAGCAATTTTTATACTTTGTTTCGATGGTGATTTCAGATTCAGAGATTTCTCCACAGCAGCTTTGGCAGAGGCGGCTTGCTCCTCCTCCACACGCAAGTCGGCGAAGCACTTGGAGCACAGGTTCATGTTGGCGGCTGTCCCGAAGAATCTGCACCCATTGGCGCAGAGCTTTGGCTCTGATGGTGATGAGTAACTGGTTCCATCGTTTTGCTCAGAGCCCATCTCTTTCTCTGCAAATCAAAGAAAAACAACACTAGTAATCGTTAGGGTTTTGAATCTTTTCTAGGGCTCAAAGTTTTATTTTAGATATTTGATTTTCTCCGGAAAATCTCAACAAAGAATTGGAAGATCAAAAGAAGCGTGTAATTCGACGAGCGCAATCGTAGTTATATATAGATTTTGGTTGACTAGTTTGTCGAAATTTCCTATCTCTGAATGACTATTTTACCCCTAACCGGAACGAATGATAATAAGGAATTGGTGAAATTTATAGATTATTGTTGGGGCTTTATTGTAAATGGAGGAATTCCGTGGAAGACCAGAACTCGTGCAACTTGAGAACTACGAAACATAAGTGCACGCGGATGTTACAAAATAAAAAGACAGAAACTATCCTTGTAAGACTAGGTCTTGTAATTACTATTCCTATAAAATTAAGGACAAACTCGGCCTTACACTTCCAGCCAAATAACGACCCGTAGCTCTCTGAAACAATCCGGCTATGTACTAGTAATTTTAATTTAACAAGACCTTTAAACAATATAAACTTTCCAGATTATGCAAAAAAATAATAACAATAAAAAAAATAAATTTAGAGATATGATCTGAACCGTTCAAACTACAGAATTTTGACGCAGTAATTATAACAAAAGAATCAAAGGGTCTACGGTTAAAATCTCTTCCTCAAATAACATCAACAACAACAGCAAAACATCGCAAAAAGAAAACAAAAAAAAAAATAAAACATCATCAGAAACAAAGCAGTTAAAGGTTTAGGTAGTTCCAAACCTGTTACGAGACCGTCGTCGTCTGTCTTGTGTGATTTCTGTTTGTTACTTGATCGATTGATGGAACTAGAGATGTGGAATAGTTTTGTGTGATTTCGATTGAAAAAAGAGAAAATAAGAAGGCGGTGATGATGACGATGATGATAAGAAGAGAAGCGTGGCTTTGCTTATGTTGTGGTTATGGTTTTTGGTCGATTAAGGAAAGACAAAAACAAAGAGTAAGTGCAAAGCACCACCCCTTGTTTTTTATATCATGTTTCCACGGCACCCCACGGTTTTATGTCGGCCTAGCTAAGATACACCGCATTTCGAATGTAACTACAAATTCTAGGCTTTTCTAGCTGTTGATTTCCTGTCATGACGTCACTCTTTTATAATCGCACGGCTTGTGTGCGAGTCTCCACGATTGATTTCCTGGACCGCTAAGGGCATTTGCGTGATTTTAATGGTTTAAATAAAATTAGTATTATAAATATAATAAAGTTGCTTTCAAAAAAGGCTAGAGCGTCTTTGCACACAGTTCGTTTTACACGCCTCTTCCCGATGCAGCAAACCCAACGGCAAACCCGGGTTTTCTGTACCGACCGGTTTAGTTGCTGAACCGCTGACTGTTCATAGTCCATTCCATTTGCGCTAACGTACGTCGCTTCGCTGGCAAAGCCTTCGTAGCAGCACAACACTTTGGCAAACCATTCTCTCCCACGAGCACAAAGTAGCGTATCTTACACCAATCAACGGGGGCCGGGTGTAACCTGAGTGTATTTCGAGCGTTGACTGCAGACGGGTTCAAAGCGAGTGAAAGAGGCCCTCTTTAGAGCGTGGGACCCACGATGTCGTCATACTGATGATAAATATGTCAGGTGAGTGCCGCCGCTTTACGGCGTTTATTGGTTCTCGGTTGGCAGTTCTGCTGTTTTAGCTTTTTTGGATTTTTATGTAATTTCTCGATCTGTTTATTCTTCTTTGACACTAGAATTTCTATACGAGGCCGCCAAGTGAAAAATATTAAAATAAAAGCTACACAGTGTCAAAAGCGATTCTATCCTAAGCACAAATTTCACCTCTGGTTTGAGATCCCTCTTTAGGCTGAATATAGAAATTTGGGATGTGGATTTCTCACACGCAGACATATTAATGTTCTCGCTTATGACGCATTGTAAATGCAGTCGATGAGAATAATGTGTTGGACCAAGCTAACAACTGTTTATCCTTAAATATTTCACAAATCAAAAGTTGGTTTACGAGGTACGAATGTAATACAATAATGTCGTCCAGAGGCTAAGCAAGGATTTGGATTTTGAGTGCCAAAAGAAAAAAAAAAACAGTTTTTAGTTAATGTAAACAGAGTGTAATAACATTAAACAAAAAAAAAAAAGTTATTAAGTCGAAACTTGAATATCTATTACAATGGTCAGGAAAATTATTATATAATAAACACTAAACTTTCTGAATAAAAAATAATAAATATATACACTATCTACTTTTCTGAAGAAAAAATGTTCTACGTAAATTATTTATTAAATTATAAATTTTAAGAAATCTTGGTTTAATATTGACCATCATAATTCTGTTTGGATAAAAAAGATTCGGTAGATTATTCATCATCAATGTAGTGGTCAAAATTTGTAAGCCCAATCTATCAAGATGAAGGGCCTAAATGTCGTTGGACCCATCTGGAGCCCAAAAGGGCGTAGATGATGGTTAAGCGATTCGCAATAAGTAAAGGAAATTGCCTATTGCCTAGGTTGTATGAAAGTCCACTATTGGAAATACCTGAGAATGAAGGGAAAAACTAATATGGAAATATCAAAACAGGAAGGCGGAGAAGATCTTTCTAGGCAAGAACTAGGGAGGAGCCGGCTCCTTGATTCTCTTTGTAAACCCCCCTTTTTGGCAATACTTCCATTCTAAGACATGGAGACCCCTCTACATGCAGGATCACCTCCTACACAATTCACTCGATCTCTCCTTGAAGAACACCAACATTCTGTCAACAACATTCCAACGCCCCAAAACCCAAAATTCATTCATCCACACCGTTACATTGTTCAAATCGCCATAGCCACCATAATCCTGTCATCTTCAGATTCATTGTTTTTGTGTTGAGGATTCGTGAAGCTGTTTTGCCCCGAAATTCTTCTACTTATCTATAGAAGGATTAGCTTTTAAATTTTCAATTATGACACACTGTTTCCTCTCTTTTACCCTAATTATTTCTTACCAATCTAATAAGAATTATATATAGATTCCATGCTATACTTTCTATCATCACTTTTTGCCATTAAGTTATCCTCCCGACTAATTTTCTTCTACCAAACAAAATTGCGTTGCAATTAATTCATAACACACTTCAAATATAAAAATGATTAATTTAAAATATTAGTTTACTTGAATTTTCACAATAACTACATTTTTGAGTGAGAATATATGACTAGCAGCCCATTATTAAACCAACAAGATTCGACCCATCTCCAATCAGGTTTCATGGGCTGCAACATTGTCTAATTTTTTTCTTTTATTTTTGGTTTTGAATTCACTTTTTTTTTTTTTTTCTTTTTTTAACATTACATCTGCTGAGACTATATCATTCTGAAGCTGAGTCCAAAATCTACTCCTAAAATATAAGAAAGGTCTACCCACATAATAATGAAAAAGCTGTCCATACAAAATGGGAGTTTTTACGCTTGAACCGGTGACCTTGGTATGAAGGTAGGGGTGGGGGTGGCTACCACCACTTGGAGCGTTTTGAATACACATTCATTGAAGTAAACTCGCACATTATAGCTCCTTTTATTTAATCATTTCATTTGTTAGGTTTCTGATGGAAGAAATAATGCAAGTGAGCTATAATTTGTTGACTTTGTATGCACAACCACTTCAACTATGTGTTATGAAATTGTGCAATGTCAATGGTAGACCCTATTGGTCCTGACTCCTGAGCAGGATGAGATCGACGCTAATGGAAGTTGCGTAAGCAATCATCATGATACGAATTTCTCTCTTCTTAGGTATTTTTGCTATAGCCCATTCTCTTCTTGCATATAATTATTATTCACCACAAAATTTTCAATGCATGCGCTTGGGTTGGGTGTATACATCTTTAACACTAAGTGTCTAAGTTTATGCATAAAATATATATATTTAATTATTTATTTATATCATATTATATGATTTACACTCAGTGAATCATCAAAAATTTTCACATTATTCACATTTACCAATTTTACACCACAACCCTAACTATTGTGAATGATTGAAAGTTTATTTTGGAGGAATATGTTACAAGTAATTAACTTGATAACTATTATCAATCATTAATAATAAGAGTGTTATGTATTTTTAGTGAAAATCACATTAAATAGTAAAAAAAAAATCACGAGTTTTGAAAATAATACTGAAAAATTAAGTTGCTTCACTAGTTCAAAGGTATGCGGTTACAAAATATTTTCATAAATTATTATTACTTACAAAGGCATGCCAACAAAATACTTTTAGTTTGCAAAGGCGTGCTTACAAATTAGTAGTACTAAAAAAATCAACTTAGTTTTTTAGTACTATGCAACCAAGGCCGGTGTTAGGGTAAGGACAGTAAGGCCTTTGCCTAGAGCCCCATATTTAGCCAAATTTGGAGGGCCTCAACATAATTTTATTTTATTATTATTATTTTTTAATTTAGAAAGAGTAAATCTTTATATAAATTATTACTGTAATAAATCAAAATTTTATCTTAAAAAATAAAGGTTATCTCCAAAGTAATAAATCAGAATTTAAATGACAGTGTTCTTTCAATAGATGAGAATTTATTTTTCAAGATATAAGTTTTCAATATTTTAGACTTAAATGATATCCTAAGTCAAATGGTTAAAAGTATAAGCATCAGGATAATTTGGCACTAGTACTCAAAAAAAAAAAAAAAAAAAAAAGAAGATAATTTGGCATCAATTTTTCTTTTGAAATTTTCAACCATCCGAATGATATAATTTTAATTAACATAATTTGACGTTAATTATTGAAACTGCAACAATAAACCAATAAATGCAATTAAGATAATTTGGAAATAATTTATATATAAAATGCATTTTTATTTTATAATAATAACATTATTTCTTTCCTACATTGCAAACCGCTCTCATTTCGTCAATATTTCTCTTTAATTGTGATCAATTTCTATCAACATTCTCTTCAATTGCGATCAATCTCAATTTTGCTTCCTTAAGAAAAGAAAAAGTAAGTTTCAATTTTCTTTTACTTTTATTTTTCTTTTTTATTGTTTATACTATATCAAGTAATTGGTTGGTTTTGTATTCTTGTAGTCATATATTGTGGAAGATTGGATGCTAGTTCAACTTTATTAAAATTTACTTCTTATAAAAACTAGGTGCTATTTTTTCATTTTATTTAATGTAATTTTTTATTGTCTTTCATCATTTTTTTAAGAAAAATATCTACTAGAAAATACAAATCTGGATATGAAAAACGAAAAGGAAAAGAAAAGCGTGGAAGAGTCAGTTCAATCTCAAAAACATGCTCTTGATAAATTTGTCACTAGTCGTAAGCAAAGTATTTCAAAAAGTACAAGTGATAAAAATTTAGCTAGTGAACCGATTGATTGTATTGTGCCTAAAGAAGATAAAATATGTAAAAAAAAAAATCCTTTTGATGATGACAATATTGAGAGTACTTTGAATCCTAGTGAGGAGAACGAAGAATATGCGTTCTATGTGGAAAATATGAAATGTCAAAATGAAATATTTAATCAAGTAGAATTAGATTTATATGATCTAGAAAAATAGAAAAATGTTGATTCTTAAATTGAAAGATTTCATTATTGAAAAGGGACCTATTAGAAATACCATTAGTAATCTAGATTGTCCAAAAGATGACAACTCTAGACATATAAGTTAAATAATTAATATAAGTTATCATATTTTAAGATGTATATCACTTTATTATTATTTTTTTTAACTTGCATTATGTATTTTTTTTTAATTTAAATAAAAGTTTTTTTTTTAAAAGAATAATATCACATTATAATGTCACCTCGGACCTCACTTTGAGTAAGACCGGTCGTGTATGCAACTTTTCGTTTACATCATTTAATAATTCTAAATTGCCCCCAAAAAAAGAAAATCGTTTACCCTAATTATATAAATGAAAAAAAAAAATCACTTTAGGCCAAATAATGAAAAAAAAATTCATTTTTAGCCTAAATATAAAAGTTTATTTGTTTTTAATCCAAAACTAAACTTCAATTATTTTTAGTTCCTTTTAACCATTTGAAACATTTGGGATACAACGTTCTATGTGAAATGTTTTCATTTCGTGAAAATATTCCACATACAATATCATATATGAAGTATTCACTTATGTGATATCAATCAAAATGATTGAAGTTTTGTTTGAAATTAAAAACGAATATTTTTAACACTAAGTGTTACTACAGATGGCTAAATTCCTCCCCACCTTACATAAGGTTGGAGGTTCAATCTATTTTAATGAATATTAATGAATATCAGTGTGGGTTGCCTTCTCTCTTGCTTGTGAGAGTAATTTGTGTTGACGTCACATTTGGACCTTTGGTCGGAGCGTTGAGCTTTTTGGTCTTGTCAGGGGTATGGTGGAGGTTGGGTACTATTGTGTTCTTCTTGAATCCACAAGATAATGTCCCTAAGATTTGAATCAGTAACCTTATAGGTGCTTTGGTTGTAAATTTGATATCATCAAAGTAAGTCACACCCTCTCGGGGGCAAGGTAAAAAAACTCGATGCTCCGACTAAAGGTTCAAATGTGATGTCAATAGTTTGTCTCTTGTTTCAGGGAGAAGTAACTATTTGAACCGCATTAGTTTATATAAGCTCGATAGGTTACAACAATTTTTTTCCTCGTAAGGTGTCAGCATTAGAAAAAAAAAATTAATTAATTTTGAGTCAAAATTAAATTTTTATTTTTTTCACGGGTTATATTTTTTAATTTCCACTTATATAAATTCATAAGTATATTCTTGAGGATATTTATACCACTATCTTTAAAACAATGATTATACTTCAAGTGCGTATATACGCAAAATGTTACGCAATCTTGACAACTATCATAATCATAATGTACGAGTTGAAAATGAACACACCTAATTTCCGGTATCAAACTAGCCATGATGCTACGGCCATGATGATGATGGTGATGATGATGATGGTGATGATAAGAAGAAGGCATTCCAATTTGCAGAGCACTCGATTGCAGAGAGAGAGAGAGAGAGCACATACATTGGATGGATGGATGTATCAGGCGCGTCATTGTGATGTGATCAACGATTGATGTGGACAAATATTGGAGGCGGACCCATCATGATTGATGCATGTGAGCTATACGTCAAAAGTGGTGTACAAAATTTCAGGAGAAAGAGAAACTCATTTCGTCATGGTTGACTATTGCATCTACATTTCGTGCCTCAATTTGCAGTACTAGTAGGTAGTTTCGGTAAAAGAAGAAATAAGTGAAGCTTTGAGTGCTTCTAATCCTCTTCAGATGCCTCTACCTTTCTCGTTCAAATTCCCAATCATTAGTTTTCTTCAAAAAAAAAAAAATCCCAATCATTAGCTCTCTCTATTTGTTTATTATTACTTCCTCGTGTTGTCGTAGCCTTCTATAGCTCATATTTTGCCTTCCGTCTTCCACATTTTTGTGTACACAATTAATATTATAAAGAAATTATTGTGGAACTTGTAAAATTAAATTTCTTTTTGGCTTCCTATAACATTTCTAAATTCTGATACATGAGAACAATTCAATTGAGTTCCATTTTTTAATATAACTACACGTTATATATAAACCTGTTTTAAATAACATATTTGGTCTATTTCAAATATATATATATATATATTTGGTCCAATTCAGTATGAAAATGATGCATTTGCCTAAGCCCATTTTGAATTCTTATAGTTGTTTATATATACATTTATAATTTAGATTGTGTTTACTAATTGTTAGTTACCATCATATCAAAAATTTCAAATTGATAAAAAAAAGTCTCATTATAATATTTAAAATTTACAATTAACACGTAATACGTTTCGTCACGTATAACGTGAACAGATGACAGATATCAAAATATGTTAAACACTTTTTACCGTTAGAATATATGTAACAAAAATTCGAGATAAATAGGAGAGAGAGTGTTAGAATCTAAAATCTCCAAGTTTTGATATAATAATAATTATTATCAAATATAAAAATTTAAATAGATGGAAAATAGCCTAAGATGAGGAATAAGAATAGGTAACTTAGATTACAAAATGATGGAATAGACTTAGCGATACAAGGGTGGCTCCAGGTCACATTCTCATAAGAAACACATCAAATCCGTTTATGTGGTAAATTGACCATCTAATTTTTTTGTTGACTCAAATTTTTGGTGTCTAACTATTCTTATAAACAAAACTGTAGCATGATCAATTTGATTATAGTCCAACTGATTTTCTAAAGACAAATGTGTAAAGATTGTTTCCACTGTCATACACGTGAAGATTTATGCAGCATGACATTATTCCATTTCGGTTAAATTTAATTTTAATTCGTACTTTATTTTATTTTTTTGAAATCCAATTATTAATTAATTTGTACTTTAATTTCAAATCCAACTATGAATTAATGACTTTTGGTGACGTAGAGAGAATTTATTTTTATTTTGTTTGAAGTGTTGAACTGAATACAACCGTTGTTATCTGATGGCACTTAACGTAATTATGTGCGTGTAATAATTTATAAACAGGGATTTATTCAAGATATAAAGTGAAAAAAGGTTGGCGGAGTTAGCTAGATAGTCTTGAAAAGAATTATGGAGAATAAATGCAACACGTTGTAAGTAAAAACTTGGATGCTACTCTATCTCTAAAAAAGAAAGATGAACTGCCTAAAATTAACACGAAAGAATCATGTTCTACGATTTACATAATAACTACAACACACCACCATCACTCATCATTCATTTATTTATTTTCTTTTCTGGGGGGTTTTTGGTTAGATCCACTGATTATTGGGTTTGGTAATCCTTAATTTGGAATAATGCTATGGGGCTGACGATGTGAGAATGATCTGCCACAATTATTCAACATTATAAGTCAAATGCCTGGTAATTCATATTGTTAATTCTCATGATAATTGTCAAGGATGATTGCTTGGTTAATGGTTATAATGCGCTATATATATATATATAGTAGTTTTTTTTTTTTTTTAACACTTAAAAAAATTAAATTATGAATAACAACTAAAACCAAAATTATTTCTTAAAAAACAAAAGAAAAAAAAAAAACTAACTCCAAAATCACAAACGGAGATTTTTTTAATCGTTTAATGGGATTTTCACTTTTATATATATATATATATATAATGATTTTACTAGTAGTATTTAATAACTTTAAAAAGTTAGTACGAATTAATCAAATTCATTCATTATATTTAAATTAAACAGGAGAGAAAATTTATTTTAGGAGAGAGAATTAAAAAGTTTAGACGAATCAATCAAATTAGGAGATATTGATGGTAAAATCACCTTATATATATATATATATGTATTTATAGCAAAAAAAAAAAAATGTTATGGGGAAGGGACAACTCGTTGGTCGAGTGGAACATCAAAAGAAAGAACATGGTGTCCATATTTTGAGGTAAGTTTTAAACATTCTTCAGTATTGATCACCAATTGTTAATATCTCTCTCGTAATTATTATTATTATTATTATTATTTTGAAATATCTTTCGTAATTATTATTATTATTAAACTGTGCAAGGTGGTGGAAAAAAGCGAAGGAGTGCTCTTTTCATCTCCTCTTGAAATTATTAGTGTAGTTGAAATTGTATAATTTAAAATTTTGAATTTAGATCGTTTGCTTATTTCAATACAACAGTATAAGAAAAGTAACTGAAGATTCTTTTAATTAAGATCAATAAATAGTTGGAAGTTTGAATTGTGGTTGTTGGCCTGGAACTCGTATTTGTTACTTTTAATATTCAATTGTGAACGTAGAGTAATATTATTTTATCCAAATGATGTGAGATATTAAAAAATAGAAGTATTAACAAATCAAATTTTAACTCTTCGATTTTAATTAGTTAGTTCTTATTTTTTCATGGATCCTACATAATTTGCACACTAATTTGAATAAAGTAGTATTATTCACAAAAATAACGTACTTAACTTTGTTGTTTGGCATATTGTCATATACATTTAATATTCATTGAAGGATTATGAAGAGTAATGGAGAGCAAATATATCCACGAATCACTAACAAAAAATATAACGAAGTTAAGTTTTAGTGAGGCGTTAGAATTAAAGTTACAAAATTTCGTTTCGGTGTTTTATAAATTTTTGGAATATGTTTGTTATATAGGATTGGATTCAATCCATTCCTAATCCAATTCTAACGGAACAAAGTTATATGAGAATAACTTTTAATTTATTATTATTTTCTTTTCTTTTCATTCTTTCAATCTACCTCTTTTTTTTCATTTTACATTATTTATAGATATTATTGAATTAAATTAATTTTTTAAAATTTAATTTTATATAATTTATTAAAATATTTAAAAAATAACATATTAAAAAATATTTTATTTATTATAAAATAAATTTTATTTAAAAAAATAATTTTAAATAGTTAGATTTATTTTTTGAAAAATAATGTTAATATTTTATTTTATTCAAAAAAATAATTTAAATATTTTGTAACCAATTTCAATATGATTTAAAATACTTTGAATAATTACTTTCTTAGAATGGATTTAAAATAGTTGTATTTTATTAAAAAAATATAACACACAAGTATTGTTTGTTTAATCCCACACTATAACAAGATACAATACTACATTTAAAAAAAAAAAAACAAGAGACAATACTATATTTAATCAATTTTCATACTGCACTAAATACACCACAATATATATATATATTTGAAAAAACAAATTTTATTTCAACAAACAACAATAAAAAAGATACAACATCCAATGATTTCTTACCAGCTATGGACCTCTAAAGAGGACAAGACAAAGGAGACTAGATTGTGTGTCAAAGGATTTGTATTTCTGGGAATGGTTTGACAACTCAATACTCTAATCTCCTTATATAAAGCCTTAATGTCATTTACAATAATACTGTCATCTCCACAATGAGAAAAATCAGAAGAAATCTCCCTAACAATGTTAACAGCATCTACTTATAGATAGTGAACTTGTAAATTCAGCCCCTTGACCAACATCAAACCTTCTCTGAGAGCCACCAATTCACCTAAACGTGGAGTGAGACATCCTTGATAAGGCTTAGATACAGCAACAACAATCAGAAAAGTAAACGATATTGATGTTAATTTATCAAATTCAATGCCATGTAAAAGCGAACCCTTAAGAATTAAAATTGAAAAAAAAAAAAATCCTTTTCTAATTTTATTAAACTAAGAAATAAGAATGAAAAATGAAGTTATATTTCAAAAATATTAATTAAAGTATTTTAGATATTAGTAAATGATTTACGATTTTTATGAGGTGAAAAAAAACTCATTTATGATGTGAGGAAGTGAGAATAAGTTATACCTTTGTGAATTAGAAACCTAAATACCTAATGTCTGTTTTATGTGATGTGATGATGTCCACATAACTTAATGTGATGTGATGATGTCCACAAAACTTAAACTTTTAAAAATTAGGATAAATACTAATATCCATTGAAAGTCAAACAAACATGCATGCTTCAAAAGTAAATAGATGTCAACCTAACAGCCTAACAATTGTCTTAAGTCTCCACCATTAATATAGTTTAAGTCTTTATATATCTTTTTGGTGTACAGTATCACTATAATATTTCATCCAACTAATAATTAAATCTCAATGCTGGATGCATTTTAATTTTCTTCATCTCAACATGTTACACATGTAAGAAGTTGAAACTTGTTATATAGTTTAACCAAAAAAAAAATGCAGAGCCGATCCACACTTAACAAATAATATATAATAATAATGTATTTGGTTTCTAATTCTGGAGATTGAAGATCTAAAAATTGACGTCATGAAAATCTGGATGCGTATTAAAAATACATAATATCATGATTTCTTGTCATCAAAGGAGGAGAGAAATTAATAAAAAGAGGAGAGGGATGGGGTTTGCAGGCCTTCAATGTGAAACTTGACTCTTAGATATTTGTGTTCAAACCAAGTATGATGAGAAATCAAAAGTGGAGTAAAATGAAGATGCCATTTCTCTTCTCATAATGGTCCACATAGCTAACCCTTGAAAAAAAAAAAAAGCAACCCAAATTTGTTCTTAATTATTGTATTGATATACAGGCACAGCTTCCATTGGGAGTCGGGGGACCCCATGTTAAGGTCTTGCGATGAAGCCATCTGTAATTAGCCTAACCATACATTACAAACACTAATTACATTTTTATTATATTGTATACGTTTCTGTTTCAGATTTCAATCTTCTGTTTTAAAATTTTGAAAATAAGCAAAACCTTACAATTTGTTCGATGAATACAAAACTTATTCTTATTGAAAAATTATTGCTAAATTAGAATGTTTTTATGTCTTTTTGTGATTTGAAAGGATGTGATAGTCTTATTTTTTTTTTTCAAAGTTCAGCAAAATATTTGTATTAGACCATTCTCGCTGTTTTTACTAGTTCTTAACAAATTATTTTTAAAATTTGTTATCAAATATATATATATGTTTCTGAATTTCAAAAATACAACACTTAATCAAATGATTTTTCAAAAACATAGTTGCAAAAATGTAAACCAACTAATATATGTATCAAAATCGTAGTTGAACTAGCTGACTATTTATTTTCCATGAGAGAATAGTCTAATTGATTTGAATTCTTTTGATGAAGTAAACGTTTAAGAATTTAATTTTTATAATTGATAAATTAATTTAACTTGTGTTTGTGAAGGATCTTTTTCATGTGTGATATCATGTTCGTCAGACCCAAATTAAAAGACCAAAAGAAAGTTAGAAGTTATAATTGTACTCTAAAGACAACATTTTCACAGCAGTAAATAATAATGAAGATAACTACAAAAAGGGCCCATTAAATCACTTTTTACTGCCAAATTCGAATTATTACAAGGACCATCCTAGAATGTATGAGTTGCATGGGAAACCATGTCATGCATGGACATCTACAGCAAATTAACACACTATGATCTACATGAATCACATGATATGACGCGTAGCATGGCCTTATAAAGGCAAAAATGAATCAACACCACAAACAGACTTTTAATATGAGATTTTGTATCATATTAAACCAATTAACGAAAATGAAAAAAAGAAAAAAAAAAGTTAAAAGAAACAATAAAGAATTAAAAGGATGATTGAGAAGGATGGAATGGAACCTTCCATCTTCTCTCTTTAGGCCTTTTTTTTTTTATTTTCTTGCTTGGCTTTGATCAAAATTGGGTTGCTTCTCTTTGCAATTATGAGTCTATCTGCCATCATTACCATCTCCTTCTCTCTCTCATTCACATGCCCACCAGCCCACCACTCTCGAACCCACCTATATTTATAGCAGTTTAATGTCTTTCTTCTCTCAAATCCTCCTTTTTCATTGATTTCTATCTTCTCTGAACAAATTTATAATTAGGAGAAAATGTGTACACACAACACAGGCAACAACTTGGTGCCACCATTCCGTGCTCTTTGTTCTTCCAAGAGAAAGTGTCGATCAAAACAATCTAAACTTCAAATTTACAGGCTTACCAGCAGGTACATATTTAAATGCCTTTATAGTATCATAATATGTTTCAACACAAACAAATTTAATTAAAACAGTTTTGAAGATTCCAACATATATATAACAGTACTTGTTTTTTGATATAGCAGGAGAAGATACGAGACAAAGGAGGACAAAAGGGACATGGAACTGAAGAACTTGAAGCTCTACTTGGAGAACCAAAGTATTATAGAAGAGAACGAGAAGCTAAGGAAGAAAGCTAGTCTTCTACACCAAGAGAACCTAGCTTTAATGTCTGAATTCCAGAAGAAATTTTCACAATTCGATCGCCACTCTACCACCCTTTTTCTTCTTCTGCATGTATAATTAAACACCATTCAATATCGAATTTTGCATCTAATTAATCTCCCTTTACATATAAGTGTTACTTCTCTCTCTAGCTCTCTTACACTGCCTTAACTTTTTTTTTTTTTTTCCTCCTTTTTGTACTGTTTTATGTTAGTAGAGATCATGTATATGATGAACTATAAGTTTTCACTTGGCGGTCGATGGATCTTGAATTTTGGTCTCTTATCCAACCTTTGATGTTTAAAGTTTATTTTTTCCCTAAAAAGTTCATACCTGAAACTTACAACTGTCAATGAATTAATTTTATATGTGCTATTTTAATTCTTCCTTTAAAAATTATAGAATACACATTTTGTAGATGATCAACTAAGATAAACCTTGTTAAAAAGATGAAGTTTTGAGCGACTATAGTGCTACCAAAATATTCATTCTTTTTTATGGACAACATATGATTTATGATTTAAGAATACTTTTCAGAATTTATAATTATTTATAATGATAATAATATTTTATAATTTCAGAAATGATAATGCAAAAATATATGATTTTTATTTTTAACATGTCTATTATATTGTTAGTTTGTTTTTATTAGTTTTACTATTATGTGTTCAAGAAATGAAAATTTAAGAAATAATTATTTGAATTATTATTTTTAATTATGAGGAATTAGAATCTCTTATATATATATATATTTGAGTTACTCTTATATTTCAACTTTACTGTCATATAAATTTTATATGAACATGTTATATTTTTTACAAGTTTGTGATATATATCACAATCTTGAAAGTTATCATTAACACGTTAATCAACGTAAAACTTTCAACTATAAATATTTATTTATTTATTTTTATTTTTTATTTTTTTTTAGAAACACGTTTTTTTTTGTTTTTATTTTCTATGTATATATTATTAATAGTTCGTTATTCCAATCTATTGAATATAATATTAATGGTACGTTATTTCAAATATATATATATATATATATATATTGATAGTTGGTTAAATATACTTCGGCCCAATTTAATTTCTCTCGTTTCGCCTTGAGCTTCATTCTACACGCCCAACTACTACAGGACAAGTGGCGTAAATGTGGATAAAGTTTTGCCACGGCTCCTGAAATTAAAAGGCTTGATTTTACTTAAAAAAAAAAAAAAGGGAAAAAAGATCCTTATTTATTTTTTATAATTATAATTTTAGAGTAGGATAAAAGACAATCTTCTCAATTCCAATCTGCTTAATTCGTTCGCATACTATCTTCTCAATTCTAATCTGCTTAATTCGTTCGCATACTATTTTCTTAAAGTAGTTAATTACTTAGATATCGATGCTTATGCATGTCCCTTTGAGGACTAATATTGTTGGACTTCTATAGTAATAATTTTATATGAGTGATTCAAATTCATAGTACATCAATTTAATGAAGTAAATAAAATTTTAAGAAAATAAGACAGTTAATCATTTAATTATAACTACAATATATCCTTAAACTTCCTCTAAGCTAATTAATTAATTAAACCCTCAATGAAATGCATCAATATAATTAATTAAGATTTAAGACTGATGAATAGTGATGCTCCTTTACAAGCAAAATATAACAGTATTTTATTATTTTAAAGTTTTACTTCGATTATTACTTTTCTTTTTTTGGTTAAATAAAGGGAAATTATACTCTTTTTCTTCCTCAAAAAACAAACACCAGCACTAAAACCTTGATTATTATTTTGGGTACCAAACACATGGACTTATGCAAAAAATCAATAGTTATTTTAAGTAATTAAAGCATATTTAATCATGTTATAGTTTTTTGAAATAATCATGTTTAGTTAATGATACTATCGAGAACCATTATCATCTCTCTCTCTCTCTCTCTCTCTTTTTTATTCGAAATCATCAAGAACTATTATTAAATAGGGCTTTTTAGCTAGAAACAATTAAATGAAACAGTGAGGGGAATATCAATTATCATGCACCTATCGTACGGCTTTCTAAAAGTTAAGAAGTGAAAGTAAGGTCAACCTTGAAATCGAACGTAGATATCAATATTGCTTTGAAAATTAACCATACTGATTTTTGTACAACATATAGGGTGGACCTGATCGAAGAGGCTACTACTGGAACAAAGGACAATCAAACCTTATCAGGAACCAAAGTCGGCAACCGATTTGGAAACCACCGCCAGTGAAAGTTATACCAATTTATTTTTATTTTCAAACCAATTTATATCTTCTGTTTCCACTCTCAAAACAAAGATGATACGAAGTGGTACTGAACTATGTGTATATAATTATCTGAATATATTTTTTAAAAAATAATGATATGATTGAGATCTTTGTATATAATTTTAAAACAATCTCAGAAAAGAAAAAAAGAAAACAAGAAAAAAGGAAAAACAAATGACTTTTTATTATCCTTAGATATTAATGTATATTTAAAAATTAATTTTTGAAATAATTTAGCAAACTATATGTTCCTTATTGAAATTTTTCTAGCTTCAGACATAAATAAATCAAATTTTTCTTCACTTCAGTTGATGGTACAAATTTAACCATAAAGTTCTTAAATTACAACATGAGATCTTACCAATTAAATTAGTTGAAAGTTGTTACTCACAATAATGACAAACCAAGCTCGCTCAACGAAATTTAGGGTTTAAAGCTAAAATTTTAAAGTAACCCTTAAAATACTCTATTACAAAATATAGTGTTAAGTTATATTACTTCTTAGCACATACGATTGTACACCTCTCTATTAATTAAGATAATAGGAGTTCAATTGTTATCAAATATATTTTATAAGCTTGTGTGGGTGGTTTTTCTTTCCATATTACGGGAGTAGTTGTCCTATGATTATTAGAGTAGATATCTATATCATTGATTTAGACAAATTCGAATAGATTTATGATTCATTTGATGTTAACTTTCAAAATATAGTCATAAGAGAAAAAAAAAAGGGGGTGGGGAGGGTTATTAGCACTAGCGAGGTCACTTTTTCTACTCCTGGCACTAAATTAATATTTTGAGTTATAAAATCATCTAAAATTAAAACTAGTGTTTTTTCCTTAGTGAAAGCTGACACTGTATGTCTCTTTCTTTTTTGTTTCTCTTTCTTGTCCTTCACTCTCTATAAACATGAATCTAACTCTTGTATTCTCTCTAAGAATCACAAAAACAAATCAAAGCTATGATCTTGATCGTAAACCTCTCTTTGTTCAAGACTTTAATAGCCTATAAGAATTTCCTTCATTGTGCAATGATTTGGGAAAATGTTTTGAAGTTTTTGAAATTTTTGCTTGTTTTAAAACTTTAAAATGACATGGATTTATTTTAGGGAAGTTTGGTTGTTGAAATTGAATTAAAATGGAGAGTGAGAAGCCATTGAAGATTGCGTTTGAAATTGTTATCTCTTTGTAGTTGTTGAGAACTTCTTTTTTTGAGATTTTTTTTTATTTGATATCTATTTTCTTTGTTCGAGATATGTAGTTAGGCATCTATTTCCATGTTTGGATTTTTTTTGTCCCTGAACCTATTTTCAAGGCTGATATTGGATACTTTGATGCCTTTAAGAGGGCAAACGATGTCAATTTTAGACCTATAATATATAATATATTGTTGGAATCATCTCAATGAGGAGAATAAAGTTCTTATTATATTTCTAGAATTTTCAGCCTCCATTTTTGCATTATTTTGCGTTTTCATGCTCTTATGATTTTTTTTTCTTCTACCAAAGTTGCTTGAATATGAATTATCATCACAATTGCCATCAAAGTCATTTTTCTCTCTCATCAATCTTCTTGTTGATTGTGTTGTTTTTTTCTCTTAAAATTTTGATTTTAAAAAGTGATTTTAACATTCATTCTTTCATTTTCACTTAATTCAAAGATAAAAATGGTAAATGAATTCAAAATTGACAATAACCTTTGGATTGATTAAAAATAGATGGATGAATATTGAAGTAACTTTTTAAAATTAAAATTTTAAGTTAATACAACCTAACTCATTTCTAAAATAAGATAAATCTACAATCATTTATATAATTGTGTCTTCTTCAACTCCTAAAAATTGAAAATGATAAATGAAGTAGAAAAGAAAAGACCATGTTATTGAAGAAGAACTATATAAATGAACAAAAGCTAAATAGATTTTACAACTTTTATGGTTAAAGATTGTAAACACCAATATCTATCTCTTCATTTAGAAAGTCACATTTACTTGACAATATTTTTGGGGCCATTGTAATTAGGCAAAAGCTTGAGCCAGTCCTGCCGACAAATAAACTTGTAAGTTGTAACATGCTACCATTTTCTGGTAGAGAAAGGGCCATACACACAAACAAGACTAGATAAATAGACAAATATTTTTTTCTCCTTGTTGTCTTTTGATTTTTGCATCTTTTTTCAAATCCCATGATTGCAATCTACAGAATTGAACTATTTATAGATTACTTCATGGAACTAATTTTCAAACAAATATAACACAATAAGTGGGGCAGAAGAAGCAATACAGTCAAAACAGAAATGATAGTAAAAAGTGGTAATAATTAAATACAACAAATAACTTCAAGAGGAAGACCGCAAATGTGGCAATACTGTGTTAAGAATTTAAATATTTGAGGATCATAAAATAAAATTGTATGTGTTAATCCAGCTCGAATAACAGTTTTCTATTAAACATAATTAAAGATGCTTGAAACATTATGGCATCTGACTGACAGCCCTTCCAGCCACTCATCAAGCATACTGGAAAAATACGGATTTTCAAAATGGGTACACTTCCAACATTACCATGTCTTGCTTCCTACACAAGGTTAAAAGCAAGAACACTGGTTTTCTTCCCCAGCATTTCAGTGCTAGCAAATGTTAATGCTATTCAAGGAGAGTAACTTTACCCATGCCATAGAAATGTCAAATAAGCGGGGAGGATATGCATTTCTGCACGCAATACTTTGCTGATACAGACACTATTAGAGATTCTGGGAGCTTTCCTGTGATGATTTGTATATGCGGAATGCAGCATAACACATTGTAGCATTACCGATCATTGTCAAGGCTGCTTGAAGGGCCACCAACACCTATAGTCATAGAGGAACACCAGAGTCATTTGAGATATGATATCTCAACAACACCTATCTTAATCAAGCACAGGATAATAGGATAACTATGTAATGTTTGTCATGGTCTGCCAATATAACTTAGAATCGTGCACGGTATCAAAAGAATGCATTATAAAAGTTAGAAAAAACTGTCATTGTTATATGAACTCAACATGTTAAGGAACTGCTCTAGGCCAAAAGCACTATAGTGCTTTATGTTCCTATATTGTAGCATTATGTTGACATGCTGTGTATAAAAGGGTCAATGGGTCGCAATTTCCAATCCAGCCAGCAGAGACACAGAACTGCATGTTTGTACATACGGTTGGTTATTATAACTCGGTAGTTTTTGAGATTAACTGACCAATCCTGCCTAGGCAAGGTATCAAGTAAATTTCTGAATTTAGAACTTACCCAAGCTGGAACTAACTTTACTGGTCCAAATCACATGAATCCATACAAAACTATAATTTAAATTCATACACAGATTTTATTTATCAAGAAAGACTGGTATTTATCATGACCATTATAAATTTTTTATCAAATATTTAGACTATCCAGTTGGATTTGCCCTAGTAAACCCGTAATAGGAACCATTTCTGCCCAATAAACACATCAGACAAATATCAGGTTTCAGAACCCAAATATATATCTAACCCAGTTTCAGAGGAAGGATATATTGTTAGTCTATGAGCCAGACAGACCCAACACATATCTAATCCAATCTTATAAGTACATTAACAAAATCTTGATAATTAAGGGTAACAAAAGCAAAATAAATATAAAACATGCTCATTAACATGTTTACATTTGTGTTAGCACAAAGTACAATAAAACAAAACATCCTAGTAATATCATAAATGGTTTCAGGCTTTGCCTACCAATTCCTAAGCACAAACATCTGCACTGTCGTAAAGACCTACATGCCACCAATGAAGTGTACCAAACTGAGGACAAAACCATTACCAGCCATTTAATATGTGAAATTAGAGATCTCCTGTCTTTCTTCACTTTGTATTCATAATTTTGTTTTTCATTCTCAGTTTGATTTGAATCTCTCACATATTGTAATCTACTAAGTTCATGACAAAGTGAATTTGTTAGAATTTCCAAATTCCATTTACAAATTCTTTTAGCAGAAATTTCATTTGTTTTTTACTAAATCTTGCTGCTTCCTCCAGGTTCTTTCTTAATTCTTAAATGTTCTTCGACAATTGTGCATGTAGTTCTCGCTTGATTAGCTTCAAAGCAATCAAAAGCACGCATCTGATTATTAGTCTGTTGAAATAATATTGATGGTGAGTGGTGAAAGCGATCCCATATCTGACTTCTGAAACTTAAAAGTAGTCATCTGACGAACTAGTGACGTATGAAAAATCACAGCAATGTTAAGCACTGTGCAGCCTATACGATATAAAATCACAAGGCACAACACACAAGCATCATTAAAAAATGTCTAATTTATCCATGTATGATATTTTCATAGTTAGACTACTGTTTACTAAGCAATAAACTAAATGGCCAATTTAATTTGAATCAGTTAAGAATGTTTCTTTCCAACTAAAGTAATTCATTATAAATATATCAGTGAATAAATGACTTTATATCAAAAGAGAAACAAGAAGGCTTTACCTCGAGTGATTCAGAATTATAAAAGAAATGCCATGTGCATGCACAAAATGCTCCGCCAAGAAGAGGTACCTAGACAAAGGATTAAATTAGAGAGAAAGTGTAGTTTGATGAAGAAACAACTGAAGAATTTAAACTATAAATAGCTAATAATGTAAGCTTTACAAGAGAACATGTAAACACCTATCAGCCCTGATCACGGAGGTTAGTTTCCTACTAGACATGACCCAGCCTCCTTTAAGATAAAGCCAATTAAAAAAAAAAAAAAGAGTTATCTAGACCAAAGTAAGAATCAAACTGAAGTCATCATCATTCCAACTATTCACAAGAAGTCAACCAAGAATTACAGCACACACTAGATTAAAATTGAATGAGAGATCCTTTTTACAAGCATAAAATTGCCAAAGCAACAAAGTGTACTTAGAAAGTAGTAGACAACTTGCCTTGTAAACTAGGAGGCAGTTTAAACCAAACAATGCTAGAAGATAAAAGGGTTAAAAAATTAAAAGCCTTACATTTGACAAATCTTCAACAAAACAACTTACAAGGCTTCTAGATTTCCCAAGAAGTTGCAATTTTATCCTGTCTTTTTGGCATATCATTTGCCTTAAGTCCATTTATTTTCTCATAAAAGTTGGAAGGAGCCCCAACTCATTCTGTGAGATTAATAACAAAATTGTCAAAGTCGAGTTAACCAGAGTTGAGCAGTTTGAATTTTATGAGATTAGGCTACGAATCTAATCAATGGCAGTGACTACATTTCAAAGTGTGTTGACTTAATTATAAATAGTAAACCTCTCCGCTCCCTCAATATAATACTGAAATCAATCGGTAATACTAATTGTTCAGCGAAGTAATTCAACAAAATCATTAATATTGTGATTTTGAAGGATGGTGCTTAAACAGAAAATCATCTGTACGTGATATTTGTCAACAAAACATTGTCCATAAAGAAATTATATAAGTTGCATGGATTGAATAGAACTCACCATACCCCAAGAGAGACCCTTCCAAGATTCAAAACCAGATTTCTCTCCATATTGCCACACCAAAGCCATAGCCGTGATCCTGTTGAACATGGATACCTATTTTAGCTCCATGGAAATGACAAAAGAGCAATGTCACTTGTTCATTAACATGTTAACATTGTAATAATCACACTACATTACAACATAACACAGATATTAAATCTCAAAAACCCCATATTAACAACAGAGCATATCACCATTCAATAACACTGGAGACATGCACAACCCAAGTGGGCAAGGACAAGGCATTGGAGGGTTCAGTGAGTTGGAGAGAAGAAGCGAGCACCGGCAACTCTGGTGGGACCACCAAACCAGCTCCAAGGAGACAACCAACAGCAACAGCCTTGCCCTTCTTTATGGTTTTTAGTTTTTGAGCAGAGAGAGAGCGTGTATTCGTATCACCACAGATGGGTTTTGGACAAAACAACAATGAAGTAGTCAAGGATGCCATTTCTGGGGCTCTCTTTGAGATGAGGATCTAGCAACCACCTAAATTCATAAATCGGTTCAATTTGATAAATCACACCACATAATTTTATTATTATTATTTTTGTTTTAATATTGGAGATAACTTCGCTGTCCGAATTAAGCACCATATTATTGATAAACCCACAACATTTTGAAGCAACAAGTGCCCTTCTTCACTTGTTATAGTTCTTCGGCAGTTTGTAGGGTTAACCCGTAGAAAGCCCATTGCTTTCGGTGGGTCTTGCGTTTTGAACCTGAACCTGTGTTAGCACTTGCAATAACAAGGGGTCCTAATCGATGGCCCGTCGGATAACGGTAAAGCCTATGGCCCAATTCTAATTAGGAGATTATCATGAAAATTGTTGATCTATTTAAATTAATACTTTGTTGGTTGGAAAGAAACATACGTTAAAATAAATATTTTTAATATCCAAAACTATCTACACTGGTTGACATATTTTCGTGGTAGAGAACATCTCATTGAACCTCCACATGATATTTAAAAAAATAAATATATATGAATATCTATATAAATTTTGTTGAAAACAAAAGTTCATTATATCTAATTTGTCTTTTTTTTTATTATTACATAAGTATTATATATGTTGTATAATTTACTGGATACTTTTGACCACAGTATCTGAGATATAGTCTAGAACTGAGCTCCCAAAATCGGGGGAAAAAGCTCACATTGCGTGGGAAATTGCTCTCTCCTTCAGGATTCCAAGTGCAAATCAAACTATGGACGGCCGGTTGATGGGCTAAACTCTTGCGGCTAGGGTGCCATTGCAACCACCAGCCATTTGCCTTTACGTATAATTTTCAATAAAATTTTTGTAATTATTCTTGCATTTTGATGCCTGACTATCTAGATAAACCATATCTCTGGTATTTAGCTAATTGTACGTGGCATGACAATTATTTTAACATGAGTTGCTAATCATTCATTTCATTTCTTTGTTGGTTGCTCTTTAAATTATCCTATATACGTTATTCCTAAATGGTTGCATAATGAAAAAGTTTATTCAAATTGATGGCAACTCAAAATGAACAAAAAGATACTATCATGCAGCCAAGGAATCTATTAAGTAATAATTGATTTACATAATAGTTAGATCAATTGATCAAACTAGTGAAAATGTTTGTGTTAATGTTAACAAATTACTGGCATCCCAATGAATTATTGACCGTTAATGACAAATGGAAGCTATCATGTTCATTGCAATTTGCAAACATACAATCAACCATTATTGAAGCACAAAAGCTAGTTTTGCCAGTGCCTACAGTCTTTTACTGGGAAGTTGATTGGCCTATACTAATAAGAAGAACCGGATCATTGGTAACCAACAATAAAACACTAATTCAAATTATTTGTTTCAAGTTCCTCTTCCAATTCTTGCAAAGCAAACAGGGAGATTGGCCGTGGAAGCATCTGCCTTCCTTGCTGTTCTTAAAACTAAGATAAGAAACTAACTCAATATCAAGGTCGTCGAGGAAATTTGGAGAAGTCAGGGCGTCTACGTTCCACATATGCTGTCTTCCCCTCATTACCTTCCTCAGTGCCATAAAATATGAGTGTGGCATTTCCACCAAGTTCCTGTATGCAAAATAAAGCAACATAGTTTGTTCAGAGTAAATTACATGATTTGGGATTTAAAGACTCTGTGTTACTCATGACTTCTAAAATAGTATAGCTATTTGGTTATGATGGGCTCCAACCATGTAGCTAGGCATATATGAATTAGAGATACCTGGAGTCCAGCATGGCCATCATCAACTGCATTTAGAGCTGATTTCAGCACTCTAATCGCAGTTGGGCTGTTTCTTAGGATCTCTCGACACCATCTAATTGTTTCTCCCTCTAAATTCGCTAGCTGGATATCAAAGAAAAAACAAAACATGTATCATGTTTAACAACAAAATGGATAAACCACCAGTTAGGAAAAAGAGAGTCTGCACCACAGATGAACTCACAGGTACAACAGTGTTGACGAGTCCCATTTTTTCTGCTTCAGAACCTGTGTAAAACCTTGTTAAAAACCACATTTCACGTGCCTTTTTAGGCCCAACCTGTGTAACCAAAATCATATCCAAAATTACCTAGAGCTAACAATATCAGAAAGAATTTTGCACAACAAGGCCTCCACATGTCCGATAATATTTTTTATCAAACAAGCTCTGACAGTACAGAGAGTGCTTAACTCATAGAAATCTTTTGATTGGTTTTCCAGCTTCAACGAAAATAATGTGATACACATACAATCATCAATGTATCAAAAACAATTCGCCTTAGTGCTTACCAAGCGGGACATGATTGAGCTTCCATAACCAGCATCAAAACTTCCAACCTTCACAGAAACAAACGTGACAATATCAGCAATATTATCAACAGAAGTTAGCCAGAAAATAAAAAATTAAAAACTAATGGATTAATGTATAAAAGAAAGGAAGACGTGAGTGCAGCTAACAGAAAATTAACCAGATAGAGAGACTATAGTTTAAAGAACTGATAAAAATTAACCAGGTTGGTGTAAAAGCATTTCCTTTGAACCATGGAATTCTTGATTAATTCTGGTTCGGCATTAGTAATTTAACTAATAGAAAGACAATATGGGGTAAGGTTTAAGTACCTTGGGACCAGTTTGACCGAAAATGGCATTATCTGCTGCAATGGTAAGATCGCAAACCATGTGCAATATATGTCCTCCTCCAACAGCATAACCTGCAACCTGATCATTGATACACCAAACAAGATGATCGCAAGCCATGTAACAGTATTATTCATAGATCATAATTTCCAAGAAAACATATACATGCAGTTCCTTAAAACACTGAGTCCATGGCTTCATCTGAACTTGGAAGTAAAAAGGCTATACTATAGCTATTACTGGTTTTGGAAGACGCCTAATCTGAACCTGCATCATGATTAAAGTTGGGTTCATATATATTTACACTTAAGAAGAAAAAAGAGAGGATGAAACACATGTTGTTAACAATGCATTCAAAATTTCAAATTACAAAAACGAAACAAAATGTTGGTGGGAAGGGTAGAAATTGCTAATAAGCAATTATTCTAATTACATTGAACACACTATTTATAATGTGGCCACTGAAGGAGTCTGAGAAAGCTTAAAGATCTGTAAGCACACATGGAATGTTCTAAAGCATAAATGTAATACCTGCAAATCCAAGACATTAAGACGATCAAAACCTTCATAATCAGCATAACCATCTTCAGCTCTCAATGCTTGGTCGCTACCGCTACAGAAAGCCTCGGTTCCCTAGACCAGTATTTTGTCAACAATAACACATTAGTACAAGTCTCTATAATAACAGGGGACATCAACATAATACCCAGATGCACATTGTTGTAGACTTGTAGTTTCATTGCTAATTACAAGCCATATCAAGAACTGCAAAAATTTATAAAAAGCATGCGACCGATTCCTCAACAGACTTTCTTATTGATAATACAATAAAACACAAATTGCAAGACCAAAGCAATGAGACCATTGAGCGTTTACTCTAGACCACAGACAATAATATGTTATCGTTTTTCAATACCTTGCCAGTAAAAATAATGACTCCCACCGAACTATCATCTCTTGCATCATTAAAAGCGCGAATCAGCTCTTTAATTGTCTGTGGCCGAAACGCGTTTCTTCTCTCCGGCCTATTTATAGTAACTTTCAAAAACCAGAAAAGAAAAACACACACACACCCACTAAGTCAATCTATTAACCGTAATCTTCAACAAAGAGAGAGAGAGAGAGAGAGGCTTCAAAGTAACTTGCAACTACCTTGGCAATCCCTTCAACGTCAGCTTTCTCCTAAATAATGTCGGTGAATTCCTTGCCAGACTCATCACGTGCGATCCTCCAAACGACGTCGTGGCTCGGCACCTCCCCATGTATCCGGTGATAACTATCGCTCATGGAGGCATTGTTTAAACCGATGGACTCGGAATTCGAGCCCGAAGCAGCCGGAACAACATGGCTGGCAACAGCGGCAATTCTTCTCTTGGCTGAACTCCGTTCCTTCTCTGAAACTTGCGCCATTCTAAGTTCCGCGGTAGCTCTCGATGTACATACAAAGATACATAAACATTTGTTGTATTGTTGGAGTGAATTTTCGGTTTTGTTTTGACTAGTAAACATTGGATAAGATAAGATAGTTCAGACTCAAGAGAAGAGACAGTGGGTGTCTGAAACTAGTGAACGCACACGTCATCAAGGGGCTAACGGTTTTATCGTCAAGTTATACATTAAACGCTGCGTACGGCGCACTTTTGAAGTGATTTTACCACCTCAAATTAAAATGCTTTAAAATGTTTTGTAAACCAATGGTTTGTGATTTATAAATTATAATATTTGAAGGGCTTTATAGTTAACGATGTATTAGTGAAGTTTTTTAAGTTAATGTGGTTTTAATATCAGAATGGCTAATGTAGTCTTCTTTTATTTGTATATTTTGGGTTATTTTTAAAGATTATGTTTGAAAATCATTATTAAAACACATCTTAATTATATACAGACTTTTTCTTTATTTTCATAACAATATTATATTTTTCAAAAATTTTGTTCAGATAATATAACAAACTGATTTGTAGTTATCACATTAATATTGATATAATATATTTATGATATGATAATCACACATAAATTTGTTTTAATTCGATTTAAATATGATTTATGTCTATTCAATTTATGGAAGGAATCCCTCTGAAATTGCTTCTTGGACTGCATGCTATTTCATTGAATGATATTATATAAATGCAATTTTTTTTTTTTTTTGAAAACTTATATAATTGTGAATATCACTGCCAATTCACTAAGCCAAGTCAAAATATTTGATTACTCCACTCAATTGCTGTGTAATTCCACTAACATGACTTTTTAGCACCAAGTCTTTGTTCTGCACATGAATATGGAGGGTAGGAGTGCAGTAAAGACGGTGCTTTCATTGTTTGGTTGCCAAGAAATTAAAGAAAAGTCAAAGCCTAAGCCTCGGAATTCAAGTACTTTTATAATTTTCATTTTTTTTTAAAGAGAATCAAGTACTTTTATAATTGGTTCTAGTGCATTTTCACTAACAGATTCTAACGTCTCACTAATAGAGGTAAACATTATTGCTCATAAAAATTCATTACGGATTTTGTGATTAATTATTATGTTATAAACTTAAAAAAAAAAAAATAAGTTAGTATAAATGACTTTATTATTTTCAAAACTAAATGTAGAAACCAGTAATATTGAAATTCTACCGACTGACGAATTTCTATATGTATAAAAATACAAGTGATATCGGATTTATAAATTGTTGCACTTCAAGAGAGTTGATGATAGGGCATACAAGAGGATTCCATAAACACCACCATTAGATATCGTGAATTTTCTGCTTAATCAGGATGTTGAGCTTTTCTCTATTAAAATAAATTATCTTATCAGTATTATAGATTGAGTAATGCTAGGTTTTCTAAATTTTTTTTTATCTAAATTCATATTCAAATGACATATCAAGTGAATTATCAATATCATATTAATTATCATATCATCTTATCATTTATAAAATGTTAAGAACTCATTTTTCATATCATTTGATCATGTATTTAGACAATAAATTTGAAAAACCTAATATTATTCTTATAGATCATAAGAACAAGAACCTCGAAAACAGCATGATGTTGAACAAATTTAGATATAAATACAACTATAGTAACATAATCAGAAATAATGAATTAACAAGCTTAAGTTAATCACAATCAAAGTGAATTTTAGGATAGAATACAAGGAAGTGATCTTCTAGCCACGTAAAAGAGAATTATTATGGGGTGACGAATGAATTACTTTACGTTAATTTGGTTAGGGTCGATTGTTTATTCTATTGGGTTAGGTCAGTTTATGGGTTGCTTTCGTTTGTGTTTGGGTTGAGCCCTTAACAGATGGTTTTCATCAAAATTAGACTTTCTTTTGCTATTCGTACCATCCAATATACTTAAAAAACCTAATTTTTTTTTTTAGACTCAAGCTCATAACCTATAAAATGTAATAATGAAGGAGCTTGGTGTCTTTTAATCAAGCTCTCCTTGCGAAACAGGCGTGGAGGATTATGAAGGAGCCGGTCTCCCTGGTGGAGCGCCTCCTGAAAGCCAAATATTTGCCTAAAACAGACTTCTTGCGTGGGAGGCAGAAGTGGGGGGCGTCCCATGTCTGGAATAGTATCTTGTGGGGGAAGGAACTGTTATGTAGTGGGCTGAGGTGGCAGGTGGGGGACGGGTGCTCAATTCGGGCCTTCAAGGACCCTTGGCTGCCAAGGCCATCATCCTTCCTGCCGGTGACCAAGGGTGCTGCACCTGACCTTAAGGTTTCTGATTTGATTGATTCTTCGAGCCATCGCTGGAATTTGCCGCTGTTGAACCTTTGTTTTCTTCCTGTGGACGTGGAGGTTATCCTATCAATCCCTCTCAGTGTCAGATCGGTTGCAGATAGGGTTAAGTGGCACTATGACAAGACCGGCTTTTATTTAGTCAAGAGTGGGTACCAGCTCGCCCGTAGCGCTTCAGAAGTGTGTCTGTCTTCTTCTAGTTCCGGTGGTGGGGCTTGGTGGAAGCTGTTATGGAGCCTGAACATCCCCCTTAAGGTAAAGATCTTCGTCTGGCGTGCGTGCAACAATGTGTTACCTGTTTTAGTGAATCTCTTGAAGCGGGGGGTCTCCTTAGATCCTGTTTGTAAGATGTGTGGGGAGGAGGTTGAGACTGTCGAGCATGCCCTTCGTTTTTGTAGCTCCATCCAGCCTGCCTGGGATGCTCTCAAGCTGTTTCTGGGTGCCAATGTTGTGCAGCGTGGCTCTTTGGTGGATTTTTTGGTTGCTGCCAGGTCCGCTGGTGGTAGAGAGGGGGTGGAGCTGGTGTGTATGATTTCCTGGTGCTTGTGGAATAACCGAAATGCAGCATTTCAGGGGCTCAGAGTCCGGCATGCTTCTGATATTTCGGCGCGGGCGGCTGATGCTCTCAGGGAGTTCCAGTCTTCTGTGGCGGCCCTCTCCCCTCCCCCTCCTGGCTTGCCAGGGCGTGACTCTCGACCTGTGTGGTGCCCTCCCCCCCTAGGGTGCCTGAAGTTGAATTCAGATGTGGCAGTGCGCCCTGGGGAGTCTTCGTTGGGTGTGGGGGTGGCTATTCATGACCACGAGGGGCTGGTGGTATTTGCTGTCTCCTGTACGCTGCTTGGTCGGGTCTCCCCTGAGGTAGGTGAGTTTCTTGCCTTACGCGTTGGGCTGGAGGTAGCCTTGTCTTTGGGGTTGCATATTCATACTGTGGAGGTGGACGCCACTCGGGTTGTTGCGGAGCTGAAGGCTCCCATTGAGCATTGGGGTGACTGTGGCTTTATTATTGGTGATGTTAAGGCCTTGTGTGATGTGGTAGGTGTTGAGTTGTGCCTTGCCGTTCCTAGATTAGGAAACTGCTTAGCGCATAAGCTTGCCTCATTGGCCTTGTCCTCGAATGAGGTCCGTAGGTGGCATGGGGTCACCGAAGGAGTGTATTTTGCTCTCTTGTTGATTAATATACTTTCTTTTCAAAAAAAAAAAAATGTAATAATGAGAAGATATCTTTTCGCAAAGGCTCTCTCCCTCTTTAGGTAGAGAAGGTCTTGTAGAAGGTCTTTCCCGGTAGATCCGAGCCAATTTTCGCGTTCTTTTGCTTATCTCCTTTCTCAATCCTCGTTTCTCTTATTTTTTAAGTTTCTCTTCAAAGTTCTCTCTAATTTTAGAGTTTTTAGGGTTGGATCTAATTGTTAACTAGATCTAGCTCTAAAAACTCGTTGTGTTTTGATGTTTTTTGTTCTCTTCCAGGTGTTTGGTGAAAATCAATAAATACATGCCTCCATGGTGGTCAAAAGCAGGGATGGGCCTGAAGTGTTTTAGTTGGATTTTGGCGCAGTAATCAAGGATCTCATGGTGCTTTATAGATGGTTTATTCAAGCTCAGAAAGAAGATCCGATTGTCGTAAGGGTGTTCCCATCTAATGTGTCATGCCCTTTCTCCAAATGGTGGTCTTTGTTGCTACCTTTTGGTTTTTAGAGGAAATACCGTATAGGTTTCTTTGGGTGCTACTGATTTTCAGTTGTTACTGGTCTTTGTTTAATCTGTGTTTTGTGTATGTGATTGACCGGATATAGTGTTATCTTGTCATTCTTATGTTTGGGAACCGCTTGGTATTTCATCTGGCCTTATTTGCTGGTTCCTTTTATGAGGACCAGTTCTGGTGTAATTGTACATATTTGGTAGCCCAAATTTGACTGGTTTTAAGGTTGTATTTTTATGATTCCCAAATTTGAAATAGATGCAATAAAATTGCTAGTACTTAAAAAATATATATATAATAATGAGAAACGTACCATTAGGCCATCCTCATATTATCAACTCAACTTATTAAACGTAGAATTTTATATTAGAAGAATCATACTTAGATTAGCTCTTATAGTTCATATTTGAAAATTATTGTAACGAGTCTATTTGGGATCCAAATTCTTTCATGATATAATATAAGCTTTTTCTAACATTTTTTAAGCATGTAATTAAATGTTGAAAAAATAAATATAAAAATTGAAAAAATAAATATAAAAAACAATCACACCTCAACCTGTCATTGATTATAATGCTTATGATTATAAGAGGATCCAAATTCTTCTATTTGATGTAAAACTCTGGATTCAAATTAAAATGGAATTTAACTTTTATCAACATCAGGTTCCAATGAAAACAAGAAGCAAAATAAGAGAGAGGGAATGCAAAGAGATGCACAATGTACACTGTTTTCATGATTGCTTAAAGTTATTAGCAGATATATAACCTCTTTTCTCAAACCTTAGAAGATATGGAAGTTATAAGCAACATTACATGTATAATTTTATTTACTCATTCAATAACTTTTAATTCAAATTTTATGCTGACTATTCCTTCAAACATTTTCAAGAAGATAATTAATCCTCTGAATGTATGAGAGGATCAAATCACCATCTCTTCAAGTGACTTGCAGATATGACTAGTTAATGTAGTCTTGTCCTCCTAAAGTATCTTGATAAATGTACTTGTAAAAAATAAATACGCGATTACTTGTCAAGACCTAAATTGATACAAGATAAACCTTACCATGCTTCAGATATATGATCTAAGAGTGTCTTGCATCCAAATGGTTTCATCTCTCGGAGCTCTTTGACAGCTTCAGCAACACACCGTAAAAATTTGCAATCGTGCAGATTTGTAGGAGTACTGTTATTACTTGTTATTCTTTTTTCTTAGCCCAAAGCATGACAAGGGAGAAGCCCATCAATGACATTATTACAGTCTGTAGATCACAGAAAAATTTAGTATTCTCATATATTTGATCTAATGCCAATTAATTTGCAACCAATAGGAGAAAAATCAGTCAAATATTAACATCTTATAGCTCCTCGTTATATTATTTAGCAGTCCTTTCGTGTAAAAGTAAAGAAAACTCTTACAGTTGTCAACTTTTATAATCAATAAACTGTAAACCTATCAAATGAAGTGTTGAAAAACGCAAGCTCCAACTAAATTAACATACTGCTAATTTCTAAATCCAAGCTGCCTGGCAACGGACAAAAAGAATTATAGTTGGCATACTCTGGGCTAAGAAAAAAGAATAACCATAAGGTTTTGAATACAGATATTGAATACAAGTGAAAATATTTGGCATTTGGTATTCATCAACATACACATATTATATCACTCATGACATCAAGAGGAGTACAAAGCAATTGGGAGCTAGTTCCTAAAATACTGCCAGATGATTTCAAAATTTAAACAGCCATAGCCTATAGCAACACATGCGATATCCAACAGTCAATGCAGGATCTTAAAAAGCATGTGAAACAAGATTCACTAAAGGGAACCATGTGACTTCAACACATAAGGAATCTCATATAGTAAGTAATATGTCCCTGTAGGCAATGCAAATTCTGCTTAAGCCACGAATTAATTTACATGTGGTGTTCACTGTTCAGTCATGAAGGTAACCAGGACAATATACCTTTACTAGAACAAGATCCAGAATGAACTTATCTCTAAAATACTATGGAAAGATAAACTTGTGGAATCGTTGGGAGTTCTTGACTCTACTTAAATCAAGGATAATTATTTTACCACATTACATTGAATTTAAAAAATGTCTCTTTTCAGAGGCCAATAAAATATAACCTGTTCAAAATGAAAGTCATTTACTTACAGAGATTGCCGGAGGCACACTCACGAGCGGATCTTGGAAAAATTTATTGGCAAGTGCAAGTGCCAAGAGACTGCTCTGCATTCCTGCGAACAGAAAAATATGAGGTAGAGCAATATAAACTGTTGTAACATAAAAATATCGCACCTGTCTCGTAGGAGAGTGTTCTTTGCAGTGCTTTCACATCATGTGCCTTGGGGAAGAAAATGCCAGTAAGGACATAACCAGCAACAAATGCTGACAAGTGGAATGCAATAATCAGCGACAGAATTGCTACTCCAAAAGGGGACATAACAGACTCAATGTTAATGGCAAGTGGTGCTCCAACACAACAAGCTGTTACAAGGACTGAAAGTGGGGGCAAGAATGGCCGAATAACATTGCAAATTCGGGGAAAGAACCTGTACAGTCACATATATAAGAGCTAAAACATCTCCAAGATATTCTCAATTTCAAATGTTTTAAACTTGGATTTGTGTCTCACCGGTTCAACAGCAAGCCTGCAGCAATGGGTGCAACTACAATCTGCAAAATACTGGATACCATTCCTTTTACATCAACAGGCAATCTCTTACCAATAAGCAATAATGATAACATCGGTGTAATAATTACTGCAGTAGCGGTAGACAATGATGTCATAACAATGCTTAAGGGGGCCAGCGGAGGGTCTGTCAGAAAAGTAGCATAATTTGAGAGCTGGGCGCCACTAACGCAAGAAACCAACATAATCCCCGCACCTGAATCATGGATTTGCACCATCTTAGTACACTCTCACCTCTTTTTGAGGGTAATACAAGCAGAACCTCACCTATAGGTGTAGGGAGACCAAAAACTGTGACTGAAATTATGCCAAAAATATATCCAAGAATTGGCTTCACCAAAAATTGACCAACATAACCAGCAAAAATAGCTGCTGGTCTCTTAAAGGCTTCAAGAAAATCCTTTTCGCTGGAATTAACTCCAACTGCAAACATCAAAAACCCTAATGCAGGAGCATAGTACCTAAACATAGATTAAAAAGTTAAATCCATAAGCATATGAAAGTTTACTTTATACCACTGAACACTAGAATTTAATTTCATATCATCATTTATTTCTTGGCACTTCAATCAACACAATTAGCCCTCTATAAAAGTCAAATTTCGTGTTGCATATGAAAGCAAATAAAAACATCACTATAGAGTTGTTGAACATGTAATTTCTTATTTGGCATAGTAAGGCTGCAGATGTTTGGTTGAACACTACGTTTTGCGAGTTAATTTCTAATAGTAAAAATATTTCATGTTATGATCTTATCAGGTTGCTTTTCTCTAAGGTGAAGGGAGATGACTTTGCTTTCATTTGTGTGTAACTGTGGAGTCTGTGGACAAAGCGGAATGCCTTTAACCATAATAACATGTCTCAGTCTGCAGAAGAAATTATATAGTGGCAATCAGACTTTTTACTTGAACATCAGAACACTCAAAAAGCATTGAGACCTAAGAATTTGGTGAAGGGTTGCAGTTCAAGTATGAGGTGGGTTCCCCATCCTATTGGTAACTCGAAACTGAATACAGATGCAGCAGTTTGTAAGGACTCTAATTCCATTGATGTTGGGGCTGCAAATCAATTCATGGTTTGGCAGTGGCAGCCCTATCTCTGGCAAAGAAATTGATGATCTCGATTCATTGGGTGGAAATTGACGCAGCCAATGTTATTGCAGGGATTTCTACTAAGTTTTCTTAATTGGAAGTTGCTGGTTGCATTAATGATGATATTAAATCCCTATATACTAGGAAGTTGAGGTTCTTAATTGCCGCCCCATTTCAAGGGACAGAAATAAGGCGGTCCATATCTTCACTTGTAAGGCTTTCTGCTTTATTGAGGATGAATTATGGCTTGAAGAAAAGCCTTCTTGCATTGTTTCTCTTCTTCAATCGAAGTTTTCTTAGATTTCTTAAAAGAAACGTTCACTAACCTGCTAGTAAACCATGTGAAGGATGGCGGATAAAAGAGAGCCAACAGTGTGCTAGCAAGGACTACATGAGGGAGAAGCGAATTTGATTGCTTCAAGATATTCACAATTGACCCATCTTGCTTAAGCACCAAAAACCATAAACACATAAACAGCAGTGAATTAGGCCAAAAATCACTCCTGGTACAGCTATATACACATCAGTTAACACAAACTACAAAAAATGTGGCACCCTAACCAAGACACAAACATATGGATCCATTTTGCGTTTGACACTTGAATCGAAATCAAATTAACTCACCCATTTACAATCAACCATCCCTTTTCACTTTCCATATGCTTATCAAAGTAACATACGTTCAATCAAAATCTTAATCAAATATTAAACATGAAGGTTGGATCAAATTAAAATCATTAGATGTGCACATAAAATGAGAAAAACACAAGTACCTGACCAGGGTCATTAACATTATTGGGACTGGGTTCAGAATCAAATGAACCTGAAAAGCTTTCTGGTTCAGATTTGCTCACCAAACGCCTAGAGCTCCCAACTTTTACTAAAGAAATATCAAAACGACCCACATATGAGCATTCAAGAAAATCGAAAACTTGAACTGGTTTTTGAGGGGAAGATGAGTACTTACACCGAGAAATCAAGTCAATACGAAGTGGGAACCCTATAAGTATACAAGAGCAATATCATTAAACTTGTTAGTACAATCACAATGAAAGCGGAAATGAAAGAAAAAGTAGACCAGAATAGACAGACCTGAAGATGAGAATGAGAGGGAGTAATTTCGCGGCAAAAGACAATGTCTTGGTGAGTGGAACAATGCTTTCTGACTCTGGTGGGAGAGTTGAATCCGTAACATGTTAGTGTTTAGATTCATATTTGATGACTGTCGTGAAAAGAAGCATCAAATATTACGATTGGAAACACAAGTTGTGCTCCTCTGTCCGAGGAAGAATTTCACTGCTTCTCAAGTCAATTGTTTAAGAAGAAGCTTATTCAGTGCTTTATGTCCAGCGCTTCGGCAGGGTATTTTTTTTAAGATCCCGTTTATACTTTTAATTTTGCTTTTTCATTTCCATGAAAGGACAGGGTTAGGTTATCCAAATTTATTACCAAATCACGTAATAAATTATATATAATATTATATTATTTAGATAAAATTTTAAATAAATTTTTGAAAATGTACCGTTATTCCTCTTTGAATGGTAATTTAAATAAGGAATGATAAAGTTAAAATATGCTATTGTTTTCCCGATTTGTCTAAAAAAAACAATTTTTCTATTTATGGCATACTTATTAATTAAGAACCCAAAGACGAAAGGGAATTTAATTATTAATTTATGTATTTGTATGTTTACTAAAATTTATGAAAATTAAATTACGTGGATCTCACACTTAAATTGAGAATTAAGTTCCTTTTGGAAAGGGAATTGGATTCTTTCCTCTTATTAATAGCATGTTTATTAATCTAGAACCCACCGAGAGGAAAGGAAATTAAATTCGTGATTTGTGAATTTATATGTTTACTAAAATTTATGAAAATGAAATTATGTGAATCTTAAACTTAAATTGAGAATTAAGTTCCTGTTGTAAAGTGTATTGGATTCTTCCTTCTCACTCTAGGAATCAAAAAACGAATTTATGTTTTTAATAAAATATGCTGTAGCAATTTTAATAAAAAAAATTATAAATATATCTCTTTTTGTATGGTTCTCATTTGCTTATTATTCTCTCTAATTTTTTTCTCTCATCATCTCTTTATATTCTCTAAAAGTACAATGAATTCAATAATATAACTTATAATCTTTCAGAAATATATATAATATAACTTATAAAAATTAAAATAGTATATGCTTAATTTTATTCATTGTTTTCTTTTTCAAGAGTTTTGTATGAATATACCTTTGTTATTTTTTTTAATTCAATTTTCATCGTAGTTCAATACAGTCTTCTATGAATTATTTTATGTTTAAAATCACAAATTAATTTTGATGAAAATTGATAAATAATATATTTATATTAAAAAATTGATAATAAATTGATCGATTGAATTTTTAATTTCAAATAAAAGGATTGTAGCTTATATTGGAAAAGCTTTTCAAAATTTAAAGCCTTTATTATAGTTGTATATCTAACCACATCAACAAGCATTTTGGGTACAATAACAGGTTTTGAGCCTTTCAAATGCCAGCCCAATTGCCAAACAAGACCTTCTAAAATATTTGTTTCAAATGAGATAATATGGTTACACTTTTATGGGATAACTTTATTTTGGTCCTACAATTTTAGGATTTTTTTTTTTTTAAATATGAATATATTTATAACATTTATGATTCTTTATTTTTCAAAAACTCATTAAATTAATCTTTACCATAAGTCAATAAATAATCAAACGTTACACATATAGAGATAGTTTCGTCTTTTAACACTAATTAATGATACAATGACATATATTGTATGAAAAAATTTCTTCAAAAAAAATAAATAAAAACAATAATTAAAACATAAAATTGAGGATAAAACAGTCATTTACCATTTTTTGTTAATGTTGGTTGTTAAAAATCATGTCAAAGGGACTAATTTAATTAGTTTTTATAACGTAAAAGATCATTATCACTATAAATGAATTTATATTCAAAAACTAAAAGTTTTTTAAAGACGGAAGGACCGAAATAAAGTTATCTCTAATTTTATCATGATATTATATTATATGGATTAACCATACAAGGTTTAGCGTTTCACAATCGGAATCAACTTTTGTCCAGTTTAATAAATAATTTTGATTTGACTGTTGAAAGCAACCTTTTTTTGTTATAAAAGAAAAGAGAAGGCCTTTGATAGTGAAATAATTTAAAAAAAACCATTATACTCTTATACTCTTTAATTTGATAAGATTAAATAAATTAAAATAAAAAATGAACAAAGAATTTAAAATTAAAAGTAAACTTCAAAAATTCAAAGAAAAAGGATGGACTATCCAATTTTCAAATTAATAGTGGAGACCCATGATCCACACCAACTATGGATCTCCAAGATTGTCTGGATCAAGACATCTACAATGAGTAGACCGGTGAACACCACCCAAACAAGGGACTTGTGACGAGGTCGTGCAAATGACTGAACTGAGGGAGGCTCACCTCCTCCGAGGTGGACATCACGTGAATAAGGGGTAGGTAGATTTTTAAATTGTATTTTTAATTAATTATCCTTTCAAGATTTAATTAATTAATTAATTAAAACTAAAAAAAATATTATAAACATATATTCTATATTAATCGTATTAAATATAAATAAATAATATCATTAGTAGTTGTAAGAGATACAAATATCTACTTACAAATTCTTAAATATTTATATCACGATATTACAAATAAATAAACATACAAGCAATCTATATTACAATTTTACGTTATTATTTATATTTCAATCGTATTGAACTCATTTAAGAAAAAAAAATCAATCCTATTTAGTCGTAAAAACACAATCCTAATGGTTGTTTGTTTTTCACACCTAACATTTAAAAAATCTAAACTAAATTATTTTTAAGTTGTTTTGTTTGTTTTTTTAGGTCAGACAACTTAGAAGTTAGAAATACAAAAAAGGTAATGGATTGGCTACCTGAACCCTTAATTTGAGTCTTTTGAGTGGTTGTGAGGATAGTTATTTAATTCTAAAATCAATGAATTACATTTAAAGCTTTACTTCCAAATTTATCATTCCAAAAATAATATATTCACAATTTTAATCTACTGTTATACAGTATAAATTATTGTATTATAACCTAACGCTCATAATAAATAAAGTGCTAATTATATTTCAAAGAAAAAAAATAAAGTGCTAATTAGCCTAACTGTTTTATTTAAAAAAATTAAAAGTTATGTTTAATCATTAACATTTTATCACTATTGTTGAACATTCATATTATTTTTAAGCAATAAGAAAACCACTTCTACATCATTTGTTTTATTATATTTTAATTATGAATAAAATTTTATTAACATTAAAAAATAGTTTAAGATTCGATAAATTATTTGTTTTTAGTTATATGTATCACATGACATAAAAATAAATAACAACTAATAAAAAATATGTTAATACAAAATTAATTGTTTTAAAATAATTTTATATTTAAAAAATAAATAAGTTAATAACATAATTCAATAATAGGAAAAAAAATATATATATATGTCATTCAAATTAAGTTCAATTTTAATTTAAGCTACTTTTCAGTGTTTATTAAATTTCTAAACTATTTAGTATTCTATTCATAAAATTAAAAAAAAAAAAAAACAATTATTCCTTAATTTACAATAATAAACATAATGCACTTCATCATTAAAAAGAACCGACCAATGATGCAACTAACCGCATCAGAATACTATGAATGATAAAGAAATTGTGTACTATTATTTAATTGTGTTTATTTATTAAATCAGCCTTGATTGGTTGTTAATCACTCTTTAGCTCTAACGGAAAGCTGGAATCTGACTCAGTTGGTGGTTAATCATTAGTCATTTATTTGAATGTCAGATTATAGCCCAAACAGGAATCTGTTGTTTCTCCCATAAACAGGTAAACAACCCAGAAATTATGCATAATTGAACACAAGTATATTTTATTATTATTATTACATAGAATATAATTCAATTCCATCCATCAAAATATGAGTAGATTGAAACCAGAAGCTTTGTAACAAGTTGAGGTTCACCAGTCATATGTCATTCACATTGCACTCTAGGATTATGTTTGGTATGCAGGAATATAATTGAATAGATCGGATTTGATTGAACTAAAGAATTATAGTCTCATGTTTGGAAGAATTTGTGATTGTATTAAAAAATATATATATTAGTAATAAAAGCAAAATAAATAAGTTAATCTCTCTCTCTCTCAAAAAAAAAATACTCCCTCTCTCCTCTTAATCTTTTCCTCCTCTAACCGACCACCTACCACCACCGTCGTTTATTTTCGTCTTCGTCGTTGTCTTCATCACCAATCCAAGTTTGTTGTCTATTCTTTCACTTATTTTGCTCTCCCTCTTCTTTGTGATGAATGTTGATGGGTCGATTGATTTGGGTTTTTTCCGTTTACAGGGTCTATTGAAATTGATTGTGATTTTTTTGTTGTTGTTTAGGGTGGTTTGGGATGGTGGTGGTATGGCCTGAGTGAGAGTGGGAGACCATTCCTATCAAAGTAGGAAACAAAATCCCACCGTTTTGGTCGGGATTTCAATTCCTACATTAGTAGAAATGGGTGGTGAGCCCAAGAATGGGTCATTTTCCTTCTTTTCTCACGCCAAATGTAGGATTGAGTGAGATTGAAAAATTTTAATTCCAATCCATTTTCATTCCAATCCCGCGCCAAATCCCATACATCAAACATGTCATAAGGGTTATGAATTGAAGTTATTCTAAAATCCTGAAAATTCATTGGAATTAATGTTAATTTTATTTTAATATATCAGAACAAGTTGAAGGTTTGTTAGAATTTATTTTAAATATTACTTACCTTTCTGGATAACTACTCCAACTGATGAGAGAAAGCTATCCAAAAACTTTAAAATACACTAACTAAAAATTTAGCTATAATATCTTAATGAATGGTGAGATATATAATCAACATTAATAAATAATAAATTATTTTCTTCCTCCACCAAATTTCCAGTGATTTTTTTTTTAACTACTATTTTCAAATCCGTAACATTTTTTTTTTATATAAAATAAAACGAGAGAATAAAAATAAAAGTTTATTCTTATGCTCAAAGAGTAAAGGCGTACATATACATGTTCCTTCGTGATTTTGGTTACGGAAAGTTGGAGCCAGCTTTGTTTGTCGTAATTTAATTGGATTGTCGTCGAAAACCCCTCAACTTGGGTATCAAGAAGCGCTCCGCTGGTGTTTCCGTCCTTGTCGACGTGACATTTGCTCCGCCTCCATCAACTCAGCAACTCGCCTCACTCAGTGGGGTGACTAAAAAACTCACCAACCAACCCACATACCTTGCTGGAATGTCAAGTAACGACAAAGCCAGTCACACAACACCGCCACTCCAAGTCACCGACGCAATTTCCACCCGTCACTTCACGCGTCCCCCCTCTTTTTAAATCAGCCCATTCTTTGTTTTTTTATACCAGCTATTATCACACAAGATAAAGTAATAAACGATACATAACTACGTCTATTTAACATTATATGCACCTCTTTTTTGAAAAAAAAAAAAAAAAACAGAAAAACATTTCATGCACCTCTTATTTTAATATAAGTAGTCGTATTTATAAAATAATTTATTTCAGTAATTTTTAATAAATTTTTAAATATATTTGATATCAACTTTAAAAATAAATAAATTTTTAATATATTTCATCCAATTATATTTTAATATAAATAATTACATATATATTTAATATGATTTTTTTCATCTAAAAGTAGTTACCTTTTATTGATGAATAGATATTCCATCCATATGATAATTCACTCATTATAAATTGAAAAAAAAAAAAAAACTAAAACTAAATCCCGTCAAAATTGTAAAATACCATAATCATATTAATAACATTTTATTCTCAATTAATTAATTTAATTAGTATAAAATTAATGTTGATCACTTCATAGATGCTTGTCACTCCAAACAATTGGCCAAATACACGTTTTCTTAAACCATTAAAAACGGTAACGTTTGAATCGTGGCAAATATATCTCAAATTAAAGGGACGTTGAAACATAAAAAAGGAAATTAAAATAGTAGTTTGTTAAAATTAAAAGGATCAAGAAAAGCAATTCGCTTTGCTTCACTGTTTCTTCTTTCAGCCACACCTGATCTCTCCTCCTCTTCTATTATTATTATTTTCCCGTTTATTTTCTCAGCAACCAAACAGAAAATTCGAGCCTCCCTCTCTGGTACCTCTATTATCATTTTTTTTTTTGTGGGTTTGTTTTCTGATTAAATTTGTTCAATGACTTATTATGAGGAAGATAATGAGGTGGTGCCAGAGCTGACGCTGAGAATCGACGGGGAAGAAATTAATAACAATAACAATAATAATAATGGGGAGTATGTGAAATTGAGAGGTTCTCAAGAGGAGGAGGAGGAGCGGCTTGGTTCTCCTAGACTATGCAATTGTCGGTGTGTCTGGTTCTGGTTCAAGTTGGCTTTGTTGTTCACGTGTTTGGTTTTGTTAGCTGGTGTTTTTCTCAAATGGGTCGGTCCCTTTTTCATGGATAAGGTCAGATTTTTATTTTATTTATTATTAGTATTATTTTTTATGGTTGGTTAATTTATTAATTCTCGTTCTGGGTTTTTTCGTGAATTGTTTTTTGTTTTTGTTTCCTTTAAATTTTAGATGTTTGTGTTAGTTTAGTTATTGTGTTTTGGATAATCGGTTTTTCTGGGTTCAAATATCTTGCTAGGGTTTGCATTGTGGCTTTTATTGGATTTCTTGTTTTGGGGTTTTTGCTTGGTTATCTTTCTATACGGGTTATGGTCAGTATTGTTAGATTTGTAGGTTAATTGTAGTCAGATATTAGGTTGTGTATGTGTTATTAGGTTGACTGGTTGTGTTTTGAAATATGGGGTTGATCAAACTTTTTGTACATTATGTGTGCGTTGAAACAGATTTGCAACCTGTCAAGCTTAAATTTTTGTTTTCTTTGCATTACTGTATTGTGGCTGAAATGTTTTGTATGTATGTTTCGTAGACTGTGATATTACTGCTTCATACCTGGAATATACGCTATAATAGAGTTCAAAGCTTATATGTGATATATCTTCATGTTTTATATTTGGTCTCAAACTGACCTGATGGTTGGATGGAGATTACAGGAAGTTATTCCGATTATAAATTGGGAGACAAAGACGTTTAGTACACCGGTGCTAGCAGTTCTGGTTTTTGCTTCAGTGGCATTATTCCCCACCTTACTTCTACCATCTTCACCTTCTATGTGGGTTGCTGGGATGACATTTGGTTATGGCTTTGGATTTCTGCTGATTATGCCTGCAGTAGTTGTGGGCATATCTCTTCCATATTTCATTGGTTCTCTCTTCCTCCTTCGTAGACTTCAAGTATGTAACATTACCTGAAATTTATATTATTCAGTATGTGAATTCTCTCTTTCTCTCTCTGACTGTTTATTGATTCTTATATAGGGGTGGTTAGAAAAATATCCAAAGAAAGCTGCTATTCTTAGGGCTGCTGGTGAAGGAGATTGGTTTCATCAGTTTCGAGCTGTAGCACTCATCAGGATTTCTCCTTTCCCATTTATTATATATAACTACTGTGCTGTGGCAACAAATGTGAAGTATGGACCCTACCTTTTAGGGTCGTTGGTGGGAATGATACCTGAAATTTTCCTTACAATATACACGTATGTACTCTCTGTCACTCTTTCTCTCTATGCAATATTTTTTAATTCTTTGCTCTTGCGTAGAATGTTATGTCCCTCTTAGTGCTTGTTCTCATTTACTGGTTTTGGCTTGACCATAATCAGCATGTTGAACTCTTCTGATGATCTTGGGAAAGATAAAACAATTTCATATTAAGAACCATCTGTTGACTGTTGTTTGATAGTGTTTTCTGTTCGTGTTCAATTCTTGTATTGAATTATTTTACCTGGTATTTTGTGAACTTCAATGATGATGTTTGGAAAAGATTATATAATTTTACGCTAAAGACATTGATTGCTTGATCCTGGTTTGATGGTAAGTTAATCTGTTCCAATTCTTTTATTGAATATCTCGATCGTTTATGTAGCTTTCATGAATGATTAAGTTGAAACCTAGATGTTGTTTATGCATGTGTTTGAGCATGCTCGTGTACACTAACAAGTTTGGTCTAAAACCGAACCAAACTTTTAGAAGAAGGGTTTATGAACTGCTAGAAGAGTAGAGTTGCTTAAGGGATTAATACTTGAGAAAGATTTTGGTGTTATCACAAAAGCAAAAACAGCAAGCCGATGCTTGCTAGATTAGATATGTTCCAAGTTGCTTTACCTTTTTGTTGACCCATTTAACATCAATTTTATAACCTTCAAGTGGAACTCCGATTTAGTTAAGCTTTGAAGGTTACTTACGATCAAACAAGAAGTTTCCCGAGACTATTTTGTCTGCTTCTTTGTGATAATGAAATTTGCAGAGAGGCCAATATGATGTCTACCTCGTGGACTTTCAAATTTGAGTTCCCACCAATGACTTAACGAAGTGAACAACCATTGAAAGATTTACAATAACTGTGCAACTTAGCCTTATAATGAGGGAAAAGACAAAGATAGCAAGTGACTTAACTGTGCAACCATTGGCTGCTTCTTTGTGATAATGAAATTTGCAGAAAGGCGAACATGATGTCTCCCTGGTGGGCATTTGCATTTGAGTTCCTTTAATAACTTAACCTAGTGAACAACGATTGATTATGATAACTGTGCAACCTTGCTGTATATTGAGGGGAAAGACAAGAATAGCTAGTAAATTGAAATGTATTAAATTTTTGCTTGAATGTTGAAGGGTGGTTCTAATGCCTCCCAAAAATGCACTTTTGAAATTTAATAAAATTTCTATTACTAATTATCCTATGTAAAATTACATAAATGCACTATAACATAAATGATTAATATGCCTTGCGCCCATGCTATCAACATAAATTGATTCTACTGCCTCCCACTAACATATTTTGGATAAATATATCTCCTCTTCTACCCAAACCAAAAATAGAAAAGAACAATTCTTTTAGGTTTTTTTTTTTTTTTTGGGTTGAAGACTATGATCATAAAATTACAAAGATAAACAAGAAATTCTATGATTTCTATTCATTTCTCTTATACACTAACGTCTATAAATCTGCAATGGGGTAGAGTTCTCTTTTCAGCACAATCAGATAAAAGTCCATTGAGAGTTATGGGAATAATGGCTGAAGGTGGAGAAGCCTGTTGTGAAGATTGCAAGGGGCAAGCAAAATGGGCTATGACCAGAGTTTGACACTGACAGGAGTTCTGTTCTGGATTATATAGCAAAATGCTGGAGAAGCTATTCCATGTTGGTTTTTGGTATGTTATGGAGAAAGATTAGCTACCAGATTTGATGGAGTGAGTGCAATGAGCTTACTTTGGGCTGGCACGAGGCTCCTTGTGCCTACAGATTGATTCAAATATTAAGTACTTTATAATTGATATTATTTTGAAATTTTCTTCTCAATTTCTTAAGTGAGGGTTTGAGTAATTGAATAAGAAAAATAAATAACAAAATGGAAAAACAAAGAATAAAGTATGTTCAGCCCTTGGAGCTGCATGTGCTGCTCTAATCTTCTGAGAGGCAACATTTGATCACACTGGACCCTTAAGTTTGTGGACTTCATGGCAGTCTCTCATGTGTCAGATTATCTATACTTGCCTTTCTCCGGCTAATTGTCTCAGTATTTGCTATATGTATGTGGCCTTTGTTTGGCTTTTTTCCTTTATGTCCAGCCTTTGGTTTACAATTTGTATCTTTCTTCTATGTAACATAAAGAAACTTTGTTTCTTTCTTCCTATCATGCTATGGGTGTTGTTTGAAAATTACGTTGTTTTGAGATGAGTACATCTTTCATATTCTACTGGAACTCATGGCCTGTTGATTTGTTACAGTGGCATCTTGATACGGACCTTGGCCGATGCTTCACACGAACGACGGGCACTTTCGGCCCCACAGATTGTCTTCAACGTTGTTGGTTTCTGTGCTACTGTAGCTACTACAATTATCATAACAATGTATGCCAAAAAACAGCTCAAGGTGTTGCAGCAGGAAGAGCTACTATTGCAGTAAGATTCTAGTTCCAGTTTGCTTCAGTAAAATGTAACTGTTGTACATTCCTGGCCGCAGTTGCATATTCAACATGCTATAGCTAGATGAGGTTTTATTTATTGAACAACTTCATCTGGGGGGGTAATGTATAATGACATCCTGCTGTACAAACATTTGTGGAAGCGGTGGGCATTGGTAACCAAAGGCGAACTTCTAACATGATAAGAAGGCAGATATGCTGATATTTTTTCCTTCTCATTTGATTTCATATCCTACCACAAAAGTGATCTATGTTTTCTCTTTCACAATTTTCATACGTAAATATTATTGAAATGCATGCCTTCCTAAGGATGAACCGGACTTTGGTGCAATTGTAAAGCAATGCAATGTGTTTTTGACTTGAAGCAGACGCTGATATTCATTGATTCTGCAAAATTCCCTGCTCTATTAACAAAGTGGTGCCTGTTGATTGATGGTAACTTGATTTTTCTCTGGACTGAGTTTATATAACATACCTTGCTTTGTTAAAGTTTCCCGTTTCTCAGGCTGAGATAATGTTGCACTTTTTATGTGTACTAGTGTATTTTTATTGATTTGCTAAGGTGTTTGATGGGTTTTTTTTAGGAATATCTTGTTCTATTGTCAAAAAATTTCCGGCTTTTGGGGAAAGAGCAACTCTCAAATGTTATGAAAGCATTTTTGTCTATTTCAATCAAAATGTTTTAAAGTAGGAATATGAATGGAATTGACTAATGAAAAACATCCCTTGTACAAGTGAAACCCATTTTGTTAAAAAATAGATATATAGCTTTGGTGTGTCTTTTACTTAAGTCAATAGACGTGCGCGAGCCGAATTCATGAAGTTTCCTCGAGTATTTTCCACGTGTTCCTCCTGTGTCAGTATCACTTCAGTCAAAGTCTAATAAGTATGCCAGAGACCAAATAATGAATGATAATGCTTGTTTATGGGAGATGCTTTCTTAATTTTCTTAATTACAAGTGGTCAAGATTAGATGGGCATATGGAATGGGTGAAAACCCTCATAGCTTATTTTGTTCACTTGTAATATGTAACATCCACCTAATTACATATGATACTTATCACTTGATATGTTATTTGGTCAAGTTTCATGTGCGCATTACCACACAAACTTTTTTTTCCTGAAATTGGATGGTATTGCTCCAACAGTCTAAATGGGGCGCTTGTGGGTATATCTATCCATTGGACAGTGAGGACTGTCGAATGTGGCTGTCAGATTTGGTAGCACTCTTTTTCATGATCCATCTCTGTCTTTGTATAACGCCAAATGCTACATCCAATTTTTAGTTGGACTCCCAACTGATGTTGTAACTCAGCATATTAGCACTGTAAATTTCTGCATCACAATTCACTTGTATTTATGAGACTTGTATTCAATTGTCTTTAGAAAAATTGTAACCATGGTGACAACGGTTGTTGAAAAACATAGTCATAGAATTCATGAGACTTGGGTATCATCAATCTTTATATTGGTTGGCCAAAATACCAAAAACAGAAAAGAAAATGAATTCCTTGTCAAGAAAGGCTCACTCACAAGAGATTGCTCACATGGTGTGGACATTCAATTACTGACATAGATAAAATTGCATGTCGTGCCATGACTAAAAAATTGCAATCCGCTTGTCCCACTCAAATTTCTCCATCACTACTACTCACAAATGCTATGTACAATTTTGCTGTCATCTTTTCCTGCGAATTATTCCACGATATCAAAGACAGAAGTGAACAATGCATTTATTGAGTTAGCACCATGATGGAAAGATTGAACAAGTTACTAGTTTTAATAGGAAAAAGAAAGGCATCCTTAATAATAGTTATAGCATAATAAAAAGAGAAAATTATAATGACACTTGAACAACTACTGTACAAATTAGGAATTATACATAATTGCTCACAAAAGGGGCATACTAACCTTAACTGTTATAATTTCTAAACAGAATTACAATCATATCTCTCATCTCCATCACCAACGCTCATTAATATCATGCGTACCCTCTTTGAAGCTCTGAAGACTAAAATATTGTTGAAGTCCTGTCGTGCAAATTATTATGTTTTAGTTTTCGAAATATTACCAAAAACAAATTAACATAATTATGATAGCAAATGTCACATGTGGCTCTACATTATCAATATTATTTTGTTAGATGCAGCAAAATAATGACAGGCATCATTATTGTACCCGAAACATTCAGTCTTTAATGTTTCCATTGAAATGAATTTATTTATTTATTTATTTTTAACTTTGTCAATAGAAGTTTTGTGAATCAAAACTTTCTAGAACCTCTATCAAAATTGACTTGGCATAATCATATATAAAGATTAAATCTTTTATTTAGTTTAACTGGGCCAGCTATTATCACTCAGTTTAATATGATAATGCTAACTAATCTTATTTAATATCTATTAATCCCATTCTTCATCACTTATTAAAGTCAATTATAATGATTTTTTTCATTATTCTAATCATATCATATTTACTTTATTTCTAAAATCAAATATGTGAAATTTAGTTAGTCAATGGTACCGTTGATCGGCCCACTGACCATTGTGACTTTCAATTAACAAGTTCTATATGCAATAAGACTCTTTCTCACCATATAAAAATGTGTGGGCTGTAAGGTGGGTCTCCTCCTCACCTATGTATGAGATGCTCTCTCCCACATAAGAGCCGCTCCCCGGGTCATGTCACAAAATCAAACCTCGTTGACTCCCGATTAATTTCTGGACTTATTCCAACCATAAAAAATGTGAATTTAATTAATTAATATAAAAATTAAACTATGTGTTAGTACTATTGAAATTATTTGTGAGGAACATAAAATAGTTATAATATATCAATAGAGTTTAGTTATCTTACGGGTTAGATAAGATTATCTATCAATAGCAATTCTTGGATATTCTTCGATAATCACTCTTATAATCAATTCAAATGTTTTTATTAATAAGTGACCTTACTCAACTAGTAAGATAATATGAAACTCCAGACAAACCAAAATAGAAGTAGTATTTGAACCTGTAGAGGTATGTCAAAGGTTTTTTTTTTTTTTAGTCAAGATCATGCAAAATGTAGTTAAAGCATCCCCATTGAAACAAAGTCTGGAGCTGGGAAAGTTGACCTAGTTCAAAGCAGTGTGTCTTGTACGTGAGACGTCGCATTAACCAAATGTGTATGGCAAAAGATTCCTCACATACACACACACACAAACACATCGTGTACGGTGCGGGGGTTTGATTTTGATATATGGGCAACTGGGAAGCAAAATTTTGAGAAAAGCAAAAACAATGGGAAGGAAAAGAAATACCTATAAAAAGGCTGTGATGCGTCACCAGTGGGACCATGTTAGGTTGCATTAAAGCATCGTGGACCAAACAAATTGCTGGATAGGATCCCGACTCACCAAATATACCTTAATATACGTTAAGATTGCTAGCTTTTGTGTCTTTAATTTTCTTTAATGATAAACGGTCGGTAAATACTGTCGGACTCTCTTGAACATCACCACCTTCACTTCTATGTTCTTTTAAGTTTTTCTTGATATCTGATTCTCTTTCTGTGAAATACCATAGAACCAAATCTTTTCTGTCATGACATAAACTCCTAGCATTGAATAGACGATACTTTCTCAATAATCTTTGGGATGTGGTTAAAGTCTCACAAACCCCTACAAAGTTTACCTGGATAATTTTTGTCTCACATATTTTATAAGTTTTATATAAGTGTTTTTTTTTTTTTTTTTTTTTAATTTTGGGAATAGTTGTCACTTTAGAGTACATATTTGGGTTGTCTAAGCAAGTGATTAATCTCAACAAATCTCATAAATCTTTAACTCATTTGGTATTAGCTTTAAAAAAAAAAAATTCAAAGCCAAATATAAAAATATGCATATGTACTTATAGTTTTAATGGTTAATGCATTATCATGATCTAATGTGGTTTGATGGTAGAGAATTTTATTTGAACAATGATTTGAGTTCGAATGACTAGACCTACCATTGATGATATTTAAAAAAAATATATGTATATGTGTATATGGATGAGACTTAAATCTTTATCACGAAAATATAATTATATTAATTATTTGATTTATAAGTAGATGTATTGTAAATACAAAAATAATTACAATGTAATTATATATAAGCTTTTAATTTTGGCTCAAATTTAGAGAGACAAAAGAATAATTCTTTTGGTTTTATTATAATTAGAAATGTCAAAATATTGTTTGATGACCCAAGTGAGAAAATCAGAAAAAGATGCATATAATAATTTGTGTGTGAATAAATTTGACAAATAAAGAAAGGAGTGTGTTTCTCAAGTCTCAATCGAAACGGATGGAAAAAAGTTGAGGCAAGGCAAGAAAACAACAACTCAGTCAACAAAACAAAAAGAAAACCCATTTCCCTTCTTCTTTCTTCTTCAAGTTATCATTTCTCTTCTCTCTCTCTCCCTCTCAGGAGAGTCTGGTACTAATAATAATGTGGAGGTGGAGGGTTGGTGAGAGAGAATAAATGCTCAAACTCCGGACAAGCGCAGAGGTCCTACATGGTGGTGAGTGAACAGGACACCATGGTCTTCTTTCTTTAACCATATAATATGTATATAATTATACCAATCAATGTATAATTATATTGATTTAGAGAGAGAGAGAGAGAGAGAGAGACAGAGAGCGAGAGTGAGAGAAATGGACATGCACGTGGTTTATCGTCTGTTCGTGGCAACTTATATAGAGGGCCCTTTTAAAGCCACTTATTAATTTGGCTCACCAGTCACCTCCGTCCTTTCCAGCAAAGCCACCATTTCCTCTCCATTTACTCTTCCCTGCTTCAAGTTTCTTGCTTTCTCTTTCCACCGCTCTAACCATCAACAAACTGAAACACCCCAGATCTTTCTTTTTGACCACCTTCTCTTTGACAACCAAAGTTGATGTCTTTGTGCTGTGAGAAACTGAAATGCGGCTCTTTGGTCGTCATTGTCAGTTTTTGTTTCTTGTACGGAACAATATTTGTACTTTTTTAGACAGGGAGCTTTGTGTGGATACAACTAGGCTAGTGGAGTCTCTTCAAGTCAGATAGATTGGATCCAATCACTCATAATCACTCATAATGCCAAACGGGTAGATCCATTTGCAGCTGTTTCGAGCATGAGAAGGATCCACCAATCTTTTCTTCCTCATGCTCTTCTCTTGTTAGTTGTGACTTGTGTTGAGATCATTAGAGTGTGTCCAGCCGCAACTGAGAGAGAAATCTTGTTACAATTCAAAGGGAACATCAGTGATGATCCACACAACAACTTGGCTTCCTGGGTCTCAAGTGGCAGTCCTTGTGAGAGTTTCAAGGGAGTGTCTTGCAACCCAGAAGGGCTTGTAGACAAGATTGTGTTGTGGAACTATAGTCTTGCTGGTGTTTTGTCTCCAGCTTTGTCTGGTTTGAAGTCTCTGAGGGTCTTGACATTGTTTGGTAATCGGCTTTCAGGTAATATCCCACTAGAATATGCTAGTATACAAACGTTGTGGAAGATCAATGTGAGCTCTAATTCTTTATCTGGGTCAATCCCAGAATTTATTGGTGATTTACCAAATATACGGTTGCTTGATTTGTCAAAGAATGGTTATAGTGGACGCATTCCTTTAGCTTTGTTTAAGCATTGTTACAAGACCAAATTTGTGTCTTTGTCACACAACAAGCTTATAGGTTCAATTCCTACATCTATTGCCAATTGTTCTTATCTTGAAGGGTTTGATTTCTCTTACAACAATCTTAATGGTGAATTGCCTTCCCAAATTTGCAGTATTGGAGTGTTAGAATATGTGTCTTTGGTAGGCAATGCCTTAACTGGGAGTGTCCAAGAGGCCATATCCAAGTGCCAGAGAATGAAGCATTTGGATCTCAGCAGCAACATGTTTAGTGGGTTGGCTCCATTTGAGGCTCTTGCATTGAAGAATATTAGTTACTTCAATGTGTCACATAATGGCTTCCGAGGTGGGATTCCTGAAATGGGAGCTTGCGGTGAGGGAATGGAAGTTTTTGATGCTTCATGGAATGAGTTAACTGGGGAGATTCCATTGAGCATTACCAAATGTAGAAACCTTAAATTTCTTGACTTGGGGTTTAATAGGCTGACTGGGAGCATCCCAACTGGGATTACTGATCTGGCCAAGCTTTTGTTGATTAGATTGGCCAATAATTCCATCGATGGATCCATTTCTTTGAAATTTGGAAGCATTGAGTATCTTGAGGTTTTGGACTTGCACAATCTCAAGCTTGTTGGTGAAGTTCCGGATGAGTTAAGCCATTGCCAGTTTCTTCGTCAGCTGTGAGTTCAACTGTATCTTAATACTGTTTATAGTACTTGAAACAATGCTTCTTTTAATCAATTCTAAGGAATTTATAATTTGCTTTTGCAGGGATGTTTCTGGTAATGCATTAGTGGGAGAAATTCCTCCGAGTTTATATAACCTGACAAACTTAGAAATCCTAAATTTACACCGAAACCAGCTTAATGGAACCATTCCACCTAGTTTAGGGAACTTGTCCAAACTCCAATATCTTGATTTGTCACAAAATTTACTTTCTGGACCAATCCCTTTGTCCCTCGAGAATTTGAATATTGTAGTACAATTTAATCTTTCTTTCAACAATCTCTCGGGTACTATTCCTTTGAGTTTACAGCATTTTGGTGCATTGGCATTTTTCAACAATCCTGGACTCTGTGGTGCCCCTTTGGAGACCTCCTGCTCTTCTAGTGGCAATAATGCTGGTCCTACATCAAAGAAGCCAAAGGTTCTTAGCGTTACTGCCATTGTGGCAATTGTTGCCGCGGCAGTGATCCTTACTGGGGTTTGTGTGGTGTCCATTATGAATATCAGGGCACGGAGGAGGAGAAGAGACGATGAGACAATGGTTGTCGAGAGCACGCCACTAGGTTCACCAGATTCAAATGTTATAATCGGGAAATTGGTTCTTTTCAGCAAGAGTTTACCATCAAAGTACGAAGATTGGGAGGCTGGCACCAAAGCTTTGCTCGACAAGGAAAGTCTGATAGGTGGTGGCTCCATTGGATCAGTATATAGAACCAGTTTTGAAGGTGGGGTTTCGATTGCAGTGAAGAAGCTGGAGACTCTGGGAAGGATGAGAAATCAAGAGGAATTCGAGCTAGAAATTGGAAGGTTAGGGAACCTTCAACATCCCAATTTGGTTGCCTTTCAAGGTTATTATTGGTCATCCACAATGCAGTTACTTCTATCCGAATTTATTCCAAACGGGAATCTGTATGACAATCTACACAGACTTGATTATCCGGGTACCAGTACTGGTGTTGGCAATAGTGAATTGCACTGGTCTAGGAGGTTTCAGATTGCTCTTGGAACAGCAAAAGCACTTTCATACCTTCACCATGACTGTAGACCTCCAATACTTCATCTCAACATCAAGTCCACAAACATACTCTTAGATGAAAACTACGAACCTAAATTGTCTGACTATGGACTTGGGAAATTGCTCCCAATTCTTGACAACTATGGTTTAACCAAATTCCACAATGCAGTTGGGTATGTAGCGCCAGAGCTGGCTCAAAGTTTCAGGTTGAGTGAGAAATGTGATGTTTATAGCTTTGGGGTGATTCTTTTGGAGCTGGTTACAGGCAGGAAACCTGTGGAGAGTCCTAGTGCAAATGAAGTGGTGGTTTTGTGTGAATATGTTAGGGAATTGCTGGAGAGTGGCTCTGCTTCTGATTGTTTCGATAGAAGTTTGCGCGGTTTTGCGGAGAATGAGTTGATTCAGGTTATGAAGTTGGGGCTCATTTGTACATCAGAGACTCCTGCAAGAAGACCAAGCATGGCTGAAGTTGTTCAGGTTCTTGAGTCCATCAGAAATGGACTAGGATCATAATCTGAACAATGCAGGGAGGCTCATTAGACCCACCTAAGAGTCAAATTGGCAAGTCTAATTTCTTTTTTTTTTCTTGGTGCAAAGATTTATAAGTACTTGTAGTCTAGCTGGAAAGGGGATATGGGTTAGTTGTGCAGACATGGGAAAGAAGTTGCTTATTTATTCAAACAACAGAAAAAAGAAAAAAAAGAAAGAAAGATTCTTTTGTATTCAACATGGGATTACCATAATCAAGTGCTGCTGACATTTACATTCGTCTCAATAAAAAGATTCATTTGTTGCATCACTGGCATCCCATTTGGTGGCTAATACAAAGTAAAATGAATACTTAAATCTTATTTTACTTGTTAGTATTGCTCTTGTATCATATGTCCCACTTGGAGTTCACGGCCCAACACAGACACATGGTCATGGACAAGTTATGACTAATTTAATATTATTGGTTTCTTGTTAACACCAAATTCTTACAACTTGGCCAGCAAATCTCAAGAATAATATCAAATCACGTTATTGTACAGATTGCCAGATCTAATTTACGCTAGCATGTCTTGGGCATTTGGCGCTCAATTTTAGAAGAGGATGTGACTTTCACTGGCCATAATCAACTATTCTTCATGGCATGTTAAACTATGGCACACTTGCACTGGTTTATTTGACACTGAAATGAAAGAATCGTATATGCTTATTATATGCAAATAACTGATATTATACATATAAATTAATTATGAACATTACTACTTCCACTGCCTGTCTATATTTGCATTAAAGCTGTGGAAACACTCTTACTTGAATGATAGACAAATGAAGAAGCCAATTAGAGCTGTAGAGGACCGTTCTGTGTGCATACACCATCCGGGATCATGTTAATGTCCAAGCTCTTTGAAACCACCTCCTGACGATGATGTCTATAAGCAACTATAACTCTAAGGCAACCTAGTTAATTTACCCTTGCATTTGATGCTCTGTACAAGGTTGTTGGCTACTTCCGATTTTTACAAAACAAACAATTGTGAGACAAGTTTCGTACCAAGAATCTGCATGTGATTTAACTCGCAAAATAAACCAACAGCATTTCAACTGGAAGATTTACAGGTTTCCGAGACTCTGCGTATTCGTTCAATAACTACAGGGATATCCTTTTCAGTCAATGAAGCAAAACAGAAACCAAACCATCCAGGTTCAATACAGTGACAAGAAGATCCAGGAGTAACATTGACCTTAGCCACATTTATAAACTTATCCCAAAGCTCAAGTTCCCCTTTTTCACTGTAAGAGCTGATTAATCCACTCATGTCAGCCCAGCAGTAGAAACCCCCATTGCTCTTCATGCACTCAATGCCTAACTGCTTCAACCCAGCCACAAACTCAACATACATTCTTTGAAGCCTCTCCCTATTCAACTTCACAAACTTTTGACCAAATTCTGCATTGGAAAGCAACGAAACAAGCAAATTCTGTGCTGGAGCTGAAACAGAAGAGAACCTAACCAATTTTTTAGCAGCAGCCAGAACATTCTCATTGTTCGAGTAGATAACACTGATCCTAAAACCTGGAAGAGATAGGTCTTCTGATAGACTGTATACCATGTGAACTCTGTCCCGATCAAGGTCTTCCAAATCCATAATTTCTGCCAAGCTCACAAATTCTTCACTTCCATGAGTGGAGCCTGCAAGTATTTCATTAGAGACTATATGGATGTTCTTTTCTCTAGCAAAGTCCACTAGGCTGTAAAGTGTTTCCCGATTAATTAGACTGCCAACAGGATTTGATGGATTTGAAATTATTAGCCCACGAACTTTCACACCACGTTTTCTTGCCTGGTTGAATGCTCGGTCCAGAGCAGTAATACTTATACTGAAGTTGTCAGCACTACGGCAGGGAACAGGTATTATCTCTACCCCAGTTCGCCATTTTACATCCCTGTCAAAACTGCATATTAAGTTCAAAGCTTCAGTTATGGCATATAGTACTCATTTTCCTTGGAAAACTTCCCAAATCAAAACAGGGAAATTGATAATTACTCGGGGTAATATGGTGTCGGAACAAGAAATGCATTTCCACTGTCTGCCACGCAGAAGCTAAGTATCTCAATTGCAGGAGTTGCACCAGCTGTTAATACTATTTGCAAAGGGTTGAAGGAAACTTCTTTTTCCATGACTTGAGACATAAATCCTGCTACAGCCTGCAGGATTAGGGTACTCAATGAAGATTGAAAGGCTAAAACAGTTTCCAGAAATATAATTCATGAACAAGAAAGCGACATTTACAGTCATTGGAGTGCGAACATAGGAGGTTTTGACAAATACCAAATTAATGAAAGGGAAACCATGTGATTCCCAAAATAACCACATAATCCTTGCAAGGTCAATATAAAAAATCAAGAGATTAACATCAAAGGAGATCCAAATTGATAACTACTGTCCATAATTATTTAAACAAATGGACATATTTAATTAGTGCTAGTGGTCTAAATGCATTAAGTAACATTTGGCAAAGTGCATGATCAATCAACTTCATGATACACAATGATGAACATTGAAGAGAAGATAAATAATTACAATTTGCAGCCATTTAGTCACGCAAGTTAACTTTTTAATCACTTAAAATGATTAAAGAAATTTACACATATACACAATCAGAAAAATTTCATCTACAATTAAGGATTTATTATATTCTTCCACCACCAAACTTATAACGTATCATTCCAAACACAAAGTACATATTATTAAAGACAAAAGCTTCAGGATGAACTTCATTTATTAAAAACAATCTTGGCCCCTAAGAAATCAGAATAAAAAATATGCTTTGAAAGTCAAGTAAGGTTAAGGATCCTTAATTTTTCAAAAGTATCTTGCATGACAAAATACAGGGAAAAGATATTAAAGCTCAGAAACCATCCAATTTTCCAGCCAAAAAATAAAAAGTTTGGTTTTTCTGGTCCTTGTCAATGCCAGCAGAACTACAGATCCGGAGCCTTCAACTAGCAGAGCTGGCAGGATTGCCAGCAGATTAACATACTGGAGTAAGGCCTACGATGACCTCAAGATAAATGGACTAACCAAAACAAACACACCAGATATTCAAGTTACTAGGAAACTGATAATAATGAAAATGGCAACCTGTTGCTCAAAGAGCTAAAAGTATAAGAGGAGAAATCGGAGAGAAGGGTCTGTCCCTAGCATCATCTTAAGAACCAGAGAAAGTTACTCTAATGCTACTTTGGTCCTCCAAAGACATGGGTAACTTCAATACTAATATAATCATCTATTTTTATGAAACTTACAAATACGAAACAACCTGCGTTCAGTGAAATACTCAAGAGCTACAAATGCAAGAACAATTCCTATAGTAGTTACATTGAACCAAAAGATTTCACTAAGAAGAGTTATCTATCAAATTAAAGCAGCATAAAATTATTCTACTTCTACTGTTGGCCTTTCAAAAGAAGTTGACATGTTAATAATGAATCAAATTAAGCATATTCATTTCACATCAAAATGATTGATGAAAATACGTTCTTAAGTCACCTTTGTCAAAATTCGTTTGGACCATCATAGGAAAATGCAACTTTATCGACCTAAAATACCCCTGACATTTTGAAATACAATACAAATTTTAAAACAAAACTTCACATTGTCAAAAAGCTTGAAGAATGCCTGAATTTCTATAGTTCTTTCCACAAACAAACAAAGACACAACCACAATTCAGAATACAGTCTAATATTACAAATGAAAACATACACATGCAGAGCCATATCCTCTTGTCTAAATTTTTTCTGAGTTGTCAAGTCCAACATCTGTGTCCCTGTCGATCCACAACACTGTCTATATCTATAATATAGTTGAAATTTTCTCACCACATAAGTTGCTCAATTCAATTCAACCATTGATTTTTAAACCATAAAAGCAAAAGTTAGATAAAAACAACTATTAATTACCACTTTCAACTCCATCACTCCATCAAAAGGCTGGTAATTAGCAATCCCACCAATGCCACTTTTTCGTCCCCCCATTATCGCCTCTTTAACATTCTCTTCAAGCCAATCTTTCAACAAATCCAATGACAACTACACCAACCAAAAAATAAACACTTTAGACCATCAACAAAACTACACTATAACCATCATTTAAAGTAAAAAAAAAAACTGATTGCTGTACAACGTTTACTGGTTTAAAGACTTGAAATATATACATCACCAATTACTTTAAACACTTATTGAAAAAGTACTATTTACACGTTATGTCTCCACAAAAACAATAAACAAAACACTATAAACGAGTAAAGACAAGAAGAAACTACAAAGCTACCTTGTTTTGAGCCAGACCAAGCTGGAAAAGCCCATTCGGATTACCCAACTCATCATATGGGTCCTCTTCTACCCGCTTCAAACCAACATAAAACGGCGACTCAGCGCTCCTCACTATCGACCCGACCCGAGTCGACACAGTAGCGGGTCCACAAGCACTTCTCGGTGATAAAAGCGAGCGGGAGTAAGAGCGAGGCAACTCAGATAAGTCCGCCAACTGGGCAGCCGAATTGGACGGGGATGGGACCGGAGAACCGGATTTGGCCGCCGGAGAGGAAGAAGATGGGTGGTCCGGGTCATCCGGGTCATTGCGAAACCGTTTGAGGTAGAGCTGGAGAAAGTAGAAGAGCGCACAGGGGATCACAGAGCCTAAAAAGAGACCACCTCTTCCCTGGACCAGTCCCTGTAATGGTACAATCACTCTCATGGCGGTTCCTCCACCTCTAGTAGCAGCTGGGCTGGGTTTGTCGTCGGGTCGGGTTCGGGTCATAGTGAGCGCAGTAGCCAAGCCATGAAAGAAATGTTAACCAAACAAAACAAATAAAACAGAAGCGGGTATGTGATGGGTTAATGGGTCGCGGGAGAAGAAGGAACAAGTCTTTGCGTTGTGTAGTGTTGTGTGCAAAAGTGTGTGTGTGTATGTGTGTGTTTTTTTTGTTTTTGTTTTTATGGGAAGTATTTTTTGGATTATGAAAATGAGATAATATCGTGCGCCATTCCTCGTTTGAGGGAGAGAGGAGAGATTTAGTCGTTGGGATTTTTCATGGGAGGGAACGTGGCTTTTACTACTGAAATGGGGTTCTCTGTATTTGCCCACACCCACTTTGGCTAATTTTTGGTTCTCAAACTATTAACAAATTAGACAAATTATAGTCGTCGATTTTGGTTTGTTTTTTCAACTACTTTTTGTGCCTTTAGCATAAGAAATTCATTCACGATTGACTAGCTATTGAGATCCAGCATTCTTGTAATCATATATATGGCACCATCTATTTATATAGTAATGGTAAATGGTACTGTTACACATTTTACCTTAGATGCTTACTCTCTGTAGTCTCTTAGTACAAATCATTGTATATCATTCTCATTCACTAAGGATTTGACTCTCAAAACTCGAGTTTTCTAGGTTTGTATCGGTAGCTTTTATCATTTTATTGTGGAAGTAGTTACCTTTCATGATAGGAATAGTTATCCAAGTAACATAAATAATGATTAATTTTATTAGATTTCAAGAAACTTTTATCAGTTTTAAGAGAAAAAACTTAAGTAGAAGAACCTTCAACCATCCATATAGATTCAACCTTATTCAATGGACACATAAATAGATTAAACCAAGCAACTAGCATTGCCAAGGCTCACCATCACTATATTGGTTTATTTTGAATAAATTTGACACGTACACATATTACTATTATTATTATTATGTAGTAGATTCTGAAATCCAGCTTAATATGGTTTTTCGGTGCAGATGGTTGATGGCATCCACCAGCTTCCACACATTAGATTACACATGTTTGGGTGCAACCAAAAGACTCTGGGCTTGACTATTAGATCATTTTTCGGTATATACAATTGCCTATAAATGAAGGAAATTAAGCAATATGTATCCATAACTTTTTACTGGACGTTCAAACATACCACAGTGTTTGACATAGTAAACCAGCTGTTGTCCACTAACAAACCAAACATTTTCGGGTGTATAGTAATTTTTCATTACTTATAACAATATAAAATATTAATGCCTAGTAAATGGAGTCATTGTTCTAATCTAATAATAATGGAGAACTGGGAATCTCCGTAGAGAACAAAATGATATAATGAGCCGAGAATTGATCAAATTTGTCCTTTTCTCCGTCCACCACAAGTCCACTGTCCAGCAGTCCAACAAGGCAAGCCATTGGAATTGAAAATATCACCACCCATCTACAAAAAATTTTAGCAGCACTAGGGACCCTCCACCTTTGTATCATAATTGTATGCTTCCTCTGATTTTCTCCTAGATATCTAGTAATCTTCTTTAATTTCATGCTGCCGGGTCCATAATTTCTGAAACTGTCACTAAAAAGTTGTCTGGTCAGTTTTCCGAGGCTTTTTTCATTGGACCATTGTATAATTAATCTATACCCAGAAATATTGTTAGAAATTCATTGATTTAATTAATATATAATGATTATTTGACTCACGCGATTTGGTTGTTTGATATGGACTATGAGGTCAACGGCAACTATGCGAGTGATCCAATTACAGGTACCTACACATTATTATTATTATGGCAATCTAGTTATCGTATGCGACATGCACACTCTATTGACTCATTTTCCATCAATTCTTTTCTTGTAAGTAACATGTTGCCAAAGCATTTTAGAGGGTGTTTGTCTATTTTTGTAGTATTTGATACAAACAATCAGTAGTGATTTTTACTTTTTAGAGTCCAAAAGTTGATAATCATTTTCAGAAAATTTAGCATTACCTTGTCTAGTAACAAATTAATTGATGCAAGCTAAATCGAAGGCTAATGCCAGGCGTTGTTGTAAGCCTCTATGCTTCTCTAGTTAGAACTCTCAACTTCATTCACATATTACTTGTCTCCACTTCAATATCTTCGGCTTGGTTCTCATTTTGCTATGTCAAAAAACAACGCAATGATTTTTGGAACTTTACTTTGTCCTCTAGGTGACCGACTTTCTTAAAAATATTATTTGTAGCCACCCATGCATGTTCATGATTACCAACTTTCTAAGGGCAATTTAATTATTTAGTTTTCATCAATACAATTATCTTGGACCCCTCACCTTTATGTCTCCTAGTCTGAGTTTGAACAGTTATTGTTGCCTTGTTACATTCATTCTCTTTTCAAGATGTTAACTCTTGGATATTATTCTTTCTAATTTCTCGATTGTTGTAATGCTAATTTTAAGTTCTCATCATCATGCCAAAGTTAAGTAGGGCTTATTAATGCCGATAGGATTTCTTTGAATATTAAGCAATGTGATTAGCCGGTCATAAACAATTTTTTCTTTTATATTAGATTGTTACGTCATTTCAAATAATTTGATATATGAACATTTTAATAATAAAAGAGTAGATATAGAGACAACTTTTTTTAGTGGTAAGACTCATAAACATCCAAGTTACTTAGATACTCTAAACATGCACGATAATATAATTTCTTTAAAAGGTTACGAAATCAGGATTTTGATAAAAATCGTAATATCTTTTTATAACACTGAAGTACTATTCTAAGATGGAGTCAAGACTCAAGATTCAAGAACTTAGAATACTCTTAAGTCTAAGATTATTAAGTCAAGGTTGCTGTCTTCACTGCTGACCACAAAAACTTGAACGGATAAAATGATGTATATGCATCAATCAAATTCGTTACGCGTAGGCCTCACAGTATTTTAAGAATTGGATTCTTTTGATGGATTTTTTTTTTCTAATTTTTCTTGGTTTACATATTGTTATGTTCAGTATTGGTATTTTGATAATGATATTGTGATGTGTGAGGCTTGAATGCAAAGCTAATTGGTTGCGTGTTTTAGAAGGGAACAACAACCTGACCACATTGAGGGTGGTTTTCTAAATTTTGACAGCTTCTGTGATTATTGGGTCGAAACAGACGGATCTATTTGTTTTCTCTTTCTTTGGTTTGATTTTCAAAGGGGTCGGCGTCTCCAACCTAACCCGACCATTTTTTATTGGGGTGGATTGAGTTAAATCTTTAAAAAATCGGGATAGATTGAATTGAATTGAAATAAAAATTAAATTAAATTGAGTTGGGTTGAAAATTTTTCAATCTAATCCAGCGCAATCCGACAAACGTCCATCTCTAGTTTTAAATCCAAGATTTTCTCATTCTTTTAGAAGAATATTTGTTAGGGATGACAATCAATGACAGCCTTAGTGGTGGAATGAATTATTTATTTTAAATAATTGAATCTTTATTTTTATTATTTTTATTTGTAATTAAATTGTTAAAATTATGAGAGTTATTAATTAAATATTTTATGTCTTTGTAGTAAATTAAATGTAATCCAATCAATCTAACCCAACCCGATTATTATTAGATTGGGTTGGGTTAAGTTGGTTTGAAGAATTTATTAGCTTGGGTTGAACTAGGTTAAGAGACTTTCAATTCAATCCAATTCGAACCCAAAAACGCCCACCTCTAGTTTGCTATATATATATATATATATGTTTTTTTTTTTTGTCGATTGCAAACGCATGAGGTGGACGTTTCTTTGGGCCAAGCAACCAAGTCTCATATCCATGTTAAAGAGTTTAAAATCTACTTTTATTATATTGAGACATCTTGCATGTATAAGGATGTCGATTAATTTTTCTTTCCCAATAAGTCTCCAGTGGATCTAACAAACTACGTCAGTAACTCATACATACATCTTATCTATTTATAATCAAATGAAAATAATCAGTTTAAACTTGTGATTTGAATTATTTTACTTTAACATTCAGCTATTCACTTACTCTTCATTATTCATGATTCAAGAGTTAAACATAGATATCGATTTAACAGTCTCTTAATCATCAGCAAATGAATGGTTGATTGTTAAACTAAAAAATATGTATTAACATATATTTAAATTTTAGTTGATATGATTTAAACCATTTATAAATTTAAATCGAGTTTATTTATTAAAATTAGGTTAAATTAACTTAAATTTTATCTTTTATGTATACTTTAGTATCTTATTTAAGTGTTGGAACCAAGTCAAATCATAGGTAGAACTCAATGAAAATTATACCTCAAACATGTGATGATGTCGCATTTTTTCAACCTTTGAATTAAAGTACACGGATTGGTTCGAATCTGAAGTTTACATTTAAATAAAAATTTAAGTTAATATAAGTCCTTTCTTTGCAATCATCTCAACCACCAACATGAATGGATTTATTTAATTTGTTGTTAAGAAAAACTGACATACGATTATACATTAGTAACAATATTATTTTGTTAAGAAAAACATGTGTGTGTATTTTTCAAGTAACTATCATGTGTTTTTTTATTCAAATAATTATAATGTGTTCTCATTAAATCTTATACTCGGCTCAACAAGATATCTACTATTATCATAAAAAAATAAAAAAAAAAAAGAGAGGGTAAATCTCACTTATATACATATACAATTATTTTAAAGAATAAGAAAAAAATTAAATGAAAAGTTGCAACAACGTGGTGGTTAGCATTAGTGTTGCACACCCACCTCTCACTTACAATGTGGGTTCGACACCCCTTGGTAGCAATTGTTGTTTCTCCCTCTTAGGTGTGGGCAATCCTTCCACTCTTATATGGGTCATTCCTCAATCTATATGCGGATCGTTTCTTTTGGTATGAGAGTCGTTCTTTGGGATGTGCTACCAACATTCAATTCTACTTGATTCCAATTGTTCCATGAACCAGTTTTAATAATATAATGTAACTAAAAAAAAAAAAAAGAGTTTAGTAATAAAAGAGTTTTATCGCACATTTATTCATAACTGAAGTAGTTAATATACTTTTTATTCACATTTATGATCCAATTTCAAGGCATTTATCAACATATTTGGGGAATTTTATCTGGATCTTATGGATGTGCAATTCATGTCGTCAATTGATTTATGTTTGTTCATCGTTCCACCCATTTTGTCGTAGTTATTCATATTCTAAATATCTCAAAGGTATTATATTTTATGGCATTCAATTTTCAGCTCACTTTTCTCTCGATTTACATGCATATGGAAATGCTAATGGGGCGGAGTCCCAATTCAATTGATTGACGATCCACTACTGGATTTCGTTTCTGTTTTGGAGACTTATCGATTTCCTAGTGCAGTAAGAAATAAATTGTCATAGCTAGATCTAGTATCAAGCTTGAACACCGGGCCATTATTAATGCTACTAAAAAACCCCTTATGGTTACTTAGAAGATTAGGAAGTCACTTGTAACATTGTTAATTCTCTCTATTGTGATCATCATAATGGTATTCAAATTGTTTAAAATGATTTTTCATGAACAAACAAAACATAAAAAAATTGATTGTCGTTTTGTTCTATAACATGTCAACCAAGGTACTATCAAGCTTCTCCCACTCCTCTCCACAAATCAAGCTAATGATATCTTCACTAAAGCCCATTATCCTAAATGTGTTCACGACTTGGTTTCCAAACTCAAGCATGCGACCGATTCACCAACTGAAGTTTGCTGTTATGTTATCATATCAATTGTGATATGATTTGCTTTATTATAATTATATCGATATGATAATATCTCATAAAATTGTTGCATAATATCTTATGTAATTACTGTATAATTTATATTATCTTGTATAGTGTATTTGATTCAAATTTGATTTTGCTATATAGGTTGTGTATAAGCCTATACCTTACACAAATAATTCATTCAGTAAAATATATTTTTTTCTAATTTCTCTTTCTAAAAGAAAAATAAAATAATTCAATAATAAGAGAGATTCACACACAATCACTCAAAACTTAAAGTAGTTGATATATTTCTCATTCACATTTATGATTGGCTTTAAGTCTTATCATATATATTTACAAACATGTATTGAGATTTGAGAGTTATTTCCACTTCTTTTGAGAGTACATTTTAATTCTTTATAGATTTTTTACTTGTAGTGAACAATATTTTGTATGACTACACTAATTTATAACTTAAGTGGTTAATAACTCAGTATACTTTTCATTTATATCTTTAATCGGAGTTCAAAGCTCACTGTGCACATTCATTAATATGTGTAAAGAGCTTTTTTTTTTTTTTTTTTTCCTCTTTGTGGAAGTAGATTTTTTGAGTCATTGTCACAGTAGATTTTTGACCATTGATATCAATTAATTTATATATATGTATATATATGAAAAAAGGGATAACTTTTTGTAATGCACACCTAAAGTACCTTTGATGGAATCTAACTAATTTCAATGAATCTTAATGTGATTTTTTATATGAATGATAAAAATAGTGAAATAGATTTATAAAAATATAAGGGTTGAGAACTTTTTGGGTTTGCGAACTGTAGTGGGTAAATTTTATAATATATTAACTTTGAGCGGGCCTCATTGGTCAACTTTCTTAGAACCTAACAACCTGTGTCCTGCACAAATCAAACAAAAAGAACACGGGTGATCTTGACACCGGTGGGGTGTCGGTCGAAGACACTCCGACGCTCAAGTCAGTAAACTGATCGTAATATATGAGAATGCAGTAATTGTAAAGCGTCGTCAGGTTAGAGGGAGTGTGCCGAAAAAAGGTAGGACAGAAAAATAGACGGAATGAGAACACTAAAATATTAAATATCAATGAGCAAACCCCATATAATAGAACAGTGTAAGTAGACTGCGAATAGTATACTAGGTAAGTTTCCAGGAAAGAGAGGTCGGTCACAATGGACACAGTTAAATACCAAGTCTTTCCTAGCCAGAACCTTTCCTAGACATGTATCTCCACGTCACTCCACTAACTCTATCACACAAGAACTCTGAATCTAGAGCGAAAGAATGAAAAAAAGAGAGGAGAAACCTCAAATGGCTTGCAAGAGAGGAGCAAATGAGGTGGGATGCTTTTAGCTTCAAATGAGGCCTCTATTTATAGGTAGAGAAGGTGTCATGGGCACTTATGGTGGAGTTAATATCATGTCTGTTACAAAATAAATATTGCGATTAATGTCAGGTCGGTTACGGAATAAATACCATAGTTAATGATATGTCGGTTACAAAGTTAATGTAACTTCCGTTACAATTGATTTAAACCTCATTTATTAAAACTAATCAATCCCCATTACTTGGGTTGGATCAATTAATTTGCTGGATTATTTACTTGTAACATGTATTTGACCATTAATATAGGTTGATCAGCATACTGGGCTAAGCTTATTTTAATAAGCTTTGGATCTTTATTTTGGGTTTAAGAATTTTTGACCACTACACAAACTATTTTTTAAAACTTTTTTTAATATAAATATTTAAAAAAATAGAGATACATTGCAAAAAATAGTTCAAAGGCCCGAAAAATTTTCATAATTTTTTCAAATTTGTACTTTAATTTCACTATGATGCATACATAAAGTGTCAAAATATATCAAATTTCATTAATCGTGCTCATTATAATAAAATAAAGGGACGCTCATGGAAACTTTCTCTATATATATATGAAAAAAGAGAGATTCATTCCTCATTTTTTTTTTTTCTAAAAAAGAAATGTAAAAACCCGTGGCCCAAAAAAAAAAAATCTCAAAAATGGGGCTAGCATTTTAATTCAAAACTAAGTACTTATTTTCAAAAAAATGGTAAAACATTAGGAGAGATTTTCCAAATACAAAGTGAACCAACCAATGGTTATTTTGCTACCATTAACAAAAGACATCAATACACCACCTCCCAATAGAAGTGATTGAGTGTCTAGAAGTGATTGAGTGTCTTTTTTGACCCTAAAAGATTAAGAATTTAAATATTACATTTATTTCATTAAACCATAAATCGTGAGAGTGAATCTCTACTGTGGAAGTAGTCAATAAAAAAAATAAAAAATAAAAACGAAAGACACCAGAATCCTAATAAAGTCAATTAAAATGATGATGCTTTGGCTTAATAGAACAATAATGCACATGCTTAAGTGGGGAAAAGGTATCCAATGAAGATCCTGTGACCGCATTGAATAAATATCAGCAAGTATTTCTTCGACTTTTACCAACTTCTGGAACATCAACTTTTAAAGCGCTGAAATCTTCATCTACCAAATATTTGCTTTATTTAATTACACGTCCAAACCAAGCAGTTCCCTACTAAATGATATGAAAATAAAAGTTTCTCCTTTTATGGTTGTAATTGTAAAGATCTGTCACTCGTCAACTACTTAAAGCTCAAAATTTTTGTTACATATGGTTTGACTTAGTTTGAATAATTATTGAAGAGACATGGAAAGCAAACACTAAACAGTACTGATTTTTTGGTTGCTTAATAAAGGATCCATATGTCATTCTCACTAATGCAAGAAAAGATTATGTTTTTATTTAGCTGTCCTCCTCAATCTTCACTATGCTGAACTGACATTTTGTGTTAATATATAGCAATAGAGAGAAACTGCCATTTCAAAATTTGGTACTTCCTGCTGCAAGAAGTATTTGCATTTATTTAAGTTCAAATGTAAATTCTTTTGATTTTAAATTCCACATATTTTTAATATAATTTTATAATATCACTTAATAACTTGAATATGAATCGATCCATATACATTTGAAACATAGATTTCGATCATCTTTCAATGATGTAAAACTCACGTAATAATTTGAATGAAAATTGGATTGTGGATTTTACCTACCTTAGATTCAATAACTCTTCTTATATTATATTGAAATGCGAATCATTATTATACAAGATATATATAGTCATAAAATGATTAATAGTTGTTAGATTTTAATTTTAGACTTCACAAAAAATGAAGTTTTTTTCTTAAAAAAATATCTTTTATATTTTTGTAATATTTGTTAACTATAATTTTCCATTATAATAGCTAAACTCTTCAAGAATTATTTACAGGCTCCTCTTATATCAACTTTTCAAAAATAAAGTAACTGATATATCTTCTTATTAAAAGAAAATTAAAAATTATTATAAATTCAACAATTCTATATCATTAATCTGTGATGTTTACTATTTATTATTTGTTAAGTTAGCCATGCAATCGACAATTTCTAATATTGTAGAACATTGCATATTACCAAATTTCCAAGTCATTAACGTGGATCAACAACTCTAGTTCATACTAACCTAAATCAACAAAGTTTGTGGTTTTTTCCTCTTAAAGAAAAGAAATATCCAAGTAGTATTTTTCAATCTTTTATATTGAACAAAGCATTTGCAAAAAACTTGAATATTCTACAGACGAATCAGTATTGAAAATTTGACGTTAGACAGACGTGACGTGACATCTGATGTTAGTGTTTATTAATTGGTAGTATCTAGATGTCTAATGGTTGAGGATAGACATTGTACTTTAATTAATTGGACATTTTCTTCCTCTTATTTGAATGTACAAAGGCGGATAGTTATTGCCAGCTTCTTTTCTAGAAAAAACACAAAAATAATAATAATAATAAGCGTCACAGGGGCAATATTGCAATGATGTCGAACTACAAGGGCAAACTCGACATCCGCCGAAATTTCAGAGTCGTCGACAGTAATTCGCCGCCCGATATAACTCCATTGGCTCATACCCCGATATCTCTGTCCCTCTTTTCCGACACAAACCTCTCCTGCTATTCACCCTTTATTATGTTCAATTTTCATTTTCATTTTTTTTTTTTTGAAATTGTTCAATTTCGATTTTCACAAATTATTAATTTTTTTTTATTTTTTCAAAAGCAAATTATAAATCTTGCACAAGGCTGCGTAGTGTGCACATGTTTCAATTTTATTGATTTTTCTAAGCATGTTTTATTTTAAAATTTAAAATCATAATCTGTAATAAAAAGAATCGATATTAATTTTCAATACAAATGAAAAAAAAATTATTTTTGTTATAATTTAGAATTTTAACAATATGTTGATTATAGTATTATGTAATAATATATTTAAAATAATAAGTGATGATCCAAAATATTTTTTCAAATGGAGTAAAGAAAATATTTTTGTTTTTCAAGTTCATGTTTAAAAAATATTATATTTGAGTCATCAATATTATATAAATAATTATTATTTAATGATTGGTGCGTTGGTTACAATTTATGTATATTACGTCACTTAAATATAAATTTAATTTTTTTTTTGGATAATTTAATATATATATTTATTGTTCATTTAAAGATTTATTTTGTGTTCTTATAATGTCAACCAATTAAATATTTAATATAGCGTAAAATAAGAAGATGACAAACAAAAATATATAATACAATTGCTAATGTTAGTCAGTTGACAGTCATGTCCTACATTTTTATTTTATGCGCAAGAGTACATTACTTCTCTAAACAAAAACCTTCCTTTACAATTTAATTATAAGTTTTTGAAAAAAAGAAATTGATTTGAGTTAACCCCATCTATTACTTAATTAAAGATATTCAAATCAGGATCAACATCAATTTTCCTTACAAGTTCTACTATTAGTTTTAAAATCTTAAAATATTTTCGCTTTTCTGTTAAAAAAAATTCTTAAAATATTTTCAATAATAACAAAAGTCAAATTTATTTCCACTACAAGTAACCATTCTAACAAACCACAATTTGCGATTATGAAAATCCTCAATGAGTCACTGCCCTTGTAGTGCATTGGATAAGGATACAAAGTCAGTTTTGGTGTAGCCCAATATTCGACATCTTACGTTTAAATAATAAAAAGTGAGATTTTTTTTTCCTATATAAAAGTTATTTTTCATCCAAATATAGATAATTTTCAGTCATATGAGAGCCGTTTATTCGGATTGTATCATTAGGATCCTACTAATTTGTTTTCGATTATCATTTGAACTCGTTTCAGTACCTAATAAAAAAAAAAATCCTCAACGATGCACACTTCTGACCCAAACCCGCAATTCTCTCACAACCCAGGGGCACTTTGGTGATCACTGTAGAAAGACATTATTTTATTAAATTCCAGGGCCATAAATTCAAATCTTTAGATCGTTACAATTCTCGGCGCTATAAAACAAAAACGGAAACAAAAAAACAAAAAAAGTTCAAATCAGTGTCACGCTTCAACACACTTGTACCAACATCTGTAAAAGTTGTACCTTCTTCCCCTTCGTTTTTGTTTTTGGAAAGTAATTTATTGATTTTGCTCTGATGCTACAGTGATTTATTCTTCAACGATAACTGTGCCGTTCTAACATCTGCTGCGCTGAAACGTAAAAACATACTCTAATAGCTTTTGATTTAGGGTTTCCACCAATCAGAATTCAGTTTTGCGAGTTCACGTATAGGCGGTCAACCACATTCCGCTTTTTGTTTATGTTTATATTTATGATCACAGAGAGAGATGGAAGAAGAAATGGAGGTGGAGTTACCGGTGTTCGAGGCGCGTGAGATTGATCTCGACTACGAGTTCGACGCTGCTTGTTTCTTCGACTTCACTCGCGAAGAGTCTCCCGCGGAGGCGCGTCAAGCCGAGCTCTGGTTTGAGTCTGCTCCGAATTATCCGCCTTCTCGTGAGTCTCACTTCAACCTCTCAAAAGAACCCTAGCATTTCGTTTAACTTGTGAAAAAAAAAAAAAAGCACTTCTGTTTTAAGCTATTCTCCCAATCTTAATCTTGCTTGTGGAGTGTCTTCATATGACGACATTTATAAATATTACAAAAGAACACCTGATCATGATTTTGTTTTTGGTTTTTGGTGTTGCAGCGTTTGTGGCAAAGTTAGTTTTAAGAGAGGAGATTCTTTTGGAAAATGTTAATACTTCTCCAAAGCCCAAAGTTAGTTGTTCGATTGATAACGAGGAGGCCACTGAATTTTCTGCCATTGATGTGGATGATAGAGGTATAAACTATGTATCCTTCTCTGGTACGTGGTTTTTGAGTGAAGATATTTTGTATATCAGTCATCTGTATTGTTGATTGAACTGTTCTATTTAATTTGTGGGTTATTCGGTGGCTGATACACATGTTGCAACTCCAATTGTCACCATTATCAGCAATAAGGCACAGCATAATTGACTGTCATTGCTGTTAACATTTTGTTTGGGCGATGCACCTTTGGTACCTTATCATCATCTTCTTCATGATGTCGGAATTGCTGTACCACAGACATCTTCATTGCCTTCTCAACTTTAAGGACATCGTTGTTGGGATTTAGTCGTTGTCACTAGCATAACTATCCTCCATTTGATCTTGTATTAGGGCATTTTGTAATTTTATGGAGTGAAGTGAGTTCGAAAGTTAGAGTTATGAGCCCTCATATGTTTAGTTTGCAATGTGCTCTTTTTGAACACAAATTGAGTCTCAAGGTGTGGGGCTTGAATGAACGAATAGTGTCACTCCTTGTGGCATATGACTAAAGTTATATATCAGCATTGGAGTTGTGGTGGAAGACTTATTTTTCGGTCTTATTTTTAATTTTAGACAAGTCTCCAACTATGAGCTTCAAAAGCCTTTTACACTAAGCTTGCAGTTTCCAAGGTATTCTTTGTTGAGTTCTCTTTGTTTCAAATATTTGCTACTGTTTTTGCAGGATGTAGAAGTAACATGACATTGTTGTGGCCTAGCGATGGTTATTTCCCATGGTTTTTTGTAATGGAAGCCTCTCATAGTATTGTTCTTTAAGCAGCTTGAACACAATAGATTAATTCAAAAATGAAGAACTTTAAGTCGGTGGTCTTATCATGTTTCTTTAAATCTTAAAATTTGAATTGTGTTTGTACTGGTAGTATCATGTTTCATATTGTATTTTGGGTGTGCAGAAATGGGTAAAGGGATCTTCACCACCTTACAAGGTGGAAATCTACAAAAGGTTCCAAATCAATCGTTAAACTTAACTACAGGTGATGAATTTGCTACCTTTATAACAGATGCTTCCACAATGCTTTTGTTTGCCCTAGTTTCTTATAATTATAAGTGCTTTGATATTGCAATTGTTTTATATTTTCTCAAGTTTTGACACTATAGTCTGAAAAATGCTTGCTTGTCTTCTTGAACAAATTATACCTTGATAGCTGGGGCTTTTGAATGATATTATTTTCTTTTCCCTGTCAGGACTCACATTTTACAATCATATATCCGGTGATAAGGTAAAAGCTAAAACTAAGTCAGTTAAGCCATATCTTCCTAGGAGCTCAACTTTGATGAAACCTACAACAAGTCAATTGGCCAAACAAAATCGGCCTGTTCAAGTTGGTCATTCCAGGTGATTAGTGAACATTATGTTCTTTATCTTGGTGTTCAGCCTTTTTTTCCTTTTTAGAAAAAAATCTAAAAAATTTACATCAACACTTTATAGATTTGAGAATTGATTTCTGCTTTTGTCAGTTTTTGTTTTCTTTCTCTGACTATCTAGTGCTATAGCTCCTAAATATATGTTTGGTATCCTTTCTTTGCGAGAGCATTTCCTCAAGACTTGCTTATTGCTAATAGACAATGTCCTACCTTGTTTTCATGAAAATTGTCATAAATTTTAGCCAAATATTGGGGCTGAAAGCCACCTATTTGCCATTTCAAATATTTTGATCTTATTACCCTTGATTGTTAGATTTCAGACTCCACTGGATCAAAATAATGAAAGGAGCTTATGTAATTCCTCTGTGGTTGAAAGTCAAGCTGCCAAGAGGCAGAAACTAGAGGGAGGTCATATGCATAAGGTACAACTTTTTTTATCTATCTTCTCAATCTCTTTTCCTTGAAAGGTATTTGTACCAAACAAAATAGTTGTAGAAAAATGAGATGACGAGTCCTTATTTATAAGTCTTTCTGATGATTAATTGCTGGATAAGTGTATGCTCTGAGAAAGATTTTTATGATGGTTTTCTATAACAAAGTATATCGTAGGATATCTTTTCAGAAAATATAGAGAAAAGTAATCTTCCTTAGAGGTAGCTAAGTGCAAGACCAAACTGGCAATAATTGTTACCACTTCAGATCAGAACTTCAATCTTTGGTGCCTTAGGCTAGCTTGGCCATCTTAATTGTTTTATGCTTGCACTGGCCCAACCTTTTGTGGGTTCGGTTGGGAATTTAGCCCAGGTAGTAGACTTGGCTAGAATCTTAGGGCAAGTCCTCAGTTTAAGGTTAATTATTAAAAACTTGTTATGTAGTCTTGACCTTATTATTTAGGATGCAAGTTCATTATTATTATTATTATTATTTGCGTAGCAGGTTGCTGAAGTAAAGCAGCAAACAAATTTAGTCCACAAGGCACCTAAAAAGGTATGTTCCTCTTGCTTTGATGCTTGATCTCAGATTGTATTGTGATTTATTTTTTCCGTTGCATATGCATGACTGGTTGCCATGTCTGTCCTCAAGAAGATAATGAAGTTGGCTGGGTCTCGTGCAGTGGTGTTGGAGATCTACAGTCAATCTCCCTCATACTACTAAACTTTTTTGGGTTGGAGGAACTAAGTTTAATTAGTGTTTATGAATGGGTGGTGGTCGTAAAACAGATTGTTCTTATGTCATTCGTTAATCTTATAAAATGATGTTACCATAATACAATATTGGATTAACCACATAGTCATAATTAATGCTAAATTATATTAAGAAAGAGATGAAGAAGGTCGGATGTGTATATATAGGGGGTTTACACTCCTGTGCATGGGGCAGGGGATGGGGGATCATGTGATAACATTCTTTGTGGGTTACTCTCAAGCAACTAGTTATATGTACCATTATTTCTGTGTGGCGTTGCAGGATGTAACTATTGATAAAAACTCTGCGCATGTGAGGTTGAAACTTACTATTCCGAGAGAGCCTGATCTTGAAACAGCACATAGGGCACAAAGGATAAGGTTTGTTGTTGCTAATTTTATTCCATGTATAAAACAAGGCTCTGCTTAACAGGCTTCTAGGCTCATGATATATTTATGTTTCAGGCCTAAGAATGTAGCAGATCAAGAAAACATTGGAACTGCAGTACATCGATTCAGAGCACGTCCATTGAACAGAAAAGTTGGTAGTTGATAAATAAATATAAGATTTTTCAATTACCTTTTGGCCTTTGTCTCAAATTTTTACTTTTGTAATTTTCTAGATTCTCGAGGCACCTACATTGCCACTCCCAAAGAAGAGTATTCCAAGGCTGCCAGAGTTTCAAGTAATTGCTTTATGTTTATTTCGTGGTTGTTGCAAAATTGTTACTGCTGTGTATCTATGATATTATCTGAAAGAAGTATGTTGACAAATTGTTGCCTCTTTGCCCTTTGCATAAGGCCCTTTATCCAGTGGTAGAATAGTTTAGGGAGGGATGTTTCACGTAAGATCACCCATCAGGATTTTGTATAAAGTGGTTGCTTGTACATGCCTGGAAACACACAGGCCTTCCGTCACAGTCGGACAATTGTACCATTGCCCACTAAAGATTAAAATGAAACAAAAAAAGAACATTGACTTTTGCAAAATGAGTCACTTGATTCCATTTGTAGCTCAGATTTCTGTTACATTGCTTCCAGGAATTTCACTTGAAAACAACTGAAAGGGCTATGCAACACACATCATCTGCCGTTTCGTCATCCTCACTTTATTGCACTGATTCCGATAAGGTAACTTAATAATCACCAATTATTTTGCCATTATTTTTCTCTGTTAACCTTTTTCTATTGATTAGCAAAGAAACTATAGAATGGTGAGCATGAGAAAATGAGCTACTGATATTATTCGCTTTTCTCTACTTCGCAAAAAACAGATAGTAAGATATCCATACAAGTAGAGTCCTAAAAAAAATAGAAACAAGTAACAAAAGTTTATCTATCCAAACAAACTAGATATGAGATTAGGAAATAATAGCATCATAGACGGAAATATTTACAAATGTCAATGTGTGCCACAAACTCGTTTAGTATGCAATATTATACTTACAATGTGGTGATTGTCTGCTTAATTTCTTCTGGGTACTAAACCGCAGCCATTTCAAGATTGGGACAAATCTACTACAGTTTCTGTTGCAAGGAATGAAAACAGAGAATTTGGAAGGTAAGTGCTTTTAGGTGTTTGGGCAATAACTTTAATATAATGGAATGAACTCTCACATTTATTAACTGGAAATATTTAATCAATAAATAATGGTGTTTACGTTTGGAATTGCTCGTTTGCCCAGACCTAGTGGCATGAATGCTTTGAAGCAGGATGGGGATGGCATAATACACAACTTCAAGGCTCGTCCTCTGAATAAAAAGGTAATGCATTTAGTTAAAATGTTTTGTGGAATTATTATGATAGCAAATATTGAAGACATATTCCCTCTCTGAATGCAGATATTTTCAAGTAAAGGAGATCTTGGTGTTTTCCGGAATATTAAACGGGAAACCACAGTACCATTGGTAGTTTATTACATGCTATGTTATTTCTATATGCTGTAATTTTTAAGATGCTTTTGTCAGAAAAATCTGAATATCATGGCAAACTTTTGTCCAGGAATTTAATTTTCAAACAGAAAAGAGTTTTCAGCATAATCTGCCTATAGAACTTTTCAGCAAGGTAAGATTATAAATATATTTCTTTTTTGTTCATTTTAGAAAATATAAAATGGTTTATCATTGTTGTAATGTTAAATTGTAGAATGTAATTTTATGTTATTATCGTCATCTAAATTACATATTTTTTTTTTCTCTGAATCCTAGTTGTCCCTTACGTCTGAACTCCAGCCTAACAATGGAACTCAGTTGAAATTGCATCGACCTACATTTTTACCTAAGGTTCTTGGATTTCATAAATTCTAAACAAACAATATATAAGTTTTTCGCTTTGGTTAATACCATATTGAGTTATTCATTTGTTGTTTTGATGTAAGGGCTCAAAAGAAAACAGATTGAATTCTTTTCAGCTAGAACATGAGGTAAGATTGGCAATGCCCCTCAAGTAACTAATAACTATCATCACATCTCATGTTAGTTGGCCTATCAATTTTTTTTTTTTTTTTCTAATGGAATGCATTTACTTCTCATGTCTTGTAGAAAACACCTGAGAAAGGAAACCCATCTGTCTTTGGTGGGAAGCAGAATCAATGTGCCAATGATGGATACGTGGAAGCCACTATCCACTTTAGCACAAGAAAGTAAGCCTACTGAACTTAGATAACCAATTATGCATTTTCATAGTTTCGTTTACATTCTGATTATCAAATGCATTAATGCTTGAGTTTGAAATTACCACAGGAGTATGGGCATCCGCTACTAGTAAGAAAGGGTGGAGATCCTAATTCAGTTTTCTACTTCGGCATCTGACTTGTAGGTAAATACTTGACGATGGCAACATGCTCATCAACAGACATGTAGGTTTTCACTATATACGGAATGTATGGAAATGCACAGTTCTAGAAATCAACCTTTTTTTTCCTCTTTAGGGAATTGATCTGACAGATTCATGTTAAACCAACTTCTGTAATTCATACTGTACTCAGTAGGTCATAATCAATAATCCTAATAAACATTTTAGAAAGCCGATGTTGTACAGCCATCAAAGCCTTCTCACCCACACCATCTTCCAACTTTTTTGTGTAGCAGTACACTTTCAACACTTATTAGTTGAAAATTTTATACCAAATTGCTTTTCTGAAGTTTAACCTATGATTTTACTTGCTGAGTTGCTGTGGCTTTTTGCTATCTGTAATTAGCATTAAGTTTGATTAGTTGTATTACAATGTTCGTGTACAAGATGCTTGTGTGGTTTCTGGCAGTTGTAAATTTGTCGGGAGTAAGATGGCTTACTAAGGATTGAGTTGGGATGGTATAAGGTTTCCATTTCGATCCATGTAACAATGACCATTACAAAACATATTAAAAAAAATTATAATACTGGAGTTAAGAGGAATATTCAATCAGATAAAAACAAATCATTATTACTCATTTACATATCGCTTCTGTTTTTGTTACGTATATCATTTCTACTTGCATCGTTCCTAGGATTTTAGAACAAGACCTTGCTCATTTGCTGCCAAGTGTAACTTGTCTACCTTATACTGCTGTGGGTTTGTTGACCCGTAATTACTTGCTGGATAAGCAATCAGCAGCTAGTATGGAGCCGTTTCATTTTCTCTATCAAAATCCTGGTTGGCTGAATTACGCTTGGTTAGAGCTTGTTTAGTCCAACGTCGTATATCATAGGCTCTTTTGAATGGTTTCTTTTCCTTGACAAGTCTTTTCTTTGTTATGGCAATGGCAAGATCATTGGGAAATAATGTATGCCATACAAAAGCGTGAAGAAGTGTGGACACGAATAATACACACACCATCGTTGAGGACATGAACGAAAGACTCAATGCAAGGCCTTTGCTTATGGTAGAAGGGACATGCTCTGCGTACTTAATAGTAGCCACTGATGCAGTTGTCATCGGAAACGTGTAAGACCACCAAGCCACTGAGAACCTGTAAATTTTAGTGCATAAATATACAAGAACATTTTGTATAATTGTAATTTCTGTGGACTACTACAAATCCGACAACTAGCTAAATTGATCAACTAGATTTTTCTTACCTGAACCCTGTGAAGAAGTTGATTCGTACAACCAATGATGCATAGAGAAACAGTGCAATGAAGAAGCAAGTCCTTGACAAGCCATCGAATTCACCATATATGGTTTCCCAGGCAATGCTTGCAGCAGATGGAGCTGCAATGAACATGGAATACACAGGGTGTAACTCCTTGGGCAATGCTTCACTCGTAGGCAGTCTTTGATACAATGTCACAAAGACCACAAGATAATGTGCAAAACCAACCGCCCACAAGAATTTTGCAGCTTCTTGCCACCCAACCTTAGCAGCTAAAATAGCCCCAACAAAGTTTCCAACGACAGAGAGATGGGAGGATGGATTGGCAACCTTACAGAGACGTCTCTTACCGCCAGAGAGCCATTGGCCATAGATCTTGAGCTCAAGAAAAAAATAGGGTCCCATGAAGGCACACCAAATGGCAGGGTGAAGAGGACCATGTGCTATCATAGGAGGTGCACCAATGGCCAGGAACATGCACACAACCCAGGGAGCAAAGAAGAAATTGACCCTGACTGGATGGAAGTACTCTCTTCTGACAGCTTCAAAGTAGAATATGCATTTTAGTATGTACGTGAAGAAGACTGATACTAGAACTGCTAAGGCCAATAGCCAGAGTGCAAGGTTGATAAATGGAGGTACATGGAGAAATTTGGTTGCGGGGCTTGTTGCCAGGGCACGCCATAGTACCGCTTGACTGCTTAGACCAAGACATATACCAAAGCAACCAATTGGAAACCGAAGAAGAAACGGCCATTTCTCATCTTTTGGTAGAAGAATATCCTCATACTCCTGCACAGAATTAACAATAACATAAACTAAATGTTCCTTTTAATTTTGGTATATATATGGAGAGGCTGAATTTACCTTGACTTGATCAAGTTCAGGTCCTCTAAGAGCAGCAAAGTATCTTCCTGCAGGAACACTAGTGTTAACAGACTCATCAAGTCTGCCAGAGGCATCAACTCTCTGAGACTCCATTTCTTTCTCCTTATTTCTTGTAGGCAATAAAGAATTCTGCTTACTGAGAGTTGATTTGGTCCTGAAGATACTGAAGTCTCCTTTTCTGGCTTCTCCTCCAAACCTATTAGCCGAATCAAAACCCCCAAAACTACGGCCACTTCTAGGAAGTACCCTTCTCTCATCTTTGGCCTTAGACTCTCTGTTCAGCACTGAAAAGCCTGTTTCCAGTGAAACTTGCCTATTAAAACTCCTATGAGTCCTCTTTGCGTCTCTAACTCTAATGTGTCTGCTGTTTAAACCATTCTTAGCTTTGTCTTCCACTCTATTTATTCCTTCTTCTTCTTCCGGTAAAACTTCATGAATATCAACAAAATGGGCCTCCATTGAATTCGGAGAAGTTGCTCGTGTGTCCATGTTTACTTGCTTCTTCTGAGCCTCAACACAAGAAACTTCCAAGTCCTAGAAACTTGGGTTCCAATTGTTTATGCTTTATACAATATCTTTGCATGTTTTGTCCTTTAAAAAGTATAGTCTAGTCATGCAAGAGGGCTTCACGAGAAGTGAAAAAAAAAAAGGGGGGTAGCATGGTGGCTCCCTTAAGTGGTTGGATGTTTGGTATTATGAAATGGGAGCCAGTACTTTCCCGGTAGAAAGTGAAACTAATTTTGAGGGATTTCCCGTGAAAGAAAGTCAATTATTTTTGTGGCCTTCATGCATTAAGTGTTTAATTAATTCAACTTGGAAGAAGAAGAGATTGTCACAAAATGAGAGATAGATAGAGAGCTTTCAAACACTTCACGGGCTTGTCTCGAGAGGAAGTTATTGTGAAAAGTAAGGGTTCTTTTATTTTTCCTACTTAATACTTGATAGTACTAAATTATACTTACTAAATTGTTTTCGATTGATTTTTTCAAGTAATCAAATAACTTAAAACTATTTTTAAAAAAAAAAACCAAAAAAATTTAAAGATGGATGGTGGAGATCCAATCTGGGTTTGCACTGCCATCTTCAATTATTTTTTTATTTTGTTCAAATTGATATTGGTTGTCCATCTTAAAGATGAACGGCTTAGATCCATTTTAAAACTATATATATTTTTTATATTTAAATTATGTTTTAATATTTTTAAATTAAAAAAATAGAAAATGACAATACTACCCTTCATGGTGTTAATGCTGACGGTCAAACCCAGTCAACCCGTTAATCCAGGGGAGGGCGGTGTAATAAAAGGTTAAAGTTGTTTTCGTTTGTAATTAGGCCAACATCCAGAGGGTTGTGAGTAATTTCCTTAATTTGAATGACATGTTTGTTTTATTTCCTTACATCTTAATGTAAGTAATCTTGTTTGTTTTTTAAAGTAATTGGACATTTATATCCTTTAACTATTAGTTGTTATGTAACTTAATTTAATATAATACAAACAATTATAATAAATTATTTAGGAAATACTAAACACTATTATGTATATATTAATAATATTTTTATTCATAATTAAAATATGATTAATTATTATAGTAAAATATTTTTTTTTAAAAAAAAATTATATATATAAATAAATTATTATAGTAAAGTAAATTAAATAAAAATAAAAAAATGGTATTAAGTTGAATTACGATTGTTATATATTTAAATAAAAATAAAATTAAAAGAAATATCATTAAAATGAATTTGTATAATGTAAAATTAGAAAAAATTTTGAAATATATTTGCTAAGGTATTAAAAGAAATTTGTATAATATAAAACTATGATAAACTTGAAAATATATTATTTTGGAAAGGATAAAATTAAAATAATAAATTTACAAAATTAATAAGTGATTTAGTATTCAATGAAAAATAAAAAAATGTAGTTTTTTATTTTCAGTGGTTTTTGAATGGTTTTAAGTGGTTTGATCACTTAAAAAAAATAATAAAAATCACTTAATTAGTTAATTTAATATCATTAAGTGTTAAGTACAACAAACAAACGACCATTTAGTTCACAAAAATGTGCCAACGAACTATTTTTAGTTTATAAAGGTATGTTAGTGAATTAGTGGTATTAAAAAAAATCAATTTAATTTTTTCAAATTAATTTCAGAATTTATAATTTTTTTAGAAGAGAATAGATTTCTTGATTTAATTGGATTTAATATTTTTTTTAATATTTTCGAAATAGCCATTGAGTGCTTCTGTCTGTTTGTTTAAGATTCGACAGGGAAGTAAAATGAATTGTTAATATAAATTTTATAGCAATAATTATTTGATTTTTTCAAGGATCCCTGTGCATGAAACAAACTTGACGCAGTTTAAAAAAAAAAAAAAAAGAACATACAAACTTGACGCTTGTTTTTTTGAAAAACTTGACGCTTTTTTATTATACAATTTTTGCATTGGAAACTGGAAAGGTAATTAAGGGGATCAGTGATTTAAGAAATAATTAATGTACTTACCTGCACGAAAGGAATTCACAGCTGTATTCAATACTCACAATTCACACAGTTTTTGTGACCTTTTCTATTCCCTCTCCTGTTAAGATATTAATAAAATTTAGAACGCACAATGTAAAAACTTTATATATATATATATAGAGATACGATCGAAGAATGTAACTTTTGATAAAATTTATTGACCACTGAATTATGATGATTTCAATGACTTAAATCTATTCATATTTTTATATTAAATTTAATTATACACTTTATATAAATATATTTACTCTTCTTTCTCTTCATTATTATACCATCTTTTATCTCTCCAATTAATCTTAAAAACTCACCAATTAATATAAACCACTACTATAGTTGAATTTTTATATATATAAAAATTACTTTTTGTGGTTGAATTTATATATCACTTTGAATAAAATTACTAAAGAAAATAGATTTTAAACTATATGAAATAATTAATTATCTTGAAAAAAATAATTTTAAAATGACATTTTTTTTTAAGATTTTAAAATGACATTTATTAAACATGTTTTTGAATGGTTTTTTTAGCTGCAACCTTTGAAACAAATAATTATCTAATAATTACGGTTTATATATATGTATATATTTTATTTATTTATTTATTTTCTCTAATAATTAGAATAATTACATCTTTATTTTTTTTATACACAAATTATCTTTTACATAGGTCTTTGAGACATAAAAGAATTATATTCTTCAAATAAATGTTAGTTTACATAAATTTATTTATTTTTTATAATTTTCACAAATTAAATTATTCTTAAAGGAGATTTGCAAAACCCCTCTGAGATTTAGATTATTTTGCAAGACAATTCTATATTTTTAAATTTATTAAATATTCTCTTATTGTATGTATGTCAAAAGACTCAAAATCATTCTAAAATTTTAAAATTTAGTTAAAGAAACCGTCGATTTCATACCAAATACTCCTTCTCATTTAAGGCTCTAAGTGATAAATTTTCACTATTATTTTTTATACATTAAAAAGAAGAAATGAGATCTAGTTGATAAAGAAATTGTAAAGATAAGATAAAAAGTGAGATATAAAAAATTTATAGATACATCAAATATGAAAAAAGAAAGGTAAAAATAATATAATTTGAAAATGAATAAAAAATAAATAAAGATGCAATAACTATTTAATTGATGAGAAGAATATTAATTGATGGAATTTAAATATTAATTAGTGAGAGGAGAGATAGTGTACTAATGAGGAGGGAGAATAATAAATTCATTAATGTAGAGTGTATAATTAAGTTTAATACAAAGGTGTGAGTAGATCTAAATAATTGAAATAAGTATAATCCAATGGTCAACAAATGTGTTCAAACTTGTGTCCTCTAATCCTACCCCATATATATATATATATATATATAAGAGATTTATACATCTGTTACTTATAGATAGTTAACATATATTTTAAGGACGTAAGTTAGAAGAATAATCTGATTAATCTCTAATATGAAGAATTAAATAAAAATAAATTACATCTAAAAGAAAATAAATTAGATTAATATGAATTGCATAAGGCAAAGATATAGACCTTAAATACAATAATTTCTTCATAATTCAGTCAACTTATCTGCCTGCACCATGCCTCTAAACCCATCAAATTTGATGATTTTTTGTCACTCAAGAGCTTTAAAGCCCAGTAGTTTTACATGATACAATACTTTTGATATCACTCACCAACTCCTAATATCCTTTACACTTATTCCTTACACTTAGATTTTTAACTCTTAAATATTTTTCTAATACTCAAATACAAGATAAATAACTCAAATTATAAAGAACAAACTCAAGAAATTATAAAATTTATGCTCTGTTATATATATATATATATATATATATATATATATATATTAGAGCACAAGTATAAAGTTCGTGTGTAGACTTGCTCAAGTGGGCTCCAACGTCACTTGGTAACCTCAATCTAATAATTCAAAAGTTAGTAAGGCTCTTAAAGTTAATTTGACAAATTCGAAATTGTACGTAAAAATTTCATAAAAATATTAAATTTAGTACGAATTTTAAAATTTACATCAAATTATAAAAATAAATTTTGTTAGCACTATCTCACTTTTATAATTTGATGCTAGTTTCAAACAATATTAATTTTAATACTATACAAAAAAAAGACCATATATTTATTAAACTCAATCTAATTATTAGAAACAAAAACCAATACTTTCAAAAGTAAAAACCGAAAGCTCTCGATTAACTACCTAGCAATTATATAGTGAATATAGTCATGTCTGATGGGTAAACTCATTCTCAAACAATAATTTTAAATTTTCATTTTAAATCATATGATAACTAATTTATAATTATTTATGGATAATGAGTTTATGAATATAAATTGTTAGCTATCGATGGTAAGGACAATTGATGAAATTGTAACAAAAAATTGATTTAAATGTGATAAATTGAAGTTTTAAGTACATTGAAAATATAATAAGAGGAACATTATGCAAGGATTTTACACTTTAAAGTGATTAGTTTTACATGCATGGAGAAGCAAATGTCTAACTTTCGAATATCATAGGGATGATTTATCTAAGCTTGAAGTAAATAAGGTTGATTCTAGATTTATTATTTTAATATCTTATAAACTAGTACATATTTATGTGTTTTAAATGACATGAGTTAAATGACCTTAGATTGGATTTTAGTATTCTTTTATTTTATTGTGTTTGTTTTATCATCCAAGTGTTCTTGGGTCACTACTTGATAATTAGTTGGGACTTGACTTTCAAATGAACTTGAATAGCCAGCCTAGAAGTTTGAAGGAGCAAGTTGGCATTGAGGGGCCAGAGCCCAGATACCCGACTTGGTCCATATCGTTAATGTCCCCCCCACACCCCCCCCCCCCCCCCCCCCCCACAACCAACAAAACCCAACCCAACCCAACCACCCCCAACGCCCCCGCGCCCCGCGCCCCCCACACCCCATCCCCCCCTCTCTCTTTTTTTTTTTTGAAAATAGTCCATATCGTTTATTTCAAAAGCCAAAACCAAAGGCATTTTACTTTCGGGGATGAGGTACAAGACGAGGCACTACAAGTACAAGATGGGTGCACATTGTTGGGTTATTTGTACTGGCTAGTTCTTAATTAATTACATTAATTTTGATTCTATTTTATGGGATTTTTATATAAATATCGGTTGTTGAATATTTCAACTTATAAATAGATGCAATGCTTTAGATAATATATAAAATTAAATGACATGAAAGAATTGATTTATAAACATACATTTGATATTTTCTCCCAAATTTGAAGACCACGCAACTTATTGAAAATCCACACTAAAATGTGCTAAAAATCCTCAACTTAATTGAAACAAACAAACTCAAAGCATACGTCGTTGTCCTCGGCATTATAGTTGTTGGAGAGTTCATCACGTTTTGTATCGCATTCTTTCTAATTATTTTTTTTAAAGACAACTTACTCGTTTTTATTAACCATTATAAATTTGATATAATTAAAGGAAAAGATATAATTTTATCCATATTAATCTTGTTGATGTAAATATAAGAAATTTACCATTAATTGTCCAACTTCTGTCATTGATGATGTACGTTGCATGACAATAATGTTATCATATTATAATTAAGGGGTAAGAATTTACTAGGTGATCTTCTAATCGATGGACTTAGCAGCCTATCACGACACATCGTCCAAGCCGGAAAAAACACACAAGTCCCTTCAAATTTTGAATTGGTCACGCAAAATACCCATGTGGAGCTCCAAAATAAATTATAAATAAACTAATGATCCTTTTCTACAGTATCTATTCAATTCTTGGATTTTTATCGTGTCAGTTGGTATTGCCGACTGCAGCCGGACAATATACCAATTACCAGTTTGCTACAATATTCTCTTATTTCTTTCACAACTCTGTATATAGCCCCCAACACTTCCAACTCTTTTTGACAAGAACTAGCAACTAAAAAACTCAATAGCATAAGCTGATACAAAAAGAGAATTATTTAGTGACAAACCGAGACATTTCTAGTTCTAGTAATGGCTTCTTCCAGTTTCCTCATCATCTTGGCAATTGCAGCATATTTTGTTCCTTCAATTTTGGCAACTGATCACATGGTTGGAGATGATAGTGGTTGGACAACAAACTTTGATTACCAAACTTGGGCTCAAGGAAAGGAGTTCCGCGTCGGCGACAGACTTGGTAACGTTGTCTCTCATATCCTACTATGTCATTATTTTCGTTAAAATTACGTTTGGAAAGTGATTTTGTAAAAAGCACTTTCAAATAACGATTGCATTTTGAGTGGAGGCTGAACGAAAAAAGAAAATGTGATTGCTGGTGCAGTTTTCATGTATCCAGAAGGAGCACACAGTGTCCTAAGACTTACCGATGAGTCTTCCTTTCAGCAATGCACGAAGCCAGCTAATGCACAGACCATGACAAGTGGAAATGATGTGATTACACTTGCTAAACCTGGAAAAAAATGGTACATTTGCGGGGTTCGCGACCACTGTGAGGCTAAAAATCAGAAGCTTGCCATAACTGTGTTGGCTCAAGATGGACCTGTTGCTTCTCCCCCTTCTCCATACTCACCACCTGTATCAGCAGCAAGAGCAAACTTTGCTTCTATCTACTATGGCTTGATGGCTTTCGTGGTCGGCTTTTTTGGAATGCTCAATATGGTTTAATGTTGAAACGATGTTCACTATTTATTCTTTCTAGTATTGGTATTTTGTCATTCTATTACTACTACTTGAGTAAGTAATTGTGTGGTTTTCGGTCATGAAGTATTATTGCTTTGTAATAGTAATATAGTATCTGGTCAGAGCTGTATCGAGTTTATTATTTTATTTAAATTTGAGACTTAAACTGTAATTTTTTTTTATTTACTTTTAAATCTAGCTGTTGTCGTTTAATTTTAATCCATTTACTAATCTTTCAAAGCATTAGATAATTTAAAAAGTGAAGTGAGTGACTAGATGTAGTGTAAACTACGAAATGTCTAGTAGAACTATCTGAACCGTGTGTAAAATGCAAACTATGTTACACACAATATTATGAGATAAAATCTGATCATTCTAATTAAAATGATTATTCTTCTTGAGGGAGAGTTTGGTGCATCCACTATTTGAGATTAAATATAATATTTATTGAGATTTGATGAAGGTTGCTGTGTTTGGTGGAAGTATTGGATGAGATATATATGTTGTATCCTAGTTAGCGAATTTCTCAGTTGAGAGATATAATTTTATATTCTCTGATTTTTTATTTTTTATTTTTTATCATATCAACTCTATATTTTGGTTAAATAATTGCAGGAGAGTATTTTTTTTTTTTTATCTCATTATCTATTCTAAAAATTCAATCTAAATAAATAATTATATTGGAGATACTCAATCAGTTTGTTATAAATTAATATATAACATCATTTGGATTTGTACAGAATATGAGATAAATTTTTGAAAGTATAGTATATTATTCATATTTTTTTTCATTTAAAACTTCTTTTAACTGGGTGCTCTATTGCCATTGAAAAGACTCTTTTTCATACTCTGTTTTATTATTAAAAAATCCATAAAGTAATTGCCTAAAAAAATTAAACTATCTAATGAAATCATCCATCGATTCTATTCAACCCTATAACCTAAACTCACCTCATGACAAATCCTAGTTAACACATTCTTTTTCGAAATCAAGCAAATTTTACAATGACAGAATTTTGTTGTATTGTCGGCAAGAAGATAAGATAAGATAAATGACATGACAATCGAAAGCCAAATTCTTCACTTGCCTGAGCCTAAATCATATCATTACTACTCTTACATTTTATACCATTGAAGCCAAATCGAAAATGCAAACCACACGACAAATTTTATGTTCTTTACTTTCTGTGACACCATTCATCTCAACGAAGAATTTTTTTTTTTTTTTTTCTTGCAACTCTTCCGAAGTATTGTTGACTCAAATATTATGATATGATGAACTATGTTTACCAAAACAAACGGAAATATGGAATCATAAAATTTTAATCAAGCAGAAAATTTTCTGAAAAACTCAATGTTGCTTTTGCACATAGCAAGTGGAGAAAGAGATCATCATACCTTAATAGGGTTAAATCTTTTTTTTTTTTTCTCTGATGGTTAGTATAAACTCAAGGATCAATCGGAATCAAACGAGATTAGACTCTGAGACACGACCTAGGAGTAGCTACCATAAGAAAGAGAGTATCCCACACATAGATAGGAGGGAGACCATACAATGTGAGGAGACAATCCACACAATTATTTGGTGAGAGAGGGGTTGTGGGGTGTAGAACCATACACTTAAGGCATGAAGTTGGTGAGCTTTATCCACCTGAGTTACTGACATGTTACAATAGGGTTGGATTATTTATTAACAACAAAGTATGACAATTTTTTTATAAAAAAAAAAAAAAACTATTTTATACTGTAAAAACTTAAAAGAAAGTAATTTTGTTTAGTTTTGGTGAACGAATTAGAATTGTTCAGAAGTTTTTGGAGTTTGATTGAATGTCCTAAACAATATAACTGTAGCGAAAAATTTTATTTAGTTAAGATGATTATAAAAATATAAGGTTAACCCTGACATTTTGAAGGGTGTAGGTTACTTTCTTTTTTTTTTTTTTTTTTGAAATGAAGGGTGTAGGTTACTTAAATTATAAAATTTTAATTATAGAGAGTAAATGATAACAGTGAGAGATGTTTTTAATTATTACAATTAATTGGGAGTTTGAGATAAAAAAACATGATTGTAAAGTTATAATTCTATAAGTAAAAATGTAAAGCGCATATTACCAGTCAATCTCATCTTATGGAGAGAACTCTTTTCCATTGCCTCCCTCTTTAATATTTTTATTCCATTGGATTTAACCTTTTATGGTCTTATCATTCTAATTATAGGACAAGTTATATTTAGTCCAATTCCGAAGAAGATTGAATACATGACAATACTATATTCATTTCAATCTTGGCTCATCTAATCGAATCAAGGACTTTGAGTGTAACTCCTTTCATGCCATTCTCATTTTTCACTAAAAAGGTATCGTATTAACTTAGACTCTATAATATTTTCTAACTGGGGGATATAGAACTTTAGTACCTAATGTCACCCACTCCTCTTAACCTTAATTAATTAAGAGAGAATTTTTTATTTTTTATTTCCTTTTAATTCATAATTCCTTCTCCTCCTCTTTTTTAGAAATGTAACACAAGTAAATTAAAAGTCTATTAAGATATATCGAGATCAAATAGTAATCTGAATCTCCACTACAATCTTCAATATATTTTTTTTCTTTTCTTTTTAATATTTTGATTTTGAATTTTTTCCCTTTTTAATATTTTGATTTTTTCAAATTTGATCTTGACCATCTATCTTTAAGATGGACAAACTCAGATTCATTTGAAAAAATTATTTTTATATTTGAAATGATCTTTTAACTATTTTTAAATTTCAAAATTATTTACTTTTTAATTTATCTTATAATTTTTAAAATTTTAAATCATTTTAAATGGATCTCCATTGTCCACTTTAGTTAAATTACATAATTTTTAAAGAAAAATAAAAAATAAGAGAAAATAGTCATATTGCCCCTTTAGATTTAAAGTTAACAGCAAAAAAAAAAATGAATCGTTAAATGAGAGGAGGACACTATAAATAAATGCAAATGTTATCTTTGTTTGTCAAAAATCAAACATCATGAGAGTTTAAAATAATTTACTCTATCTATTTTCATCAAATACAAAAAATGCTCTCATATTTACTCTCAATGGTAAATATATAAGGTACAACTTGAACTCTAACTACAAATGTGAAAAGAGATTTGCAGTAATATATGAGTGAATGTATTTCTTTTATGGAGAATTAGTCAGCAAAGTATAGGCCCAATGATTTGCTCTTTGAGTTGTGTAGCAGCTACCATTGATTGTCAAGGGAAGTGAACCTTTGTACAAAAATAAACATCTTGGTGACTAACTTCAGTAGTTACCAAAACATCATGATGTAAGAAAAACATGGAAGCATCCAGATTGCCCCAACTTTGCTTAATGGTAAAGCGCAAGCAGATTTCTTCCTACTTTTTCATCTCTTGAGCAAACTGTCATTTATATTGCACTTTTCAAGAATTTCAAAACACCCCATTTCACTCATGATTTTATTCCTGAACTCCTGTACCAATTTTTCCTTTTATCTTGTTTTCACTGATAGCATGTGATGAATTTAAAAAGAAAAAGACAGAATGTTGAATCTTCGGCCAAGAACTCAACAGTTTGATAGCAGCACCAAATGGAAGCTCCAAGGTAGCTCTCCTGGCAACATGTGAAAGAGGCCAGATCTGGTCAGAATAAAAGCCCAAGGGAACACTTCCAGCCGTATAGTTGTTTTCAGGGCATCTTTTCAATTATTTAATTTGACCACCAACTTGTAATAAGATATGATATTTCATATTGGCATGCACATTTGGTCGCGGCAGGACAGGGAATTGACTGGTTGACATGAAATATTAATTATCCACCCTGAATATTGCACCACTAAATCCTGCATATTAAATGGTTTATCAAATAATGCCATTTTTCGTTAAATTTTTGGTTATTATCATAAGTCCAGGCCACACCGAATATAAAAATGGATTATGTTTTGGACTTACAAGGGGACCGGCGTCAGGGTTGGAGTAACAATATTGGATACTCGGATTCTTTAAAAAGTTAATTTACTTGAAGCAATTTCAAATCTGCGCCTAAGAGTAATCATAAATGCAGATCATATTTAATAAAATATTTGCTTAAAAGCGAAGCATCGTATTTAAAGCTAGTCAACTTTTTTGTTCCTATCAGCGAAGATCGTGAAAGTGGGACTATGAACTTGTTGAAATTTTAGAGCGGTCGTCGTCGGCTCCATCTAGGAGGAAATCGTTGAAATTCTTTCAGGACCTTCATGAATTATTTGACTTAACCCGATTTTTTAATTATAAGGAGGGGTAATTTCAATTTTCAAATGGATGTGGGACTTCACACAATGTATTACACCAGCTGCAACTGAGACCTTAATGATCTCATGAAGGGCCATTACCTTTTAAGGGTCCGTCCGGTGCACAAAATCTGATTAGATGGAAACTGGATTATATTAAACTATATTGAAGTATAAAATTTAATAAAAAAATAATTGTCTTATGTTCAGCCTAAGATGAGATTAAACAAAAATAATTATATTTTATGTTTGTTATAGGGTGAAATTGAACCATATAAAATTATATTAAATTAATTTTTGAATAAGATAAATTTTAAGAAAATTATTTAAATTTTAAATTTTGAGTAATATAAAATACTTAAATTCTTTCTTCAAAATAAGTATAATTATTTACAATTAATTTTAAAAAAAATATTCATTTTTATTTAATATTGAGAAAATTAATTTGTGGAAATATTTTAATAAATATATTTAATTAATTTAAATAATAAAAAGATGTAAAAGCGAGAGCCGTGGAACCAATGGAGACGGAAGTTCAACCCAATCTGATCCAGCCAACAACACCTAAAAATGGAAACCAGAAGCCTGTCCTCGTAGAATAACTGATTTATCTTCCGGTGCTGGACCACAGCCAAATACATCAGCTGCTAATGGAATCACAGCCTCAGAGTTGACGTATGTTTGGTTGAAGCACCTGCCCTTCTAAACTTCTTCCTATGATGATCGTTGTTTGAATTTCCTCTCTTTTTATTGATTTGATAAAAAGACAAAGCACCTTGCTGATAAAAAGACAACTCTTTTTAAAGTCGCATGTCAGGCTTTCATTTCAACCATTGAAATTTATGCTCATTCTGCTCCATAGAAACTTTCCATTAAGATACTCAAGCGATTAAGATGTTTCCTATTACCCTCAGATTTTTTAAAATTGGGGTTTAGAGGCCAGCATTAAAGGGGTAGACGGTAAGATGTTGGACGATTTTTGAGTAAAAACTCATAAACAAATCTTGAAAGCCTGACCCAAAACAAAAATGTTACCACCGTGTAAGGACAAAGTCACTGAAACTTTGGTGGCACGGGGCACACCACTTACGGCATGTGTCATGTGACATCTATATACCACATCGTCCAATAATACTTGGTACCCATGTCGCACGGCATGTTATAATTGAAATGGGTCGTGCACCTGTCCAACCCAAGTTTTTCTCCAAATCATCAAGCTTTTACAGGTTCATAGCCTTTACTCTTATAGCCATACCTTTCACCTACATTAGCACTACCACATGAATAAGACAGTTGGGCAGGTAGTGACAGTAGTATCTCTCAAATTTAATGCAAAAGTTTTGTATCAACAGCGGCCTCGCCAAGCAACGCCAGAACATATCTGTCTAAAAGCCTAAGACTAAGCTTTATCTAAAATTGGGCTACGTATATACACCTTATTTGAAACTTTGCGATGAAAATAATTCAACTAAAAGTTCAATATAAATTATTCAACGACTAGCACAATAAATTTTAAGCTAGGTGGATTGAGAAGGAGGTTTCAACCAACAGCCAAAAAAACTTTAAGCAAGTGCTTGCGTTTTTGTCTCTCCCTGATGCTAACTGCACATTGCCCTCAAATGTCCATAGATATAAAATCAACAGCCTGGTTATTGCAATCAAAACGCATGGAAATTAAACAGCAAAATGGACCTTTCAGGTCCAAATATGAATGTTGACACATGTCACTTTCCAGCCAAATTGGTCGCATTCAAACTAAAGTAAACAAGACACACCCGGTACTTAGTGGTTTAACGGATACTTGTCGCTTGATAATCAATCAATTGACCAAACCCCTAAGTATACCAATTTTCATAGAAAGGACAAAAATTCCATGTACGGTAATTGGCAGATAATAGACCAGAAAACTTTCAATGCAAGTAATTAACCAGCATTTGAAGTAATAGGGAGGAGGCATAGCAACCCCGGTAGAACACAGTCATACGATGACAAGAAGCGAAAACCACCACTGAATTATTTTATCTTCAGCATCATCAAGAAGAAACTGAAAAATATAAATATAACGTGAAAATCAGAAATAGTAAACTTCTATTAGATTTTACAACTTAAGACCTAATAAGTCTTGTCAGGCGTCCTTTCTTCGAGCTGCATTACCCTTATCCCTGACTTTAAAATTCATTAGATTCTAAGTCGATTTCACCTCCAAAGTAATTAAGTATTAAAAATTTGATCTTCAATACTTCAAAAACCCAAACTAAACTTTCACCACTAAAGAAGATCAAGCCCAACCATTTCATGAATTCTAACAAATACTAATCTAACTAATGACCAAACTATTAGGTATCTGATTTGTGCGGTAAGGTAGACATTCAATTTCACATATCACAAAAAGACACCTTTTCCACTGATGTATATTCCCAAACAAGCAAAGCAAACACTTTTGAGAACAAAAGGAAGAACAAAAAGCTACAAGATGATCGAGCAGAAGATAAGATCCAATAACCTTGTTCACACTCAGCTTCCAAGGAAAATAAGTTTGGAATCTTGGAGCATAAAAATTATTGAAAAGTACCACTGTTTTGATGGAGACCAAATGGAGCAAAAATCACTTCAATGCTTATCATGTAACAAAACATGCTGATCAAGAAGTCCATCAAAATGTAATTTCCTTCTCACGCTTTGCATATAACTCCAAAGATGGTTCTGTTGCAAGTTGTAAAGAAAAGGACAGCCATCATGGGAAATCAAATTACAATGCAAATACAATTTAAGTCCTATGAACGGTTGCCATTTACATGACAAAACCAATCCTCCAATCACCCGTAAAACAAGTTAAAGCTACAAAACTTTGTGAAGAAATTTAAAAGCACCAAAAGTTCCTTTTCATAGCATTCGAATGACGTATAACAAGTCACCAAAAACACTTAGCAAGCACTGTAACCAAATAAACAAAGCCCAGGATGCCAACCATAAGCACATTATGCTGCCAAAAGAATGGAATTGCATAAAAGATTTAAACAAGTAGACATAACAGGGGATATCAATAAGACTCTAGCAAAATGAAATGGGAGAACTTTTTCCCCCACTAGAACACAATAACTAATTATAATAATAATATGTGAATGGTTCTTGTTTGTGTTCAAAATGCAACAAGAAATTATATGAGGTTACACACAGGGGCAAAGTAAAAGAGAGAATCTTTTTCTCTTAAATTACCCCAGTAGAGAAAAAGAGCATATAGCAATTTTTTCTCTTTCTCATAATCCTATACAATCAAATCCCATCTAAAATCTTAAAAGCAAGGAATAAAATAAAGAAAAAAGAAAAGGAGCCGCACCAGTGTTGATGACAAGAAAAATGAATCACAACCACTTATCATCATCGTTTAGATCTCTTCTTGGCCTCACTGTAAAGCACCACACCCATGATGGTGACGGCGAACCCGGTCATTCCCATGACGGTTACCGGATTCCTGAAGATCAAGACAGAAACAACAGCTGCAACAGCCGCCTTTGCATTGCCTAGCACCTGTAAAGTCAAAGCACTTGTATGTTTTGTGACCAAGAAATTGGTCAAATTGACCATATAGGCCACCGTAGCATTCCCAATCAATAAGAAGACAATGAACTTATCTTCTCTAGCTTTCTCCAAAGTAACAGCAGCCACATTGCCTTCTTTGTAGAGGGTAATTGGGAGCAAGATCAAAGCAGCCATCGGTGCCATGTACAGCAACAGATTCATTGAATGTAATTTCTCCGCCTCTGAAGTCAACAAAATCCCTTGAACAACAGATTTCATGGCGCGTCCTGCTGTGGATCCGATGCAGACCAAGAACCCGAATAAGTGGAACAAAGGCTCACTGTTGCTGGCCAAAACTATGCCAAACACGACTGGCAACAAGGCGCAGTAGACCTCTCCAGACTCTTTCTTGCAAGTGATCAAAAAAGCAAAGATGGCAGTGAAAAACGGCGTCGTTGCGCCAATGGCTTGGTTAAACGAGACAGGCAAGTATCTAAGCGAAGTGTTTCCACAGACGACAGAGAAGCAGAAGATTGCACTCAATCCGAAGATTTTAAAAAACTGTTTTCTTGAGAGAATATGCTGCAGCGGCACCAGCTCCAGGAAGTTTATAGCGGCGTAGCTGTAAATGGCGCAGGACACCATGTGGAGCATTGTCAGGAATATCGGGTAATGGAAGCCGTAGAAGCTGAGGAGGTACTTGTTGAGAAGGAGGACACCGATGTTGGAAAGGTACCATGACGCGATGATCAGAGCCGTTAAAACGTTCGGTGAAATGATGGAGTAGGATCCAATGGCGCTGTTGCGAGCATCACCTGGTGGGGTCGCCGGAATGTCCAACACTTGGTGGTCTGCGTTCGTATCCGATAGTCTCGGATTGCTCATTCTCCTCGTCGTCCATGTCTGTGCCTCCACCATTTGTCAAGGGCAAAACGGGAATTATGTCCTATACTTTCTCTCTCTAAAAACACCAGCCCCTAGAGAGAGAATGTGGTTGGATTTAGATCTGGGAATTGAAATAGAAGTGGTGATGAAGAAGAGGGAGGGTGGGTGGACATCAACATGCGTCAGTATTTGGTCGTGAACGTGGATCTGATCTGACGGCGGAGATTTAGATTTGGAGGAGTGAAGGGATTATGGCCGTTGGATGGAGGGCAAAAGGACATAGATTGGTGAAGAAGCTAAGGTTGGAGTAAAGTCAAGGGCGTTGTGTTGTGTTGTGTCGGTTTTGGATATATTCGTGTGACTGACTCTGTCTGACTTCATTTTTATTACTGTAACACCTCTTATGGGTTAATTTCAGTTAATTTAGCCACGTACCGTTCTCACGTGTTAGCCTGTTTGACCGTACGAACCAATGAGAGGCCTTTTTTTTATTCTCCATTTCCTACGCCTTGTTTTTCTTCTCTCCTTGTTGGATTTTTTTTTTTTTTGAAATCTTTCCTTGTTGGATTTTAATTTATAGAGGAAAATCTAATTACAATTTAATACATCTTGTTTCCTTCTATGTTTTGTAAATAATAATGCTATATTTTTCATTTAAAGAAAAAATTACCTAAATAATGTGTCAAATGGATTTATAGCCACCATATTAAATTGGATTAATGATATGATAATTACATATAAACTTATCATATCATTTAGATAATAAATTTAAATAAATTTTTTGATAGCATATCATTACTCTTTTATAAATTAGAGAAATGTTACAGTATTTAAAATTTTATTTAAATTTATTTCTCAAATAATATGGTAAGTTTATATACAATTATCATATCATCAATACATCTTTCTAAAATTAAAGTGATAGCTACAAATGAGTTTATCATATCATTTTAATAAAATTTTTAGGAAATATAATATTATTCTATAAATTATAAGATTTGACTGGTGTGCATAATTTCAATTACAAGATTGGGATGATTATTAAAGAAATATTATTCATTTTTTAAATTCTTATTTTTAAAATTATGATGAAATTGAATTGCTCTTATATCGCAAGTGATCATGTTCAGTAGCATGACCCTAAATTATAATGACATTTTTTTAGCTATTTTAGGAATTACATTTTAGTTAAGAGTTTTTCCTTACTTTACAGTTTTTTCTTTTGGCATTTCTATTCTAAAGACATTACATTCTAAAAACTTAAAAACTTATTTCTTTATTACTATTTGTCTTCATTATTATTTGAATCTTGTTGCAAATAATTATCAGTCAGTTCAAATTTCCTCTTTGCTTGCATTTTATTTTTTATCACTTTGAAATCATTGAAATCTTAAAATATTGGGAAAAAAATGATATATTTTATGGTTTGTGATTGCAAATAGGGAAAAGAATAACGTTGAATTCTAGAAATAATTAGTTGATGGTTTTTTTCGATTTTTTGATAATCCTTCTTAGCATTTTTTTTTCTTCTTGAAACTTCTTAGGTTAAATCGTCATTGATAAAACAAATAAATAAATGGAGGTCTAGAAAGATATTTGGTGGATTGCCTATAGCATCACTCGTTTTGTTTTTACCAAGTTAACCCTAAAATTGAATGTACCACAATAACCTTATCTGATTTCATAATATAGATCTTAAAATAAGGAATGAAAAATATTACACAATACTATGAAGATATTTACTGTGTATACTTACCTTCGGAATAAATTTCAATAAACTCAACAATGCTCATTAACAAATGAAAAAAGAACAAAGAAAAAAAATGCAATATGTAATAACAAGAAATTATGAAATATATTTATTATATTATAAAGATTAGGCATGCATTCTATTTGAAAGATTAACATATTTAAACGTCAAAATATGATATTTATACTTCAACAATGCTATTAGGTGTTGAAGAAGAACATACGAGGCTAAAAGTATCATCTACCATGTCAAGGTTGATTAATAAATTGATGTATAAGATATTACGGAAACTAGTATGAAAAAAAAAAATGATATTACGGAAATTGATGGAAACCTCATAGATTTTTTTTTTATTCATTTATAATTTTTTTTTTATTAATTGTAATTCATTTCTGATTTTTTATTTAAAAATCTTTATTGTTGGTGTTTGAAGTTTCTTTTATAAATCGTTGTATTTGAAAAGTAAGAGCTAAATGAAAAGATTGATCGACAAAGATGACAAAGAAAAAAAGAGTGCATTGTGTAGAATTTGGTTTGACGAAGAAGTAAGTTAATGAACCACGTTCTCACATTCTCTGTCTCATGCGGCTCCTCTCTCTCCACTCTCTACTCTCCTCTCTCGTTCTTCTCTCCTCTCTCTAACATAGTCATCACCTATCTAAGGTCATGGATTGTCGCCGGAGTCGTTGCCCATCTGAGATCATGAACTATTGCCATCATCAAAGCCAATCTCTCCAAAATCGCTGAGGTTGACATGGATAGGTTCCAGTGGCGAGCGAGTGACGATAAGGACGAGAGATGGTTGAGGACAACTGCAAATGGTGACTAGTAAACGATGAATGAACTGATTTGGGGTTTGGTGTGGAGATTGCGGGTTGGAGTTTGGGGTTTGATGTGGAGATTAAGAGATTGGGGTTTGGGGTGGTGATTGGATTTAGGTGCCAGGTCAGGGTTTGGTGCGGTGACTGGGGGTTCATTTTTGAAGTATGATGGTGATTAAAGGCTGGTGTCGAAGTCTTAGATTTTTTTTTTTTTTTAAATAACCTAAGTTGGCCGAGTTAGGTCAAGTACTTCCTACAACAAACAGAACCACCGATCTAGGAGTTGTCCACTTGGAGATTACCCATCCGAGTTTAGAACATTGATGTGTGTTTTCGTGTGTGTATGTGTGTGTCACACACCTACACCATAAGGGTATATGTTGTGTGTGATGTTAATATATCACAACCTCAACTCTTAAATATTGTAATTGAATTTTTTCCTATCAGCTTAAATTTTTGGGTATGATGGTAACTAACATGGTCTCAGATCTTGAAGGTCTTTGATTTAAACCTTCTTTCTCCCCTTTATCTGAAATTCTGATTGCACGTGTTACGCGGTAAGAACCGTTTAGTATGTGTTCGTCATCTATTATTTGTCCATATTATATGTAAAGAAGTGTGTTAACGTATCATAACCTTATATCTTAAATACTATAATTCTGGTTACACGTGTTACATGATACGGGACGTTTAACATGTGTTCGTCATTTGTTATTTGTTCACGTTGCAAGTGAATGAGCGTATTAACGTATCATAATTTTAAATCTTAAATATTATAATGAGACTCTTCTCTATCAATTTAAGTTTTTGAGTTTGATGGTAACTGATATGTCTATTTATAATTCGGATTTTTTGTTTTTCCTTTTTCTCTAATTTAGAGATTTATCCGCAACCATTTATGTGTTGCAACTTGCAACTGGCAAGTGTAGAATTCAAAAACAAGTTATTGATAATTAATTAATCTCTACTTGCCTCTTTGTTTACCGAGGCCATAAAAAACATAAGAAAAAGATAGAACTGAACATCATCATTTGTCGAGACAATATATCTCTTTGTTAGGCATAAAGAGGTCGAATCATAACATTTTCTGCAAAAGTGTGTATTGTATATATAAAGCAGAGTCGGTGCTTTTGCCTTGTGTAATAAATTTAGCAAAATGCGTTTTAGCGCATAAAAATGTTTCTTGAAGGTTAGCCCTACTAGTGTAGCTCTATTATCTTCTTTTTTGCCATTTTTGTTTCAAGTGCCCTTTATATAACCCCATGTGTTTTAGTAACAGTAATTGCAATCCCAAAATACCTAGCATTGTATGCAAAAGCATCTATATGACTTTATGACTCATTACTATTAATATACTGTCCTTATGTTTGTGTATATATCTTCTCAGTTGGTGTTGCCAGGTGATTTCTAACCATTAATTATCGAATGATCTATAATTTACAAGCCACCTTATCATATTATTCGGTAATATAACGATACCTTTTACATGTTCTATAATTTGAGGGGAGGAAAGCACTGCATCTTGCTTGGCATTTGCTAAAAACGTGGGCTGTTCAACTTTCAAGACAAAGCAAAGTTGAGTGGGCTGGACTTACCTCAGATCCAGCTAAGCGGATTCACGAGTCACATGACGTCAAAGTGGCACCATATATATGTGGGCCAAAAATGTCATCAGGATCAGGGTACATTCCATTGTGATCCTCAAATTTTAGCCGTTGCTCTACTTTTGGCAATATTTGCTTTTTTTCTTTTTAGTTTATGGACTCCTAAATATTACGGAAGTACATTCATTTAGGGATCGTTTATTTTTTTTTTCACTTAAAACTTAATAGTGTTAAACTACATCGATTAAATTATTTTTATTTATTTTTTTAAGTGATCAAACCACTTAAAACTATCTAAAAACAACTGATAAAATTAAGTAAGAATTTTAAAATTTTCACTTAATTATAAATTACTTAAAAACATATAAAATTTTTTATTTCAAAATAACATAATTTCAAATTTATCCTATTTTTATATCATTCAATTTTTCTTTTTTTTTTCCCCTTGATACTTACAAAAATATATTTGAAAAGAAATACTTAAATATATCTCATATCAAATTATCTCGGAATTAAACTAATATATTTTAATTTACAATTTAAATATTCATTTTTCTAATTATTTTCTTAAATATATTAATGTCTTTAAATATATAAATATGGTTAATAAAACTATATTTTTTAATCATATTTTAATTATGAATAAAATATTATTAATATATATTAAAAAAAACGTTTTAGAGTTTATTAAATTATTTATTTTCAGACGTTTGTATTAAATTAATTAAAATTACATAATAACAAATAGTTAAAACAGTATAAATGTTAAATTAGTAGTTTTTAGATAATTTTAATTTAAAAAAATAAACAAATTTATAATATATTCAGAGATAACGAAAAACAAAAAAAAACAAATATGTTATTCAAATTTCAAATTTTAATTGCTATTCAATCTTCAGTAGCATTATTTAATTTTCAGATAAAAAAACCAATGATTCCTTACTTTTTGCTTTATATAGAGAGTAATTAAAAGAGTGTTTTTGAGAAAAACGCCATAAAATGTATTTTTTTTTTTTTTTTGCAAACAGTTATTAGTTTTGTCATTCTCCAATGTTTTCATTGTTTTTATTGAAAAAATGTTAATGTAAGGTTCAAAATACTACTTTATCATTTAAAACAAAAATTTTAACAAAAACTATATCCAACTTATCTTTGACTTTCTCTCAGCCTCCTCCTCTTCTTCTTCACGTTGAAACCTCTTCACCTCCATTTTTTTTTCATAGATGAGTCATGATCGCGTTAGATCATGACTCATCACATCACCATCGTAACTCCATGTCACCCATTACTCATAAAAACCCTTTGATGAAGGTTGGTGTTGAGCTTCAATGGAAGTCAGTGACCTCCAATAGACCGTTATTGGAAGTCTTAGATATTCCACTAGTGGTAGAGTTAGATTTTTTTTCCTTTTTAATTAAAACCTAAAATATAAAAAGATCATTTCGAAATCTGTTGGGAGGCAATATCGTCTAGTAAAAATAATAAAGTTATCAGAGACAGACAAATTCATAAGCCCCAAATTTGTAACAAGGATACTTTTGCCAATAGTCCTTTTACAAATATATATATATATATATATGTATTGTTGTTGCCTGGTATTTCTTGAGCCTTTTTTTGTTATCATAAATTATTTTATATTTATTAGGAGAAATTTAAATTTAGGTTTCTTTAATAAACTCATTTTGAGCATTTTAAAGAACATATATTGTCTCAAACACCTTTATTATAGTTTATAAATTTTAACACATCCTTTTTTAAAACAAAATTCAAATTTATTTCTCAAAGACCCTTTTGTAATTTATCACATCATTTATTAATTAATTTAAAAAACATTTTATTAGACAATCTAACTAAACTACACTTTTTGTTAGAAGCTCTATTTTATGAAAATTTTACTCCAAATTATTTACTTGTAAAAACTCTATTTGAAAGTTATTCTAAACACACCCTTAGGCTATATCAATGAAAATTTTTTACTTAAATTTAAGACATTAATATCTATTAATCTATTGCCTCTCAATAAGGGGAGTCATGTACCTTTAATTAATTAATTTTTTTTAATTCTTGAGTTGAGTGAAAATTAAATGAATGAATGGGTATTAAAGTTAATAATTGTTTAATCTATTGAATATTAATAACACTAAAATATTTTTTTTTTGAAAAAATAAAACTATAATATTTTACACTTTACAAATAGAGAGACACGAAATTTATTTTTATGTTTATTACAATTTAAGAGCTTGATGGTTGAATCAGTTGATAAAGTAAAGATTATAAAAACAAAGAGAAATAGTAAAAATCCTGGTGAGACCCAAAAAAAAGGTGTTATATACATTAAAATTTGTATCGGAGTTTTCTACCGAGATTGCTGAACTTATAGCTTTTAAGGAACGCTGATAAATTGTCTCAGGGTCAGGTATGTAAGGGTCACACAGTCACACTTGGTGTTCTGCTGAGTCGAAGCAAATAAAATATCTCAAAGCTCTATCACCATGTGGACTCATTAGGATTGCTCAATGGCTTGCCATTGCTCGCGAGAGAAAACTATATGGCCCCTACCTTAGCATCTCTAATTTTGTCCTTAAATGAGGAGCATGTCTAGCACAGTGAAAAGCCTAGTTGTATCTCCCGTCTTCCTTAATGAAGTTGGTGTGTATTTCAAAATTATGTCAATCGTGTTCACACTTGGGGAGTCTCCAGATCATTTCCCTTCATGTTAATTTTAATCAACTTTTATGCCATTACATTCAAATCAAAATAAACTAACATAACCAAATAACATCCACAAGAATTCACCACCACCACAGATCATACCAGTCAACCACATTAAATTCATAATTAGCTTGACAACGGCCACATTCAAAAGTCATATAGAGAAACATCAAAACAAATTAGACAAAAATCAAACTTCTAACTATAAATCAGCAACAAACATGTCCAGTTTCAGAATCGATGAAGCCCACCCAATTCACCCAAAAACCCCAGCATCTCTCCTTGTTTCATGTATGACTTTACCAACCATTCAGAAAGTCCTGTATTTCTACTTGCCAATCCTAGACACAAAAGCAAGTCCCCAACATATATAATTACTTCAAAAATTCTGAAACTTTACTTGAACATCCAATACTTGGAGAGTGTTGCTATATATTCACAGCTGGGAGTGAAATGGAGAGGTTGGTGTTGGTATCACCAGTAGTGCTTTTCATTGTGGTACCTGAAGAAGCTTCCACAAGCTTTCTTGAACGAGGGCGCCCCCTGTGCAGGTGCCTCTCACAGTACTTGTGATCAGGGACTGCTTCTTTGCTGCATCTCCATTTCTTCCCATCCGTTCTTCTGCATCTCCCTGGTTCTGGATCCATGCCATTCTTGAACTCCAAATGCATGGCTCCTGAACTTAAAACTAGCCTCCACCAAAAGGAGACAACTTTTCAGAACCTGAAACAATAATTACTGTAGGATAATTTATAGTATACGGTAGTTCCAAGGGGACTTACATCCAGGGTAGAGTTGATGGAGACCACCTGCAGTGAGACCACTTAAAGAGCTAGCTACACTCTTCCATATAGGTAGAACCAAATGAGAGGGCACAGGAAGGCCAGCTTCCATGTACTTGTAGATAACGGACTGGAGATGTAGCTCTTGCATCTGAAAAATGGTGAAACCACAAGATTTTGTCTTGTAGCAAGTTGGTCTAGTATTACCAGACCCACTTCCAAGTTCAAGTCCCAGTCCAATTGAAGGTGACCCTTCTACTCCATTAATAGACCCATTTATCTCCTCCAGATTCCAGGAATCACTCCAACCTGTTATTCCAAATCCTAACAATATACGAAAATAGTGATTAATCTGAAAAAGTAAGAGAGAGATTGAACAATGTGTAACAATGAAATCAATCACACACCAAAGTCTGCAAAACGAGCAATCTTGGTTGGTGGGTGTTGAGGCTCCATGTTTCACTTCACGTATGGACATAAAAGATGGTCAAAGATAAGAGAACAGAAACGGTATGGCTCTGTATAGGAGAGGTGACTGTTAATCCCCTGCAACCTCCAGAAAAAATTGAATTCAAAAGACTCAGATTTTTGGTTGATTTAAAGAAACGGCAATGACTAATGACGTAATGCGTTCACTGGAAAAATAAGTTTTTTTTTTTGAGTTGCACTGGAAATATAAGTTACTTTATAGACAAAAAAATAAATTAAAAAACGAGTTACAGGTTACAAGCACAACCATGATAATAGCAAAGTTACAAGCACAACCATAATAATAGCAAAGTGTACCAGTTACTGATTTTTGTCTTGTAGCTGCATCACCAGTCTCGATTCCAGTAATTATAAGTCCAACACAGAGAAGAGAGATATTTAAGTGATGAGCCTGCGAGTCTTCTGACATGTCAGAATTCTTTCTCCAGCTTTATTTGGCAGAGACAAACGCGTTGTCAGGTCGTGACAACTATGTGGGTTCCACATGCTGTCGCTTGGCCTCATCGCTCTTTCCCATCTACGACCGTTTGCAGTTTGCTTGTATTTTACCGAATATTCATTCATCAATAAGGTGTATGTTTTTTCTCCGTGTAGAGTTGATAAACATGCCTACCTGCTGGTGGCTGCAGTGGGATCCCAGCACATGAGGTTTGGTCTAATTAGACGGCCATGATTTAATTTGTATCCAGAAATTTGAAAATGAGTGTAATTTTTTCATAGATGTGGGTCTCTTTTTCCGATTTTAAGAGTTCGATTTTGGACTAAACCTTAGATACTCTCTAATCTAAAGTGTTTAATAAATTACATAATATATATAATATTTATGTATTAATAATTAAAAAAAAAAAAAAAAAACATGCCTATCATGTAACATCTATTTTTTTGTTTGACATATATCATGTACCATCTTATTATTCTATGGTTGATATATACTATCAATTCTCCAGTGTTTAAGCGTGTTTTAATACCAGATATAGATCTACAGGTCTAACTATTTGCATCTTTTAAAGTTTAACATCTTATTTAGAGAACATAATGATAGAAATAATTAATTATTAACATGCATATTACTTTTTAACGTGAGTACTTATGCACTTCCGATTCATCTTAGTGTGGAAATTCAAATTGTATGAAGTCTATTTTACAAATCTTGTGTGGAAAATTCTCTTCCACAATATCCATCCGAAGTCAACTTTACAAAAAATATTGATTTGAATTATACATAAGCTATTAACAAAATGTTAATTGATAATTATTTTTTTAATTGTATTTTGATATATAAAAAAAGGTTATATATATAAATTATTACACAAAAAATGAGTTAGACCTTATTTCAGATTAACATTCATAATTTAAAACCATAAAACTTATATTAGTTTTTTTTTTCTGAAATTAAAACTTATATTAGTTTTGTAGTACATACAAAGAACAATATTATATATATTTAAAAAAATAAATTTGCATGTATATATTAAATTTTAATATGTAATTTGATAATGCAAGTACATTAAGGGACCATTCTAAAATTTATGGAGGAAAATTTTAAATTTAATAATCGTACTGTGCCTTGCATGTAAACCATGTTCAGATCAGTGACACTTCTGAGGATAAGAGCAAGCAGTAGACAAAAAAACTTACAAAACTGAGTGTCCATCTACTGATCAGGAAGAGCAGAAAAACCCATGATGTTAAGGTTCTGCACTCCTGCTCCCATAGTGACCCTTTACTTGTTACCTCATCTGTAACCCACTATTTACTGTTGAAGCCAATTATGCTCCTTTGATGTATAACATTCATTTAATACTTTCCAAATATATTTCCGATTGTATTTCAAAATATTTGTTAACAAATTTCTATATATTTTTTTAAAGATTCTTAATTCGATGCATAAATTTATTAAAAGAATAATAAATCAATTTTTAAATTTATAGAGTAAAATTCCTATAAAATAATATTTTTGGACTAAGAAAAACTTTTGTCTTAAAGAGATTATTTATTTATTAATAAATTAATAAATTATTAATTTATTTATATATAAATATTTATTAATTTTAAAGTAGGCTTCATGTGTTTTCTATTACTTGTACATGTTTATGGCGTAAAGATGGAAGTTGGTGAAAAAGTATGTATCTATCTATTGCATGAAACCAATTTTAGTTTGATATTATAAAAACGTACTGATAGATATTTATTTAGCACCTTTTGAATTACCCTAGTGAAAATACTTCAGTAATAAAAATTGCCTACTAATGAAGAGATTATTTAAGTAATTATGAGTACGTCTATCGAAAATGATCATAATCCATATGATGGTTGTGTTTTATCAACGGTTTCTCCAAAAAAACTATCAAGCAGTACAAATTAACCTAGAATAACTACTTGTGACTTTTTTTTTAAAAAAAAAAAAGAGCGGTGTATGACATAAAAAAAATTAAAGACGGGGTTGAGTTCCCTTTAGGTACAAAGGTAAGGCAAACGAATTTCGATAATTAATATGTATTATGAATTTTTATGTCTTATTTTCTTTATGTATTTAATCGATTATTAATTTTTATACATATTCATTAGGCCCTAATGGATTTAAAATAATATTCATAATCTTACGTATTTAGTGTGATTATTAAGTTATACACTAACATAAGGGACCAGAAGAGAGTTTATTATTTAATTTAAATAACATTATTAATTTATCCAACACTCATTTATCAAGGTTTTACTATATACATTGCAGCATTAATGTATGTATATATATGTGTGTGCATGCGCGTTTGCGCTATTTGTTGTGGTAAAAAGTGTTCTTTAAATTATGGCATTGTTTGAGTTTGATTTTGAGTCGCTAACACCAAGTTAATAGTTATGATATTTAATAAAATCTAAAATGAATTTGAGACCAAAATAACCGTGGTTGAGAAATTTTCGAACAAAAATACCCTTTTTCTCTTCCAAACATGAAAACGATGCATTTAGGTTTGAGAAAGAGACAAGTATAGGTTAGAGAAAGAAAGCTGAAAAACTCAAAGAAACTGACTTCATGTAGTTTGCAACTGGTCTGAATATAAAAAAATCTATCTCAATTTCAAGGCTAGTTTACATATTTTTTAAAGTGATTTTCGCAAAATCACTAGCATTTGAAGCAAAGCAGAAAGGGGTCGAAGATACTTCAAAAAAATAAAGAAAGAAAGAAAGAGAGAAAGAAAAGGATCGAAGAGGCTGATTGGGCACTTTTGGTTTTTGGAAAGGCAAATCAATTTCAGTTGAAAGTCGAAGAGGGAAGGTAATTTTGTTAAGAGTGTTTTCGTTTTTTTATTAAGGGCATAAGTTTTCACACTTAAATGCTAAAAAAACTCAATTTATTAAGTCGGTGACAAACTCATTGAAAGACAGGCAAAGTTGGTGTAATTTTTAGGGAAATTAGGGGAGGCCTATGCCCAACCGGTTCGTTTATTCAAAAGAAGGTGCATTGGTTTGTGACCAAAGACCAATCTATGAATGGGCTTACCTAGCTGCGGCCTAGGTAAGAATTTTGAATATATATATATAATACTTTTATAATGAAATATACCTGATTTCAAAAAATATAAAGATCAACCAATCAAATTCATTTATTACATTCTTTTTCTAAAATTAATTTTTTCTCCTATATAATTTAAATGTAATGGATAAATTTGATCGATTAATCCTTACTTTTTAAAATCAATTATACTTTATTATAAAAACATCATATATATATATAGTAATTCTATTATTAATATCTTCTAACTTAAAAAGTTAAAACGAATTAATCAAATTTATACATTGCATTCTCTCTTCTAAAATAAATTCTCTATCTTATTTAATTCTACCATCACTGACCATAGAAGTCATATATACATATATAGTACTTTTAAAATGATGACTTTCTTACTTTAAAAAATAAGGACCAACCAATTAAATTCATTAATTTCATTTGAATTAAATATGAGAGTGATTGTAATTAATGAATTTAATTAATTCGTTCTTACTTTTAAAGTAAGAGAGTCTTCATTTTAAAAACACTATATATATATATATAACTTCTATGATCAGTACCTCATAACTTGACAAACCAATCTAATTCATCTATTACATGCTCTCTCATAAACCAAATTCTCTCACTTATTCAATTCAAACGTAATAGATGAATTTGATTAGTTATTCTTAATTTTTTAAAGATAGGCGACAATGACTATAGAAGTTCTCTCTCTTTCTCTCTCTCTCTCTCTATATATATGTATTTATAGTATTTTTATTATTAAGTATACATGATTTTAAAAAGTAATGATCAATAAATCAAATCCATCAATTGCATTATCTCCCATAAAACAAATTACCATTTTTATTTAATTCAAATGCAATTGATGAATTTGAATGATTGGTCTTTACTTTTCAAAATTAGATATATCTTATTATAAAAAAAACTATATATATAAGTTTATCTATCTTATTGGTTGGATGAAATACTCATAAATTATATCCATTGGATTGATTGTCAAGGTTGTTATCGAAGTCAATGTAATAGTTGAATTGTTGGATATAGTTATCCAATCGGTAAGGTAGGCAAATCCTATATATGTGTATATATATAGTTTAAAATAAAGACTTCCTTACTTTAAAAAGTAAGGACCAATCAATCAAATTCATCTATTGCATTTGAATTAAATAGGAGAAAGAATTTATTTTATGAGAAAGAATGCAATTAATGGATTGGATTGGTTGACCCTAATTTTTTAAAGTAAGAGAGTCTTCATTTTAAAATAACTATATATATATATATATATATATATATAAAGAGAGAGAGAGAACGGGGGTGCCAAATTGTGGTGGGTGAATATAATCCTAAATATATTGTACTATAAGATGGGCTGGCTTAGTAGATCTTGTGGGTTCATCTAGAGGTTATTTTTCACTAAAATAAGATTGGACTTCAATTGCTTGGGCTTCAGAATTGGGTCTCACAATTTGTTCCAAGTGATGTGCCAAAAATGGCACACCATGTTGGGTTAATAAGAAGAATATTCATGTTGGCTTGGTTTATATTATGTCGTTTTGTCCTATATTGCAGTTAATATATGTTTTTCGAAGGGTAAAGTTCATTTTATCCCCTATCTAGGTATATATTTTATTTTCAATAAATGAATTTTCCTCATATCGTTTGCAAAAAAAATTAGTTATGCCCTTGTTTTAGTTCATCCTAATAGAATATCTGGCTGTGCCACTCTTTGTGACAATAGTTCATCTCTATGTCTCACTTTCTATTTATTTTATTTTAATTTTTTAATTTATGTTTATAAATGGATTTCCACTGTCAATATTAGATATGAACAATGCAAATCTTTTTTTTTTTTTTGAAAGAAATGTTATTTAATTCCTAACTTTATCAAATTAGGGGTTTCCCCTGTTTGATAAGGTTCACTATTAAAGTAAATAGTCAAACATTAACAATAATGGAGGCAACGGTCAATTTTTACGACAGTTAATTATATGTGTCAAAGTTAAACCTTAAGGAGTTGTCATATTAATAATTATATGTGTCAAAGTTAAACCTTAAGGAGTTGTCATATTAATAAAAAAAAAAAAACACCCTTAAGGAGGTTTGGGTGATTTACCCTTTTATAATTAATTAAAATTCAAAATGGTTAAAATATTTTAATTTTAGTGAATTGAGTCTAGGAGCCTACCAGATGTATAATGATGAATGCAAATTCTAGTAGGAGGCCATGTAATACAGACACCAATTAGGGCTTAACTGTATTTTTATATTTGTTATTTCTAAGTGTGCAGCCTTAAAATTTTGATTTATGGGCGATTTCCATAATCTATTTGTAGGTTGCGGGATTATACCAAAATTCAATTAATAGTTAAAAAATAAATCCAATTAATAATGAAATATTATTATTATTATTTTGAAAGGAATGAATTTTTTTATTTATTTATTACATATATTACGAGTATATTACATACCGTATAGTTTTATCGGATACTCTTGATCAGGGTCTCTGAGATATGATCCGGAGTTGAAACTTTCAAAAAAGGGAAAAAAGATCTAAATCGTATGAAAAATTATCCTTAATGCAAAGATCTCGGATATATATCGAACTATAAATATTTTAGCCCATACAGGGCTAAAATCTTTATGGACCGGCTGTACCAGCGGCACCACCACCGGTCTGCAAATTATTATTATTATTATTACTTGAACAAATGTATCTTTCAAATGCCAGTAAAATATTTGGGCTTTGGACTTACAGTCGAAAACATTGGACTGTTGCTGCTGGGCCCCAAAAAAGGGCTATCGCTTCAATTGGAGAAGCCGTAACCAAAACAACCATATTTGGCGTCGCAGCCCGGATTCGAAAAGGAGATCTTCAGTATGTTAGACTGACATGATAACGAACCAACCCCACGACACCCTAACGGCCGATTCTCCAAACTCCAAATAAAATCCTAGTGCTCAAGATTCATTTTTTATATCTACCTACAATTTTTTAAGTATCTACTTACCTAGATGGTTATTAAATTTTGAGTAATTTTCTTTCTCTTTTTAAATCTGACACTAATCTAATGAGCACGATTTGGTGATGATCGTACTATGGATGTGAAAGCGGAAGTACACAACCATTTAGTGAAAATCAATGTGTTTTTTCAGTTTCTTTAGAGATAAAATTTTGAGGAATTTGTAAGAAGTCTTCAAAAAAATTTGTCTCCACAAAATTGAGACAATTTTGAGTTTGTTTATTTCTTATGTACCGGTAATTTTCTTAAGAAAAATAAAGTCTAGCCATAAAGCTTATTGTTAGGAGAAATTTATTAATAAAGGACAAATATTAAAAGAGTAAATAAAAAATTACATGTAAATCAAGTTTATACAAAAAAGAAAAACAAAATAAACAATATAAATATTTCTTAATAAGCTTTGTTCAAATTGACTCATAAATTTGGTACCCAAATGATATGACATGCTAAAAGATAGGAAGATCAACTAATTAAATTTATTTAATCAATTTCAATTCGATTGTTCTCCAATTTTCAAGAATACCACATCATTTTGACACCAATTTGAGCAAAGTATTATTATTCTAAAAGCAATCTATTTATGCACAATCACATGTTTTCATAAAATATGAATGTTAAGACTCGAACTATTCACTGCAAATCTGGAAATGAGGTGTACACTATTTGGACTAAGAGAAATATGCATTTTCTTTTCTTGTTTCACTTTTTACTTTTATGAGAAACTGTTATTATACTTTTTAAAAATAAAATAAAATAAATAATTTATTCGCTCACAAATTTCAATATTAACTCTAATAGAATTTTACACATCATCCCTTAGTAGTAGTAATTAACTACCTCTGCTAACCTCTTAAGGTCGAAGGTTTAAGTTTAACCATTATTCTTTGAAGTACAATATGTAAGTGCGAGTCTTCTCTTGATAAAAAAGTATAATTTTTCGGTTGTAAAAGTAATCATCAAAATGGTGTAGTCATATATTATTAATAATCATCTTTGTAGGTCTTGATATTCCTTGGACATGTAAGGTGCTAATATTAAAAAAGGGAGAAAAAAAAAAAACCTTTTATAGATTTTTTTTTTTAAATGAACTCTTATAGAAATTTTAATATCATACCATCGTTGTAGGGTTTTTTATTTTTTTTTTGAAAACTACCATTGTTGTAGTTTCAAACTTTCAATTACGAGTAATTACTTATCAATAAATGAGTAATAAAATATCATTAAAAATGTAAAAAAGTACCTTCACGATGCATAAAAAATGAGAGAAATATGTATGTAAAAGAACAATTAAAATTTTAATAAGTTTATGATATTCTTTAATTTTATAAAAGACACATAAATGTATTACTTTTAAATCCTCTAAATAAATTGTAAAAAGTATATAGTTTTGTTTTATCATTTATGTTTGTTCCTCGTGAACCCCCTTAAATAATATAACTCTGGTAAAGATAGATTGAAATATATTATGTCACCAAAATAGATGTATTTTATTGATATAATTAAAGTAATGCCAAATATTTTACTTTTGTGATTTTAACTCGTGATGTGATAATGTGTTAATGAATATATTTTTAAGTGGTAGAGATAATGATTATTGAATATCTATTTATTAATTATTACATAATAAATTGAATAAAAATGAATATCTATTTATTCATCAATTTTTATTATTTTATCTTTTTAAATATTATTTATATTTTTTAAATAAAAATATCTTAACCAAGGATAGAAACGTCTTTGTGTACCTTGCACTTGATAGACTTCATATTTCAGTTAACTTTGTAATATTAGAGAGGATATTCGGTAAATATGAAATTAGAGTGACAAAAATAAAATTTTTCAAAACTATAGGCGTTTTGTAATGATTTTTCCTTTATTTTCTTTTATTTTTATTTTTCTTTAAGGTGATTACAGAATGTAAGAAGACATAAATGCCGCCACCAGCATGCAGAGCCACGCAATGTAGCCCCTTAAAACCGGACAGCTGGTACTGGGACTGTGGTACATTGATTGCATTGGACGCTTATCTTCGTTCTTTGGAGAAATGAAGCCCCCCATCTTTATGAAAGAAATTAATGAACGAAGACAGAGTCAATGGCATATTTTCATCACTTTATTTTATATATTTATTTTTTTTGTTTTTTGCTTTTTTTTTAATGATTCATTGAGACTGATCCAAAGGATTGCCAAGATTAAACGAGATGAAATACTAATGACGTGATTCGAAGAGCAACTTCCATACTTAGACTCACAAGAGGTAGAAAAAAGCAGCTACATTCATGACTACACACTATTGGATGTCGAACACAAGTTGAGAATTTGGACTGTTGTGGCAACCACCTTTTTTCTTTTTTTAAAAAAAATGTGGTTATTACACAAGTATTATATATACTGTATAGTTTATTGGACACTTTAGATCAAAATCTATGAGGTATGATCCGAAATTAGACTCCTAAAATCGGGAGTAAAGATCCACATCGTCTTAGAAAATTATCTTTGTCTTTAGGGTTTTGATTATAAATCGAATAATTGACGTTTGACTACTGGATCAAACTCTATGGGTTGGGGTGCCACTACAGCCCCCAATCATATGCCAATCACTTTGGCAAATCATATATTGACTTTTTGTTTCGTATTCTTAGTAATTGACATGATTATCATTTTTCTCCGCAACTTGCCACGATTTTAGTTCTAAGTCCATTTTGGGGTCTCGCTACTCGTCACTATACAGAAATAAAATTAGGTGAATTTGATATCTTTATTATTATTTTTTTTCAAGTAACTTGAAATATTTATTTGTTCAATTTTAATCTAATAATCCTATTATATATAAAATTTTATAAGTCAAAATAAAAATAAAGTAAAATAGAATATTGCCGCAAGCTCTCTGTTGATCATCAAATCAAATTTAAATTGTGCATTAAGCATTCTATCATCAATATCTTTATACATTGAATTTCCTTTTAGATATCAATTACAGTGCAAGAACTTAAATATCTGAGTGTTATTGCACTTAATGAATCCTACTTATCATAAAGTCAGATTTGACAAAAATACATGTAGTGACATAAAAATATGTACACACATGAGATATGTATATGTGATTTTTTACTGTTGTGAATCAATTGATTATCTTATTATCAATACACAAGGATAAAGATGGATTTTTCACTTGAATGCCTAAATCAATGATCTTATTATCAATTTTTTGGAGTACCTGAGAGCGAGTGAAATAAGATTTCAATGAAATGATATGAGGAATAATTCCCAAAAAATTGAAAGGGAGTAACTTTCATCAAATAAAAAAGCAGCTCATAAAGGTGGAGGAAAGATTCATAAATGATAGGGTATGCGGGTATAGGACCCATGACCCTGAGACGGTAGTAGGTTATCATTAGGCTACTGACCAAACCACTGTCAAATACTTTATTCAGCATTTATACTATATATAACATACAGCCACCCAAAAAGAGAAAACTAAAGGGCAACAGGGACAGCACGAAGGGGTTGAGCCCTCTGTAAGGTGATGCCAAATTTATCATCCATGTCTATGTTCTCTGGTTCAAACCCATCTTCAAGCTTCCAATCAAAAGAGTGAATAAGTGTACCCAACATCAGGTGCAACATTCTGATTGCCAATGGCAAACCAGGACAAATTCTCCTACCAGCACCAAATGGGATGAGCTCATGATTCCTGCCTTTGACATCTACATCCGATCCCAAGAACCTTCCAGGATCAAATGAGTTTGGGTCGTCCCATGTGTCTCCATCTCTGCCTATAGCCCATGCATTGACCAACACTTGTGCACCTCCTGGTACTGTGTAACCGCTGATTTCTACATCTGTTGAGGCTTTGCGGGGGAGCAAAAGGGGAACTGGTGGGTGCAACCTGAAGGTCTCTTTCACGATCGCTTGTAAGTAAGGTAGCCGAGAGACGTCTGATTCTTCAATCTGGTTGCCTTTGCCTATAGTTTGCTCCAGCTCCAATCGCGCTTTTGTTAAAGCCTCTGGCTTTCGGAGTAGTTCTGCCACTGCCCATTCCAGTGTGCTTGAAGTTGTATCAGTTCCCGCAGCAAATAAATCCTGTTATATAATTTGTTACAATACATTAATAACTAAAACCGGTATATACTACAACAGAGAAAATTAGAAAGGAAACAAGAAGTAACCAGAAGCAAATGTTTGATATGATTTCTATCAATCTCCTCAGGATTTTCTTCTTTAAAGTTGAGAAGAGTATCCTACACATCTTTGGATTCGGAACCATGAAGCTGTCTTTGATTCAAGCGTTCATCGATCAAGCGATCAAACAACTCGAACATCTTTGCAAAATGAATAGTCAAGCGACGCCTTATGCCTTGCGGATCAATTTTTTTAAGAAGAGGAAAATAATCAGCCACGTTGGGCTTTCCAGCCTCTTCCATCACATCCGACACAAGCTTCTTAAACTCTCGAGCAGTTTCTGAGCTTGGATCAGTCAAATCAAAAGAGAAAACAGTGTTTGACAGCAGGTTAAGTGCAGTATTGAAAGCTGCTTGTCCTATGTCTACTGCTTTACCCGCACGGCTACTTTCCTGAACATGAGCAAACAACTGTTGAATTTTCTGGCGCCGTAAGTACTGATTGGCGTCAAGTTTCTGAGCGGTGAAAATATATGAGTTGCTTATTTTTCGAAGATTTCTCCAGGTAGTCGAGACCGGTAGCCATGCTACGGAGAATTTGTCGTGCTGTTTGGCTACGAGGGCGTCAGGGATGGTTCGGTTACAGAAAGACATGTCATGATTTTGAAGGATTTCTTTGGCCAAGTTTGCAGAAGAAACGACAACTGTGGTTAGTTGGCCAAGTTGTAGGGTCATTATAGGGCCATGGATCTTGGCAAGATTGGCGAGAGACTTGTGCGGTTTGTCACCAAGTTTCAGTAGATTTCCGATGAAGGGAAAAGGGGTTGGGCCAGGAGGAAGCTTTATGGAATTTGTTTTGCGGCGTCTGGCAAGAGATTGTAGGGACAGTGACCCAAATGAATGTGAAGAGAAGGCATAATATGCAGCTAAAAATCATGTCCATCTTTCAGAAGTGCCGGATTTCTTTGTGATTCACCTTGATTTATTTAAAAGATAAAATTCTCCACCGCTGTTTTCCTTTTATCAATGAGAAAACTTTGCTGTGATCTTTTGACCGGTTACTACAAGGGCAGCGTTGTTTATTGACCTTCTAATTGCATTGTTTATCATTTTTATTCGGGATAATCTCAAAAACCCTTAACTATTAACAAATTATCTATTTTTCTTTATAAAGTTTTATTTTTATCCAAAGTACCGCTTGACTTTTAAATAAATATTTAAAATATATTCTGCAAACATATGAATTGATGATAATATCTTTGACTATAATAGATTTCATTTGATGGTTATAGTTGACCGTTTGACTTCAGGATCAAAAGCGAAAATACAAAAAAAATTTTAAAAATTATTTAAAATAAAAAAATCAAAATAAATAAATAATATTAAATATAAAAATAGAAAAAATATAATTACATTTTTATTTAACAATTAAAAAAAACAAAAATATTGAATAAATTCAAAAAAAAAATTCCTATCATTCCGCTCTCCCTTTCTAACCTCACGTTGTCTCTCTCTCTCTAACCTCACCAATCTCTCTCTCTCTCTCTCTAACCTCATTGGTGAAAAGTGATTGACTACCTTAGCTAATCTCTTAGAGTCAAAAGTTTAAGTTTAACTCTTATTCTTTAAAGTACAAAGTGTAAGTGTGAGTATTCTCTCGATAAAAATGATCATTTTTCGGTTGTAGAAGTAGTTATCAAAATGATATAATCATGTATTATTAATAATTCATCTTTGTAGGACTTGACTTGTGAGGTGTAAATAGTAAAAAAAAAAACCTCTTATAGATTTTTTTTTTTTTTTTTGAAATGGACTCTTATAGAAATTTGAAGATTATACCATTGTTGTAGTCTTTTTGTTTTGTTTTGTTGTTTTGTGGTTTTTTGTTTTTTTATTTTTAAATTACCATTGTTGTAGTTTCAAACTTTCAATTAGGAGTAATTGCTTAGCAATAAATGAGTAATTAAATATCATTAAAAATGTAAAAAAGTATCTTCACGATGCATAAAAAATGAGAGAAATATGTATTTAAAAGAACAATTAAAATTTTAATAAGTTTATGATATTCTTTAATTTTATAAAAGACACATAAATGTATTACTTTTAAATCCTCTAAATAAATTGTAAAAAGTATATAGTTTTGTTTTATCATTTATGTTTGTTCCTCGTGAACCCCCTTAAATAATATAACTCAGGTAAAGATAGACTGAAATATATTTATGTCACCAAAATAGATGTATTTTATTAATATAATTAAAGTAATGCTAGATATTTCACTTTTATATCTCACATTGATTTCAACTCATGACATGATAATGTGTTAGTGAATGTATTTTTAAGTGGTAGAGATAATGATTATTGAATATCTATTTATTCATTGTTACATCATAAATTGAGTAGAAATGAATATCTATTTATTCATCAATTTTTATTATTTTACTTTTTTAAATATTATTTATATTTTTAAATAAAAATATCTTAACCAAGGATAGAAACGTCTTTGTGTACCTTGCACTTGATAGACTTCATATTTCAGTTAACTTTGTAATATTAGGGAGGAAGTTCGGTAAAAATGAATTAGAGTGGGAAAAATAAAATTTTTCAAAACTATAGGCGTTTTTTTATAATTTTTCCTTTATTTTCTTTTATTTTTCCTTAAGGTGATTATAGAATGTAAGAAGACCTAAATGCCGCCACCAGCATGCAGAGCCACGCAATATAGCCTCTTAAAACCGAACAGCTGGTACTGGTGCTGTTGTGAATTGATTGCATTCTTTGGAGAAATGAAGCCCCCCATCTTTATCAAAGAAATGAAGGAAGTCAGAGTCAATGGCATATTTCCATCACTTTATTCAATTATATATATTTATTTATTTGTTTTTTGTTTTTTTATGATTTATTGAAACTGGGTCAAAGAACTATCAGAACTAAACGAGATGAGACATTGATAATGTGATTCCAAGAGCAACTCTTATACTAAAGAGATAGACCCACAAGAGGTAGAAGAAGACAGCTACATTAGTGGCTACACACTATTGGATATCGAACGCAAATTTAGAATTTGAATTGTGTTGCCAACCACTTTTTTTTTTTTGGTTATTATACAAGTATTATATATACTGCATAGTTTACTAGATACTCTGGATCAAAATTTGTGAGGTATGATTCGAAATTGAACTCCCAAAATTGAGAAAAAAGATCCACATCGCCTTAGAAAATTGTCTTTGTCTTGAGGATCTTGATTACAAATAGAATCATGGATATTTGACTAATGGATTAAACTCTATGGGTTGGGGTGCCACTACAGTCTCCAATCATATGCCAATCACTTTGGGAAAACACATATTGATTTTTTATTTTTTCATGTTCTTAGTAATTGACATGATTATCATTTTTCTCCGCAACTTGCCACGATTTTAGTTCTAAGTCCATTTTGGGGTCTCACTACTCGTCACTATACAGAAATAAAATTAGGTGAATTTGATATCTTTATTATTATTTTTTTCAAGTAACTTGAAATATTTATCTATTCAATTTCAATCTAATAATCCTATTATATATAAAATTTTATAAGTCAAAAAAAAAATAAAATAAAATAGAATATTGCCGCAAGCTCTCTGTTGATCATCAAATCAAATTTAAATTGTGCATTAAGCATTCTATCATCAATATCTTTATACATTGAATTTCTTTTTAGATATCAATTACAGTGCAAGAACTTAAATATCTGAGTATTATTGCACTTAATAAATCCTACTTATCATAAAGTCAGATTTGACAAAAATACATATAGTGACATAAAAATATGTACACACATGAGATATGTATATGTGATTTTTTACTGTTGTGAATCAATTGATTATCTTATTATCAATACACAAGGATAAAGATGGATTTTTCACTTGAATGCCTAAATCAATGATCTTATTATCAATTTTTTGGAGTACCTGAGAGCGAGTGGAATAAGATTTCGATGAAATGACATGAGGAATAATTCCCAAAAAATTGAAAGGGAATAACTTGCATCAAATAAGAAAGCAGCTTATAAAGGTGGAGGAAAGATTCATAAATTATAGGGTATGCGGGTATAGGACCCATGACCTTCAGAGGGTAGTAGGTTATCATTGGGCTACTGCCCAAACCACTGTCAAATACTTTATTCAACATTTATACTATAAATAACATACAGCCACCAAAAATGAGAAAACTAAAGGGCAACAGGGACAGCACGAAGGGGTTGAGCCCTCTGTAAGGTGATGCCAAATTTATCATCCATGTCTATGTTCTCTGGTTCAAACCCATCTTCAAGCTTCCAATCAAAAGAGTGAATAAGTGTACCCAACATTAGGTGCAACATTCTGATTGCCAATGGCAAACCAGGACAAATTCTCCTACCAGCACCAAATGGGATGAGCTCATGATTCCTGCCTTTGACATCTACATCCGATCCCAAGAACCTTCCAGGATCAAATGAGTTTGGGTCGTCCCATGTGTCTCCATCTCTGCCTATAGCCCATGCATTGACCAACACTTGTGCACCTCCTGGTACTGTGTAACCGCTGATTTCTACATCTGTTGAGGCTTTGCGGGGGAGCAAAAGGGGAGCTGGTGGGTGCAACCTGAAGGTCTCTTTCACGATTGCTTGTAAGTAAGGTAGCCGAGAGACATCTGATTCTTCAATCTGGTTGCCTTTGCCTATAGTTTGCTCCAGCTCCAATCGCGCTTTTGTTAAAGCCTCTGGCTTTCGGAGTAGTTCTGCCACTGCCCATTCCAGTGTGCTTGAAGTTGTATCAGTTCCCGCAGCAAATAAATCCTGTTATATAATTTGTTACAATACATTAATAACTAAAACCGGTATGTACTACAACAGAGAAAATTAGAAAGGAAACAAGACGTAACCAGAAGCAAATGTTTGATATGATTTCTACCAATCTCCTCAGGATTTTCTTCTTTAAAGTTGAGAAGAGTATCCAACACATCTTTGGATTCGGAACCATGAAGCTGTCTTTGATTCAAGCGTTCATCGATCAAGCGATCAAACAACTCGAACATCTTTGCAAAATGAATAGTCAAGCGACGCCTTATGCCTTGCGGATCAATTTTTTTAAGAAGAGGAAAATAATCAGCCACGTTGGGCTTTCCAGCCTCTTCCATCACATCCGACACAAGCTTCTTAAACTCTCGAGCAGTTTCTGAGCTTGGATCAGTCAAATCAAAAGAGAAAACAGTGTTTGACAGCAGGTTAAGTGCAGTATTGAAAGCTGCTTGTCCTATGTCTACTGCTTTACCCGCACGGCTACTTTCCTGAACATGAGCAAACAACTGTTGAATTTTCTGGCGCCGTAAGTACTGATTGGCGTCAAGTTTCTGAGCGGTGAAAATATATGAGTTGCTTATTTTTCGAAGATTTCTCCAGGTAGTCGAGACCGGTAGCCATGCTACGGAGAATTTGTCGTGCTGTTTGGCTACGAGGGCGTCAGGGATGGTTCGGTTACAGAATTTGGAGGATTTCTTTGGCCAAGTTTGCAGAAGAAACGACAACTGTGGTTAGTTGGCCAAGTTGTAGGGTCATTATAGGGCCATGGATCTTGGCAAGATTGGCGAGAGACTTGTGCGGTTTGTCACCAAGTTTCAGTAGATTTCCGATGAAGGGAAAAGGGGTCGGGCCAGGAGGAAGCTTTCTGGAATTTGTTTTGTGGCGTCTGGCAAGAGATTGTAGGGCAGTGACCCAAATGAATGTGAAGAGAAGGCATACCATGCAGCTAAAAATCATGTCCATCTTTCAGAAGTGCCGGATTTCATTGTGATTCACGTTGATTTATTTAAAAGATAAAATTCTCCACCGCAGTTTTTCTTTTATCGATCGATGACAAAACTTTGTTGTGACCTTTTGACGTAGTCAGTTGAAAACAACCGTTTGCTGCAAGAGCAGCGTTTTATATTATTTTATTTTAAACTGACGTAGGATGAATGGCAAGTCCTTGATGGTAAAACCCGTGACTGAACATGAAAATTTAACGTAGAAGCTTCACCGTTGATAAGAGACGGACATCACTGTGTTAATGCAATTTTTTTCTTTTATGTTGATATTTATGCTAAGTAAAATACATTTGGAGACATGGGTTATCAACAACTGAGATTTACCATTTTAGTCATTTTTCATTGTTATTATTTTCAGGTGCAAGATTTTGCCATTAGCTTTTTAATTTCAATCTAAAACAATCAAGACAGAATCATACCATTCACATAAAATTTAATATGTAAGTGTGAGAGTTAGATTAAGTCACTTCCACCTTTTAGTCAAGTAATCATATATTACTTTTCATAACTATACAATGACGAAAAACGAAAAGTTTCAACCACTTCCCACTCCCACATAAGTTGAAATTTGCTTGATGAATTATAGTAGGTATGGATCCTCTGCTACCATTGGTTTAAAATGGGGAAAATTACACTAAAGTACCTTCACATATCACATTATTACATCAATGATGTGAGTTTATCGTTAATTACAGGTAAATACCCTATCGTTAGTTGACTTAGTCAAACTTAACAGTTTGACAGCATTTTTAGAATGAAATGACACAAATGCCCTTATCATCTCTGTTCTCCTTTGTTCTCCTTTCTCTTCTGCTTCTTGTTCATCATCATCTTCTTCTGGGCATCTGGGTTTGAACCCAGAGTCAACTGGGTTCACAGTCATGAACCCATCAAACCATCACGAAATCCCTATCACCCTGAATCACGCATCCTCCTCATCACCACACAATCACCAACAATATAAAAGTTTTGAACCCAGTTTTTTCGAACCATGACTGTGAACCAACCATTACCACACAATCACCACACAATCAAGCAACCAATCATTACCAACCACCCACCACCATGCAAAAAAGGAAAAAAAAAAACAAGAACAGAAGATGACGAAGATGACCAACAGTTCTGGGTTTGAAGGGTTCGATTCGAACCCAGTTTCTGGGTTCGAATGGAACCCAGAAACTAGGTTCCTTCGAACCCAAATGTGGGTTCGAATGGAACCTAGATCTGGGTTCCATTCGAACCCAGAATTGGGTTCAAATTCGAACCCAGTTTCTGGGTTCGAATGGAATCCAGAAACTGGGTTCCTTCGAACCCAGAACTGGGTTCGAATTCGAACCCAGTTTCTGGGTTCCTTCCAACCCAGAAACTGGGTTCCTTCCAACCCAGATGTGGGTTCGAATGGAACCCATAAACTGGGTTTGAATTCGAACCTAGAGAAGAAGAAGAGCAGAAAAAGAAGAAGAAGAAGAAGAAGAAGAAGAAGAAGACGAGCAGAAGAAGAAGAAGAAGAAGGAGAGAGAGAGAGATTTTGTTTTTTAGAGAGAGAGAGAGAGACATTTTGTTTAAATAATATCCCAAACATTATTTGATATATAAAAAGACCAATTTACCCTTGAGCATTAATTTTACCGTTAATTGGTCGTTAGTCAAACCAAGTCAAATATATTTATGTGTAATTTAGATAAAACTCGCATCATGACTGTAATAATTCAATAGGTCTGGGTACTTTAGTGTAATTTGCCCTTTAAAATGTTACCTTCATGTTGGAGTAATTTTTAGGGAAAAATGTTGGTTCTTATCTCTCTTGTCATGTCATCTTTTAATAATATAATTTCATTTATACTCTAATTTAGAATAGAATGAAATGTTTGATTTTGATTATGAGCAATTTTTTTTATTTTTTTTTTATTTTTAAAGTTGTGTGCTTCCACATTTATCACACCTATTGTGCAGTCTCTCAATCCATAGAGTTAAACTCACAATTTCAACATATAATGTGAGGGTCTTATCATTAAATTACTTCAATTTTTGTTCAAATACTCAATAATTACTTTATGTAACTATTAAATTAAGAATAAATAGTTTGTACGACTATTGCATAAGGTAAAATTCATTTTAGTTTTTCAGGTGCAAGTGAAATCTTGACTACGACTTTAAACATATGAAACCTCTAGAGATGAACGCATGAAACCTTCATGTTAAAAAAAGTGAAATCACCGGGTAAGCGAAAATGTGAAATTATTAATAAAAAGTGACATCTTAAATATTGAGGTCTGCTTCTATTCCAAACAAATTTCAACTAAAGTTGAAGTGGTTCGAACGGAATTCGATTTTTAAGAATAAGGTATTGTTGGGTTGAGGAGTCCAAGAGGGAATCCAACACAACAAATGATGTCAATATTAGAGGTTTGACGTGCCATCACATACTACTAGAATGAAGTTGGTCAATGGAGTGTATTGCTTGATGATTTCATATTTTTTAATATAATGATTTCGCGTTAATTTATAAGATGGATTTGCGTTTTAGGTTCGTAAAATCTTCTAGAAAATTAGCAATGATGAATTTTGATTCATCAAACTTTAGAATCATTCAAATAACAAAAAAAAAAAAAAAAAACACTTTTGATGTTATGTACAACTTATATGAATAGATTTAAATTAAATAATAGTTTATATATGTACTCGAACCAAACTTCTTCCAAATCAAAGTTTTTTCTATTTTTGCAAATTTCCCCAACCACCTTCAATAACTTTTTCAAATTGCAACTATATTTCTAAATTATTTTCATCCTAACCAAATTAGTGTTTGGTTTTACAACAATGTGGGTGTAATGGATATAAAATAAGCGAGATACTATAGATAATAAAAGAGAGACAAGAAAAGGATGGGCAAGTAAGGGTGAAGAAGATGTAAAAATGTGGTTATGGGTATTTTGGTAAATTAATATATCAGGTGGCTAAAAGAATTAAAATTTTATTTGTGATTAAAAATAAAATTTACGAGATAAATTATATTTTATTTTCACCATGAAAGTTATACATAACCCATATTGACAAGTACGATGTCTTCAACCACAGAATTTTTATCTTGCACTATGTGGGATAACAAAAAAGAATAGCTCAAAAACAAAAAAAGGATAACAAAAAAGAATCTGTACTAAAGAGTAACAGGGACAGCACGTAGAGGTTGGGCCCTCTGCAAGGTGATGCCAAATTTATCATCCATGTCCATGTCCTCTGGTTCAAACCCACCTTCAAGCTTCCAATCAAAAGAGTGAATAAGTGTAGCCAACATCAGGTGCAGCATTCTAATTGCCAATGGTAGACCAGGAATATTCTCCTACCGGCGGCACCAAATGGGACGAGTTCATAATTCCGACCTTTGACATCGATATCCGATCCCAAGAACCTTTCAGGATCAAATGAGTATGGGTTGTCCCATGTGCTTCCATCTCTGCCTATAGCCCATACATTGACCAACACTTGTGCGCCCTCCGGTATTACGTAGCCGCTGATTTCTACATCTGATGAGGCTTTGCGGGGGAGCAACAAGGGAATCGGTGGGTGCAACCTGGAGGTCTCCTTCACGATTGGTTGTAAGTAAGGCAGCCGAGAGACGTCTGATTCTTCAATTTGGTTGCCTTTGCCTATAGTTTGCTCCAACTCCAATCGTGCTTTTGATAAGGCCTCTGGCTTTCGTAGTAGTTCTGCCACTGCCCATTCCAGCGTGCTTGAAGTTGCATCACTTCCCGCAGCAAACAAATCCTGTTATATAATTTGTTACATACAATGGATTGATCAATAAAATCAAGATATATCGATTCCTACATATATAGCAAGCTGGAAGGGGAACAAGAATTAATTACCACAAACAAATGTTTGACATAATTTCTATCAATCTCCTCAGGATTTTCTTCTTTGATGTCGAGAAGAGTATCCAACACATCTTTGGATTGAGAACCATGAAGTTCCCTTCATTTTAAGCGTTCATCGATGAGACGATCAAACAACACCAACAGCTTTCCAAAATGATCAGTCATGCGACGCCTGATACCTTGCGGATCAATCTTTCTAAGAAGAGGAAAATAATCGGCCAAGTTAGGCTTTCTGGCCTCTACCATGATACCCCACACAAGCTTCTTAAACTCTCGAGCAGTTTCTGAGCTTGGATCAGCAAAATCAATAGAGAAAACAGTGTTCGAGAGTAGATTAAGCGTAGTGTTAAAGCTGCTTGACCAACGTCTATTGCTCTACCTGCACGGCTACTTTCCTGAACGTGGGCAAACAACTGTTGAATTTTCTGGCGCCGTAGGTGTTGATTGGCGTCCAGTTTCTGAGTGGAGAAAATATATGAGTTGCTTATTTTTCGAAGATTCCTCCAAGGAGTCGAGACAGGTATCCAAGGCGTGCCGAATTCATCGTGCTGTTGGGCTACGAGAGCGTCAGGGACGGTTCGGTTACAGAAAGACGTGTCATGATTTTGAAGGATTTCTTTGGCCAAGTTTGCTGAAGAAATGACAATTGTGGTTGGTTGGCCAAGTTGTAGGGTCATTATAGGGCCGTGGATCTCGGCAAGATTGGCAAGAGACTTGTGCGGTTTGTCACCAAGTTTCAATAAATTTCCGATGATTGGAAAAGGGGTGGGGCCCGGAGGAAGCTTTCTACAATTGGATTTGCTGCCGCCTCTGGCGAGAGATTTTAGTGCCGTAACCAAAACGCATGTGAAGAGAAGGCACATTATGCAGCTAAAAATCATGTCCATCTCTCTGTCTCTCCCTTTCTAATCAACTCTCCACCGATGTTTTGCTTTTATGCTAAGTGCAGCTCAATGGCAAACTTTGTCGTCATTGTTTGAATTCAACTAGTGGCAGCAAGAACAGTGCACCATACTTTTCTTCTTTGACGTCTCATTTGACATTATTTATTTATTATTATTATTATTATTTTGTGAGATTGAAAACAGCTGTCAGTAGCAAATCCAGTGCACCATAATAATTGAAACAAATATCTATATACGACCAAAAATGATAAGTCAGGGATTTAATTGTTTAATATATCTTTGTTTGTTTTTTTTTTTTTTTTTTTTTTAATTTTGACTTCTCATTTGACTTGAAAACAGTTATTAGTAGCAAATCCGTTGCACCATAATAATTGAAACAAGAAGCAATATACGACCTAAAATGGTAAATCAGGGATTTAGTTGTTTAATACATCTTTTATTTTTCATTGTCACTGTTGCAGTCAACGACATGCACTATAATTAATAAAATAAATAAATAAAAGAAAAAAAGAGGGACATGAGTAGAACTAATTAATCCCACTCTAATGGGATAATAGAGAAGGTGAAATTAAATTTTATCCAATCTCACATTCTCAACAAAAATGGGATTGGACAAGCCTACAAGCAGGCTATAAATGTTTAATGATGAATTATTGTCTTCATTTATTTTATATTTAGGCTTAATGCTTTGCAATTTTGTAATCAAGAAAAGCACTCAAAAGTGCTATAATACTCGAAGTAAAGATCCTTCACTTTGTAAACACTTTATCAATTAAATATATTGGTGTTTTCTATATAAGAATTCTGTCTTCTATTTTCAGACACTAGCAAACCAAGAAATATATATGATAAATACACCTCAAACCATTACAAATTAAACTAAGGTCGATTAAACAGGGAAAAATAAAAATAAAAAAACAAGTCCAAAGTGATCGATTTATTAAAGTACATTAAGACTTTAGTAATGACTAAATTCTTGTAGCGGAAAACACTAATCTAGCTACATTATGGCAACAGGGACGGCACGAAGGGGTTGAGCCTTCTGTAGAGTAATGCCAAACTTGTCATCCATGTCCATGTTCTCTGGTTCAACCCCACCATCAAGCTTCCAATCAAAAGCATGAATAAGTGCAGATAGCATTAAATATAACATTCTCATTCCCAATGGCAAACCTGGACAAAGTCTCCTGCCAGCACCGAACGGAATCAGCTCAAAATTGCGGCCTCTAACATCAACTTCTGATCCCAAGAACCTTTCAGGAACAAATGAGTTTGGGTTGTCCCATGTGCTTCCGTCTCTGCCTATAGCCCATGCATTGACCAACACTTGTGCACCCTCTGGTATTTTGTAGCCACAGATTTCTACATCTGTCAAGGCCTTGCGAGGCAGCAACAAGGGAACCGGTGGGTGCAACCTGAAGGTCTCTTTCACGATTGCTTGTAAGTAAGGCAGCCGAGAGACATCTGATTCTTCAATTTGGTTGCCTTTGCCTATAGCTTGCTCCAACTCTAATCGTGCTTTTGATAAAGCCTCTGGGTTGTGGAGTAGTTCTGCCACTGCCCATTCCAGTGTGCTTGAAGTTGTTTCAGATCCCGCAGCAAATAAATCCTGTAATACATATTTGTTATACACAATAGATCATTACTCACTAAAACGAAGACATATATATATATATATATATATTTGACGTGACCGGAGTCCAGAGACAACTAGAAAAGGAGCAACAACTGTTAACCAGAAATAGATGTTTGATTTGATTCTTGTCAATCTCCTCACTGTTGTCTTCACTGATGTTGAGAAGAGTATCTAACATATCTCTGGTCTCGGCAGAGCCATGCACATGTCTTTGCTTCAAACGTTGATCAATCATGCCATCGAAGAGATCAAGCATCTTTCCAAAATGGACCTCCATACGACGCCTTATACCTTGCGGATCAATCTTTCTAAGAAGAGGAAAATAATCACCCAGGTTAGGCTTTCCAGCCTCTACCATGATACCCCACACAAGCTCCTTAAACTCTCGAGCAGTGTCTGAACTTGGATCAGCCAAATCAACAGAGAAAATGGTGTTTGACAACAAATTAACTGTAGTACTGAATGCTGCTTGCCCGATATCTACTGCTTTTCCTGCACGGCAACTTTCTTCAACATAAGCCAGGAGTTGGTTTATTTTCTCTCGCCTTAAGTACTGATTCCCATCAAGTTTCTGACTCGTGAAGATATACGAGTTGCTTATTTTTCGAAGGTTTCTCCACAACGTTGAGGCCGGTAGCCAAGGCATGGAGAACTCATCGTGGTGTTTGGCTAGGAGAGCGTCAGGAATTGTTCGGTTACAGAAATATATATCATGATTTTGAAGGATCTCTTTGGCTGTTGATGCAGAAGAAATGACAATGGTGGTTACTTGGCCAAGTTTTAGGGTCATGATGGGACCATGAATCCTGGCAAGCTCGGCGAGTGATTTGTGGGGTTTATCACCAGGTTCCAAGAGGTTACCGAGGACAGGAAGAGGGGTTGGTCCGGGAGGAAGCCCCCCGGAAGTTGGTTTGCGTCCTCTGGCAATCGAACGTAGTGCTAGAATGAAAATCCATGTGAAGAGAAACCATAGTATGCAGCTCAAGATACCCATCTTGCTCTGTGTTCACTACCTGTCTTTGAAACCACTAATAGGGTTTTTGCTCTCTTCTTAATCAGTGATTTATATTTACATTATTCATCTCATTGTTTGTAGTCAAAAGGCACGGTCAGGAGGAAAGCCTTATCGTGAATGACGATGATAAGTTGATAACAACCGTTCCATCCAAACCAATGCAAGTTACTTTTCATTTCACACTCTACCCTAGAAAGGTATTAACTTGTGTCAATATTAAACATATATAAAAATTGATTTCAATATATATATATATACATATATTTTATTATCAAGATCGGTTTAGAATGCTACCGAAACTAATTGTGATATGACTTTGAAGTGTAATTCGAATATTAACTTTTAAAAGATGATAAAGAATAACCCATATACATAAGAGAAAAATACCCACATATCTAGAACTTATATGTAAAGTAGAATCCATGACCACTAAAAACAACATTTGGGTGGACTGTTGGCACCACGCTATAATACCAAACTAATCTCAATTTCAAATAAAAAATTTACCTAGTCAATTACCAAATCAATTATCATGACCGTCAGGATTATCGTATATCATCATGACAACCATGGTCCATGGATATCAAATCGAGGTATTAATTAATTTATTATTTGATTATTATATTAACCATGTCACGACAGTCTGGCTACTGGATGGTCAAGCATCAAAATCGATTCATATTAAGTATTATTTTGTTGCTACAAGCATACAATAGAAACCAAATCTTACATTAAATTTAAAAAAAATAATAAAAAAAATCTGTTACACTAATCTGTACCCACATGTACAGCTAATTTCCACGTTCTGTGAAGTAATATAAAAAAAAGGATAATCTTAAGGAATCATTATAGTTTGTAAAAAATTTATTTTACCATTCATAATTTTATTTTTATCAAAAATCTAGTCTAATGTTAATAAAATTACTCAAAATATCTCTAAAAGCGTGTAAAACGATAAAAATATCTCGATAGACACAAATTGATGATGAAATTATAGAAAGTAAAATTGATATTTTTTGTTAATTTTTTAACAGCAAGATGAATTTTAGATATAAATAAAACATAGATGGTAAGATGAATATTTTTGCAACCTATAATAAACTTTTTGATATTATCCCTATAAGAAAATATGTTCGTTGAGAAAAAAAATATAAATATATATATATATTTTAATATGAGAATATATATATTTGAAGTAACTAGAAGGCAGTGGAAAATCTATGCATTAATTGGTAGGGATTTATAGCTCCAAGTGGGGTGGCCGAGCGGTGGCCATCCCCACCCCACCTTTGCCTTCATTGCAAAGGTCACGGATTCTAGCTAGTTTTGTATGCTTCTCTCACTTGATGTGGGTATTTTTCTCACCTTTATATGGGTAGATCTCTCTCATTTTTTGGGAATAAATTTTCGAACCACACTTTAGAATAATATTTCAATCAGATATTGGTAGATGTATTGTTAGAAAAAAAAAAGAAAAAGGAAGGATTGATAAGACCAATCGAGATTAAATGAAATGTGTAATTTGAAGATGATTAGAAAATCTAATTTTTACAAGATTAGGACTTAAAAGAGATAATTATTCACAAAATAAATCAGAAAACTCTCCATATGTACTAATAAATATACACATACTAGTTTGATGCTTGTTATGTATTACTTTTGTATGCATTGTAAAATAGAAATAATACTACTTTACCCAAATTGATGTTCAAATTTGGTGCCTAAATTTAACTTCTTTGAAAATAGGAAGACTAACTAATTGAAATTGATGAATTAAAATTTGATTGGTTAATCTTATATTTTCAAGAATGTCATATTATTTAGGCACTAAATTTGGACACCAATTTGGTCCAAGTAGTATTACTTGTAAGATATATATTTCTTGAGAATGTTTCACTTAAGATATTAAAGTTAAACATGTATGTTATAAATTAAATGAAATTTATAATTGCACCTAGAGAAGTGTTTTTTTTTCCGTCATATATTTATTATAAATTAAATGTAGAATATATTATTAAAATACTCCTAAAAATGAAACTAATGTGAGGCAACAACTTTTAACGTCAAAAAATGGAGTTATGTGATATTATTTTTCATTTTAGGAGATTTTTCAAATTTTTATTTACCTAAGTTGGTGATCAAATTATGTGACATCTTTGGAAATAGGAGAACTAAGACCATCTCCAACCATACTAGCTATTCATTATCCTTAATTAAAATAGCTAGTGGTGTCATCTTTTGTACACTCCAACCACTTTCTATATGGTTTATTATTTTATAAAACTTGAGCCATCCTAGCTAAATATAGAGAGCAAAAGAGTCATAACAAAATTCTCTTTTTTATTATTTTAATATTTAATTTGAAATAAGTAATTAAAAAAGCTTTAGAAAACTTTCTCTCATATTATTTTAATATTAAAATGTAGTTAAAATAGAAAGAATAATAGGAATAATAGTAAAAGATTACTAACTAAAATAGGTCTTTTGTTATTTTAGTTAAAATTTAAGGAGCATGATTGGAGATGCTATCCCAAAATTTTAGCTAAAATAACAAAAAATACCTATTTTAGCTAGCAACTTTTGAGTGAATCACTCTAACTCTATTTTAATTATTCTATTTTAGCTAAACAGTAATATTAAAATAATAAGAGAGAATGTTTGATTAGAATTTTCAAATTACTTTATTTCAAATTAAATATTAAAATAATAGTTGAGAGAATTTGGTTAAGATTGTCTTGCTTTTTATATTTAAAATGATTCAACTTTTACAAAATAATTAACAATATAGAGAATCATTGGAGTCCATAAAAAATTCACGATCACTAGTGAGAGAAATGCTTAGATGAACATTAAATTTGATTGTTTAAAATATTAACTAACATACTTAAAAACCTCTGTTATGATGTATAATTGATTTTTTTTTTCAATTTATTTATAATGAATAATGTTAAACTTTCCAAAAACTTATCTAAAAAAGTTATCCAAATGACATGACATCATAATAGACTTAACATTTTACTGAACATATCACTCGCCTAATATTAATAAAACTTATTTTCTTCATCCATCAATTTTTTTCTAATTGCAAAACTAGTCCTTAAATAATTTGAACAAAATTTTAAGAATTGTTTCCACTTCTATTTGCGATTCTTTCCATTGTTTACACTTTTGTTTGGAATTCTTTCCATTTTGCTATTGATTCCAGAATTGCATCTATTCATTCAATATATATTATTGATTGAAAGTTATTAATTGAAAGTTGGGAAATCGTCCATCAGAATTAGCAGTCCAACTCAAGCTTCATCTGCTGCAATCTAGGACTGACAGAACCTGAGCTCTTTGTTACATTTGTTGTGCTTTCGTTTGGCAATTATGAGGCTTTGTCGAAGAGTGTAAGAAAGCGGTTTTCTTATCAGAGGAGTTGACATCATTTCCAATGAGATCGCTTTTAAGAGATTGACCTCTAGCAGCTCAACTATTAATTGAACTCTTTTTAGTAATCTTTAGAACCTTTGCTCTGGAGCTTGTGGCGGCCAGAAAGGCTGTCCATTGAAAGAACTAATGAAGTAGGAATATTAGACTTTTGAACAAGTTTTGATGGTTTCATGATCGCGATAGGGGATTCAAAATTGGGGAAATTTCATTTTAGTCCCTAAGGTTTCGCGAAATATCAAAATTTTAAACATCTATTGAAATAATCCCTAACTTTTCCAAAACTCTTCAAAATAATCCAAAATGTTGGTCAATTAACGGTCAACGGTTACAAATTGTTTAGATGAGAAGGGTAAAATGGTCTTTTTATAGAGGGTAATTTATTATATAATAAAGTTAATTTTCTAAAACAAATGAAAAAAAATTAATAAAAAATGGAGATTCATGGACGGTGGAGATCCAATATGGTGGATCTCCACCATCTTCAACAAACCAACCAAGATTCAAACCCTTTACCAACATCATCAACAACCCACTTCATCAACATCATCAACAACCCCACAGACTACAACATCATCAACAACATCGCAGCATCATCAATACCATCATCTTCCACAACAACAACATCAACAACAACATTAAGAACAAAAAAATCAAAACTGTTATAAAAAAAATTCAACACATTTGCACTGATGAACTGTTATAAAAAATCAAAACTGGATTCTTCATCTGGGTTCGAACGAACCCAGATCTTCATCTGGGTTCGATCTGGGTTCGTTCGAACCCAGATCAGATCTGGGTTCGTTCGAACCCAGATCAGATCTGGGTTCGATCGAACCCAGATCTGGGTTCGAACGAACCCAGTTGAACGAACCCAGATCAGATCTAGGTTCGATCGAACCCAGATCTGGGTTCGAACGAACCCAGATCGGCTCCATTTCAGTAGAAGAAGGAGAAGAGACGGAGACGGAGGAGGAGGCGGAGGAGATGGTGGCCAGAAGAGACGGAGGCGGACGAAATGGTGGCTGATGGAGGAGATAGAAGCGAAGGAGAAGAACGAAGAAGAAGGAGGGGGAAAAGAGAGAGGAAATGAGATTAATAATTAGTTTAATTTTTTTCCTAAATTGATTTTTTTTTAAATTATTGTTTAATTTAAATAAAAAATAATAATCAATCTTTAAAAAAAAAAACAATCATATTATTGTATATTATTTTACGTACACGTGTTAATTTTTGATTGGTCAAATAATATGTAATATTATGATTTTATTAGGGATAAAACAGTCATTATAAGTTGTAAGGGGTAATTAAGTCTTTTTAATTTTCTGTTTAGTTTGACCGGTAGTTGACTAACATTTTGGACAATTTTGAAGAGTTTTGAAAAAGTTAGAGATTAAAAAAGCTGTTTTCAATAGATGTTTAAAATTTTGATATTTCGCGAAACCTTAGGGACTAAAATGAAGTTTCCCCTTCAAAATTCTTAAAGGAATCAGAACCTCTAGTAATGGAAGCAACAGCATGACTGTGTTGAAGCTGAGATGGAAATTCTGGAATGATCTAGATATTGAAAGTTTTAGGCAGAACAATAATTGTTCTCCAAGTAAATCAATAGATTAAAAATTGAAGACTTTAGAATCTTCAATCATTAAAGACAGAATATTATTTTCGTTGAAGCACAACCAAACAAGCATAACATGACTCTGAATTCAAAATAAAGAGGAGAAAATAAAGGGTTAAATAACACCTTTTTCATCTTGCCTCTACTGCCAATTTTGATGGACAGTTTCCCAACTTTCAATTAACAATACGTTTTGGATAGGTAGATGCAATTCTAGAACCAAAAGGAAAGTGGAAAAATCCCAAATAGAAGTGGAAACAACGGAAAAAAATCCAAATAAAATTACTTTAAGGACTATTTTTGCAATTAGAAAAAAATTTATGGATGAAAAAAATAAATTTTATTAGTATAAGGAGAGTGGTGTGTCAAGTGAGATGTTAAGTCCATTAGGATATAATGTCATTTGGACTGAGGATGCACATTTGGGTGTTCGGTTTAGTTTTAATAGGAACCGAACCGTACCAATAAAGTCATTGGTTTTGGAACAGAATCGAATCGATAAAGTCATCAGTTTTCAAAATGAAAACTAAACATGTATATTTGAAAGACTGGAACCGACCTAAACCGAATAGGATCAAGTCAGTTCAGTTCGGGTCGGTTTCATGTTTAACATCACAATTTCATATTCAACCACCCTAACTCGATATTCAACACTGACTAGTACTCAAACTCGATCAAAATTGTTATTCAACACTAATATTCAACAAATCAAAACTCAAAACTTAATAAAAAATGATTAACCATCCTAAAACTCAAAACTAAAACAAACCTAGTAACCCACCTTTCAAACACATCAAACTTCACAAACTAAAGTTTAAAAAACCACGACTGACCACACAATAAACCCACCACACAATAAATCCCAAACCAAACAATTAAAAAACCAATCAAGATGGATGAGATCGGCGACAGGACAAGGAAGAAGAAGAAGAAAAAGATGGAAGAAGAAAAAGCCAACGACAAGTGGGGCTTCTAACTTTGAAGAATCTAGAAATAATGAGTTCAGTTTATATAGGGGCACATGCCCTCATACTGAGTGTTTTATGGGTCAAAACCACAAAACACCATGTTTTCCTAATTGTGGAGTTGAACACCCTTGAATTAACTATCAGAACCAAGCAGTTTAGTTCCGATTGTACGGGTCAGTTCCCATGTGTCCACCCCTAATTTGGACAATTATTTTGAGATGCCTAATATTTACTTATTTATAATCGATACCTTACTTCAATATTTAGGATTCTATTCAAAATTTCGTTTCTCAAAGTATCTAAAGCCAAGCCACACTCACCGAATTCCCCGACTTTTGCTAACAATTAAACTCAATAGTAGTTCCGTTTATCACACTGTTAATAAGAATAAGGCAAAACCCCAAAAAACTTCCTAACTTTTTATAGATTATCTATTTTCCCTCATATAATTTCGTTTTTATCCAAAATACCATCTGACTTTAAAATAAATATCCAAAATACCCGATGGAGGAGTATGAAAAGATGATAATATCCCTAACGGTATCAAATTCTGTAAGATTGACATGTTTGATTGTTTGACTTAAGGGTAAAAATGGAAATGCGGAGAAAATTAATTAAAATATGAAAATCAAAATAAATAATATTAAATATAAAAACATAAAAAAAATAAAGGTATTTTTATTTAAAATAAAAAATAAAAAAAATATTGAATAAAAATCAATTTTTTTAATAAAAAATAAAAAATAAAAAATTCACTTTGGTCTCTCTATCTCTATGAGTCGCTCTCTCTCCTCTCTCTCTTGATCTTTTTCTTCTTCTCTGAGTTCGTCTCTTTCTCTCTCTTGTTCATCATCTTCTTATTCGTTTCAAGAAATCCAAATGATTCTGAGTTTTTTTGTGACGGTGCAATGCTCCGATCCCCCCTCTACTACCACTTCCTATGCTAGAACTTCTCCCTCTCCGACCTCCGCCAGATCCCTCTTTTAGCCTCCTCATCACCACCCTCTTCCAAACCAGGAATCGAGCCTCCTCCAACTTCATCCTCATCATGTTAGCTGCAACTCGACCACCAATACCATCACCTCCCACCCCTTCGTTGTTGTTTAGTGCCACCGTCTTGTCGCCCGTTAAAACCCAAATGAAGGTTTATTTGGGTTCGAATTGACGAACCCAGATGAACCATCTGGTTTAGTCGATTCTAACCCCTTTTTTTTTTCTTTTTCAGTTTGACTAATGATTTTGATTCCAGTGATGATTTTGGGTTTGATGGTTTTGTAAGAGATTGATTATATTGGGTTTGATTGATGATGTTTCGTTTTGCATTGATTTTGGGGGTTTGATGATTAATAATGTTGCTTGCAAATCTAGAAAGGCTTCGATTTTTTTTTTGTTGATTTTTTTTTTCCCAATTTATTGTTGAAGATTATTGATTTTCTGTTGATTTTTTTTTTTTTTTAAATTCTCTTTTTGAAGATAATTGATTTTTTGTTTATTTTTTTGTTTGGGGCCATTTTTTGGGTTTTCAGTTGAGATGCCTGAAAACCCAGTTTGAAAACCAATAATTCCAATGAGAATAAAGAAAGGAGAGAGAGAAAAAGAGGGGAGAGAGGAGAGGGGGGAGAAGATGGAGAGAAGAGGATGTGGGAGATGATTGAAGATGACTGATGATTCAAAATTGAAAGACGTTGAAGATAATTGATGATGGAGATCGAAGAGGTTGAAGATAATGATGATCGAGTTCATGTTTTTTTTTTTTTTTTTAAAAAATTATTGATTTATTTTTTAATTTAGTGTGTTTTTGTTTTTCAAAATATCATAACCAAAGGTAGTTAGGTTTTTTTACGTTCTGTATATGTTAGTCTATTTTTTTGTCAGTAAAGTGATATTTTTCGGATAAAAATGAAACCATATAGAAAAAAATAGATAATCTATTTTAGGAAGTCAAAAGGTTTTTTGGAAGTTTCCCTAAGAACAATCAATTTTGCAATTCTTTATTGCTAAGTTAATTAAAGAAAATAGTACCTATAAAAGTTTCTTAGAATGCTAATTAGCATGGACAAGAGGTTATACAATATTGTACCTTTAAACTACACTAATACGGGGGGTTTATTTATTTTTCAATACTGCATATGATCCAACCACTCAAACATAAATTTACAATACTAATTGATTGAAGTAGTGCACTTTACCATGAGCGGTGCAACGACAAGTGATGCTTGCGGATCCAAACACCATCTGCAATCAGTTTAAAAAAAAAAGAACACCATCTGCAATCATGCGGCCACCCGTGCTTATATGGACACACTCGGTCATTTTTAGATTCAATCGCATCACCATGGCATCGGTTTGGTATCTCCGGATGACAAAATCAACTAAAACCAACAACCCAGAAAGTAAAATCAACAAAAAGTAAATACCCATTATTCAAATTAAAAAAAAAAAAAAAACAAGCAACAACACTTATCACCAACAAGTAGTCAGACATCAAAGTTTTCCAATTTCCAGAAATGAAGGGACAGACGATCATAGAGAAAAAAATACTCTTCTATTTACTCAAAAAAGGAAACAATATTCTGATTTATATTAAGAAAAAGCTTCCATTTGTTTGCTTTTGACCTTTTTCCATAACACAAATCCTTCCAATCTAATTCTCAATTAAGTGATTCTCCATCTAAAAGAGGAAGAGATGCCGATGGAGAGAGAAATTGAGAGGAACTGTGAGAAGCTCGTCGATAGCCATAGAAAAGACAAAACGAAATTAGAAACAGAAAACGGACAAGTGAAAGAGAAAAAGTTGAGGTTGAGAAAAGATGAAGAGAAGAAATGATATAAAAGAAGAGAAAAACTGAAGAGAGATAAAGAGGAGGCGGCTGAGTACACAAACATAAGCCGAGAGAGAGTGTGCAAATGATATGTGATTAGGGTTTGGGTGCAAATAATTAGCATACATATACATAGATATAGGTCGGGTCGGTCTTTTTTCGCATTTGGAACTCCAAATTGCACACAAACTGATTTTTTATCGGCTTTTGAAGTCATGAACCGACCCCAACACCCAAAATCGGTTTGATTTTGGATTTGTTCCATCGGTCCATGTTTATTTGCCAGCCATTTGGTAAATCAGCTATAACTTATTTTAAAAAATAAAAATTAATCAATTAAATATATTCATTATATTCTCTCTCTTAAAATAATTTTTTTTCTATTCAATTTAAATACAATAAATGAATTTGATTAATTGATTGATCTTTACTTTCTAAATCAAATACACTTGATTATAAAAGTTATATATATAACTATTGGCAATAGTTTTATTTGTGGTGGAAAAACAATTTTTAATTCATTTGAGTGTAAGTAATTTATTAACATCTATCAAGATTAAATATTATATATATATAAAATCTAATAATATTTACTCTCATAATAAAATTATTTAACTAATACATGTATTCCAAAAATATGCGGTTGGAAAATCTATTGTAACATAGAAATAAAACTCTTCATATTGCTAAATACACATAATAGGATTCGGATCTTTAACACATGTATAAAAGTTAAGTTCACTAAACACTTAAATTATGAGTATATGTGCATGACAATGTCAATTTTTTTAAAGAAAATACTCAATCTCTTATACCTTTAAAAGGTAAATATAATTGCACAATAATGCATCTTGTGTACTCATTTCTTCTCATACTTTAATAAGAAGGTAGAAGTTCAAATTGCATTATACGTTTGAATGATTGGATTCTTTTTTGAAATATTATAGTAGATTTGTACGTCAACGGACCAATCCCAACTTAATACTTGTCGTCCGATACATTAGCTTAAAACTATAATTTATATAAAATAAAAAGTGAATGAATTATTAAATTTTATTTTTAAACTAATATCCATCATCCATCCTATGATGGATGGTGGAGATATTTTTTTAAAAAAAATTATTTATTATTTATTATTTTTATTTATTTTTATAATTCAAATTTTAAAAATGATAAAAATTCTAAAAAGAAAATTATTTATAAGTTGACTAACTTTGATAGAATTTGACAAATACAATAGGGAGTTTGTGTAATAAAATTTGATTAATAGAATAAAAATTTCGTACAATAAGAGGGTAAATGCGCTTTTACTTGTTGGCAAGGCAAACCTAAAAGGAGCTGGGCAATTACTTCAATAAAAAATATAATGTTTTATTCATATATAAATAATCGGATATATTTCTAGCAGAAACAATCATGACGCCTGTCGTGCATCATAAGCATCTTCTTCAATCTTCGATGTCTCTGCTTTTCTTCATAATCCCCAAACGACTAAACGTATCGCCTTCTCATACTTGGCTTCACGCCACTCGCATTCGCGGAACACCCACAAGATCACTCTGTTCCAAGATGTCCTTCGACCCATCTCCGTCGTCCTCGACGCATTCCATCATCCTCCCGATTCAACCCACCCAACCCGTCCACGTCCTTGCCGCCCCTGGTCTCACCGAGACCGAGTTCAGGTCAAATCACTCACATTATCTCATAATCAACAGATATAGACTCTTTTTATAAAATTCTCTCTTATATATCTGGTGGGGTCTTGCAGGAATGCCATAGATTCAAGTTTGTTCAATCAATGGTTACACAACTTGCAAACTGGAACTGGGATTTTAGCAAATGGTGATATGCTACTAAAACAAGTTCTCATTCAGGTAGTTTTTGTTTAACTTACATGTATGTATATTCTAGTTATTATTGACTTAGTAGGGACATAATAGAATAGACAATCTCCTGTGTAACAAATTTTTTGTCTTGCCAGTGCAATATCATCTCGCTTACTTAATCTAGACCAATATATAGTAACGATTTCTCTCCTCCACAACCACACCCCACACACAAACCCCACCCCCCCCCCCCCCCCCCCCCCCCCCCCCCCCCACCCAAACCTTTTTTCCTTTTTTCATGTTATGGATGCAAAAGCATAACTATCATTTGGTCCTTTTTATAAAAATTGTGTTTTTAAAATTGTTTGATGCTTTTTGTGGTTGACAAAAGAAGCATTTTGTGGACCACTGATTTATAGTTCTTGGGGTAGGTACCACTAATTGTTATACATTGAAGATTTGGACGATATTTTGGAAGCATATTCTACTAATAATGTGTAGCTCTATTAGAGCACTAGAGTACCGTTATTTAGGGCCTTACCTTCAAATTTGATTTTTTGGGTTTAATGATTATCTAACATGGTGTCAAAGCCGATATCTGCTTAAGTTCATGTACTCAACCTAATTGTTGGTTATTTGATTTTATTCTGCATGTAAGTCTTTATCTGTTTCGGATTGGTCTTGTACTTCACATAGTGTGTCACTTCAATGCTATTAACTAGACCCTCACTTCAAGTTTAGGCATCTGAGTCTAGTGAGTGCTTAACATCTTCACCATCATGGAAGCATTCTTGTGTTCATTATTAATACAAGTTCATGTTGACATCTTACTGGTGGCACCATGACAGGGAGTGGATATGTTTGGGAAGCGCATTGGTTTTCTAAAATTCAAAGCAGATATTTTTGACAAGGAAACAGGGCAAAAGGTATCTCATCTCCATGCACTCCATTGGGAACAGTATCTTCTTCATCTCAGTCCATTCTATATATTTGTTTTCTCAATTAATCTCCCTGTTAATGTATACTATCCATTAATGAACAATTTCTCTTGATCTACATGAACATGTAGCTTTTTACACTGCACTTTGGAGAATTTATATCTGTTTACTTCAGTTCATGGTTGATGGTTCTGTTCTTGCTTTGCTGTATATATATATATATTTTTTCTATATGAACTAATACATGCTTAGGTTCCAGGTATAGTTTTTGCTCGGGGACCAGCTGTAGCTGTGCTTATTTTGTTGGAATCGGAAGGGGAGACTTTTGCCATTCTTACTGAACAGGTAGCATTATTGTATTTATCAGTGTTCTTTACTGTGTACTTGAATATCTTGAAAGACTAATAATGCAAGAACTATATATTTGAATAATGACGTCTGTTTTCGTGCAAAACCTGAGACTGTTTCGTTGATATCTAAGGTTAGGGTCCCCACTGGAAGGGTGATACTGGAACTGCCTGCTGGGATGCTGGATGATGACAAAGGTGATTTTGTTGGCACAGCAGTTCGTGAGGTCTCTCTATCTCTCTCTGTATATCTCCATGTTTTCTAATGATGGTCCTTTGATTTTAATCATCACTAGAACATAATATTTAAGCCTCTTTTTCTTTTATTGCTTTTCTTGCTCCTATTTCGTTTGCTATATATCAATAGCAAAGCTCTACTAGTTGCATTATTATTATTTTTTTCTCTTCTTAGAAACCACCATAGTCTTTTAGATTGTATATGATTATATAAGTTGCAGACACGTGGAACTGACCCATTGTACATGGAAATTTGAAGGTGGATAAAATAAATTGCTACACCTTACCTGATGTGCTAATCAGTATGATATATGTGTCCAATATGCATATGCCTGCTTCTGCTGGCATGTCAAACAAAAATTATGTTTTCCCTCATAGTAGCCTCAGAGAATGAAAGGAAAATAATGGAAAAGATGTCTTTTCTGACATGCCAAGTGCTTGAAGTTTATAGCTCTTCATTCTTATCTTTTCTTTTTTGTTTGAAAAAAATGCTTTTATGTTCAGTATCTTATCCTTTTCATTCTTCCACGGAAGGATGAAATAATAGTGACCTCTAAAGCAAATTGGGAAATGATATTTGAATATCAGTCTGCATACAAGTTGGTGTATCAGCTATATACTCAATTTCGTTACTTGTAAATGTCCATGATAAGCATTTATATTGCCCGGCACTTGAATGATGGTTTAAATAAGCTACTTTTTTCTTTCTTGCTAGTGTAATTGTTTCTATAAATCTGTGTGACTTTTTCCTTGATTGTCTTTTATATTCTTCTGCTTGATGATTGTTATGGCATTTGATTGTAACCTCCTATGACTTGCGAGAAATGATGGCAATTTTAGTAATCTTTGAGCTAATGTATTATAGTTGTGTCATTAGCTTATGATTAGAGTTTGCTCTGACAGGTTGAAGAAGAGATTGGTATTCACTTAAATCTGGAAGACATGATTGACCTCACAGCCTTCCTGGACCCATCTACTGGATGCAGAGTTTTCCCTTCTCCTGTATATTTCTTCTTCATTTGTTCTTTCTATTTTCATTTACTTTTCATGGGAGGGGGTGTTGTGGGTATTGCATTGCTAAGTTTAAAAAGTAGGACATCTGCCATTCATAGTTACAAGTTATTGTTGAGGAATTATTTGGTTCTAGATTTTGTTTAGTGATTATGCTTCTATTCCTTCATTCTAAATTTCCTTTTCTTTTGATAGTATTAGGTTGAGGTTAAATTAAATAGTAGGGAGTTCCACCATTCCTGGTCTTAGATTTTGTTTTGAGGAATGGTTGGTTCCATGGACAATTAAGATTGTGGAATTAATAGCAGACAGAGAGGGAGGGCGAGAGATATTTTATTTAGTTATGGAGTGCACATGCACATAATTAACATTTTTTTATGGGTCAATTTGATATTATTTGCAATCGGAAAAATAATGTACTTGTCAGATAAAATTTGAGTAGGGGAAATTTGTTGCATGTTAAAAAAAGGAGCCAGCTGCTTGCAATTAGAATATCATAGTTCCATTTTGAAATATAAACATTATCTTTTGTAGAATATGTAACGTGCTATCTGTTGCCCAAACAATCCATAGTGATAGTCTGGAATAGAATGGCAAGTTAAGAAGCATGTCCTTACCATCTAGGCTCACTTAGAATGAGTCAGATACCATAAATTAATATAATGTAGCTTTAAAATTTTAAATGGCAATGAATATCGATGCTGTAATTATAAAACATATATAGTGTTTTTAATTTATCTAGAGGCTAAAAAAATATATTCATTCTTGCTCTTTTTCGTGGTTAGGGAGGTTGTGACGAAGAAATAAGCCTGTTTCTATACAAAGGAAGTGTCGACAAAGAAATAATCAGGCAACTACAAGGAAAAGAAACAGGTCTTCGGGAGCATGGTGAGCTAATTAAAGTTCTTGTAGTTCCGTATCAGGAACTCTGGCGCATGACAGCTGATGCAAAGGTTTTAACAGCCATTGGTCTCTATGAGATGGCCAATAGAGAAGGGCTATTGCCAGCCTTGTAGGCATTATTGATCAAGGGTATGAATTCATGGATCCCCATCGATATTTAGATTCCTGGTTACTGTCATAAGGTTTATTTAATGTTAATATGTATTACTTAGTTATAGACTATAATATATTATCATATTAGATGATGGAAAATGGTTGCATATAGTTGCTTGTCTGTAACAATCATTGTAAATTAATTGATGGATGACTTGGCAGCTGTTCTCTTTGTGGAAAAGAATGGTAAAACATTGTTGGCCTGGAATGGTTGGGAATCTTGATATCAAGCATTCTATAATCAAACGAAATTTACTATCAGAACAATTGAAAGGAAAAAAAATTTATGAATTCAGAAAGCACCCGTATATTTGGAGACAGTCAGCTCGTTCACGGTGGCATTACAAATTGGTAGCTGGATTTAAACAGATATCATCCAAGTAACTTTCTAAGACTTACTGACACACTGGCAATGTAGCAGCGTAATTATTTATAGCAATCGCCGTAAGGGCATATCATGTTCATGGCTGCTCCAATACCCTGATACAATAAATCCCGGGGTGATAGCAATCTGCCACCTCCCTGGACCCTCATGAACACAGTGAAAGTTTTGCACGAGAAGGCACTCTGCATGCTACATTTTTAACTAAGCAAGAATCCATCCATACGACCAAACTAGAAAGACCACTCAAACATACAATTCAAGCAGTCAATTGCCTAACATTACGAAAGACTAGCCCTTGTCTTCTTTATTAAATAAACTGCAATACATGCAGAGTTCTGAATCAAAATACATGGTTATAGAGTTGATCCCTTTACCGGCTGGACAAGATACCTACGTACAAACTGTGTCAAAATTATTTGGAATACATTAGACTTTGCTCGTGACGAAATCATTGCTAGTTGATTCCCATATGGTGGTTCCATCACATGTACAAAGCTTTTTGTAGTTCTCACCAACTCCTGCACTTCTAGCAATTACGGCAGCTGTGACGCCAGAATCTGATTTATCTTCAGATCCATAAACAACTATGGATCGTCCAATCAGATCCACAACTCTCAGCTTCTCTTTGACACCTGAGAAGAAGGCCTCTCCTTTGTCATCTACTTCTAATGTTCCCAGGTCGCCAAGTGGCTAATAAAATCAAAGAAATCCAGTTAGCAATACCATTATACTATCACTATGAAAACTAGATATCAGTTACAACTACGACAGGAGCAGTTGAACATGAAAATACTGATGGAAAAAGAAATTAAAGTAACAATATGAAATCATGTATAAGATTAGTGTCAGATGAATGGTCAATAAAGTCAATGGCCATGAGTAATTGGCACGAGAATTAAGGTTATTTTGGACATCCTCCACCATTTAGGATGGTGAAGACATTTACACTTCCAAGTAAACATCATAAAACACATTATGAAGAGCAATCTGGGCAAAGAATGCTCTACCAACATTGCATTTATCAATCATACAGAAAGCATGGGAACAAGATGATTGTTAAAAGCAGCTGGATTTAGAGCAATCACTTGATGGCATCATATTCTCATCAACAAGTCAGTCAATTACTTATCTCTAAACTACATACCAACAGAACCCAAGAAAAATAATTATAATGACCTAAAGGATAACACCGTATACCCAATTATCCGAAAACGAGGCACCTGCCATAAATCACCTGCCCCTAATTCAAATTATTACTTACATACATGAAGATAATCATGTTAGGTTTCATCCAACCTTAACTAGAACTTCCTCAGACAATTTCATAGCTCAGATACTCTATTTTTCTGTGAAGTGTTTTAGACAATAATTTTATTTCCTTTGCTCAAACCTCCTTTCTCCAAAGCAGGAAACAGGTGAAAGTGACACCAGCAGAAGCAGGGTCATCAGTGATCACACTCTAATGCTCGAAGTAAGAATGGACCAAAAGGACCATCCATGACTACATATTAAAACAAAAAAAAAGAAAAAAAGAAAAATATTGTAAGTGAAGACGGTAAAAGAAATACATATATTCTCGCTTGTTTCATGCTGTTTGGATGTTGCTCAATAAGCTGAGAGCATCCAAAATGCGGTTCATTCTTTGGCATCTCTCTGTGTGTATGCAATTTTCCAGGTTGATCTGCTCAATTACACAATAAGCTCTAGGTGGTTGTACAAGAGTGGAAGGTTTATCTCCAAACTACGGCATCTCTAAGTGGCTTGCTTCGATTGGCGGGCACCTTTATAAGTTCCTTTAACAGTCTTGAAATAGCTAGTGATAGGGAAAATCAAACCATGGGCATTTTGAGGTGCCCACCTAAACAGATTGCCAACAGGACAGAGGGTCCAGAAAAACTTTGGCGGAAGAAAACTTTCAAATTTTTGCGAGTAAATGCAGCATCACAATAGAGGAAAAGTCTTGATTACCAGTGCCAGTTGCCAAATAGTCTTCAAAAGTCTCATTTTATTCACCGTTAAAGATAGAGGATCATCTGTTGACACAATCATGTGGTTTGCAAAATTCCTCCTTCTACTAAACAAAAAGGCACCAAAAAATACCATCTACAGAGAAAACCACCAAATGAAAGAAGGTTCACCTAAGTCACCAAAAAGGGATTTAAAAGGGTTTCGGTTCAAGAAACCTCAATGATGCTAGCTTAGGAATCTCTCCATTATCTGGGAAAAACAGGAGAAAGGCGTGAGGGTTCCGTTTATACCGCCTAAAGTCATTTTAGGGAGGGGACTACAAAATCCCCATCCACTGATTTCCCCTCGCACCAGTTATTTTAACACCGTTAAGGAAGCTGATAAAGTTGCCCACCATTCCAAGCAAGCACCTGGAGATATCACACATGGAAACTGACTTTCCACTCTTGTGCAGCCACCTAAAGCAAGTTGGCTGATTGAGTGTCTGTACCAGGAAAACTACAGCCTCAAGGGAGATGCCAAAGGATAGACGACATTTTGCAATGTTTGCTGCTTATTGAGCAACAATAATGTACCCAAACAGTAGGACACAAACTAACCAATCAAATTTTATAGCTGGACTAATGGCATTATAGCGCAGGTACATATATTTACTTCACTTTACTCACTCAGACAGAAACAACATTTCTCTTCTTTAGCTCATTTTCTCTGAACATATGTTCATCCCCTTGGATCCATTATGACTTGAGTTTCAGAGTGTGATAGCCACCAACCCTGCCAATGCCACTCTAACCTGTTTTTCATATTGCTTGAAGGAGATTTAAGCTAAGAAAAGAGAGTCACTATCAAAAACACTTACTTCACAACAACAACAACAACAAAAACAAAGAGAATATTAGCTACCAGATCATCAGGGGTAGTTCTTATTAGAGTTTGGTGAAGATCTAATGTTAACACCTATAAATACTATTTATGTGGTAAGAATGGCATAACAATGGTGAAGCTTTGATTATATCCTAAGAAAATTTAAGTAATCTGAATCATACAACCTTTGCAAAAACAAATGTTAATATCTTGATGATTAGAAAGAAACATAAATACTTCGAGTGAAGAAATATGTTAAGACAAACCTCTTTAGCAGTTTCAAGACTTGTCGGGTTATAAACTTTTCCAGTGCTTGCTGCACCTTTTGTCAGATCACCAAATTCATTGATTGACCAACCGTGTTTTCCAGGTGACAACCCACTAAAGTTGGCTTCAACCCTAGCCAATTCCATATTCACTTGAGCCAAGCGAGCCACACCAAAAATATCCGGACCTTTGAATTCAGCAACGGCAGCAGACACTAAAAAATCTGGAATAAGAAAAGGAACGAGGAATAAATACTTCCGAAACTGAAAAACACTTGTCGCCTGTTTACATACATGCACACAAACACAAACTCTTAAGCAAGGAACAACATCTTGGACCTATTGGTCATCGTAAGGTGGAAAAGGCTTATGGTCATGCCAGTTACAACCTTTGAAAATTCTGGTATCGGTTTTAAAAAAAGGCAGAGACAATCGGTAAATGATCAGGACAATGTCATCATACAGTATCTCCTCTCCCCACCATACATTAGAGATCAAAACACTCGGATTATGTATTTCTACAACCTGCTTCCTCATAAGAAAACCCTATCTAATGATACCCTTAGACACACAAGATATTATCCGGCCAAAACAAGTGCAAACATATACAGAATTAGCTAACTCAATGATAATGCAATAGCAAATCAAAATCATATAAAAAGACTAACCTTCAGGTACCCCCTGGCCAATCAGGCGGGCTTTTCTCCCTGTTTGCTCTAAAGCTTCGGTCATGGTCTTCACAGGTGAACAACCAAAAATCCTCACAACTTGATTGCTCAAGTCCACCTCCACATTCTTCACTCCTAAATTATTTGTCCCAAATAAATGTAAAGATCGGAATTCGTTCACAATAAAACAAAGAAAAAGAAAAGAGCATTACAATTTAATTGAGGTGATTCACGTACCATTAACAGTCTGTAACTTGTTCTTGACCGCATTAACACAGCCCTCACACTTCATGTCCACCATGTATTCAGTCTGTTATCAAATCAAGCCAAATTTCCTTAGAGAATATAAATACAATACAACCCATTATGTCCATCTCTAATGCAAAAAAAAAAAAAAATAGCAACAACTATTCCCAGACAACCAACTCACAAGTAGTTGAGGCAAGACTTGAAGATCATCCTGCAGATCCAATCAGAATTAAATAAAATAGACATGTATCATAATCAATTTGAGGAAACAAGGGTGTGTTGAATTGATATGGAACCTGGTGGTTGGATGTGGGAGCGTCCATGTGAAGAGCGGAAGGGGGGTTGGCGAAGTTTTTGACAAGAGGCAATCCAAGTGAAACAGACTCTGGAGGAGACAAAAAGGACAAATTTTGGGGTTTGGTTTGAGGAGACTTTGATGTCGAAATTGAAGACAAGGCAAAGGCAGCTACTGCGGTTGTAGATGTTGCGGTCGCTGCTGCTCTGGCCACTGGCCTCAGAAATGCCATTTCCTTTTTAATTTAAATTAGTTAGACTATGGTCTCACTTATCACGCTGCCTCCTCACGCCACTAATTTCTGGATGCTTCTATTCTATATGCTAAAACGGATAAACCTCTCTCTTTTTTTCATTTTATTTTTTTATTTTGGGATCTTAGTTTTTCCCCTTTGGGTTATTCCAACTATTGGAAATCCTTGGAGGAAAAAAAAAAATTGATTCTTAAATCTTTATTTCAGTATTTAATTTTGATTGGACAAAAAATATGTATTCTCCTCCAAGTCCCATATGAGGAATCAAGTTATTATTGTATAAATAAAGCTCTTTATTGTACAATAATAAAAATAATACAAATAAAATAAACTTCTTAGTTCTAAGAAAAATCTCTAGACAACTTTCAAATAATGAACATTAAGCAGTTAACAAAATAATAGACTGCAATTTATTCCCAAAAATAATACAACAAAAATCTTAATAAAGGACATAATTTACATTAATTGTAATTCATATTTAAATAATAATAATAATAATAATAATAATAAGGAGCATATTTATGAACTGGGCATACATACACATTTAAACAGTGTGTCACTATTATCATCCATAATATTCAACATTGAATATTAATTTACATCTTAACATCACTTAAATGGAATCTTACGAAAACTCAGGATTATTAAGTAAATACAACATGTATCAAATATCTGTTCGCGAGGTATCAAGGCCTGAGGGGCTGGCGTTGGTAAAATATGAGCCAGTTATGTCCGGGCTAATGCTTGACAAACATTTCCTTAAGAGTGGCGATATTTCCACCCGTCCGAACTCGTATGTACACCCCAAATCATTAATTTTTTTTTTTTTTTTTAATTTCAATATTATTTTTAAATAACATTATAAAGAATTAATTTCACTGAACTTACAATACCCAGACTTTATCAAAGCAGGATTGCTCCTATGGGCCAAAGATTGGCTATCAATGTAAATCGGGACCTCTGCTTTCCATTGCAGCAGAACCATGAACGCTCCACCCAAACGAACCTAGCCAAGTCTGACTCTACGGGGAGTAATGTGAGTGTTGGGAAAATGTAAAGTCAAATGCAGGCTTATTGGAAAATATAGGTGTTAGAATAATTGCAAATGGCTGATATTTGCTGTGTCAAGCATTGTGTTGGATAGCAGTGGGCTAAGCGCAGTTCTTTTTCTTTGAACCAAACCTTGAATGAAATGATGAAATCTCTAAGTGATAAAACCAGAGCAGTTCTTTTTGTTTTCCATTGCAGCAGAAGCAGAAGCCTATGGGGAAGACGAGGTTGTTGCCGCTTGATCTGTCCTTATAAGTTAAAAATATATAATTAAGAGTAGCTATTTTAATTATACACTGTTATTTTTGTAATATTTATTCATAAAAAAAAGAAATGAAAAATTGATCTGTCCTTACAAGTGAAAATTATATAATTAAGAGTTGCTACACCTCCATCATACTGTTTTTATTTTAATTATACACTGTTATTTTTATAATATTTATTCACAAATAAAAGAAATGATAAATTGGTAAATAGGGGATTCTGACAAGAAATAATATTTTAAAAAATCATAATGGCGCGTATGTACGAAAAGGGGTGCACATTCAGTTGTTTAGGGGCGCCAAGAAGTGCAAGATTGGCCCATTAACCATTGAAAGCTTCACCATGTAGAGTTGTTTTGGATTGGCCCATTACTTTTCATTTAAAGCTTCACTATGTAGAGCTGTTTTGGATTGGCCCATTATTTATCATTTAAAGCTTCATTATGTAGAGTTTGAATTAAGAGATCCTTAATTCAAACTACCTCTCCCTATTTTATAAGAAATTCTTATTGAACATGTTATATGATAGGGAATATTTAGCATGTGTCAGTCTTAAGCTTGTTGCACATGTTATATGATATAAGATATTTAGCATATATCAGTTTTAAGTTTTTGAGTCTGGTGGTAAACTATTATACTGATAAAGGATGTTTAGTATTTGTGCTTTTAGATCTGATAGAAACAAAAAAGTTGAATATATATAAATATAGGTAAAACTATTATACCAATAAGGTACGTTTAATATGTGTGTTTTTCAGTATGATGGTAACTAGCAAGTTGAATATAAATAAATATAGGTAAAACCATTATAGTAGAAAACATTTAATATGTGTCAGTGATATTAACATATCATAACCTCAAATATTAGCATATGTCAGTGGTGTTAACGTATCATAATTTCAATTGTTAATATATTATAACTTCAAGTTTGTTATATGATAGAAGATGATTAGCATATATCAGTGGTGTTAGTGTACCATAACTTAAAGTCTTTGCACGATAGAACTTTAAAATTTTGCTAGAATACAATTGCTAAAGATAGAAAACAATTTTTCCTTTATAATAAAAAGCCCCTGCATGCTTTTTCTTTCTTTTTCTTTTTCTAATTATTAATTATATTGCCTCATAATCAAGCCATGCATCCCAAAAAATTATAAATATATAGTTTTTGAAAATCGACAAATAGTCATCGGTCACTACAATGTACTGTCTAATAATTAGGATCGGCGACATTAGCTCGTTCCTGCAAGCAATTTGTTGTTTAAAAACCAATCAAAGACGTGGTCCATAGTTCCTGTAAATTCGAGAGAAGAATATTATAATATGCGGCCACAAAGACAATTAATAATTAATTAAACTGGAGCAAGATCCAAAGTTAACAAGTTAACATTAATATACTTCAATGCATAAGGCTTCTCGCAATATATATATATATATATATATATATATATATTATAATAATTTACTTTCAACATTATCATTGTGTAGAGGGCGAAAATCCTCATGCAAAAATCCTGCATCTTTAACTCTTCTCCATACCCCCTTATATGCCAAATCTGTTAATTGAATCCCAACAAATTTTCTTTATATGATCTCCATTAACAATTATAACAACTGTATTACTCAAACAAAATATATATATATATATATATATAACGGCTGTGGCTATGGCCTTTTCTGGCCGGTTATTAGGAGGCGAACCGGCCATATTGTTTATACCGATCTCTATCCGCCTGTTAGTGTGTTGCACTACATATATATATATGTGCCCGCATGACACTGTCTATTGACGCTCAAACTAAACATTCTCTGCTTGTTCTAAAATGGAGAACAAGAACACTATGGTGGCGATAATAATCATTAGTCTCATTTGCATGTTGAATTTCTCTCCATCAGTGGCTGATACAGTCAATGAAGTTGAGAAAAGTAGCTTGTCAACATACATTGTCTACGTAAAGCAGCCAGAAAATGGAGTTTCCATGCAATCATCAGTGGATTTGAATAGCTGGTATCAGTCATTCTTGCCAGTTAGCTTGTCAAGTTCCGACCGACAGCAACGTTTGGTGTACTCCTACAGACATGTTGTTAATGGTTTTGCTGCCAAACTGACAGCTGAGGAAGCAAAAGCCATGGAGACCAAGGAAGGATTTGTATCGGCTCACGTTCAAAAGGTTTTGCCTTTACACACAACTCATAGTCCTAACTTCTTGGGCTTGCACCAATACTCAGGAATTTGGAACCAGTCGAATTTCGGGAAAGGTGTCATTATTGGACTTCTTGACACAGGTATAACACCTGGTCACCCTTCTTTCAGCGATGCAGGAGTGCCTCCACCACCGGCCAAATGGAAAGGGAAATGTGAATTTAATGTCACGGGCTGTAATAACAAGCTGATTGGAGCAAGAAATTTCGACACTGATAGTAAGACGACTAGTGGAGTGGCAGCTGAGCCTCCTATTGATGATGAAGGTCATGGAACCCACACGTCAAGCACGGCTGGTGGGAATTTTGTACAATGTGCAAGTGAGTTTGGTCAGGCCAATGGCACTGCAGTTGGCATGGCACCATTAGCTCACTTGGCAATGTATAAAGTTTGTGGTAACTTTGGCTGTTTTGAGAGTGATATTCTGGCAGGCATGGACACTGCTATTGATGATGGTGTTGATGTGCTTTCACTTTCACTTGGTGGTGTTTCTACCCCTTTCTATGCTGATTCAATAGCACTGGGTGCATTTAGTGCTATTCAAAAGGGGATTTTGGTGAGCTGTTCAGCTGGAAATGCAGGACCAGCATACGGTACTTTATCTAATGAGGCTCCATGGATTCTTACTGTTGGAGCAAGCACCATTGATAGAAGCATAGTTGCATCTGCACAGCTTGGGAATGGGAATGAATATGACGGAGAATCCATTTTCCAGCCTAAAGGTTTCCCTTCCACGCAATTGCCACTTGTTTATGCTGGCGCCAATGGTAATGAATCATCTGCTTTTTGCGCAGCAGGATCTCTGAGGAGTAGCAATGTTCAAGGGAAGATAGTGTTGTGTGAGAGAGGTGGAGGAATAGGAAGAATTGACAAGGGACAGGAAGTGAAGGATGCTGGTGGGGTTGCCATGATCCTCATGAATGACGAGCTTAATGGTTATAGTACATTAGCTGACCCTCATGTGCTTCCAGCAACCCATGTTAGCTATGCAGTAGGTTTGAGCATTAAAGCCTATATAAACTCAACATCCTCACCAACAGCCACTATAGTGTTCAAGGGGACTGTGATTGGCAAGAAAATTGCTCCTGAGGTTACTTCTTTCTCATCAAGAGGCCCCAGCTTTGCAAGTCCTGGAATTTTGAAACCAGACATTATAGGACCGGGTGTGAACATTCTAGCTGCATGGCCAATTTCTGTGGAAAACAACACAAATACCAAGTCAACATTCAATGTGATTTCGGGCACGTCAATGTCTTGCCCTCATCTTAGCGGTGTTGCTGCTTTGCTTAAAAGCTCACATCCTGACTGGTCCCCTGCTGCCATCAAATCTGCCATTATGACAAGTGCTGATATAGTAAACCTTGAAGGCAAGCCCATTGTTGAGCAAAGGCTTCTTCCAGCTGATGTTTTCGCGGTGGGTGCAGGCCATGTTAATCCATCAAAAGCAAATGATCCGGGGTTGATTTATGACATCCAACCTGATGATTACATTCCTTATTTATGTGGCTTGAATTACACTGACCGTCAAGTAGTAGCCATTGTGCAGAGCCATGTAACATGCTCAAATGAGTCAATCATTCCTGAAGCACAGCTAAATTATCCCTCGTTTTCTATAATAATGGGGACTACTACTCAGAAATACACAAGAACAGTTACATATGTTGGCCAAGGTAACGCTTGCTACAATAGTCAGGTTGTTGCACCCCCAGGAGTAAATGTTAGTGTGACACCTGAACAGCTCACATTCACGGAGGCGAATCAAAAGGCCACATATTCAGTTACGTTTACTAAAAGTCAAAACACTAACGCTTCTTTCGCCCAAGGATATCTGAATTGGGTTTCTGCTCAGCGTACAATCAGGAGCCCGATTGTTGTCATTTTTGATGAGTGACGGTTATGATTATGGGAGCTCAAGCCAGTAGACATTTCAAAACTTTTCACTTTTCTAATTGACCATGATGAATGGAAGATTGTGATTTGTGTATTTTGATTCATGTAATTTCATAACTTGCTTTTAATAACTGGACGTGTGACAGGGAAAATTGCATAATGATTGTTCTGTCATCAAACTTTACAATGGATTTATGCCTCAATTTATGTTTCACTTCCCATATGCACGAAGGACATGGGTCATGACTACCATTAATTTACTCGTCGGTACATAGTTCAAATCTTAAAACCTATCAATTTGATGATCTCAAAGTATTCGATAAATATTCAATTACTTACAATCAATTAGAGCAAACTTCAATACTTCAGACAAATCCAATGTTACATAAGCCCTATCGCCATTTTGTCGTTGCAGCAGCTAGCGGGCAACGCCTAGTTTCTCATACTGCTGTTATAGTTGCTAGGATTGAGGATTTGATACTCATTTACCGAATAAAAAGACTGCATACATATATAATTTTTTTAATTATAATAACTCCGGGTGATACATATATAGTTTTTTAAATTACTATAATTTATCAGCATTTAAGAAAAAGGAGATGGCTTGGAGTCGGACTAACTTTGTCTTTTTTATTATTATTACTATTATGTTTGATATGGGAGAGCTAGAATTTGAACCTAGGGCCTCTACCTTGTGGAGAAATGTGATTAACATTAGGCTATGCCTAAGATCCTGACTAAACTTGTTTTCTATTTTTCAAACATTGACACTCAGATGACTACCGGGATCTATTAAGATTAATTACTGATAGCACAGTCGAGATGACTATTCCTACAATCGGGAATAAATAACTTCTATTAAGAGCAGAATTGTAGCCGAGATGACTGTGCCTCAAGAAGGGTAGTATAATCATATTATTAAAAGAAAACTTGACTTAAGGCAGTAACATGATTTAGGTACGAAATCTTCATCAATTGATTTGTGATTAATAACTTAAACCTTGAAAACATGGATAAGAGGATTAATGAATGGTCTGAAGCCTCAGTATTTAACATAATATCTAAATCCTAACGTTTGATAATCGATTTGTCCTTTTCTTGTTACAGCTTTTTGTTCTCACTCTCATGTCTCTTTTTGCTTTAGTTTATGTCAATTGCATTTTTTATTCAATTTACTGTTTTCATTGAATTAAAAAAGAAATTTAATTTAAGATTCAATCACAACTAAAAATGATGTTTGTTACTTTTCTAAACTGTACCTCAAATTCAATTGATCCGGGCACTTGCAAGGACAACAACTACTTTAGTTGAAAGAATACGCAATAGATTTATTTTTTCTTTTTGATAATATTTTTTTAGGCACCGCTAGGATTGACTAGGAAAAGTTAAGCTTCAATAAAATAAATGCCCTAATCTGCTAAAAAGTAAAAAGAAATTCCTAAGTACACCCGTGGAATTAAATTAGGTGAGACTAACATAATTCTAATCTCAAATGTGAAAGTTTAAAGAGGGAAAGAAGTTGACAAACAACAAGCTAAGTGGGAGACAAAATTTACAGCACATTCTGCATTCATTTCCACTTTTGCTGCAAGTCAAAAGGCAAATTGGGAACTCAATAGAAGAACATGAACCTCCATTGTCAAACAAAGTCGTTGAAACAATACTGTACAATCAAGAAACAGGTGCCGATTCATGTTTTACAAGGTTGTACTCGGAAGAGCCTTTTGATTTCGCGTGTCAACCGAGGGGTTTAATTCCCAAATGTACAACCATAGAGAAGCACGGAGTCTCAGGCACATTTTAGAAGCGAACTCAGAAGAAAATTGACCAAAGAAAAGAAAAGTAAAATGCACAGCATTTGAAACAAACGGGTCGTACAACACCATGCTGCACGCTCATGCATCCTCTTTCAACAAAAAGCAACTCTATTTCAACACTCCACTACCAAATTTTCCATATTTATCATGTGTGACCTGTCTCTGCTTATAATTTCAGCTACCATCAATTTGATCTGATTGTAGTTTCTTCTCTCTTTCTGTCTAGGGTTTATCAGGGGCCTTGTTGCAGAGTCAATTTGGCATTCTGTCCACCTCCAGTTCGTGTTGAAAATATGAGGTTTAGGAGGCGGCCAGGATGCCATACTATCTCTGTAAATTTCTTCCTGGAAAACTCTTGTAGAAGCACTTCATATTCACAGCCAATACTTAATTTTCAGTCTCTTGATCGACGTGTTAATGGCCACTGAAGCATGCGTTGCAAGATTCAGGTGAAACAATATACTCATAGAATTTTATTGAGACGGATTCACGTTAATATTTTTGGTTGCTGTTATTGTTGTTACTGCGATTTGTTAACATATGACCCCTTGCAACCGAGGAACAATATATAGAAATAATATCTGATATATTATTTATATTTTTCTTATTTTTGGTGACCAATATTATGTATCCTCAAATATTCTCCATACGGTAAGAATATTTTCAATATTTCCATATATTTTTTCATGAATTTAGAATTTCATATTTTTATCGAAATTTAGGTCAAATACCATTTATACATTTTATATGGATTTTCCTAATTGAATCGTATTTAATGTTGTTCTCTCTTGTGCAAGTGAGAATCTTGGCTAATTGTAGAAAATCCTTGTCATAGTAAATACTCCATTTAGGGCTACACCAACATCTCTATTAATGAAAACTTGATTCATTGTAGATAAATAACACTATGAATATTTGAATTTATCTATAAATATGAATATTTGAATTTATCAATAAATGCATGGTTACACCGATACAACTAGCAAACCAATATTGATTCACGATAGTTGATGACACAATCAATGTTACTGAAATCGCTACTCGCTAATCGATCAACGAGACAACTGCTAGCGATTTATTGTTTATTCAACGAGTAATCGGGGATTGATCGGTGAGTATTGTTTTAGGGAAGAATTATTATTTTTTGAAATCTAAATATGTAAACTAATATATATATATTTTAAATTTTAGGGATCAAAATTAAGATATTAGTGTAATTTTATTAAAACTCAGGGGGTTTATGTAATTTTTCATGACATATAAATATAAACTCACCAACCCTCTTCTCTCTCAGCCGCCTCCACCCTCCCCTTTCTCTTTCTCTTTCTCTCTCTCTAACGTTTAGTTCTTCTTTTTCCTCCATTCTTCTTCTTCCTTTCTTATTTTTTCCTTTTTTTCTTCTTCCTTTCTTATTTTTCCCTTGTTTTTCTTCCTTTCTTGTTGACAAAGATACCATTTAAACGGAGATAACAATGAACAGCACGACCGAGATGACAATGAACAACCCTGACCTCACCACCCATACTCGCACTCTCCTCTGCCGCTGTTTCGGTATGTTTCTTTATGTTTGTAGTGGCGGTTAGATTTTATGGTGGTGGTGTGTGGGTGTTTTTTGACCGGTTTTGTTGAGTTGGACCAATTATTCGGCCAATCGACCGATTATTCAACTCTGGTGAGCAAAACCTCGATCTGGGAGTTATCGGACATACATCTTATCAATCAACTATTCATAGCCGAAAAATCGTTGGTAACTGACGATTTTTACAATAATGGACACAATGAATACTTGAACCCATTTAATATAAGAGTTCATATTATTCATTGTAATATAACTATAAGGAAATGAATATAACTTCATAGATGTTTAAAATTGTCTTAAGTCCTACATGGAACCTCAGTTTTGTATGGATTCAATTGAGATATGAGAAAAAGTTAAATATTTCTTAATTCCATATATCAAGAGTGGACCCACGCTCCAACCTTAGCATATTTATTATTCTAAGTAATTTCTTCATTATATTCACTCATTCTTCATCACTTAAAACAATGGAAAAAAAAAAATGAAAAACCCTTTAAAATGGAAAATAATGTCTCCGAACCCCGACTTTTGAAAATATTAGCTAAAAACTCTCAATCGTCAATTCAAAAGCAGTGAGAAGATAAAAAGCAAACATAATGTCATTTTCAAGCTCATCAAGCAACATCAATTGAGGCAGAATTAAATTCAAAAATAGATGATGTCATTGTAGGAGAAAGACAATTTGTGAAGATTCAGAGTCAACAAGTAATCCTAATAAACTCTACTTGACATGTGATATTGTTGGTTAATTTTTTAATAAACCAAATTTATTTAAACCTTGCAAGTACACAAATCGTTTGACTAACTATAGCGACAAGCAATGATCGATCCCACGAGGAGTTTTAACTTACTTTAATTATAAATTTATTTAAGACCTAAACTAGAGCAATTAAAATAAATAAAAGGGTTTTTGGAATTAAATTGAGAATAAACTAAATTAATGCATAAAATTAAATAAAATAAATCAATGAATAAAAGCTTAGTTAGAACATCCTATCCACCACTAAATAATCCCTCAATTTGCTAAAAAGATTAATAAAGCAAATTCATGATAATGCATGATGAAGATATTCACTACAAGGTATGATTAACTCATGTCATATAGATTCTTCCTTAATTAGTATACAAATCGCATGATGTCTACGTAGATGCGTGTATTTCTAATTATAACCTAGCATGATATCTACTTAGGTTTAATAATTGGAACCCATTAAGCACTAGAAGAATATGAATATCACACAAATCCTAGAACATGATATCTATTCTAGGTATCTATGAATTAATGTCTCTTAATTGGTTCGTAAGCAATTGATTGTTGCAAATAAAGAATATACCCGTATGATGTACGGTTTATATTCTCACAACATAATCCTAAAAATATGTTTCTAAGGTGATCAATCAAAGAAACAAAATAAATAGAATAAATTTAAACTAGAGACATTAATTTCAACATGCAAAATATAAATCTTTATTGAAAAGATAAACAAATTGAGTTCATGTTTAGGGCTTCAAGTTAGCCCTAATAAATAAACTAACTAAATAAAAATAAAGAAAAGAAAAGATGAAACCAAAGCCTTCAGCCTTGCTCCTCGCTTCTCTCTTTTTCTTCTGATCTCTATCTTCCAATCTCCCCTAATTGAATGGTGAAAGCACCTATTTATAGACACTCAATCCTTGAAAGACAAGATTTCCTCAATTGAGAAGGATTCCACTTCCAATTTTGATTTAGAATCAAGTTTTGATTTGGAAAGTGAATCCCTTTTATTTTAGGACTAAAACTCTTCCTAATTGCTTGACTCATTTAATTAGGATGTTTCAAGGTTTAGGAAATTGATTAGGAATGCTAAAAGAGGAAATTTGAATTTCCTATGTTTTCCCGTAGCTATCAGGTCTCGTGACAGCCTGACCTTCAGATACTAAATCGGTCATAACTTTCTCTAGAAAATTCCAATTGATGAACCGCCAATGGCTATGGAAACTAGACATCCGGGGCTTTAATTTGATGGGTTATGGATCACATAACTCGAACTGTACATTTCGTACGAGCTCCCGCAAGTCACGTCACGTTTCTGCCCAAAATTCTGCAATTTCCTTCTAAAACATTCTCACATTCCTTGAGCTGCAATTAATCTTCAAAAATTCTTCGATTCCATCATTTTTCTTCTCAAAACCTAATTCAAAGCATAAAAACATAAAACAAATTAAAAGTATCAATTTCACACAAAAACATAATATAAATAATAGGCAATATGAACATAAAATAATGATAATTAATGACTTAACAGATATAAAAAAATGCAATTTCTATTCCTTTTGGGATCCAAATTAAACAAAAATGAATACAATCTGAAATGCAAAAGTTTATAGAAAATTCTATAGACTATTATGTTGAGGAAGAAATCAAAGTTTTAAATCAAATAGTGTGGAATATTGAAGGCATATATGGTAAAATTCAAAACCTAAAAATGCAGCCTGTAAGATTGCAAAACATGAAAGTTATAGTAAGAGGGTTAAGGTATATGATAGTGTTCAACATAATTTTCTTTGGCATTTCAGTAGCAATATTTGTACTATATATGATAAAAATACAATAAAAATATTATTGATCCTAAATGCACTGTAAAATATCCATTAACATTCATCACTAAATAACATATTACAACTTAAATTTAGTCAATGGCATTCATCCAACAGTCCCTAAATCATGGTGATATAAAAATGTCATCCAACAATTCCTAAATCATGAAGATTTACCAAAATATGTACATCTTTTGTATCCTATGATAAGAATATCATAATTGTGATAGGTTACATATATCATTACAATTCATATAACCTCCATAAATTATGCTAGCGCAAAAAAATCATTAGTAATCCCTAAAATATGTAACTTGTACGTATGGTGCTAACACAAAAACATAAATAAGGTTTGAAAGTTCATCCTCCCTTTCAAAAAGAAAAAAGATAGGTTCATATAAACCATCTAACCCTTGCAAACTACAATCGAAATCAACTCAACTCCATTGTAACTTGGGACTGGCACCTTAATTGTTGTGATTGTGAAGATGATCCCACTTTATTTCTCCGTGAAGTAAGGAAAAAAAGTAATAAAAATTTTATATAAACTATCAATGAAATTAAATGACATTATATTACCTTTCTCTTTGGCACAGGTTTGTTATTACTGTTGGAGTTGGCACTATTATGCAATTACAGTTAGGGGTGACAATGTGAGTAATGACACGACTGGTCGACATGAATTCGCAAAAAATAAATAGGTATGAGTTTGAGTTAAACAAATTCGTGTCATAATCATGTCAACCTGCTTAACCTGTTTATTAAACGAATTGAATTGAGTTTACTTAAACGAATTGCGGGTTGACACAATTAATAGAGGTAAAATTATAATATTATTATATTATAGGGGTTAGTGTGTAATTACACACACACATAACCAAACCCTAAGCCTAACACATTTCATTTTCCTTGTTTGATAGCCACACCACCTATTCCACGATTTTCACCCCTTCTTCCTTACGGTCATCCATTCCACCACATATCCACGGCTTCACCACCTCCACCTTCATATCCACAACTCCACCAACATATCGTCCCTTATGACGCCCACCAACCACCACCATATCCACCGCTATCCCATATCCACCTCTTGAAAAACACAAATCAGAGCAGATCGATTTTTTTTTTTTGTCTAGGTCTCTCTCCAAGTCGCAGCGATCTCCTCTTTCAATTTTTTTTTTTTTTTTCGTTTGGGTCTTTCGATTTTTGTTTTCTCTTTTTCTCTATTTTGTTTTGCTTTGATTTCTTTTATGTTTTTATATCTGGATTTTTTGTGCATAGGCCACTCCTCCTCATACGAGTTTTCTGTTTGCACTTCAAATTTTGCTCCAATAAGGTAACTTACTATTGTTTTCTAATGTAAATAAATTAATGGACATGGGTTTTCTGTTGATAATGTTTTTTGTTTTATTTAATATTTTAATTTGATAATGCATTTCACACATATTTTCTTGTGTTATATTGGGTCAATTCTCTTAGTTATATTTCTAAACTTTAACATTGTAAATGTATATATGTAATGTTGTTTTTTTTTTGCAATTTTTGTGTAGCTTTGAGGTCCTCTTGGAATCAAAGAGGAAAGAATTTAAGTTACAAAGTTTTATATTTGAGAATGTTATATGATGTAATTTTAATTTCTATGGATTTGCATTAAATTTGAGCATGACTTTTTTTTTTTTTTTTTTTTTTTTTTTTTTTTTTTTTTCAGTTGTGGTTTTAAAATGTGGATGATATGGAATTATGTAGTTGATTTAAAGTGTTGGTTTTTAAATATGTTGAATTAGGTCTTTAGTTATGAATTATTATTTGTGATCAAAATATTATTTAGGTTAAACGAATTAAATGAATAAAATAGGTTAAACGAATTAAAGGGTTGACGGTGTGACGCCCCCTACCCGCCCTTTTACCAGACGACTCCAAGGGGCGCTACAGTCATATCTCTTTTTACAAAATCTTTAATATAAAACCATATATTCATTTATTCCACATTAAAATACGAATTTCAAAATCAGTTTTTACAAAACAATACAAAATCTTTTTATTTCAACCGGAAAAACTGACAGAGTTTCCTCTGAAATTCGGATTTTCCCAACCTGTTACAAATCATCATATTCATATCCAAAGCATTTCTTCCACAAACATATTCAACAACTGGAACCAAACTTCGTTTGGCTCATCATTTTCCATATCTATCACATGTTCCAAAATATTTACACAACTTAACTTTTCTTTACCAAAAACACTATTTTAAATCCATATACATATAAATATGCGCAGAAATACAAATTTAAACTTTTATATACAAAACCAAAGATAATATATATATATATAGCCAAAAATAAATATGGAATGATAGATGTGACTGTCTCAGCTCACTGTAGATGCTTTCTCTTCAATCTTCGCCCTCCTTATGCAATCTACTACCTACGTGCGGAAATTCCAACGCGCTAAGCATATTTGCTTAGTGGGTGTACACAAAACTCAATCTTTATATTTTCACACAATCAGTTTGTAAAATCAATAACAAATATATAAAATCAATAACAAATATCACCATTTATCATATCTCAATTTAATATTCAAAAGAAATTTAAAACGATACATTGATCAAAATAATTCTCATAATAACTTTTCATGCCCCTAGTAAACACAAGCACGATACCATGGACTGGTAGTCGGGTATTCCAGCATCGGACACTCGGTGACTACTCGCCAGACTATCATATAATCATGTATGTTCGGGGTCGGACACTAGATGCCTCTCACAACCACCGAATTCACTGTAACTTTTAACTATAGTCGGTATAGAATCAAACGGTGCAGTACTGCTCTTATGACCCATTAATGGCATGCCACTCCAATCCCCACCTATCTGTGTCAAAGCTTACTAGGGCTTGAATAACAATTTATTTTCAAAATTCGTTGGGTTGTTTTCGTTTAAAATTTCGGTTTCTAATCATTTTTCAAACAAAATCTGACAGCATAAAGGCTGCATTTCAGAGGTTTCCAGAAAACCTGAAAATATGCAATAACACTTCTAAATATCTCATCAATTCAACCCAACTACGTTTTCCCACAATCACACAAATCAATTTTCAAATTCATAATTTCGTTTTTGTCACAATCATATAAATCTCATCAATTATCGCAATTCAAAATAATATATTTCATCAGACATATATCAAAATATTTACAAACAATATTTCAAAGCATTAAAGTATTCAAAAATCGATAATATTCTATTTATAAAAACAAATTGAATAAAGTGTACATCAACCTTATTTCCTAACGGAAGCTCACATTTTCTCATTTCCTTTTCTTTGGCTTCCGTGAGCTACCTCTTCTCCTGGATTTTCAAAAATATATAAATACTTAATAAAAGCTCATTCCATAATTTAAAATGCATGATTTACTATTCCTATTTGATCCAACTATTTCCAAATCGCACCAAGCTCCATTTGAACTCATTTAACCTTCGAAATGTAATCTTTGACTTTAATAATTTCATCAATTACTCACCAAAATATCAATACTAACCATTATTCAAATGAGTTCCAAGATTGTAAAACTAACCTCTTTTAACTTAGTTTCTTGCTTCTAACTCGATTATCTAACTTGGATTCGCTTGAAGATTGAGATTGGATGTTGAAAATCACATGAAGTCACTTAGTTCCTATTTATTTCCACCTTGGCCGAACCATAACTCTCACTTTCTCTTTGATTTTGTCTCGGTTTTGAATTGTTGTTTTGCTCTCGATTTTTGGCTTTTGATTGATCTCGAGTTAGTTTGCTTCTCTTGTTTGTTTTCTCTCTTTTTGCTCTCGGCTTGATTACTTCTCTTGTTATTTTTTTTCTTTTCAATGAACGACATCAATTTGCTTGATCCTCTTTGAATTGTCATTATATATACTTTGCATTAGAAAGGGAAATTGCAATTGATTTTCTATTTATTCACCAAATTGCCACTCTTGCATGTGTGACTCTTGTCACACATGCATTCCATTGCATGACAAGTGTCATGCATGCATCTTGTCCTCACGCCACGTGTCATTCATGTCTTGATTTCTTTGCCACGTGTCAATTGTGCATATCTTTTCGTATTTTCGTTTAATACGAGCTTTCCAAAAATATTCCTAACGGGTTACTCCGAGATCTCATCGAAACTTCCCTTAAATTTTCTGGGGCCTATATTCAAATTTCTCTTGTCTTTCCTGTAGTCTCCGAAACTCCTAAAAGTCATTTCATGCCTTGATTTGGGTGTCCATAATGTCATAGTTAACTTTAACACGCTTATTGATATAAATTTGATTTAAAATCCGGATTTCTTTTTCGAGAGCATCTTTTAGGATTCTAAAATATCTTTTAAACTTTTTGATATTCACTAGGGATCTCGATCAAACCATTACTAATATCTAGAATCCTTTTGTAATTCCAACGGGATCTTAAAATATTTCTACTTCACTCATGATTCAACAATTATAAACTTATACACGTATCTAGAAATACATATTACACAAAATCTAAATTTGCCTACATTCTTTTGGCACTTTCATAAATCATTTACGACCCTACATCATCACTCTTAATTTATTTGTACATGCCTAATCTCCATAATCATAATAATAATAAAAATGATATTCATGCTGAATAATTCGGGGTGTTACAGACGGGTTAATGGGTTTGGATATTTTATGATCCAAGTAATAAATGAATTAGTCGTGTCGTATCATGTCACCCGTTTATAAGCGAATCCATGTCGAATATAAAAATATTGACCTGCTTATTAAATGAATCTGTGTCATGATAGTCGAATTTATAAATGAATCGAATCGAATTTAGCTCGACCTGACATGCCAACCCTTTTTGCCCCCCTTAATTACAATAGCCTAATTAGTATCATAAGTTACTAAAAACCACAAAAGAAATAAATTATGCTAGCTTATTACCATTGCCTTGCCTACACCTTTGCATGTGCTCTTGTTATGTCTATAAGCTCCACATAGTTGGCATGTTACACTTGCTTCTCTTGCCTCTTTTCCCTTTTCACTTGGTTCTCTAATTCTTTAGACCCTAGGCCTACTAGATTATTGCTTGATGATTGGTGGGATTAGTTTTTCATAACAATCTTTGGTCAAGCATCGAAAAAAAAGTAGAAAAACCTCATCTTGCCTTTTACGACCAACAGAACCTCCACACACAAACTCCAGCCTTTGTCCGACAATGTTCTAGGGCTTAAAAGTAGGGAAACGTCGTCGACCAACACCATCAAAGTCAACGTACAGGAGGTTATATGGCCTTTTTTTGGCACGAAGTCTCAATTGACCTTACCAAACGAATGAACCACAAATGAGGGGCATGGATGGCAAAAATGATGTAAGGAAGAAGTTTGGCTTGTTTATGTTTTCCTTTTTTAAACGTTCATCAGACGTCACACATGGCAACGTCTGATTGGATAATTTTTTTTTTTTTCGTTTTTTTTTATTACAAAAAATAAGTAATGCCATCCAGTTACTCTATTGAACCCCTAACTACCTTTATGCCCTTACACCTTAACAGAACCATATATTTACTAACGGAAACGAGCAATCATCTAATGACTGGGCTATTTCACTTAATATTTTCAAATCAGGGGTGGTTTCATATTATTTTTAAATTTAGGGGTTAGTTTGATAATACCCCTAATTTTTTTGTTTTATTAGCATATTTTATTTCCAAATTATTGTTGGTTTCTGCAGGCTCTTCTTCGCCGAAGATGACCTTGTTCTTGCCAAGTTAAATTATTATTTCGACATTCTTGCACTTGGGATTAAAATTCAATTTCTGGACGCGTCATATATTCACCATTGGCAACATAAAAATCCATAAATTAGTACTATAAATCAAGATTGTGCACCGCTAATCGATCTTTCTTAGGATAACTAGAATCCAAAAATGTATGAGACCAATCCACAATCCAGCAAATAACTGTGTAGAAAATAGCGTCCTCAATTAAGGATTATGAACACCAACTTTTTATTAATAAAAAACGTACATAGTGATACTCGAAAGAAACAACCTATCGCCAACCACAAAAGAGTTCTCATGCATAAGCACATCGTGATCTAATTCAAGAAGGGATTAACTTTTGCTGCAGTTCAAACAGATCGATGCTTCTTCCTCCACTCACCTGTGTGCGTAAAACTCCAAAATTAGAGGTTTTCTTTATAAAAAGAATATCAACTCAGAAATGTTAATTTAAATATGTTGTTTCAACATTCAATATTCAATACTTTTAATCCAAGGATTGTCATTTACGTTTAATTTATTCCTTTGGACCATTGAATTAAGGAACAAACAAATATAGATGAACACTATAGCAATCTAACCTAACTTGGAAAGCTTTAAGTCTAATATTCAAGCAATTGATGATACATTAGTTACCTGGCATTCTAGAGCGTTTAGTAACCTTCCGTTTATTCTAGTGGAAATGCAGTTGACTATACTTAGGCCTTCTCTAATAAGAACCTGCATTACTCTTGAGAGAGAGACAGTACTCACAACAACCTCCAGTCCTACCAAACAAGGTCTAACCGTGACAATATTTTCTGGATGACTACTTGGAGAACATTCTGATGCACAAGTAGTACTACAACAAGTTGATGAATTCGATAATCTTTGAAGCTCGTCTCTCCTCTCATTCAATTCTTGGATCTTGTTCTGTAGATGTTTTATATAATTCACAGCCTCATGCATGTGATCACATATGGATCGTTTTCCCTGATGATCAGATATTATATATATATGATCAAATCAATCACCAAGTAATATTACAACTAATACTTGGAGGAAATCAAGCAGAAATTAATGAGAAAAGAAGTTGACCTTGATATACTGAATAGGGAGAAGAGATCTTAACTCCCTATAATGAGTGGCCATTTCTTGCCTTCTTAGTCGTTCGATATCTCTATGCATTATCTTCCTTTTCTTAGGGTCATAGCTGCCAGGATTTTGATCATGATCAGCACAACCAGTGGATGCTTTTCCTTGGTCTTTATTGTAAGCTGATTTGTTGGTGACATCCTCAGAAACATCCACGAAAGCATCAAACGGGCAAGGATCGGTACTAGAAAGGAGATCATGATGATGATGATGATCAGTTTGGTCAAAGTTGTGAAACATTGAAGGAACATAGTCCATCCTTGCTCCAAATCTTGTTGATCAATCCACTTCACCTTTTCTTCTTTAATAGATTATAGGTGGAAGTTGATAAAAAGGAGATCATATGCTTACTTGAGTAGGAGATTTTTGATTGGGGGCCTATTTGCTTCCAAAAATTTTGTCATTTTCCACGGACAATGTGATTTCACGTCTGACCTCATCACACAATCATCCACATTTGGTTTTTGTTAATTTTAACTAATTAACTATTGCTACGCACTGTACTTTTGACGGACATTCTCATTGTATATAATTTCACATGTGATTAATTAGAATAAAATAATTTTTTTACTTCTAAAATCTTATAAAGGTCATTCACAAAATCACGTTTTCACTCAACAAAGCAAAAAAGCATTGTCCGTAAGCATCTCATTAGTTAAAGTCGATATCATTTCAAAGTAAAGATCAGTGGTCGGCGCTCTTTTACTTTGATTGTATAATTGCTACTAATGACAATTCCAATATCCATCCACTCTGCGAATAAAGATGTTCGTGGATGCCCACCCGCGATCGACAAATTTGAATTTTATTAAATGAGTTTGTACATTGAATTGAATGTGAAAGTTTTAAATTCCTTGCAGTTAGAATCGAGTGTGTGGATGTAAAATGTTTAATAATTTCAAATATATATTATATGCCTTCGAATTAAATTCTCAAATCTCAATATATATAATTTGTTTTCAAATTGGAAAAGGAGGCATATAAATAAACAGTACAATACTAAGAATATATAAGGGAATAACATTATAATATTAATATAACCCAGGCTTCCACAAAAGTAAGTTAATATGTATTAAGATTAATTCCAAGGCAAGAAGATAAAAAAGTATACGTGTTAGTTAGCTACAGTATACGTGTTACTTGCCAACTGAGAGATATGTTCACACTGATTAATCTTTCAATAATTAATGGAGGGAATAGGATTAAGTGTGACATTTTAATCATGAAGATGTGGGTCCTTGATTAATTTATCTACCTAAGCAGATGTCATTGAGAACAATGAGTTCAACTAATTAATCAACTAGCCAGTATCTCATCTTCAAACTCACTAGCTATATGTATCAATTATGTCTAATTATTTTTACTCCAATTTTTTGTTTTTTAATAGCTTGCAGTTGAGTTATTTCAAAGTTAAATGAACTTTTCTACCATCAAATAATATTATTCCATGTTGGTTTACACTTTTATATTTTGGTAAATCATATCACTTTATTAAATGAATTGATCCTATTTTGTTAAGAATATATGTGCAAAGTGTATTAACAAGGCAAAAATCGTTTAAATTAAGAAACAAAAATATATATCAAAATACTTTTTTGGAAAAAATATTTTGGTTTAGATTGTGTGGATGACAAGAAGATTGATCAATGGTCAAAGCAGATAGGTGATTCTAAAGCTCCGTCGTCCCAAATAACAAAACAGAAACCTGTTAATTAGAATCCTAAATAGTCTCACCTCTCTAGTAATTGTTAATTAATTTCTTATCACCAAAAAGAAAAAAAAAATCATAATTAGTGTACATAAGGAAATTAGTATTCACAACCCAATTAAAATTAAGTTTTAAAAAACAAAATTCAATTATAATATGAAAATAAAAACATTTATTCCTATGTCCAAACAACATTTAATGAGCTGGGTATAACTACACATAATACTGAATTGTAATATTAATGAGTAATTATACGAAAGATTTATCCTTTTTAGTGTTTAGAAAAAATAACATTTAATTGTTTTTTTCAAAATTTTATACTAATCTATAGAACTCTATTCAAAAGTATCGAAGATTTTATAAGTTGTAAGTTGTAACCAATAATTATTTATTTTATATGTACTTTTTATTTTTTGATATAGTACTATTTTATATAGAACAAACCACCTAAAACCTATTCCTTTGATACTGCTAATTACCTTCTTGGTTGCAAAAAGTAATAAAACCCATCTTGGTACGAGAGATTGTTAAGACTTAAGAGCATATGAAAAGGGTCAAATATGTTTTGCTTACAAAGTTTTAGACTTTACTCAAAGCATTTGATTCGACTTTACTTAGGCGGTGTACACTTTTCTTTGTATGTTATAATGGTTGTTCAAAGTCTCATAAAATCTAATTAGCAACACATATAAGTATTGTTTTTCTCGATATTGTGAGTAAATATTTGAATTATGTATACAGTGATTAATATTGAGAAATCTCACAAACCTTTGACATAAGCAATAACATATTTTCTTATAAAAAAAAAAGGCTATAATTTTTTTTCGACAAACATTTAAATTTATCAAAATCTAATTAAGTTCAAAAAGGACGAGATGAGTTTGATAGTAACATTTTTCAATTAAAAAAAAAAAAAAAAAACTACACAGGACCTATATAGTCACTAAACCACTAATACTTATTAGATTTTAAATCAAAAGTTCACAAAAAGTAAAATTTTTAAAGATAAAAGAATTAAATTTTCAAAGGGAGATTTGCAAAACCCCCTCTACAATTTGACCTATTTGTAAATATAATAATGTAATTTCAAATTCCAAGTTAGATAAAAACTTCTTAATAAATAACGAAATCACATTACAATTTTAAGGTTTAGTTAAAAAACCCTCTAATTAAGTACTTAAAACCCTCTCTGTAACCCACCTTATCTGTATAAACTCAAAATAAAAGGATTGTCTTTAGAAAAAAATCCACCTTCAAGGGGACTTTAATTTGTAAATCTATTGTCGAAAGAATTGTAAGCCCTCTTATAATCATCGATAACTATACCAACAAACTTGTGAGTTGTTAAGGTTTTCATAATATATATATTTTTTAATTGAGACCAATTAGGTTCAAAATTTATTGTGAACAAATGAGAATAACTACTATAAAGTATGGTTCGAAATACAACTTTTAATGCAGAAGGAAAACTTTTATTTTGTGGAGTCAGATGCTTTGGGTGTTATTAACACTAGTATGAATAGTATTTATTCTATTGATTGTGAGAATAATTTATCTTCCATTTTTAAAATCAGATATCTAAACAGTTCGAGTAGACCAATCTAATGGGTCTTAGAGTTGCAATAATTTTCTGACTCGTAAATATTAACTTAAAAAAAAGCCTGCAAATTGGTTTGGTTTGGCTTCATTTGGTTGTTAAATAAACAACTGAAAATGGGCTGGAGTCCATACAATAGACCCGAGGGTAGCATTGAGCCCATCCTTATTCAAACTCCGCCGTCACAAACCGCACGCGTCAGCATCAGAATCCATCCTTCCTCGTTTACCCAAACATCCTGGCCGTTCTATTTGAAACTTCTCCACTTCGATATGCAACTCAAAAAAAAAAAAAAAAATCTAAAATAATTGAAACAAATACAAATTCATAAAATAATAATAAAAAAATGTAAAGATCAGAAGCCAGTATTTTGGAGGCCGAAACTAGGGCTTGTTGGAAATTACAGGTCTCAAGCGTAAACGTTATCGAAAATCAGACGAAACATTCCCACTTCTATCATTAACACTTGAGACTTGTCTTTCTTCTTTTGTTCTTGTGTGTACAATAAGGTACGCTCTCGCTTTCTTTCTTAGTATTTTCCATACTTGAGATCCTATCTCTGTTATAATTAGTATGTACTTCTACATGTGTATGTGTTTGTTTTTTTTTCCTTTTCATGTGATGTTTTAGTGTTTCTCGTACTGTGTTTTGTGAATATAACTGTTCATTGATGTTTCGGATTTTGTATGTGCAAGAATTAGGTTTGAATTCTTATGTTGTTCCGGTTAGTGAAGTGAGATTGAAAGAATTTAAAGTTTTATTTTTGTGGATTCTTGGTTACTTGTTGAGTCAACATTGTTGTCGTTTTCTCTTGGATGGTTTTGTTCTGGTTATATTGTCTCATACGTTTCTGGTTGTGCTCTAAATTGCCCTAAAATGGGTGGTTTTGTGTACTCTTCCTTGACCTAGATAGGTGGGGATGAAGTGGAGAAGTGGAGAGATTACTACATAGTGGTTTTAACCAAAATGCCCTTTTGAAATTGAAAATCAGGAGAAAAGAAACAGTTATTATTAGACTAAAATGGCAAACTACATGCTTGAATTGATTTAGAGAAGGCATAAAAAAATAGTTCTGTAGTTGCAAAGTCAAAATAGGATTATTTGTAGTCCAAAATAGACTTTCCTCTTTGGTTTGACGTCCAAATTTTAGCTGTTTTATACTCTTCATTAGTTGGTTATTGGAAGAACGTTTGTCCTTTAATGTAAGGGAGTTCTTGATAAGCATCATGTAAATTTGAATAAGTCGTATTGATAAATATATTGTATACGAAATAATATAAAAAATTCCATCTTTGTTTATGCTGCAAAAAAAGAAAGAAATATTTTTTAAATCTTTGGATAATCTACTTTTGTACTTTCAAATAATGTCGAAAATGAATGGTTTCTCTACTCATTTTTGGTTGCTGAATGATTCGTTATGATTGCATTATGCATATATTTATTCTAACTTGTGATATCATCGGTATGTGCCTATTTTGTTGTGTGTAATAGATACTGTATAATCTAAATAATTTCTTTAAAATTTCTATGAAACTAGGCAACATTTGTAGTAGTCTATGGATGATAATGGTTGGGGCCAGCTTGTAGCTATCAATGCTACAGCAAACTAAAATTGGAAAACTTTTGTCTCCATTATTAGAAAGGTGATCTTGATTTTCTTAAAGTGAGGATAATTATTTCTGGATTTGGTTATAATTTTGAAGTTAGTGCTCTATGATCATGAACTTCACTTTTTTTTTTCTTCATGGGAAACATGTAATTGTTCACTTAAGGGTTATTGGAAAACATGTTAGATATTGGAAAAAATTCTTACATTTGATTAGAGTTTAAGTTGGAATTTGACACATCATGGCTGGTTAGTGATTGAACCAGTGTAAATTTTAGCATTTGGGCAAATGGACATTCAAATTGTGAAATTAGCATACGGGCAATTTAAGCAAAACATAGCTTGGCTGAGTAGATACTCAAAGTTTGGGATTTGTTTCAAAAATGAGTATATGCCAGCGAGGCATTGAGTTACTCTCTATTAGAAAAATGCATGATGGAAAATTATTCAAATGTGGATACAGATTTTGTTTATTTTAGTTGTGGACTAGGGATTGCAATTACACTTGGCATTGCGTGGGACGAAATTCCCGGGGAATATTCGGATGCTCTTGACCTGGCAGCCTGTTATGGATATAACCAGTTAACACATTTGGGTGCCTGGATTTTAATTTTTAATTTTTTATTTTTTAAACCCTAATTCTACCATATTTTCAAAGAATTTAACACCATCAACTTGCTCTCTCCCTCTAGTTCTCTCTCTGCCGGCTCCCCTGCTGCTGGCTTCAACTTCTTTGAGCCCACCAAAGCTGGGTTTTGTTTGCGATTATTGCATCTGGGTATGTCTTGCTTTTGCTTGCTTTACTGTTTAGTGATTTTTTTTTTTTTTTGCTTGGAATCTTGTTTAGTGAGGTTTGCTTTTGGTTTTTTGGAGGTATTTTGAACCTGGTTTCCGGAAAAAAACCAATCTAGCCATGTAAATTGTGTTCAATAATTTTCTATGATTGGAACTTGATTTTTTATGTCACTTTGATTTTGAGTCTTATTCACTTGATTTGATTTATACAAACTCTTAAATTTTTTATTTAATCAACTATGCCAAATCTTAGTTGTTTGTTTTTGTGTCTTATTAACTGCAAATCATTTGAGATACTCGATGAACATTTTTGGAATTTGGAGGAAGAAAACCGAGTGCAAACGAGGTTGCATGAGAGATGTGCAAATCCAATCCGATTCATTTGGATCCATCATATTGGATTGGATTGGATTGGATTTAAGAACATGATTGGATCGAGTTGAATCCAAAATTCTAAAATCCATTGGCTTGGATCGGATTACGAATTTTAGTACGAAAATTTGCAAATTTTGTCCTCCCTATCCTTTAAAAGGTTGGAGGTTCAATTCCTACCAAACTTATATTACAACTTGTGCGGATGGTTTTTTCCTCTTATTATGGGAGTAATTATCTCTCGTTCATGGAAGTAGATATCTGGGTTGCGCAAATAGTGTCTGATATTACTAGGAATGTTTGTTAACTATATGATTTTATTAATTTTAAGAATGTTTTAACTTGTATAAAATAATAGTTTCATATGAATTGTATCCGTTGGATTGGATTAGAAGTATTTTGCAATTGGATTGGATTTTTGTGTAATTGGATTAGATTGAATTTTATTATAAGATTGGATTGGATCGTATTGTAATTTCTTCCATCCAATTGGATCATATTAGATATTGGATCATGGCAAATCCAATTGATTTGATCCATTGCACACCCCTAGCTACATTTGACATCTTACCACACGTGTCTTTTAGAAGAGTATAAAATCTAGGTATTGGAAACTCATATACCTAAAGATGTATTTTCAAGTGGATGCTTGGAGTGCCACCAATCAAATAAAACCTACGTATGGATAATTATTGAAAAATCTAGGTATCTGGCCAACGTCAGGTATACCATCCTGACAGTGGACCCCGGGTTTACTCAATTTTGTTTTCATGTAAATTTCTTTTACAAAAATATAATTTTGTTTTATGTTTGTTTTAAGTTGGAATTATGTCTTTAGCTTTAGATGATTAATATTAAGAATACTCCTGCATCTAGGGGCGGAGCCTTGTGAAGGCTTATGGGATTCTGGGCCTCCTAGAAGTTTGAAGTGGAAATTTAAAAAACTACCCCCACTTCATAACAGAAAATTGTTTTCAAACAAATAAATTGCACCTAATACCCCGTGATTCCCAAAATGCTCTTATTAGTAAAATTTCAAAAATACTGTGATAGGAGGAGTGTGATGGGAGGCTCTCCCGTCACGCTTGCCTCCCGTCATGCCCAAGCATGACGGTTGGCGTGATGGGAGGTTCTCTCGTCACGGTCAAGGGTATTTTGATCAATAGGGGGTATGAGATACAATTAATTTGTTTGAGGGGCTAAAAACAATTTTTTTCTTGAAATGGGCTAAAGCTAAAAACAATTTTTTTTTTTTTTAATTAGGGTAATTTTGAATTTTATATATATAAACTTTTAAATATTTTCTTAAATTTAATTTTTTTCTTGAATGTTTGAGTTGGTAATTAAACAATTATTTATTTCTTTTTTTAATTTTTAATTTTATCTTTAGATTAAGGTGAAAATTAATTATTTTTCCTATCAAAATTCATTTGTTTATTAGTTCATATAACATATTGTAAATAATGTATTTATTGACCACCACCTAACGTAACCAGTAGTAGAGAGTGTCCATTTAGCATGTCAATGACCCAAGTTTGAGTTGTTACATTGTGTGTACTCCAGCCCCCCAATTTTAGTCTTTTCATTGCACCCTTGCTTGCATTATATGATATTGGCTTTTTAAGAATATGTTTCATTTAGGGGTTGTATGAACAGGAGGATTTGTTTAAATTTTTAGAACTTAGAAGACTTATATAAAGAGTAAGGTAGATGATCAGCTTTTTGTTTTTTATGTGCTGAAAAAGTCTTTCTGGAGAGTAGGGTAGATTACTATTGATGTTCTCTGATAAATTGTTTTTCATTGTTCACCGATGGTGAATGCTAGAGATTTTTTGTAGCTATTTTAGTTCCTTGCAATGATATTTGAATTAGTTTTATACTTTTTTCTTCTTCTCTAACTCTGATGTACATGGTTGCAGTTTTCTCTTTATGTTATCTGTCTACTGGCTTTTGTCTTGGTTTATACCTGTATTCTGACACAGGAGGCTTGAAAAGGATATGTCTAGTGATACAGGCAAAGAAAATGCATCTGTGGTTGATTCTTCAGTGACTGAAAAACATGAAATGGGGCTCGCAGATGATCCAGGTAATAATTATGCGGATTTAATCTATTTTTATTTTATTCATATAATTGGTGTAATTTCTCTGCAAGCTCCACAATAATCTTTCTTTTCATAGCTTGTTTTAGTTGCACAATGTCATCTCATGGTTGTTTAAATAAATGTGTCATGACTTTTCACTTGCTTAGTGATAACCCATATTGATTTGTGAGACAACTTTGAAAATTAGGAATTTTTGAAATTTGGATGTGCAGAACTTCTGCAGTCAATGACTTATGCTTAGATATGAACTAATTATTAATACTATTAATTCACAAGAATTCTAGAAATTATGGTTATGCGATTAAATATTAATAACCAATGATTTCTGAATATTAACACTCATAATCATTTAGAAATTAGCAATACATTTCTTTTTTCAATGTCTTCCTTGCATAATTCTTGTAAATGATTGTGTTATAGTTACTCTTACACAAAAATAGAAGGTAGTGATGGTTGTTGTCCAAATGTTTATGGAAAAAATTTTTCAGAATGACATAATAAAGTATCTCTTGTTGTGTCAGCTGTTGAATGGTATTATTTTATTCACTTGTGTTGTTAGATGGTTACTTAAATTCTCCAGTTACATAAGTGTTTTATTTAATTGGTTATATTGGCACCTTCAAAATGGCCTTAAGATACCTCCTTTTTTAAACATGTTGTTATTAAGTTTTCCTATATATCCTACACCCCTCCACAATTGATATGAAATTATTCTTTAGGTTTAGTGATTGACTGAAACCTCTCAATTTTGCCCTTTGTAGAAAATTCATCAATTAATGGCTTCACAAAATCAAAACCAAAAACTATAGGTTGAAATTACATCCTATCATTACTAAATTAATTTGGCATCTAATTCACTAAAAATCTGACTCAAGACCATGGATATTGACTCTCCATGAGTGCAATGATGTGCTCCATATATAGTTGAGAATGATGAAATTTTTGATATTTCAATTTTAAATTTATCCTTTATTTGAGTTCTCTTATATGAATGTTTTTTTTTTTTTCTCTGTCTTGTCAGAGAACTCTAGCTACAAGGTAAATGAGGATGCCAATCCCTCTCTGGCAGAAGAACGAGAGGCAGGGCCTTTTGGAAGTCGGTTGGAAAATTCAACTGAAAAAAAGAAGGGTAAATTGTATGATACAAGGTATTTCATCATTAAGAGTTTGAACCATCATAATCTCCAACTGTCAATTGAGAAAGGGATTTGGGCTACTCAAGTCATGAATGAACCAATTTTGGAAGAAGCCTACCATGTAAGGTCCCGCCTGTTTACATGTAATGTACTTACTTCTCACTCTTAATGCTTTATAGAATGCATATGCTTGTTTTGCAGAATTCTGGTAAAGTTATTCTCATATTTAGTGTCAATATGAGTGGTTTCTTCCAAGGGTACGCCCAAATGATGTCTTCTGTTGGGTGGAGGCGGGATCATATCTGGAATCAAGGAAGTGGTAAAAGTAATCCTTGGGGTCGCAGTTTTAAGGTCAAGTGGCTGCAATTAAATGACTTGCCTTTTCAAAAGACTCTACATCTTAAGAATCCTTTGAATGACTACAAACCTGTGAAAATTAGCAGAGACTGCCAGGTGTCCTAATATAGTTTTCTTTTATCCATCCCCCTTCCTTAAGCACTTTGAAGACAATTTTAATTTACACTTTCTTTTATGTATTCTTTCTAGGAATTACCACAGGATATCGGGGAAGCTCTTTGTGACCTTCTTGATGGAAAGAGTGATGTAGATGGCATGTTCTCTAGGTATCTTCTTCTTCCTCCCTTTTTGTTTATTTTTTCCCGGAGAAAGAGAACTGGTATTATGAAAAAGGATGTACAAGCCTACTAGGTATTTTCTTTTTTCACCTTTAAAGTTGTCTTTGTAAAATTGCAATTCATGAGTTTTTTCAGTTGTGATGACATGCTGGAACAGTTTTTTCAGGGATGATCTTCCTTCAAAGAGGCCTTGTACAGAGCTTCCATATTCTCTTGGAGATGAAGAGTATCATATGCCTCAATTGCATATGTCATTGACGCGGACACCCATTCTGTATCCTCCATACCTCTACCAACATCAAGCTGAGGCAAGGAAAGCTCATTTAGCACAGAGATCCAATGGGGATGCTGAAACTTTGCCTACCAGTTCTCCGCCATCAAAACTTGCAAGGATGAAACATGCTCGTATTAATGGGAACCTCACGCATTTACAAGTGGACGGTGATATGTCTTCTCGATATGATTTTTGGGGATTGTCTGCAGAAAGCCCTCTTGGCAGTAGCATAACTGAGGATGACTTTCTTGAAATGGTATGGATCCTGTCTTTAGTTTCTTTGTTACTTATACATTATATCAATGCCGGAACCTTCTCGTTTTTATTGAGTATAGTTTTAATTAATAGTTGAAGGCTATGGTTTAAGGGCATATGATTATGGTGTAAAAGAGTTTTATAAAATCTAATCCATTTATCTGCATAAATGATTTTAATTTTTATTATGTGTATAACAATTGTGTTCATTGTACTTTAGTAATAAGACCTAGTTGAAAGCAAATTGAGATTGGTTTCTGTTTCTCTTAATTAGTTTTACCCATGATCTTGCTTCTCTTTCTTTGGAGTTCATAGTTTTTTAATTACAAAGATTATCTTTGATTAGTTATCCCATAGAATGTGGAGACTGATAGGTTCTAAGAAGATTATTATTGTTAGCTCTACTCATCTATGGCATTGGTGGATTGGATGATTCCTTTAGAATTATACTTGATTGTGATGCACAATGAGGCACCTTCCTGCTTAATCTATCCTGCCTGGGCATTGAACTTTCATCAAGTTGGTCTTTTGATTGGATCCAAAATCTGGCTTGAATACCCTGTTTAGTGTGGGTGAATAGTTTAACCTCAACGAAAATGATTGGATCCAAAATCTGGCACGAAAACCCTATTTAATATGGGTGAAGAAAAGTTTAAACCTAATAAAATTATTTTCATATTTTCTCAAATCTCACACCCGTTCCTCCATAACACAGCACAAAAGACAAATTAAACTGGATTCCCATTTAAGGTTGGTGTGTGGAGGACTGATGTCTATTCCCCCCGTTTCTGTGTAAGGGATCTAATCTACTAGGTTATCCCCAATGGGGATTATCTATTATGAGTTAAACTGAATAGATGCTTACAGCTTTGTACGTTGAGAAAATTTGTATAAGACTGTGAGAAATAATCAGTAGAGGTAAGTGTGTTAATATCTATCATTTGGTAAGTTATCAGCTGGAAGTAATTTATTTGTGGTGGGTTAGGTGTTACTCTTGGTTAGTATTATGGTGATTCATTGTAGATTCTTACGCATCGTTACTTGTTTATTGATGAAAGATGCAATCTTTCCTGTCCACAGCTTTGTAATCTAGATATGTCTTTTTTTCACTTATTTACTCTTAGTTGAAGTACTCATACTTAAAAGAACTTATTAGTTCAGCAGGTGTATTTTTGGGATTTTGTTGATAGGAATACCAAATGGGGGATTTTATCAGTACTCATGAAGTCTTCTTGTCAGCAGGCATGAAGCTAACCAGTGGCTAATGGGGTCATCCAGCCCCGCCTGTCCTTTAAACTCCTTTCTTTAGATTTTTTATTTTGTGTAATAATTACTTAAGTACAATGTGCGATGTTTTGTTCCAAGTATGAAGCTTCTCAAGTCAAATATGGTCAGAAAAGATTCAAAGCGTAAAATTAATGCCATATAAAATGTAACTGATGCAATTAACACTTTGTTTTTTTTCTTTTATTCTACTCTTGTTTTTTTTTTTTTATATTACTCTTGTTTTTTTTATACTATCTGTTACTTCTACATTTTCAAATGAAGTATGTCTTTTCAATAATTTCAAACAAATTGTTACTTTCCATATTTTCGAAGGGTGTCCATTCCTTTCATTATTTTGAAAACTTACAGCAGTTATTATGTCTAAACAGTTTTCAATATGAGTAATTCAAAATTGCTTCTTTGTTTTGCATGCTTAGGTCCAATTGAGTCATTCTCATCTTTGGAGATGTAAAAATTATTACACCTAATTTTATTCGAAAGAATTCTCTTTAATAGTCCTAATGGAGCTCGATATGTACATTCTAGTTTCTAGTCTAGATATGTGATGTAGTGTTAAATTGCTTAAGGGATCCAGGATCTTGCAAAGAAAATGGTTGAGTCTAAAATGGACTAGTCCTGGTCAGAAACCTAAACCTAAAAAGGACTTGGCATATCGAATAGTTCATGTGTTTGTGAAGTTATCATTGATTCTGCCAGTCGCAATTGTTATTGTGGAGAACATTGTCTGCTACATTGTGAGCAATCAGCAATCCACTTTGAAATTGAATGGGAGGGATGAATGATAGTTTGATTACTCCTATAGAGAATGACACTTTAATAGCATTGATAATGAGACCCTCATGTGACACTTTCACAAGAAAAAGTGTCAAGAAGAGTTTAGTTTACGAGAAGAGGCCGTTCTGATCCCATCTTTTTTTTTATTCTTTTTAATCATATTATCATATACATGATCAATATAATTTTGTGTGATGCAATGGGCATATATTATCCTGCTGTGTTGTGCCATTTTCTTATTCCCTTACAGTGCCATCATTGAAAATTTTGTTAAGTTAGATTTTCTATTTAAATGTTAAGCACTCTCCCATGCACTCTTTCTTAAGATAGAATTTTGCGTTGTCACTTGTCAGTTAATATTTTTGTTTGTTGACATAGTCTATTCATCAAGCCTGCTTAGCCCTCGGCAGCTTAGTTACAAATCAAATGTGGTTTAAAGTTTAGCTTTTCTTGCTTCATCCATACTTTAGTATTGGTGGAAGTACACCACCATTTCTGGTTTAATAACTTGAGTCCTACTTCTAAATTTGTAATTTTAAATTAAAATTTATTTGTGTAATTCATTGGAACAACTAGCTATTGTGAAAGACAATCTTGTGGCGTCTTAAACTTGACGTTTCCCCTAGATGAATGACTTACTCCTGATTTGTTATGCAGTCATATGAAGAGTACGTGGAAGCACACAGCAGAAGCATGAAGCAGTTATACAATACTGTCAGTATACTTGTTTGATATGCATTGATATGAATTTAATAATTTTTCAGGTTAACTGTAACATTTTTTCTTTTTTTAAATTTATATTTCCTCCAAAATAATGCTTGTTGTATTTGTAAAATGTTAAGACCAGATGGCAGTCCTATTTTCTGACTTTTCTTTTTTTTTCTTGTGTACTATGGTTTTCTGTTTTTTCATACATTTTTGTTTAAGGAAATGACTTAAGTATTTAATAGCAATATATTTGCTCATCTTGTCATTTACCAGTGGAGGTAGTAAGCTGATCTATATAAGATTGCATCAGCTAGATGGTTTTGATGATAGTGATGTAAAGTTAAGCTGTGGGTAATCCAGCAATGTCACTGGAGGTTTTAAATACTTCAAGAAGTATCTATTGACATATTCTTCATGAGGTCTGTGTGACAATTTTAGCAGGTGTAGGCTGAGGGTTGTGCCCAGTTTTTTCATTTAGGACCTTGCAGTGTAAATTAAACTTATATAGAGAAATTTATTTGCAGACTTAGGCTATCATATTTGCTGGTAAAACTGGTCCATAGGGAGTAGATACGAAACTATAGGTGTATGCTTATGGAAAATGTTAAGCCTAGATTCTAAACAATAATTTATTTGAATTCCTCATGACACGGTAAATTTCAGAAAAAAGTCCTTATCCTTTTATTTCTTTATATAAAACAAATGAAACCATTTTAGGTTAACTGAAAATTCCAGCCTCACTATGCTTGTGAGACTTCGTCTCATTTTACTCTTTTGGATTTGGCCTTTAACAAGCACTGATCACTCTTTTGATCTAATATATGTTGTCGTCCTAATAAAATACAGTCCAAAACTGAGTCACTCATTGTTCTTGACAGGTGGGTGGACCATCTTGGTCAATGCAGGAGTCGTCAAGTAAAAAGCAGGATGATGATTCGTAAGTATTATATTCAAGTTAACTGCTAATCTCCTGAACTATGGTCTTAATAATTTTCCATACATTTGGGTTGATGATGCGTGCAGAAACTCGAGCTTTGTAGCGGACACTAGTCGCTCACGGAAGAGGATGCATCATTCATCCCAGAAATGAAAACGTCGGGTATTTGAGCATTTGAGGATGTTAATAGTGTTACATGGTGAACATTTTCAGTTAACGGCAAGGCCAGCAATCAATGAAGTGACTCTCAACTAATCCCCATAATTGGGATATTGTCATGTTGTACCCTATATCTACCTTATTTTTGGATCTTACAACAAACGGGGGTGGTTATCAACTTGTATATAGATTAAATTGGCAACGTTGCCCCAACTCTTTTCTTCTTCATTTTATTCCCTTTTCCTTTGTAATAGAGAACAGGAAAAGGCTGCTTAAACTAGGTAGTACTAAGCTAGATTTGGATAATCAATACCTTGAATTTGGTTTCGGATAATTTGATCAAATTTGGTAGAATAATGACAATTAAATTTTTTAACTTGTATTATGTAAATAAGTTGGACAAGGGACGAATTCAGCATGTATGTATATATCTTTTCAGGTTATATTTTCAGCTGTCACTAGTACCTGAGGATTCAATTTATGGTATTTAGTTTAAATTGGGAGTAAGGATGCTTCTGTTTGACGGGAATGGGGGTGCTTATTGCGTTGATTCTAATTAATATATTGCTAATAGAACGCTTTATATCATAAATGACCACTTGCATTTTTATTCCTTAAAAGAATATTTTTAATTGCATGTTTGAATGAAGTTTGGTAATATATATGAAATGCCAGTTAAACAAAGTAAGGTCATTGATTGGGATTTTTATTATTTATTATTTATTTATTTATTTTTTAGGATCGGGATTGATCCATAGGACTACTAAAAGTCTAGAACCAATCGGGATAGGAACAATAATGGTGTGGTTTGGGGTGTTGCTTTTTTACGGGAGAGATTCATTCACAAGGAGGTGGGGCAGAGGTGATGGAGAGACTAACACGAGGATGGAAGGGTAACCCACACATAAAGATGGAGAGAACTTGTTATTTTTGGTTTCTCTGGATGTCGAACCATGCCAAAGCAATGAAGCAGCTAGCGCTTAAATCAAGGGCGTCAATTGCCATTAACTATTAGATTAAGAATAATTACGTAAATAGAAATGATCAAATGTCTCCAAAGAGACACGTAAATAGAAATTAAAAACCTTTATTTGTCAAGATGTCAAATATCATATTAGGTGGAAGTATTACCTTGAAATTCATTAACTAAATTGGAAGATTTTTGAAGATTTTACGCCAAAATAATAGTTGATAGGACGATTAGGGTTTTGTTTTTAGTTGATATGAAACAATCACATTAGAGATTTATCGGTATGTAGTAAGATCAAATATGATCCGAACATTTATTTTTACCATTAGAAAATAACTATTATTGAGATTTACTGAGATTAGTCGGGATATCAATTTCCATAATTGAAAAATAATTATTGTTTGAAAAAAAACAATTATGGTTAAAGATATCCACATAAAATAGAATTTATCATTAATCCCTAAAATTCAATACAAATGAGAAAACCTTACCCACCCTGTAATTTAGTAAAATTAATATTATGATTGCTAAATCACTATTATGATTAGTAAGAAATAATTACGTATCCTAAGGTAAGCCGACTCACTCAAATAAGTTATAATTCTTTAAAATGCTTTGCAGTCATCTGTAATCCCATCAGGTGCAGCAGTGTTAATGGGAGAAAACGAAAAGAAAAGAGTGAGGAAAGAGCAAGTGATTTCAAAACTAAAAGACGATGGCGACTTCGACAGACTCCGGCTTAAGATCATCCGCAAGCTCAAGGATAACGTAACTCCCTCTCCCTCTTCTATTATTTTGAACAAACATTGCCTTGCTATTTTTGTTGATATTGTTTTGTGCGCAGGAAGAATTGCGTAACAACATTATTTCGGTCATCAAGCAGTCAGCAGCGCTTAATGGCCCTGCGGCTGAGAATGTGAAACCTAGACAACTTTCTGACGCTATCTATCAAGAGGTTGGGTGAGTTTTCTTTCTGATTTTTTTTTTTTTTTTTTTTTGATCAGGTTGATCTGGAGTTTATGAATGCTGATTGTGATTTTGATTTTGAATAGGGAGAAAGTACAGAGCCAGATTTCGGAAGGTCTGTGGGCCATAATTAGGTCTGAGGATGGCATGAAATGTGAAATTGCGGAAACGGTTGAGTCTGTGTACAATAACTTAGCGAATCCTGGAGGGACAAAAGTGGTTGAAGAACCATCTACTAGTAGTAATAAGGAAGGTGATAATGATTGTTGTCCCGTGAAATCCTCGGCTGGTGGTGAAGTTGAGGATATAGCGCTGGATAATGAGCCGAAAGAACCGCCTGGTTTCGCTTTGTCACCTAATCACAATAACAGCCTTCAACAGCGAGAGGGGATGCAGCCTATGCCTTATGTTAATGAGGCTGCAGAAGAACACAAGGAAGAGCCACAGCACTCGCGGCGTGATATTATGCTAGAGCCACCTGGCTTTTCTACAAATGTGGAGCCTTGTGATGATAATGATGAGGACGACCCTGAGGTGCCTCCTGGCTTTGGTTGATGAGTCAACTTGCAATGAGTGATTCAGCATGAGAGCACCTTTACAAATTAGAAGGTTGCATTGCGTGGCAATCAGGGAGGAGGGGTTTTGTCTTCGTGTTAATAGGTCAGATTTTTCTGATGCTGTTGCAAATTTAATTTTGAGATATTTAGTACTTGTCTCCACCTGATTTTATATTTGGAATAACATTTAAGAGCTTTTGCAAGAATATGTTTTATGAGAATTGCTGTGCAACTAGTTGCCTTAACGTTTCAAGTTATTAATGAAATGCATGAAAGGAATTTTATCAAATTTGGATGCCTTACTTATGCTTACTTTGACTAATGTCTAGTCATATTTGCTTCTATGCTCAAACTATGTGATGTCGTTGCAGTTAACTAGATATCAATGAGTTAAAATTAGATCAATTATGATTCCTATAATTGCCTCTATTATTGTCTACGTTTGTACGAGTGAATGTTGTTTTGCTAATTCCATTCTGATTATTCTAGTTAAGGAATTTTCTACTTAAAGCTTTGGATAAAACTAACCTTTATAGTAATCATTATTATGCAAATTGTATTCTTTTGCCCTTCTGTAGACCTGATGGTCTGATTTGGGTACAGCCTGATTGCCTTGCCAGACAGATGTCTTGCACATTTCCTCGTTGAGGTGCTATTTATGACCTTTGCCTTTGTTTTTATATTGACTGTATGCAACATCTAGATAGGAGGGGACTCCTAAATCATTCCACTTAAGCTGAGTTGTTTGATTAGCTATGCCATTATATTAGGACCATGCCATGTAGTCTCATACTATGATGAAACCTAATGGTTTACATAATTTAGTTTCTTAAAGGGAAATTGAAACTCTAGTTGTGAAAGGTGAAAGACGCACCAAGGTGCAAGGTTGCCTTGGAGCTTGAGGAGCAAGGTGCAAGGCGCGTTTTTTCGAGCCAAGATGCATCTTTTATAAAAAAAATCTCAAAATATTGTATAATCATAAAATAACTAATTCTTAAATGTAACAACTAACAATAATAAGTTATAATTCATAAAATAAACATCCAATCATCATTCATCATCTTCATATTCTAAACTAACAACATGCAAACAACAAAAATTCATGCTAAGTATTACTAGTAAGTACCAACTAGGCAACTACCAACAACAAAAATTTAAAGTCCAAATGCCAAACTAGCAACATGCAAACATTAATGAGAAGAGAGGAGTGATGGGGCTGGCCGAAATTGATGAGAGAAGAGAGAAGAGAAGCCAGAGAAAAAAGAAGGGATGAACTGGCATGTGGACTGGGCTGGCCGGCGTCAAAGTTGGCTGGAATGGCGCTGAAATTGATGAGAGAAGAGAGGAAAGGAACCTGAGAAGAGAGAAGAGATGAACTGGCCGGTGGACTGGGCTGGCCGGCTTCAAAGTCTGCTGGAATGGTTGCTGGAACGGCAGTTTGGGAGGGGAGATACTGTAGCTGAGTGGCAAAGTTGGATGAGAGGGTGGGAAAGCTTGAAGTCGACTGAAAGGGGTTGAGAGGGTCGGTCTTTTTAGACCAAAAAACCCTTTTATTTAGGGTTTCCCAAGGGGAGCCAATGCAATGTCTTGTGCCTTGCGCCTGAGCTGGCCAGGTGCAGCGCCTCACCAGCCTGGAGGTGCAATGGTGGTGCCTTGAGACGCCTTGTGCCTGAGTGTGCCTTTAATAATTATGATTCAAACCAAAGGACGTAATTGATTGGGTTCAAATTGGGTCTTAGTCTGAGAGAATATTAGAGAATATCATGGTTTAGGATTTAAATTGGAACATAATTGTCAAACATATCAATTATTTGCTTGTACACTTATAGATGTGTCAGTTTGGTATGGAGTTAAAAGTAATAAATCAAAGATGAAAATAAGTTTCATTTCTCACCTTTTTTTAGAATTTTTTCTTTTTTTCATTTTTTCCGCAAATTCAAATGAATCAATGATTATAAAGTCAGATGGGATGAACTAAAATGCCAGTTTGGTTGCAGTTAAATGATTTAATTGGTTTGAGTGTGTACCTCATGCTTAATAATAAGATTAAGGAGAAAAGAAGAAATATTTAACTCTAGGGAGTTCAGATCCTTTATCTTGTAGGGGCAAAACCAATTTTTTTTTTTTATTTGAAGTGGCAAAACCAATAATTTTATTTGGAGTTACACTAAAGAAAATATTTAAGAGGGGTCAGAGTGAAAAAATTACAATTTCAATGGTAAATATGTAATTCTGAAAGAAATTTTTTAAATGTTTTGATGGACCGGGGCCATGGCCTGAGGGCCTTCCTTTCTCCGTGGTTGCATAAAGAGGCACTAAGAGCAAATTGCACTAACATATCCGAGTTTAGGCAATATTGCACGCATATTGTGCTTTAGTTTTTAGCACACAAACTACATGTGAATTTCAATGACCGCTGTTATTGGGGATGATTGGCAAGTTTTACATATATTAACGATCCCTACATCAAAGATTATTTACTTGACTGTGTGTGTTGCCTGTTGTCTTCTTTTCTTCATGAAGCTTGGCAATATTGCTAGATGTCAATTTTGTTTTGATCCATTTACTGCTTATGTTTTCTCCTTACAATGAGATGAACCGACCAACACTTTGTGCTGTGCAATGAGAAATTCACTGTATGCTGCTCTTTTTTTATAAGTATATTTACAATCATAGTTCACAATATTACATTGTTGACGACATATCAGAAATTGTATCGTATATAGATATGTGATCCTGATAATGATCCGTACTGTCTTTTGCTGGTTCCACACCCATGCAAGTCAATGATTCTTTGCTTGCCTATTATGACTCCTTACATTTGTTTCTCACTCAAACCTTACAGAGATTGGACTTCTTACTGAGTACATAGCAGAAACCCATTTTATATACCCTTGAGTGAATTCTCCAATATTGTAACCTGACCCAGTACAACAGAATGTCACAGAGTATGTAGCCTTCTGGTTCACATATGAGAAGTGAAGTCTACTTGGTTTGACACTTGCTTCTACACCTTGAGGTGCAACAATCATAGCATAATAAGTTGAATTTGCCTGACCCACATTTGTCACCGTCCTTGTGAAGGTTTGAAATGGTCCCAGAGTGACAGAAAATGAAGGGTAGTTCAGCTGGCCTTCAGGTATGCTTGTTATGTTGGAACACGTGATTGGTCTGTGCACAAGTATCCCAACTTCCTCATCTGTGTAACCGAGACCACAGAGATAACAAATATAATCATCTGGTTGGATATCATAGACTAATCCTTGGTCATTTGCCCTTGATGGATTAACATGGCCGGCACCAGTGGCAAAGACATCTGCAGGCTGAAGCGCCTGATCAACAATGGGTTTACCTTCAATGTTTAGGATATCAGCAGTAGTCATTAGGGCAGATTTAATGGCAGCTGGTGACCAGGTAGGATGAGCGTTTTTGAGCAAGGCTGCAACTTCTCTAAGGTGAGGACATGACATGGATGTGCCTGATTCCATGTTGAACGTGGATGTTGAATCTGTGTTATTGTTGAGAGGGAAAGGCCTGGCAGCTAGAATGCTGACGCCAGGCCCAATAATATCTGGTTTCAGAATGCCAGAGGTGGCTAAGTTGGGACCTCTTGAAGAGAAGGGAGCGACCATGGGAGCTAGAGGGTCCCCTGTGACAGTTCCTTTAAATAATATTGTTGTCACAGGTGTTGCTGTTGAGTTTATGTAGGCTTTGATCCTTAGTCCAGCAGCATAGCTGACGTGTTGCTGGAAGAACATGAACATCAGCTATAGTACTGAAGCCATCAGTTTCTTCATTCACGAGAATCATGACAGCACCGCCTGCATTTTTTACTTCTTCCCATTTAGCGATTCTTGCTATTCGCCCACCGCGTTCGCATAAGACTATCTTGCCTTTGACATCAGTACCGTTTAGAGATCCATTACTGCAAAAAGCAGACTCTGCTTTACCATTAATGCCTGCATAAACAAGAGGCAATAGCATGGAGGGGAAGTCCTTGGGCTGAAAAAGGGATTCACCATCATGTTCTTCTCCATTCTCAAGCTTTGCTGAGGCTACAACTCTCCTATCTATGGTGCTTGCTCCAACTGTGAGTACCCATGGGGCTTCATTTGAAAGTGTGCTGTTGAAAGGGCCAGAGTTTCCTGCTGAACAGCTCACAAATATTCCCTCCAGCATCACTGCAAATGCGCCTACAGCAATACTGTCATCAAAGAATGGTACCGAATCACCACCAATGGAGAGCGATATCACATCAACACCATCCTGAACGGCGGCATCAAGCCCTGCAAGTATATCACTTTCAGAACAATCAACATTGCCACCAAGGCATACTCTATAAATTGCCAGGTGAGCATAAGGTGCCATTCCAACTGCTGTGCTGTAGGCATTTCCTAGCACATTTGCATACTTCACAAATCCTCCAGCAGCTGTGCTTGCTACATGGGTTCCATGTCCATCTACATCAATTGGTGGTTCAGCTCCACCATCCTTCTTGACCTTACCTTCAAGATTGAAAGACCTTGCACCAATTAGTTTGTTGTTACAGTCAGAAATGTTAAACTCGCACTGCCCTTTCCATTTAGCTGGAGGTGGCGGCATTCCTTCATCACTGAATGAAGGATGGCTAGGCAAAATTCCACCATCCAATACTCCAATAATCACTCCCTTTCCAAAAGTTGAATCTTTCCAAACCCCCATTTCTGTTTGCAGTCCCAAGAATTTGGATGTGCGTGTTGTCTGCAAACGTAGTTTCCTTTCAGGGCGTGCTGAAACAAACCCATTCATAGTTCTCATAGTCTGCACTTCCTCTGTCAGTTTTGCCGCAAAACCATTGATCACGTGTTTGTATGAATAAAGCATGTGTTTCTGCTGCATTTTTGAGCTTGCAACACTATATGGCAAAAAAGATTTGTGCCAGCTTTCTACATCTTCTGATTCAGTCAACACTCTGCCTTCTGGATGCTTGACCTGGACAAATATAAGTTTGGAAACTGCTCCTATCAGTTATATATGAAAGTTCAGTTCCATGAGCAATGTGGAAGTGAAAATTGAACAAGAGAATGGGAAAGAAGATGAGAAGGGGAGCCATATTTGCTGACTATGCTTCTTGTGTTTTGACGGTTGCTCAAGCAACTATATATAGATAATTTGAGCAACCATAATTAGATAAGGCCTGCCGGCATCTCCATGCTAGTTTGCTAGTTTGAGTTAAATCTGTCCTGTTCAGAAATTTTGGTCAGATGATTTGATATATAATTGTACTCGTGAGAGCCGGCAACAGAACTACAGTTTGTGTCTCTATTTAGAATATCATTCAGCACAACATCAACTACCATCATATTCATACGCTAAACTCAGCCTCATTATCTTAATCTATTTTAACCCAAGCTTACGACCCAAACCCTGGCCCAGTTCATGAATGATTAGGTCATGTGGCAGGAAGCTGGTACTGCTGCATAACATCTGCTACTATCATACGCTGAATGGCTTGATTTGAATGAGAAAATGTATGGAATGCAACCACTATTATTGGCAAAGCACAATCATAGGATCATCTTCATTAAATTTTGGAGCTTGTGATTGTAAGTTTTAAACCTTCACTTTGTGCCGGTAGGATTGATTGCTTGCTCAGACTGATCTGATTGTGATTGAAATAGCCGGATTGATGGATTCTTAACTTAATTGAAAGACTAGTAAGAACAAATAAAATCTAGTAAATCATCTTTAACGTAGGCTGTAAATGTTCAACTTTCAAATCTGGTAGTTTTCATTTATCTTCAAAAATTATGATCAAAATCCCATCATCATTACTTTAGGAATACATCGTGATCCTATTAGAATTATTGTGCTTAAGCTTACCAATGCGGCAGATTTTGTAGAATGACACTATTTACACTCCTAAAAATCATATGTGCACATCTTCTTTATATGTACATCCCATTAAAAGTTTTAGAACGTTGTAGTTTGCCTTCAGATTTTACGTATTATTAAGAATATCTTTTTTGGGCGGTTAGTTTTTAGTTACATAATGTAGATTAATAAGTTATAAAAGAATTAAAATAAAAAATAAAAATAAATAAATAAAAAATGGTAGAAGGAGTGGCTCCTCCTAGACTCCTAGTACACCTCCTTATTATTTCCATTTATAGTTAATAAATATTTTAATATAAATCATCATTATTTAATTTTTAATTAATAAATAGTTAACATCCAGATTATAAGATATTATGTATGTTTAAAATATAGGATGTATATAAGAAATTAGAATAATTGTAAATTAAAAGGATTAGAATAATTATAAATACATCCTATATTTTGGATGTGCATAAAGTTTTAATTACTTTTAATTTTTTTTCTTTTTTTTTTTTAGGATTAGGATTGGTTCAAAAAAATATTGGGTTCAACCAACATAGCTGATGGGAGGATTGTATTTATCTGATATAGAATCATGCCTCTTGGCACAGAGCTGTTGGCACTTTAACCAACAAAGGCAACAGCCATCTACTTTTAAAAGGGTTTTAAAAAGGTGTATATATGGGCACTCAATCTTGTAATTTTCTTACCAAAGCCGAATGCAATCATTGGTAACTAAAGCCGAATGCAATCATGCACTAGTCAAAATTGTATTTTGGATGTACATACAATTTTAATTACCTTTAAAAAAGTTTTTTTTTCAAAATTAAAACTGATTCGGATTCAACCGATATAATTGATGGAGGATTATATATATCAGACATAAAATCATGTCTCTTGGCATGGGGTTGGTGGCGCTTTAACCTAGGAAGGCAAAAACCATCTACTTTTAAAAGGGTTTTAAAAGGGTGTACATAGGGGCACTCAATCTTGTAATTTTCTTCCCAAACGTTAGTAACTAAAGCCGAATGCAATCATGTACTAGTCAAAACTGTAGTTTGGATGTGCATAAAGTTTTGATTACTTTAAAAAAAAAAAAAAAAAATCTTTTTTAGAATTAAAACTTATTCAAAAGATTATTGGGTTCGATAAACATGATTGATAGAAGAACTGTATTTATAGAATACAATATCAGGTCTCTTGACGTGGGGTTGTTGGCGCTTTAACCAATGAATGCAACAGCCATCTACTCTTAAAAGGGTGTATATATGGGCACTCAATCTTGTAATTTTCTCCCCTCACAAAAAAAATTAAAAAAAAAAAAAAAAATCTTGCAATTTTCTTACCAAACATTGGTAACTAAAACCGAATGCAATCTTGCACTAGTCCAAAAAAACAGAATAAAAAAAGCCGAAATCAATCAAACTGTCAAGTCCGTTGTCAGATTTTTCACTTGCTCCATTGGGCCCGATGGAATCTATTTGAGTAGGGCTGTAATTCAAAAACAGGGGATATATTTAACGAAGATCCCTTTAAATTTAAAATATTTTCAAAATTTATATATTTTAATAAATTTTATTAAAATCTAATCATATTTAATTCATATTTATATTGAATTCATTAAAATCTAAGTATAATCAATTTAAATTTATATAAAATCTAATTAAATTTAGATATATTAAAAATAACATTGACTTTACAGATTTTATTCAAATAATGGATTTAAATGAATTTTAAAATAATTTTTTTTGAAATATATATAACAAATCTTATCACCTTTCTAAAGATTTTATTAGATTTCTTAATCAATTCTAATCAAATTAATATGAATTCAATATATTTTATGAATTTTACTAAGATTTATCATTAAAAAAATTATTAAATACCAATAAACTCTAAATTGAATACATCATCCTAAATTAGCCTATAAAAAAGTTAATGATATGTTTACCAATAAAAAAATGAAGAATCAAATTACATGCTAAAGGGATCATCATCACTAGGAATTTAATTCTCAATTTTATTATGGGATTAAAATCATTTTTTTAATTTAAATTTTTTAGTTGATATATCCTAACCTAAGTCAAGAATTAAGATCTAATTTCATTTAAAAATCTTAATTAGTAAATGTGTCTACTTAGTGTGGCGTCTCTCTCACTCTACTACGATAGGGAGTAGAGTTTAAAGTGTTGTGTTCCAGGTTATTTTATAAGAGTTAGTATTTAGAGAGTTCGATAGTTATAACTTGTATTGATAGTATAACCAAAAAAAAAAAAAAAAAAAGTGCCTACTTACATGTATGATCATTTGAGACAATATTCACATTTAATTGAGAGATAAACCTACCTAATAGCACTAAACATTATTGAGTTTGAAAACTAGGACTGGAAAATTAAATTGAATTTAAATGGCACCTGATGGAGTAAATTATCAAAAATACCCTTTAAACTCATTCACACTCATTGCCACTTGCTACTATTGTAGTTGATGACGGTGGTTGAGAACGTTGCCCAGATTGAAGAAGCAACAATTGTCGTCGACCACCATTAGAAGTTGTGAACTCATGCCATGAGTTAGCGACCCGTGAGTTTGTGATGTGAATTCCTTTGTCCGTCATCTTCTTTCTCGTCTAGATATCATGGACTATATTCTATCATTAGTTGACTGTGGACTCTCTCCTTCAATTGTTATCGACTCTCCCTTGCCTACATATCATGGTTGTTCAGTCAACTCTCTCTTGCCTAAAAATAATGGTCATGTTAAAAGATAAGGGCAATTTTGTCATCAATGTTTTCAAAAAGCTCAACAATGTTATTAAAACTCATGGTTTTCTAGTGCTATTTTACACACTCACCTATATTTTGGTGCTATATATATGTGTATATATATATATATATATATAAAGTTCCCTTTAATTGACCATGCTTAATTAGCATTAAGACTTTGAATAATATTAGACAGTTCAATTTTATTTCGTAACTTATATCTTAATTTATGATATATCAATTAATAAAATGGTACTTATTATTAACAATTTATTTCACTTATCAAATTCAACTACCACGTGTAGGATACACATTATGATAAGAGTTATCATCGTTTGTTTTTTCCCTTGTCACTTAAAAGGTCTAAATTAAATTAATCAAATTGTTTTTTAGGTGGTTAAACAACTTAAAAATAGTAAAACGGTGAATTATAAATAGAAAAAAGTTAGGTGATGTTTGTTTTTTTATCTTGAATCTTAATATGTCTTAATTTAATTAAGTTTTTGATATGTAAGTGTTGATATTTAAGATTTCATAACTTTTTTTTTTAGGTGATGACTTAATAATAATGCAAAGTGAGTTGTTTTTTTTTTAACCTTTATAATTTTCCAATATTGAGAGGCAGCTAGTGGCGTAGTTGGTATGCCACCGACTTTGGTGCCTTCATGGCATGTGTTCGACTCTCACCTGAATAAAGGTAGGTTTTTTCCCACTATTTAAAATATGTGGGTTGTCCCCCCATTTTGTGTTGGCTCTCTTCCCCACTTATATGTGGGTTATTCTCTCTCGCTTGAGAGCCGCATCATAGAATCAAACTTCACTCGGTCCCGATTAATCCATAGGCTTGTCGTAGCCCTCAAAAAAAAAAAAATATCAATATCATTTAATATTCAGTCAAAGTTAATTTCATAAGTATAGTATTTTAAAATTTTAATTATTTAAATTAATTAAAAGGAACAATTTTCATAAAAAACATTACTAATAATTTTTAAATATAATGTAAAGCAAAAAATGTTGGTGGTCGGGACCTCTTCTATCCTTTGGCACCAAGAGGCCCAACGACCTACTACGAAAAGATGGAGGCTACCGACGATCTCCATACAATCTCCTATCCTAATTCAATGGAAGGAGATGCACCCTCCTTTAATCAAATGACAGGAGGCCAATTGCGGTCACTTTCGATGTTAGCGTTTGCCCAGGGTTTGATAAAGATTGGGATTTTGTTTTATATAATTATCCCATTTGAATAATTTATTTCTAATTTATCTTCATGAATATATCTTAAAAAGGAATCTTCAAGTGTAAAAGTTAAAAAAAAAAAAAAAAACGCGTGCAGTATTAATTCAGAGTTTTCAGCGTTACCATATGTAAAAAATTCAAAGATAACAATACCATAGGATGTCTAATGTGAGTAATGTCTAATATTTGTTTATCAAAAACAAACAAAAAGGGGTCTGTGGTGGCTGTTGAGTCTAGAAGGATGCAGGGCTGTTTTTCGCCCGCAACTGGAGAACTGATAGCGGTGAGGGCTGGATTGTCTTTGGCCAAGGAGTTAGGACTGATCATTCATACTGTCAAGGTTGACGCCACTAATGCAGTTGTGGATATTTCCTCAATCAGCGATCATTGGGGGTATAATAGCTTTATTATTAGTGACATCAGAGAGTTTTGTGGTGAGGTAGGCTTGTCTAAGTGTCAAGCCATTTCTAGAATAGGTAATCGTTTGGCTCATAATCTTGTTTTTTTGCTTTGTCCTCGTCTGAGGTCCGTAGGTGGCACGACGTCATCGAAGATTTTATCTTTTCTGTTTGTGATTAATATATTTATACTTTTTACTTTCAAAAAAAAAAAAAAAAAAAGCAAACAAACAAAAAGGAGGACATCGAAAAAATGATGTCTACGGAAGGAGAAGAGCAGCTCCCCGTTGTATTACTACACCGTCTGCCTGCTTTCAACCTGCCTTTCACGGGTCCTCTCCTCACTCACTTCACTCTCCTCGACCCGCTCCTCCACTCTCCCGAGTCAACTCACTCTTTCCTCACCGTTCACGCCTCCTCCATACGAGCTCTCATCTCCGTCGGCCCCACCCCCGTCACTTCCCAGACACTCGCCCTCCTCCCTGCTTTGCAAATCGTCGTCTGCACCAGCGCCGGCCTCGACCACGTCAACCTCCACGACTGCCGCCGACGTGGCATTCTTGTAACCAGTGCCGGTAACGCCTTCTCCGAGGACGCCGCTGATTATGCCGTCGCTTTGTTGATCGACGTTCTGAGGAAGGTCTCCGCTGGTAATCGCTTTATTCGGGCCGGCTTGTGGCCCCAACATGAAGTATATCCACTTGGATCCAAGGTTTGTTTCCTTTTTGTCTTTTTTCGGATTATAATTGGGTAATAGTTTCATATAATGAAGTCAACGTAGGTAAATTGAGTCTTTTAGAGCATCTCTAATAGGTCAATGGATTGTGAAAAAATTGAAGTTCACATAGGATAGATAGAGATAAACTCAAAATATGATTTTCCAATGCAATTATTTGCACTCACTATGAATCTGATGTGGCAAAAAAAGAAATCAACATTGTCAACATGACCCTCTATTTTAGAGCATCTCCAATAGGTCAATGGATTGTGAAAAAATTGAAGTTCACATAGGATAGATAGAGATAGACTCAAAATATGATTTTCCAATGCAATTATTTGCACTCACTATGAATCTGATGTGGCAAAAAAAGAAATCAATATTGTCAACATAACCCTCTATTTTCAGAGGATTTGTTAGACAGCCAACTTAACAAATAAAATTAATTACTTCATGTTTTTCTATTAAAAGGTAGTTGAATTTTGTTTTTGTCTTTTTTTTGGTAAGTTTTGTAATTAAAAAAAAAGGACACCTCATCAAAATATGAATGTTGAATAGAAACATTGAAGAATATTTTATAATTTTACTGTCTATTAATTGCTATTCAATGCCATGTAGAAAACAATTCTTTGAACATTGATGACATGACAATGGATTGTGAAAAACAATCCACATTTGCATTGGAGATGCTCTTAATGTTGTTGATGCTAAATTAATTATTGCATCTTGATTTTCTAACTTGTAAATTAGTAAATTTTATGGTTAAAATTAGAGTCACATTACGTTACCTAAAATTTTGTCAAAATTCATTGTACAAATGACGTAATAAGTTTACGTGTAATAACTACATCATCAACATATCATTCCAAAATTAATATGGTGACTACAAATCAAATTATCACATCATTTGAATAAAATTTTTGGATTAATTTTTTATAAGTATAGCATTATTCTTATAAGAGTAATATTACATTATCTAAAAATTTGTTCAAATTTATTATTCAAATGATAAGACAAACTTATGTGTAATTACTACATTATCAGAACAACATTTCATAATTAATGTGATAGTTACAAATCAGTTTCTTATATCATTTAGGCCAAATTTTTGGATTAATTATTAAGAAGTGTAGCATTATTCTTAATAATATGTTTGTTGGTATATGTGTATATTTAGATGGATTTGACAACTTTACTAATTGAGTAAGATTAGTTATCAATAATAACTTTAGATTAGTTGTAAAAATGGTTATTAAAAAATATGTAAGGGTTGTTTTTATGGGTAACTTGATTGTACCAATAAGGTAGACAAATTCTATTTAAATTTTTCTTGATTAATCATATGTAGGAGGCTTTCAATGTAGTTGGAATATACTATGTAATTACTTAATGAAATTGGACGACAGGATAAAAGCCTTGATAATATGGATCCTATTACAAAAGGAGATGTGTGTAGTGTTCATTTCCTTTTGGGGATAACCCTATTTTTATCCAGAAAAACTTTATTTTGATTTCTAAAGTTTTGAAAAATATGAAGTTTTTAAAACTCTTTTGGAAACAACTCTTTTCATTCTTAACTTTTCCAAAATTCTTTAAAAAAAATTCAAACCATTAATCAACTAACGGTCAATATTAACATAATATATTTAAAAAATATTTTTACTTTTAATAGTTGTTAGTACCACTTAAATTACTGGATTATCCTTATAAAGTAATAAATTTACAAGTTAAATTATCGAAAATATCTCAGAATTTACGTTGTTAAATTATATTTTAAATTGTTTAAAGTCACCATTAACCGTCAGTTAGCTAACGGTTTGAATTTTTTTAAAAAGATTTGAAAATATTAAGAATGAAAAAAGTTGTTTCCCAAAAATTTTTAAAAACTTGATATTTTTCAAAACTTCGAGAATTAAAATAAAGTTTTCTCATTTTATTCTATAATTTGACATAATGTCAAAATCTCTTAGTATTTTTTAAATCACTAATATCACTCTTGTTGATTTATGAAATAGATCAAATAGCTCTTATAGTTTATTAAAATATCCAAAAACACTCATTGCCTTTAAAGTTAACTTTGAAAATCAAAGTTAGATTGTTAATGTGGAAAGACCAAACTAGAGGACACTTTAATTATTTCAGTCATTTCAGTAATGGTAGTAACGACCAGAGGTAAAATAAGATTTTCCGAAACTACAGGGATAATTAGCATTTATATCAAACTACAAGGAGAAGAGTGAGATTATCCATTCCTTTTTCTTTTCTTTTCTCTTTTTTTTTTTAATTTTATATGATAACAATGCGTTCCATTATGTTATATATTATGGCATTTATTCTTACTTTTATGCTATAAACTGCAGTTAGGGGGAAAGCGAGTTGGGATTGTAGGACTTGGGAACATAGGCTCTGAAGTTGCAAAAAGACTTATGGCCTTTGGCTGTAGTATAGCTTACACAGCTACAAGAAAGAAGCCATCTGTGTTATATCCATTCTATGAGAATGTTCATGACCTCGCTGCTAATAGTAATATCCTTATTGTTTGTTGTGCTTTGACGGATCAAACTCGTCGTATGATTAATAAGGATGTCATGACAGCATTAGGGAAGGAAGGCGTCATAGTAAATGTTGGACGCGGTGCTCTTATTGACGAGAAGGAACTGGTACATTGCTTGTTGCAAGGGGAAATTGGTGGCGCTGGTCTTGATGTGTTTGAGAATGAACCTTATGTGCCTAAAGAGCTTTTTGCCTTGGATAATGTGGTATTGTCTCCGCATCGTGCTGTCCTTACCCCTGAATCTTTTGCAGCGTTGCAGGATGTGGTCTTTGGCAATTTGTTTGCATTCTTCGCAAATAAACCTTTGCTGTCACCGGTCCAGCCTGATTGAAAGCACTATTCATTGTTTCTTTCACGTTATGATATCATGATTGTCACGCGTACTTATAAAGTGTTTGGTACTTTGATAATAAAGAAGAGAAATCAACTTTTTGTTGATCATCATTATGCTCTTGGATGATAAAGAAACCATAGTTTGTTAATATTTTGTGGATTAGTTAGTTGTATCTGTTGTGAGGAAATATGATGGTTATTCCAATGGCGTAGAGAGTACTTTTTTAATGGCAATATATCTTACACTAACGATTTCAAAACATCCTCTCCTAGTAGAAGCAGGTCCTCTCTTAATAGAAGCAGTTGTGCATTTTCTCATTCACCTTAATTGAAGGTTTAAGTCTCATCAAATACATTATATAAGTTTTGTATGGATACAAAATTTTATCTCTTTACTATATAGTAGTTATCTTTGATTAATGGGGTAGATTTTCAAGTAGCACAGATAATAAAGTAGTTTCTTAAAAAAGTAATTTAACCCCAATTAAGCCGTCTCGTTCCGCCTCTAGGCAACGCTAGCAACAAAACTTTACAATCAGAAATACTTGTTTGGTGGAATATTAAAAAGTTATTTACACAAAACAAAAAATTAGTAACTCTAGTTAGTTCATTTTCCTCCTCTCCCAGACCACAAAGTTGGTTATCTACTCGTCTTGCACCAATTACACGCTGCCAACTAGCTCATACTTACATGTAAAATTATGCACAATTTTATTGTAAGACTGGAATTTGTATTTTCAGCTGCCAGAAGGGATTTTTAAAGATGCGTAAGGGAAATTAACAAAGAGTTGGTCATGGTCGTTTTCGAACTCAATAACAACCAAGGTTATGCCCCATTACAAGTTATAATAGACACTGCCAACTGGTCTTTTTCACTACCAAGGAATTTGATTTCGATAAAAGCTTTGCAGTCATAGACTGATAGACATCTCAACTAATGCAGACCATCCAGCCCATGATGAACGGATAAAATAGCTGCATTCATACAACAAATATTCACCACCTAACAAGAAACTATAATCGACAATTCGACATAATCTAGCTTGATATTTAGTAGCCATTGGACATATACAGACAGACAATACCATGTCTCTCTCTGTATATGTCCAATTCACATCAAAGCCCTCAAAATGAGTACACATATTAAGATGATCAATAATTTATCAGCATCCAAATTTAAGTAAATTGTGATTACGATGTTAGTAGCAAGAGGAAGCTGATCAGTCCCTTAACTTAATAGACCTGCACGGGGGGTGGGGTGAGGGCGGGCGGGCGCAGAAAGGAAGCAAAGAACGAAGAACAAGACAAATCATATTTTGGCTTCCACCTGCCACAGTAAAAGCTGTCACACAAGCATCAATATTCAGCGTCATACCATTGAAATGAACAGAACGATGCAACACTTTAATGTAACTAGACTTAATTATTGAGGAGAGCATTAGCCCTCCCAGTAGCCACATTCTTAGCCAAGATCTGGTCCATTAAACAGGTCGCATAAAAGTGAGATGCTGTGGTTTGTTTATTTGGTTTCCAATGCTGTTGTCGTCTGGTAACTAACATTAAATTAATAAATGTGGGTTCTAGTCGATTGTGTTGCAAAATCAGAAATTTTAATAAAATATTTTATTTTAATTTTTTTAAGAATTTGAGGGGAGGCACTTGCCTCTCCTAGACATATATTGGGTCCGCCATTGTTTACCGATCAGGGGTTTTCATTCAATGTTTGCAGATTATAAACATCACAAATTGATCCATCAGTCAAATTCTTAGAATCAAGATGAATTCGGGTTTTCAAAGGTTCCAATTACAACACTACCAGCAGCAATGCAGGCACAAGAACAGTTCTATTTCAACAGTCCAACCAGCCTGTATGACCTTATTATTCATCTTTTGTGCTTAAATTTGATCAACCCCCCATTCACTTCATCGTTTGCGTTTTGTAAGGCCTCCATTAAGGTAAATTTTTTTGTAACTAAAAGCCTTAAAAAGTTTAGGCACTCATATTACTGCATGGGAAAAATAAATAAAGATTGCCTAAGTACCCTTTTATATAGCCAGCAAATTTTTAGTTCGGAAAAACTTCGGGGCAAAAAAAGAGTTTGAAATTTTTTGAAGGTACTGTGTCATATTTTAATAATCTTAGGGGTAAAATTGGGATACTGAAACATGGAATTGGTAACAACTCGCTGATCCTGACATGCATGTCGAGTCACTATCCTTAGCGGTCCGTTTGCTGCTTTGGAAATCAGAGAGGTTTGGAATCAATTTCCCCGTCCTGCCCATGCTACAATTTTGGAGCAACGGTGTGAAAAAACACAACAAAATTTCCATTCCATACGGATCCCATGGTCACATCTCACTCATTTGGGATTTGTGAAGCCAAGCATTGATGGGTGGATTTCACAAAATCCCAAATGAGTGGGATTTTAGTTTTTTAATATTATATTTGTTAATTAATCTTTTTTTAATTTATTATTATATTAAATGTATTTAAAAATAAATTCATTACTTATTTCATAAAACATTAAAAAAATCATTATCTATCATTTAATAATTAATTTATTACATTAAATTAATTTAATCAAATCTAATTCAATTTTAATTATATTAAACACGTTATGGTATTAATTTAATTTAATTCGATCTCATCTGTCGTTATTATATCCATTTATATTCAATTTTATCAACCTGCACAATAAATGAGGCCTACAAGTTGCACTATTATATCCATTTATATTCAATTTTATCAACCTGCACAATAAATGAGGCCTACAAGTTGCACCTACCTAGGGGAATTTTCGCCCTCTCCAACCCAAAAGTCTAACTGAGCTCAGTTAACATTAAGAGAGGCTGCGGCAATTTAAATGATCGTTGAATATTAAGCTTCAATAGTAAAACATAAGGTATGTTAGTGTAATTGTCCCATGAAAGAATATAAAGACTGAATTGATTTTTTTAAAAAAGAAAAATTAAAATAGGCGTTGAAAGTAAATGGTTGTGATGAGAACTCTTTTGTGTTATGGCAATAGCAATGTTTGAAAAATCGGCTTAGGCAACCGTCTGGAGCCTAAACAGCTATCGCCCGATCTAAAAATCCCCTATTTAGGGATTCTAGGTGATGGGTTGCCTAGGCATCCTTTTTTTAAAAAAAAAAAAAAAAAAATTGGCTAAAACGTCGTCGTTTTGTTCGCAAAGATTTTGTTTTCTAAAATAAAAAGATAAATAGACAACAGCATAGTTTTCACCTACAAATTTGTCCATCTTCATCATTCTAAATCCTTCATGGATTCAAGTGTTGCTATGAAAATTATAAAGTTCTGAGATACTAAAGTATAATGGTTAGTTGTTTATATTTTGTAGTAGACAACGGTTTAATTTTTAAATTAAAACAATTTATTATGTCTTTATTAATAATTTTAGTTAGAGATGATTTTGTAATAAAAAAATCTAAATAAAAAAATGGATATTAAAATCTTTTTTGCAAAAAGATATTGTAATCAATTTTATTATCCTTAATGTCTCCTTTTTAAAAAAGAAAAAAACAAAAACAATAAAAAAAAATAAAAAGAAAAAGGAGAGAGTGTGAAGAGTACTTTTTTCATGGCAATAGATCCAAAGCTAATAAGGATTCCATCTCATTGATCTTACGAGGAATTCAAGTTCCATCAAATACATTCTATAAGTTTTGTGTAATACCTATTTTTCTCTCATATTCCTAGAGTAGTTTTTTTTTTTTTGGAAAACAAACAATTGTATTAACCACAAGAGAGAATACAACTTACCTTAGGCTGGAATCAGTTCAGACCTTCTCCAAGTTGGAGTTTTGCGCCAGGCTATTATGAGAGTTGTTAATATCTATTATATATGGCAGTTATTTTTCTAGTACTGCAAGCAGTGAAATAGTCAGTGCCAATACTAATCTGACATCCCACTTAAGCCTTCTCACTCCGCCCCTAGGCAGTGTTAGCAGCGAAACTTCACTGTCAGAAATACCAGTTTGGACTTTTCAAAAAAAAAAAAAAAAAAGAAATACCAGTTTGGTGGAATATTAAAAAGTTATTTACACAGAACAAAAAATTAATAAATAATTCTAGTTTGTTCATTATCCCCCTCTCCAGGATCAGAAAAGTGAGTTGGTCATCTACTCGATCGTCTTGCACTAATTACATGCTACCAACTAGTTCATACACGCAAGTAAAATTATGCACGATTGTAAGATTGGAATTTGTATTTTCAGCTGCCAGGAGAAAATTTTTAAACTTGTGTAAAGGAAATTAACAAAGAGTTGGTCATGGTCATCTGCAAACCTATTAACTACCAAGGTTATGCCCTAAGCTACACTGCCAATTGGTCTCTTTCAGTACTAAAGAAATTAATTTCAAATTTTCAATAAAATTAAGCTTTATAGTCATAGACTGATGGACGTCATCTCAGCCAACGCAAACCATCGAGCCCACGATGAACGGCTAATTAAAATAGCTGTATTCTTACAATAAATGTTCACCACCTACCCAGAACCTATAATTGACAATTTGACATTATGACATAATCTAGCCTAATATTTAGTAGGCTAAATGTTGTAGAAGTCATGCAAAAGTAAAAGCGAAAAAGGAATTGGTACGCTGTGAAGGTTGGTAGCAATATTGTTTCGTCCCTAATTTCAGATCAGTTAACAAAGTAAAGCCAAATCATGTTTTTGGTTGATTTAACACTGACAACACGATATACATAGATAATAGATGTCCACCACTCACTCCACACCAATACTCTCAAAATCAGTACACATATTAGGATGAGCATAAGCACTTAAAATTTTAAGTAAAGCAATTACAATATAAGTAGCGAAAGGAAGATGATCAATCTTTATTTAATAAAACAGGTGGGGCCAGAAAGGAAGCAATAAGGAGCGAAGAATAAGAGAAACCATATTATGGCTTCTACCTGCCACAGTAAAAGCTGTCACGCAAGCATCGATGTTCAACTTATCATACCATTAAAATGACCAAGACGACACAACACTTAAGGGAACTAGACATGTTTATTTGAGAGCGCATCTTGGGTCTTCCGGAACAGTTTGTGCTGAATATGCTGTTGAAAGGTACGGGGAGGGAACAATGGTGGTTCAGTCTCAGAAACAGTCTCAGGAAGCGGCTTGAGGATGATTTTCTCCTTAGGTGGCTCGCAGAAAACAGCCCATGAGATCCTCACTTTTTCCTTGTTGACCAGTCCCCTGTGAAGAATACTCTTGTACTTGCCATTGCTGAGGATTTCTATGGTGTCTCCAATGTGCATGATGATGGAGTTTGGAACACACTTGGCAGTGACCCACTTGCCTTCATAGAAGAGTTGCAACCCTGGAACCATGTTGTGGAGTATGAAAGTGAGTGCACTCACGTCCGTGTGAGCTTCAACACCAAGAGCAAGTTCTGGTTGTGGGCATTTTGGATAGTAGTTGATCTTCATCTGAAGCAGCAGTTCTTCGAGACCACCAACTTCCTTTTCTAGCCTTCCCTCTTCTAATCCCAACCCAAGTGATAGCACTGAGAGGATTTTCGTCGCCAAGCTTCTCAATTGCCTTGCATATTCGCTCGTCACCTCTCTGCGTATACAGTTATTGTATGCAAATCAAACAATTGACCAATTAAACAGTTTGCGTGTTTTTTCAAAGATGATTTGTACAACATATATATCTCATAACAAACAGCAATTGGAATTATTATTGTAGTCTCTCAGACCGAGAAACCACTTCGATTGAGCAAAATGATTGTTTAAATAATTGAATGATACCAAATCTAGTTAACTTACATGTAATCTTTAGGTGTCTTGGGCCAAATGGACAAGTCCCTCTTCTCTTCAGGATAAATAAGATGGAAGAAATAGTCCTCCCACTCAAGTTGGCCACTAGCATTATTAGCTAGCTTGCTGCCATAGCCTTGAACATTACCTGAAGCCTGGTCATTAGCATGTTTTTCTTTCTCCTCAACAGGGAGATCAAAAAATGCCTGACCTGCTTCCCTGACCTTGTCCATAAGCTCATCAGAGATTCCATGGTTAACAAGGTGCATCACACCCCAGTCGATGGCTGCTTGCTTCAGTTGCTCCCTACATTTCTCTCGAACAACTTGGTCCTCTGAGTCAATCTCCTTCAAATCAATGGTTGGCACTTGAGGCCCGTCCTTCTTCTTCTCTTCTTCGAAGACGTTGCCAATGCTTGTCAGTTCTTCCTCTGGTCGAACATATTCTTTTGGGATGGATTGGATTCCACTGCTCGACAAACTCTCAACCCTTGGAGCCACTGAAGTCACCATCTCTATCGACGCAAGTTTCTGTAAAAATTATTGTTTGATGATATCTCTCTTGAAGACTTACGAGTCACTCAATCTCTTTTATGGAGGTGGTCTAATGTGTAGGCTATGGGGGCTTTTTATAGGGGATATAGTTCAACAAAAACATGAAAGAAAAAAAAAAGAAACGAAGCTAATGGATCGTGGTGGAGGGTTTGTGTGCATCGTTGGAAACTTGAGCATGCAGTAGAGCTACCAACTTCGAGAGAGAGAGAGAGAGAAGGCGAGCAGTTGTACACGTGATGAGCTGCCTCTCCTCACTATTGCCATGGTCAATTTCGATTAAAATGTAAGAGGTGGGTTGACTGGAAGATTGAAGCACGGGTCTTTCTCCAACCGTCTCTACTCCAAAGTCTCCTTGACAATTTACATATTAGGACATATCTAGAACTAATTCCAAACTCTTACAATTTGCACATTAGCACTTATCTAGTATTAATTCAAAACTTGGACAAACATTCACGACACACAACTATCAGCATTCTAATCAATAAGATTCTGTTACATGTAATGCAAATAATCAATCATATACATATATATACACACATACATATTTATATTTCATATATATTTTACGATATAGTTTTAATGATGATATACATTTCACTTAAGTTGCATTTTTTTTTTTCATTTGATATGTAGTATTGTATGGAATTTGATTGGTTGGATGTGATAGGATTGAATTGATATAAAATTGATAAACTGAATTAAATTATCTTATAATAAACTAAATAAAAAAAATTTAAAGATTACTTCTCATAGAATAAAATTATGAAAGAATATAACCTAAAAAAGTATAATCACATTTAATATAACACATTTTTAATAAAATAAAATTATTAGTGTTTTAAAATTATGTTTTATAAATTATTATGTATCCAAATAAAACAATAATTCTTTTTCGTAAAGAAAAAAAAAAGGGGGGAATCCACGAAGGTGGGTCACCTTTACAAAACCACTGTTGGGACAGGCCGGTCCATGGTTGTACTTGCACCATCCATTGGATTTGATTAACGAAGTGTTCAATCCTATATCGTAATGAGTGCGGCCGTTGCAAACACATTCTCTTGAAGATTTTCAGGTGTTGCTTTTTCATGCAGTTGTTTGCATGCAAGTGATTAGAAAAGAACTTTGTCACTGTCAGAATGAAAAAAGGAAGAAAATTGCCTTTGTGAATTCAAATGAATTTAATTAGCAATGTGACTATTAATGCCTTGCTAAATTTTCGAACTATCGAGAGAAGATCTCTTAAAAGGAAAGGTCTAAATTTTCGAACTAGCACTGAAAAAATAAAATTAGTTCTTTTAGTATCATTAGTTCATAACAAAAATCTACAAAATATTACAATTCATATCATTTTTCATATACAAGAGTTTATGAACACTATATTGTCAAAAAAAAAAAAAACTCATTTTAATTTTTCGATGTTAGTTCGAAAACTCATACTCTTAGGCCCAATTTGTCATGTGAGATTGAATTATATTATTTTCATGAAATTAGATTGGATTGGATAAATTAGTAATGTGATATGTTTGATGCAATATGGTATTGGATAAAATTAATATTGTCTCTTGTTTGGCTTATGTTGGAATTTGATATACATATATATGTGTGTGTGTGTGTGAAATTATAGTCTAAAATTTTATTTAAATCAATTTTAAATAATTAAATTATTTTTTAAAATAAATAAATATATTTTCAATGAATGTTATCTAAAATAATTTTTTTTTAATTAATATTAAAAAGCTTTTTATAAACATATTAAATTAATTTTAAATAAAATACATATATCAAATACTAAAAATATTTAAATTAATTTGAAAAATAATATAAAATATTAAATAATATTATAAAATAAATATAACTATATAAAATCAATTTTAGAGAAAATAATATTTATTTTATAATTAATTTAAAAGAATATTACAATTTAACAATATTTAATAGATGTATTAACTTAATTTTTAAAATAAATAATTTAATTTAATATTAACTTGAAAAAAAAAAACGTAAATGAAAAAATAAAAAGAAGTAAAGAAAAAAGAACATGAAAAGAAGAAATGAAAAAGCAAGGGACAAGATCCCACCTGCTATGATGGGTTTGATTTAACCCACCACAACAGCATAAAAAAAATAATAAAAAAAATAGTATTTCAAATCCACAGCTCTTGCTAAACATAAGTTTGGATTCAAAATGATCCGATCTCAATCCTAATTCACATAACAAACCGACTTTTAGGATGCTATTTTATAAAAGAGTCTTACGTTGAAGTGTATTGTTTTTTTTTATTTCTTACATATACATCATCTTTAAAAGCTAGTTATTATATTAGTAGTACACCTAAGTATTGATTGTTTACAGTTTATATGTGAAATGCAACACATTATATCATATTATTTAAAGAAATAGATTCGTTTATTTTTTCAATTCTAGTATAACTTTTAAATATAGTCCAAAGCATAAGATTTAATATTTATGTGAGGCCCGTAATTGAAGAAATCAATAATAGATGCATTAAAAAGCAATTTTGTAGCTAATGGAAATTGAGAAATATCGTTTTCTTATTGATTTTTTTTTTTTTTAAACAAAACATAACAGTTAACAACGAAAAAGGCCCCGCGACGAGGCGGAGGCAGGGAAAATACAATCCACATCCACAAGATGCCAACAGTTTTCTTATTGATTTTTCCTTAAGAAAACAAAAGGATTTCTATTTTTTTGAACCTTTGCGGTGACAGACCACACTGGTGGAACACTTGTCGCGCGCGTGAAAGTGAATCACAAGTCGTTGTTACATAGATGAATCACGAATCTATCTACCAAATCATGGGAACACGTTTCAGCTAACACCCTCTCTCCTTTCCAAGCCATGCACGTCGCCTTTCTTTTACGCCACAGTCATAAATCGAATAATCAATCATGTTTGCTCTCTCAATTCCTATTTTAATATATGTCAAGTGTCATTATTCTATTTAATATACAGTTCTTTTTTCTTTTCTTCTATTGAGAAAAGCTTAATATTTTAAGGGGTAAACTCAAAACCACCCAAAAATCAAAAATCAAAAGAATCAATCATTTTTAACCCACTCAAAAATAAATTATTCTTACTCCTTCACCCCAACTATTTGTATCTTATACCCATTTTTACCAAAATATCCTTAAGTAAAAAAACCTTAAAACGACTCTCTAACTCTCAATCTAAATTACCAAATTAACCTTCTTTCTTCCTTCTACCTTCCTTCTTCTCCATTGAATCTTCTTCATTCAAGCTTCTTCATCCATCCCAACAAAATCTTGAAGCTATTGGATTTTTTGTTCCCAACAAAATCACATTCTCTTCAGTCATTATCTTCAAGCGAAAAAATTTAAGTTTTGAATATATGTTATTTATTTTGTTATTATTATTATTATTGTTATTATTTTGTGTTCACATTACTTGATTAAAGTTGTATAGATTGACTATAGTTGTAAGTCAAATTATATACATTGGGTGATTTAATATGAAACATAAGATTGCAAGTTGGAAAACGATTTTTTTTGCAAAAAGCATTACATAATTGTGATAGAGGACGTTTCTATCAGAGGTGTATATACACACTTTGTTACAAGTGAACCATTCATGACAAAAGTCTCCTCTATCACGAATTGGTTGGATTTTGGGGGATGTTTTCCTCTTTTTTGGGCTTCTCTAATGACCTAAAGTGTCCCAAAATCACAAAATAAGGGCCTTAAACATTTATTGATAGACATTACAATCACACTTGATCCAATTTTCACTATATGAGAAATCCTTAGATAGTTTATAGTCACCTAATGACATTTTGCACACCAAAATGATGATTTAGGGGTAATTTATGACTTATTGGACTAAATCAACTTAAGATAATTATTTTTAAATATTAAGAATCATTTTAGGGCCCTTAAAAGCAAAAAAAAGAAAAGAAAAGAAAAAACCCCCAAAATTCATGCCCATCCAAGACAAAAGTCTCATTTGTCACATATGGATCATCCATGATAGAAGTCTCCTCTATCGGATGGATGCAGGCATTCATTAGAGATTGGAATCAGTCACGAATGCTGGGTGGAGAAGAACAAACAGTTGACTTCAATCGCAAATCTTACCAAAAAATAACAATTTCTAGTCCTAAACCATCATTATCAACACAATCAAGCCACATAAACCAGAACCTCACACAAATAACTTAACAAAAACTCCAAAAAAAAAAAAAAAAAAACTCAAAATCAAACTCAAAAATGGCGAAGATGAAAATAGGCAAAGGTGAAAATGAAATGTAACGGTGAAAGAGTGGGTATTTAGGGGTGAGGGTACCTTGGTAATTTAGCTTTTAAGATTTAAAAAAAAAAATTAAAATTAAAATGATGAGGGTCAATGGGTTAATGGTAAGGATAGTTTGGTAAAAAGGGAAATAGGATGTAAATAATTTATTTGAAGAGTTAAAAGAGGTTTTTATTTACAAGGGTAAAAATGAATTTTGCTTTTGAAATATGGATATATATATATATATATATTTATTTAAATTGCCACATATTTTAATATCAAATAGTTTAGAAATAAATGATAAAATAGTTCACTTATGAACTAACATTTAAATAATGAATAAAGGATATTATTTTTTTATACCACTTGTTGAAAATACTTTAATATAATATATATTCATTGTAAGTAAAAAATATTGTAATTTATGTTAATTAATAATAAAATTATACCTTTGTACACACGTTGATATACAAATTAATATTTTTTTTTTGAAATAGATATACGAATTAAAATTTAAATTAGGCTGTTTAGAAGAAAATCTCATGAGAAGTTGCTTAAATACTTGCATTTCCACGTTTGAATATGTTCTATTCAGATTAATAGGCCAAGTGAAGCCTTTGGAATCGTTTTATAAGAATTAATTAAAATTGATTAAAAAAAAAACAAATACTAAAAATCCCAATAAACAGCATCGAAAAAAGTGTGAACTTTAAAATTAGTGCCAAAAAAATAATCCGAAATTTTTTATATAATTAGATCGTGTGAATTATTTCTTTTTACACAAACTAACGGTGTTAAGGAAATATAATTTAATTTTTTTGCTAGTTTCAAAGTCATTCTTTTTTTTTTTTGGAAATATATATATATATATATATCTTCAATGAATCAATGGATGTAAAAATTGTGAGTTATACATCTATGCAATAATATGATGCTAAATATATAGAGTCTTTTTCATAATCAATATTAGTAGTTTAGTCGTTAGATTAGAGGCCATGGTCTAAATTTAAGATTATGGAGATTAGAGGTCATGGTCTAAATTTAAGATTATGGACCATTACTAGTCCTCACAGTAACTTTTTGAAAGAGGTCATGGTCTAAATTTAAGATTATGGACCACTACTAGTCCTCACAGTAACTTTTTGAAAGCGTACATTTATTAATTGGGGGAATTTTATTTTAGTTTTTGAGGCATTAAGAATTATCTAATTTTAAAAACTGTTTTAGAAACAATTATTTATATTTTATAAAATTTCAAAATGGTTCAAACCACCAATTAACTGATGGTTAAACCAAACATAAAAATGAGAAATACTCCATTGCTTCGCATCACCTAAAATGACCGTTTTACATCTAATAAAACCAAAATATTATATGTCATTTAACCAATAAAAAGTTATCACTTGTACATATTATTTTTTTAAAACTTAAACAATAATTCAAAAAATTTAAAGCATCCATATCTAGTTAAAAAAACCAGAAAATAAAAAAACTAAAAAAAAAAAACTTGGTTAAATTAGATCATGAACGATCTGATGCTAATGAGATCGTGAAGATTTGGTGAAAACCAGTTTGGTCTTCTTCACTTGATCATTAGCCACACCACCACACAGCAACCCAACATCAAAGTCAAACCTAGCACCATCGTAGTCGAAGTGAAACCCAACAACCTAATAATCATTTGGGTTTGAATAATGAATTGGGTTCGGAGACCCAGATTGGCTCGACGTAACTGTTGCGACGGAGATGGTGGCTGCTACGATGGTGGCCATTTGATGATGTGTGCATTAATTGGGTGTTGATGATTTTGTGTGGATTGTTGAACATGTGATTGTGTGGATTGTTGAACAAGTGATCGGGTGTTAATGATTTTCAGATTGGGTGCGATTGTTGATGATGATGGTTGTTGCAACATGTAATTGCGATGGTAACTGTTGCGACAATGGCTGAGGATATTGAAGATGTGGGTTCATCTAGATTTTCATCATCTGGCAACCAAATCGTGAAACGATATGGTTGAACCCATATCGTCTTAGTTGAAGGTTTTGAGATTTTTTTTTTTAAATTTGTTTTCTTTTAAGTTTAATCTCTATCGTCTCTCTTACAGATGAGTAGTAGAGATCTTTTATTTTTTTAATTAATTAATTAATTATTTTTAAAATTTAATTTTTTTAAATTTAATATTGGTCGTACATGTGTTATCATCTTAGCTTTCTTTTACGGAATATCAAAAATACTCTTTTATCTTCTTTGACTGTTAGTTGATTGACGGTTTGCATCTTTTAATGAGTTTTCAAAACTTTAGGGATGAAAAGTGTTATTTGCAAAAGAGCTCCAAAACCAGATAATTTTCGATACTTTAAGTATTAATATGAAGTTTTCCTTTTAAAACTTTGTATGAAACTCCTGCTCAGGTATACGCTGGCCGCGATGTACTATAGCGTGTTCTCCTCTTTCTTCACGCCTTTTTTGGGGATGTTTTGATATATATATCGAAATTTTTCTTCATTACACATTCTACATGGATGTAAATTATTGGTCCTAAAAAAAGATTCAGGACCAATAAAATCCTATACACACATACAAAATTTCCTTCAAAACCTTAATTTGTGAAAAAGAAAGCCAACGTCATTGTTTTTGTCTGAACAATAGGATCAAACAAGAACAATGATATTTTCTCAAAAGAAAAAATGATAAGAATAACAATTAATACATCAAGATGAATCGGTATGCCCAATAAGATTCTAAGGATGCTCTTACGAATTATATAAAGAGAATATTATACATAGCAGTAATTCTCACTTTTCAATTCGAATAATTTTTAGAAAGTTGATTTAGTCATTTTACGAAAGTAATTTTATAATTTTAATTGAAATTTTGTAATTTTTATTGGAGTTGATGTCTTAAGAATCCTGTGAAGATCGAGGAGGTTGGTGAGGGGACTCGTGTTTGCAGCTGGCTAGCTTTCAGTCAGCATACCTGCTCCCCATTGAATCCACAATAAATATATTCATAAATCGGAAATTTATTCCTTCTTGTTCAAGCATCATATGTTTTTGAGTTTTTCTTTGTCTACTCAATTAACATTCCAGTAATCCTGAATTCCCGATTGCTACGATAGCAAGATGATGTTTTGGTAGTTTGACCATGTCACTTAAACAAGGGAAGAGTTGTTTGAAACCCATGGGCCCTAATATAAATATATTATAGTCTCTCAACTCTCTAGTCATCCTGTCACTAAAACAACGGAAGTGTTATTTGAAATCTATGGGTCATAATATTATAGTCTCTCAACCCTCACATCAAGTCCACTGATGGCAAAAGAGACCACCAAACTGGATGGTTCAAAGAGCATCTACTGATTTCTTTAATAAAATGTGTCATTTTACATAACTATATCTTACCATGAATTCTTCTTCCTTCAAACTATAACCTAATATGGCATACCAAATTCCATTACAATAAATTAAATTAAATTAACCTAAATATAATACTTTTTTATATTTGGTGTATCATGGAATTGGAGTTCAGATAGTTTACTTAATATTAGATATAACAAGGGATTGGATGAGATAATCTCATATTAAATTAATTTATGATAAAATAATATATTTATCAATATTTTTAATTAAAATAAATGAATTAAAATTGTTTTAATAATACAAAATATTTTAAATCATTTTCAAGTAGAATAATTATTTTAAAATAAATTTCTAAATAGAAAAAATATATATATATAAAATAAAATAATGACAGCCTAGGTCCCACGTGGTAATGCATTACTTAGGCTTGTTACAGCCCATAGATCCAAGCTTTTGTAATTGCATGTATAGAATTTAGCTATTGTAATTACATGTGTAGTACTTTTCTATTGAGTTATGTTGTACATCTCACTTTTGTATATTTTAACTTAAATCTCAATTTCTTTATGTGTCACTTGATGAATGAATATCCATTAATAATTATTTAATTCAATTAAGTTTTAGTTTTTCCATTAATTCATTCTCTCTCCACCCAAAGGTTAGTGTTTATTATTATTATTATTATTATTATTTTTGACTAGGTTAGTGTTTACTTTCCAATTAACTTGTCTTTTTTCAACATATAAAACAATAGTTGGGGCTTCTTTAAAAACAGAACAATTGGGCTGAAAAATTAGTAAGGCCTAAAAACAACCAAGTCTAGCTGAGGCCCAAAAACAACCCAAAACACAGTGGGTCCAGGCTCCCACGTGACAAGATATGCAACCTACGAACAATCACCAACCAAGAAGATGACTTGGCACTCAGGCAGATCAAAAACTCCCAACAGGCAAAAAGCCGTTGCGATTCCCTCCACACGTTTGTCAACGGATCTTATCCTTTTGAGTTGTGTCTGTGTCTCTCTTTCCCTCCAAACATAAAAATCATAAAACCATGCACCATCATCATCAACACATAATCACCTGACACTAATATTATCACCACCAAGTCCAATCCATCATAGGAATATATATATATATATATATATATTTTGTTGTATTATCTTCATCATTTTATATTTTCAATGGCAACCAAGTTGGCATTCACTTTGACCCCAAATGGGGTCTTCTCTGCTTCTGTTCAAAAGCCCTTGATCTCCTTCTCATCTCCTACAAGGGTTCACTCTATTCACTTCAATGGAAAGCAGTTCTGTCTTCAACGCCGCTTGTTTGTTCTGCCCATCAGAGCTACTGCTGATCAACAAGGTTAGCCTTTCCATCTCTCTCTCAACTTTAATAGATTAGTGGCTAAGATAATCAATTGATATTAAAACAGTTTAGATGTCCAAGTGGCGTGCAGGTGATTTCATTATTTAGCAAGGATCAGTCTTGATTGATTCGATGGGAAATTGACTAATCAAGTAACAACATGATAGTGTACAGTACTACCTAAATCACCAAGATAGTATAAATGGTGTTTGCAGTTTGCTTGTTTTTACTTTACAGGTTGTCTTATTTCCTCACTAAACTTGTTCATTTCAATTGTTATATTTGCAGGCCAGGTTCAGGAAGATGAAGTTGTTGATAGTAAAATTCTGCCATATTGTAGCATAGACAAGAAAGAGAAGAAATCATTGGGTGAAATGGAACAAGAGTTTCTTCAAGCACTACAAGTATGGATATGCAAACTGCTCGATTTTCTTTTTCGCCTTCTCTTTAGTGCTTTTCTTTTTCATACATGATCATTCTACCAAAACAGCAACAAAAGCAGAATTCAGAGAAACTTAAGATCACTTGGTAGCCTTTTCGGTTATGTTGTTCTTGAAGTTGGACGACTTATATATGCATAAGTATATAAAATGTCTTTCTGTTTTTCTTTTACAGGCTTTCTATTATGAGGGAAAAGCTATTATGTCGAATGAAGAATTCGATAATCTTAAGGAAGAACTGATGTGGGAAGGAAGTAGCGTTGTAATGCTAAGTACTGACTTAATCTCTCTATGGAGCCTCAACTCATACATTCATGAGAAACAATGTTAGTATTTATGATTTGATATATTTATTTAACATTGCAGGTTCTGATGAACAGAAGTTTCTGGAAGCTTCAATGGCTTATGTGGCAGGGAAACCTATTTTGTCGGATAAAGAGTTTGATGAACTGAAGATAAGACTAAAGGTCTGTTGTTTTTTTTTTTTTTTTTTGTATTCAAAATGCCTGGTTTTCAGTTTACAAGAAAACAAAATAATTTTGAACTCTCTATTAGAGAAGGAAAACCAATTGTTAAATGTTGTGACATCGATTTAGTCTAACTTGATAGGAAGGTCATTTGATTTTGATTTTGATTTTTATTATTTTATTAGGAAAAATAATCATGGTTCACATATATGAAAGTTTATATACTGTGGCTTCCTTGTTTTAATAGTATATAACGATAAAGTATACCACGATCATGGTACATAGGACATTACAAATGGAGTGATGTTTTTGTTAGTTCTCAGTAAGTTACAAAAGGTGGTCACTGATTAGTCCGAGAAAGGTAGACTTACCACTATGCTGCGTGAATTCTGTAAGTTATACATTTCTCTTTTTTCCAGGCCTTGTATATGTTTATTTTATAAAAAAGTATATTTTTATAAGAGGAAGATCCGAAGATATATGGCCCAATATGTTATGGACCATGGTCAACGAACTTATAAGTTAGTGCTTGACTCCCTTTTTACAAAATGGTCAAATCATTGGAAAGCAGTAAATCCAATCGTGGTTCGATGTTGAAACTTTGTTTGCTTTGGCATAGTATAGAAGAAAGTTGGTTGATCTCCAGGACTCAGAAAGAGTTAAATGGGCAAATATAAGAAATGTTTTGATGCCACATTGTTTTGGGGATAACACAGGTTTTTGGTTTTGCTCTAGAGTTGCGGTTAATTGAACTTAGAACCTGAACTCTGGAAGGATATTAAGAAGTATATGAGAATATATGTGAGTTGCCAAATCCATGGACTTGGATTATGAATTTAGATGGATAATATTAGTTTTCGTTCATAAACGTTTCTAGGTGGAATGTGTGAATATCTTTTAGTATACATCAACAACTCAAATAGTGAGTCAACTGAAAACTCTGGTACCATCCCGAATTTTCCATTTTAACCTCTATAAATATTCTATGTTATTGTTTTGGCCTCTGCTAACACAAAATGCTGGCTGGCGCCTTTTCTACCATCAACATCTTTTGGTGACGGCAAGAGAAAGAGCATTTACTTTTGCATTATATAAACCGTTTAGGTTGCTTACTCTATAGAAGTGAAATTGTTAGCTACGTTAATTGGGCTTACCTAGGAATTGCTCTCATGATATGCGAGTGGGGATTGTACTTATTTTGTTTACTTGGTTACTGAAGTCAATGCTGGCCTTTGGAGAAGATGGAAATTCTGCAGGGAAACCTGTGGCTTTGTTTCTTTTATCTAGACTATTTAGGTAAAAAGTGCCTTTTTCTAATTATTATTATGTCCATCCTACAAGAATCCCCTAACTATTCATAAACATGGATTCATGACCACAAATTATATGCTGTTTGTATAGTTGCGATAATTAGCATTCTGTTCTGCTAGTTTCCTTATAAAAAATTCAGGAGCTCACTTTTATTTTAAGCATAACCACGTAGAGTTTTATTTGTTTTATTGAGGGATGTATTGTGTTAGACATGAAATTACAGTGGTTGCATGTTTGTGTGAGTGTGGAAGATGCCATAGAAATAAACAGTCAGTCATGTCAGATCCTTCCTGTTAACAAAATGTTGGCAGTATCAGTTTAGATTATTAGATAGGCTGTATTTGTTTTTCCATCCTCTGATACTGTTTGCTTTGACGATATTATTTTCTAGATGGAAGGGAGTGAAATTGTGGTTGAGGGGCCACGATGCAGTCTCCGTAGTAGAAAGGTGTGTATTATATCTCTCTCTTCCTCCCTTATGAGCTGTGGATTTTGCATATGTAGAGTAATTAAAATTTATTGTCCTGAATTAATCCACTTGAAAAAAAAAAATTTGAAAATTTTATTTCTGGTGCTATAATAAGAAATGTACACATCAAAATCACAAGCTGCTCTCTCACTGATTTTAAATATTGCTGAGTCTTATCTTTTTCCCGCCCAATTTACTTGCAATGAATCCTGATTGTTTATAACTTTAACTTCCAAAAGTGAAACTAGTTTCATTTTTGAGTCTAGATCCGGTCGTATGTTCTTAAATGCCATATCAACATGATGGGCTTGACTTAGTAACCCCTGTAAGCTAAATTCTCTTTGTTTTGTCAGGTTAAAATTTAGCCTTTTCTCAACATGTAGTTGTCTCTGTAAAGATCTGTAGTTCATATGCAGAAGCATACTCCTCTCTGTCACTACAGATGATGAACGATTAGTAAACTTAAAATGGCTATCTGTATTGCATGTGAGAAGTAATTAGGAAATATGCATCGCATTTTGTTGTTATTGCATCTCACTGAGGATTTTATCAGCTGCAGTAATCTAATGAGAATTAGCTTTAGACACTTTCTTATTTAAGAAATTCCTTTGATATTGGAGAAAGAAGATAATGATATATTTTCCTTTTCGACTCCATTAACCTCATTTTGTGCCTTGTGCTCCTGCTAGTAACTCATTCATAAATGGTTGGATTTGACTTGACTTATACCAATTCAGCAACTTTTTTCCACAGGTGTACAGTGATCTGTCTGTTGACTATCTCAAAATGCTCCTGTTGAATGTGCCAGCGACTGTCGTTGCACTAGGATTGTAAGTAGTGTTGCTTTTCTTCAACTGTGGTGACTTGTGAGTTTGAAATTCTCAAGACAATGACCATGTAATCAAGATTTTATTTTGTGCCAACTGCTACTCACTACTAGTAGTTTCAACACTGTTAAGATGAAACTACTAGTAGGAACTACTTACATTGTATATCTTGCTAATATATGGTTTTAATTTAACATATTTGGGCTAACACTTGTCCCTTTACTAAATTGGTTAATCTTCTCCACCAAAAAGAAGCCTATATGATTTCTAGTTTCCAAGATTGATTGATAGTCAACAGTTTGAGTCAAATAAATCTATATCTTCTTAAATTCAGGGTTATGGTATGTTTTTTCTGTGTAAGTTGTGAAATAACATAGTACTGGCTAAATCTGACAAGAGTATCCTTATAATAGGCTGCCTTTTTCTATGCATTTTGGGTTCAAACTCCTTTGCTTGCTCGTTACAAGTTTTTCCTTTCTTTACCTTTTTGTTTTGGTTTCTCAATTGTATTTCCTAACACTTCCAGGTTTTTCTTTCTGGATGATCTGACTGGATTCGAAATAACATATCTTTTGGAGGTACATTGATAATTTATTCGTATTTAGTTTTAACTCTTTGAAAGTAATGAAGTCTTTACATACAAATTTTTTCAAGTGAATGTTGTTGAACATTTTTCATACTTCTTGTTTCCTTCCACAAGTTAATAGGCCAAGTTGGAAATTGCTATTAATCTCAATATTTCCATACTTACTGTCGATGAAACAGCATTTTTGATGAGAAAAACTGTAGCTGCAGCCATAGGTTTCCATCACATCATAGTTTTTACTTTAAATACCCCTCCTCCTAGCTTCTTGGTATGCTATAACTAATAGCACAAGCACAAGACTGGCTGAGACAAAGATGTCTCATTTGTGTAAATACCTTTACATTTGTAGGAATTTGTATGTGTTAATTATGCTGTCCTTACAAATAGTTCATTTATTATTGCTTGATGGGTACAGCACTAATCATTTCGTCTTTCCTTTGTCAATTGTTGTCTTGCAGCTTCCAGAGCCATTTAGTTTCATTTTTACATGGTTTGCTGCTGTGCCTCTCATAGTTTATTTAGCTCAATCACTCACAAAATTGATAGTGAGGGATTCTTTGATCTTGAAGGTAGGATTTTTGTCGACATCTCTTCGAGGTTTATATTGAACGGCCACATAATGTTAAATGAATTTCATTACTAATGCAATAATAATTTCTAGGGTCCCTGTCCAAACTGTGGTACAGAGAATGTCTCCTTCTTTGGCACCATATTATCAATTTCTAGTGGTGGTACTGCCAACAATGTTAAATGCTCGAAGTAAGTTCAAATTGGTGTACTAATGACATTCATTTTCATAGCAAGTGCTTTTGCATTGATGGTTGTGGCAATGTAATTGAGCTGTAATTCGAAAGTGTTTTTTTTTACCCAAATTTTAATTATTAAAGGTTACTGTTTCAGTTGTGGAACCGAAATGCTGTATGATGCAAAAACTCGGTTGATTACACTGCCGGAAGGAAGTGAAGCTTGATCAAAAGGTAGAAGTTCTGTGTACCCTGCAATCCCTCCACTTATGAACATTAGATAGTTCATCTATTAGATATGATCTGCAGTATAACTTACAGAATGGCACTGCCAAAAAGATCCTTCTTTCTTTGTTTTAACACTAATTTGTTTGCAAGTCGAGTTGGTAGATTTAAGGCTGAAACATTAGGCAGTCAGGGAATTTATCTACCAGTTTCAACAACTAGAAATGTGAATGAAACACTAACCCGACAAGGAAACAAGTTGTTAGGTCTACTGGTAAGGGTATAAATATGTGAACCCACAAGGTGTGTCCTGTGCAAATCCTTTTCATTATGTCTCTTCAATTCGTAACTAAAACTCATGCAGTTACTTTGTTATCAGGCAATAAGGGTGTCTTCACCTGAGTCCCTTACGTTGCACGCCTATATGCAGTGTTAACTCGTGACCTTTACTTTTAAAAGATGATAATTTAGTTTCAGTGTTGATTTATGGTAACAAGATTGTGGCTATCATGTGCAGGATCAATCCATTCTAATGGATCAACACAACTTTAATTAACTCAGTGATGTTGGAGGTGAAGAGTGTTAAATCATGTTGCAATGTCATCGTCCGTTTGAGGAAATTTTGAGAAGTGGTACCGTGTGGCGTGTATCTTACTTGTAAACTGTCAATATTGTACTTGTAAGTATATGTATGATAAATTATACCTGTAGTAAGCTTGTCAACACGAAGAGTGAATATGATTCATGTCGTTGTATGTAATACTTATCGGTTTTAGTTCTCTTATCTCACAAATCAGATGACTTTTATTATGCTTTCTGACTGAATCTTCTTTAAAGCATTGCATTATTATTTACCATTCGATGTTGATGGTACCACAACATTTGAAGCAGGCAACTTACACTGAAGATATGAACTGCTTGGTTATTATAGCAGTTGACCACTTGAACTAAACATGTATTATATATATACGGAAGAGGTGGGTTTCTACTTTATACAAAGTAAACCAGCTTATCCAATGATATAGCTATGTTTAAAGACTAGTTAAAGCTCAGTAGAAAGGATTTTTTGGGATAGCAAATACTTAATACTGCCAAACCTCAGTGGGGGACAATGATAATTGATAAGCCAAGTGTATTGGTGGAAAAGCTTAGGTTAGAACTTTATGTGTTACCCTAAAGATTCATCATCTCAAATAAATGACAGCAAAATTTAATCCTTACATTCTTTCCATCTCAATTCAGTCTTGACAGAGGAATTAGCCATATACAACTGGTCCGCCTAGTCAGGAAATTGCAGTAAAACTTCTACCAAGGTTGCAGAAAGTCAGAAAGACCTTCACATCTATGGTGCAAAGTTGGGTCAGGGCCAGTGCTGCATACAATACGAAGAATAAAAACAGTCCATATGCTTGAAAGCTAGCATGATCATGCGGGAAAACAGAAAAGGGTGAGACGGAAGATGCAATACACCAAAAATATTCATTGGGTAGATGGAAACAGATACAGTGTTCAACATCCTTACAAGATATATTTCCAACACCAAAGCACCCAAACAAAACCAAAGTAAACCATCTGCGCGCATGTCATCTCACAACTAGGCATCAACTGTAGCCAAGGGGGTATGCAGACTCCGCCACCCCAGCAAATCAAGCACAGATCACATGTTAACTTAAATAGCATAAAAACTAAATGCATAACAAAACTTCTTCTCTACGAGATTGCCACGTCCAAATAATCTCCAATCTGCAACAAGATAACACAATTAGAATGATTGTCAGCAGTAAAGTTTATAATAAAATGAGAAAAAAAATTGCAGCGCGTAAACATATTGTATTTACCTCAAAGTTAAGTTCAGCCAATGCTTTACTGTCATCTAGTCGCCTCCCATTTCCATAAGAATGGGTCATTCCCACCTTCAAAAAACCATGAAATATGTACATGAGTGTATGTACTAACACTTAATCAATTGACACCAGAACTGCACCTTATTTGTTTCTTATCTGCTTAAAACATTACAAGCTCACAGCTCTTATAGCGGATTTATTCCCGGAACCTTATTTAACTTGTTTCTCGCTTTTTTGCATTAGAAGAATGATATGTGCATAAAAGCACTTCATAGGTAATTATTGCCGCAGGACATCCCATCACCAGGAAGGAAGTAAGTACAAACAGGGCTATAAGAATGTGTTTATATGCTGGATCAGAGTTTAAGATGAATATAAAACATCAAGCATTAGTTACTCATGTCAAAACCCCTCCTAATTTCTTTTAATTTATGCATACCAATGATAAACAAAATACCATAACATAACTTTTCACCTGAACCAATTCAGGAACCTGGGCATTACTATAAATGAATATAGAGATGCATAATTGCAAATAGATGCGCAGATGGTATGATGGTCTCTTCTGAATCTAAATGCTTTAGTACTTCGATGGACAATCTTCTAAAGAGAAAAAGTTAGCAACCAACCAGCCACTATATCTAGAAGTTCGTTAAAAATACTAATTAATCTACAGAAGGTTGTTTTTTAAAATTTTCTTGTCACATACCTGTCTCAGCACAAATCTACCACGTTTATCAGGATACACAAAAGCGAATGACAGTTTTGCATTTCTTCTCCTTGCCTCTGGAGCAACCTCTTTAACCTAACCAATCAACCAGAATTCAGCAACTAGACACAAAACAAGTAATATCGATTTATTCAATTACAGTAAGGAAAAAACACAACATACAAGATCAGTCAATTCGCGAAGAGTTGCATCTTTCCAAGTGTAAATTTGAACCTCATCTTTGGGTTCTTTGCCTCTCACTGCAAAGTCTTCCGCACTATGATGACCTCCAATCTGCAAAAGGATCAGAAAACAAATTACAGGGAAATTGAGTCTATTTAATGTCATCAACAGGGCTTACAGCTACACCTTCCCCCACATAACGTGTATCAGACAGCTAAATTTATCCATTCAAACAACCATCCGAAAATCCAAGCGATACCAATCAATCTAGACCACCTACCCCTTCTAATAAAAATTTTATCCTATTTCTCTACTATAGAAAAAACTTGCACCCGGCTTGCTTGATAAATGCACCAATTACACATTTAATCTAGAGTCTAGACCTATGAATTGAATAAAACAGATGGTTTAGAATCATATGAGAACCGATAATTCAGTCTTGACACTAACAAATTTACAGAGATAAACAAAAGGGGTATAGAGACAAGGTTACCAAAAGTGCATACCTTAGTGAAAACTCGAAGCAACAAAGGGCAAGTCTGCAAACAGAAATCAACATATAGTTATTGAAGCAACATTAACAATACCAAAAAGAAGAATTTTTTTTTGGTTGAAAAACGTTTATATAGATCCAATTCGATAACTTACATAATTGAATTAAAGCATATTTGGTACAAATTATCGTTAATGCATCATATAATAAAATGTAACCCTAAAACGAAAGGAAATGAGTTAATTGATAAAGAAAGGAAGAGGAGATACCTTTTCGCGGTCGACGGGTTCGAAGCGGGGACGGGGAGGTTGGGGGTGGGGCCGGTTTTGAGGAGGGTGCGGTCTGCCTGACCCCGCCCCTGAACCTCCTCCTCTGTTGTGTATTTGGGGAGGTGCTGCCATTTTTTTCACTCTCCACACTACCTTCACCGATGCTTGTGATACATGGTGACCTCCTTTTTTTATTGGGTTGCTTTTATAATGGGCCTCCGGCATTTTAAGCCCAGTAGGCCCACTTCCAGAAAGCCCGATATGTGAGAAAAAGATTCTTATATTTATAAAAGGGTTTTTTTTTAATTTTTTATTTTTATAAATGAAATTTTTTTAACATCCAAGTTGAACAGTAATCATTTTTGTAAAATTTTGTAAGCATAACTGTTTTTGGACAAAAATACACTTAGTAAAAATATAGAATCTTAAAAAATGGTTACTTTTCAACTTTTACCTCAAAAAAAGGTTATTGCAGTAAATTTCTCTTTATAAAAATATGGATGGTGGGATTTAAATCCCCATCATTAGGATGGACAAGGATGTGCACAATCTAGAAGGGAATGTGCGAGGGAGACATGACTTGAAAACACAATAATTGTGAAATGCATACTATTAGATTAACCCCTTCTTGTCTACAATATTAGATTTTTGAAATCATAAAATTCATTCATAATTAAAATAGGGGTAGAAATCTTTCTTTTTTTTATTAAAAAAAAAAAAAAGAAAACAAACAAACAAACAAACATGGGTAGAAATTTTGGGCACAGCGTAGCTGCCTTCGGGCCTCATAACAAGAAACCCAAATTGGCCATGCAACAGAAATAGAAGGCCCAAAGACCCGTAGACAGACACCACCAAGGTGAGAACTCTTAAATTTGGTATATTAATAATTTAAGAGATTTACAGGCGGATATGCAAAATAAGTCAGTTTAAATTACTAACGCTATTATTGATATTAATTGAGTGATTCTAGTGATGATTTAATTTTTAAATTTTGGATATAGGATACTTATAAAATGAATGGATAAGTCGTGTTTATTGATGGAAATATGGATACGTATTCATAAATCTATCCCAATGAAGATTAAATTTTAAAAGTTATTTTTACGACGAAGTCAAATATTAAAAGTTAAAGTTGTATATTTTCATATTCTTTTTCTGTCCTGGTATTAGCATTCTTATATATATTTTTCTTATAAATAGTATAGAAGGAACGAAGTTGATTTTATAAAGTGAACGATTGCATATAAAAGTAAATATATAATTTGATGGATTGCTTTATAAAGTTGCTATGGTGGCACGAAATTTTATCGGTGGTATAACAATGTATGTATGATTTTGGTGACATGGTGATATTTGTTTACAAGTAATGTTTCAATGAGATTTTATATTCTAATCATAAACCTAGTGTAGTTATCTAGATATTTAAAGTGAATTGCGAAGTTACAGTTATATAACCTCAGTTTAAATAAGTTTAATTTGTTTAAAGTAAATTAAAAAGCTATAATTGTTGTAAGAAAATCATAAAAATGATTTATGATATCTACTATAACGTGTAATCACAACATATAGTATATCTTGCTATAAAATCTAAAGCAACATTCAAAATTAGATATCTTGAAATTCTATTGCGATGCACAACACAAATTGCCTTTAATTTCAAAGCAAACACACCAAGCATATTGCTATAAACTCCAATGTAAAACGCAACATGTATTGCCACAAATGTTAAACACAATATTTTTTGGTGCGATGCCATAAACATTTATATAGCAACATCCATTCTGAGGTATTTTTATATATCGTTACGGTTTTTTATATTATCTTTATTTTCAAGACATAAATGATTTATATTGCTAAATGTCTATGCACTTTTAGCAACAAGAATATCAATAAGGCATATCTTGTATTACAAAAAGTTGTGTTAACGTAATTTACACGTTATGAAAGACCAAATTTGATTTAAGATTTTACCTTAAAATAATGTGATTTTTAAGTTTTATAAACTTAAATATAGATATATAAGTGTTAGATTTGAGATAATCCAAAGATGATAACTACTTAATCAAATTCCTTCATAAGGTTGACATGCAATTTATTTACATTTTAAAATTAAAAATGAATTAAAGAGGAAAATTAGAGTACCATCTGACTGAAAAACAATCGACATTGTTGTTTTTGGTAAGTTAAAAATATATTTTTAAAGCTTTCAAAAAATACATATATTTTTAAATAATCAAGGTTCAAGTACATCCTAAATTACAAAGTATATATTTGCGATCACAAACCGATAATCAGTACCAACAAAGAAAAATAATACGGGTTGGATTCGTTGTACAATCCATTTGATAAAAAAGTTATAAACAAGTTGCAGAGCACGAAAGACCTGCAAGCACGACAACAACCAAAATAATTAAACTGCATCGAATAAATTAATTCATTTAAAAATACATAAATTATGACTTTGGAGTGGTTATGTTCGTGAGGGTCACGAAGACATTTTTCTCTGGTGCACATTTAGCATGTATTTCGTACATTTTTATAAAGCAGCAACAAGTAGAAAGTAATAAGCATCAAAATTTCCTACACTCAACCTCTCAAGTACTCAATTCAAAAATGGCTTCTGTTGATCAATCGTTGAGCTTTAGCTGCTTGATCATGGCGGTCTGCATTCTGGCAATCCTCGGTAAATCCAACGGTGATAGTTATGGACCAGTAGTTTTCCAGCCAGGCGGATGGAAGCAAGCGCATGCCACTTTTTATGGTGATGAGACTGCATCAGAAACCATGGGTATGCATGTTTAATCATCGTTAAGTAGCATTTTTCTAATTTCTTTTCTTTTCATATAAATTGTCTACACTTTTTTGTGTTATACATGTTTTATTTTTTTAAAACCACTACAAATTTAAGAGTTGGAGAAAGTTAAATGACTCAATCCACAATTTTATTAATGTTAATATGACAAGTTTATCATTAGGCCATCTCAGCTTTTATTTATCAAGTTTTTCCTTCTCAAATACGACATATAGATACATCTTTTTTGTTAGTATTTTTACGGATGTATAAAATGAAAACTATTTAAACATTTAGATTTTAAGATATTTAGCACTGAAAAAAAAAATGAATTTAAGAAAATCAAAGGGTTATGATACATGTAAAGTGCAACTTCAATAATTTATATATTTGTTATGTGTGAATAATTATATGTCAAAAGTTGGATAATTTAATAATGACTAATTGAGAAAGTAGATTGGTTTTATGGTTAAGCCTTTTCCACCTACATTTCATCTTAAAGTGAGGGGTTCAACTCACCTCCCACCACTTGTGTGGACAATTTTCTCACACTTATGTAGGTAGTCTTCTTCTATCTTCTGAGAGGAAAATTCTGAATCGTACTTTAAAGTTTATCTCAGCAGATCCCGATAGTAGATAGCAATAATAATAATAATAATAATAATTACTAATTACATGCATAAATGGAACAAACGTACAGGAGGTGCTTGTGGGTATGGAAACTTGTTCCAGAATGGGTACGGGACAGATACAGCGGCACTGAGCTCTACGTTGTTCAACAATGGATACGCTTGCGGGACTTGCTACCAGATAATGTGTACTAATTCTCCTCATTGCTTTAAAAATGTCCCTTTCACCACACTCACTGCTACAAATCTTTGCCCACCTAACTATGCCGAGGACCCCAACGCTGGTGGATGGTGCAACCCTCCTCGTGTGCATTTCGACATGTCCAGGCCTGCTTTCATGAAGATTGCTGACTGGAAGGCTGGCATTATCCCAGTCATGTACAGGAGGTATCTACCTATTAAATGATTAATTTCATCTATATACATTAATTAACATGACTCAATTTATAATAATATATATGCACACATATTGTGTGAAATTTGCTGCAGGGTGCCATGTAGAAGGACAGGTGGGCTTCTCTTCTCTTTCCAAGGAAATGCGTACTGGTTGTTGGTTTATGTGATGAATGTTGGAGGAGGAGGAGACATCGCCACCATGTGGGTGAAAGGAAGCAAAACAGGATGGATTCAAATGAGCCACAACTGGGGAGCTTCGTACCAGGCGTTTGCTAATTTGGGAGGCCAGCCTCTTTCTTTCAGGCTCCAATCATTTACAACCAGGGAAATTGTTACAGCTTACAATGTTGCTCCTGCCCAATGGTCTGTAGGAGTCACTTACAAGTCTCTTAATGTCAACTTCCATTGATGTCTATATATGGTCATCAACATACATACAACTCCACCATTACTTTTGTTTATTTTCTCTCTTTTTCTTTTTTAATTTTACTTTTTCCATCCTACGTTCTCTCTCTTTTTTGAAGATTTTATGTATCCTTATGTTTTTTGTTTGTGATCCTTGACATTTTGACTCTAATGTACGTCCACCTCCCGTAATGACAGAAGCTATGCAAAGAGTTCAACTACTTGTTTTATTAATTTGGGTGTTGACTCTAAACTTCATGATATTTGTTCAATCTATCTTCACCCTTAGAATTATTTTGTCTAATTACAAATGGTTCTCATCTTTATCTAACTTGATTTCCAGCTGAACATGTAATCCTTCCGTTTTTTTTTTTTTCCCTCTTAATTTGAATGCTTGAACACTGAAGCCCACATTAGTCAAACCAATTATTGATCGGTGCTTTAGATGAGTGAAGTAAAAGATTTCCATAAAAGTTAATGGGACTGAAAGCTTTTAATTTGTTATTGCAGATATAATGAAAACTAATTCAGGTGTCAAGGTATTTATATTTAGGCAAAAGATTTTGGATTCAAATATTGTCTATTTCGAATTTAGAGAGGTTTGGTCTACATTCAAAGGAAATTGGGGTAAGGTGTAATATAATGTAAGTGTTATTCAATTTAAACCTTCTTCCACAATAATATGAGATTTTACTAATCAGATAATAATGTATTAAATTTTAAATATTGGTATAAATTATATGTAGGTGTTAACCAAAGTAAAAGCAGTTAGGAGATTAGATTATGATAAGGTCATTTTCAATCTTACTGGTGGCCAGACCTAGACGTGGTGTGCAACTCGTAATCATGAAAGTAGAAGTCATTAGGATAAAAAAAGAAAACAACTTTAGAAGAAGAGAAGATTTAATTAGCACTAGTGTAAACCCAGTCAAATCTTATTAAAAAGTCATAGAGTTGACCTCCATGTGGAATGTGGGTCCCCATGGAAGGAGCAAAAGGAGTAAATGGCGATGACATGCATGGGGTAGCTAACATGAGACCCACAAAGTTGTTGAAGTGGGAGACAAGTCATCAACACAATTAGAAGAAAACTGAGTAATATTGATCTCGAAAGAGCAACTATGTGTGTGTTTATGCATGCCCCTGCCCCTCATTTCATTCACTAAGCACGCCAACCTCCTTTTCATTTATCTTTTGACAACTTGTCTCATCATCATCCCACGCACCAAATCATTTCTTCCAACCCCAAATTCCCCTTCTTTTTAACACACACGACACCACTGTCAACTTTTCTTACAGACTTCACTTATCTAATTTCTTTTGTCAATTTAAGGCAGTATATACTAAGAACATGTACCATATAGACAACCAATGTGGCAATCTCTGATTGGCTGTATGGATTAAACAACAGTGGAAACTGCAACTCCCTTGTGTACACACAGCATCTTCCATTCTAAGGCAATCTTCTTGATCAAAGAGGCTGCATATGATATAATGGTTAAAAAAAATGGAAAAACTTTCTTCTTTTTTTTTTTAAGAAAAAAATATTTTACTTACTTTCTCTTCAATCCAAAGCTTCTCTCAACTATTAAGTAGTCCTAACAGTAGCATCTTTCCTCTTTTCAACTTCATTCCTGTTACACCTATAGGAGACAAAGAAGCCAATTTAGAAACATTTTTTTTTGGAAAATAAGCTCTTCTTTGATCTGTATACGAAACCAAACAAGTCCTCACATGGGATCTCTGTTCTCTCTCATATTGTTGGTATTTTCATTGGCATCATCAGCATCATTGAAAGCTGAAGGTCAAGGGATCAAATCAGTTCGTCTTCTTGATCTGGTCATCAGAGACTATACATTCAAGTCCTTTGACAACCACTTCAGGACAGGAACCCTTCACGATGTGGATTTACCAGCAAACCTCTCCGGCATAGAAGTGGATACAGCGAGGTTCAGATGTGGCAGTCTGCGAAGATATGGTGCCAGAGTGAAGGAATTCCATCTGGGTATTGGAGTAACAGTGCAGCCATGCGTGGAGAGAGTGATGGTGGTTAGACAAAATCTTGGATATAACTGGTCTTCTATATACTATGCTAATTATGATTTGTCTGGTTATCAACTTGTTTCACCTGTTTTAGGCCTCCTAGCTTATAATGCTGGTACTGATGTGAATTTCAATAACCGATTCGAGCTTGGAATATTAGCCGATGTAAAGCCTATAACTATAGACTTTCGAAATACGACGACAATCACAAACGTGTCTGCGAACAAGACATTGTGTGCTAATTTTCAAGGGGATGGCAAAGTGACACTCACAAACCAAGTATCACCCTATGTGTGTGTTGCAACCAGGCATGGTCATTTTGGTTTGGTGATGGTGATGGAATCACCACCTCCTGAACAGGAAGTTAAGAGTAGGAAGATTAGCCGATGGAAACTAGCGGTTGGCACCTCAGTGGGGTCTGCAATGGGTGCATTTCTTCTGGGGTTGCTTTTGGTGGCAATGTTTGTAAAGGTGAAGAAGAAGGCAAGAATGGAGGAATTGGAGAGGAGGGCTTACGAAGAGGAGGCTCTTCAGGTTTCAATGGTTGGACACATCAGAGCCCCTACTGCATCAGTGACTCGAACATTGCCTACTATTGAACATGAGTATTCACCTTACCATTCTTGAATTAATTACTCGTTCATTTTTTTTTATTTTATTTTTTTGTATGATTATTCTTTATGTAACACTAGTTGAGAAGAAAACTTATTGGATTTGAGAAGAAAGAAAACAGAGACAACTCTGTTTCTTGATCTCTGGTGATTCCTGATTTCATTTTCTCAGAGATTTTTTTTTTTTTTTTTCGTTTTTTCCTTGTTAGTATTCATTCTAGATTTAAATTTGAATTTTACAATCCAGCTGGATCAGTCATGAACATAGAATGTAAGTATCTTAAATAAAGTCCTAATGGTCTACAAATTGTGATTGAAATTTTAATTTTCAAATAAGCATTACTGCATACATTAGCGTGAACAATGAGCAAATCAATCACGAAGGAAATCTTAACACTTTGAAAATAAGAATCCGACAATTTCCTATAACGTCGCAATTGTTAGGATTTTGGCTAGTATTTTTATTAATCTTCAATTGATGCGAAAGTGATCCCAACAGATCTGTTTAGGATGAGTAGGATACCATTGAAAAATTTACACGAGGTAGAAGGTGATGTGAAAGCGATCCAACACCGTAGACAACGTCAAAAAATGAGGCCGGACGTGCCAGCATGCACCTCAAGAAGGCAACGAGGTTAGTTTTGTGCGGAAATAGACAAATTATGGGATTACCGACTCTGATGGATTTCTGATTGCTTTGAGAGCAAATAAAGGTATTTTCTAAAAGGTTTTGAATTATTTTATGACCAAACAAACTCATGTTATAAATAGAGAGCTTATTCATTATTTATGAGGTACACTAAGATGTAGCAAGAAGCTCGATTGTGAGCTCAAAGCTCGATATGCTCGATAATGAGTTCAAGGCTTGTTTGTACTTGGGCTTTGGTGTTAGTGAGAGTATTGGGGTGTAGCTATAACAATTTTCAACATAGCTATATTTTTTCTCTTCTTGTCCTAATGTTCATAGATTTGAGTTTTCCGCGTAAATTTTAGTGTTATGTATTTGGATTCTTCTTATTTTTCTATGGTATATATTATTTACTTTGTGATGAATGTTAGATATGCTTTCGCATTGTGTTTCCCAAACAATTAGTATCAGGATTTGTGGGTAAATATACAACATTGATGAGAATTGGTAAAGTTAGCTACATACTAAGTATTTGAGGTTCTAAATTTTGTCAAAAGAATTTTTCAAATAATTTAAACGTGCATTTGGTATATCTTATCTACTAATCAAAAGTATATATTTAATCCCCAAAGTATTTTTTTTTATTTTTATTTTTTATGCTGTTTAGTTGTCATCCCAATGGATCTTTTGGATAATTAAGAATGTTGAATTACATTTACCGGAAGAAGTTCAAATTTTGAGTTTTTCTAAATAGATTTTTTTTAACTTTTCTTAAAAAATTAAAATATCTAATATAACCTTATTATATTTTATTAATATCACTATGCACTTAAAACCTTAATACACTTTTTTTAACATAAAAACACACCAGGTTCTACTTTTACATACAGTTTTATCACCGGCCAATGAACCTACAAGTCAGTAGCTAGCTTCCAATCACAAGAACTGCAGAAAAATCTCAACAGGCTGTCATTTTGCATAGTCTGGTGCAAGATGAAAATCAAAGCCTAAAAGAACCCGAAACTCTACCTACAATTGACAGTGTAAGGCCATCTTTTCACCTATCCAAAAGCTATCATCATACATACTAAAACTATACCAGTATTATACAAACTGCAGTAAGTTCTTTGTTTGTAAAACTTATTACCCATCTACTCAAACTTTTTTATATAATTGCAGTGTCAGTACATAATCAAGTAACAAATTGGTATCTCTCTTTTCATGTCCACACCATCTCATTCATCTTCCATATCCCAAATCTTTTTATTCTTTTTAAAATCAATGAAAATGTATTTCTTTGCCTAAGTGATTGATGTGGAAACCGAAACTGGCATACGCATCATTAAACATCCCATTTTGTAATAGGTACATCTAAATGACTAAGAATTGCAAGATACATATATGCATGAACATTGAAACAAGTATTCCATTGTTGCAATTTGCAGAAATACATCAAGACAACAGTGACATATCCTACCCGTCACAAGTGCAGTATCAGAACAAGTAAAAACATCATAATGTCTCATGTCCATTTTGATAAATTTATAATAAAAAAACTTTTAAAAGTAATGTAACAAAACAGTCTACAATTTAAAAAAGTTTTTTCAATTGACAACCAATCAACCAACAACTTCTTTTTAAAAGATTTTCTTCTAAAAAATCTATTTGAAAAAGTTGTATCAAATGAAACCTAAAGCGGTTTTTACAAAAACACTTCCAAAAGTAACCTGGAAATGTATGCAAATTGAACTAGTTTCTGTTTTTGTGTTCATCTTGGTAGCCACTTGCAGTATGCAGTAGAAAAAATTTACAAGAATTATTGTGGTAGTTTAAGAAGGTGACATAAAGTGAAAACTTTGCATCATAATGTCTTTTTTACATGAAAAGAACATAAATTGATTTCTTCTTAGAAATAAAACACGCCTATAGATATATTTGAAAACATTTGACTTCATGTCTTCTTTTATTTTCCTCCCTATTAGGGCTATAAAAAAACCATATACGCTGTCACTAGAGACCATGCAAATGATTGACTGATTGGTGCCGGCTGGCCTAACTATTTGGCTTTGCCCAGAACAGGATCCATCCAGGTAAGGACAGGACCACATGGCAAATTGTTTTTTTTTTTCTTCAACCAAACCAATCCGTGACACCGGTCACTAAATCCAGATTGGCCGTCCAAAATTGATTTAAATGTAATGTTTGTCATTGAATCTGATCAAATTTAGGATGTTAATATTCAGTCTGCAGTTCTTGTATGTTAATACTGGCACTGGCGCACCCTTAAGTGATAATTTGCTGCAATTAAAAAAGAACAATAACATATGTATTCTGATGTGAGTCCTATATGATAAGGGTTCTTTCTAAATTTCTAGGTCCATTGATGATTTTCCTTGCCTTACCTATAATCAGATAGAATGATAAATCAATGAAAAATCAATGATTTATGATTTTTTCTACAAATGATTAGTATAAGGTCCTTTCTCTTAATCAGAATTATGGTGATTTTCCATTTTTCTTAATAGAATTATTCACCTAACATCAAAATCTTTTGGCACAAGTTAAGCTCAAATAAAAATTAAAAATTTATTCATTCAAACATGGGGTATAACAAAGTGATACTCTTTTTTTTTTTTTTTGTTATTTTATTACTGATTTGACCCCAAAATGATAAATCTATTCACTTAATAATTAAATAGCATAGGTCATAATCAAACCAAAATATAAAACTTCAATTTGAGTGGCCAAGAGTTGTGTCTAGTTTCCATATACATTCAGATTAAGTGATTTCACACGTTTTACCTATAATCAGGTAGAATTTGAAATCAATGTTAAATTAATTGTCCACTATTTTTTCTATAAATAAGAATCATAAAGTCCTACACTCTTACTCTTGGTCAATTATAGTTTTTTTCAATTTTCATTTGTAGAAATTCTTCACCTAACGTCCAAAGTGTTTTGGCACAAGTTAAGCTCAAAAATAAATAAAAGAAATTTTGTAATTTCAAAATCTAAGATGTAACGAAGTTTATAGAAATTTATAAATAAGAATATATATATTTTAAAATAAAAGAGTTACAAATTGATTCCTAAGATTTTTTTTTTTCAAATATGTTAGACTTTGGTATTGGAAGAGATTTATCAATAAGTCCTAATTACGCAAAACTAATTTTTCTTTGTAGTGTGACAACCTTGTAAAATAAAAATTTTATATATAAAAACATATTATTTTTTTGAAAGAATATAAAAACATTTTATTGATGAGTAATACAAGGTTTTCCAAAAATTTTACTCAAATTCACATTTAAATGATGTGGCAAGTGAGTTATAAAGATCTTATAAATCATAAGATAATTTGATAATTAATAAAATATTGACAATTCATATGTCATGTTATTTAAATATGAATTTAGATAAAATTTTTAGAAAGTTTAGCATTACTCATTACTGATATGCCAAAGCATAAATACTTTGATTTGATTAAATAAGGTTACTTTTAACTTTGCAGTTCCTATCCATCCATATATGATTTCACAGGTTTTACCTATAATTAGATGGAGTTTTATAACAAATGGAAAATTAATTATTCATGATTTTTTCTATAAACAAGTACTATAATCCTTTTCTCTTATTTTTAGCTGGTGTGTTTCAATCTTCATTTACAGATATTCTTTACCCAATGCCAAAGATCTTTGGGCACAAGTTAAACTCAAATAAAAATAAAACATTTATTGATTCAAAATATAACTTATTACAAAGATTATACAAATTTATTCATAAGATTATATATATACACATATATTTCGGTGTTAGGAGAGATTTATCAATAAGTTTGAAATACCTAAAACTCAAATTTTTTTATAAAATGACATCCTTATCAATGAAATTTTATATATAAAAACATATTATAGATATATATTTTTTAATTGTTAATTTGGTTTCAAAATAGTAAAGTTACTCATTCTATAAATTAAATAGCATAGGTTTATAAATTGTTTCTAACTTTCTTGTTTTTGTATACCTATTAAAGAGTTTCTCACGTCGTATCAAATTAGGTAGAATTTTAAATTAATAAGAAAAAAAATTAATGATTCTTTTAATTTTTTAAGTATTAATGATTCATTTTCTATAACAAGCATTATAAGGTCGTTTTCTCCTAGTCAAATATAATGTTGCAATTTTTGTTTATAGAAATTCTTCACCTAAAAGTCTTTTATCACAAGTTAAGCTCAAATAAAAATAGAAAGATATTCTTTCAAAACATAAAATATAACAAATATTATACAAATTATTCTGAAATAATATATTTTTTTCGATAAATTTTACGTCAATGCTAGAAGGATGCATAATAAGCCCGAATTAGCTAAACTTTTTTTTTTTTTTTTTGTTTATATAGAATGGCACCTTATTTTATTAAATGTGATATTAAATATCCTACTATCTTATAAAAGAATTTATTTCAATTCTCAGTTAATTTGATTTTAAAATGATAAATTTATTTCAATTCTCAATTAATTTTACTTTAAAATGATAAATTTACTTCTTTTTTTTGAAATAAAATGATAAATTTACTTGGTCTAAAAGTTAAATAATATATATAGAATATTAAATTTATTACATGTAAAAATCTCGATTTATATTAACATGAATTATAATTTATATCGACTTAAATCACAATTTCACACGAAAAACACATACAAAACCCACCACTTTAAGATATGTCAATTTCACTAGGATCAATATTATAAATTTATAATAAGATAAAAAATGATAATATTTTGATTTGAATAAATAAAAATAAAAATAAAAATAAAGAGCGAGTGGGTTGTCTGTGAGTTGCCTGTGTGTATGCAAACCCCTAGGCACACGTTCCTTTAGTGTATCAAGATCAATGCTTATAGGTCGTTTACATGCAATGATAATTTTTCGTTATATTATGAGTCTTCTCCGTTTTTAGACGGAGATCTTCGAATTATAGGTTAGTAGAGATATCTATAAGTTTTGATAGATATGTATTAAAAATTATTAAAAAATTATAATAAATAAAAAACAGACTATTAGATTAGTAATAGAGTAATGTTAGGTTATCCAAAAATTTTATTTAAATTCATGCGTAAATGATATGATATATGAGTTGTTAAAATCTTATAAATAATGAGATAATATGGTAATTAATATAATCTTGATAATTCATAAATTATATTATTTGAACCAAATGTTTGGATAATTCGGTAGTGATTTGACATTTTAAACGGTTATTTCAAAAAAAATAATAAAAAGACATAAATGGTAAAGAATGTAGAGAGCAACCTCCAAGTGGGCCCCGACCTCTGTCCTTTCGCGCAAAAACCCTTGTAACCGACGTTTTCTCGCTCCAAAATCTCCCGGGAAAAAAATAATAATAATATTTTTACTAAAATAATAAAGGGACGATAGAAACAAGAAGAAGCCTCTATTATTAAAAATCACCCAACCAGAAGAGAACCTCTCCAACTCGATCTGGTTGGCTCTCTCTCTCTCTCTCTCTCTCTTTAGGTCTAGGTCTGGGTCTAGGGTTCGACTGGTTAGATCCTCCATGGACGATTCCTCCCTCAATGTCCCACCTTCAATGTCTAGTCCCACCTCTCACTCCACCTTCTTCTCGGCACATCAGCCGCTTGATCAACTCCAACCACCACCGATCTCCCTCCCGGACTATCTATTCCGACAGATTTATACCGAGTAGATCCAGCTCTAACTTCGACCTCTTCAACATCTCCCAGCCGTCAACGGCGCCTGGTGACACCCACAAGGACGATAATTCCGGCACCTACAATGCACTCATCCGTGCCGCCCTCTTCGGCCCCGACACTCCCGACAAGAAGGACCTCTCCTCCCCGCCTTCCTCTCGCAATATTTTCCGGTTCAAGTCTGAGACCAAACGCTCTCTCCACTCTCTATCACCTTTCAGCTTCGATGACGACGTGGCGTCTGGTGTCAGTCCTAGCCCTGTCAAAGCTCCGAGGAAGGTCACCAGGTCGCCATATAAAGTGGGTATTCTTTGATTCTTTCGTGTATTTATTTATTGTTTATAGTTGTTGTTTTTCTGATTCTGTTTGTGTGGATTATTAGATTTTGGATGCACCGGCCTTGCAAGATGATTTTTACTTGAATTTGGTGGACTGGTCCTCCCATAATGTCTTGGCTGTGGGACTGGGAAATTGTGTGTATTTGTGGAATGCTTGTAGCAGCAAGGTAAGTTTTGGTTTTGGATTGGTTTTAAATGTGTTAACTTTTATAAAGATTGTTTTTTTCTGACCTTGGGTGGTAAATGTTATAGGTGACTAAGTTATGTGATTTGGGCGTTAATGATAGTGTGTGTTCTGTTGGTTGGGCTCATCGTGGCAATCATCTCGCTGTCGGAACTAGCCATGGGAAAGTTCAGGTTCGATATGTTTGATTTGTTAAGTTTTATAATGCATAGCATCTAGAGAACTATTTTAATGTAGAGTTATGTGACCGGTTAGATATTACTTTGTGTATGTGTTTATGCCTAGGGTTTTATGTAAAGTCAATGTCTTTAGTATAATGGCAATTTTAATGGCAACAATGTGTACGGTAAAAGTGAGCATGAGTGGAGGAAAACTTTGACACCAAGACAAATTTTGTAGTTCGCAACTGGTATAACGTTTCAAGTAGTAATAGGAAAGTGATGTTTTGCTTATGTTGGATTATTCTGAATAAATATCGATTGCATGTTTGCCACGTGTAACACTCTGATCTATTATACTAAATCAGTCCAATGTTATGTTTTACTTTATTTTCTTTCCCTTTTAGCTCATCCCGTCGTTTGTTTCATACAATCCGATCTGTGCTAAATAGCTCTAGGGGAGGACTGGTTTACAATGGATGGCATAAGAAATAATAAATATTTTATTAGGAAATATAACAAAATTTTAAACATAAATTGTAAGAGGCTAGCATCTCCCTAGGCAGAGAATGCCGGCAAGTAGGTTGGCCTCCTCCTTTGAGGAGTAGGATGGGTATCTTCACCTAAAATTGTAGGAGACCTTACTTCTTTCTTACCTTTATCCATCTTGAAGGCAAGGCACCTAAAATTAAATTGCTATTATTATTATTATTTTATTTGTAAATTCATGTATAATATGTTAATCCAAACTTTATGTCTGGTATAACAAACTGAGTATAATATCAAATCCAATCTGATGTACCCTAGCATGGTCCAGGCCCCTTTCAAGTGTTCAAACTCAAAGCAGGCTTGCAAGGCATATGCTTAAGGTCTCTACTTGTAGGATGGAAAATTCTTTTTATGTAGTTTAGATTGCTTGATTTCAGTTGCTATATGCAACGAAACTTGTATGTCTCATGGTTCGCATCTGCATGGTGTTATGAAGTGCGGAACTGAATAAATTCCCTAGGTGTTACTGAACCTAGCAGTATGGCAAGCTCCTCTGAGTTTTCCAACTCGTCATCAACAATTTGATATGCTACAAATTATGTTTTGAGCTGCAAACTCCTCTGAGTTTCCTTTTCATGCAATAGGCTGATGTAGACAATCTTTGGGTAGGACAACCTTGGGCTGAATCTCACTATGTTATTTTGGGGAGTAGAACTCATCAAAGTAGGTATTTTACAGGTCCAACTTGTAAAATAGTGATTCTAACTTACAGAAAATAGTTCAGTTTGGATTTGCATGAGCTTCTGAAGTCACATTTCAGTTAGACTAGATAATAGATGATGCAATGGTGCACACTTGTTATGTTCTTTTTACTCTGCAGTTGAAATGCGAGACACTTAAGGGAAAAAACAATCTCGCTCAGCTTTAATTCGCTTGATTTTAGTGAGTATCACATATATTTATGAATATTATGTCACTCTAGGTTGATGCTTGATGTCTATATGGTATTTCCATCTCTTTTTTTCCATGCATAAAGTAGAAATTGAGAGAGATATACTTGTGTGGTATTTCTATCTCAATTTCTACTTTATGCAAGGAAAAAGTGAACTTCAAAATTTAAAATATACAGTTTGCTATTTGAAATTTGAAATGCTAAAACTTTAGGTATTAACTCTTTAATCTATTTTATGTTCTTGGGGTAGCAAAAAAAAAAAGTTTATGTATATTGTCCCCTCAATCAGCTATAATTAAGATGTCAATCAGCTATAGATTGATATAATTAGCTAGATGATTGAGTAATTATTGTAAATTGATTTTAGTTCATTTTCTCTTCTAGACCTAGCACTGTAAATTTATGTATCTTGGCTGAGTAATAACTCATTCCAATCCTATTCTTTCCTTCTTTTCTCATTTTCTTGTGTATGGTTCTTGTGCTGTTTATGAAGATGGTATCAGAGTAAAGATCCGTCTCATAAATACAAGATGACACCTGAAATTTTCTATTAGTGAATTAACATATCAATCAGTATAATTAGCATGTTTGGTCTTTTTAAAAATCTGTATGTTCAGTCATTTTATAGTCCTCTCTGTCAAGGCATTTGGTTGACTCTTTATCAAGCCTTTAGTCGACAATTTATCAAAGCCATTTAGTCAGCATCTATGTCAAGTCATTTTGTCAGCTATTTTGCCTAATTATTTGGTTGGCTTCTCTATCAAGCCAGCTCATCAACCTTTTAATGGACTCATTACCATGTCACTAGGACTTTGCAAACTCAAACTACTTCATTTCCTTTTCTTGAGCTTGAGGAGATGTTGAAGAATCTTGAAATTATTATGGATATTATATACTTCCATCCTTATTTTATTATAATTGATCTGTTACGATTTGAGTTTTTCATATCTTATGTTACCATATTTACCTAGTACCAAGCATATTGAGATAGATTGTCATTTTAGCGAGAAAGCATGATGGCAGGATAAATTATTACTTTTTATATTAAAAATAAGGATCAAGTTGAACTTAATTTCACACAAGTTGTGCGCAAGGGAATTTTCTAAATTTATGTTCTAAGTTGGGAATTGGAAATTTATTTGCTCCAGCTTGAGGGGGAGTGTAACATCTAGCTATCAAACAGCTAACAATTAAAATGTTGATCAACCATAGATTGATGTAACTAGTTGGGTGATTGATTGAGTAATTATTTTAAATTGATTTTATTTCCTTTTGTTCTCTAGGCTCGACACTATATATTCATGTACCTTGGCTGAATAATAACATATTTCAATTCTCTTCTTCTCATCTTTCTCTCATTTTTCTAGTGTGTATTGTTCTTGTGCTTTTTTCTTGTTGCCATATATTACCATTACCGAGCGAAATTCTTCTGTCTTTTATCAGTTTTAGATTTTTGGCTGATCATCTTTTCTACCTGGTAACTTTGACTTGCTGATCCTCTAGTTTCTCTTCCATGTAGATATGGGATGCAACCCGCTGCAAGAGTTTAAGAACCATGGAGGGACATCGGTCACGTGTTGGGGCTTTAGCCTGGAGCTCATCTTTGTTGTCTTCTGGTAGCCGGGATAAGAGTATTCTTCAGCGAGATATACGTGCTCAGGAAGATTCTGTTAGTAAACTGTCTGGACACAAGTCAGAGGTTCGACTCTAACACACATAGTGTTCAGCTTGATAGGACTTTGTCAATTGTATGCCTTAACTTTTGAACTTGACTCTGCATGTTGGTTCTGCTTTTGTATTAATTCTCTTTGATATCATGGATCTTGCTTACCATTCTTATGATGTCCAGTATCCAGTAGCAGGCTTTATTTGCTGGTAAAATCCATATATGCCTCTATGATTTTCCTGTCTATTCAACTTGTATTGATATAAGTTTCCAATTTTTCTCAGCCTGAAAATCAATTGTTTGTGATATAGGTTTGTGGTCTGAAATGGTCCTATGACAATCGTGAACTTGCATCCGGTGGAAACGATAATAGAGTATGTGATCAACTTCTAACTTATGTCTCTTTTTTTTTTTTCTTGCTACCAAAAGATAGTTCTCCATTACATGCTTAGATAACGTGACAACTAATTAGCTGCAACTAAAAAAGGGGAGAAAAAAAAAGGAACAAAGGAGAAATGAAAGAACTCATGTGGTACGTAAAGCTAATAGTGTTATCATATTTTGCAGCTTTTTGTTTGGAATCAACATTCAACTCAACCGGTATTGAAATACTGTGAGCATACTGCAGCTGTAAAAGCAATTGCATGGTCTCCCCATCTTCATGGACTCCTTGCATCTGGGGGCGGTACTGCTGATCGATGTATTCGTTTCTGGAATACCACCACTAATACACATCTGAGCTGCATGGACACTGGCAGTCAGGTTATCTAACTGAACTTTTTTTTTTTTAACTCTATGATAATTTTAAAATCCAATTAATTAAGTTTCTATCTATGCAAACAAAGGACCTTTATTTGTATCTGTTGATTTTATTAGTTATTTTTGCTATTTAATCTTAAAGGAACTTAAGTTTCTATGCATGTCTTGCAAGAGGATTTCAGTCATTGAATCTATCCTGCCACACTGCATGAAAATTATGCTTGGTTTTCTATTGGTAGTAGTATATGATGATTTTATTTATTTATATATTTATTCGCCTAATCTGTCAAACAATATCCTTTATTCATCAGCTTCAAAAATATATAGATCCATTATTCATCATGATTAGGGGTGGGCAAAAAAAGGGGATCGAACCAAACCGGTCCTGAACCGAACCGAAAAATCGGTTTTTTTTTTTTTGGTTTTTCAATTCAGTTTGGTTGTAATTTAAAAAAAACCGAAAATTTTCGGTTCGATTCGGTTTTGACTCAAAAAAACCGAACCGAACCGAAAATCGAACCAAAAACAAAAAAAAAAATCAATAATACATTTCTTGATTATGAATTAATAGTTTTTGTTTTAACTTGAAGTTGAAAAAACGTTTTAGGTGTTGTTTTGAAAATGTTTTAGACTCCTTTTTGGCCTATTCTATTCTATGTTTTAATTAGGTGTTGTTTTGAAAATGTTATAGGTGTTGTTTTGAATTGTTTTTAGTTTTGTCAATTGTTTTTGATGTTCAGGGCTGTTACTTTTGAATTGAGAGTTGGTACTTTTGAATTGTTTGAATTGCAATTTATATAACATATCGGGCCTAAAACCAATTGGAGGCCTAAAATTACAAGCCCAAAACCGAATGAACCGAACCGAATGAAATCGGTTCGGTTCGGTTTTTCCTAAAACCGAACCAAACCGTGCCCACCCGTAATCATGATTATTAAGTTTTAACAAGTGATTCTAACATCCACTTTTGCACTATAATAATTCTAGTTGAAAAGTGTATTGTGCAGGGTATTGCTGCAGTGTAAGTGAATGTTTACATCTTAAAATTTAGTGTTGCAGAGGTAGTAATATCTTTTGCAATTGAAACTTAAAACTACCAGATGCAAGAGGAACATTAGTAGTCTAGGAGAGCATTCATATGTATTTTTCTTAAGTTGGGCTTTGACCAAACAATGTGAGGCAAAAACAAATAAAGAGGAATCTTCTCATGTCAGTTGATTCTGTGAGGGCATATAGTTCTTGGAACCTCGTTTACTGCATGAGATGTTATCATCCTCCTTAAAGATATATGCACAGTTGAAACCCTAGTCCCTGAGATACAAGGTTACTAGTCATGATATAATTTAAGGAACAGTGAGTATTAAACACTAATCATGGCATAGTGGCACCTTATCCATGTGGAACTGAATGCAGGATGAATCACAGGTGTGACTGTCAGCTAAAAGAACTTGAAGAAGCCAATTTCTTTATTTCTCTGAAACCTAGTATAGAGATATTCAACTTATTTGTCATGGTATTAACTGTGATGAGGAATCATCTCCCAGATAAAGAACTATCATAGAACTCAATAGGTCTCTCTCTCACACATGCATTTGCACATTGTTATGGTCCATACATAACTACATTTGGACACAGTCAGTTTCTTTCTCTTCCTCTTCCAGACAAATATACTTGTAACACATGTTTAGTTGTACTGATTTTTGCTTTATTCATGGAAGGTGTGCAATCTTGTGTGGTCTAAGAATGTCAATGAACTTGTCAGCACTCATGGATACTCCCAAAATCAAATAATAGTTTGGAGATACCCCACCATGTCAAAGGTACAGTAACTAAAGAAAGTGAATGTAAACTATATTACTCTTGCCTCATATCAGTTACTAAATTTCTTTTCCTAATGCAGTTGGCTACTCTTACGGGCCACACTTATCGAGTTCTTTATCTTGCCATTTCACCTGATGGACAGGTAGTTCATTCTCCATTTATTCTAATTATGCTTGTGGTTTTCTTCTGAATGGCCAATATTACCAAGTATATCTGTTGTCCATGCAACCAGTGAGGGGTTTAAAACAATATTGTAACCAAGAGAGGGGGACAGTTTCTCCAAAAAAAATATTGTATGCGACATGTGGCACACTTTTGAAAACTTGTGCGAAAGTTGTACCTACTATATTACCCTTGTGATAATATGTTTAATTAAACTATCAAATTAGGCCATTCTATATGAGAAAAAGATTAATAGCAAAAGTTAACAACCCACCAAGTTTTCTTGCAGCAGATACTGGCAGAATTCAGCTGACATGTTAATATAGCTAAGCAATTTGCCAATCAACTCCTTAGGGTTAGAGATGGGCAAATATTAATCCTTGGACAAATGAAAGAATCGTTGTAACTAATTTGTGCTTATTCTTCTTTTGATTATATGTTCTCTCTTTTCTTAGACAATTGTCACAGGAGCAGGAGATGAAACGCTCAGATTTTGGAATGTTTTTCCTTCCCCAAAATCTCAGGTAAATCATTTATTGAGAATGTAAAAAAAAATAAAAAAATGAATGAGATTTATTGCTGATTTGAAATCATAAGTTTTTGTTGCTTCATCAATAATCAACCAGCTTGTCTGTCTTTTCTTCATTCACTAATAATAGTTTGACTGCCACGTTAATTGATCACTTATCCTTTGGGATGATCTCTTTATGGTAATATGCATTCATGATCCAAGAACAGACATGTCAATCACAATTATAAATCTGGACAGCATTTCTGGTGGTACTAATTGTGTTTTCGTTTATTAAATTGCTTGATGTTTCTGTTCCAGCGTGTGTTATCATGTTCTAGTAACATGAACTGATGATATGCATGTTATAGTTGTTCTATCCTGTCACATGGTTTGTTTTTCACTGCATCTTATATATTCCGTGCACAATATAAGAATATTTATATACAGATTTTACCTTCGATTCAGAATACTGATAGTGAGATTGGAGCATCATCCCTTGGACGGACAACAATTCGGTGACAGTCTTCACTCAGCTCATAAAATATTGAGACTGGAGAAGAAAGAGTATTGAGCCAAGTTAACCAAGTTCTGCTTGAACCAACTTTCATGCATAGAACTAGAAGACCGAAGATGTGAATAGAGATAATCAGCTCCCTGCAAGCTGATGAATTTATTGTTTTTTCTTTTGGGCCTTTTGATAGAATTATTATTGATGTATAGGAGGAGATGTTATCGTTTAATTTATTCTTAGCATCTTCTTCGCATTGTAAATTTAAGAGAAGGATGGTTTTCACAGTATCTGGTTGCACGTATATAAATTTTTATGCTGTCAGACGAGCACACTGATGTACACGCCTTTACCCGGTGAGGAAATTCAAACTCCACAAGGAAACTCATGCATATGATTCGACTACATCATCCTCTTACTTTGCATGTATCTGCATGTATTGCTATATTATTTTGCTTCTTTTCACGGGAGCTTGGAGTCGATGTTTATTAATCGTTGGTGTTCCGTAAACTTAACGTGCAAAATGTAAAATAGGTGTATGTAGTACAGAACTTGTACATAGAAATTGTATGTAGGGGTTATCAATTGCGTTTATCAACAAGCAATTCCCAAATCCCTTTTTTCATGACCACTATATCTTAATAAGATTCGAAATTATGACTGTTCTTTACAACCTGCAAACCCGAGTAACCAACCCACTAGCAAGGATCTGAGTTTTAAATTATCTTATTCCTCTAAATCTTCCACACTGATGTATTCAACATAAATTGCTTGCAAGAGTCGCACACAAACATTTCAATTGTCTTTCCCTGCACTCGAGACCCACCAATCATTCAGGCGGTTTAAAGGTTGTTGAATAGTGACTTTCATGTACATTTTTACAAAATAAAATATCAATGAAGACGACCTAATTTTTTTGACATAATGACGACGGCCTATAGTAAAGACTTTGCAACGTATTTCAAATTTGCTGTTGCAAGCTCTGATGGGTCCCATGATTTTCACCATTATGAGGAAGCTTTTGTGGCCATGGGATTGAGCTCATTGGTGGAAAACAACAAGTGCAATCATCCTGGCATGCATCTGGTAATTCCCAGTTGCTTACTTTATTTGTCTCCTTAATCTCCAGGTGGGTCCCTTCTTCTCCTCTAGACCCTTCAACTGCTTCCTTGAGTGGACCCCAGCATTCCATTTTGTTGAATTCTGGAATGTTGGAATGAAAATAAACCCACACCAATGCCTCCTGTAACTCCGGATAGCTGTTCAACAAATTCCCATCTCCATGTACAAAAGCCTTCAACACCTATTCACATGTTGTTCAGTATTCCATTAACGTTATTGATTTAACATGATTTATCAATAATAATAAAAATAAAAATAAAAAGATTATCCATTTACCACTGGAAGTTCTTTGCAGAAAATGAAAAATCTAAGCCTAGCACAGAGGTCTAACAGAAAATGGCCACCACTTATGTGACAGTGAACATGTAGAGACATCTTTCCCTTTACTTTCTTCCACTCTGCCACAACTTCGTCTCTTTGTAATCTATTATACCACCCCTGCAGCTGCAACCGTATCCCAACAACCTCTCTTTTTTCAGTTATATGATCAATTTTTTTGTTTAATATAATACAAAAAGTTGATATCTAAATTTTATAATAACTTCCCTTTTCTTTTCTTCAACAGCTCTTAGAAGGCAGTGACTGAAGAGTTTATATTACATGACCACAAGATCCCCCGTTTCCTTTGTTTTTCTTTTCAGTACATAATAATAAATATAAAGATTCCAACTCAAAAGCTCAATACTACAGTAAGTACATATTATATTTGTCTTCGTTAAAGAAAACAATTGAAAAGGTATAGATGACAGTATTACCTGAGAGTTGTTTATGGTCTGTGAGACGGCCAAAGTAAGCTTAGAGGTCATATCACTATGTGTAAGTGTATAAGTCCTTGGTAGCTTCCCTGGATGCTTCTTTTCATCAACCCCCAGAAATAGAACCTTCAACTTTGAAGCCTCAAAAATAGCTGGTCCAAATAATCTTGCCACCTATTCCAACCAAACCCACAAATCAATACAAAATCGAGTTCATAGAAGATATCTTATATAACCCAGCAGGGTAAAAAAAAAAAAGAAGTTACAGGAGCAATAGAGTAATTCTTTTTCTTGAGTCTTCTTCTAAAAACAAAGACTTGGTTGTGCTGTTCAAAGGCAGAGAGTTTAAGCTTTGAAGGAGGCACACCAGCAGCAACCAAAGTACCCATCTCTGTCTCTCTTGTTTTCCAAGAGACTGTCGTTAGACTCTCCTAGAAGCTCCAACTTTGCTGGATATAAGAACCCAAATATAGATATTCTCAATAGATTACACAACCCAGCAGAAACAAGTTAACTAAAAAGAGAAAAATCTTTGAAGAAATAAGATGCTATAGACTGTTGAATTTTCTTTTTGCTTTAGCTTTAGCTTTTATTAGAGGGTTTGCTTTGCTTGTATGCTTTGTCAAAAGAAGGCTGAAAATTCGGGAACTATTGCAACTTCTTCAAGCATAGATCGAAGAGTCGTGTCGGTCTGCTCCTGAAATAATTTTGGCATAGCGTGGATTGCGGTTGCTTCTACTTGCAGATGACTTGTGAGTTGTTATATATATTATTATGGGCAATCAACATTGACACCTAGCGACCTTGTGCTTTGAACAAGTGGTACTCGGTCACGTGTACATGTGTCACATTGTCACTGCCATTACTGTTGTTCTCCGCGGCTAGGTTTGTTCCACCAAAAGCTTTCGGTTGACTTTCAACGCTAAACGGGCTTTTTTTTTTTTTTTTTTTTTTTTTTTTTTTTTTTTTTTTTTTAAATTGCCAAACGTTTTAGTTTATATTTAACAAATTTATAACGTTTTTAAAAAAGAAGTCCAAGAAAAAATAGAAAATTTATTTTTAGCTCAAAAAATAAGTTGTTTTGTTTTTAATCTTAAACATGATTTAAATATTGTTATCCATTTCATATAGATTAATATTCTGTATGACTAAAATCGTTTGAAACTTAGTTTGGGATAAAAAACGATGATCTTTCTTTTAATCAAAAACCTTCGTTTTTTCTTTTGGGTTCAAAACCAAAATATGTGCTACATTTATATATTTTGAATAATGAGTTTTTATTTTTATACAATTAATGGTCCACCAAGTTAACTTAAATTAGTAAAATTAGTTCATATTTGAAAAGATAAAACTATAAATTAATTATGTAAATTATTAAAATATCTAAAAAAATTTCAAATTATAAATTTTAATTAATATAATTTAATTTATTATATAAAGTAATAAATTCAATGTTTGCTATAAAGAACCTTATGCCGGCACCCCAACCATCATCTCCGAGTAATATGGGCTTAAAAATCTTATAAACTGTGTTTAATACTGAAATTTATTCTATACATATGATCAGTAATGAGAAAATTAAATGCAATAGCTAAATGATGATGAGGAGTTTGGCACTATAACTTGATTTTAATTTATAAAACATGTTACGGTTTTTCCAACACCAAATGAAAGTTATTTTATGAGAATTGTGATTTAATAGTAATATTGTAACAACAAAAACAAGAAAAAGAATATTTCAAAAAGAAAAAGAAAAAAAGTTAAAGGATAAGGTCCAATTCTTCATAGTTTATATCAATATGAATGTATGAATATGATATATCCTTTTATATGTTTGTGAACAAAATAGAGAGAACAGAAAATAACATAAAACGAAAGAGATGTTGTTTTATAGCTTGGAATTTTGTAAGAATTAATTAGAGGAGATATCTACTCCAAAATTCGTAAATTATCGTTTACATGTTAGGATAATTTTTTTTTTTAAAAAAATTGTAGAATATGTTTTAATCGACAATAAGATAATGGAAACAAATAAATTTTTCGTTCTTGTTTTTAAAGTATTTAACTGTATTGTTTAAAATAAGATGAATTTGAATCATGTCCTTGTCCCCAATTTTTATTTAATTATAAGGATTTAACTACTTTTTTGGTTAAGTACCCATCAATTACAATCATTGAATGTACGCCAATAATCATTTTTATAATCAATTCAATAAATGTAATTGATGAGTAAGGTTATTCAACCAATAAGATAGTCTGTAATTAATGGATAAGATTATTTAGCAAGGTAGTCTATTTGATGAATAAAATTATCCAACTAGTAAGGTAAACAAACTCTATAATAGTAAAATAATAATAATAATAATAATAATAATATTGGTTTAAGAAAAGTAGAAATTGTTAAAAAGGGGTCACAATCTAAATATGAAATTCATTTGGTCTCAAATGAATTTTAAATATTTTTTATCTATGAGCCCCTCAACCCAAACCCGCTTCCATGTTTGCGCAACCAACAAATCTCCCTAACCGGTGGTGCCCTAGTCAGAACCAACTAGATCGAGTTGCAATCGGATTTGGTAACCATATTAGGGTGCACCACCAGCTGCGGATTTCATCTCCAATTGGCTTGAGTTCTCTTCAGTCTGTCGTATGTCCGACTTCTCTCTCTCCTCCATGAAACCCTCCCTCCATGAAAATCTCTCGGATGTTTTGGTTTATTTTGTCTTGGGTCAGCTTTCATAAATTTGATACTTTTTTAGAGATTGATCTGTGATGCTTGTGTTCATGAGATGTGTTTCAATAGTGAGATATGGCCCATATATCACGAAATTGCATGATATCATGATTTTCGTGAAATATTGCTGAAAATTAACTTGTGAGAGGTTTTTAATAATCTAATGATAGAAATTATTATTAATTTTGTTTATGGGTCAAACAAATTTTCAAATAAATTTTAAATTAAAAATGAATTTAACATTTAAATTTTGGTTTATATTGAATTTATCTTCAAATAAAATAATATTTATTTTTTTAGATGAGTGACTTTAAACCAGAAACCTCAAGATTTAAGAGGTGTGATTACTATCAAATTACATCACATTTTGTACCATCTAAAAAATAATTATCAGTATTTAGAAATATTACTTGAAATTAGAAATTATAAAATGAATTGTATTGTGTCATAATTTTTATACGAAACTAAAATTATATATAAATAATAAATCAAATAGATCCTGAAATTAAATGGTCAATTGTATATTTATATCTTGAAGAATGCTATACGCATTTCCAAGTTCCCAACCGGTAAAGTTGCGAGTATTGTTGTATTGGTGTGTTTCCATTATTAGCTTAATTACAAAAATATCATCTTCTTTCAACCAAAATGAACCATTTTTTCTAAGGGAAAATTGCATTAGCTACATTAAGTTTTACCTAAACTAGATACATAGCTGAATTTTACCAAAATTACAAAGAAAATACCTTTAACTTGGGTCTTTACTGCTAAATTAAAATTAACAATAACTTTAACCTTCAGTGGAAAATTATCAAGAGAATTTTTTTTTTTTTTTAAAAAAAAAAAGGAAAAAAGCCTGCAGCACCATATCCCCATCTAAGAGGTATGATGCTACGTAGATCTAGATCTATCAATACTTTACATGAAACATGAAGATTGAAATCAATACTATACAAATTTTTAATTCTGAAAAATTAAAAACACTCCAAACCAACACAAAAAATCAATTACAAACCTCAAATTAACACAAAAAAATTTCTTGTGAACACCAACACACCCCAAAAAAAAAAAACATTTTAGTTCCTATATTATGAAAAATTATAAAATTTTAACTATAATTTCAAATAGGAATCGGTATTTTCTAAAATTTTATAAATACATCAATTTAGTCCTTATGGTGAATAATTTTAGCAATCAGACTTAACAAAAAGTATTAAAGGTCCAATTTGCCCTTGTCATTAGTTAATCCTAGAATCATCATTTTGTCCTAATTTATCAATTTAGGATTCCAATACATATCACCCAAAATTTAAAATAATAATATTAAACAATTTAAGACCAAATAATTAATTGACATATCACCATTTTATAAATTAATAAGTATCTATAGTATAATTAAAAACTCTTTTCACTTTCATCAAAAATAAAAAAACTTTGAATTAAAAAAAAAATCCAAATAAAAAAGAAATTATCTTCGTTTGGCGGAGATCAAATAGGAAGGTTAATTGGACGGTCAAACCAAGTGTAACAATGAATCACCCAATCAAGTCAAATGTTTTTTTTTTATCAAAAAAAAAGTCAAATGTATTTTTACGTAATTTGAGAAAACGTAGACTATTTGTCTAGTTTCTGCAAACGTCAAGAACTTGATTGTAATTTTCCCTAGCTTTAATTATTTTGAAAAATATCATTCAATTGCCATTTTAAAGACAGAGATTGAGGTCAGGCACCTGCTTCCATTTGCAGATACTAAAGAAATAAATTTGCATGTGGACGTGTCGGATATGCATGTTTTAAGCATGGAGCAGACAATGTAATTAGTATCAAGGTGGAAGGAGACGGCTCATAGACATAGTGGTCATACCCTTTTGAAAAAAAAAAATTAAAAGAACAATTATATTTATTTTTATATTTTATATAATAAATTTTTATCAATTAAATAATAAATATATTAATCACATTTCAAATATAAATTCTAGTTCCGTCCACGACTGATACTGGAAGTCACAAACATTACGTAATTGGGACTCCATCGCTTGGGCCTTCGAAAGCAATGTAACACTACTGTATTGTCTAGTTTGGTATTTTTGAAAGATATTTTTCACCATATTAGAGAATATCCCTCTTTCCTCTTTAAACCCCTTTTCTGGATTATTCAACATAGAAAATTGATCAAAAAACATAAAATTGAATATCGATCAATCTATTGCCTTATTTTAATCACGAACTCTGTAGCTGGTTTGTTGTTAAATATCAGTTAGATATAGGGAATGGATTTTATTTTTCAATTTTAAACCAATTAATTAGTCTAAAAGAATAATGTTTGGATGAGAAAAAATTAAACTCCACCTATTTATGCCACGAAACTCCAATTTGATATGATTATACTCATTTTCAAGCTTAATTAAGAGCATTGCATGCGACTTACTATGAGAAAATATAAATATTTCAAGCTACGATTTGTTTTGCAATAAATACAACTTCTATACAAATATCAAAAAAATAATAATAACATTTTTTTAATGTCCTTTGTCATGGTCTCTCGACTGCAAATTTTGTTTTTGTAATATCTAAAATCTGTAGCAAACTCATAATAAAAGCTCTTTTATCACGAATTTACTCCATTAAAAAATGCCATATTTTTACCGTGTCGGTGTGGCTCCTTTCTTATCAGGTTGTGGTGTTGACTGGCTGTACTTATTCTGTATATGAAATAATAAATATCAGGTACATGAAGCATCTTTTGAAAGTACACAACGCATTAGATAACTGTAGACCCAACTAAATCAGAATTAATATATCGTGATGGAGAGGATTCCAAATGCTACGTGATCGATTCGAATGGGGTCGACCTAAGCCTGCAGATTCAAAATGCTGGTCCTTCAGCGAAACATTGGAAAGAAAGCACGTGTAGATTATACAGCAGAAAGACGAGCATTCAAGTGAAAGAATACGGTATATAATCATATGGTGTTTTTTATATATATAAATAAATAAGATATGATTTTCTTTCAAAAAAAAAAAAGATATGATTTTGTCATTTAATAAAGGATAATGGAAAATACAGTTTACGAAGAGGAAAGTATGCCATGCCATTAAATTAACAATTAAAAAATTGAGTGGCGATATCGGCACCCGTGAAATATTGTATGTGCACCTCTTTTTGAATGTTCATCTCATTAATTTTATTTTAAAATATTAAAAATTTATAATCAATCTCATAAAATATTAATATATCTTTTTTCTTTCACTGCCATCATCATGCTCTCCAAACTAGTGCATATCACTGATTATATAGGTCTGACAGTGCGTCATGTTGGTTCAAAAACAGCTCATGCGCTAATGCACACCAGACTGGTTCAAAACCAGTTCGCACAGCCGCTCGAGTTTGTGTCCAACCGCGTCAACAGCCAAGAATTTCAGTCCTTTGATTGCAGTGTCTACCTTGCTTGCACATCTAGTGCGTACGGTCAGATTGATACAATCGTTTCTCAAACCGATTCCATATTCAATCGTAACTTTTTCACACAAAAACAGCGACAAATTTTCAGCCCTATTCCGCATCAATCTTCCGAAAATTTAACACTTAAATCTATGACTTACAATGAAAAAAATTGTGGAGGCTTACTAAAACAACATTTTTATTAATTTACAGCTTAGGGTTTTTGAATTTTTGACCGAACCTTGAATTTTCAAAGGTTAAATACGCTGTGATTGAAATTTTGTTTGCCGGTGTTGACTTCTCAAATTCATGTGTGTCAAAAAATGTGTGACGGCATTGCTGTATTTTGTGAAATGATAAAATAAAAGAAGATAAACGATTTCAAAAAAAAAAAAAAAAGATAAAGGATTTTTATTTCTTGGTTACATTTAACCATCAATATTCAGGTGATATTTTTGCCCATTATTCTTGGTGATGAGTTATTCAGTTTAGTTCATCAAAAACTCAGTGCGTCCAAAGACTCATCATCAAGCCTGTTTTTGATTGCCCATCATAATATTAAGCCATGTTATGCAATCAAAAAATGATGATATTATGGCATTATAATGTTATGCAATCAAAAAATGATGAGTTTTCCATTATATTGCTGCATATCAATAACGTTATTTAGTTTAGTTCATCTCAATTTTTCAATATCATTTTTGGTGATGATTTTTTGCCCATTTAAGGAGAAGGACAATGTTAGAATTTTAAAAATAATCATATGTTGGGATGTACATACAATTGTAGAGGGGTGGAAACATCACCACTCCAACAAATTCTATATTTATGTCATGGGCCACTGCCTCTAGTTGTCAGATAACTAATTTTTGTTGTGAAGAAGATATTACTTAAATTAATAATTTGAACGATGATGAAATAATAGTCTAACGTAATTTGTTAATAAATAATATTTATTCGGTTTGATAATGATTCATGTTTAAATCGTTCTATCTTAACTGATATTAGAAAAAAAATAACATAAATACGAATATTATAATGTAATAGTTTCTTCAATTAAATATATTTTTTTATTAAATTGCTGGATTTAAGATGAACGTCGAATTTTAGAGGATTATCATTATCATTCTTCTAAACCTACTTCATTGATAAGCCAAACTATAATTATTCAGCAGTTGGACCTTAGCCCACTAAAATTGAAAAAGCGCCATCTGCCATTTGCTCGAATGTCAAAAATATTGTCCAATACATTATATCAAATATGAGTAGGTATATCAAATATGTGTCGTTAATCATTTAATTTACAATTGATGACATAATGATGACTTATATAATTATTGTCGAATTGGCGCCGTAAATGCTTACTAAAAACAGTCGTGAATATCAATTTGTTTATTAGCAGAATTCATTGACTGCCTGTGCATAGAGGTAAGCATTTTTGCAAGTTTCTTTTGAGTTCAATTAGTAAGGGTTTGGTCGATGCCAAAACATATACATATATATCGATAGATAGACAGATAGATAATGATATACATACATACATATATATTTATTAGTTGAAAGAACGGAAAATCCAATATTAAATTTCATTAATACAAGAAATGGATATTTTATTAATGGAAATATTTTCTTGACATCATTAAGATTTGTATTGACTATTGAATAGGAGCAGCAAATTTTCTATTTTACGCCACAGCAGCCTTTTTTTCTAAAAGAAATATCTAACAAAATCTCCTAAAATGATCATCAGAGTACCATAAAAGGTACTATTCTTTTCAATAAGTGCAATGCTGCAGTGGCAGTTGCACAATTCGATGTCATTTTAATCTCAGGTCCGACACATTATGATCATTAAATGTGGCTCGCTTTCTCCACTTTCGTGTAGGTCAACCCCCATTTTAATGTGAGTCATTCTTCCATTTCATGTAGGTTAATCTCTCTTATATAAAGACTATTATCCAAATTATATTATCAATATTCTATCTCGTTTAATCTTAATAATTTTTTAAATCAATCCTGATAATTAAAAGAGAAATATTATTTTCTCCACACATTGTAGTTTAATTTTAAAAGAATATATAATTAAAAAAAAAAGTTTTAAAACATTTATAGCGGGAGAGAAGAACGATGGATAGATATATGTACAAATATAGGTACTTCTTTGTTTGGTTTCGAAAATAAATAAGTCAGTCAAAAAATAGTTGAGACAGAAATGAGCAGCTCAATTCCCGAAATTTAAATATTTTTGTTGTTGATGTCTGGGCTCATGCATGATACATTTAAGTAGATAATGCTATGATATACGTACCCAAAAATAATTCATCATAAAAGAGATAATTTTATAGTGATAATGATATATAATATATAGATTTGTCCTCAAGACAGGATAAATCAAATGCACATATTAGATTATTATTAAATTTTAACTCCTCAATTGCTCAATACATTGATCATAAGTATTTGCTATATATATAATTTTTTAACTTGGTAGGATTCACTGTAAATTTCTGTTTCTCATAAAGAAAGAAAATTTAATAAAAAAAAACACAATTTTCTGGCTAACAAAAATGTTGCTATCAAGGGAAAGATTACAGAGGGAGGCGGAGATGGACTGTTTTCCTTTGTCAAGTTCATCTGTATATAGATATATTAAATAAAAAGAAAATACGTCTCTATGTGGCAAAGAAATCACATGCTGTATGGCCTGTGCGGCAGACCTTACGCCTGTCTGTCATACGTCTGTATTTGGCATGGAAAACACATGCTGTGTGGCGGACCTTTCCTCCTCCTGTCTGTCACACGCACGGACCACATTTGTACAACCATTGTTTAACATGTGCTTAATATCCCAATGAAAACCTTCTTCGAAAGCAATAGCTTTTCCAGTAAAAATATTCAATAATCATCATGAAATTTGATTTAAGATTCTTCACAAATCATCCTTATAACTAATCTATAAATCATTATTGAAGAAACTGGTTTTAACAATTTTATTCAAACCACTAAATTAGTAAAATCCTATAAAAATAATTAATTATTGTTTATAGTAAAATTAGTCTGATATGTTCAATTCAATTCATTTTTTTATTACAGTCAACTTAATGAGTTGAGTTTTTTTTTTTTTTTTTTTTAAATTTTTTATCATCTGGACAGATCCAAATGACTATCGAGACCATGCAGGATGGAACGCTAGTAGCTTGATCCGGATAGCAGTTCCCATTCGAGAATATTATTCATTAATGACAGAAAAAGCTTTCTCTTCTCCCTTTCTCTTACCATTTGTTATTAAAATGAATCTTCTTTAATGCTCATAAATATATCATGATTTGGCTTCTTGTTTATATCGTGAATGTGATTTTGGTTATCAGGTTTGAATCCTCGTATTAAAACAATAAATTATTTAGGAGTCATTTATTTTTTACACTTAAATCTTAATAATGTTGAATTTATCTATTAAGTTGTTTTCGTTTTTTCTTTTTTCCTTTACGTGATCAAACCACTTAAAACTATTAAAAAACAACTAAAAAATTAAGTAAGAATTTTTAGTTTATCACTTAATTACAAATCACTTAATAACATTTAAAAATTTTTATTTCAAATTTATCCTCTCCAAAATAACATTATTTCAAATTTATTCTAATTTTATATTACTCAAGTTTTCTTTTATTTATTTTCCTTGATACTTACAAAAAATATGTTTGAAAAGAAAAGTCTAAATATATCTCATCTCAAATTATCTTGGAATTAAACTAATATATGTTAATTTACAATTTAAACATTCATAATCTAGTTGTTTTCTTAAATATATTAATATATTTTAATATATAAATATAGATAATACAACCACATTTTTAATCATATTTTAATTATGAATAAAATATTATTAATATGTCCATAAAAAATATTTTAGAATTCATTAAATTATTTATTTTTAGATGTTTGTATTAAATTAATTAAAATTACATAACAACAAATAGTTAAAAGGGTATAAATATCAAATTACTAGTTTTCAGATAATTTTAACTTTAAAAAATAAACAAATTTACAATATTAAGAAGTAAGGAAAAAAAAAAACATGTTATTCAGATTTCAAGTTTCAATCATTATTCAGTCTTCAATCTTTAACAGTATCATTCAGTCTTCAGATAAAAAAACAAACGACCCCTTGATGATTGATATTTTAAGTGTTTCTTAAAGTGTAACATCATCAACTTCGTCACCACAAAAATGATGGGTAATGTACTTGTCAATATACAAATTCAATTTCCTCACACAGGTCAATAGTAATTAATTTGATGATCAACTAAATAATATCTCTCATTAAAAAATTTTCTATGGTTCCAATATTATTTTTTTGTAAAGAAAATAGAGCTTCGGTGTAGTGGTAAAACCAAAAGTCCACCCACCAATATCTTTGATAAGGTCGTGGGTTCAACTTGTTATAGGTCCCATTAAGAATGGGACGATTTTTCCACCTTGTATGAGTAGCCCCTTCTTGTTTAGTCAGAAGCAAAAATCCGAGTTGTGCCATAGATTCTTATCTAGAGGTCTTGACAGTTATAACCGTGCTAATAAATGTATTTGTAATGTCAAATATATATATATATATATATATTTATATATACATATATTTTTTCTTTATAAGGGTTATATTGTAGTTAGGCCCATTTCAGATGTCCTCACCTAAATGAAGTTTAATCTAACAAATTAAGCAGCTGAATTTAAAAGGGTTATTTGCATTAAAGCACCCCTAAGTTTAATATATATATATATATATATATATATTTGACTAAGGAGTCGTTTGTTTTTTGCACTTAACACTTAATCGTGCTGAATTAGGCTAATTAAGTGATTTTTATTTGTTTTTTTAAGTGGTCAAACCACTTAAAACCACCCCAAAACCACTTAAAATAAAAAGCTACATTTTTTGACTTTTCACTTAATACCAAACCACTTGATGATTTTATAAATTTATTATTCTAATTTTATCATTCCCAAAATAATAAATTTCCTAGTTTTTTCTAGTTTTACATTATAAAAGTTTCTTTTAATACTTCAATAAACATATTTCCAAATTTGACGTGATTTTATATTATACATATTCATTTTAATCATATTTCTTTCAATATTATTTTTATTTAAATATATAACAATAGTAATTCAACTTAATACCGTTTTATTTATTTTTATTTAATTTACTTTACTATAATAATTTATTTATATATATATAATTTTTTTTAAAAAAATACTTTACTATAATAATTTATTTATATATATATAATTTTTTTAAAAAAATACTTTACTATAATAATTAATCATATTTTAATTATGAATAAAAATATTATTAATATATGCATAAAAGTGTTTTAGCTTTTGCTCAATAATTTATTATAATTGTTTGTATTATATTAAATAAAGTTACATAACAACTAATAGTAAATGATATAAATGTCAAATTACTAGTTTTCAGACTATTTTAACTTTAAAAAACAAATAAGATTACTATACATTCAGATGTAAAGAAAAAAAAAACAAACATGTCATTCAGATTTCAGGTTTCAGTCACTATTCAGTCTTCAGCAGCACTATTCAGTCTTCAGCCAAAAAAACAAACGACCCCTAAATTCAATCCAGAGATATCCGTCATTAAAGTTAAATTACTTATTTTGGCAGTTGACCTGTATAATATGGGAAAAGATTACTCATGCCATGTTCAAATCCCATCCATCACCGTCAAGTTCCCCATTATCATCACAACCAAGCACCTCTACGGCTCTACAACATGTTCAAATCCCATTACCAATAACTCAAAAACTAAAGAAATAATAACACTTAGGAAAAAAAGAAAAGAAAAGTTTCCATCTCCTCCATTTTGGAGGAGAGAAAGGAAATCTAATCTCATCTCTAGATGGAGGAGAGACGATTTCCCTCAATTTTGTAGGAAAGAAATTTCTCTCTCCTCCAAACTTATCCAAAATAGAAGAAAAAACAGTCTCATCAAGTGATTATTATTATTTTTTTATTATCTATTATACAAAATTATTATATATAAATGCAATAAATTCATTTTTTGGCAATATGGAAAAAGACTGAATTGCTCTTCCATCATTAACATTGACAGTGAATGGTTAATGACAAGGTGCCTTTATGTTGAATTTTTTTAAATGAGGGATTCTTTGCTATAAGTGTTAAACTTAGAATCTTTAATGCAATTAATCCAATTTTGAATGATCATTTTAAGTTTTGGAATATCAATATTTATGTTATTGAATTTGTTTTGAGTAATTATCAAATATGGACTATGGGATCTAAAGGCCAATGCACAAAATAAGATTTAAAATAGTTTAATAGTTCAAGTCAATCCCCAAAGGCCCAAATTAAATGGACCAAACTGAATTGATTTATTCATATTTAAAAAAATTATTTGGCGTATTTAACTTTTACAAGAACCAATTAAGTGGTGGCTTGGTTTGATTCAATCCAAAACCGAAGGGTGTATAGAATGGTTTATTGTATTAAGAAATTAACACACTTTTGGGATGCATACCCTACGCATCTGCAATTGTTACCTTTCATTAAATTAATGATTAAGGGTGAATTACGAACAAAATGCTCTCATGGACAAATAACATTTGTAGGACAAAGACATATAACACCAACTATCGTTGGAATGCAGATCCTCGATTCAACAGAGAGATACAATTGATCGAGCAAAGTCTTGTAACTGTCAAGCACATGTAATTTGCTATCGTAAGAGCCATGAAGACTACATGTTGTTTCACATGGCTTCTAATGCTTGCAATGACTTGTACACATTTTTATCAGGCATGGTATATTGAGACAATCTTCTAAAAATATACACTCTTCGTACTTGAAATTAAAATAACAGTTGGCTCAATTGTGTTGGCTCAGTTCCTGCTATTATAGCATGTAATGTGTGAAATTTAATAGAGCTTCACTATTATTACAAGAAGCAAAATAAAAATCACCAAATCAGTAGTAAAATATATAAAGCCAGCCTGTAATTTATGCAAGTTGTGTAGGAGGTGAATGTCTTCAGTTAGCTATTTGCATCTCAAGCACTTCGTCTCTCAGGTGGTCCTATGAACAATTCAGTTTCTACATCCATATTTTCTACATGGACCTCTTCTTCCTCCAGCAATTGATTCCGTGGTGGCATTCCACACTAAAATATCAATAAATTGGGTATGCTCGCTTTAATCGAAACTGTTGTCATGAATCTAAACTTAGACATTCAACTATATCTTATTGAACTATATGTAAAAAAAATTATAAAGAAACCCCCTATAAAGAAAAGATTTTTAAGTCAGTTTCCAAGGAAGTTATAAAGTAAAAAGTATACCTTCTCCCGCAACTTTGTATTTTCTTCAAGTAGTATTTTCTCCTGTAATATGACCCAAGGAATTGGTTATAGACATCAGCAATCTCTAAAAGATTAACATGATGTGAATATCCATCAAGCCTCAGGAATGAATATACTACCAGACATATATATAAAAGATTTACCTTATCCTTTAGCTTCTCAATCTGCTCCCTGAACAGTTGGTTCTGATTATAGGTCAATTAAGTGTGTAAGATCTAACTTAGTAATGCTATATATGTAACATTACAAGTATGGAAAAACAAAAATATGGTTCAAATTTAAGTACCTTTCTTGCCCTGATTCGGCTTAAGCTTCGGTCCAACTGGTTCTCTAACTGTTGTAGCTCATCTATTGAACATGGTTCCAGTCCACCTCCTAGGAGTTTTCTACAATGATAATCAGCATGTGCCAGTTTAGCAGAAATAAGAATTGATGTCATCTCTAACCAAAATTGTTTTAAGTATTGGACCTTTTGGTAACTTCAAGAAGCTCGATCTTCTTTGCCATGGTAAAACTTTCTTCCTTCACATGCTGCATAGTGCATACCAATTAAAACCCATATCATTATATGAATAACATAATACTTCAAATGCCCTTTTTTGCATGGGACATGTTAATTTCTTAACACCACAGCATTCACATTATGCCGAATGGATTAGTCTTACCTCCGGGCCTTGACTTATCAAATTAAGAACATTGAATACTCGATTTCTTAATTATATTTTTTTAATTTTTATTTTATGTATATATGAAAGAAATTCTCTACCTCACTCCATCTCATACAAAAACACAAATTGGAAAAAAAAACTCTCATCCAAAGTTTAAATGAAGGGGAATATTGATCCTTAAAACATTTGCTTGACATTAAAATATATCTAACCAATGAGGGATTTTATAATAAGGTATATCTAATTTTCAAAAGTAAGGACTAACCAATCAAATTCATCTATTTCATTTGAATTAAATAGGAGAAATAATTTATTTTAGGAGAGAAAATATGATAGATGAATTTGATTGGTTGGTACTTACATTTTAAAATCAGGTATACCTGATTATAAAAGCCCTCTCTAACCAATAGGCAATATTTTTCTTCATATCTTCACATTCACATAAAGTAAACCTTCATAGTTGTTTAACCAATGCCCTAAGTATACAAATTAATATCCAAAATCAACCAATGAATTGATGCACGGGAAAAAGAAAGATAAAGACAGAAAAATGAATTAATAAATTCGTTGGCTGTTTGTAAGTTAAACTTCAATTTTTTAAGATGGCCTTTGATAGCATTCTACGCATGGTATCATATTCCGACTTTGGTGTAGTGTCTAGAATAAATTTGGGGAATTTGAATAGTTTACTTTTAGACAATGACCTTTTCGATAATGAAGGTTACTGGGTACTTGCATAATTGAGTCGCAATTTGGAATACAGGTTTCTCAAAAAGATCAACCAAATATTTTGTTAAGTTTAGATCCAAATGATATATCATAGTAGTTATCAATACCGCATAAATTATCATATTATCTCATAATTATATATTTAACAACTCACATGCTACGTTATTTGATGGAATAATCTTAAAAAACTCATTGTAGTTTGTAAAAATATCTATTTTATCACTTGTGGTTTCATTTTTATCAAAAATCCCCCCCGATATTAACAAAAGCACTCAATATATCCCCCAGAGGCTTGTGAAAGGACGACAATGCCCCTAATAGTTATAAATTGATGATGAATTCATAAAAGATAAAATAGATATTTTTTTCTTAGTTTTTTAATGTCAAGGGGAATTTTGAACAAAAATGAAACCATATGTGCCAAAATTGACATCGTTTCAAACCATAATAAGTTTTTCAGGATTATCTTTATTTGACATAAATTTGAGCAAAATATTTGAATAAACTTAATATTTCCCTTTTCACAAACACCAAAAATAACCCTCATTCTTTGTTTTACACATAGAAGGATTAGGTGAAAAAGTATTCCTTAAATTTGCAGGTAGAAAGTTTGCAGCACAATTGCGTATAATATAAGGCTTTGGTTGAATCAGAGAGATGACAGTACATGCATGATGATAGACTAGCCTCTTCAATCATTGATTGACATTCCATTAAATTACAGTATGTTCATTGAAAAAGAAAAGGATTTGTTACCAATAAAGAATGGAGTACTGACCTGCATATCTTCCTCCACTAGAATTTTGTGGCTGATTCCATTGTCTTTGGCTCTCCTCTGATAGCGTTCTATAGTCTTGTTCATACTGAAGCAAGTACAAGATTCAAAAGATTTATCAAGGGTCATTGTTGGGTATTTAACCTCTGTTTATAAATATTGCGTGACAAGTTCCAACGTATTTCCATTACTATTCGATAGCACTATAAATGTATATTAATTATTTTTGAAATTGACAACATGGTGTTGGTTCAATGATAAATCTCTTATATTTACATTTTAGATATTGTGAGTTCAAATCGGTTCCTCTCCTCCACACTCAATTTAATTATAATATTTTAGAAAAAAATTATTTCTGAAATTGATAGAAAAATTCTTATATTGTATGATGTAACAAAATTTATAAGAAATTTGATCATATTTTTTGAGGCATCAAAATGCAAATATAAATACTGATCGTATTATATCTCATGTATCAAAGCACTTCTTATAATCATAAAAAATCTACTAGAATTATTTTCATCAAGAAGTAAGTTTTTCTACAGCCTACAACATACACAATGTTCAATTACTACAGCATTAATTTGAGCAATTATATGTGGTGGGCAAACATCCTTATACCAGCTATAATTATTTAGAAATTAGTTCAAACTCAACAATTTCTGTCGATTATAGTTAAACTATATGATTTGAAAGTTCTGCTTGCACCTATCCTCTATGCCTTTGATTTGATCAATATATAACACATACACACGTTTAGCGGTATAGGATAGTTTTCTAGCAAGAACTCATCCTTAACTGTTTTAATTTTTATTTTATTTTATTTTTTGATCTTTGATATCTACTACTTACTCACATGGGATCGTCCACTCGTTATAATGGTAATTGATAGGGTCCGTTGAAAATAAATTATAGTAATTAGAGTCCAGAAAGGATATCCTGATTAGATAATATTAATTATATAGCTCATATTTATATATGTAATATGTGAAGTTAGTTGATGTAGCAAATGGGACGGGCCAATAGGCCCAAACCCGAAGCAGAATTAGGGGTGTAGGGGTAGTGCCCTTGTGATATGGTATGGTATTTCTAAGTGTATTTTCAAGATTAAAGTTTTGATATAAATACTATTGTAACCCTCTTGAAAGCATAGTAAAAGTTATTCAGTCGTATAAGAATAGATGTAGATACATCGAGGAATCACTATCATTTCTGTATTTTCTCTCTTTTTATTACTTTATTATTGACTTTCTATTGCACTACAGAGAATGACCTATAAATATATCTTAATGGTTTTGTCACTGTCTGCAAGGCTGAGTAAAATTGAGATGATGACCACAGATTCGATCAAAGACTAGGGCAGCAGTCTTTGACTGTACTGCACTATTTTAACACGATGCAAACTTTTTGAGTTTAGGTTATTCACACTATTATATGTCAAAGCGGGTCGTGTTCGGCTGAACTCCTTCAACCCTCACACCCATTTATTGCAATCATTTAATAAAAGATAAATTTGTAACAAAAAAATAGATGAAAAGGATTTTGACATTTGGAATAACTTAAATCAGCTAAGAGCCTAATATGGTTTTCTTCTTTTAATTAATTAGTTAAAAAACGTTTATTACTTTTGTTTTTTAAATGGATATATTGGGTAGAATATTTTTGTAATTAAATTAAGAGTTATGTACGAAAAATATGAAAAATAGAACAAATATCAAGTTTTTGAACTGGAAATTTTATCAAGAAGTTTGGAAGAGTGATAACTAAAGTCTCGCAGCTTTTAAATAGAAAAAGCAACTTTAAGAGTCCTAAATTACTGTAATAAGCATAAATAACAACATTTACAAAAAATAATGACAAATTTGAGTTGACATACTCTAAAACCTTATCGGTACACAAACATCATTTATTTGGATTTTCCAAGAACTGCAAGATTGCAATTCTGAGAGCATTAATCGTGGATTTAGCCAAAATCTAACATGAATTACTAGTCTGTGTGTTTTGCTCCCCCCATCCCGGCAAGTTAAAAAATGCCCCATTTTTTGTTTCCCAAAAAAGAAATAATAAAAAAGGAAGCCTCATTTTTCCATTTTTAATAATGTTGATCTGGCATGGATTAATCCTATGTCATGAAGCTTTTAAATTGTTTCACCACGAATAAATGGGTCAAACCCACCTGTCATGTTACTTAACTGACATGACCTGCTCATTAAATGTTAACATTTGGCTCATAATTCTAAAAAAATCTAGACGAATTTCAGCTGATCCGAAATGGATCTATTGGAATCCGTTTGATGCAAACGAGGTACCATCAGAAGACTTAGTTCGAGACGAACCAAACATCACAAAAGGTTACGAAAATGGAGGTTGGATGCGTTGGCACGTGTCCCTTAAGATGGTTAGACTATTTGTACCCAAATTGATATTTCTAAGTGTTAAAATATGTGACCTTGGTTTTTGTGCATGGAAAACAACTTGGAAACCAAGTTATTATACTTGAAGACCAAGTTATAGAGATGCTTGATGACCAAGTTTAGGTTTTCTTTGTGAGCAAGTTTCCAAATCTATAAATAGGCCTCTTTATTTTCTCACGGGTGTACCACTAGAGAAACAGTTGGAATGCAGAGGAAGAAGTGAGCTCGATTATGAGCTTAAAGCTCGTTATGGCTCAATTGTGAACTTAGAACTCGAGACGGTGTAGGTGTAAGCTTAAGACTCAATTGTAATTCAGTTTTAGGTTAGAAGAGAATATAGAGTGTGTAGTTATAAAAATTTTCTATGTTGTGATATTTCTCTCATGATTTTGATGGTCGTGGTTTCTCCTTATTTTAGGTTTTTATGTAAATTCTTTTGTTTATTTTATTTTTCTATTATTTGATTTTCGACAAAGAGGTGAGATCATAGAAGTGGTGGAATTGTAATTTTTCTAATTCACTTAAGAGGTCCAGATTCCCAACAATTGGTGTCAAAAAAAGGTTTCTATAGTACATTGAAGCTTTAGTGTGATAATATGGAACATACAGGTTGGGCACAGTTCAATCCTAGAGTAAAATTCATCAAGCCAAGTAGAAATGTCTGGGGTTGTATTTCATTAGAGAAATTTGGTGAGGAAATCAATTTTGGTTTGCAGTAAGTACAAACTAAGAACATGTTAATTCAATATATGGGTTGCACATGGTGCTGAAGGGCAAGCTAACTCAAAAATAAAAACTTAGAAGAATTTGGTTAGGTGTTAGTTTATGGTGTTGACAATTCGGGAGTCTAAAACTAGATTCTCGAAACAATGGAACAGGTCCAACAAAGTGCTCCACAAAGTCGTTAGCGATTGGTTTCGATGATGTTTGTAGAAGGGTAGACAAGTGCATCCTTATGGCATGAGACCACCAAGTTGCCAGAGAATATGATGGGTTACTACTTGCTGGTTCACAAATTTGCACAGGACATTGGTTTGTCATATTGATATAAGGTGTGTGGTGGAAAGGATGTCAATGGCTGAGAAACTCCCATGAAAAGCCAAGCATGCTGGGTTGCACCAAATTTTTTAGCAGGTTTTTGCGACATGCACCGGAAGAAATCTTAGGATGAGTTACTTTTAAGCAATTGTACCTTTATAGGAGGGTATGATGATTCTCGATATCTACAGTCCTAGGGCTGTCAAAGAAGGAACGAAGGTTTTGGAAATTCTCATTATAGTTGGTTTGTTGAGATTTGGCTCATATTCACATGAATTATAGACGAATTTCAACTTATCCGAAAGTAGGTCTATTAGGATCCCTTTAAGGCAAATGAGGTATTTTTGGAAAGTACTTAGCTCTAAACGAATTGAATGTCGTAGCAAATAGGATCAAAGACTGAGGTTGGATGCATCAACATGTGCTCCCATAAAAAGTTGGACAATTTGCACACGAACTGATATTTCTAAGCATTGAAATGTGTGATCTCGGTCTTTTTATGCTTAGAGAACAACTAGGGATCAAATTGTTGCACTTAGAGATCAAGTTTTGGGTTTTCTTTATGAGTAAGTTTCCTAATTTATAAATACGACTCTTCATTTTCTTAGGGTGTAGCACGGAGAGGACCTGAAATCCAGAGAAAGTAGCGAGCTCAGTTGTGAGCTCAGAGTTCAGTGTGGCTTCATTGTGAGCCTAGGTCTTGGTATCGCTCAGATTTAAGAATAGGGCTCAGTTGTAATTGGGTTTTAAGTTAAATAGAGAATAAGGCGTGTGTAGTTAGAAAAATGTTCTATGTAGAAATATTTCTCTCATTGTCTTAATAGTGGTGGTTTTCCTTTTTCGGGTTTTCCACTTAAATTTTTATATTTATCTTATTTGGCAATTATTTGATATTTTTGTAAGGAGTTGAGATCCTAGAAGTGGTGGATCTGGAATTTCTCCAAGTCACTTGAGAGGTCCAGATTCCGAACATTAAACATGCTAAACAAGTTATTATTGTATATAATTAAATTTAACAAGGATTGTGACATTGAACATGATAAATTTAATTTTTTTTTCTCGAATTTACTGAAAATTTAACCGGTTATATTCAAATTGACACAAACCCCTATGGATAACTTAAGTTGCATGCCATCTATATTAGACTACTATTCACATTCTTTACATCTAAAAATTTGGACCAATATTACTTGATGCGTAAATTATTAACACGTTATAAAAATGAAGTTTGCTGGGGCCTAAATTTGAGTCCTTGACATGTAGTTGTTTTGTATTTAAGCTTAATCTATACGTAACAATAGACCAAGCCTGTTGGCATGGGCACATTCAGGTCTAGGGTGGCCATGGCTCTAAGTCCGGTGAATAGACTCTTTTAAAAAGGATTGGTCGTAATATTCCCTGGATCAAAAATTTTGGTTTGATTCTGTTTTACTAGAAACCGGATCATGCCTAGCCCTACTTAAAATTTTAAATCAACATTCCTTGACCCTTCTTTAGAAAACATAAGGTCATATTAAAAAAAAAAAAAATGGTTTCCCTTACCCTTCTTTAATATACATAAGGCCATGTTTTCTTTTAGTTGTTTAATGTTTCATAAACCCTAAACTTTATAATGTTTTTATCTTTTAGTTTTTTACAATTATTAGTATATTTTGCAATAGCTAGTTTAAAGAGCGAGTCCCCAGTTAATCACTCGATTTGTGGGAGCCAAACAAGATAAAGAAAAGAAGAAATGTAAGTGCGAATCCTTAGTTGCACCGGAGTGTACTAAATATTTGAGATTCTATCAATATTAATGAGGAATAATTTCAAAATAAACTGAAGTGTCTTAAAATGTTTATTAAAGTGAAATATTATTAAAAAGGAGTACAAAAAATTGAGAGATAGCTTTGAAATGAAATGAAATGTTTGTAGATACTATACGTGTTTAATCTTTAAATTAGAATACATTCAGAAAATAATAATAATAAAGTGTGGATAATAAAAACAGTTTACAAACAAGTAAACGAAAGTGTCTTGTTGGGTACCAACGTAGTTGGGATGCCTCAAGTCCCTTTGGATATGCTAACACTTCTTTAACTTGATCTAATTTATTCAAAAAACTCTCTTAGTTGTCTATCAGTTAATCGTATTTCACCTATGATATACAAAAATTTATATATATTTCTGTTCTGACTTTTCTTTTATGGCTTGATTTAACAGTAAACAAGAACTACATTTATGCTCTTTTGAAGAGAAGAAAACTAAAATTTGACAAGTTTGAGAATACTTGAAATATGATTATATTGATCTTAAATTAATGTCTTGAACGTTTTAAGTCTAGTAATAAACATTATACTTGAGATAGGATTATACTGTTTCAAGAACCTACATTGTTTATGTTTTTGTTAATATCACTTATGGTGCAATCACTCAAACATAAGTAATTGCAAGTTTGAATCAAGGTTCTTTACCATTAAATTATATTGGACGGTATTCTATATCATTTATATTAATATGTGAAATTTACAAGACACATGTTCAAGGCATTTCAATCATCTAAACATGAGAAGTTCACCTGGAATTTATAGGTTGGTTAGAGAAAAATACCATAAACTCAAAAGCAGCATAAACTTCTATTTTGTTTTTTTCCCTCTTTTGAGGACCAAAACCAGGTTAAAGTCAAGATACTGCGCTTAGTTTAAAGGATGACATCGAAGTCCATCCCTTTCTACTTAATACATGTATACAAATTGAAATCTCCTTCCGAAATTAATGTGAAGGCGATTTAAAGCATGAAAAGTACACAACGAAGAGATTACTCTCACTATCTACCATATCTACAATGATTGAACCCAAGCATAATCGTCAATAACTATTAGCATTACTGATAATAAATAATAAGATTATAAATTATTATACACAAAAATTCATACAGATCCTCATCAAGTTATTTGTAACCGTCACTAGTCATTTCTGTAATGATTTTATACCAAAATAATTTTAAAAAGGTACTGTTGTCAATGTAGATAAGTTTTCTTCAAAATATTCCTATTAAGAATTTTTTTAAAAAAAATTAAATAAATTCTGAAATTTGAAAATCATGAAGTGACATAAAGAACAATCGGACATAATCGTCTCCCGTATCATAATGACAAACAAGATTCTCTATATGCTTCTTTTTTAACTAGAATAATTATAAATTTTTGCATCTCAAATGGCATGACGTTTGTTGATCTACAAACACCTCCTATATAAAAAAAAAAAAAAAAAAAAAAAAAAAAAAAAAAAGAAGAGTGATGCTACTAACAATATATTAAATATCATTCACACTTTAATTTAATAATTTATTGTGAATGACAATTTTACCTTAATTAAATTTATTAAACAAAACAAGAAATTTTGAAGAGCCTTACACATAAATTTTTAAAATACATATAATATCTTATATCTTCTTTATCTCTTTAACAAATTATAAACCTAAAATCCTACAATATTTATCTTTTTTTCTTTTAGAATATATTTGATGCTCAACTTAATTTAAAAGTAATGGTGGATGTTATTATTCCACTATAAACAACACAATGACTAAGAAGCAAGTGTTTAGTTAGTTTTAAACTTGCAATCTTTAATGTTTAATTTAATAGGACAGTAAAATTTCTTTAAAATGAGTTAAATTTTTTCAAAAAATGCGGTGTCTTTATGAATAAAAGATGAAGGTTTTTCAAACAAGTTTCTTCCCAATCTATTCTTTTTATATGAAATGTTTGTAAAAAAGAAGTATGAAAATATAAAAAAGTTTTTTTGAACAAAAATGAAGTGTTGTTAGTAATTTTACGAATTTAATTATCTAAAATGAAATGTTTTTAGAAAAGCAGTGTGAAAAAAGATGATGAATTAAAAGAAAAAAAAAATCTCTAAAAAAGATATATAGATTACCTAGTATGCTATAATAAATCAAATCAAAGTACCATAACATTTGGGATGAATTTAAAATATTGTTTACCGTATTATTTAAAATTTGTTATTTATATACAGTTATTTACAATTCCAACTATTTGCTATATTTTCATCTCATGCGGTAGTTGAGTTTGACACTACCACACTGCCATATCACTTGCCAACTCTGTCGAGTAAAAAAGAAGATAACATGATAAATAATATAATTAATATTGCAAACTCAATTGTCCCATCTATTGTAAGGAAAATATAGAGATATTATTTGAAAAACGTAGTATTAATTTTGACTTAATCAATATTTATTATGACTGAGAAAACTCTGAGTTCATACAAGTCACCTCAATATTCGTAAATATTGATAAATTCTAGCAAAATTAAAAAAAGATCTACTTCATGACTCTCATATTGAAAAATAGCATGAATGACTCTTGTATTGAAAAATAGCATAAACGTTTACTTCTTGGACTGGTGGTGATGTTAACTCTACAACCTCATTCCACTTCATCATTTAATCATAAATTAACATTGACATAATCTACTTAAACCCATCTTCTCAATTTATAAACGCATCTTCAGTAACCTTTATTATTATGATGCTAATAGTGAATTCTACTGTTAATTAATACCTTAGTGATCATTTTTCTTGTTTTGAGTTCTGTGTATATGTACATGCAATTGAATTTGATCCCACAAATTGCCACTTCATCTTCATGTTGATATAACATGAGTTTTCTCCTTTTCTCCATAAAAATCTATAAGGCGCTCTAAATAATTCAAGATACTATACCATTATATAAAATTTCCTTCATGAAATTAGTAGCATAACAAGAAAGATTCTCTAGTTTTGAATATTTATTTATCATTAGGAGCAGCGTTGCCAATTTATTTGTTATAACATATCCATAATCTTAGAAGAAATAGTGTTTAACTTAGTCAGAAAATTATGGATACAAAAGTACATAAGTTTATATAGCAAAAGACTGATCACGATCAAGTTGTATCTATTTACTTATTTGCTCATTTTTCTTATTTGGATTGGTAACTCTCTAATAGAAGAGAAAAAGTTCACAGTTTTACTGCAATTGAATCGGCCACAAGGTAGGTATTATGCATTTGGCACATTTAGAATTGATATTATATCTGTCTGAAATGGACAGCTTCACAATTTTGTTTCGCAAGTTTCTTGACTTAAATTATACTAGAAAAAATGTCTACATCAACTAGCTACTCCAAAAATATTTTCTTTTACCATGTGAGACTTCAAACGGCTTACATTAACCGAACAAGAATTATTCTGTATTATTTATTAACTTAAAACTTTTTTTCACCTACGATCCACTCACTTAACCTTATATGCCAACACAAAGTTAAATTAATAACCCTTCAAATGTTGAAAGAAAAAAATCTAAAAAAAACTCCATAAAATGGAAAATAATATCATTAAACCCCTTTTTTGAATATAAAAAAGAGATGATTTTACATTAGTTTCATTTTAAGAGATATTTTAATTATATCCAATATTAATAAGGGAGCTCAATTCCTAGCAATTTTATATCCACTATACAAACTCTAATTAACTAGGTTATTTCCATATGTAAGGGTGTTCTAGACTTGCATAGTTTGAGCTCAAATGGCATCATTAGATTGTATTAATTAGCTTAAGTTTTAGGAGATGTATAATGGTAGTTCAGCAAATATCTTACTTATAAAGTCAATCGCAAATATCTAATTAGCATTTTCGCATTTGCAAACACTAATTCAGTCAAATTCAATTAAATCACACTCACATGCAAGGAGCGACTTGATTAAATGACTCAAAATAGATCAAAAATTAAGCAATAATTAAAAAGACGAGATTGAGGTTCTTCCAAAACTTTAAGAGTACTCCTTGACCTTGAGTATATAGTTATACATAAACACCAACCTTACACTACTAGCTAGACAAATGGACGGAAATCATAATCATGAAGTTGGTATGCCCTAGTAATTATAAGAACTGATCAAGGAATGATAACCATAATCCATGAGACCTCAACGTGTCTCGAGTGTGGAGGAATCAATAAGCCAAAATCATGTAATCCTGTATTCTATAGTTCTGAGAATCTTAATTTATATGCTGCGTTGTGAAGCACAACACAACCATATGGGTCTGAGCTAGCCTTAAAGGGGTTAGGATAATTTCTAAATGTATATATACAAATGCTAAAGATTAAGATCATCACTCTTAAACATCATTTTCATGATTTCTTTTTTATGCAATTAAGGCCTCTATTTTATTGTTAGAACACGATTTGGAATGTATGCATAACAAAACCTTTAAGCCAAAATAATTTTAACAGGAAAGTTGATCATTATTCACCAAGGATATAGACATGCATGTAACTGGTACTGGCTCTAGAGACAAGTCCGTTGGTTGAGTCGATAAAATCAGCTAGGTTTAAGAATAAAAATAAAACAAAATAACACTAGAAATGGAATAAGTGCGATTGAAGATAACATTAATAACAAGGCAAGCATATACCAAGATAGTGGATGCCTTGGAAAGCAATCCACTTCGCAGTTTAATTACCAGTCATAAAAAGAAGTGATATGTTATATGAGAAAGCTAAATACACTTCTTGCATAGAGGCCCCCCCCATAAACAGTCAGTAAGATCCCATGTTTTTAATTTTTTTCTACGTTTTCGACTACTTTTGAATGTGTATTTCTAGCTAATTTGGTTTAGAACAGTGGTGAGAGTTGGTTTTTTCAGTTATTAACAACACCTCGTTAAATGTGATCGACTGCTATTTTTGCATAGAAAACACCGATAAACCAAATTTTTAACATAATTACACATGTATGCAAACGTTGGCATGAAAAGAATATATATACTTGCTGTTCCGGGCACGCTGCCACTGACCTCAACAATGCTTAAAATTAATTTCGTTTTAGGGCAAACTACTGCTTGCAGTTCTATAACTAATAGAGGAAAATCTCAAATGAAGGTTCATTTTCTACCTTTTACTTGTTCAATTTGAAGACAAAGCGTTTAAATATAACATATGATCTAACACAGTAACCCTAATGAAAAGGACATTGTTGATTAAGATTTGTCATCTCTCTCTTTCTCTCTCCCTCTCTGTGGATCATTTACTGACATTAATGGACCCGTGAAACACTGAACTAAGAGAGGACAGAAATCAGGAAGACCACTTGCAAGATGAACTAAGGTGAAAATCCATTAAAACCAAATCACCATCTAAGATTTGATTCTAAAAAGAAACAACGGGTACATCAAAGATCAGATCCCTTTTGACAGATAAAGCCTGAGATATGCTCATACGTATATAGTACTTGCCTAGCTAGGTACTTGGTGGGGGCGGTCATACGTATAACTAATACACACACCCCCTATATATATGTCCAAACTTTTAACACGATTAAACCATCAATAATTCTTCAGATCATTTCCAATTCACTCCAGATTCATATAGAGAATCCACATGAAATGTATATAATAACATAATAGATGATCCAAAATGCGTCTCTGTCTGTGTATGCGTGAGCAGTTTATATAAAAACAAAAGAAGATCAGGAAGAAGAAGAAGAAGATGACGGTGATAAGAAAATGAAACTAACCTACAACTGGAGAACTCATAGAGCTTGCCTCTTGGAGAGAAGATAATAAGTGCAACTTCAGCATCGCAAAGAACTGATAACTCAAAAGCCTTTTTGAGGAGTCCATTTCTTCGCTTTGAGAAGGTCACTTGCCTGCTGGTTGCGTTTTCTATCCTCTTCATCTGAGTTTTTCCCCTCACCATTTTCACTCCTACACAAGAAGAAGAAGATAACAAATTAATTCCAAACAAAACAAAAAACCCAACAGCACTGTCAAATCGAAACAAAGACTGAGAACTGATTTGAAAGATAACCTAATCAGTGATAACCAAACAAAGAAAAGGTTTCCAAAAATAGAAATAGGAATAACCGAAAATGTAAACAAATTGGGAAAAGACTAAGAAAACAGTTCCAAAGCTTCAGTAAATGAAGCAGAGAAACGGGAAAAGTAGATTTACGAAACCTGCTAGTTCTGCCCTCCCCAATAAATTAAACAACACGAACCCTAGATTTCAAAACATATAAAGATTGAAGAATATTGATTGTCCTACCCTTCTCTCCTCTTTTCTTTCTTTTCTAGAGTGGTATCTTCAGCCTATAACCCTAGTCTAAAACATATAATATTAAAAAAATGAGGAAAAAATCTTACATATATGTGTGTGTGTGATTAAAAGACCAAGAGTGTCAAGACTGAAGAACCTAATCTCTTTCTTCTTTTGGTAACTTGAGGAAAAAAAAGCAGTCACCTCCTCAGAAAAGAAAATCAGGGAATAAATGCCAATCCATGTGAATTCACTGTTCACACTTGATGCTTGTCAAGAGGCACCAACATTGGATGCTATCGTATTGTTTTATGACACCTGTCCTGATCGACTGACAACTTCTATCTCCGGTATCAGTCCAAGAGGCAGAGAGATGAGTGACGTGAAAGACAGCGAACATTTTGTCGGTTGCCAGTTCCACGCGGACAGTTTTGAAAATTCTCCTTGGTTGCATATAAAATTGGAGCACTCGTCAGACACGATAAGAAAGTTGTCCGAAAACTGATAGGTTGTCCGTACAGGGGTTAGAAACACGTCCATATCTTTCCGTACAATCGTCATAAGAGCTTGGCCAATCGGGTGGTGCCAACGCATCAGCTGAGCTGATTATAATTAAAAGAGAATTTTTGTAAATAAGTTTATATTATATTAGTACGATGAGAAAGATTAATAAAGGACAAATTATCCACGCTTACATGTAAATTTAATATTTATAAGTGTATATAACTTTTTAATTTTTTTACAATATCTTTCCCTAATTAGCGGATTGACTGATTTAACTGTCACTGAATATGATTAACTATGTAATAAATATTAAAAGATAAAATTACCCCTCAACGAAAATATTTTTTTAATTTTCTTTTAAAATAAATTTTAAAACTTTAAATAAATTAAAAATAAATTTAATCAGATCTCTACCGTCCATTTGAAAATATACAATAGAGATTAATTTAAAAAAATAAAAAATAAAAAATAAAAATTTAATTTTAATTAAAATATTTTTTAATTAGATCTCTACCATCCATCTAAAGATGGATGGTGGATATTAATTTGAGAAAAAAAAATAAAAAAAATGATTTAAAATAAAAACACAAAAACCAATATTCACATCTATCTCTCTCATTTCTCTCTCTATTCTTCATCTTCTTTATCACTGTGGTTGCTGTACATAGTCTCTCTCATCTCTCTCTTCTTCTTCTTCTTCTAACCGGTCATTGTCTCTCTCTTCTCTCTTCTTCTTCTTCTTTTTCTAATCGAACCCAACTTAGGTTTGAGACCTTCGAACCTAGTCTAGGTTCAAAGGATTCGAACCCAACCAGAACTGGGTTTGAATCCTTCGAACTCAGAACGAACCCAATCTTTAGTTCGAAGGATTCGAACCCAGATTGGGTTCGTTCTGGGTTCAAACCCAGTTCTGGCTGGGTTGAGTTCAAATCATTTGAACCCAGTTTCAGGTCCAAAGGATTTGAACCTAGAACTGTGTTCGAATCATCTTCGAACCCAGAACTGGGTTTTGGTTAGGTTCGAATCCTCTTCGAACTAGTTCAAAGGTTCTGGGTTGGGTTCAAAGGTTTTGTGTTTGAATTAATTGAGTTGTTTTGGATTGTTTTGGGGTTGATTATTGGTTGTTTTAGATAATTTTTTGTGATTGAATACTGATTTTTGTTGATTGATTGATGATGATAAATTTGGGTTGGTGATTGATGTTGATGATTTTGCTGGATTGATGATGATTTTGGTTGAAGGTGAGAGGGAAGAGAGATTGAAGATGATTTCCAGTAAAGGTTTTCTAAGATTAAAGATGATTTTGGTTGAAGATGATTTCAAGGGTATATTGGTAATTTTATTTGGATGCAAAATCAATCCATGACAAAATGATAGTTTTCAAGGGTAATTTAATCTTTTAACACATTTTAAATGATCACATGGATCATTTTATGGTCAAATCCAGTTAATCCGTTAGTCAAGAGAGGACGTTGTAAAAAAATTAAAAAGTTGTACGCGCTTATGAGTATCAAATTTGCAGGTAGGTTATGGATAATTTGCCTGGTTAATAAATAATATTATTTTTATTTTTAATTTTTTATTAATATATTTTTGTTGATTATCAACTGAACTGATTAAAAAAGTTTTTATAAGTATGTCTGTAATTGATGTGGATGGATAGATTAATAAATAATATTAATTATTTTTTTTGTTAATTTATTTCACCCTATCCGTTCTAAAATACTCATAGAATTGAAAAGATTGTTTCGTTTGGTCAGACATGTTCACGTGGCTCTTTCTTGTTCAGTGCGTGAAGTGTTTAGTTTAAGGGATTTTATTATTATTATTATTATTATTACTGATTAGGTCTGTCAAGACACAAGTGGTGGCGCACTATTGGAGAGATGGATTTTAATAATCTTTTTCGTGTGTCTGTCGAGTAGGTGTGGAGCATAAGTGGGTCTTGTTGGGACCACATTAGTTCAGGATGCCTTTTATTACTGTATACTAGTGTGCCTCTTGATGTGCATCGTCGTGTCACCATAACTCATCTTTTTGGTACTGATTTTTTTCAAAAAGCAATTCAATTGCTTCTTCCAACAACTCAAGTGTTAGCTAATCTAATCTAATTTTACGTGCTTCTAAAAATTATAATCCATCTTTTAACATCTACATGACACCTCGATACGAAGAAAGTTTTATATAACACTACCTCAATTGCTTAATTTATGGAATCTTGCGTTTCTATTTCTACCTATATTCTTTCAAATACTCAAGTCTTAGCTGATAAAATTTATGTCGCATTCTTCTAAAATAATTCGTGTTAATCCGTAAATGACACCTCATTAATAAGAAAGATTTATAAAATCTATACCAACTCCTTAATTTATGGAATATTGAATATGTTTATGTTTCTACCTATGCTCTTCCAACAACTTAAGTGTGTGCTAATCTATTCAAATTTTTTACACTCTTCCAAATTATAATCTTCTTTTAATTCGTACATGACACCTCAATAATAGGAAAATTCTATAAACATTACCTTAATGGCTTAATTTATGGAAACTTTGTAGTTTGCGTAGACTCTTGTATGCTTTTTCATATGGGATCTCACTTTGTTATTTGTGTGGGCTCTTGTAAGCTTTTTCATATGGGATCTATCTTTGTAATATTATAAAGTCATAAAATCAATTACAGAGTTAGAATTACACTAGAAAAAAGTAATATATAAGATTTCATACCTGAAAAATTTTATATAAATAGTATGTGTTCACTAATCATAAATGAAATAAAAGGGAATTAAGTATAAATTCATAATATTAATATAAAGGAATTAAGTTCTACAAGAAAGGGAATTAAGAAAAAGAAAAAATTATTCCTTTCGTGACAGGGAGAATTAAGTTTCTTTTTCAAGAAGAATTTAATTTCTTATTCAAATGTGTGGTCCACGTAATTTGGTTCCTTACTATATTTAGTAAATAATAAAATCATAAATAAATAAATAATTAAGTTTCATTTCTCTTTAAAGATTCTAGTAAGATTTAGGGTATGTGGAATTTAATTCAATTCAATTCAATTTGTTGGATCAGGATCAATTAATCTATTTGGATTAAGTTGGGCTGAATTTAATAATAGTGAGTTGGATATATATTTTGGAAATCCAATTGACTACAATAGAATGTTGGATTTTTGAAGGGGTCCACAAAAGGATTTTTTTTTTTTTTGTGAAAGACACGAAAACTTATTTGATACAATATTTTTATAAACTCGTATATTACCCTATTAAACTTCTCTGGACTACTACTGTACTACATACTCAACATTTATATTCAAGGTTGATGTTTATTTAATTTCTAGGTTTTGTTCTTCATATACAAAATACAATTCATTTCTCTTTTTCACGCAAGGAAGCAGTTTGTCATGATCTTTAAGTTTATTTTATAATGATTCAATACTTTATAATTCAAATTTTCAAATATTTTTGTTGTATTTTGCAGTGACTCAATATTGTGCACATTCAAATAGTTATATGTTTGTAGTACAATAATTATTTTGTTTAATTAATACTATGTGTGTTTTAATTTTGGCCAAAATTGATAGCCCTTGAATTATGAGAGATTATAAGTCTAACCATTTGCAATTTTTTTTTTTTAATCTAAGAAACAATTTTAGACACACATGCTATCCAACCAGTTTTGACACGTATATATTCAAGAGAATTAGAAGAAAGTGATCAACAGAAAAATAAAGAAACAAAAAGATAGAGAGAGAGAGAGAGAGAGATAGAAAAAGAGAAAAGCAAGTTCCAAACAGTAAACGACAAGTGAATCGGTAACAAGAAAAAAAGAAAAAGAAAAAAGAAAAAAAAGAAAGAAAGAAACAATAGGTATTTGATTGAAAATGAATAGTCTAGAGGGAGAAAGTCGGAGAACTCAATTTTCACAAATTTTAACATACATATGTCATGTAATTTCTTAATAAACAAGTGTTATTTTTACTTAAAGTCATTTCGACTTGTTATGATGTTAGAACTGTGTAAAGTTGATGAGATTCCTATCATTTAAATCTCAGATTAGCGTATAACATAGTGAGCAATTTATTGACATGAAAAATATCCAATTAACATTAGCATATATCAAGTGAACTTATACTATTGTGTAACATGCCTACTTATGTATGTGTGTAACATAATAGGTTAACACAGTGTTTAATATTGCTAGAAATCCATTTCGTGTTTATTTCTAAATCTCAAGTCACTTTCTCAGTTTATAAATACTAAATAACATGTCATAGTTATTTTAAATTTATTTAAGATATTTCAAATTTCTTTAATGAACGCGAATTTGGTATATACATGTATTGAGAAAGTGGGCTTGACACCAAATTTTCTAGGAGATGCGTAGATCATGGATCAAAATATAGAGAGAGAAAAACTAGGGAAGGAAGAACCTTGGTTGAAATGCTGACACAACGTTCATAGAGAGAGAATAAAAAGAAACTCATGGTAAGAGAGAAGCGAGAGAAACGTAGAGTGTGATGGTATGGCTAATGAAGAGAGAGTGTAAAAACATAAGAATGGTATTTTTGTAACAGTGGCATTTTTTTTTTAATGGTGAAGATGGGGATTAAATTCACATAAAACTATTAACACCTTATATTTTAGGACAATGATAAAACTTAAACTCTTAATCTCTCAATATTAAAAAAAAAATATTCAATTACTTCTACTAAAAAGTAATTAATGTTTACAAATTGCAGTCTTACGAAAAAAAAATACAAGAAAAGTTTTTGGTGGTTGCTAATGAAATTTAAATTTTTCATCATTTAATGTTTAGTTTTACTTATGAATTTCCTCTTTAAGTCAGTTATTATTTGGTTTAGTTTAATTGATTTCAAATTAAGTTTAAAAATTCATTTAAGATAGTTGTGTGTTTTTTCTTTTCCTCCAATTAAAATTAATCAAATCGAATTTAAGTTATGGTTGGATTACATCAGATTGAGTTTTAACTTAAAATTGGACTGAAATAGATTGAATAATCTGAAAGCCAATTGGATTGGATAAATTATTGGGTCATGTTAATTGCTAACTAATAATGAATGATCTCTTGCATGATGTGTGTGTATCTATATATTCATACATAGCCTAATTAATAAAAGCAAGAACAAGATGGCCCAAAGATGAAAAAGAGAAAGAATGCTCTAAAGAGCAACCAAAAACAACCTCTCATTTGCCTATTTTGGATAAGATCCTGAGATTTGTTTGGATGATATAGAACAGTAGAGATGAACAGAAGTGTTAAAAACAGTGGATAGTGGCAGACTTATTAAGTGGCCATAATGACCCAGTGAAGTGCATATGACCATAACGTTGTCTGCCTCCGTACAAATGGATCAGGATTCGTGCTCTAAATGTTTGCCGGACAACGTGATCAATAACATGACCTTGAAACACAACTTTAAAAACCACATGGAAATTGCCATTCTGGAAAGCTGTTGCCAACAGTTTGATCATGTGGTTTGCGGGCAGCTTGTGTGGTGTGGACCACTATTACCGCACAATTTTCTGAGTTTCATTCTTTCCTCACGCCACTGAACGGTTGTGGTGTGGTTTGGTGGGTCATGTTCAATTAATATGATACGATCTCCAGTGAGTGCGGTCCGTACTCTCTCCATCTGCTATTTGCCTTCTTAAAATGGCAAACTAAATAGACATTTTAGTGGTCATTCAAGTTTCAGCCAAACGCATCAAAATTTTGCGAACCGAGTTCTTGAGCTTAGAACCATTTCAATTACTTTTCATATCTACCTTTATCCAAACTTTGTACTAATGGTTATATATATGCATTCCCCGAATTATAGCCAGGCTATAGAGTGGATTCCAGACTTCACAATTCAAACCTTCTTTTGGTCATATAAAACCACTAGTATCTAGTTTCACAAAAAAAAAAAAAAAAAAACCACTAGTGTCTATTTCAAAAAAATAAATAAATAAAAAACCAATAGTGTAAAGTTTTTCTGTTTTGGTATTTTTAGTTGGTGAACATTGTCATCTAGATTTGCTTTTGTACTTTCGAAATGCACCATAGAATTTTAAGTTATAGTTACATATCCCTGCAACAACAAGAGTACAAGACCTAAATGTATAGGTGGAATACCATTAATTTTAGACTAGAGTCAATCGGATCTAATTTTTTCAGTTTCGGATTCATGTCGGATTCACTTCGTAAAATTTTGGCTCAAATTCCAATTGGGAATGGGCAAAAAAAATCCATTCCGAGCCAATAAAAGGAATCAGATTTGGAGTTTTAGAAGTTAGATTCCAAATATGGATAATTGGGTATGGATTCTTAATTAAAAAAAAAAAAATCCATATTTAAAAAAACTTGTTCTAAATATAATTATAAATTTCTTCTAATAATGTTTTCTATTGAGAATAATTGCAAAAAATTACACATTTCTATTTCCATCGAATTTTATATATATATATATATATATTCATGATTGAGACTAATCCAAAGTACAACCAAAGGGAGGACAAGGTAAGGGAGCTCCCTATAAAATGGTTTGATTAAATACATTTTAATTCTTTTAATTACTTTTTTATTATTTGTTAATCCCATTTTTTTTTAATTTACCAATTAACTTTATTGAATAAGTTTTATCTAGTGCACTATACATAATTAATCAAATAAAGAAGATATATTTCAACAGGACATAGTTTTTTATTAAAATTTGGATAAATAATAATAATAATAAAATAATAATTAAATAATTAAATGGGATTTGAATGCATATAAGTTGGCACCTACTTAACTACAATCATTTGCATTTCAGAAACTTTACATTAAATCCTCAATATTCTTTTATACAAATAATATTCTTTTATATTATAAAGATAAAAAAAATAATAAAATAATAAAAAAGACTGCATAACTAATTTGCCCCAAACTTTGCATAACACAATGCATTACTGCAGTGTGACATATAATAATATAATATTATTTAGAATCAATTTCAATATTTCTTTCTCTTTTTTGGTTTTCATGCATGTGATGACATGTATATACAACATAAGCCATCTGATTTTTGTTATTATATTATTTAATTTAGATTCATTTCTCATATTTTTATATATAGTCACAATCAAACTGAAAAACTTTTAAATTAATATCTTATATTGTTTTTCTTTTTGTGTTGTTATTATTAATTATTATATAAATTTTATAAACCCTAAAATTGCCAAGGAAGAAAATGCCATAGGCCATGATTTTTTTTTTCTTTTTTTTTTTTTTAAAAAAAAAAAACCCTAAGCTAGTCAGTCACATAGTCAAGTATGTATGTACGTGTCCAATTTGCATTTTTTTTTTTTAAAGATTAAACACGATTTCATTATTATTATTATTATTTTTATGTTGTATTATTTTATTCGGTTTATATTTAATCTTTATAAATAACAAGTGCTCAAGTATACATTCTATGATTATCCATTGCTTATATAAAGTTCTACTTGTATTATCCTATCTCTCCATCTTATAGTTATTGCATATATATATATTACACATTGTTTAATTAAAAAAATCAATGCATATGCTTTTAATTTAAATAACATGTTTCAAAAAAATTAGACTAATTTGAATTTGTTGCTATTAGGAAATTCAGTAATTCAGAATTTTTTGGATAAAAAAGAAATTCGGATAATTTGTAGATTCGGATTTGTCCAAGTCACGCATGCTCATCTATATGCAATATCTGATTTTGGATATTTATCCAATCGGATTGAATAATGTTTTTATCCCTTTTTTTAATTTGCCACTACTTAATTAGATCTCTCATAACTTTTTGAAAATTTTCCTGAGACCTCTTTGAGTTCTTGAAATTCATAAACCCCTGTATAAATTTATTAAATATAGTCAATAAAAACCTTTGTTTGATTTTAAACCAAAACTCACGAGAGATTAATAAAGTTTACAAAGAAAATTGTGCCCTGACTGGGTGGCAAGCTAAGCCCATCTCACTTGGCAGGTTGGGGTTCGAATCCCTTGTCCCCATTTGAGTAGGGTTGTTTCTTTGATGCTGCTTCCTCCGATTTGGAGAGCCGTTATCTCCTCTTCTTACTTTGGAAGCTTCAGTTTCAGGTCACTCTTCAAGTGTTCCTATTTACGAGTCCTGGCTTTTAGTACTTGTTTGTGTAATATGTAATGTAAGTCAAATAAATAAATAAAGTTTATAATTTGTTTTTTTTTAAAAAAAAAAAGATTTCAAGATGTTTATTGTACATTTATGAAAAAAAAAAAAAGGGTGAGGGTTTTGTTACTCATTTTGCCCCATCCTCATGCAAGCACGCTAAGATGATGGGAAAGTCCAAAAGCCCAATGGGCTTTGCATGATACGGATTCAACCTATATATTGAGGAGTGACCATGTTTGCCTGACAAATTGTGTGTACAATCTTAAAAAAAAAAACAAAAACAAAACAAAAACAAAACAAAAAAACAAAAAACAAACAAACAACAAACAAACAAATTGAGTTTATATCTATATACACTCCATTCAATTTTTTAAAATGTTATAATCACACCCCACATTTTAATTAACTACTATAAATTGAAGAGTTCTAAAATTTTTAATGTAAAAAAATAAATAAAAAATTATAGAGCTACACCTCCTGCTCTGTAATTTAATGTAATGTAAATTTTATTTTACATATTTTTCATTTAAACTTAATTATTTTTATATTTATTTTTATTTTTATAATAAATAGCTAATATCTTTAGCTTGAAATAATCACTATTCACTATTGAAAGTTAAAAGATAAATAATTAATATTTTGATCAAAATATAATGTTAAACTAATCAAACTATAATTATGTTGCACTATTATGATATGTAAAAAATAGTTATAATTATTTTCATTCGTTTTAATAATGTTACTAAAATATAATGTTAGAATGTTGAAAATAATTCATTTGGAATATACATAAGTGCAAAAGTGCCGATATTATCATCCATAAAATTGATTTTAACATCCAATTAATAAATACTAATTTTAAACACATACATATTACAATAAGTACTCGATATAATACCAAACAACCTTTAAGGTAGAATACATTAATTTTCCCCTTAGATTTAGGGCTATTTAATTAATTTAAATCTCTAACCCTTAGTTCTTGAATTATGAGGCATAGGGTTGGAGTACTTTAACTTCATCAAATGGTTTATTTTTGGTGTAGTTGAGGCTCATTTCTCAACAATCATTTATCAATGGGTGTACCTTGAGCTTCATATTCATCCATCCAAGTATCATTTTGATCAAATAAATATATCAATTCGATGTTCTCACATAAGAGAATAGGAATCTACATTGATATTTCAAAACTGAGATTAAAACCTCAATCAAAATGGTTCAAAAATTTGAATTTTTTTGTCTCAATTTTCCAACAGCATCATTTATCAGAAACCATGGGATTTATCTCATGTCCATATGCATAAACAGAAGGACACCATCATTTATATATATATATATATATATATATAAACGAGCAGTACCAAAGACATCAATGATGTCAACACCGCAGCCACAAAGCAAATAGATCCTATCATGGAATTCTCCATGGTACAGAGAATTAATATAACATATATAATTCCAAAAGTCCACAACATTTAAACTTTTCAGGCAAATTGCACATCATCTATTGATCAATTTTATCTATTTGTTATGTATGTACTTTTTTGAACATTGTTGGGGGAAATTTGGACCTTTACCAATTTGATTGAGCTCAACATTGAAACCAATTGAAATTAATTACTTTAAGACCCAAAATAGAGCACATAGAAGCTCATCCCTAAAGAATACGAGGCCCAAGCCCTTTCAATTGACTAAAATAGGCTGAAAAAGAAGTCATTACCCCTTGAAAAAGAGCGGAAACAACCTAATTCGAAAAAAGAGTAACAAATCCACATGACATCAACATACCATCCTTTTTTGTCAGCTAGAAGCAGAGAAATCAGGCCTAAGAGTAGGCCTGCAGCTGACACATAGTAGGCGTCAGGTGGTAAGTGAAAAAAGAAAGGGCACTTGTTGCACCATGTGTTGCTAAGAGCCAACTGACCAAGGATAGGGAACCACGTGTCCCCTAAGATTGAGCAAGTCAAAAAAGGGCTAGAAAAATGGAAAAGATGAAAGTGACTTGACCAAGAGAGATGTCAGGAGACATGATATAGAAAAGCTAGCTAAGGCAATGCAAGGAAGAATTAACTAGGAAAATGAAGGAAAATAAACCTTAGGAAAAGGATGACAAGTATAAAAAATGTCCACTATTCAATAGGAAGACAAGTAAGAGTGTACACAATTCCTAAAACATTGAGAGAAAGATACTATTCTTACAAGCATGATATGCAATAGTGAGGTGTTGAAATGAGAGCTCAATAGCTCATCCTATAAGGTAGCCTAGGTCTTCTCATCTTTCAAACGATTCTCCTTCTCCTTTCAACCTTGTTAAACATAGTCGATGGAATAGATAACTTGTAAAAGGAAAGGAACTCTCTCAGTCCAGAAAGATTTAGACACATTTGAGAATCTAAAAAGGGTTCTCCTCCCTTTCCTACTGACTGTATCACGTTTACTTATTTAATGTAAATTGAGAGTCTCATTCCCTCTTTTCTTTTAGATATTGAGTATCTACTGCATTTTTATTATTTATTGTTGGTGTGATTGTTGTGGACAATTTTTGCATCAATAGACATTATTTGTTAAGTATTTAGTTCTAGGCTATCTTGTTAGTTCTATTTTTGTTTCGTGTGTTTAATGTTCCTTTATGTTTTTTCACATCTAATTTGCGGTGTTGTAATTATTTTAATTAATTATGTAAATGTCGCTTAGCAGTTGGCGCCAATTGTCCCATTGCCAATGGCAAGGTTTCGACACCCTACAGCTCCAAATAAATAAGTTGTCCCTTCCACACTATGTGTGGGTTGCACCCCCATTGTAGTGTGAGTCTCTCTTTCACCTCCGTGTGGGTGGTTCAATACCATTTGGAGTCGATTTCTATACCATGCCTCTAAGTGTTATCCTGGTAAGGTCCTAGTTGTACCATAGGTTAGTCCTAGATATCAAAATAATAATAATATATTATTATTATTATGTGATGTCCAAATGAGTAAATTTGTATTGGGGTATATTTGTAAAATAAAATATCAATGAAAGTTGGATGTGAATATCATGCTTATACGGTAATATGATTATGATCTGCTGCTTTATGTGCAAATATGGCAACACTTAATAGAAGTCAACTAGTTATCATATTCGTGTTGTTTGTACCTTGGAATCGCATTATGCATGGCATAAGAATTTATAAACCAAATCAATTTGATACCCGACCTCGAAAGGAAAAAAAAAAAAAAAAAAAAAAAAACGAATTCATTCTCTTTGCACATCTTACATTGATTTGGTATATTATTCCAGTCTCTTCACTAATGTAGGTGCGTCTATGAATCATAAGGTCGCACGAGACCTTATTTAGCAAATTTTTAAAATCTAGCTCACCCTTACTTGTTTTGATCATGATTCACACCACTAATTCATTTTCTTCTCTCTCTTCTTTCTCTTGTCTTGCCGTGCCTTCCACTTTAACATCTATTTTTTCCTCAAACATTTCTTATGTCTTTTATCTCATGACTCATCTTCGACTGTCCAAGTTGTAAAGAGGATTATTACTTCCAGTGATTTCGCTTAATCTTATTTTGGCAGGCGGAAAAGAATTTGGAAGAAAAGTAAAAGACGTCTTTATTTTTTCCAAGATTATTTAGGATTTAGTAGATGAGATACAATTTGAATCCGCTGACTCTAATGTATGGGCATGAGGAATTTACTATCAAATTAGCTCAGCTTTTGTAAAAAAATAAAAAATAAATAATACATACTTTTCTAGTAGCATGTTTTTAGGAATTCCTTCATTAAATTTCTATTTTCTACTTCTATTTGTTTTTATCTTGTCCACCTCCAAGAATCCAAACAAACTAAAGAACCATGATTCACAGAGACAATAATCCAACTAACTCTTCCAATACCCAAACAGGGAACAAGAAGTTACACTTTTTTTTTTTCTTCATTCTCTAATTTAAACATGATTAAAATATGCATAATGAAGAAAAAAAAAATGCATAAGAAAAAGGTCCGATGTAAAAAAAAAAAATTGAGGAGAGAAATGGTTGCAATGGAGCGAAAGGAAAATTATAAGGGTTAAAATAGAATGTAAACTCCACACCCATAAAACACTCATTTTAACAAATGATTTCTATTTAACCATGATTTCACAACAAGACGAAGAATGATTTTGTAGTAGATTCAATATTACTCTGCAATTCTATATCGAAGGAGATATATTGTTGAAACTATCAATCTACAAAGATTTTATAATTGATAAATTTAATATATTAAGAAGTTATAATATTCAAATTAAATAGTATTTTCTCATATTTACATTGCATTTTTTCTTTCACTTTGAAATTCTGTCTTTTTTTCCTTCAATTAAAATAGTTTGTTTTATAATAAACATCTACTTTTGAAATACCATACATATATGCCAGTACAACAACTCAAATACCAATCGAAAGAACCCTCTCTGTCATCTCATAAAGCATAGAGAGTGAAAAGACTGAATAAAAATTTTAATTGGCAAGGCTTGCTAGGTTCCTCCTTATAACTAGGCTTGCTATATTTCCAAATTTGTCTTTATCATGTATCCCAATTTTAATCTACAACTAATAAATTGAATATTTGTACTTATACAATAATTTTAACAACAAATGTTTATAAATTAAAGAGAACACATTAATAAGTACAAATCTAAATTATTATAAAATAAAAATAAAAATTGATTTATTATTATCAATAAAAAATTCATTTATAAAATATTATAAATATGGAGATGATATTGGAACATGATTTATTAATTGCTTGTCTGTTAGCATTCTATTTAATTTCAAATCAAAATAAATTACAATAAATTCGATAAAGATAAACAAAAAAAAAAAGTATAGAATTATAAGTTTTCAAGTGCTTTTGCCTTTGTAAAAAGAATCAACACATCAAATTCATGCTCAATCTTCAATGATATTCAAAATTATTCAATTTACAAACTACTCATTAATCTCTTTTTTCCTTAATATACACTAAAAAAAACATAACATATAATTAAGAGGTGCAGATACAGCCATTAATACAATTTTCACACCTAAATTAATACACCCACCAATTAAATTTAAAAATTTTCATATTACTATAGGCTCTCATAAATATACGAATATTAACCCTATTTAAACAACATTAATGATATTTATTTAAAATAATTATTTTATCTTTATTTTTTCCAAATTTTTTTTAAACATAAATTCTTTATTCTAACACTAATTTTACATTTTAGCAAGAAGAAAAAGGTATGCTTGGAAGTTGAAGCCACCAAATTTTTCACAAAAAATGAGACGTTATTTTATATTTTAATCAATATTTACTATTTAAATAAATAAAAAATAAAATTTAAAAATAATATCTCATTTATTTTATCAACTTAAAATTAGAAAGGAAAAACTGTTTCAAATTTTAAAAGTAAACAAATTGTTTTACTTATAGGTGTTTCTCTTTCTTTTAATTTTATTTAAGAATAGTTTTATCATGTAATTTTCCATAACTCTACCCATGATTAAGGTACTAAATTTGTAGTAAAGGTGTTTCAAAAAATAAAAATTATGTACAAAAGGAAGGTTATAAATTTAACTTTATTACAAAGATTTCTTTAAAAAAAAAAAAAATTGCAGAGATTTTATTATTTAAATCTCCACGAAACCTGAAATTTAACAAAGAATTGAAGAAATTCGTACGTAAACGTTTTCGTGCGTCGGTACGGAATTTCATAGAAAGAAATAAAGGTACAAGCATTTCAGCACAAGGTACCACCTAATAAAGCTAAACAAAATTATTTTCAAGCTCGTGTGTTTAGTTGTTGTCTCTCTTAGCTCTCAAATAAATTTGGTTTCTGTGTCTCCTACAAGAAATCCGGAGTCGTTTTGAAGGTTGTTGGTAGTTTCTGTTGTGATCCAATCAAAAGCATCTGATGGCCGAATCGAGCGAGGAGCAGCAGCAAACAACAGTGATGAAAGAGTGCATGCACAAGACGAAGACTATTCAGTTCTTGGGCCGAACCACGCCAATTGTACTCCAAAACGACAATGGACCCTGTCCTCTCCTCGCCATCTGTAATTTCTCTTCTCTCTTTGTTTCTTTGTTTGGTTGCCGAGAAAGTTTAAGGAATTAGTTTTTTGTTTATTTAATTCAAAGTTTTGGATTCTTGGTTTCACAGAATAGTTTCTTTTTTGTTGTTCGAATTTATTGGCGAGTTTTCTTGAAATCAAGTAATTGTGGTTTGCTTTAACCGAGTGTTATCTTGTTTCTGGTTGATTTGTTTTGATTATCGAATGATCATTTCTAGGGTTTCTTGTTTTTGGTTGTTGAGGAAACAAAAGGAATTGATATGGCAGTGTAGGATGTTAGGTCTTGGGGTTTAAGAAATAGGCAAATTGATTACAGTTGAGGCAGTTGAAGCAAATGAGTGTGACGTTGTTTTTGATCAATCTTGGAAATGAATGATTTGTTTGGTCAATTCTGTTTGTTGCTAGGGTTCTTTTTTTTTTTTTTTGATTCTCTGTCTGGTCTCTAAATGTTCCTGTACTGTTGATAATTCTAATTGTTAACAATTATTATGGTGATGAAGAGAAAGAAAGGAAAGGAAGTGGAATTTGGAACGTCTGGTGTGTGTGTATTGTATGTATGGATAAAATTGACAAGTTAGTGCAAAATTAGTATTAATAAGTGAAGCAATTGCTGTGTAGGCTTAATTGAAGTTTTCAATGTCAGTTTAGGTTCCAACAAAGTAGCATAGTTAATGTTAATCTGTCTTTTATTGAATGCTTACAGTCAGAAATTGGTATTTTATATCACAGTATAGTGTTTTTCTTTTGACTAATTATTGTGAACTTGAATGATGATTTATAGTTTGTTTTGCTTCTTGTTATGAATCTGGTTTCCATGCCTGACATCACCAAAGGAGATCAAAATCTGGCGTGGGCAGGCTCTAAGGCTTTTAAGTTTTAAATACTTCTCTCTGCCTGTGTTTGTATTATGTGTTAATAATGTTTTGTTAATTTTTCTTACTTACTAACTTTGTTTGATGTAGGAGCTGTTGAAAGAGAAGATTGGGAAATTTGGTTGTTTCATAGGACTTTTTTAAGAAAATGAAAAAATTATTATAATTACGTCATACTGCTGCATGAGGCATGTGTTCAGTGTTAGTTATTTTTTCTTACTTTACATTAGTTATAAAATTTGTCTTATTATATAGTCATTTGGACTGTTTTATGATTATATATTTTGTTTAAAGATTATTTTGTGAGGTTTCTGTTTGTTGCTGCTGTTAATGTTCTTTTATTATCATCGCTACTTGTAGTGTGTAAAAATTGATTATCTGTAACTTATTTGGTTGCCAAGAAAAATTGGGTACATATGTTTATTGTTGAAAGGAATTAAGTATGTGATGAAGTGAAATAGTTGTATTCTGGTTATAGTTGACTGGAAATCATTGTAATGATAAATGATGTTCTGATTGTTAATTTTGTTTGTTTTGATATCTTTGTACAGCTAATAATAAAAGTTGAATAGTTAGTTGTGGTATAACTTTGTTGTTGTTTTTTTGTTTTTTTTTTTTTAAATTTACGTTGGAAGTGGAACAGATTTCTTGACTTGTCAGATTCGTGTTTTGGTTTGCAATTTTATCTTTCTTTCTGTATTTTTTTTTAAAATGAATAATTAATGTTCTTTGTTTCCGAGAGAGTTGAGGAAGTATGAATAAATTGGTACCTCAAACTTCTTCTATTGTTGTGCCTGGTTTTCTTGAATGAAGAACAAAGTTTTACCTTCTTGATGCATGGTTAAAGTAAAGGTTTTCTTAAATTTTCATTGAGTTTGAAAACTTTGAGAATACAAATGAATTTGTTTTTCTTTTTTTTTTAAAGCTTTCCCCCCCTTCCTACAATGATGAATATAAGTGAAATTTTTTATAGGGAGTTATACATTTTTATTGATAAGACCATTCACTATTTCTTGAAACTCTATCTCTACCTCAAATGAACCATATAGCCGAGTGAAATAAAAAACCAGAAAAGAAGAGTTTGCCCCAGCCATGAGTAAATATTTCATGGTAGCTTCATTATACCGTACCCCTCTCTTGGTATATCTAGATAATAGGTAGGAGAATAAGCTGAGACATTTGGAGCTACAAAGATACTTATAAACTCGTTAGCACCATGTGAAAACATTCTTCTGTAGTAGCTGTTAATGCGAATAACAAACAATTTATGATTGCAATTTTTGTACATTTAATGTACTCCAAGGATAGAAGAATATATGGAGTTGAACATAGTAAAATAAGAAATTGAAAGATTTTATTGAAATTGTTTGTTTGGGAATTTCCCGAGAAGCTAATTATAGGTTCTTCTCTCTATTGGTATAATAGGGCCATTATACTCATTAGCAAACTTGTTGAAGAGAGAAAATATAACCAATAACACCATTTTCTTTGCCCTGATTTATATTTGCTTGGACAGAGTGTTTTGTCATATAAAAATTTCGTTTAAGCAGTTCCTGGTGTTCCTTAATCATTTATATATTTAATATGACTTGCCTGCGGAGAAATTTGAGTTAAGATAATAATGATTAATGATCATTGTTTTCTTAGTGGTCTTTTTTTTTTTTCTTTTTTCTTGTTTCTTTTTTGGTCAATACATTTTTTTATGGTCTTGTTGTTTGCAAGATAGTGAAAAAATTACTGCATTTAAAACTGGTAATTGTTTAGGGGCACCATGTAGGCTTCTCTCTCTCTTTTTTGGTTACTAATAATGAGTTGTTAACCTCTGGCATTGTAATAGGTAATGTTCTTCTCTTAAGGAACAATCTTAATTTGAGTCCGGATATAGGCGAAGTATCCCAAGAGAAATTGCTTTCGCTGGTGGCTGAAAGGCTTATTGATTCCAACAGTAATGTCAATGTAATAACCTCCTATCCTGGTTGCTTTTAAATGTCTTCTCTGGTTTTTACTTGATTATGACTCCTTTTCAGATGCAGAATAAAGATGCAGGGTATGTTGAAAATCAACAGCAGAATATTGCGGATGCAATTGATTTGCTTCCACGCCTTGCAACTGGGATTGATGTGAATTTAAAATTTAGGAGGTTAGAGCCCTTTCTTCCTGTTTCTCTCTTGCCCTATGAGCTTTCATTTGTTGCTTTCCCCTTAGTTCTAACTGAACTATGGCTATACTTGCAGGATAGATGATTTTGAGTTCACACCAGAGTGTGCCATATTTGATCTACTCGACATTCCCCTATATCATGGTTGGATAGTTGATCCTCAGGTATCTTCATTTTAGGCCACATACGATTATTCGAAACAATTTTGGTTGTGCAACTCCAAGTTAATTCTTTGTATAGCATTAGACTTTAGTATGTAATCACTTTAGTTAAATGTTTTGGATTTTTTGATTCTTAATTTTTATGGATTGTTAATTGTTTTACCTATCTTCAGTTTCATGTTAGATTCTGTTCATATATGAAATTTATAACCTCTTTATGGCTTATTGTGTGTGCTCTACTTAAGAGTTATAATGCCAGTTGTTAAATCCTGCTAAAGAAATTCAACTAGTTGATGGTCTGACTATTTTAAAAAAAGTTGGTTTGTGTGGTTTGAGATATTTATGAAGCATATTTGGGAACTACTCATATCTCTGCTTTTGTAAGCTATTTTTCTCTTAGAAATGTTGGTTGCCCTGAACCTAACTTTGACAGTAACGTGATTACCCTCGAGATTTAATGGTGAAGGCTTAATTAGTGTCCAGAGGGATGCAAAAGATTAGTTAAATGATGGAGACAAGTGACAACCTGTTTTAAGAATTTACAAAAGATGTAAAAGAATGGATTTGATTAGCCAGACAGCTCAAAATGCTTTAAATATGGGCCACAGTCCAAACCAACAGCAAAGAAGTTTAAAATCCAGAAAATGGTGTGAGAGTTATTAATGTCAGGGTAAAGTAGTTAAAAGAGCTTTAGGGATTCAATTTCGATGAGTTTATAGTGTTCTGAAGCATCTAGTTATAGAGTGTCAAAAGCATTTATATTTATATTTGATATTTTTTTACTTCTAAGTGCCCGTGCCCTTTAATGTTTCGAGGAGTATATTTCTGCCCTACATATGGTGGTCTGCTGTATTGTTGAGGAAATGAATAGTGGAAACAAAATTTCACTATTTCAGTTTATCTTAGTCTGTAAGATGTAAACCTACCTAGGTGTGATGCCTTGGTTTTAGGAGAGGGTTCAAAGGTTTGTGTGATTCAATCAACCCCTAGGTATAATGCCAAGGGCTATTAAGTGTGATCCCTAAATAATCCTTTTTTCTTTATCTTCAATCTATTCTTTAAATACCATTCCTGGCGTCTAAAATCACCCTACAAATCAATAACTAACAAACCCCAAATTTTGTCCTACATATTGAATAATGCTATTAGAGAAATTTTCTTTTGGCACAGAGGAGAATACAATTACTCACATTGAGTGTTAGCAGCTCTTGGTGGTCAGATGTAGTTTTATATTTCTACTTTATGCTAATAATGGAATTTTTCCTTAAGTGTAACTGGTTGGTAGTAAGGTTTATGTAGTTCCATGTTTATGAGACATATGAATAGATGTGGTTCTACTATTACGATCATGCAAATCAATTCATTGTTTTATAGAAATCTTCATTGTCTTTTCTCAGACTTGGTGTAATGATAAGTGATATTTATTATGCAAAATGTCAGTGGTTGCCTTTCATAGTTCTTGATGTTTTCTATTAGCTGTTGATACATTATGTGGTTTGTTCATGAATTATGATGGATCTGATTGTTGCTTAATTTTTCAATAGTGGTTCACCTGTTAAACTGGATTACATAAGACATTGATTGTCTGTTTTATAGGCTTTAATGCTTTGTTAAAAACCACATAGTAGTCTGACAGTTGTATTTTGTTTCTTGGCGTGTAGAGAACATCTGCACATGTTTCTATTATTAAATTTTTTATTTTAGTTTAAATTGACTCGGCATTGCTGCCTGAGCACAGCTAATTGCTGATAAATAAAATTTTTCTAATAAGAACTATTATATAAAAGAAGAGCTACTGTAAGCATAGAATGATAGAAATATAGATCCAAAATTTTTATAGTTTTTATTTGGTGGTGCATACTTGGGGAACCTTATTGGGTGTTAGGAACTCGTTATAGCATCCTTGATCAACTATTTTGATTGGAGTTCTGGATCCCGAAGATCATTTTAAATCTACAATTATGATTATTCCTTAGAAGTGGGCTTTGTCTGCTAGTGGAGAAGCTCACCACTTGCAGACTTGGTGATTCTGCTTATGTGGTTTCTTATTTATGATTTCACCAATTTTTCACTAAGTTTGTTCACTAGAAACAGGCACATGCATAGATGAAGCAACAAGTTTTAGAAACTGTAATTGTGACAGGTCTGTGTATGTTTGTTTAGGTGTGATGTGAAATTTATATAGGGTACATATTTTACTATTATTGTGTGCATTTTGAATGTGGAAAAATAAGAGATAGCAGCAATAATTATAGAAATGATTGCTGCATGAGTTTATTGGGAAAAATCCATAGTGCCCTCACATAAGTTTACCCAATTTTAAGGATTCAGGGTAATCCTTCCTTCTATTTGTGAACATATAAATGCCATAAATTGACAACCATGAGATGTAACATGAAGTGATTGTCATGCTAATTTGTCAGTAGAAAATTATTGCTTGTTTTAGTCAGGTGCAGGCTCTCTGTTGTAGAAAACAAACTCAAGAATTAGGGAATAGAGAGAGATTAGGATTAGGAAAGATAGAAAATTAGAGGGGAAGATAGGGGAGGAAATTAGATGGGAGAAAGCAGGGAGGAGCATCCAATATCACTCATTTCATCAAATCATTGTGTGAAAAAAAAAAAAAAACATAAAAAGGCTTATTTATAGGGCACTTTAACTTATTTAAATTGGAAACTGTAAAGAGGAAAGAAATAAAGTCCAGAGAATCATAAATAAAACGGAAATTGCTCATTAAAACTATATTCTAATAAAGCTATATTATATCTTTTTTTCCATCACTGTAATATTCAGCTATTCTTTTTCTTCCTTTATATTTAGCTACTCTTTTTCTTCCTTTTAATCTATTTACATTTTAGCTAGAATTCCTGTGTGCTTAGTGTATCTTGTTTTGATGTTATGCATAAAATTTGGGTTTAACAGACTGGTTTACTTTGTGGATGTATACTAGGACTTTGATACAGCTGAAGCAATTGGATCCAAGTCCTACAATGCTCTAATGGGAGAGCTTGTAGCCCTAGATAGCATAAGAGGTGAATGTAGTAGTAATTCTGAGGAAGATTGTGTTGATTTTGCTGCAGCAACAACTGCAACTCTTGGAGTTCCTTCACCATGTCTTTCAAAAACAAGATCTTTTGATGATTCTCCACCATCTGTTTCTGGTCAGCAAAATATGAGAAAAGGAGATCTTGAAGAAGCAGAGGAGATAATGAGAGCCTTGAAATTGTCAGAGGCTGATCTGCCAACTTCACTTCGTGATTCTCCCATTGAGAATGCTAATGGAGCGACTATGTCTGTCAATTCAGATACATGTTCTAGTAAGGAGGTAGCTTTAGATTCGGTACCTACATTAGAAAAGCATATTGGTGTCGAAGATCCAAGTTTTCATCAGCCAGAACCTTCTATTTTAGATGGTGGCAGTGTCCTGAGCAGTGATAAGAACAGTAAACAGTCTGGAGATATTAAACTTGATCAGTCATCTAAAAAGGAATCTGGAGAACTTATTGTTGAGACGAATAGTGTTGAAACCCTGGTGCAGGTTGAATATGCAGTTTTACCTTCTTCTGGAAAAGCTACCGTCTCTACAGTGGAGACACATGTAGATATGTGCCGAGGAGGTGGAGTAATTGATAATCAATCTACTCAATCAACTTCTGTGGCTGATGTTCATGAACCAGCTGATAATCGATGTGGGTGTGGCGCAACAGAAGTATCCAATCTATCTGTGCTTAATGCAGATGCAGATTCATCTAGTGGCAGAACACAGGGCACCGATGTGCTTGAAACTTATCCCTCTAGCGTTGATGGCAGTGAACCCATTTACGAAGGAGAAGAATGCATTTTAGATTCGGGAGCTGTAGTATATGAAGACCGAGAGCCTGTGTATGAAGGTGAGGTGATTCTTGCAGAGCAAGCTGACAAAACCACTTTGGATCCTTGTAATGTGAAGTCTATTGATGAAATCACTCCGCAACAAGGTAAGTGGAGCATTGTAGCTAATAAATCTTAGATGTGTATATCTATTTAATACTGATATGAAAATGTTCTCCGAGATGGTGTGTTGGAGGAGATTTTAATGTGGTTCGATTTCCTACTGAAAAATCTACAGGAGGAAAGGAGACTAAAAGCATGAAAGACTTTAATTGCTTCATTAGAGAAACGAATTTGGTTGATTGTGCCTTGAATTACTCGAACTTTACTTGGTCTAATTTTAGACAGAACGCTGTTTGTTGTAGACTTGACAGGTTTTTATTCTTGAGTGATTGGGAAGAGATGGTCGGGGGGAAAGTTAGACAAAATGCATTAGTAAGAACTGTCTCTGATCATTGTCCTATTGTGTTGGATTCTTCTCATAGGAATCGGGGCCCTACTCCTTTTAGGTTTGAGAATATTTGGCTGGAACATCAATCTTTTGATAGAAACATGGTGGAATGGTGGAATGAAGTGGATTTTCAGGGATGGAAAGGTTATAGGTTTATGAAGAAGCTTGATTGGGTTAAAAAGAAGTTGCGTGATTGGAATAAAGACGTGTTTGGAGACGTCTTTAAAGAGAAGAATGAGATTGAGGTTAGAATCTCTGAGTTGGACAGATTCGAAGATGAGGGGTTACTTAGTGATTCTTTGTCATGGGAAAGATCTAATTTGAAATTGAAGCTTGAAAAGTTGGTAATTAAGGAGGAAACGTTATGGAGGCAAAAGGCCAAAGTGAAATGGGTTAAAGAAGGAGATTGCAATTCTAAATTTTTCCATAAAGTCGTTAATGGGAGAATGACGAGGAATTACATTGATAGGCTTGAGTTAAGTGACGGGTCGATAATTGAAGATGAGGGAGCCATTGAACAGGAAATTATTCGATTTTTCCAGAAGTTGTATACTAAAGGAGACGTAGAAAGACCAACCATTCAAGGTCTAAATTGGGATGGTATCGGGGGAGATAAAGCTGAGTGGTTGGAAAGACCTTTTGAAGAAGAAGAAATAAAGAGGGCTGTTGAGAATTGTAGCAAAGAGAAGGCGCCTGGTCTGGACGGATTTAATTTTGGTTTCTTTCACGCTTGTTGGGAGATTATTAAAGATGATTTGATGGAAGTGTTCTTGGAATTTTTTGAGAAGGGGATTGTCAATAAAATCACCAATGCAACATATATTTGTCTCATTCCAAAAAAGTCCAATTCTTTGAAGATTGGTGATTTTAGACCAATTAGTTTGGTCTCTAGTTTGTACAAGATCATTGCTAAAGTTCTTTCTCTAAGACTGAGAGAGGTATTGGACAGTACTATATCTAGTTGTCAGTCTGCTTTTGTTAAAGGTAGACAAATTTTGGATGCTGTTTTGGTGACTAATGAGGTAGTGGAGGAATTCAGAACGAAGAAAAAAGAAGGCATTGTTTTCAAGATTGATTTTGAAAAAGCTTATGATCATGTTGATTGGGATTTCTTGGACTTCGTCTTAGAAGCGAAAGGTTTCGGGTTAAAGTGGAGAAGTTGGATCATGGGTTGCTTAAGGTCTGCAAACTTTTCCATCATGATAAATGGGAGACCTAGAGGAAAGTTTTCTGCTACTAGAGGACTTAGGCAAGGTGATCCTCTTTCCCCTTTTTTGTTTATCCTTGTGGCGGATTGTTTGGGTAGGTTGATTGACAGAGCTAAGGATTTTCACCTGGTGGAAGGATTTAGTATTGGTAAGGAGGAGGTTGTCGTATCTCACCTGCAATTTGCTGATGATACTGTGTTCTTTTCTTCGAGTGAGGAAGAGAACTTTGTCTCTTTAGTGGGGGTGATTCGTCTGTTTTGTTGGGTGTCTGGGCTTAAGGTTAACTTGGCCAAGTGTGTAGTGGCGGGAATTAATTGTGATGATGGGAAGTTAGTTAATTTGGCCAACATCTTTGGTTGTGAGGTAGGGAGATGGCCGTTAAAATATTTAGGATTGCCATTGGGTGGTAATCAGAGATCTTTTGAGTTTTGGGCCCCAGTGGTAAAGAAAGTTGAGAGGAGATTGGAGGGATGGAAAAATGCATTCCTGTCGAGGGGCGGAAGATTAGTACTCATTCAAGCTGTGTTGCATAGCATTCCCACTTATTATTTATCATTGTTCAGAATTCCTATTGGTGTGGCAAAAAGAATAGAGAAGATTATGAGGAATTTCTTGTGGGACGGTAATGGTGAAGGCAGGAAGGTCCATTTAATTAGGTGGAAAGTTGTTTCTTGTCCTCAACATAACGGTGGTTTAGGAATTGAGAATATTGTGATGAAGAATTTGGCTCTGCTCGGCAAATGGTTATGGAGATTTCCTTTGGAACCCAATTCTTTATGACATAAAGTGATTAAAAGTAAGTATGGAGTCCAAAAAAATGGATGGGATTCTAAGGTGGTTCTTAGAGGATTTAGTAGATGTCCATGGAAAATTATTATGCAAGGTTACCACGCATTTTCGGGGAATTTGCGGTTTGTAGTTGGAAATGGTGCTCGAATTCGATTTTGGGAGGATGGTTGGTTGGACTCTCAACCTTTATGCTTAAGGTTTCCCAGACTGTACAAGCTTACTTCTTTTCAAAATGTCTCAGTTTTAAGTAGGTGGGATGGTGTTTCTATTCATTCAGGTTGGCATTTTGATTTTAGGAGAAACTTTAACGAGAGGGAAATAGAGGAATTTTCTTCTTTTATTTCTTTGCTTGATAATGTTTCTCTCAATCCCGGATTAGACGATAGTAGGGAGTGGAACTTAAGTACCAATGGCATTTTTTCGTGCAAGTCATTTTTCGAGAAGTTGGTCCAAGGTATTTCTCTCCCTAAATTTGAATTGGCTAACCGAATTTGGAAGTCAAAGGCTCCGAACAAGGTCAAGCTGTTAGTGTGGCTTATGGCTCATGGGAAACTAAGTACGTGTGATGTCATTCAAAAAAGATTTCCTAATTCCTGTCTTTCTCCCTTTCGGTGCGTTATGTGCAAGAGGTGGGGAGAAAATTTGGATCATCTCTTTCTTCATTGCCCGACGGTTGGATTGTTATGGAACAAACTGTTTTCTTTAATTGGTCTCAAATGGGCTGCTCCTAAATCCTTATATTCTTTTCTAATGGAAGATTTTAAAGTCTTAGGAGGAGGAAAGAAGGCTAGTACACTTTGGTATTGTGGAGTCTTTGCTATTTTCTGGGTTATTTGGGAGGAAAGAAATAGAAGAATTTTTGATGCAGTTGAAGAGGAAGTCAGTTTTCTAGGGGATAAAGCCTATTATCTATCTTCCCTTTGGGCATCCTCTAGTGAAGATTTCAAAGATTTATCATTATTTCTTATCATGCTAGATTGGAAAGCTGCAGTTAGTTGATTGTGTTTTCAATCTTGTTTTTCAGTTTTAGTTGTTGTTTGTTTGTTTTTCGGTGGACTTCTGGTTCACATTTGTACTTTTTTCCTTTTCTCAATAAAGTCTTTGTTTCCTATCAAAAAAAAAAAATTGAAACACTTCTGTTCTTATTTTTGTCCTCTCAGGGGAACTTATCAGGATTTTTTTGAGGAACAATGCTAGTCAATTGACCTTTTATGGGTATGCCAACTTGCTTAGTACCTATAATATTGCTATTTTCTTTATCAATCTAATTATTTGTTGTGCTGGTACATGGAACCACTTTGTGTAATTGCTATTATATAATTTTTGTGCAGCCTTTTCTGCTTACAAGATGGCCTTAAAGAAAGAGAACTTTGTGTTTTCTTCCGTAATAATCACTTCAGCACCATGTTTAAGGTAGATAGGAGCTCGGATTGTGGTTCTAATGTGTTTCAATTAGTAAAGTTGCTGCTTAGGAACTGCCAGCTAAACTTGTAACTGGGAACAGTTCGAAGACAATCTCTATGTTGTTTTTAGTTTCATTTTTGCAATGTTTTCTCAAGTTCAATTTCAAAACATTTACCGAATTCTGTTTCATTTTGCAGTTTGATGGTGAGCTTTATCTTTTAGCCACAGACCAAGGTTACATAAATCAGCCTGATTTGGTCTGGGAGAAACTAAATGAGGTAAAATTGTATGCTCAGTAATCCTCTCTATCTTAATTCGGCTTGCATTATTGAATAACATCCTGAGTTTGTGGTTTGATCAATCATTTATAACCTACTTGAAATGAGTTGAATGCAGATTATATGTATGATTGTAGAAGGGAAGTATTTTGTAGTTGTTAGTTAAAGTAGCTTGGTACTGTCTAGTTGGGTTTGATTCTGTAGTTTTAGTTAAATGGAGATTTAACCAGTTAATTTTAACTTTCTATGAAGCCCCAAGACAATTTTTTTTTTTTTTTTTCCTTTTTTAGCTTGACATCCTAAAACATTTTGCTGAAAGCTTTACTGGTTAAGAACAAAAAAATAAAAAAATAAAAAATAAAAATACTGCTGAATGGTTGTAATCAACATATTATGTGTTTCATGGATTTAGTTATAGCTTTTTTGTTTCTTGTATGATATGGATTTATGCTGATTAGTAGACAGCAGAATACTGCTAATCTACGACTGAATTTGCTAGCTTTAGCATTGATAGAGGAATCGATGTTTTCCAATCCTTCCAAAAAAGTGTTTATTTGCCCCTTAAGCCAATCTAAAGAGAACTTTTAAAGTGTGTAAACAGATGAAGCATTTTTCTACTCTTCATCGTTGATTTTTCTTTTAGAAAGAAATCAATATGGAAATAATTCCCTTCTTGAGATGATAGCCAAGTTTGCTCTAAAAATAATTTGTAAAATTTTCAATTTTAAAGTTTCCTATTATTCCTATCTTTTTATGTTTCTTTTTAAGCTATTGTTTAAGTTTGACAACCAAATTTCGTATCTATATACTTTCAGGTAAATGGAGATACATTGTTTATGACGAATAACTTCAAGGAATTTAAGTTGGAAAGTCATACAAATGAAACATGGGATGAGCATGGTGCTATGACCAGTACTGCTGTATGTGTCTTTTCTGTCTAAAATATTTCACGATTTACGAACAATGGCTTTTGTGGAACTAATTTAATTGTGCATGATTCAGGACTATCTTGCCAGCATCGATACTGCAGCACAAGCGGGGTTGGATATAAAGTAATTATCTTAATTTTTGATGTTGGCGAATCATTGATTTTGTTATGTTTAGTTTCTCAAATAGCATGTAGCAGCTCTAGTGATATGAATTTGCACACATTTAAATTCATTGATCGTATTCTTTGCTAACAGCTTCGCATATTGTTAGAGTTTTGATTTTGTTTCATTCTCTTTGTACCACATTGGAACCTTTTTCTGGTTAAGCTAAGTCATTCATTGAAAAGTAGCTTTAATCTTGATTTTGTTATCAAATTAATTACCTACTCTAATAAGATGATTAAATTTAAATGAATTTAAATTTTAATTGCTTAGAATTATGGTGGAGGGAAACATAATGAATCATTGATTTTCTTTTTTAAAAAATTATGGAAGTGATATTTTTCAAAAACATTTCTATATGTGATTCTAGTAATTTATTTTTAAATAAGAGTTGCATCTTGGTATAGGCCACTTTGTGTTAGATTTTTATTTTGAGTGCACGTACATCATTGTGGCAGCTCTGATCTACAACTAGCAATAGCTCTGCAACAACAGGAGTTTGAGCAACAGCCACAGCGTTCTAATTTGCAACAACCGTCTAACAGTGATGGTTCAAGACTGATAACAGGTCCCCAGGTATATATCTTATGTTGTTTTTATTTTTTGAAATAACTATTATCTTCCTAACTTGAACTTTCAGTATTAATTGTGAATTTGCTTAGATATTGATAGTGGTGATGAGCGTGTAGATATTGCTTTATTAGTTTGCTTAGATATTGATAGCTGTGATGAGTGTGTAGATTTGGTTGTACCTGGCTTGGCTCTGAACTTTAAAAATAAAAAAAGTGGCATTTAGCTTTGTAGCTGTTGTGCAAAACGATAGTCTAATAATTATTGTAGTGGTTCATGTGATATGTTTAGCATAAGAATAATTAATTATTTACCTGGGAGTTGTAAAGTGAAAAGAATAATAAATTGTCTATCATAATCTTATCATATTTGGAGCTGATTCTGGCATTCTACTCATTTTTATTCATTTTGTTCTGCTGGGTTTCCAGTATAATGGTATATGACAACTGAAATTTGGTGATCTTATGGGACATATTTTTAGGAGTTTACCTCATAAGCGTGCAGTTGTCAAGTGATCTAAATAATGACATTTGATGCTTGAAATTCTTACCATCCTTTTAATTCACATAAATGTCATTCATTCTCTTCTTTATGGCTTTCTACATTGAGGTAGACATAGTTGCTTCACATATATTTCCTGTATGCAGCAAAAATGAAGTACCGACGAAATAATAAAATGTTTTTTTTTGGCAGGTGGCAAGAAATAGTGGCAGAAGTTCTTCATCTTCATCTTCTTCTAGGCCGGATGCAAAATCAAAAGAGAAGTGTAGTATAATGTGAATTCTGCGTTCAGGCTGTTTGGATGTTTGTAGTGTAAATGATTTGTGTTCTAAAACCTCATTGGTATATTCAGTGACATTAATAAACCTCATTTACCATAACCGCTACTTTTAATCAAGTATTTTGACAGTAAAAAGGAAGTATATAGTGCCACATATCCTAGGCTCTGCATTCTTGTCTCCCATGCAGCCAAGCAGCTGCGATTCGCTCATAGAAGCTGATTATGAATAGTCACGGAAAAAAAAAAAGGAAAATCATTTCGTCTGCCTGATACGGCTAATTTGAAGAGAAATAGAAAATGTTTCTGTTTTGTACACGCATCGAAAGTCATGCCTAGTGCTGAAAATGTAATTGTGTCACGTTGATGGCAGATAACGAAATGAAAACGAAAAATGGGTTGACTGGGTTTTTTTTCGTTTTCCGGAAACAGGTTGATTGATTTTTTTTTATTCTCTAGAATTTGAACAAGCATAGTATCTTACAATTTCAAGATGTGGGGCTCATTCCCGTATTTATGGGCCGATTTGACCTTGTTTTTCTTGTGAAAGGGGGCCATTTGACCTTATGCATACGGTATCATGGCTCTATGTATATGGTTGCCAGTTTTTTTAATGTTGGATCTTGACTATATATAAACACACACACGCGTATACATAGACACACACACACAATAGATTGCCAACATCGATCAATGATAATACAGTCTGAATAATTATTCTTTAGATTATTCTAATAATTGGGATATGATTATTCCTATGAAAGGAGATTTACATTTACATTTTGTATTTTAATTGAATAAAAGTGGGACTCGAATGCTTGATCTTTTAAAATAAAGAGAGATATTCAATTCGAATGTTTGATCTTTTAAACTAAAGGAAGATATTCAATGATTCTTATTAAGAGATGATGTGTGATTATGACTATATCAAAACATAAAGAACGACTGTTGGGACTGAAATCTGATTGGTAGTTTAATGTTTGCTTAGATCCGAGATTAATATGTAAATGTGAAGAAGCATCATGAATCTCCTTTTTATCCGGAAAATTTTAAAGTAATTTTGTGTTTGAGGTTGCCCATTAGATCTTTTATGGCTGGGTGGCCGTTTAATTATTCTTTCATCCTTGTTCAATGGACGACACTCTTTTCTTTTTGTTTTTAGAACTTTTTCTTTTGGGGGAAAAAGCTTCTTGGAAACGTGGGTGTTAAAATAAGCATGATGAGAAGTCCCGACAAGGCTTGAAATATGATAAAAAGTCAGCTGTTTGTATTATAGCATCTGTCTTATTCCTCTTGGTGTTTTCTGGTTAAAGTGCCTTCTAAAATCACTGTACACTGCCATCCTATATAGTCTGAACATGAACCTGTGTCAAAGTTTTACAATTACTATTGTTTTGATGGCCCTAATTATACAGCTTCTGAAAAACATTTAAAAGAGACAAAACCCTATTTCTGGACCTACAGTACAACCAACCAACCCACGCTGGATCTGACTCAGCACCGACACTCACCTCCCCCCCCCCCCCCCCCCCTCTAATTATCTTTTGTAAATATTATTCAAACAGTAATTAGTAATTAGTTCTCTCATTATTCGGCTCACAAATATTAGGTAACCTAAACAAGTATTTATTCTTATTATGATTAGGCGTTTGTTTGCACCACATATAATTGCGTAAAATAGCATACTATGATCTAAAGAATCTCTGGTAGAAGAATGCAAGGAAAAAAGCAAAAAGGAAAAGAGAGAAAAAAAGGACGTAGATAGATGAAAAGGAAAAAGAAGAGAGGGGGTGCGTGGGGTCAAGAGACGAAAGTGACAAGAGGGTATGAACTGCCTCTCAAAAGAACTGTTGATCTATCAGTTGTTAATTTTATATGGATTAGAGAAGAGGGGGAGGGGTCCACAACAAAGCAAAGAGAGAGGGGGTGTCACCATCTTAGGTTTGCGAATACGACAAGCCTACAGCTGTGACGGTGACGGGTGACGGATGACCCCACTACTACTAGTATTTCCACCTCCTCCTTCACCACCACCCTCCGACGAGGATACTCCAATCCCCTCCACTCCCCTTGTTTCTTTCAAATTACGTCTTTCTCCATCTTTTTCCTTTTCTTTACTCTTTTATCTCCCTAATTTGGCTTTCTTTTAAGTGCATTTAGCGACCAACATCAATACATAATTACAAGGTAATATATACCATCCTTTAGTAAAAGTATTTCAGCACTTCCATTCATCCAAGATGTAAGTAGTTTTCTTTGATTCTAATTCCCTCTCCCACTATATAAAAAAATACAAGATAATTATTTATTTTTACAATTTACAAACATGTTTTTTTAAAAAAATTGGACAACAGTCTACCCATAAATGATTAAAACGACCAATAACAGCTAAAGATGCTAACAAATAGGCCACATATTTCCCAAGCGAGGATGATGATGACAAGAATCATTGCCATCAAAAACTAATAAATTCCTAATATCATCAATAATTAAAAAGTCAGGGGAAAACTATTTACAGGACTGGATGACTCTTATTACATTAAGAGCATCGGACTCAACTTCGGAGACCACTAAACCAACTTCAACAACAATCCTCATCAAACACACTAATTAACCTGCGATTCCCAATTCGCCAGTGGATTCCTTTGACTGGGAGTCCTCTTCCCCACAGTAAGCTTTGCCAAAGTTAGGAGGTGTTTCCCCGTTGACTAGCCTTCAGAAAGGAACTTGAGGGAAAATATTTTCCTTTTACCACATGTGCAGCTAACTAATCTGGATCTATAAGAAGTTTTCAAGCCTGTTTTGCTACTAGCACCTGATTAAATACTCTAAGGTCTCGAAAACCCAAACCACCTTCACTCTTAGGTCTACAGATATCCTCCCATTTCATCCAATCAATCTTCCTGTGCTCATTCGAGTATCCCTACCAAAACTGAAGAAAATGCAACTTGATCTCATCACATATTTTGACAAGAATTTTAAAGATACTCATTATGTAATTTGGAATAGCTTATAACATAGTCTTAATCAGAATCTCCCTTATGTAATTTGGAATAGCTTATAACATAGTCTTAATTAGAATCTCCCTTTCACCTGCATAGAACATATTTTTGCGCCAAGTTCGCACCTTTTTCTAAACTTTCTCTATGATGTTTTCAAAGGTCTTCTTTTTACTCGGACAACATAAGAGAATTTAAATATCCAAGTAAATAAAAGTAGTAAATCTAACAGTTGATAAATAAGAAACAAAATTTGTTAGTTTCTCAATTATAAACCGTTAGGTTTATTTATTTTTATTAAATCAATGTATATATTTTCTTAAATATAATCTATATTTAATTTTGATACCATAAGAGAATTTAAATATCGAAGCCAAGACATGATAATGACCAGCAGTAGCTGAGCTAAAATGATTCATAATTATCTTCTCTTTCATACTTCGGAGTTTGAATTTAAATCTCATAAGAAGAAAAGTAAAAAATCTGACATTATTTCTACTTATACAAAATTGATTTTCAATCTTAATTAAGAAAGAAAAGTAGCATTTTCTAGAATCACTTATGAAAAAGAACAAGAAAAAGAAAAAGGAAGAAAAAGTCTTTCTATAAAAAAGAAGTATTCATACTTAATTTGGTTGAAAATTCGCATGAGATTGTTAGAACATAATAGGAAAAATGGTGCCTTGCATCAGACGCAACAACGCACTCGAAACAAACGGAAGCTAGCCGAAATTTTGTTCTCAACTCATACAATAATTGCTAATATTAATATTACTATTTTTTGAGTCCATTTGCAACTATTATTAATAATATTAATACTTTATGTTTCCTTGTTTTAGGACCCACGATTCTATCTTTGTCCTCTAATTGACCCACCGCCCTAGGCCAAGATCCTATCTTGTCCTTCAAATTATAGCGCAACAATGATTTTATTTTTTGACAAATGTTACCAATATTATATGCACTACTAGCACATCACCCCTTCGTTTGAATGTTTGAACATTTCTTTTGATCCCAAGAGATCAATAGTTAAAATTTCACATTTATTTTAAAACACAAGATACGTGTAGTTTTTTATAAATTTGATTTCTCTCCCTATAATACTATTACTTTATCCAAATTAATGCCCAAATAATGTGATATTCTAATGAGATTTACCAACATTTCACAAGATGTTCATGCATTAAAATTTGATTGCTTAGTTCTCATTTTTTTTTAAAAAAAAAGCATCACATCATTTGGACTCCAATTTAATTAAAATAGCATAATTGTTACACATATATATTCCACTTCTATGGTGAGTCATCATTAATTTTAAAAGACATTGATGATGTTTAAGATATGTATATGGCTTCTATGATCTATGCGTCATAACTTTTAAATTATTATGATCAATTATCATAATAATTCATTATATCTATATTGAAAGAAAGAGAAAATAATTGGAGCATATACTTTTTATGTTTGAAAATATTGTGGACTTCTTTGATGAGTATACTTCATTGTTTGTTCTTTCGTTTGTTTGTTTGTCCTTTTTTTTTATTAAAAAAAAAAAAAAAAAAAAAGAGAAAACTTTGTTGTTTGTCGTTCATTAAATGTTTAAAATATTTAATACTTTGTTCTTGTTGCAACTCACGTTGGAAGGCTATTTGGGTCTTCGTTAGATTTATGCCTTCAAAATTTTGCTTTGCTTGTGAACCTTCGATATAATTCAATCCTGCAAAACAAGTAACACTTTCATCAAGCTAACCTAAGGGTTATGTCCAGGGGCACTCTCTAATACTTAGGTTAGTTTATAATGCCTGTAAGATTCACTTTTTTCTCTAAAACCCTCATCCTCTACCAATAAAACACTTAACAACCTTTTATAAAGAAACAAGGTTTACCTTTTTGGTATTCCAATGCATGTCAAGGTACTTGTTATTTGTCGAAAACATTGTTTTTAAGATGACAGATATTGCATGTCTTACATCTATCGCTTATCCACTTGAGTAACAGTTCCCATGAAAGTTGACTTTCCCTACCTTCAATAACACACTTAATTGTGCAATTTAATAGGATATCTAGTACCATATTCCATCGGAGTCTATAATACTTACCACATATCTCCTCTTAGTTGCCCGATGTGTCTTCCTTCCATTAGATCTTTCTTACACATGTACATATTTATTCCTCAGTTTTATAAAAACTGACTTTGACCTTCTGAATATTGTATATTAGTTTGTTGGAATTTAAAAAAAAGTTTAAAAATTTTTATATCTATCCCTCAAATTATAAAAATTTTAACCCTTTAAATATTGTATATTAGTTCATTGGCTGCTAAACAGGTTTTTTAGGCTTCCTCCTTGCTCAGGATATGTCTTGATAGATGCTTATAAGTTCTCTAATGCAAGATCTTAAAAAAGTTATATGCTAAAAGTCTTTAACGTTTTTGTTAGAATCGTGATCTTTCAAAAGTATTAACAAGTTTTATGATATGAACAAGACACTAACAACATGGATGATCTCTAATATGAATGTTCAAGTCTCTTGACACATAATTTTATACAAAAAGTCCTCACGCCAATTACTTCGCATGTCTCAAGTCTAAATATAGAAGAGCAATTTTGTATTCTTAGGTCAGAACAAAATATTTAGATTGATTGAACACGCTAAAGTTTATAATACAAATACGACATATAGGTAACACAAGCAATAAATCTTAATTTATATAACTTGTTTAATAAGAAAATAATATGAATTAAATGACACAGTATAACACATTGAGTTTCAATAACAACAAATTACATCAATCTTGTGATATGTTATAACCCACTTAATTTTGCAACATGAACTCAACTTGTATGATTTATTTAGTGAGAAGTAAATTTTAAGTAATCAAATAATAATAATAATTCAATCTCAAATATTATGGTCTATAAAATTTTTGAGATGTATTTTTAGTATAACAAAATAATTTATAATGTATCATTTATTGTATTCAATCTAAATAATGAACAAACATTAAGAAAGTCACGAATAAATTACATCATGCAAGCCCAATTCTCTATACCTAACATGTTAGTTATGTTAGTCAAATAAATTAGATTACAAGCAAAAACTGATCCATTTGTTGCACCAAATTTAATATTAAATACTAATTCGAATACAGAATCTATACCTAACATACATGTTAAATAAATAAATAATATTAAAATAAGATAAATTTAATTTAAATGCATAAGTTTAGAGCTATGATAATTATGAATTAATAATGAATTAAGAGAAGTTAAAGTACCAGTAATAGTATTTTCTAGTAGTCAAGGAGAATGTGACAGATTGGTTCAATCAGTTGTGACAACACAAGTGGGTCTAAGACGTATGACAGAGTACCACGTCAACGGAATCCACACAGTTGGTAGTCTGTCTTTCATGTCCGTAACAAACAGGTCACTTTATAATATTTTTCTTACATCCCAAATAAACGTAGAAACGAAAAAGCCATACAAAATCAACTGACACCTCAACTTTCACCTCCTTTTTTTATTGCACATTTTTATTGTTATTATTATTTTGCATGTGGCTATTTGCTGTTTGGTTTAGTGGGAAATCCAATTGCTTTCCTTCCTCCCCCTTTATTTTATTTTATTTTTTATTTTTCATTTTTCATATTTTATTTTATTTTATTTTTTTAATTTTTGCAATTTTATCTTCACCAAACAAAAACTAAGGATATGTTTGGTACTGTTTTAGAAATAATATTTTTAAAAAATGAAAAACATAGTGTTAAAATAATGATTTTAAAAATATAATGCACTTGATTGAATTTCTTAAAAATTATTATTGAAAACTGAAAGTGATATAAAAGCGTTTGATATTATTTTCGAGAACAAATAAAATAATTATTTGAAAGGGAAAATAGTAGTTTGTTTTGAAAATCTATTTTGAAAATGATGAAAAACATTAAAAAAAATTGTTTTTGACCTTTTAGTTATGACCGGAAAAAAGTTGTTTTTTATTTTTGAAAACATATTTTACAAAACATAGATCCAAACACATTTCTTTCATTCGTTTTTTAAAATGGTTCCAAACACCACCTAATTTTTTTTAAAAAAAAATTATAGAAAAAACAGAAACTAAACTTTTTTTTTTTCAATAAATATATAAAGGTCTATTCATAATGATAAATTTAAGTTGTTCTAAACCATTTTCACCAAACTTATTACTTTTATTTGTTTTCCAATTTTTTTTTTTTCTTGAAACAAAAATCATAAGTTGATTTTATTTTTTCCATTATGAAGATACATCATTTATGTTTGACAACTATCAAAACTCATAATTTCAAAATAGATCTGTATTCTAGATATTGCAGGAAATTTAAGCTTTAAAAAAAAAATTATTAATAGAATGAAATATAGAAAATTTCCCTAAAAACTTGAAGTTTTAGAAATAATGAATTTTCTTTTCTTGTTTTACACACCCCCCATCCAATTAACCCCATGCGCCAACACAAATCAATGAAATTGTGATTAGAATTGCTTATATATGAAATAATATATGTTTAATGAAAATATATTTTTCGAGATCAAGCAATATTAGCAATCTAGCATGGTTTTATAGATATGGAGAAGATGTGTCTTCACTTTGACATAATATGATACATGTGTCTATCTATAATACAATTTAAATCTGAACTAAATTTGTATAATTTCAGGAGTGAGTGACCTTTGTTCTAAAATATATTTGCATAACGATATGTAAGATATATCGCTATCTAAATTAGCTAGTAATCACTATGGTACAGAGTTTTGTGATTGACTGTAAAAAGTATACTATTGCAATAACATCTTTTGATGACAATAATTTAAGAGCATAATCAAGAAATATTATGTTTTCAAAATATAATTACATATGTATTTCTTATAATTTTAAAGTACTATATAAAATAATTATTTTATACATTTTTTTGGAGGTATCACCTACGGTGCAATGACACTTCTTAACTAATAGTTGTGGACGTTATTCGATAATAACTACATTTTATAACCAATGTATTAATTGGTGTCTTAAATGCAAACCCACTCCAAGTAAGAGGAAAAAAAATACTAAACGTAATCCTAATTTTGGCTACTTGAAAAGAAAATCCCAACATATTATTCACTTTTTAATTAAAAAAAGAAAGTTTAGACATGGTGCTCTGTGTATAACTATGACTACTATAGACTATGATAAAGATTGATGTGGATATAACACTCCTAAACAAAAAATAATGTGATTTGTTCTTGAAAATAGATAGATGCTCATTTTTTTTGGCAGTTGGATGTGGACATGCTATCCTATAGAGTAAGGTTGTACCACATAGATATTTTACCCTTTTTTGATCCCATATTAACTCAACTGTGAGCAAGATTTTATCATACGTCCTCAAAAATTGTTTAAATAAAAAATTTAAATAAGCATAGACGTTTTGATCATTTAAACGATAACGAAGTGCACCCATTGATTTTTTATTAATAAAAAACATAATTTACTTTTATAATAATGATTTTAATTAGCTGAAGGTCAGCAAGACCTAGCCAATAGAATGATTAAAAATAAAGAGATGTGTAACAACAAAGAGAAGGTTAGTCTATGATAACAATAATTGAAAAAAAAAAATTATTGTAAACAAACTAACAACGTGGTGGGTGTGACGAATGGGTATGAAGATGTGTTGGTTGAATTAAAAAAAAAAAATATATATATATATATATATATATATAAAGAAGCACCAAATTCTTCTGATAACACAAAGTAATTAATCAAACACACACACCTAATCCAATTTTTTTCTTTTCCAGATAACTTGAAGATTAATATAATTACACACCTAATCAAAATCAAAATCAAATCAAAAATCAAATCAAACCCAACTTACCTAAGATTATGATAAATCAAACCCTGAAACAGAAAAAGATGATAATAATAAAAAGAAAAGAAAAAATGTCAGGGTCAGGCCACAGATTATAGCAGCAGCAGCAGCTTTTATCTGTGATTTTGCTTTCTTTATCTGACCTCTCTTCCAACCCCCTTTCATAGTAATGATTCCACAGTTTTCTTTTCTCTCTCAAAGACTTCGAAACTAAAACCAAAACTAATTAAAAGCCATCCCTCTCTCTCTCTCTCTCTATCTCTCTCATATCTATCAAGTTCTATGCTTTTGCTTGTTTCTATTTCTCTGTCTGTAAAACCTGCGCATGTTGCAGAGGGTGGTGCAGAAAGTTTTGTGTTTCAGATCCCGATATACTGCCTCTCCTCTCTCTCTCTCTCTCTCTCTTACACCATTAACGAGATTACGCTGTCGCCTCATTAAACATCTCTGCAAATCAAGCACACAACAACCCCCTCTTTCTCTCTCTTTTGTTGTTGTGGTCCTACTAGTCAAAATTCACTACACTACTGTATCACTTTAGTCTGTTATAAATATATACGCATACATACATATTGATTTTTAGTGCTTCTAAGCAAAAGAAAAAACAAATGCAAGAACCAGGCCTGGGAATAATGAATATCGGTGGCGGTGGTGGTGGTGGTCATGGTGGTGGTGGTAGTGGTGCAATTTCTGGTTTAAGCAGCGGTGATGTGTCCTTGTCCATGGCGGGTGACCAAAACCGCCAACTCAAGGCAGAAATTGCCACTCACCCTTTATATGAGCAGCTTTTAGCTGCACATGTATCGTGTCTTCGTGTTGCTACACCTATTGATCAGTTACCTCTTATTGAGGCACAGGTTTCTCAGTCTCATCATCTTCTTAGGTCTTATGCTTCACAACATCAACACAATAATCACTCTCTCTCCCCCCATGAGAGGCAAGACCTTGACAATTTCTTGGTACATATTTTCTTTTTTCCAAACCCACCTGTTTGATTTTGATTTTATGTTTATAAGTTTTGTTATATGTATATATACATATATACAAACTTGCTCTTTCAAAAAGATTGTTTTTTTTTTGGTTTTGTTTGATAGGGTTGAAATCTTCTAAGGCTAGTTTTCTGCTGTGTTACAGGCACAATATTTGATAGTTCTATGTACTTTCAAAGAACAGCTTCAACAACATGTCAGAGTCCATGCCGTTGAAGCTGTCATGGCCTGCCGTGAAATTGAAAATACTTTACAAGCTCTTACTGGTTTGTCTCTGTCTATTTATGTTTGTCTGTACTTATATCTCGCTCCTTGTCATACAATCTTCATATTAGCATATATCAATGATCATATACATAATCATTAACAATATAGATATTATTATTATGTATATGCTCAACAAGTCCTTTCGACATCTGTTTTTCTTTTTGGTTAATTTGGTTCATTTGTTTGTGAAGATCATGTCATCTCTTGACAATATTGTTGTTGAAATTGTCTTATTAATTATTATTAGATAACAATTGAATCTGGTTCTAAGTATAATTCTTATCAAAGAAAATTTCTTGTATTTTGTTTTGATTCAATGATTTTAAAGAAAAGAAAAATGTTTAGCTTGCCCTTGACACGTTTGGTAGTCGATAAGATAAGAATAAATAATATGCTAATATATATTTAGGTTTCTTGTCAGACTGGGAGACCGTACTGGAAGGTGGGTGCAAGTAGGACCTACCAATAAAAATCATCCACAGAATCTGTATATTATAGATAGAGCAAGGGTGGCTTAGTTTGGTGAAGGAGGGCACCACCGCCACCACCTTCACCAACAAGGCAACAACAACCGAAAAGGTTGCCCTGGAATTACTTTTGTTCTTACTAGCTTTGTATATGCTATATACAATGCATATGAGCTTAATTTGCTTGGTGGTTTCCCCTTATAATTGAGTTAGGTATAGAACGTTTGGAGGCATATACTAGTCATTGGTGTTTTAGTCAATGAGCTTCCTTGCTACAAAAGGACTTTTAATCAATGATATTAAATAAGGTTATTAAAACCATACCTTCATCAATAATTCATATAAGGGTCATTGATTTAGATGCTAAATTTTTGTCTCTATAGTAAGACCAAAGAAACTTACAATTTTTGAGTCTGTAAGAGGCTTTGGATTCAAAACCAGTCATACGAGGATGTGAGGTACATATGGTGTTCAATTCACTTGTGAGGTTTTAGAGTAGGCTAACCCAAAAATGGAAAAAAAATAAATGAACTACAAGAATTGAACAAAAAAGGGTCTTTTCTTCTGTTGTTTAGCGATTTTGTTGTAGGGCTTGGGAACTCAAACTTTCTAAATACAATTTGGTATACTAGCCCTTTTTGTTTTTGTTTATTTCCACTCAATAGAAGAAGTTGGTGGCTAATTATCATCCTATACATATATATTGTGAACTGGACCTGTCACTATTGGTCCTAAAACACAAGGAGGTAGCTTGTTGTTCCTAGATAGTTCTGTGCATAGAAATGCTTTAAAGTGTTTTGGAAATCACTTCTAAAAGCTGTAGTACTCTTTCTTTTCCTCGAACTTGCTGTACATTGTACAATAAATCCTGCAGGAAAAGTAGAGCACAAGAGATAGTACGTTCTTTAAACATAAGGATCAGAATCATGATTGATGCGAACAATATTATATGTTGGGGACCAAAGTTTTGCCAAATGAATCAATCAATACATTTTGTTCATTCTGTGCTTTTATGCTTTGAGCTGACTAAACAGGTAGAGATTTGTAGTTTGTCATTAAAAAACATAAATTTTAGTAGAGAGGGTTATTTATTTATAGGGCTCAAGGAAGGAAATATTGGGAAGGGATTGAAATTTTAATAAGTTATTTGACAAGAGAGGAGTATACAAGAAGAGTGATAGATTTGGATGTAAAAGAAACCTTTAATTTACTCTGGTGATTTTGATATGGCACACAAATGCTAACACCTCCCACTTTTAATTTGTTACTAAACCTATTTGTTGTTATTTACGTTTTTATCACAGTATAAATTTAACTCCCTTTTTTACCATACAACATTGCTTAGATTTTTATCTTTGATTTCTATATTACATGAAAATTTTAACACTTCTTGATTCATTTTTGTGATACTCTGAGCATATATATCTCATTTTGAGATGGATCCGGATTCTCTCCTAATTTGAATTTTTTTCTTAATCTTTTTGAGACATGTGATTGGTGGTTGAAAAAATAAATATGAAAAACAATCACATCTCAACCATTTATTGATTATAATGCTCATGTAGTATGAGATTAGATTAAATCAATAAAAAACTAAGATTATGAGAGAATTCAAATTCTTTAGGGATGCCATTTTATGGTGGGAGCAATTTGAAAATGATTATTTCCCATATTTGTTTTCATGTTATAATTTCAGTAAAGATATTTGCTAATCTCTTTTCAGTCTCTGCAATAATCAAAATCTATTTCTTGATTTGCATGTAAGTAAAATTTCATGGCTAGAAGCAATTTGTACACTAGTGGAAAACATAAATTTAACACAACCCAATAAGCAGTTGTGTTGGGTGGTATAAAGATTAAACATCAGAGTTAGGTCGATTGTGTTGTGAAAACATAAATTACAAGAGGTAAATAAGTTGTGAAATGTAAAGATGGGTGGTAGAGTTGGTTAAGTATAAAATGGGCCAAGGTGTTAGCATTTGTGTACCAAGCCAAGAAACCAATAGTAATAAAAAGGTTTCTTTACGTGCAAGTTCAACATTTTTCTTGTCTACTCCTTTCCCTTATAACACAAAAGATTTTTATTGTCTACTCCGTTCCCTTATAATACAAATATAATTTCAAACTCTTTACTTTAGATGTTCAAATCCTTTCCAATATTATATACCTTCACATCACCCAAATGTGAGTTAGAGAGAAAGTTGAAATTATTTCATACTATAATTATAAGGAAAAAAATTATATAATTATGAAATTCACAGCCCAATAGAAAGGTTATTTTAGTTGTAAGGGGATCAAATAATTTGTGAGTATATTTATATAACAGCAGAAGAAGAGTTGCCAATCAATGTCAACTAAGACTTGTATCTTATATGAGTGAGGGAGTGTTAGAGATTACCCTTATGCACATAATAGTAAACCCACATTGAAAATATAAAAAAAATAAGAAGGTAATCTCGAATTTCCTACATGTCACAAGTTAAAAATATTGTGGGCAAATTTTACATTAAAAAAGTTATGAAGATCTAGAAGATGACATATTACTATGAAAAATACAACGTAATTTGATGAGTTCATTAGGTTTTATGGTAATTTAATAATACATAAATCAATTTTGAAAGACAAAATATTCAACAAATGTAAAATTCTATCCATAGAAAAAGAAGAGAGATAACAAAAGAAAGAAGAAAACAAAGGGCTATTAAGTAGAGTTATTGAACAAAAATTATTAGTCATTTAGTTATCAAATTAAAAAAAAAAAATAATCATCATTTAATTGTTTGATTGCTTAATTTAAAAGAGCTTTCGTAGAATAAATTTATCAAAAAGGGTGTAAATATTAGGGTTAAATAGGATTGTTATGTTTTGCGTTTGGAAAAAATGTAATGTAATTAATAAAATACCATTAGGATACTTTTGATATTTCTATACTTAAAAAAAAAAAAAACTCAAAAATATTATTTTAAAAAGTCTCTAATATACAAAACTTGAAGTCAAAAAAAAAAAAAAATTGAGATTAAAAAATCTCTATTGACCAATATACAAACTCCCCCAAATTTACACTTAAGTTTTAATCTGTTTGGAGTTTATTCCACAATTGAGCAAAATTCTAATATTGCTTAGAATTGTAGCTGATCACAACTCACTCAGTTTATTTAAGTCTACTAATGTTGATGATCAGGCTATACCGTTGGAATTTGGCTTGGGTGATTAAGACACCAGATAGATGATGGGATATAAACCTATATTGATGTGAATAAAGTGATTGTTAGTGCATGAATATACAAAAAATGAATGATTAGGTTGGTTGCTGGGCTTTTAATACTTGCAATTCGGTTGGTCATCATGCAACTGCCTATAAGTATCTTTAAATAAAAGGGTCATGTCCTGCCAACCACATACTTTCAATTAGATAAGAAAATATGACTATTGTCAATAGGGATCTAATCAGTTCTTTCCATTGCCTAAAGGACAATAATCTTCAGTTTAATCAAGAGTTATCCTGTGTTTTTGCCATACTGTCACTTTTGCTCCATCAGACTGGAATTGCGGCTTATGTTTCATGTAGCACCAGCACCACAGTTGCATAAAACCAACCCCAATTATTGACAGACCTAATTTATAATTGAGCCTGAATGACTAGATATTACTTTTTTCAACTTATTATTACCCACTTTTTGGTCTTTTACATGCAGTCAGTTTATTAGCTATAGGATTCTAATTAGATCATTTGTTAAAGAAGCTGGCAAGATATGTCATCAACAGTAGATCCTAGCTCTTGTAATTTTGTATTCTCCATCATCTTTGTAGTCATGATCTGAAACACAGGATCACCATTATATATATAGCTACGATGTACCCAATCATAGACCTTAAATACAGTCATTGCACACTAATTTACAATGTAAATCGACATAGCAAGGAAATACCATTCAATAAAAAAGAAGAATCTATTTAATAGACTGACAATCCTATAACTTAGTAACCAAGAATTTTGTCGCACATCATCTCTTAATATAAATAATTGTGCATCTCCTGATTCACTTTAGTGATAATGATTGCATTGTACAAGCTTTGTAAGTAGATTTATTTTATTATTAAGAGAATAGTTATCTTTCAATTACAGAATTAGATATCTATACCACTCACATAATGATCAATTTTGACAAGTCCAATAAACTTTTATATATGTCGTCTCAGCTTTCAAATAAAAGTAATAAGAATTTTGTCGATATTCTTCCATGTTCTACTAGGGGGAGATCTTGAATTGGGGATATTAAATTTCTAGTTGAATTTAACTTTGATGGGCTGTTTCTAGGGACATCTTGAAATATTGTTGCATTGGTTTCGATATGTAAATATATGTGTAATGTGTGTGTGTTAGATATATAAAGATACTCTAGTTTGTTCTACAGTGATTTGTGCTACATGAGAGCCTTTAAGGATGTTGAGGAAAACCTTCGCGAATCTGCTAATTTTTTGTTCATCCATGTGAATAAGATACTTCCCCCTTTTTAACAAACCTAGAGCATGGAGATTTAACTACATGCACTAATCAATGTCATTCAAAGAGGCACAAATTTGGGTACTTCGAACAAAATGTTATTTTCATTTTTCTCCCCGACGATTAATAATTAGTCATTTTTTCCTATTAATTCAAAAAATATTATTTTACTCATTTTTTTTGACTTGAATTAATACTATTTAAGGATTTTTTTTTTTTTTTTATATTTTTAAAATTTTTAAGAGAAAATGATTATTCATCAATCATTAAGGGAGAAAATGAAAATAACTCTCGAATAAATGAACAGTACAGCTTCGTCATCCATTGAAAAAAGGCTTGGATCTTTTGTTGGGTTTGTAGAAGAGAGTGTCGCTTTTAACTAAACCCAGACCAAATAAATAAGCATGGGCTAGCTTTGGGTTTATTGCGGATTTTGGGGTCCTGATTAGACCGAAAACAATCCTACAGCTCCTTTTCCTATTCAAGTATCAATTTTCCATCCGTGACAAAAATAAGCAATTTTTAATATTCTTAAATTGCATTTAACCCGTACATGTCAAGGTGTCAGTTGAAATATAGTATTACTATTTATGAAGTGAGATCCTGGGGTGACAATGGTTAAAAAACAGAACACAATGAAAGTACAGTACTTAGAAAATATGATGACCCATTAACTATAACACTTTGGGTGAGGCTATTGCCACCCAAGAAACTGCTTCTTACACCCATCTTTTAAATAAATTTCTTAATTACACAAACATATATATTTAAAATTGTTTATTAGGACATAAAAATGTAATGAAATAAAAATAAGATTACTTCTCAGTTTTACAAATTTTATTATTCATAAAATAGTTTACCTTGTTGTTTAACAATCTCTTATAGACAATTGAATATTTTTATATTAATCTAAATTCGTGATACATTAACTAAAATGTAAATTATATATGACTTGAATAAATATAAATGATAAGTTTTGTGTGTGCACGAGTTTATTTATTTATTGTTGTTTGATATTGGATTGATAAATTGGAGGTAACAAGTAAATGGATGTGAAGAGTAAACTTTTAGGTGGGAATAAAGCCACCCTAACACTTTTATAGTGACAATCAGGATTGATTAATATTTTGGAGGTGAATAATGAAATGTTATAACAAATTCAGGAGCATCTTTGGGAGAAGGAACAGGTGCAACAATGTCCGATGATGAGGATGATCTGCAGATGGATTTCTCTCTTGATCAATCAGGTTCTGAAGCACATGACTTGATGGGTTTTGGTCCATTACTTCCTACAGAATCTGAAAGGTCTCTGATGGAGAGAGTACGCCAGGAGTTGAAGATTGAATTGAAGCAGGTCGTCATTTTGAACCAATTTTAGAACTTGAATCAATTGAAAAACAAGCAACTTGATTCGCTTGTTTGTCTTTGAAATTCATGTTACATGATGCTGCTATATGTTAAAGTAAATCATGAAGCAGTTATCATTTGCTTGCAGGGTTTTAAATCAAGAATTGAAGATGTGAGAGAGGAAATATTAAGAAAAAGAAGGGCTGGGAAATTGCCAGGTGACACAACTACAGTCCTCAAAAATTGGTGGCAGCAACATTCAAAGTGGCCATACCCAACAGTAAGCACTACCAATGTTGCATATGTTTTAGATGGATTGGATTTGACATCAATGTGTTGTTTCTAAAACAAAAAAGTCTACAATTCAAGTTTAGGTTATCGTTTCTGGTCCTTGATTTCTGGGCAAAGTCGATACAAAATAATACTGTCACAATAACATCGTCAGCTCACATTCTAACTTAAAACATGTGTGCATATGAACCAACAACAGGAAGACGACAAGGCAAAGCTGGTGGAGGAGACAGGGTTGCAACTGAAGCAGATCAACAACTGGTTCATCAACCAAAGGAAGCGCAACTGGCACAGCAACTCTCAGTCTGTGACCTCCTTAAAGTCCAAGCGTAAAAGGTAGAAAGACCATCATATCTGTTCGCCACAAAAAGCAATGAAGAAGCAACTGAAAACTCAATGCTGTGTCAATATAGCTGTTTTGTGACCAAACTTGGTGGTACATAGTTCTTCTAGCTAACAAAACCTGGAATTTAGAAATTATTTTTCCAAAGCCAGGCACAGAATGTAAGAGATGGGATTTATATAGCTTTGCATATAAGTTTGTAAATTCATCTTTCTAACTGATCAAAGATGCTCCTCTTTGTCAAAATTAAAACTCTGTTACCTTTCAATTGTTCTGATTTCATATACTTGAAAGTACAATTAATATTTTTCCATATAATATTTTAGGAGTTTATTAACTATGGATGTTACAATATCCATTGATACTTGTACAGTTGTTCATATCAAGTTTCTCAAGGCTCAGTGAATGAAGAAGTTAAAGGTCCCTAATAGAATTTAAAGATTTCTTTATACAAAAAATGGGAGGGGCCATGTATCACATGGCCTGATGGTTGATTGTGATCGGCAAATAAAAAATGAACAAAAACTTAACGGCTGTGACTTTTTGTACTACGAGCACCAAAAGTGCAGAATCCTTTTTTATTGCAACTTTGTCACGATATCCGTGGCCCCGAGCATCAGCACATGCACACAGAGAGACAAGCCCACCCCGCCCCCCCGGCAATTGGTTACTTAATCGTGGAAAAGAGTATTTGGGTTGGACAGATTGATGGCAAGTATGCTAGCAAAAGTTGAACACGAGATTCTATATTCATATCAATGTGTTTAATTAATATAGATTTTAGGTTTATGATCCAATTTTTAACAAGTAGTATTGGGTTAATGGAAAATCTTAATAGAAGCCAAGGTGACCTAAGCAAGAGAGAAATTAATTAATAACAAATCAGAAAGACGTCCACTAATTGTATCTTACGTGCTTCCATTGATTAGATTCCACATCAATTAAGTAGAGTATACAGTGGCGGTGGCGGCTTTTAGTAGAATCTAAACTAAACATCGTGCACGGTCGGCGCCGCATGCGATAGAGCACCAAATCCGAATAAATGTCGGCATCTCTACTCTTTTTGGGCTCTGCCTCAAGGGACCTCCTCAGTCTCACCAAAAGAAATTTGGAAGAAATAAATTGACGATTTTTTTTCTTTATTTTACATTGGAATTTAATTCATATTAATTCTCATGAACCATCTGATTAGTATTATAATTTTCCTGATTAGTATTGTGATTTTTACGATTAATAATTATAGACATTTAACACTCTTATTCAATTTTTATATTTAGTATTACATGATAGTTATTATGTCAAAAAAATTACAGTTCACAATTTTTCACCTCAAACTCTAATTTTTTAACATATCAACGTTCATATAATATTAGATTGGACAAAAGCACTGTATATCTATGTTACTAACTTTATTAGTTTTAACCAGCTTTTCATTTGGTTTTTCCTTAGGTTGATTGGAAAAGGCAAATCTACCGTTCATTTACCTTCTTCAAACCACTCTCTTCCCTACAAGTTGCTAACCATCAACTTCTAAACTAATTTGTATAAAAAAAAAAAAAAAAAACTAATTTTCTGACATGTATAATCATCATATGAACAACTCAGATAGCAAAGGCTACAAAATTCATTCCTTTGATGAGGGTTCATATCTTTGGAAAGTTTTCTAGTACGATCATATGCCTATTCAACCACTAAAAAATATTTATTTATGATTAGTATTATACATTTTTTGTCTTAACGCACAAAAATTCTATCAATTTAAGATATTAAATCCTTTTATCTATGTAAGTTTACAAAATTCTAACATCAATATTTAAAGAATCTATCAAGATCTTTTACTATAGAATATATATAATGATTATTTAATCTTTTTATCTACAAACAAAATTTATTTAAAATTCTATCAATAAATTATTGATTATAAACACATTTGTAACTTATATCACTATCAAGATATTTACGAGATTATATATCTCACGCCAGCACTAACGCTAAGATTCATTAGGATGTCATAGAATTATGATTAAAAAATAATGCAACAGTTAAGGACCCGAAGATTGAAGAAGACCATGGAGCCAATCCTCACTTAACTTCACTTTGTTTCAAAATTAAGTGAAAGGCAGATAACATCTAGAAGCATATCAAGAATAACGTTGAGTGAAATATTATTAAAATCATTACTATAAATAGTTAGAGAAGGGTACACTATATATAATACTATAATACTGTGAAGAATTGTAGATTTCTTTTTTATTCAAGCACAAACAATATATAAGTTTTGAAAATCATGGCGAATAACAAAAATGAAATTTTTTTAGCATCATCGGTGTTCACAAGAAAAAAAAAATAGTTCACACAATTTGTGACCTCCAGTCGTAAATTATTTCTTTTTTCATAAACAATAGTTAATGAATACTAGATGGTGCTAGAAATATTCATTTCAATTCTTTTCAAAGCTTTTTTATTTTATTTTATTTTATCTGACTCTCTCTTTAATAAATCATGAACAATTGCTCCCGAGCAATACTTCCAACGACAGAAGCTACAGCCAATGTTAATGACACATGTTAATCACCATTACTAATATTAATATATAATAGTCTGGTGTTTTTTTGAGGTGTCCAGTTGATTTACGACATCAAATTCTAAGTGCTGTTTGTTTGCTTTATCATATTCATGCATGTGAATGTCTACGTTTATTCTCATTCAGTACATTTCTCTTTTGTTTTAAACGAAAAAGAAAAAAAAAAAAAGGTAATCTAAAGTGGAGCCTTCCACAGATGATAACTTAATATATTAATTCAACAATATCTCCTAAATTTAGTATTGCCCACTCTACTTTTGGCCAACTAATTGTAATGAACGATTGCTATTATTATTAGGATGCCAATTTGTATATCAGGTAGTAGAACTAGAACGTTAATGTTTTTAAATTCTATGTTTATTAATAAATTAAATTTAAAGCATGTGTTTAACAATTGATAATTAGACAGAATGAGCTTTGATTGTATGTCCATATATACGATGCAGATCATGGATAAGAGAGCGGGGAAGCCAGCAAAGAGACATTCCACAAATCTAATAACGCCAAGAACCTGCGCCAAGTCTTCACCAACATTTGTAGGCAACCATTTGCTACCACACAGCGCTAACTCATTGTAATTAATAACTCGGCCCATTATTAGTAATAGCGCTTTGATTGCTTGCCTTTCCCTTTCATCGAAGTCGCTCTTGATTTGGTCGGTCGAATCATCGTGTTTCTTTGTGGGTGGTAACAGACATTGCATAGGGACGATATCTCAAGTGCTATAAAAACTTGATTAACTAATTTGGCAAGGATGATAAAAGTTACTTGACGAAGAGTGGAGAGAAAAATGAACTTATTCTAAATTATTTCATATATCAAAGCAACTTGATTTAAATGGCTAATAAAAAGAGGGAATGGAATTAATAACAATTTTAATTCTTTATAAAAACTTACCCCATAGTAATTGACTGTTGTTAGATTAATTAATTTGTTCATGATATGCATCAATGGAAAAACTTTACACCAAGGCTCCCTGTATGCTTATTTACTTTATTTTCACAAATGTAACCAAGAATCTCTACTTGCCAAATTTCAATCCAAACAGCAATGAAATGAAGCTCTTAGGAAGTGCATCAATATCACAAGATCAAGGTTTCATTCAAATACCAGATCCATCACCAGCCCTTGATGAAGCAAACCAAGCAGGGCGAGCCATATACTCCTCTCCTATCCGCCTCTTTGACCCTCTCACATTAACCCCAGCTTCATTCCAAACCACCTTCTCCTTCCAATTCACCACCACCACCACCAATAATTCATTTCCTGGCAACGGTCTAGCCTTTGTAATCGTGTCCGATGAGTTCACTGTTGGGAGACCTGGGCCATGGCTAGGCATTCTCAACGATGCATGTGACCATTACAAGGTATTTGCTGTCGAATTTGACTAATAGCTATGACCCAAAATTTGGTGACCCTAATGATGATCATGTGGGTGTAAATCTTGGTAGCGTTGTCTCTTTCAAGACCGCCAATATTTCATCAGAAATCAATGCTTCTCTTCATGATGATTCCATTCACAGGGCTTGGATTGCATACGATGGTCACAAAAAATGGATCGACATTTATCTTGGAGTGGATGGTAGTCCTCTACCATCACATCCTATATTATCAACTTCTCTCAATCTTTCTCCTTTCTTGAAAGAACATATGTTTGTTGGTTTATCTGCTTCTACAGGAGATTCACCTCAAATTCACAACGTCTTGTCTTGGAATTTTTCTTCGACAGTTCAAGCTTCTCTTAATGTCCCTTTGAAGCATATCTGTCACAGAAATGTAGCCCACCAAGTCTCCAAATACTCTGGCACTATAAATCACACATATAGTACTACTCGGAGCAGTTTTATGATCTTTATGTGTGTGGTTGCGCTATGTACTATAACTTTTCTAAATTTCTACTGTAATAATAGCACTAGGAAGAGTGAGACTAAGAGCTCGCTTGCTTTTTCTTTTCCTGATAAAAAGCAGAGGCCACGTCCGCCTAGCAAACCTCAGTCGGTTTGTGATTCTTGAACTTTACAGGGCTACCAAGTGTTTCAACAAAATGGAGGTGTTGTCTAGTGACTCAAGCGGGGTTCTTTACAGAGGAACACTACCCAGTGGGAGTTATGTGGCTGTCAAAAGGTTCTCAACTGGGTTCCATAACATGTCTAGCTTGAATAGGACTCGAGTTCTTAAACGAATCTCCTCCATAACTCAAGTATGTCATCCAGGTTTGGCTCCAATCCGAGGCTGGTGTTGTGATAACCGCGAGACAGTTCTTGTCTACGACTATTTATTACCAAAACGGGAGCCTTGATAGATGGCTGTTTGGACTTGGTGCACTTCCATGGACCAGAAGACTCAAGCTCATCAAAGATATAGGAGAGGCACTGAGCTTTTTACGTTCGAAAGAAGTCACTCATGGAAACCTGAAGAGCAGCAGCGTCTTTCTTGACGTTAACTCCAACGGCGTGTTGGGTGATTACGGGTTCATTTCCTTGCAGGGAAAATCAAGCGAGAATGAAGCAGTAGACGTGTTGGGGTTTGGAATGCTAGTGTTGGAAATTGTAGCAGGGAAAAAGACAGTAGATACAGAAGATGAAGAGGAGATGGGAGTGTTGGAGTATGCATGGAGCATGCGCGAGAAAGGAGAAATGTTGAAAGTGGTAGATGAAAATATGGCAAGTAATGTAAATTCAGAGGAAGCAATTAGGGTGTTGGAAATTGGACTAAACTGTAGTAGGAGTGAGATCAACAATGGTAGCCCTTCAATGGCAGATGTAGTGCACTTATTTAACATGGTCAATCCGGTGCCTATCTTGCCACCCAATCGACCTGCCCAGTTTGTTCGAAAACACTGATATCTACTCTCCATATAATTACAAGAATTCCACTTGGTTGTGAGTTGTGACTACATCAACTTTCTGCTAATAAATTTATGTTTAGATCAACTTAAAGTTAAGTGAAGTCATAAGTTATTAGTGACTAATCAAATTGGAAAATGAATTGAGAGACGATATATTCACCCTTCTAACACTGTTCCAACACCTCAAATTATTATTATTATTATTTTAATTTCAATATTATCCTTAAGAAGGAAAAACTATTATTAAAAGAATTTAAATAATTATAAACATATCCCATAAATTATTATTTAATATTTTGAGAATTTTAACAAACATACATATTATATTTTAATTATAATATTAACTATTTACTAATTGAAAATTTTAAATAGTGATATCATGAGAATGTTATTAAAAAGTTAGAATAGTTCAAAAAAAAATTTGAAATGTGAGAACATTATTGGAAAAAAAAAATGTGAGGACATATTTGATAAAATGTGAGGTGTGCTCACAAGTTATCATAATTTAGAAACTCTAACAAGGTGTACGAACAAAAAGGACTGTAGATACCAATTTTTAGGGGTGTAAATATCTCACACGAATGAATTAGACGTTAATGTTGGGCCTTGGTGAGACACTTTAAGCCAGCAGATCTGTCCACTGTAAGTCTGTGACTGAGTGAAGCTGACAATAGATTTTAATATTTTTATACTCAATCATATATCCACATTAGCTATACAGAAACGTGACGATCTGGCTAGAGCTTGTCATATTAATAAAAAATTTATTTTAGTGATTTTTTAACAGTAAAGTTGGTTAATCATTAATTTGATGAAAATAAACTAACGGCACGATAAATTTATATGAATGCGTATGGGGTATGCCTACAATTTTTACTCAGTTAATATGAACTAGGCCCAATTTGCCGTTAATAATTATTTAGAGAATATCCAATATACTGAATTATATGGGTCAAAGATTGACAGTGGGCCACTCCTCCATCTTAGTGCGGATGAATCTCTTCCATATGAAAGCAACATTTTGAGCTGTGCCATTATATTCCTATTCAAGCTCTTTCCGGTATGTCCTTGGATTAGTTTCAGTCCTAAAAAACCAAAAAAAGAAAAATGATAGCCAATGTTCGCGGTGTACTTCGAAATTTAAAGTACATTAAAGTACTTTGAGCCATAGTTTTTATTTATTGTCATATTTTGATGGAGTATACATAAATTCTATATAATTCACATAATATTTCATAATTTAAATGAAAGGTGCATTTCTTTTCACAAAGTGATAGAGATTTAAGTTGTAAATTTATGTATTTCTTTTCACGAACGTGTTCATTACCATGTAGTATTATAGAAGCAAATTATTTAGTAGCAAATGTATTGTTTAACTTTGAGGTCTAACAAATATTTTATCATCAAGGTAATTTGGTGGAACAAATATTTTATCATTAAAATTAATTTTAAAGTCTAACAAATATTTTATCATTAATGTTAAATTACTTTATAACTATATTAAATATTAAAAAAAAAAAAAACCTACTTTGAAAGATACTTTAGGGTCAGCTTTTAAAAACGAGAAAAGCCAACTTGAAAAGAGTGGGGAGGGGAGGGACGGACAAACCCGTAAATAGTGGGAGAAAATTGCCACACTTTAGTGGCTACTGAGCTTGAACTTGACACATATAAGCATATCAAGTGGGGTTGCCACCATTAAGGCAAACCACCACATTCAATACTTTATATTTATCTTATAATATATGTCATATGTATTCTGAAAAAAAATTTAGTTTCAAAAAGGACTATCCTAATATTCTTAAATAGGTAGCAGACCATTCTTCATACATTTATGAATTTCTTTTTGAAATAATTATATGGTATGTTACTATCAATCGTCAAGGATGTTTTGAGACTTACCATAATTCAACATTGTGAGTGAATAAACTTGTGAAATTTGATGTCTTATTTAGAAGATGAAATCCGATACCTTAATTTTACGAATCTCATGATAAAATGAGGACTAGGGATAACAAAAATCCCCAACTCAACCCAATTTGATGGGGTCCCGATTCGTTTGGGACTGGTTTGGGACATTGAAACCGGGTTTCAAATTGGGTTCATATTAAAAGTGTTTGACCTAGTTTTATATCGAGTCGAGTGTGGGTGAAACACTTTTGATTCGATCCAATCTAGTTACCCATATTATTACATTTTGATTACACATTATTATTATTATTATTACAGTTTAATTTTAAGTGTTGTGCATTATTATTTTATTATGTATTAATTATTATTTTGGTGTTTCATGTTTGTAATGAAACTTTGTTATATAATAATTAGTATTTTGGTGTTTATATTTAATAAATTTATATTTTTCATGAACTTTATAGGTTTTTTTTTTAGACAACCCATGAACTTTATATTGATATTATTTAGATGTGATATTAAATTGGAGTGAAGATTTAACGTTTGTATAATTATTTTTAAAATAAATTTTGTGATTCGTTAAAAATTGAATCGAATTAAAACAGATCAAATTCGAGACAAAAAGTTACTATGCATTGCAACCATGGGTTGAATTTGAGACGCTCCATAAAAAATCTGATGGAATTTGAGATGGATTGATCTGACCTGTTCCCATCAGTTGACATCCTGAATTCTTGATTAGGACACTTCAAAAGTTTCACGTAACAAGAGACAAGGCTGTGAGATATTCTGGGTTTTCTTATTTTCATTTTCATTATTTCTAGTAGCATGTTGCAATTGAATATTCTTGGTCTCAAAAGCTCGGAGTTGACTACGCAAAACGCAGCCATATTATTTCCAGCACCAGATTGTACTTTCACACATTTTTTTTTTTTCAATATTGAAATTTCATTAATACTTTTCCAAATTTGTAAATAACAAGATTATAAACACTAATCACCCAGTCAAATTTGGGACAACACAAGCTAAGCCCACTTACTTCCAGAGCAATCCTTAAAAAGAAGGAAATAAGGATGGTTAGATGAATGTTAGACGATTCTCAAAACATGAAAATGGCATGAGACATTTGAAACCAGCCCATCCACATAACAGCTAAGGCACAAATTAAACCACAAAATACTAAAACAAAGAGAAAATCAGCTTCACCACAAAAGAAGTCTATACACTTGGCCACTTTACACCAAAACCAACATCATTATTAGATCTGCAACTTGGAAGCTTTCATAGGCTTAGATATAACGATCATAATAACATTCTTGACAAACTTTGTTTGCTCCAACATATCCAAAAGAAACGTTCCAGGATTCACTGTTACCTTTGACCATCAAATAGACTTAAGATGATTGTTGATTTTCTTCCCAAAAACGCGAATCATTGTCCTCCAAACCTGCAAAACAAAACGGTTTTTAAAGGTTGGATCCAAAAATTCAGATGATATCTAGATCTACCCCTGAAAACCTCATTTCTCCTAAAAGAAATTGAGAGTATGAAGAAAATGAGGAAACGACCGGTCAAGACTCTACGTAAGACCCGAACTATACATGAATCCGGTTTTTAAGAGATGAATCTAGAAAACCTTTGGATCCAACTCTTAAAAACCTTAGATCTACAGTAAGACAATGAGAAGAGAAAACCATAAGAAATCAAGGAGAAATCAATTTGAAAGATCGAATCTTACTAGAAACATGAACTTCTATTGAGTTTTCTCTCTCTAGAACGAAGAAGACTCGAGAGAAGACTATGTGTTTTCAAATTTTGATTGTCATCATTTTTTAAAATTTTTCTTAATTTGTCCATTTTCTCCTTTTCCATGTGTCAACATGTTCTAATTTTTCCTTTGGGGGCAAAATAGAATGTATTTTCATCTTTAGCTCTGAAAATGATTCTTGTTCTATTTTCTGTTCTTTTTTAAGAAAAAAGGAAAAGAAAACTTGTATGTTTTGTTATTCTAAATCTTACTACAAATAAGTACTACAAGAAATTAATGTTAACAAACAATAGTATTGAAATAAAAGTTCAATATACTCCATTTGATAAATAAATGATAAAACACATTTTATGGAATTGATTTTAATTATATTATATATAATTGCGTGATTGGTCACTAATCCACCAATAATAGTAAAGCCCAGTTAACTAATTAAATTCACATAACTTAATGTCATATAATTATGCATTTCTCCATCATGGTGTGTTAAAAGCTCAACTTAAAACGTATTTTATAAAACGTATTTTATAAATTTATGTATTTCACATATTTGAAAATTTTCTATTGAGTTGAAAATTAGCTTTAATAAATACAAATAAAAGAAATGAAATTGGAAAGAGATTAGAGATGATTGAAGTCATTAACCTAGTAGGTAAGCCAACTGCTCCCACCATTTCTGAAGAATTACTCGTATTTGCTTGTAAAATGATAATTATCCAAAGTACAAGTTGGTGGGATTGACATTAATTATATCAAAGCTTTATACAAGACAAAGATAGATAATATTTAAATATCATCTACTTCCTTCTTTTGATATTCTTATACACAAATGACAAAACTTAACGGCATGGGAAACTTTATTTATGAATGATGTTATTGACAATTCACTGTATATCTTTTTTTATTCCATTTTTAACTTTTCAGAAATGATAACTTAATTTAAATTAAAATTGATAAAAAAAATAAAAAATCCAAAGATATTATCAAATAATTTCTGTAGAATCCAACATGATTCCTTTTCTCTTTCAGGATCACAAATCATAAATATCTCTGTTTTTTTTTCAATATTTTAAATTTTATTGATTTTAAAGTGATATTCCTTTTCCTTTTCATAATCATAAACCATAATATCTATTTTTCATAAAAAAAAATTATTGATTTTAAACTACCTATATTTTTTACCTTTTAAAAAAATATATATGTTTAATTACTTTTATTAAAAAATCATATACTGCGATCTCATTGGTTGTGGTTCAACTTAAAAAAATAAAAGCAAAAAATCCCTGTAAAATTCTAAATAAACTTCTGCTTCTTCTTACACATCTAATTTGAATAGAAAAAAAAAAACCAAAGACAAATTGTTCTAAATTTAGAAGTGACCAAATCCAATTATAAATAAAAAGTTAGAGATGAAAAGGTTGGACTCTTTTGAGACGGCCAACACCAAAAGAGAGAGCCGCCTCTTAATGAAAACTGAAGTCTTTGACGACTGACTGACTGACGAGAATAACAACTTGAATACTTATTTTATTCTAATTAACATCTAACGGAGCTTTCCAAGCAACTGAACCCCTTCAACTCTCCTCTCTGATTGGTCTTCATTTCATTATAATCTCGTTTTCTTTCTGCTCATTCAATTCAATGGCTATGAACCCGCCATTGATTTCATATTTTTTGGTTAATCTTATTATTGTTGTTCTTATTATATAGTATTTGTTTCACTGTACCAATTTTTTAATTTTCAGCCTGCCATTCTCTCTCATTGACTTGTTCAAAATTCAACTCTTGGAATGCTCATTAGCGTGTATACATCATATATTTAGCTTCAAATTTCTCTTTTCAATGCAACATCTTTCCTTCTTTCTGCTATCGTTTTCCAGTCTCTTATTCAGAATATCCATCTGGGGTAGTGTTCGTTTCGCTTTCTTGTGTCTTGTAAGTTGACTTTTTTTCACGTCTTGTTCATTTATTGGCCTAAGTGAATCTGGTCCTTGTCAAAAGATAGATTTTAGCGTTTGTGTTGTAGTTGTTGTTGTCTGAGCTGTTTAAAACTTGTCCAATAGGTGTGAGTGTGAGGATCAATGGATGCACATCCAGCTTATTCTGAAATGATGTCGTTTGGAGGCTCACATCATGGGCAAGGCCAACAAGTGTTGCCGTTTGACACCGATAAAGGGTCTTTAAAAGTTCTGCTTTTGCATGGGAATTTAGATATTTGGGTCAAAGAGGCTAAGAACCTCCCAAACATGGATATGTTTCACAAGAAATTAGGTGACATGTTTGGCAAGTTCAATGTGAAGGTCACTAGCAAAATTGAGGGTATGGCTCAGAAGATCACTAGTGATCCTTATGTCACCATTTCGGTTTGTGGTGCTGTTGTAGGAAGGACTTTTGTTATCAGTAATTCTGAAAACCCTGTGTGGATGCAGCATTTCAATGTTCCTGTTGCACATTATGCTTCAGAAGTGCACTTTGTTGTTAAAGATAGTGATGTTGTTGGCTCCCAAATTATGGGTGCTGTAGGAATACCAGTAGAACAATTGTACTCAGGTGCAAAAGTTGAGGGAACATTCCCTGTTCTTACCTCTAGTGGGAAGCCTTGTAAGCGTGGAGCTGTATTATGTCTATCAATTCAGTTCACTCCGATTCAGAATGTGAGTCTATATCAGAGGGGAGTAGGTTCAGGTCCAGATTATAATGGAGTCCCCGGTACATACTTTCCTCTTAGGAGAGCTGGTAAAGTTACGCTTTATCAAGATGCTCACGCTCATGATGGCTGTCTTCCACATTTGAGACTTGATGGTGGCCAGCCCTTTAAACATTCTAGTTGTTGGCAGGATATCTATGAAGCTATAAGTCAGGCTCGTCGCTTGATTTATATTGCAGGGTGGTCTGTCTACCATACGGTGAGACTAATTCGTGACGGTAATAACACTTACATGTTAGGAGATCTTCTCAAAAATAAGTCACAGGAGGGTGTCAGAGTGCTGCTTCTTGTGTGGGATGATCCTACTTCTAGGAGCATCTTGGGCTATAAAACGGTAAGGAACTTAGGGATGCATATATTTCACACATTTGATGCTACTTCTCTGCTTATAGCTTAATTTGGAGGACATAAAATTCGCGCTGTTTGTTGCATTTTGCTTGTTTTCTTGTTTACCCCTTGTATCTTACAATGTTCAGTGTGTTGAATGCTGATCACTGGGGTGGTTTACATTTTACTTTAAGTTCTGATTTATCCTGAAGTAACTGATGCATGTCTTATATGCAGCATTTTTATTCAAGAACACCAGTTGAACCAACTGCCAACTACTCTGCAGTGGCAGATTTGATCTGTGCTAGTTGCATCCTTAGACAGCTGCTCAGTGGCTGATAGTAAAACAGCAAATGAGAAATCATTTGACACAATGTTTAATCTTTGTAGTAGTGTAGAATTCTTGAGTTGACCATGCTTTTATTTACTCTGTTTATTGAGGTTATGAATGTTAGAATTAATTACAAAATATGACTAATATGGAATATTTATTATGATGAAATTTACCTGTTTTGTTATTCCTATACTATGGCCGAATTTGATCAATTTTTAAGCTCAATGAACTAAATCTTGCATTGGCAGCAAGTGTAGATGTACAGATACATTATCTATGACAGAGTCATCATCATGTTGATTTGAACATTAGTCATTTCCATTTGATTTATGATTTTGTGTATTATGCTGGTATGTACAGTAAGATTATCTGCATATATTTCATTAATTGACTGATTTCACTGGTTCCTCCTTGCATGGCCCATATTTAGGGCTTGGAAGGAGAAATATGATCTACTTGGCTGAACCAAGCAATTTGAAAAGCCATTGCATAATATTATCTACTTCTTGTCTCCCTTCGCTGTGAGAATATCAATATGATATTGTTTAATCTATAAATATAAAGTGCCATTACATCATTTTGTCAAAAAAAAACAACTGCCATTACATCATCAAATGAAAACTTTCATGCTTACCTAATCAAAATAGAAATTGCTTAAGTTTCCTCCACTAGGCAGTGATCAATTCTTATGATGTGTAGGATGGGATCATGAACACCAGCGATGAGGAGACTCGCCGTTTCTTTAAAAATTCTTCAGTGCAAGTTATACTTTGCCCTCGATCTGCTGGAAAAGGACATAGCTGGGTCAAAAAGCAGGTAGGATAAGGCATGTAGTATGGTTGGCTAGTGGCATCTTTGCTTTGTAAGTACAGGCAATGGAAGACTAGTGGTGTGTGTTCTTTTTTTTGGCTCATTATGGCAAAGACTTGGAACATTGAGTAGGAAGTAATGTTGGCTCATTTCTTATATTTGTTCTATTCAAATTATTTTCCTCATTAGTTAACTGTTGAAAATGGATTTTTTGAAGCAAAAAATATGAATTCTCTATCACTTCCTATAAATATAAAGTTCCCATATCAGTGGATTCTTTAAATTCTTCAATTTCTAGTTCATTTCAGTAACAATCCACCTGCATTAATTTTAAATATATATACTTTATCTGCAAGAAGATTCATGTATTTAACATCCAAGATTTAGTATTTTCTCTGACACTTCTTTAAATTATTGACTTTCAGGAAGTGGGAACAATTTATACACATCACCAGAAAACGGTGATTGTGGATGTAGATGCAGGACAATTTAGAAGGAAAATCGTTGCGTTTGTTGGGGGTCTTGATTTATGCAAGGGTCGTTATGACACTCCAATGCATCCTCTTTTTAGAAACTTAGACACAGTGTACCAAGATGATTTCCGTAACCCTTCATTCACGGTAAATATCTAATTAAGGTCCCTTTCCTATTAGTTTGTATCCTACTTTTTATGATTTTGTTAATGTGATGACAAAGAACTGATAACCTATGTGGATGCTTAATTCAACAATTTATAAAGAATTAGCAATTAATAGTTGTTATGATTTTGTTTTAGTTATCTAATAAAAGATCAGTAATTATGCACCTGTAGTTGATTAGTAATTATGCACATATAGAAGAGTACAAAATTATCTCAATGGTCTGAATGTTAGTGTTCATACCAAATGTAAGCTTCTCATCACCATGCTATCAGCTTCTATTGAGATGAATGGAAATCCTAACTTTAGTAGCTGAGTAGTAGGATGCTTTTAAAGATGGAAGAGACAGTGGCTGAGGAATGAAAGTCATTCCTATGATTTATTGTAGTCAGTATGCAAAGATTTTTGTTTTTTGTCTTGTTTTTGATCAATATCTGTCGTAACCTAATCAGGAGCCTACTACCGATGGTCCAAGAGAACCATGGCATGACTTGCATTGTCGAATTGGTGGTCCTGCTGCATATGACATTCTTACCAATTTTGAAGAGCGATGGCTCAAGGCTTCTATGCCTCACGGACTTCAAAAGTTTAGGACTTCACATGATGATACACTACTCAAGCTTGAAAGAATTCCTGAAATCATGGGGTTGGCAGAAGTTTCTAACCTGAATGTGAATGATCCAGAGTCTTGGCATATTCAGGTATATCAGGATTTTAATCAGCTGTTGGTTTTTAATTTATCCAGTGACTGCCTATCTATCTATATGGTTAAGTTTTGACTACATTTTTAAACAATCCTAGGTTTTCCGTTCCATTGATTCAAGTTCAGTGAAAGGATTTCCAGACGACCCCATGGATGGTACAAGCAAGGTGAGATATAATTGGCTTCAAGTATCCGTTTCCCATTAAGAAGTCATTTGATTTGTTTACAATGAGTCAACAATAATTAATCAACTAACTTGTTAGTTGCATTGTAACAGAACCTAGTATGCGGGAAGAATGTTCTCATAGACATGAGTATACATACAGCTTATGTCAATGCGATCCGGGCTGCCCAGCACTTCATTTATATCGAGAATCAGTATTTTCTTGGTTCATCATATAACTGGGATTCTCACAAAGACTTAGGTGAGAAAATATAACCTTTGAGCTAAGGAACACTAGAATTTTATAAAAATGGTTCCTAGTGAAAAAAAAAAGATGTTAACTAATCATTAAACTTGAAGGTCTGATGCTTTTCTAATTTTGTAACTTTCTGTCAAAGAACAATCAACCAGTACAAAGTTAAAAGCTTGCTCTTTTCGTTTTGCAGGTGCAAACAACTTGATACCGATGGAAATTGCTCTTAAAATTGCCAACAAAATCAGAGCAAACGAGAGATTTTCTGCATATATTCTTATACCAATGTGGCCAGAAGGTGTTACAACAAGCACTCCTATTCAGAGGATTCTCTATTGGCAGGTAGGTTTGTGTTACCATTTAGAAGTACTCAACACTTGAGAGTAAACAAGAAATTTACAATGCAAGAAATTGTTAATTGCTGCAGCACAAAACAATGCAAATGATGTATGAGACAATTTACAAGGCTTTGGTGGAAGTTGGACTTGAAAATAAATACGTGCCACAAGACTATTTAAATTTCTTCTGCCTAGGCAATCGTGAGGCGATTGATGTAGTAAACACTTTTAGTGCCAAAAATTCCACTGCAGCAAATACTCCACAGGTATCACCCTTTTCTTCACAGCTTTTCACTTTGTCAAATTACAGCAGGTTATGTTTTCACTTGTTTCATCCTCTAATTAAGGTGTGCTATGCTTAATTATTAATTATTCAGGCACTCTGTCAGAAGAGTCGTCGCTTTCAGATTTATATTCATTCTAAAGGTATGATAGTGGATGATGAATATGTCATCTTGGGATCTGCAAATATCAACCAGCGGTCTTTAGATGGCACAAGAGACACTGAAATAGCAATGGGAGCATATCAGCCTCGTCATACTTGGGCAAGCAGACGCTCTAGCCCGCATGGCCAGGTAAGCATAATGATATCTTTGTATACAATTATTCTGCTACAAACTGATGAATCGTCTCAGGATGTATTGATTCTAACAGAGGTCTTTGAAATCTCATCATTTTAAATATGCATATGCAAAATAGATCTCAACCGCTAGTATATGATACCTGATTTAGTATCTGGATTATAACAAAAATCCAAATGTCCTTGACATGTGTGTGTGCAAGTGCATGTGTACATGTATGTAATGCGTGACACTGAAGCTAAAATTGTTATTGAGGATTCTTGGAAACAATTGACAGCCTTAAGGCTGTACTTTTGTCTCGCAACTGGGACTCACAAAACTCACAACTGGGGTGGCTTAGGGATTAACCATCTTCACCTGCTAGTGGCAGGTTCTAGTACCAATAAATCTCACATTTTGTATTGATATTTACAAAGGTATGGGTAAAACTCTTTCTTTGCTTGGGAGCAATCGTCTAAACAGTGTTACTAGAATCTCATCTGATCTAGTCTCGATAGTCCTTTGACCTTGAAAATGTGTAAAAAAAAAAAAAAAAACAACTAAGACTTACAAGTATGATTTTAGTTCTGGACTCGTCAGTATGAAAACATAGATGCAAGTACATGCTTTCTTTGATTATTGTATCCAATTGGTTTCAAGAAAGTATGGAACTGAATGTCATTGAAATGCAGGTCTTTGGATATCGAATGTCACTATGGGCAGAGCACCTTGGTAAACTTGAGGAATGTTTTGGGCGACCAGAGAGTCTGGCGTGTGTAAGACGAGTAAGGTCCTTGAGTGAACTCAATTGGAAACGGTATGCAGCTGATGAGGTAACAGAACTAGAGGGTCACCTTCTTAAATATCCGGTTGAAGTTGATCACACAGGGAAGGTTAAGGCAATTCCTGGCTGTGAAACATTTCCAGATGTGGGTGGCAACATATTGGGGTCATTCACTGCCATTCAAGAAAATCTAACCATTTGAACCATTGATCTCTCAGTCACAACCCTTTGTTTCAATATCCATATGTGCTTGATATGTTCTGCTCAATGTTTGATTTATTTTATTTTATTTTTACCTTAGAATAATCTGATAATTAGCATGTCTTTTTAGCTTGATTTTGTAGAGTTTTTGACTTTTGATTTTGAATATGTTTATGAGAGGATGATTGAATTGAATTAAAGAATAAACAATGTGATCATTTCTCTCGCGGTTTGCCTTTCTTGACTATGTCTTACTCTATTTCCCCGAAAAGTATTTGCTTGATAAAGAATAAACAATGTGATCATTTGTTTATGGTTTTTTTTTTTTTTGGGTCTGTTAAAAGTAATTTTTTTTTTTAAGTACTGTTAAATGTAATGTTGCTCGATATAAGGTGTGCCACTGCCAGAAACAATAGTCTAAAAGTATCTTCAATTCTTTCAAAGATTATGTTTTGAAAAAAAGTGTCATGTCATTAATATCAAGAGACTTGTTTCCTATATGACATGAGTATAATTTGATAAACAATCAAATTGAAAAATTATTTTTCAATATTTCCATGTATTTTCATTTAATGTCTCCATATATTCCCATTTAATGCTTTCATATTTTCCATTTAATGGTTCCATTTTTTTTTCTTTTAATTAGATTTGAAAATTAGATTTAAATAGTTGTTGATTTGTTGATATGACTGTCTAATACACCTTCTAAAAATAGATAATCATATTGACAATAGCCATTATTTTCTTGTGCCACCCTAGAGTATCTTCAATGCTCTTATGGATTGTGAAGAAATTGCATGTCGCATTAGATTAATAGGCATTAAGTTAATTATAATATTAACTATTTACTAATTGAAAATTTTAAATAGTGATATCATGAAAATGTTATTAAAAAGTTAGAATAGTTCAAAAAAAAATTAGAAATGTGAGAACATTATTGGAAAAAAAAAATGTGAGGACATATTTGATAAAATGTGAGGTGTGCTCACAAGCTATCATAATTTAGAAACTCTAACAAGGTGTACGAACAAAAAGGACTGTAGATACCAATTTTTAGGGGTGTAAATATCCCACACGAATGAATTAGACGTTAATGTTGGGCCTTGGTGAGACACTTTAAGCCAGCAGATCTGTCCACTGTAAGTCTGTGACTGAGTGAAGCTGACGATAGATTTTAGAGTGAATTACAATTTAGCTATCCAACCGAAACGCTAATTCAAACGGAGCAACTGTTTCGATATTATTACAATTTACCCTCTCTCGTTAACATTCTTCTATTAAAATTAACTAAATGATGGGTAAAATTATCTTTTGATCTTATTATTTATTTATTTTAAATAAATTTCATCAAAAAATTAAATAAAAAACTCTTCAGCCGACCACCTCCAGCTCTTCCCCTTCTGTCGACCACCTCCAACTCTTCCTCAACATCACCTCCTCCTCTTCCTCTTACTCTGCCACCATCACCTCCTTCTTTTCCTCAACATCAATAACCAACCAAACCACCACAAGTCTCACCAACAAAATCAACCACAAAACCAGATCGCACGAAGGAAATGGCCATAACATCGTCATCCATCATCAATCAACCTCCTGAAAACACAAAAATGGCACCAAACATTGTCAACCATCATCAGTCAACCTCCCAACGTCATCAATCCAAAACCAAACATCATCAATCAAAGCCAAAATAATCAATCTCCCACAAAACAAAATAAATCAACCTCAAATTGAACAAAAAAAAAACAAAAAACAAAACAAAACAAAAAAAAACAACAAAAAAAATCATATAAATCAATAAAAATATCGACGAACCCAGATGATTCATCTGAGTTCGAATTGACGAACCCAGATGAAGGTTCATCTGGGTTCGAATCGATGAACCCAGATGATCCTTCATGAACCTTTATCTGGGTTCGACAGATGAACCTAGATGATGAAGGAGAAGAAACCGACGGCGAGCAAAAAGGCGGCGACGGCGAGAAGAGAGGAGAGGAAATGAGAGGAGAGAGAAGGAAAAGAAAGGAATGTTTACCGGCAGAGAGAAGAAACTGACAGCGCTGATGAAGGAGAAGAAACCAAAGGTGCTGAGGAGAAGAAATCGATGAAGGAGAAGAAACCGACAGATGTTGAGGAGAAGAAATCATATGAAGGACACAATTTTTGATTTTTTTAGATTTTTCAATTTTTTATTCGGTCAATTAGGTCAACTTCAACAATCAAGGGCATTTTCGTCTTTTTACTTTTTTTTTTTTTTTTTTTTTTTACTGTTCACAGACAATTTTAACGGAAAATTGATAATGGGAGGGGGGTAAATTGTAATAATATCGAAACAATTGTTTCGCTTGAATTAGCATTTCGGCTGAGTAGCTAAATTGTAATTCGCTCTAGATTTTAATATTTTTATACTCAATCATGTATCCACATTAGCTATACAGAAACGTGACGATCTGGCTAGACCTCGTCATAGTAATAAAAATTTATTTTAGTGATTTTTTAACAGTAAAGTTGGTTAATCATTAATTTGATGAAAATAAACTAACAGCACGATAAATTTATATGAAAATGTACGGCGTATCCCTACAATTTTTACTCAGTTAATATGAACTAGCCCAATTTGCCCTTAATAATTATTTAGAGAATATCTAATATACTGAATTATATGGGTCAAAGATTGACAGCGGGCCACTCCTCCATCTTAGTGTGGATGGATCTCTCCCATATGAAAGCAACATTCTGAGTCGTGCCATTAATGTTCCTATTTAAGCTCTTTTCGGTAAATTCTTGGACCAGTTTCAGTACCAAAAAACAAAAAAAAAAAAAAAATAGCCAATGTTCGTGGTGTACTTCGAAATTTAAAGTACATTAAAGTACTTTGAGCCATAGTTTTTATATATTGTCATATTTTGATGGAGTATACATAAATTCTATATAATTCACATAATATTTCATAATTTAAATGAAAGGTGCATTTCTTTTCACAAAGTGATAGAGATTTAAGTTGCAAATTTATGTATTTCTTTTCACGAACGTGTTCATTACCATGCAGTATTATAGAAGCAAATTATTTAGTAGCAAATGTATTGTTTAACTTTGAGGTCTAACAAATATTTTATCATTAAAATTAAAATTAATTTTAAAGTGTAACAAATATTTTATCATTAATGTTAAATTACCTTATAAATATATTAAATATTAAAAAAAAAAAAAAACCTACTTTGAAATATACTTTGGGATCAACATTTAGAAACGAAAAAAGCCAACTTACAAAGGGATAACAAAAACAGGAAGGGGGGGGGGGGGGGGGGGGGGGGGGGGGGGGGGGGCGGCAGGGCGGGGGCGGGCGCAGACAAACCCATAAATAGTGGGAGAAAATTGCCACACTTTAGTGGCTATTAAGCTTGAACTTGACACGTATAAGCATATCAAGTGGGGTTGCCACCATTAAGGCAAACCGCCGCATTGAATACTTTATATTTATGTTATAATATAAGTCATATGTATTCTGAAAAAAAATTTAGTTTCAAAAAGACTATCCTAATATTCTTAAATAGGTAGCAGACCATTCTTCATAAATTTATTAATTTCTTTTTGAAATAATTATATGGTATGTTAATATCAATCGTCAAGGATGTTTTGAGACTTACCATAATTCAACATTGTGAGTGAATAAACTTGTGAAATTTGATGTCTTTTTTAGAAGATGAAATCTAATGCCTTAATTTTACAAATCTCATGATAAAATGAGGACTAGGGATAACAAAAATCCCCGACTCAACCCAATTTGATGGGGTCCCGATTCGTTTGAGACTGGTTTGGGACATTGAAACCGGATTTCAAATTGGGTTCAGATTAAAAGTGTTTGACCTAGTTTTATATTGAGTCGAGTGTGGGTCAAACACTTTTGATTCGATCCGATCTAATTACCCTTATTATTACATTTTGATTACACATTATTATTATTATTATTATTATTATTAGAGTTTAATTTTAAGTGTTGTGCATTATTATTTTATTATATATTAATTATTATTTTGGTGTTTCATGTTTGTAATGAAACTTTGTTATATAATAATTAGTATTTTGGTGTTTATATTTAATAAATTTATATTTTTCATGAACTTTATAGGTTTTTTTTTTAGACAACCCATGAATTTTATATTGATATTATTTAGATGTGATATTAAATTGGAGTGAAGATTTAACGTTTGTGTAATTATTTTTAAAATAAATTTTGTGATTCGTTAAAAATTGAATCGAATTAAAACAAATCGGATTTGAGATGAAAAGTTACCATGCATTGCAACCATGGGTTTAATTTGAGATGCTCCATAAAAAGATCTGATGGAATTTGAGATGAACTGATCTGACCTGTTCCCATCAGTTGACATCCTGAATTCCTGATTAGGACACTTCAAAAGTTTCACGTAACAAGACACAAGGCTTTGAGATATTCTGGGTTTTCTTATTTTCATTTTCATTATTTCTAGTAGCATGTTGAAATTGAACATTCTTGGTCTCAAAAGCTCGGAGTTGACTGCACAAAAAGTAGCCATATTATTTCCAGCTTGTACTTTCACACTTTTTTTTTTTTTTTTCAATACTGATTTTTCATTAATACTTTTCCAAATTTGTAAACAACAAGATTACAAACACTAATCACCCAGTCAGATTTGGGACAACACAAGCTAAGCCCACTTACTTCCAGAGCAATCCTTAAAAAGAAGGAAATAAGGATGGTCAAATGGAATGTCAGACGATTCTCAAAATATGAAAATGGCATAAGACATTTGAAACCAACCCATCCACACAATAGCTAAGGCACAAATTAAACCACAAAATACTAAAACAAAGAGAAAATTAGCTTCACCACAAAAGAAGTCTATACACTCGACCACTTTACACCAAAACCGACATCATTATTAGATATGCAACTTGGAAGCTTTCATAGGTTTAGATATAACGATCATAATAACATTCTTGACAAACTTTGTTTGTGCCACCATATCCAAAAGAAACGTTCCAGGATTCACTGTTACCTTTGACCATCAAGTAGATTTAAGCTGATTGTTGATTTTCTTCCCAAAAACGCGAATCATTGTCCTCCAAACCTACAAAACAAAACGGTTTTTAAAGGCTAAATCCAAGCATCCAAATGATATCTGGATCCACCCCTGAAAACCTCAGTCCTCCTAAAAGAAATCGAGAGTATGAAGAAAATGAGGAAACGACCGATCGAGACTCTACGTAAGACCCAAACTATACATGAATCCGGTTTTTAAGAGATGGATCTAGAAAACCTTTGGATCCAACTCTTAAAAACCTTAGATCTACATTAAGACAACGAGAAGAGAAAACCATAAGAAATCAAGGAGAAATCAATTTGAAAGATCGAATCTTACCAGAAACAGGAATTTCTATTGAGTTATCTCTCTCTAGAACGAGAGAAACAGGAATTTTGATTGTCATCATTTTTTAAAATTTTTCTTAATTTGTCCATTTTCTCCTTTTCCATGTGTCAACATGTTCTAATTTTTCCTTTGGGGGCAAAATAGAATGTATTTTCATCTTTAGCTCTGAAAATGATTCTTGTTCTATTTTCTGATTCTTTTTTAAGAAAAAAGGAAAAGAAAACTTGTATGTTTTGTTATTCTAAATCTTACTACAAATAAGTACTACAAGAAATTAATGTTAACAAACAATAGTATTGAAATAAAAGTCCAATATACTCCATTTGATAAATAAATGATAAAACACATTTTATGGAATTGATTTTAATTATATTATATATAATTGCGTGATTGGTCACTAATCCACCAATAATAGTAAAGCCCAGTTGACTAATTAAATTCACATAACTCAATGTCATATAATTATGCATTTCTCCATCATGGTGTGTTAAAAGTTCAACTTAAAACGTATTTTATAAATTTATGTATTTCACATATTTGACAGATTTCTATTGAGTTGAAAATTAGCTTTAATAAATACAAATAAAAGAAATGAAATTGGAAACAGATTAGAGATGATTGAAGTCATTAACCTAGTACGTAAGCCAACTGCTCCCACCATTTCTGAAGAATTACTCGTATTTGCTTGTAAAATGATAATTATCCAAAGTACAAGTTGGTGGGATTGACATTAATTATATCAAAGCTTTATACAAGACAAAGATAGATAATATTTAAATATCATCTACTTCCTTCTTTTGATATTCTTATACACAAATGACAAAACTTAACGGCATGGGAAACTTTATTTATGAATGATGTTATTGACAATGCACTGTATATCTTTTTTTATTCCATTTTTAACTTTTCAGAAATGATAATCTTAATTTAAATTAAAATTGATAAAAAAAATAAAAAATCCAAAGATATTATCAAATAATTTCTGTAGAATCCAACATGATTCCTTTTCTCTTTCAGGATCACAAATCATAAATATCTCTTTTTTTTTTTCAATATTTTAAAATTTTATTGATTTTAAAGTGATATTCCTTTTCCTTTTCATAATCATAAACCATAATATCTATTTTTCAAAAAAAAAAAAATTGTTGATTTTAAACTGCCTGTATTTTTTACCTCTTAAAGAAAATATATATATTTAATTATTTTTATTAAAAAATGATATACTGCGACCTCATTGGTTGTGGTTCAACTTAAAAAAATAAAAGCAAAAAATCCCTGTAAAATTCTAAATAAACTTCTGCTTCTTCTTACACATCTAATTTGAATAGAAAAAAAAAAAAACCAAAGACAAATTGTTCTAAATTTAGTGGTGACCAAATACAATTATAAATAAAAAGTTAGAGATGAAAAGGTTGGACTCTTTTGAGACGGCCAACACCAAAAGAGAGAGCCGCCTCTTAATGAAAACTGAAGTCTTTGACGACTGACTGACTGACGAGAATAACAACTTGAATACTTATTTTATTCTAATTAACATCTAACGGAGCTTTCCAAGCAACTGAACCCCTTCAACTCTCCTCTCTGATTGGTCTTCATTTCATTATAATCTCGTTTTCTTTCTGCTCATTCAATTCAATGGCTATGAACCCGCCATTGATTTCATATTTTTTGGTTAATCTTATTATTGTTGTTCTTATTATATAGTATTTGTTTCACTGTACCAATTTTTTAATTTTCAGCCTGCCATTCTCTGTCATTGACTTGTTCAAAATTCAACTCTTGGAATGCTCATTAGCGTGTATACATCATATATTTAGCTTCAAATTTCTCTTTTCAATGCAACATCTTTCCTTCTTTCTGCTATCGTTTTCCAGTCTCTTATTCAGAATATCCATCTGGGGTAGTGTTCGTTTCGCTTTCTTGTGTCTTGTAAGTTGACTTTTTTTCACGTCTTGTTCATTTATTGGCCTAAGTGAATCTGGTCCTTGTCAAAAGATAGATTTTAGAGTTTGTGTTGTAGTTGTTGTTGTCTGAGCTGTTTAAAACTTGTCCAAGAGGTGTGAGTGTGAGGATCAATCGATGCACATCCAGCTTATTCTGAAATGATGTCGTTTGGAGGCTCACATCATGGGCAAGGCCAACAAGTGTTGCCATTTGACACCGATAAAGGGTCTTTAAAAGTTCTGCTTTTGCATGGGAATTTAGATGTTTGGGTCAAAGAGGCTAAGAACCTCCCAAACATGGATATGTTTCACAAGATATTAGGTGACATTTTTGGCATGTTCAATGTGAAGGTCACTAGCAAAATTGAGGGTATGGCTCAGAAGATCACTAGTGATCCTTATGTCACCATTTCGGTTTGTGGTGCTGTTGTAGGAAGGACTTTTGTTATCAGTAATTCTGAAAACCCTGTGTGGATGCAGCATTTCAATGTTCCTGTTGCACATTATGCTTCAGAAGTGCACTTTGTTGTTAAAGATGATGATGTTGTTGGCTCCCAAATTATGGGTGCTGTAGGAATACCAGTAGAACAATTGTACTCAGGCGCAAAAGTTGAGGGAACATTCCCTGTTCTTACCTCTAGTGGGAAGCCTTGTAAGCGTGGAGCTGTATTATGTCTATCAATTCAGTTCACTCCGATTCAGAATGTAAGTCTATATCAGAGGGGAGTAGGTTCAGGTCCAGATTATAATGGAGTCCCCGGTACATACTTTCCTCTTAGGAGAGCTGGTAAAGTTACGCTTTATCAAGATGCTCATGCTCATGATGGCTGTCTTCCACATTTGAGACTTGATGGTGGCCAGCCCTTCAAACATTCTAGTTGTTGGCAGGATATCTATGAAGCTATAAGTCAGGCTCGTCGCTTGATTTATATTGCAGGGTGGTCTGTCTACCATACGGTGAGACTAATTCGTGACGGTAATAACACTTACATGTTAGGAGATCTTCTCAAAAATAAGTCACAGGAGGGTGTCAGAGTGCTGCTTCTTGTGTGGGATGATCCTACTTCTAGGAGCATCTTGGGCTGTCCAACGGTAAGGAACTTAGGGATGCATATATTTCACACATTTGATGCTACTTCTCTGTTTATAGCTTAATTTGGAGGACATAATATTCGCGCTGTTTGTTGCATTTTGCTTGTTTTCTTGTTTACCCCTTGTATCTTACAATGTTCAGTGTGTTGAATGCTGATCACTGGGGTGGTTCACATTTTTCTTTAAGTTCTGATTTATCCTGAAGTAACTGATGCATGTCTTATATGCAGCATTTTGATTCAAGAACACCAGTTGAACCAACTGCCAACCACTCTGCAGTGGCAGATTTGATCTGTGCTAGTTGCATCCTTAGACAGCTGCTCAGTGGCTGATAGTAAAACAGCAAATGAGAAATCATTTGACACAATGTTTAATCTTTGTAGTAGTGTAGAATTCTTGAGTTGACCATGCTTTTATTTACTATGTTTATTGAGGTTATGAATGTTAGAATTAATTACAAAATATGACTAATATGGAATATATATTATGATGAAATTTACCTGTTTTGTTATTCCTCTACTATTGCCTAATTTGATCAATTTTTAAGCTCAATGAACTAAATCTTGCATTGGCAGCAAGTGTAGATGTACAGATACATTATCTATGACAGAGTCATCATCATGTTGATTTGAACATTAGTCATTTCCATTTGATTTATGATTTTGTGTATTATGCTGGTATGTACAGTAAGATTATCTGCATATATTTCATTAATTGACTGATTTCACTGGTTCCTCCTTGCATGGCCCATATTTAGGGCTTGGAAGGAGAAATATGATCTACTTGGCTGAACCAAGCAATTTGAAAAGCCATTGCATAATTTTATCTACTTCTTTGTCTCCCTTTGGCTGTGAGAATATCAATATGATATTGTTTAATCTATAAATATAAAGTGCCATTACATCATTTTGTCAAAAAAAAACAACTGCCATTACATCATCAAATGAAAACTTTCATGCTTACCTAATCAAAATAGAAATTGCTTAAGTTTCCTCCACTAGGCAGTGATCAATTCTTATGATGTGTAGGATGGGATCATGAACACCAGCGATGAGGAGACTCGCCGTTTCTTCAAAAATTCTTCAGTGCAAGTTATACTTTGCCCTCGATCTGCTGGAAAAGGACATAGCTGGGTCAAAAAGCAGGTAGGATAAGGCATGTAGTATGGTTGGCTAGTGGCATCTTTGCTTTGTAAGTACAGGCAATGGAAGACTAGTGGTGTGTGTTCTTTTTTTTGGCTCATTATGGCAAAGACTTGGAACATTGAGTAGGAAGTAATGTTGGCTCATTTCTTATATTTGTTCTATTCAAATTTATTTTCCTCATTAGTTAACTGTTGAAAATGGATTTTTTGAAGCAAAAAATATGAATTCTCTACCACTTCCATAAACATAAAGTTTCCATATCAGTGGATTCTTGAAGTTTCTTCAATTTCTAGTTCATTTTAGTAACAATCCACCTGCATTAATTTTCAATAGATATACTTTATCTTCAAGAAGATTCACGTATTTAACATCCAAGATTTAGTATTTTTTCTAACGCTTCTTTAAATTATTAACTTTCAGGAAGTGAAAACAATCTATACACATCACCAGAAAACGGTGATTGTGGATGCAGATGCAGGACAATTTAGAAGGAAAATCGTTGCGTTTGTTGGGGGTCTTGATTTATGCAAGGGTTGTTATGACACTCCAATGCATCCTCTTTTTAGAAACTTAGACACAGTGTACCAAGATGATTTCCGTAACCCTTCATTCACGGTAAATATCTAATTAAGGTCCCTTTCCTATTAGTCTGTGTCCTACTTTTTATGATTTTGTTAATGTGATGAAAAAGAACTAGTAACCTATGTGGATGCTTAATTCAACAATTTATAAAGAATTAGCAATTAATAGTTGTTATGATTTTGTTTTAGTTATCTAATAAAAGATCAGTAATTATGCACCTGTAGTTGATTAGTAATTATGCACATATAGAAGAGAATAAAATTATGTCAATGGTCTAAATGTTAGTTTTCATACTAAATGTAAGCTTCTCATCAGCATGCTATCAGCTTCTATTGAGATGAATGGAAATCCTAACTTTAGTAGCTGAGTAGTAGGATGCTTTTAAAGATGGAAGAGACAGTGGCTGAGGAATGAAAGTCATTCCTATGATTTATTGTAGTCAATATGCAAAGATTTTTGTTTTTTGTCTTGTTTTTTATCAATATCTGTCGTAACCTAATCAGAAGCCTACTACCGATGGTCCAAGAGAACCATGGCATGACTTGCATTGTCGAATTGATGGTCCTGCTGCATATGACATTCTTACCAATTTTGAAGAGCGATGGCTCAAGGCTTCTATGCCTCACGGACTTCAAAAGTTTAGGACTTCACATGATGATGCACTACTCAAGCTTGAAAGAATTCCTGAAATCATGGGGTTGGCAGAAGTTTCTAACCTGAATGTGAATGATCCAGAGTCTTGGCATATTCAGGTATATTAGATTTTTAATCAGCCGTTGGTTTTTTATTTATCCAGTGACTGCCTATCTATCTATATGGTTAAGTTTTGACTACAGTTTTAAACAATCCTAGGTTTTCCGTTCCATTGATTCAAGTTCAGTGAAAGGATTTCCAGACGACCCCATAGATGCTAAAAGCAAGGTGAGATATAATTGGCCTCAAGTATCCGCTTCCCATTAAGAAGTCATTTGATTTGTTTACAATGAGTCAACAATAATTAATCAACTAACTTGTTAGTTGCATTGTAACAGAACCTAGTATGCGGGAAGAATGTTCTCATAGACATGGGTATACATACAGCTTATGTCAATGCAATCCGGGCTGCCCAGCACTTCATTTATATCGAGAGTCAGTATTTTCTTGGTTCATCATATAACTGGGATTCTCACAAAGACTTAGGTGAGAAAATATAACCTTTGAGCTGAGGAACACTAGAATTTTATAAAAATGGTTCCTAGTGAAAAAAAAAAAGATGTTAACTAATCATTAAAATTGAAGGTCTGCTGCTTTTTTAATTTTGTAACTTTCTGTCAAAGAACAATCAACCAGTACAAAGTTAAAAGCTTGCTCTTTTTGTTTTGCAGGTGCAAACAACTTGATACCGATGGAAATTGCTCTGAAAATTGCCAACAAAATCAGAGCAAACGAGAGATTTTCTGCATATATTCTTATACCAATGTGGCCAGAAGGTGTTACTACAAGCACTCCTAGTCAGAGGATTCTCTATTGGCAGGTAGGTTTGTGTTACCATTTAGAAGTACTCAACACTTGAGAGTAAACAAGAAATTTACAATGCAAGAAATTGTTAATTGCTGCAGCACAAAACAATGCAAATGATGTATGAGACAATTTACAAGGCTTTGGTGGAAGTTGGACTTGAAAATAAATACGTGCCACAAGACTATTTAAATTTCTTCTGCCTAGGCAATCGTGAGGCGATTGATGTAGTAAACACTTTTAGTGCCAAAAATTCCACTGCAGCAAATACTCCACAGGTATCACCCTTTTCTTCACAGCTTTTCACTTTGTCAAATTACAGTAGGTTATGTTTTCACTTGTTTCATCCGCTAATTAAGGTGTGCTATGCTTAATTATTAATTATTCAGGCACTCTGTCAGAAGAGTCGTCGCTTTCAGATTTATATTCATTCTAAAGGTATGATAGTGGATGATGAATATGTCATCTTGGGATCTGCAAATATCAACCAGCGGTCTTTAGATGGCACAAGAGACACTGAAATAGCAATGGGAGCATATCAGCCTCGTCATACTTGGGCAAGCAGACGCTCTAGCCCGCATGGCCAGGTAAGCATAATGATATCTTTGTATACAATTATTCTGCTACAAACTGATGAATCGTCTCAGGATGTATTGATTCTAACAGAAGTCTATGAAATCTCATCATTTTAAATATGCATATGCAAAATAGATCTCAACCGCTAGATGTATCCGACACCTGATTTAGTATCTGGATTATAACAAAAATCCAAATGTCCTTGACGTCTGTGTGTGTGCGCACAAGTGCATGTGTACATGTATGTACTGCGTGACACTGAAGCTAAAATTGTTATTGAGGATTCTTGGAAACAACTGACAGCCTTAAGGCTGTACTTTTGTCTCGCAACTGAGACTTACAAAACTCACAAGTGGGGTGGCTTAGGGATTAACCATCTTCACCTGCTAGTGGCAGGTTCTAGTATCAATAAATCTCACCCTTTGTGTTGATATTTGCAAAGGTATGGGTAAAACTCTCCCATTGCTTGGGAGCAATCGTCTAAACTGTGCTACTAGAATTGCATCTGAGCTAGTGTCGGTAGTCCTTTGACCTTGAAAATGTGTAAAAAAAAAATAAAAAATACAACTAAGACTTTACAAGTAAGATTTTAGTTCTGGACTCGTCAGTATGAAAACATAGATGCAAGTACATGCTTTCTTTGATTATTGTATCCAATTGGTTTCAAGAAAGTATGAACTGAATGTCATTGAAATGCAGGTCTTTGGATATCGAATGTCACTATGGGCAGAGCACCTTGGTAAACTTGAGGAATGTTTTGGGCGACCAGAGAGTCTGGCGTGTGTAAGACGAGTAAGGTCCTTGAGTGAATTCAATTGGAAACGGTATGCAGCTGATGAGGTAACAGAACTAGAGGGTCACCTTCTTAAATATCCTGTTGAAGTTGATCACACAGGGAAGGTTAAGGCAATTCCTGGCTGTGAAACATTTCCAGATGTGGGTGGCAACATATTGGGGTCATTCAAGAAAATCTAACCATTTGAACCATTGATCTCTCAGTCACAACTCGAACCCTTTGTTTCAATGTCCATATGTGCTTGCTATGTTCTGCTCAATGTTTGATTTATTTTATTTTATTTTTACCTCAGAATAATCTGATACTTAGCATATCTTTTTAGCTTGATTTTGTAGAGTTTTTGACTTTTGAACATGTTTACTGAGAGGATGATTGAATTGAATTAAAGAATAAACAATGTGATCATTTCTCTCGCGGTTTGCCTTTCTTGACTATGTCTTACTCTCTTTCCCCGAAAAGTATTTGCTTAATAAAGAATAAACAATGTGATCATTTGTTTATGGTTTTTTTTTTGTTTTTTAGGTCTGTTAAAAGTAATTTTTTTGAAGTACTGTTAAATGTAATGTTGCTCAATATAAGGCATGCTACTGTCAGAAACAATCGCCTAAAAGTATCTTCAATTCTTTCAAAGATTGTATTTTGAAAAAAAATTTCATGTCATCAATATCAAATGACTTGCTTCTTATATGACAGTGGATATCATTTAATAAACAATCAAATTGAAAAATTGTTTTCCAATGCTTCCATACATTTCCATTTAATGCCTCCATATATTCCCATTTAATACTTCCATATTTTCCATTTAATGGTTCTATTTTTTTTTTTTTAAACTTTTAATTGGATTTGAAAATTAGATTTAAATAGTTATTAATTTGTTGACATGACTGTCTAATACACATTCTAAAAATAGATAATCATGTAGACAATATTTATTCTTTTCTTGTGCCACCCTAGAACATCTTCGATGCTCTTATGGATTGTGAAGAAATTAGATGCCACATCAGATGAATAGACATTAAGTTAAAATAAACTTTTCAATACAATTATCACTCATTAATATCAAGTTAAGGTGACAAAAATAAAAAAATAATAAGACATTATCTAACATGATTATATATTTTTAGAGGGTGTGTTAAACATTCATGTCAGTAAATCAATAATTACTTAATTTTAATTTTCAAATCTAATTAAAAGTAAAAAAAAAAAAATAGAATCATTAAATGGAAAATATAGAAGTATTAAATGGAAATATATGAAGACATTAAATGGAAAAACATAAAAGAATTGAAAAACAATTTTTCAATTTGATTGTCTATCAAATAATACCTATACCATGTAAAAAATAAATTTCTTGACATTGATGACATGACATTTTTTTTTCAAAACGCAGTCCATGAGAGTATTAGAGATGTTTTTAGCTTGACATTGATGAGTGATAATTACATTTGAGAGATTTATTTTAACTAAATATTTATTTATTATATGTGACATGTAATTTTTTTATAATCTATAAGAGCATTGAATATGCTCTAAATGACTATTCCAACACACTTGCTTCTCATGCAAACTGAATTTGCACGAGAAGTTGACAGGTGTCATTTAGTTTCTTTAAAGAGATAATCATACAAACACATTTGACACTTGGTAATTATATGTTTATGTGAGTTTAGACCATAATTATGGAAACCACCTCCGGTTTCATCAATGTTTCGAACTTTTAGATGACTGAACTTTGTGGTAACAGTTGAAAGAGTAATGTAGTCATTTGATATTATAATGAAATTTTAAAAATAATTAAATTAAATTAATAAATAAAACTTAAAAAGAAAAAAATGATCAATGATTGACAAACGGTGGAGTACAAGCCTAAAAAAAATTGTTTTTTGAAAAGATAGAGATTGAATCTTCACCCTTTAAAGATAAAGATGAAGATTGAATCTCTACCTTCAATAGACATCTTATCATTAGGATCTGTGTCGAGAGACTCCATCCATGAAAATCAGATGCTTTCCATTGTGATGGATACCATCTAGGTCTCTGTCGATGGAGACCTAAGATTGAGTCTCCATCAATGAGATCGAGAACTAGGTCTACATCAAGAGAACCTAGAATTAGATCTCCATCATTGGAGACTTAATTTATAGAACCTACCTTAATGGAAACTTGAAGGTCTCTACCATTGGAGACCTCCAATAATAATGATGGAGACGTCTAGTTGAAGATGACCCCATGCTTTTATTTTTTATTTTCTAGTTTTTAATTATGAAAATTAAAATAATAAATATTTTATTTTTCTTATATTTTACATCTAAAATAGGCGTATTTTAGTTAGTTTTTTTTTTTTTTAGTTAACTAACGGTTAGTGGGTGTAATTGATGGTACGTGGTGTAACTGCAACACTTGTGAAATCTGTGGTCGAGTTTTTGTAATTGTGGCATAAATCAATGTATCCATGTTATTACATCAACTATTAGGAGTGGTTGAGTAATTATCTCTTTTTTTTAAGGGAAAACTTCATTTTAGTCCTTAAAATTTTAAAAAATATCAAGTTTTTTAAACTCTTTTGGAAACAATTTTTTTCATGCTTAACTTTTTCAAAACTCTTTAAAAAAATTCAAACCTGTCAATCAATCAACGGTCAGAATAGAAAGAAAAAGCAACATGACTCATTTGCCCCTCATCTTGGTTATAATATATTAAATTACTGTTTTACCCCTAATGAAATAAAAATATCAAAATTAAATAAATGAATATATAATTAAAAGTTTTTTACTTAATTAGAAAAAGAAAAATAATTAATAACAATAATAATAATAAATCAATACTATCATCAACAAACCACCAAAAGCTCTTTCTTTCTCTCTTTTCAGAAGTTATTATTCTTCTTCTTCTTAAAATAATTAATAACAATAATAATAATAAATCAATACTATCATCAACAAACCACCAAAAGCTCTTTCTTTCTCTCTTTTCAGAAGTTATTCTTCTTCTTCTTCTTCTTCTTCTTCTTCTTCTTCTTCTTCTTCTTCTTCTTCTTCTTCTTCTTCTTCTTCTTCTTTGTCTCCTCCAGTCTCTCATTTCCCCTTCTTCTTCTTCTTCGTCTTCTTCTTCTCCTTCTTCTTCTTCTTCTTCTCCTTCTTCTTCTTCTTCTTCTTCTTCTTCTTCTTCTTCTTCGTCTCCTCTTTCTCTCCTTTAACTTCAAATCCTCCAGTCTCTCATTTCCCTTTCTTCTTCTTCTTCATCTCCTCTTTCTCTCCTTTAACTTCAAATTTTGGATTTGATGAAAACCAGAACCAGACCTCCAGTCTCTCATTTCCCCTTCTTCTTCTTCTTCGTCTCCTCTTTCTCTCCTTTAACTTCAAATCCTCCAGTCTCTCATTTCCCCTTCTTCTTCTTCTTCGTCTCCTCTTTCTCTCCTTTAACTTCAAATTTTGGATTTGATGAAAACCAGAACCAGATCTAATTTGGTTCTGGGTTCGATGGAACCCTTTGGATCAAACCCAAAACCTTAAGTTTGGGTTTGGGGTTGATGTTAAGGTTTGACAGATGTTTGCTAGGTTAGTGCTTGAGGTTGCTAGGTGTATTTTAATCCAGATCAATTTGGAGGGGTAAGGATGAGGATGAATTTGCTTGGAGTTTTTTTTTTTTTTTTTCAATATTTTTTGTTTTAATTTTTCTTTTAAAAAATTGTTTTGAAGATTTGAGTTTTGTTGTTTTGCAATCTAGATCCTCAACATTTTATATTCAAACCCAGATGTTTGAATCCAAGTTTTTTTTTTTTTCTTAACTTTTTTCATAATTAATTTTAATCTTCATCGTCTATCTCTAAGAGAGACTGTGGATATATTTCATATTTTTAAAATTTAATTAACTAATTAATTAATTTTTTTATTTTTTAAATTGTTTTAAATTTTTTTATATGTTTAAAATTCTAGTATCCATGTGTCACAATCTTAGTCTCTTATATAAAAGTTCATCTTATCCTTCTCGTCCAAACTATCTATAATCGTTGACTATCTGTTGACTGATGGTTTAGATTTTTTTAAAGAGTTTTGAAAAAATTAGAAATGAAAAGAGATGTTTTCAAAAGAGATTTAAAAATCTAATATTTTTTAAAACCTCAAGGACTAATGAAATTTCTCCTTTTTTTCGAAGGTATATGCATAAAATTACACCATGCCTTATATTCTAAAATTACACCCATGCCCTTGACTTCTAAAATTTCATGTGTTCTTGAAACTTTTCTAAATTAACTTTTATTTAATTATTTATATGCCACTACCTTCTCAGTTCTCACAATAAATGAACCCATTTAACATTTCTATTTACCAAATTACCATTAATTTCTTTTACCAATATATCAGATTCATTTTTTTCTCTATCACTCACCAGAATAGTATGCAAAAAGTAAATTACATTAAGAATGCATACTAGGTGTTTATAAGAATTTCTAGTAGAAAAATATTGACAAACTTGAAATTAAAAAAGATTGTGGAACTTCAAGAGCTTGTGAGGTAATATTTTATCTTAGATTTATTTACATGTATAATTTAGTCAATAAATATCTAAATAATGTTAGAGATTAAACTAATTATTGTTGCCATACACAATCTATAAAACAATAGATGAAATAAGTGATTTTATTTTTTTTGAATTGTATTATATATATACATTTTTTAAATGAATTGAGTAAAAGAAAATTCTTATTTTTATTTTGAGAATGTAGTAGTATGTAAGTAATTATATAAAGTTTATTTAGAAAAGTTTGAAATACAAATAATAGTTTGGAAGCAAATAGCATGATTGTAATTTTAATAGACAACGGCATGGGTGTAATTTGATCATATATTTTTTAGAAAAAATTAAAGGCGAGTTTGCTAGGTTACTTTTCCTAGCACACTTTTATGCCATTTATTATTGTTCTAGTGTTAAAATAGACACATGAAACTGCAAAGAGGATTAATTTTTCCCATTATTTATCAAATTATTCTCTTTTCATAGCACACAATTCAAATAATGTGTAATTCAAAAAAAAAAAAAATCAAATAATGTGAACCATACGCCAATACTTGTCAATGTTTATATTTTCATCGATATATCCATCAATAGAATATTTATATTATAATAGATTCGTTTGATATCAATATCTTCATCCTTACTAATATAATAGATTACATGCAACCCATATGGAACCTCATTAATAATAATAACTTTCAATTGATGCAACCCATGCGAAAGCTTTGGAACAATAATTTATTGTCATAAAAGTAATTCTATTACCTTTATAAAAAAATAATTTTATTAAAATATATTTTAAATTTTTATATTTAAATATATATTCATTATATACATAATTTTATATGTCTCTAGAAAATAATTATCATTTTTTTTTTTACTTTATTATGAAAAGGGCACATTAATATATATTCTTTATTATATAAACTTCCTTTATCAAAGTTAATCATACAATGGGAAAAAAAATTTAATAATACAATGGGAAAAAAAAATAAATAAATAAAAAGGAGTGAAGAAAGAAGTCGTGACTCATGCATACGGATTTTTACATGAAAAACCTAACAAAATAAAAACCATGGGACTAGCTACTTTCGAACGAAACACCATTAGTATTAGATGAATTATAAACAATGTTCACAACAATCCCTTTGCCTAGCTCTCTAACCATTCTTTTTCTAGTAGCATAATTTCGTACTTCATGAACTAAGATGACAACTCTGTTTATCTTTTTAATTCGCTAAAATCATGAAATCCACCTCCTTGATGCCATAAGAAGGTAAGGCCACAAGATGATACTGGTCTATATGCACAAATAAGATTATGCATGCAATATAAGTAATGTGTTTGATCAAAACACATTGTGATAATCTAGATGCGATAAAATTCTCGCACAAAAATCTACTCTCTAGAGAATAATTGTCTCTAAAACGCGTCTCCATTTTTTTTTTTTTTTAATTCTCAAGAACTTGAATTTTTTGTTTGATTTAGGTGATATTTGGTTTGATGATAATGATTGATTTCGGTGATGTTGGTTTGATGAAAATGATAGAGATGATGATTTTGATGAAAATAATAGATGGGTGATGAAGATGATGGAATGGAGATGAGGAAGTTGATGATGAAGGTAGACGATGAAGATTTTTATTTTTTTGTAATTAAAAATATTATATTATTGTTTTATTAATTAAAAATATTATTTTTAATTAAAATATTTATTATCTTTGAAATGACCATTTCACCCTTCATAATTTTGATTTAATGGTGGTTGACTCATGGTTGACTGATGACAACGGAGGTTAGTACGGGTTTCTCAAATATTATCATTTTTGTGCAATTATTCCAAACCTCATGTTGGTTTTTGCAATTTGCCCATTTTAAAATTTGAAAAGAAATAAGATTCTATGATAAATTAGGATGTTTTGGGAGTGTGTACATGTATAATATAATTTCCTCCATATTATATTTAGCCTATTCACAAACAATCAATAAATAAAAATCCTTTTGCTTGGGATAAAGACTTTCATGATTGGCTATGAGAGTTAATTGATGTATATATTATTTCTTTTTCCACCTAGTTTGTTGATTCAAGTTATGTCTCTTAAAAACAAAAATCAATGAATAAATGTAAGGACAAAAAAAAAGTCACAAAAATGAATGAATTTATTGATTGATTGAGAGTTCTCTCTTAATTTTTTAGATGTTAATATTACACTTAAGACACAAATTAACATGACCTTTATATATAAAAAATATATATAATTGATTTATTACACTTAGAAAATATATTTAATTATTCATCAACTGGATAATAAATGGAGGATAAAAGATTACATTATTGAATTATACATATAGCCTTTCATTTTTTTTTTTTCAGAGATGATTTCCATTTTTTTATATTATTTTCTGTTACTAATTAAAAAACAAACCATTTTATGTTTGTTGTTTAGCGGGAATTAGACAGCGATCGGTAGGTGGTGAGAGAAGTGCTTGGAAAAGTACCGTCTGCACGTTATTAACGTGAGCTCACTCTATTGTTTACCTTAATTCATCATTAATGATTAACAAATGCAGATTATCCATTTATTTGATAAAACAATGATCGTAGATTATTTTAACCGCAGATTAATTTTAACTTAAAAATAAAATATTATGCAATAAACCCTGCAATTTATCTTTAATTTTGTATGTAAATATCTAATTAAAAATAATTTTCTATTTACAATACATTTTTACATCGAAATGGAAACTATTTTTTTTTTATGAAAAAATAAAATTGATTATTGAAGTGGTTGTCTCTTTTTTAGTTTTTTTTTTTTTTAAAAATAAAATAAAATATTAAGGCGGTTGTCTTGTACTCTTGTTGATGCTGTCTTAGGCTGCCATTTGCCAATAAAGTAGTCGAAGGGTGGCTTGTCACTGGAAATATTTTTCCGAGGGATTCTACCTCTTTTATTCACTGTCCATTTCCCTTTGTTCGAAATTTATTTTTGTGATTAATATTGAACGAAAAAATATATATTTTAAAGTGAGGAAAAAAATGAAAAATAGATAAATATTATCTATTTATTTGTGAAGTTTGTAATATGCCAATAGATTTCAAAATATGAGTACATATTAGTTAAGCATTGGATCCAAATTTATTAATTATGTCTTTAATTTTGACAAAAATTTGGTAAAACCAACCGATAAATTATAGGAAAAACTTTTTGATAGGAGAGAGACAGGTGATAAAGAACAAGAAGCAGTTACACCACTCAGAAAACAGATAAAGAAATAAATAAATTTAACCAATCTCTTGAGTCTAAGCGGCACAAGTATCGGACTAAATAATTAAAGTAGTGCCACGACCTTCACATGGTTGACAAGACAATTGCAACTTCACATCCACTCCAGAGATTATGGTAGATTTTAAAAAAGATAACATTTTAAAAAGATAATATTTTTGTGATGATAAAGTAATCAATTTTGCCATATTTTAATTTTAATGATAAATCTAATGGTAAAAATCAACCTCAATAGAGGCCCAGTTGATGACAGGCCAAGAGTTAGACCACTGAGTCGATTGGGCCCAAGGAAGGCCCAAAACCTAGGAGCCCATGGCATATTGCAACGTTTGCCAGCTCATAACCCCATTAAGGGGAGTTGAGCGCATCGAAGGAGTGAATTCAAACCAGGTAACGTGCACAGTCAATAGGGACGACCGGTTGGAGTCGATCTCTGTCTTGTTACCTCATAAAACCTTATGATTCCCTATCGGTCGTACGACGTAATTGTCATCACAAATCGTGCGTTCTCTTTATTACTTCTATTTTTGACATTTATTTTTTATTTTAATTTGAGCATTAGAATAACTTGCTCTCCTGTTATTTGACTGTTTTACAAGTTGTTAGATTCCTTGAACTTGAGTGTCATGGCCAACCTTCGCGTTGGTAATTGTACATCCGACTTTCTATAATAAGTGCAGTAAGAAATCGATTTCAGAGATGATATTTTTGTTTTTGGCATTAGCAAACGAGCCAATCTCTCACCTAGATTGAGGCTTCATTTGATACAATCTAATACTATATTTGATATATTATTATATTAATTGGATATGATTTGATAAATAAACAAGATAATTTGTTTGATAAACAAAATTAAATTTCAATATTTTTAAGTATATTAATAACTTAAATTATATAATATAAATAAAATATTGTTATTTTAAAATTAATTTTATATTAATAAATGAAAATAATTAGTTTTATAACTTAATAATTATAATAACTTAAAAGAAAAAAAAGAAAAATAGTTAAACAAATATTGTAATGATGATATGAAGAACAATAGCTTCAACTAATCGAAGACAAAAAATGTGAAAATGATCACATCAACTTTTAATTCATAAAATGCATTAAATTGAAATTAATATACTAATGATATATATCCAATCATAGTTTAATTGATTAGTATACTTCCTCTTTAACATGATAGGGATAAGGATTTAAGTTCTTTCATGAATATTTATTGATATATATTAAAGTTTTCTGTCTTTACCGTAAGAGCATATATATATATATATATTTGTTATAGAAGTATATATACAAGTCCCATAGATAGGGATAGGGATTTAAGTCATTCCATAAGCATTTATTGATATCTCTTGAAGTTTTCTTCCTTTCATAGTCGGAGTGTGTGTATATATATATATATATATATATATATAATTATAGAAGTATATTTATAGGCCCCACCTGTAATCAATGGTGGGGTAGAGGTGCCCGCACGAGCCTTGCCTCTTAAGAAAACACACCTAAACAATTACACAAATATTGCTTGATTTTGTATGGACTTCATTTTGGTCCTTCCTAAATATTACATATTAGTTCATTTATCATTGACATCCTAAATAGATCTTTTAGAGTAGATTTTTGTACCCCTATATAGCCTGAATAGATTTGCAAATATCATATGTAGCTATGGGAGTAAATTTCTTATTGTATTATGAAAGTAAATCTTCAAGTTGCATTTGCAACTTTGATATATCTTAATAAATCATGAACCATGAATGTCAATTATATATATATATATATATATAATCAGCAATAAATAATCATTTGCCATCTAAAGTGGTTTAGAAAAGAACATTTATTTAGTTTGATAATCATCCTACACCATAGTTGGTATCGAAAAAAATATTATTTTATTAAATTCAAACAGCTTTATTTTAAATTATTAACATGAGATCAATTCAAGGAGTAAAACATGTTTGGAAAGCTATTATCATTGGTTGTGGTGATAATCCAATCATATTGCTACCTAAGGTTTTACTTTTAACAAGTCGTTGTGCATTATGTTATTTAACACATAAAACCTTGAAGAGCATATTGCTACCCGAGGTTTTACTTTTAACAAGTGGAACCAATTTTTCCTTTTACCAATAAATTAGCTTCGAACTTTTACAATTGATTATAAAAAAGTAATTGATTAAGGAGATAATTTAATCATTTTGTTACAAAATTAACTTTAAAACTAAAAAAATAATTTTTTTAATCTCCATAGTCATTTAAAAAATAGATTTTTTTAAAAAATATAAAAATATAAAAATTAAAGGTGGAGATCATATCTACCTCTAAAATCTTTATGAGATAGATGAAAGAGATGTAAAATTTGTTACATTTATTTAATTTAATAGCATTTAGTAATTTTTAAAATTAATGAGGGCATTTTTCTTGTATTTAAGTAAAACAAAAAATTGGTTCGGCTTATCAAAAGTCATATGCCACATAACTAAATTATAATTTGCTTAAATTAAACATTTATTATTATCTTACTAACATATAATCTATCAGATCATATTATGGTGAAAAAATTCTAACCGAAGAACGTGTAGATGTCCTTATTCTCACCCTTCTCTCGCTGTCCAGTCGCCGACACATCGCTGTCTAATTGTAAATTAAACATGAAAATATCTTACCTTTTTTTTTTAAAAAAAAAAAAGAAAAAAAGAAAAAAAAGAAATTCAGTTCTAGCTGTATATATATGTGTGTGTGTGTTATTATTACAAAATGCATATTGCACACCCTTGCGAAAAACCCACGCAAAACATTGTAAAAAACAGATTCAGATCCAATCTGAAACTCGACTCCACTTCACTCAAACAAAGACAAGACACAGCGGACGATGGGGTATCCAGCGAACGGTGAGCAGCCTCTCAAGTTTCTGATCTACGGGCGCACCGGCTGGATCGGCGGCTTGATCGGCAAGCTCTGCCAAGCTCAAGGCATCGACTTCGTCTACGGCTCCGGCCGCCTCGAAAACCGCGCGTCTCTGGAGGCCGACATATCGAACATCAACCCCACTCACGTCTTCAACGCCGCTGGTGTGACTGGGAGGCCCAACGTCGACTGGTGCGAATCCCATAAGGTGGAGACCATACGCACTAATGTGGTCGGCACTCTCACTCTCGCTGACGTCTGCAGAGATAAAGGCTTGGTTCTTATCAACTACGCCACTGGTTGTATCTTCGAGTACGACGAGAAGCACCCCATCGGATCCGGTATCGGCTTCAAGGAGGAGGACACTCCCAATTTTATCGGATCTTTTTACTCCAAGACCAAGGCCATGGTATATATGCTTTCACTTTCTATCACATTTTTTGTATTCATTAATTTGCATTTTTCTTGATTTGAGAATATTTTATTATGATGCCTCGTAGTTTGATTTTCTCTTAATCCAAAAATTATGAGTCTTTGATGTTGCAGATAAGGGTTTGACTCCTTTACTCATTAGGTAAAGTTACTTATTAATAACGATCATTTGATTTGTCATAAAGATGGTTATTGAAGAATATCCAATGATTATTATTGATGGATAATCTTAGTCATCCAGTAAGCTGGCAATGTCATATTGTCATGTTCATTTTCTATTTTTCACATTAACTATTAATGTGATATATTGTAGTTGATGTCAGCTTCAATATGTTGTTGTGATTTGTGATTTGTTGTTCAAAGGTGGAGGATCTGCTGAAGAATTATGAGAATGTTTGTACTTTGCGTGTGAGGATGCCGATTTCGTCTGACTTGTCAAATCCTCGAAACTTTATCACTAAGATTGCTCGATATGATAAGGTGGTCAACATTCCAAACTCCATGACTATTTTGGATGAGCTGCTTCCGATTTCCATTGAGATGGCTAAGAGGAACCTGACTGGAATTTACAACTTTACAAATCCTGGAGTGGTTAGTCATAACGAGATTTTGGAGATGTATCGTAAGTATATTGATCCCAGTTTTACTTGGAAAAATTTCACTCTTGAAGAACAGGCCAAGGTCATCGTTGCTCCTAGGAGCAACAATGAGCTTGATGCCACCAAATTGAAGACGGAATTCCCTCAACTCTTGTCCATTAAGGAGTCCCTCATTAAATATGTGTTTGAGCCAAACAAGAAGGCTTGATTTTAGCTTTCAATTTTTCGGTTTCATAATTTATTGAATCTTGTTTCATGCAGTTTGATGTGATATAACCAGTGTATGGTTCTTCTTCACACATTACACAGCATAATTGTTACGTATTAGTATTCCATATGTAGTATTCTCAGTTTGATCATGAATAAGTTAGTCAAAAGTGATTTGATCTAGTTACAGGTATGATTTTGTGGTTTTGTATGGCTTGAATTGCTGAGGATAGAATCTTTGGCTTTGAATAGCAGGTTCTGGTCGGTGTAATTTAACAGTTGTTTACTCTTGCCATTTGCCTGGGCATATTGAACTGAGCATTGTACCTTTTTTTTAGAAAAAAAAAAAATTACAAGATATATGGGAACTTTTTATTTGATGCAATAGTAGGTTGATGTTCATTAAACAATCTCTGTGCTATTAGATATTGGTCTTTAGATTGTCAATTTTTTTGAAAGTTGCTTTTTTCTCTTCTTTTGAATGGGACTTGGTTGGATGGTCTCAATGACATGCTTGGTTGGATTTTTGAGAAAAAAACATAGATGTAACAGATTGAGATAAACAGCAAATGATAGAACGGATGTGTCTTTTTGTTTTTCCCAATCAAAGGTTTAAAATCCAGCAAACAATCGCTGCGTAACACTTTTAGAACCGTGACTTGGAAAAAACAACCAATAAAAGTTTTGAGACTATATTTGTTGCAGGATGTCTAGCTTCTTTAAGCTTCTTTGCTTTTCTTTATTCTTTTTTCTTTCTAGTCTTCTAAATTATGGATGTAGCAAATCTTGTTTGTTACCCTTTATTTTTTTGCTTTTTTCCTTTTTGTCTCTTAAAATATGGATGTAGCAGATTTAGTTTCACTTAGTGGCAGGAAAAAAAGAACAAAGAAAAAAGCAAAGCCTTTTCACTCTAAGCTTGGTAATTGGACAAGTTTGTCTTGAGGAACGATTTCACACTCCACACTAAGCAATTACAGTTAATAAAATGAAAGAAATCCCAATGATCATCATATCATTGAAGTTTTTATTTCCATCTGGTAAAATGCAGCAACCAAAAATATCAAAACGCCACCTTGAAAGCTTAAAAAGCATAACAGCCTGGATATGTCATTCTCGGATGGGGATTTATTTGCGTCCAAGGATCCCATTCTTGGTATACATGGAAGGACCATTGAATTGCAGGTTTTTCTGAGGGTGGGAGTAGGAAGAGAAGGGAAGACCTGGGAGAATGTTGTATATCACAAGTGGGCTTCTGACCCCATGAACTCCATCTTCCCAGATGATTGCGCCTGACATAATCGGCTGCTGTGCAATCGTTGGACCGTAAACCTCCACTTTGAATGATTTCTGCTCTCCAACTTCGGAGAATGACAGAACGGATGGCTCTATTGTGACACTAACAGAGCTAGGGATGTACATTCTAGCAATGTAAGTTGAATTTGGTGAGCCAACATTGGTTACTGTCCTGGTAAAGACAGCCTGAATTTGCTGACCGTCTTCAACAGCTACAGAGAATGAGGGGTAGTTGAGATTCCAAGCTCTTCCAGGCCCTGTGAGGCAGACACTGGAGTTATCACCGGTGAGCATTCTTAGAGTAGTGCTGTTGTAACCTTGCTCGCAGAGGAAGTTTATGTAATCTGCCTCGTATGCATCGTAGACAAGCCCGGGGTCTATGGCCTGAGCAGGGTTGATGTGGCCGGCTCCATAAGCAAATTCAAGATCTTTATGCTTCCTTGTGTCCATTACGTAAGCTATTCACAAACAGTGAGGTCAGGGTGTCAGCGTTTCGTCATTTACAAATCCGCTGAAATATTACAAATACAAAGACCGAGTTGCCAACCTGTGGTCATGAGGGCGGACTTAATGGCAGCAGGAGACCAGTCGGGGTGGGCAGCCTTGACATAGGCAGCAGCAGCACTAGCATGAGGACAGGACATGGATGTGCCAGAGATTACGTTGAAATTGACACTCCTGGTGTCATCATAGTATATTGAAGGAGGAGCCACAGGAGACCAAGCGGCAAGGATGTCCACACCAGGTGCAGTGATATCAGGCTGTACATTATCCATCCAAAGATTTTCAAGCCATGCTTTAAAACAGTATAACAGGTGAAGAATGCTGTGAATGGCTTAGATTCTTATTGTACCTTGAGAATGTCTGGGGTGATAGGGTTGGGTCCTCTAGAAGAAAATGATACTATATAAGGAGCCATGACATCCTTCCAAGTCTCACCAACCAGGATAGTTGCAACCGGATTCCTGAAAACGTAACCTTGTGAGAATCATTAATAAAATGACTTGTTAAGATAATAAGGTAAAAGGGTTCTATTGAAAATGAATCTGGATGGGTGGTTTTGTTTACTCTGTTGTTCTGATGTAGTCCAAAATTTGAACGCCATCTTCCGTGCTGATTAATGTTGCTGGCAATGGGTAATTGAAGGCAAAATCAGTGATAGATGAATCAGCCATTATGGTACCGAAACCATCAGCCATCAGAATGCCAGAACCGTCCCAGAGGGCTTCACAAAAAACAATTTTTCCTGCTACTTTGTATGAGTTCAGGGCACCAGTGATGCAAGATCTTGCAATATCTGGATCAGCTCCAGCAGAGTAGTTGGCTGCATCTCCTCCCCAGATCAAGGGAAATGAGGTCCCATTGAGTTGAAAATTATTAATGGAAAGTCCCTGTTCGTCACAGTAAAAAAATGGTATAAGGGTACTCATATATATACTAGAGCTAAAGCTTTATGGTGTGTACAACCATTTGCAATTTCACTCACGGTGTAAGTTTGTCCATTGCCAAGTACAACTTGGGCAACAAATTTTCTGTCAATGGTACTAGCAGCAACAGTTAGTGACCAGGGTGCATAATTGGAAACTCTATATGGCCGGGGCCCAGAATTGCCGGCAGAATTTGAGGTCAAGATACCATATTTCATGGCATGGAAAGAACCAATAGCAATTGGATCTTCAAAGTATTGGAATGGGAAGTCACTTCCGAGGGACACTGATATAATATCAACTCCATCTGCGATTGCATCATCAAATGCTGCAAGGATATCTGCAACGGCACATCCAAAGGACCAGCAGACCTTGTACATGGCAATCCTTGCATTGGGGACTCCACCTCTTGCGGTACCTTCTGCCAGACCATAGTAGCTGGCCCCAGGCACCTCCCTACCTGCTGCAGTCGAAGAAGTATGTGTTCCGTGTCCTTCAGAGTCTCTTGGGGATTCGAAATCAGTTATGTCATAGAATTTTTCGCTATTGTAATATCTAGCTCCAATGATCTTGCTGTTATGCCAAATATGTACCATTAGTTGCTGAATGAAACGAAACACAAAATGATCTTGCTAGAATAGAGGAAGAGTGCTTACTTGTTGCAGGTGAAATTGGCACCTTGGCATTCTCCCTTCCATTTAGCAGGTGGCGCACTGAGTCCTTGGTCATTGAAGCTTTCGGCTTCCGGCCAGATTCCTACAAAATAAAAAATTCAAATGCTTCAATTCATATAGTCATCCAGGATTTATCAGTGTTGTAAAACTTGCGAGTAGGTCTGATTACTCGCCAAATACTCGGTGATTGGGGTTTTGCCGATCTGAGAATCCTCAACTAAGGGTTCTACTCGCCTTTGGCGAGTACTTGCTTAGGCTCAACTCGATCAAAATAACGAATACTCGGCCCAGGTCAACTCAGCGAGTACTATGCTAAAGTTGTTTTTGAGATCATATGAAACAAGTTTTATAATAATTTATGGTCATATAATTGTATTTTGATTCTAAGAAAAATAATTTTTTTTTTATAGATTTGATCAAATTTGACAATCGATCAACGGTTACCGTTGACCAATGATCAAATCAAGTACTCATCGAGTCGCCAAATACTCGCTATTTGCTGAGTCATCAATCAAGTAGCGAGTTTTGAAAATATTGAGATTTATTCTACAGAAAAAAGTGGTGTTAGTGAGTAACTAAATATAATGACCTGTGTCTAGAAGTCCAATGACGACATTCGCTTCTTGACCTGCTCCAAGCTTGCCTTTGCTGAAACCCATGAAATCCCATGACCTTGTAGTGTGAAGCTTCAGTATATGATTTGGGATCACTGAAACCACACCTTTCATTTCTGCACCCCATTTCAGTTGTATTTAGAACGGATAATTGTTACAATTTTTGTTAATGTTTAATAAACCACTTGTTTGACTATCTCACCCGAAAACCTTGCAACGTCTTCATCCGTTAATTTAGCTGCAAATCCATTAAAACTTCTCCCATAACTGTAGATTAGAGAATCTTTGGCTGCCGTATTACTGCAATTAAAAAATTATAATATTAGAGATTTGACATCAGGTGCTGTGTTTAAAGAACTCGTAAGAACCGGAGGACCTTGTCGTACATAAACGTTAATTTGTTTCTTTTATAAGATTACCATTGACTGTATTCACATTTATTTAATTCAAGCAACATCTTTTGTCCTGATTAATGTAGTCACACTTGCTAATTTTTTGGTACTAGTACGTACTACAACAGATAAGAGAATAAGACATTTATATTATTATGAAAGAGAAAGTGTTTTCCTGGTAATGATCGAAACAACCACAAGGATAATATTTATATGAATTAGCCATGACCTACCATTTCATTTTATGTTTATACGCTGTTGACAACTTTTGTATTACATTATTTGAGCATCATGAACTTAGGAAAAAAAGTTTAGACAATTTAGCGTTAGCTCTCTTTTTAGGAGAAAATAATGTAGGATAAGCGTGAGTTTACAAAGTGTACTGAAAAACTGAAATGAATTGTTTAGTTCTGAAATGAATTCTTTTAACTCTATCAGTGTTCGTGAATAAAATCAATAGTTCAAGAATAAAAACAACAAACTATAGTGTTTTTTTACCATTTATTCACAAACAGTGATGATACTAAAATAGTTATCTAAGTTTTCATGTACTAACTAATTCTAAAATTCGTACACCTTTTCACATTGGAAACATAAATCCCCCTTTTTTTTAGCATTGAAGTTTTTCTTCTTTTTTTTTTTTGACAACAGCATTGAAGTTTTTCTACTGATATTAGTTATATTAGAATTAAAATTTAATAACAACTGTTCCAAAAAAAAACAATTGATAGCCACCTTCCAAGAACATTTTTTAGCATGGAATGATGAGTTGATCGAACAGATATATCTCCCCGAGGTCGCTCTCCCATGTATACAACATGAACCTACAAACAAACACAAAATCTTTCACTAGAAACAACAACAACAACAAAAAACAGTTACATTCACTTGTAACTAGAAAACTACACTACCTTCCTCTCTTGTCCATGGCAGTTGAGCACAAATGCTGCAACCAATAATGCATACAACAGATAATGCAGTCCTGATGAGTTAGCCATTGGAAGTAAACTCTTTTGTTTCACCCGAAATTGTGACTTAGTGATTTGGGCATGATATTGTAATATATTTATAGGAACAAATTGTGATGATACTTGGAATGTCCGCACCAACATTTTGCATTGCTTGATTATCAATTGGCAACAGCCTGTCCTTATTGCTTGTGATTATTTTGTTAGTATCGCCCAATTTTAAAGTAAAAACTACAAAGCTAAAGAATGTATGTGCGCTTACTGGTTCTCTAATACCAACAAAATGTTAAAGGTGAAGCATGGTCATCAACTTGCGATATGGCGCTTTATGATGTCAACAAAAATGAAGGCGGTGCAGTTGTTTTGATCGTCCGTTTATCACGTAGCATTTGTAATGTATTTCTTATATAGGTTAGTAGGTGTAGTGAAAAATTGAAGTCAGCTCCAAAGTTTGTTATTATGTTCTTATATCATTCTTCTTTGCATGAAAATGACAGTCATTTTCGTACAAAATGTCCTCGTTGCGTCCGCCGATGTCAAGGAGATGCATACTATGTTCCATTGTTTTGTGAAAACTATAAGCCTAAATATGTACATTTTTTAAGAATGGACAAATAGTAACCTTTTTCTCCTCAAATCTTTTTACATTATCGAAAGATAAAAGAATACATTAATTGTAAGTTCCCTGTACTTACACGTTGAGGTTTAAGTTTAAATTGTATCTTTTTCACCAAATGCTAAATCGTACTTCTATTACTTCTTTCCATATCACTTAAGGGAAAACTTCATTTTAGTCCCTAAGGTTTCGCAAAATATCAAAATTTTAAGCATCTATTGAAAACAGCTTTTTTCATCTCTAACTTTTCTAAAACTCTTTAAAATAGTCCAAATCGTCGGTCAATTGACGGTCAAACCAACCAAAAAAATTGAAAAGACTTAATTACCCTCAACACTCAAAATGACCGTTTTGCCCATAATAAAATCAAAATATTACATATTTTTTAACCAATTTTAAATGATTATTATTATTTTATAAATTAAACAATAATTTAAAAAAAAATAAAAACCCTAAAAATAAAAACTAGATCTCATCTCTCCTTCTCTCTTTATCAAACTCAAATCTTTTCTCCATCTCTCTTTTCTCTCACCGTCTCTTTCTAGCGTCACTTTCATCGTCGTCGACGAACCCAACAACCACCGTTGAGAACCCATAAGCTGCAGCAACTCCATCTCTCTCTTTCTCTCTCATCTTCTTCAATTTTTTTTTTTTTTTGTGATGTTATGGATCTGGTTCTGGATTCGAAACCAGAACCCTCTGAAGTCAGGAGGTTGGTTCTAGTTTCAAATTCAGAACCCAGACAACAACAACAAAAAAAAAAAGTGAAGACTTTGGGGATGAAGATGAAGTTGACAGCGGCGAAAGAAAGGTGTTTAGGGTTTGGGGTTGGTATTTGATGTTTGTGGTTGTTGATTGGGGTTGATGTTTGTGGTTGATGTTAAGGTTTGTTAGATTTGTGTTTGAGGTTGCTGTGTATTTTAATCAGATCAATTTAGAGGAATAGGGTTGAATATGAATTTATTGGGTGTTTTTTGTTTTAAATTTTTTTTTTTGTTTTAAAAAAAAGTTGTTTTGAAGAGGGATTTGGATTCAGACGTTTGAATCCAGTTTTTTTTTTTTAATTTTTTTTTTTTTCATAATTTCATAATTTTTAATTTTAATTAACTAATTAATTTATTTTTTTATTTTTTTATTTTTTTAAAATCATAATCGTCCACGTGTCATAATCTTAATCTTTTACACGAAAAGATCATCTTACCATTTTTGTTTAAACTATTTGTAACCGTTAACCAACAGTTGACTAACGATTTGGACTATTTTGAAGAGTTTTGAAAAAGTTAGGAATTAAAAAAACTGTTTCCAATAGATGCTTAAAATTTTGATATTTTCAAAAATTTCAGGGACTAAAATGAAGTTTTCCTATCACTTAAATCATGAAAGGAAAATATTGGTTTCAGTTAGTATAACTATTATTTGCTATTTCTTTCCATTTTCAGATTAAAAAGATATTGTGATTGTTTTCATTCAAACAAAATTGTAAGAATATATTAAAGAACCATTAAAAGTCTCTTGAAATGGATTAAAATATGGCCAAAGACGATAACAGGAAAATGGTATTTTTGTGGATTAAAAAAATGATCAGTTATAATCCTCTTGTTACCTTGTTTTTGGCTTTGATATTTATGAGAGGAGTTTGAGTTTGAGACGCATAAGAGACATGGGGTGCGTCTACTAGACTTTTTCATTTTCTGTTTTTTCATAAAAGAAAACAAAAATAAAAACAGTGTTTTTTTTATTTTATTTTCAATTCTAAAATTGCGTCTAGTATTACATGCTGAAAATTGTATTATGAGAATAGAAACTGGAAAATGCATCCAATAGCAATAATTGAAAACATAAAAATATATATATTATATATATTTTTTATTATATTAACAAATAAATACAAATTATTACATTAACAATATATAATATAAATATATAAAAAAAAAGTGAACATTAATTTTATTGAATTATTGAAATATATTCTTAAAATTAATATTAATTCATCAAAATTATCCTAAAAGAGAGAAGTTACTAGAATTAATTAAATAATTTATCTTTAAAGAAGATGAAGAATGATATACATAAATAATTAAATTAAAATTTCCAAATAGATAGATAACTTATTTAAAGTCTTAATTGAATTATTTATAAAATTAATAAATTAATTGAATAAAAAACCATTAAAAAGAGCACCAGCACTATTTCCTTCTCTCTTTAATGTCTCTACCATCTTCCATTAACGGAGACGAGAGAACAATCTCTCTACTCTCCTCTTCAAATCTAAAATAGAACAAAAAAGCAAAGAACTCAGTGGATGCTGTGCAGAAATAAGAAAATCCGTCTTAAGGCTTATAAAATAATCTATTATTTTTAAGTTTGATGTATCATCAAATTATAAATTATCTAGGAGAGAAAAAGGTTAGGAGAAAATCCTTTCCGCAACGAAATAGATGTTTTGTACACCAAATCCTTATAGGCTATCAGGATTCGGAGCCTTTTTTTTAGGCCTACGTTGTGAGAAGTTGGCCCATATTTCAACACATTTGCTTTAAAGAGATAGAGGTAAATAGATATAAGTACTTAGCCATTTTTAACGCTAGTCAATGCTAATATCTAAGGCCTTCGATAATCAAATCAATCTTAAAGGCTTCATAGTTTGATTTTCACGATAATATAAAATTTTTATATTATTTGACGTAATTTTAGTTTTAATAAATTTTCAAAATATAATGCATTATGCAATGATCTCATACTTTGGAAGGATTTATTTTACATGTTTGATAAGATAATTAAACATCAATATTTTGGACATCAAAATGATTTTTATTGACGTTTAAAACAATCACGACTAATTTTACATTTAATTATTTACTATATTGTAAATTAGGTTTTGTTCATATGTAAGTTTAAATGATATATCCAAATGACCTCACATTGAATCTCGGGCTTTATCAATTATGTGCATTTTGTCATCCAAATTGTTCTTAACCCTTTTCTAGATTGGTTAGAACATAGAATATTTATTTGAACAAGACACACTAATTTAGAATGCACAAAAGTTTATCAGGTGTGAAACTGAAAGTTGTTGAACTTAAAGGGACTAATATGTAATTTTATCGTGTCACAATTTTTGGGACTAGTGTATATGTCGTTCACCGGGAGTCATACTCTGCTCTTTAGCAAATAAGGTGGTGGGGCAGGGATCGTAATTATCCATAACGAATAATTTTGAATTTTCCTATAAATTCAAGTTTTGGATTTCTTAAATCACATTTCCAAGAACCTTAAAAAGGTTTTCTACATAACCATAAAGTGTCATAATTCTTGTTGAACACGAAACATCCATTCATAATCACAAACAAATGTTTAAATTTCACAATTATTTTTTGAGAGAAAAAGAACTCTTTATAATCAGTCTTTCTCATTTGATATTTAATTGATCAAAAGCTTAGTAAGCGTGGAGATAGCTTGTAGGCTTGTAAATCCAATTGTCAGTCATCACTTGTACACTTGCAGTGTAACACCTATATTTGTCGTAAACAATTTGATTGGCATTAGAAGCCTAATTTGAAATTAAGGTTTAGTTATCTTATCTAATCACTAACATTACCTAATTCAATGACTACAATTTATAAATAATGTTAGTAGTTAAATAAGATAGCTGAACCCTTGAAATTAATGATAAGTTTAAATTTAATGGAGATAGCTTGGAGTGTGGATGTAAATCACCGATCGGAGTTAAAACCACTATAAATTTTAAGTTTTGGTTTTCTTTTCCCTATTCAAAACGAACCACACCCACCATTTATCTTCTGTTAAAACCACTATAAGTTTTAAGTTTTGGCTCTCTTTTAGGTTGGGTTTCAATCCAACAATCCATAATTTCAATCTCTTTCCTTGAAATAAAATGAAAATATATGTGTGAGATATAATCAATTTGATATTCTTTCAAATCTTTGCCAAAATACAATCTTAAAAGTTATTTGGTATCTCTGGACAATTTCAGAGTAAAAGTTTTTTTTTCCTGAAGTAAGCATCAAATGCTTTTGAAAGTAAATGGAATTATTTTAGTTTAAAGTTTCAAATATACACAAAATTTTAAATTAAATTATAAAATTAAACATTACTCTCATTGAAGAATTACTATACGTATCTGGTGTATTCTGTATGGCCTATGGTATGCGAACTGATGATAATTAGCCTCAAGATTTTAACGTTTGATTTTAATGATAACCCATAATTGATGAAAATTTAAGAAGGTTTAATTTAATTATGATATAGTAAAGTTTTAACTATTTTTGTAAAGAAAGTAAAGGCACCATGTAAGAATCTAAACCTTTGAAGGCATTGCTATACATGTATAGAGAGACAACACATAAAACTTTAGGATATCATAGGAAGACTTTATTTAAAGCTTAAAGTTAACAAATCCAATTCTAAATTTATTATTATAAACTTATAATATATTGTAAACTAGTAGATGTTTGTATGCATATTTGAATGGCCTCGCTCAAATGACTCAAATCGTACCAAATGATCTATTAACAGGTCTACTCTATACTTACAGGAACTAAATAGTAATTAGAGATAGTTCCATGAAATGACACTAAACTATTGAGGAGTTTGAACAATTGAACCAAACTATTAAATGAGTTACAAAGACATCTCAGAGTATGAACTATCCAGTTTACTCTTCATTATTAAAATGTTTTTATTCTCTTTTCTTTTCTCATCTTTGAGTTTTGGTCATATTCAATTATTCTTTTTCACTCACTATCTCACACTCATCGTCTCTCTCGCTTGTTCAAACATCCTCACTTAAGCTCATTTCAATTAAATATACACTTCTTGAATATAGACAGTTCACTTGAACTATAGTGCAAGCAAGGCCAATTTTGACTTAAAAAACATTTAATAATGCCTTTACACAATTAAAACTTATTTTAATAGTTGGATACAATTTTGAAAACTCCTTAATACTTTGCCGTATAAAAAATTGAAAAAAAAAAAAAAAAAACTTGTAAATATTAAATGGCCTCTTGTTTGAAACTGGAAAGTTATAAGGACAAAAGCATATTTATTCTTCGCAACGGTCACCTAACAAGTCCGTATGATTTTTGCCTACAACCTCAATTCTTTTACCCACTTTTCAGTCTTCTAACAACCTTACAGTCTTGAGCATATTTGAGTCATTCATACACATCAAAAAGTCATCAATGCTTTAATTTTCATATATACTCTTTGTGAGAGAGATTTCTTTGTATCTATTCACTTGGATTTGTGTTCGAGTGTTGAGAAATACTAGTTGAGTGTGAGAAACACTTTCGAGGATTGTAAATCCAAGTGTGAAATATCACTTGATGGGATTCTTGTGAAATATTCTCAGTTATTGTAAAGGTTTTACTGGCACTTAAAGCTCTAACTAGAGAGAATGAAAACCTCAAGCTTGGAGGGAAGTCGAGGGAGTGCATTTAGGCACAGTTTGAAGCCGAACCACTATAAATTATTATGTTTGGTTTAATTTCTTTATCCCTAAACTCTATAAGATGTGCAATTATACTTATTGAGTATATTTATTTTAATTAAAAAAAAAAACCAGATTTGAACATCATAGATCAAAAATTGTTTTAATTTGATACAAGAGTGGCTATATTGGCACCCCTAAAATACTATATATGCACCCCTTTTACATGTTGACCCCATTAATTTTTTTTAAATATTAAAAGTTTGTAATCACACCCCTCAAATTATTGATATATCATTTTCTTCTTAATATCCACTACCATTATCATCATACTCTCCGTCAAAATTTCTATTTGAAAAAAATAATAATAACTTTTTTCAAAACTTTTTCATCAACCACGCAAATAACCCAAAACTATGATCTTTGGTCGGAATTGGATTCTAGCCAGCAGTACAATTTTTTTTTTTTTTTTTCCCAAAAGAACAATACCTTCTATTTTTTTATTATTTGAGAAATCAGTACCTTCTATTTTAAAAACCCAATTTACTGACCAACTGTTTCCTCTTCTGGCTTGCACTTCATATTGTCTGGATGTTTTGGACATTATATCCGAGATGCAAAAGCTAAATTTGTAGACTTTTGCTTCTTCTTTGCTCTTGCGCTACTTTAGTAAACCACCGTCCTTGTTTTCATATCTCCGATGGTCTGTTCTTTCTCTTTCTTTCATTTGTTTGGAAGATACAATTTGTTTTGTTTATTTTGATTCAGGTTTTTTCCTTTTTCACAAGGAAACAACCACAGTGGCAGGAGTAAAGGAGGTTTCTGCCTGACAGTTTTAAAATCAACAATGTTACAGGGGTAATATTGGAATCTTAAAAATAATTACATTTTGGGGTGTATATACCGTTTTAGGGGGTGGAAATATCACCACTCTTGATAGAAACGCAATTCAGCCCTTTTGGTGGTCCAACATAATGGATTGTCAATAATTAGTATGGCTTATGGCATATAAATGGATGATACTACCTTTTTTTTTTTTAATGAAATTGTAAATGGATGATACTACTATTACTACTTATAGTACATGAATTAATAATTAATGAATTACTATTTATTAGTTATAGTATATGAATTAATAAGTAATGAATTACTATTTATTAGTTATAGTATATGAATTAATAATTAATGAATTACTATTTATTAGTTAATTGATAATTAATGGATTGCATCCATTAATTATTTCAATGAAGAGGGGCTTACGTGTATGTGAATTGACAATTAATGGATTGTTAATAGCAAGTACTACATTTTAAAGTCAGTGGGGGACGGGTGGTTTCTTAACACGCTTTAAAGAGCCGAAAGAAGCCAAGACACGTGAACAATGCTCAGTCTGCCACTTGCTGTCCAGTATCTGAACCCATCTCCCACCATACTTTTAAATTTTAGCTAAATTTTTATTAAATCAACGGAAAAGAGAATTTAATTAGGATTTTTATACTTTCTACATTTAAAGGGAACGGTTCAACTTTTATAAAATAATTAAACATATAAAAAATAATTGAAATACATAAAAAATATCACCATTAATTATTTTAGCTAAGAACAAATTGATAGAAAACATGATTGAAAACACTCTACCTAGATTGCAAAAGCTCGATGGTCCACCGATGAAAGAATGGGCCCAGTTTTAGGCCTGCCCCTCCTTTGGGTTCAATCTTTTCTAACCGACCAACCTACTTTAGTACGGACAATGTAGTGTAATTATCATCCCACTGATATCTACTTTTGATGATCAAATATAATTTATAGGAACTTTTATTAAAATAAAAAATACTTCAAACTGATTGAACAAACTATTTGCTTTGACGTTCAAATTCATGAAAGCCATCGTTATTTTTTAGTACTGGCATCAGCACCTAGTGACAACAAAACCCAACTACTGGCATTAAGAACACATTCTGTTCATTTTTAGTGACCATTTGCAATTGGACCGTTCTGGCTGGTGGTATTGTCCCCAGCCTTGACGGCATAGAATCTCCTGTACATGGAATCAACTTTGGTGAGGTAGTATGTTCCCGGAGCCAGAAGGGTACTGTCTTTGTTCGTCACAAAGTCCTTGGCCCCGTACCTATGCTCCATTAACTTCATTACTTCAACGAACTTCTCCGGAGGAAACTGCATCAAAGTAAATGAACATTAAAATGTTTACAATGATATAGTACCTTTTACCATTCAAATACCTGTATAAATAAAATCTCCTGTTGAGTTTGAAACTAAAAGCATTTTCAGTCTTCCAGCGTTTACAAATGAATTAAAAGGGTAAAGATTATATAGTTATTACTATTACAACTCTATATACATCAAACATTACTGTGAAACACCCGACACAGACTCAGATTCCCTAGGTCAATGGTTAATGTACCACTTTATCTTCTAAGATCCCTGGAATTCTCCAGTCATAGGTTTACTGTCCATACATTTTTCCCGTGCCATTTTTTGGTAAGACAATGTCACCTCATAAGCTGAGGCAAATGCCAGGTGAAAGCCATAATATTACAGCAGTTAACAAAGAGTAAATGAGATATTCTCATTTTCCTAAGGCTTCTAGGCACTGTCTTTGAAAAATATAAAATAGGCATTTCCTCTGTCAAAGATAACGGGGTGATACATAATTACGTATCATCAATTCATCATATATTAAAATGAACTGTCATATCTAAAGAAGAATATTTCTGTTTTATATAGTATGTCCGAAGGGGAAAAATGGGAGTGTTACCTCATGCCTTGACTTCAGTTTCTCTGCAACATTCATCACAGCTGCAATATTTGACAAGCTAAAAGAATTTTGACCCTGCCTAAGTTTCAAAGAGAACATTGTTGCAGTCAAACCACTCCCGTAAGAGAACAATATCACCCGCTTACCAGCCTGGAAGTTATCAAATGAATTATATATTAGTTTGTATTAACAGCATGAATGTGAAAGTGAAACTGAGAATGTAGTAGAAGCATTTACCAATTCACCATGTTTGTTGTGAAGAAGCGATGCAAATGCCGCATATAGAGATGCTGTGTACATGTTACCAACTTGTTTTGGTATCAATGTGGTTGGTTGGACCTTTGCATCATAAAGAGGCTTTGCAACTTGTTGGGATACCTGTAAAATGCGTGATATCAACAAGAGCAACACCTTAAATTTAAATAATTCCAACATCAATCACTGAAACTCATACAAATAAAAAAATGCTGGCCACTGTGTACAATGTGAAATATGGAAGTTAATCTGGAAAGGTGCGCATAGTAGAAACCAACAAAGTTGAACTTATCATCATAGGGTGTTGTTAAAATGTGAGTTGTTGATATAATGGATCAACCAGAAACAATAAAGAAGTGAATATCACTTGGGTCTTGAAGAAGACAAGTGATGAATTGTCAATTTGCTATCACATTATGAAAGAGATCCAGATTAGAGACCTTAGTGGTCCCCCAGGTCAAGAAAAGTTAAAAAATAAAGTGTAACAAACTAAAGAAGAAATTCCTTTATTGAAACAATAACAATTAAGATTTCTTAGCAGACCTTCTCAAGATCCCTGCTTTGGTAGCTTTCATCACCAGATAAAGTTGAAAATGGTCCAAACTTTTCTTTAGCAGCCTCATCAACAGAACTGAGAATAACAGCAAGGGCATTCAATCACTGGATACATGCATGTCAAAATCAAAAAACTTCTAAATTTTAAAAAATGTAACACTTAGAGAAAAGAAGGAACCTGGCATTTCTCAAGAAGTCATTATACAACAAGCGAGCAAAGCTTTTCTGTACAAGCTGTTGTTGAAAAGAAAAAACGTTAGACACAATGGACAAGTAATTGTCATATGTATTTTACTGATTCATCAATATATGGAACGAGATGTGTGTTCTTGAAGATCATAACCATTGAAAAAACCTCTACCTTGTTATATGGAGAATGAAACACAAAATATTCAGCATCAGTCATGGAAAATTGTTTGCCCTCCAGTTTCTCATACCTAGAAAAAAACAAGTCAGGCATTATGGGGCACAACTAATCATCCAAAAAAACAAAATGTCTTCTCCACTTAATTAGAGACTTACTTGCTGCAGAAGTATTTGTAACAAGTATCAAGAGCCATGAGGTAGCACGTCTGAGAAAGTTTCCCATCTACAACCTACAAACATTTTTGGCAATAGATAATATGCATAAGTGCCAGAGAAAAATAAATAAATTAGATCAACGAGTAATGCTCCATGCCACAAATCACAGAAGCAAAGTATTTATGCGTATTTCATATTTAAGATTCTAGCACTTGGAGGAATTCCTCTGACAGAGATGGTAAACACCAACTTTAAAGCAAAAGAAAAGATTTTAGAAAAAAGGGCATTCTTATTCATAAATGAGCAAAGATAGCTAAAATATAAGTTAGTGAAGCAAGTCACTCTTGCAAAATACTCTTTTAAAATTAATCTTCTTAGGATTATCAACTTAAGTACTGTTATAGTCATGCATGGATTATCGACATAAGATTTGAAGAAAAAGGAATTCCAATGTAAGCCCTGGAAGAAAGAGGTTAGATAAGTGATGTCTAAAAACTGTTCTCTCTTGCACACTATAAACTCTGACCAGCAATTTAAACTACCAATTGCACATTATTTGGACTTAAAAGCCTTCAAACAATGAAATTAAAATTCAGTTGCAATGTATACATAAGAGGTTGAGATGGACATACATAGGAAAAGTTTTGTAAACCAAATTCTCATGGCAAAGAAGGTTCTGGATGTTAACAACAATCATAAATCACCAAAATTGTTAAAAGGGAAGCATTACTGGATATTCACTAGCAAGGTTTGGCTTGTAGAAATCATAGGCATGAGCCATATGACTCCCCCTAAATTTGCTTTCAAAAGCAATTGGAGCATCTGGGCCTATTAACATGGCTATAGCAGCAGCTCCCCCAGTTGGCCTTGCTGGTCCTTCCGCATAAACCTGTTAAGAAGATCTCCATTAAAAATATAGAAAAAATGAAAGATTGTCTAACATTTGAGAATAACCTATGCATCATATATGTATATCCAATCCAGTGCAGTAACAAATAGAACAAAAATGCATCTTAAGCACAGATGTTTCACAGCTAGAAATTAGCTATCAAGATAATGTCTAAAGAAATTAAACATACCGCGCTGTCGGTACACACAACAAGCCCATAGCGTCCATCCCATGAACTACTCTCCACCCAGTTTACACAGTTAAACAAAGCTGCAGTCCCTCCATAGCAGGCATTAGTGGAGTCAACACCTTCAATGTCAGTATTTCCACATTTCTGCAATATTTACGCAGGAAAAGAGCAGTAAGGCACAGATATTTGAACAGCATCGTATTAGCCCTGATAAAGAGGTATTTTTACAGTAAGCAATGTCTTAAAAAATGAATTGATTCAACATTAAAGCATTTACCCATTTAGTATTACATTCTGCATATACCTAACTTTCGGTTTCTTATAATATTGGACATCCCATGACTACCCAGAAAGGTGCAGGTTAAAATCAAGAAAACAATCAACCAAAACAAGTAGTAACCTTACAATATATATACTTCCCATTGTTGAGATATGAATTTACAACATCGGTTCACAAATCCAGTGATGCCTTGCCCAGCCAACAAAAGTAAAGCAATCGTTTAATATAGGAGACTGCATTGGACTAAGGAAAATACCTCGAAAATTTGCATGAGGAAAGTCTTGATGGATTTGCTCTTGTCAATCACAGTTTCACTTCCTACTTCAAGACGACCAATTTGGTTTGGATCAATCTTGTACTTCTCAAGAAGGGAAGTAACAACAGTCAAACTGGCAATATAAGATTCAACAGAAACAGTTTAACATAGATGTACAAGGTGCCACCTAAATGTAATCCAAAGAGTTTACTTTCAGTTATTATTAAAATAAACATAGATAGGATCACAACCTCATTGAAATGACATCTTCCACCTCTGTGCAAAATGCCATGCAATCTTGCCCAAGTCCAATGGTGTATTTTCCTTTGCTTGCACCATCATGAGCCTCCAAAGCTTCCTATTTATCATCCAATACAAAAAAAAAAAAAAAAAAGGTAAATTTTAGACGTTATTCAAATCATACACAGCCGATCTCCCAGAAGAAAAACCTGTACTTGAGACAAAAATTCATAGATCAGAACATAACAAATTAAACTTCTTTTATATCATGTAAATGTTGTATAACATATATTCTAATCTCAAATTAAAAACTCATTTAGCAAAGAATTAAAAATATTTCCTTTCACCAAAATCCTCTTAGAGTCTTAGAATCCTAAAAATCTCTTATCTCACTCCACTACAGAACCATTAACTATAGGCATAACCAGAAACCGGGTCATTGAAGAACATGTCTATTTTCAAATACGACATGAAACTCAATGTATTAAATTAACTTTTTAGACTTTCTTGGTGACACCAAAACAAAGCTCCCTGTAGTTACCAACAACCTAAAAACCAATCCCCACCAACTGAAAAAAAATCAAACCAAGGCTGCAATCACATTAACAGTCAAGAAAACGTTATCCCCAGATAGAAAAAAGTTGTGTAAGTGAAGAAAGGGTGATATGGGGGTGAGAGATCTTCACCTGTTGGATACATGTAGGAGGGAAGTAGATGTCCATAGCGAGGATTCCAACATTCTTCGCCATTTCTGCTACTTGGTTAATGAAGAGAAAACGAGAGCTGGGTTATGTTGCTTGCTGGTATGGTATCTCTGCGTCAAGTCTCTGGTTATTTAGAGAGAACGACAGACCTCGAAAGTCGGGCACGCAAATGGTGAGGATCCCATCTCTGCTTCTTCCTTATTTATAGCTAAATTATGCAAATATTTGAATTTAAAAATTCAAGTTCAATTTTTAATAAAATTAGAATTAAAATTAAAATAGTCTCTGAGAGGTTGTTTGACAAGTCGTAGCCTCCTCATATATTTGTAAATGTGCAGACTTTGAAATTGCTTATGCCAATTCTTGGGTGGATTCTTTCCATTTTGGCCCACGCTTTGGCCCACGCTTTTCCCCTTATTTGCTGCTTTTGCCATTATGTTTATTCAATTGTTTGTTGTTATTGTCACTTCTACTTCTAACGTTCTTATAATTATGATTATTCTTATTCTTATTCTTATTATTATGATTATTCAATTCCAATATTATGTTAAAATACTTCATTTTAAAAAATAAAATTAATATTGAATGGATCAAAATCTATCAAGTGCTAGTGTGTAGATGGTAGAGTATTTTTTTTCTCGTAAAAGACTAAGAGTTCAATTCTACTTAGTAAATATTAACACTAGTGTGGGAAGTGTAGATTGCTCTCTCATATTGATTGTAAGTTTAGTTTTTCTTTCATTTCTGAAAAATGATATATGAATCGTTTAATTAGTGTGTAATCTTATTGGATCTAGTAATATATAATCTTGATGGATTTCAATAATTCTTTAAGTTGTAAGATATCAACTTTATAAAAAAATAAAAAATAAAGGTTAAGACAGTTTTTTAACTCGTAAGATGTCAAATTTCAAAAAAAAGAGAAAAGGTTGAGGTTAAGTATTTTATTAATAGTTTAAAAATCTAGTTTCTTAATCAGAAAATATTTATTATCACAAATGTGGGAAAAATATTTACTCATGCATGATTATAAATAATTTTTAAAATCTCTTACTCATTAATTAAAAACTAAAATATTTTCATTCTTTTTGGTTAAAATTTCTGATTGTGAAAATAATTGTAGATTTTATAGTACCATCCAAATAGTAAAAAGGAAATTGATATGAGTCATATGACCATCAATTTGATCAATTAACTCTTTTTCAAGATGCCCCGGAAAAAATAATACATAAAAAAAAAAAAAAAAAAAAAAAAAAAAACTCTTTTTCAAGAGTCCCACAATATTGTTGGGAAATTTTTTCCGGACAACACATTAATGTAAACTTTGACTTGTTTATGTATCGGGTATTAGTTATAATTCAATAAGTTGTGATAGCTAAGTTGATTATAAGTTATATAAATTTGAGATTTTCTTAACTCTTGATGGTTAGATTCAGTGTAATGTATTGTGTACATCAATCATACTCAAACAGAAGTTTTTCAATCAAAATGATAAAATTTATATAATTATTACAATTTTATATTTGCTTATTTATATCTTGAGTGAAAGTGAATCCTTGTTAATTATAACAATACCTCTAACAACTCATGTTGAATAATATATTTTATGACGGAGACATTACTCAAATTTTAATTTTATTATTTGTCAAAACAAAACCTAAATATTGCATCACAAAACCAAAATATTGAAATAGATTCTTTCTTTTTGAAAAGAACCAAATCACAAAATTGACTAAAATTGAATTCATAAAAGATGATAATGTGAGGCTTGAGGATATAGAGAGCGAGAGAAAATTAACAAATCATAAGTTTTTAGTTTTTAGTTTTTTTTTTTTTTTTTTCCTTTTGAAAAGAAACAAATCTTAAAATTGACTCGTATTGATTTGATTACAATTTGAAATGACTTTTTATTTTGTCCTCTAGAAACGAGCATAAGAAACAAACATTTTATATCCTTACATGCAATTCACGGTTTCATTAAATGAGCTCAAATTTTTGTGGCATCGCTTTTCACGTTTTTCATTAAAGAAATAAGAGAACGAGATTGTTCAATGAGTATGACAGTTGTGGTCTTACAACCCAGTGGTAAGAATGCAAAACGATAATGGAATTTGGAGAACAATAGTAAGTAATAAGAAATATATATATATATATATATATATATCAGAGAACAATATATAATTATCAGAGATCTATTGGGATCTCGAATTAGTGGAAAATAGCTACCCTTTACTCTTGAACGGAGTACAACTACCCTCGACTCTCATGAACACCAATACTATATGGATAATAATATGATGTTTATATAATGTTATTAAGTGGACGGATAACGAAAGAATATTTTGACACAAATCACTCTTAGTGGAAGTAGTTGAATATTGTCATTAATCTTAAAAGGTCAAGAGTTTTAAATCTTATATTTATCTTAAAATATAAAGTGTAGATAGTTTTCTCTAAATTTATTCACATATCCCTCATTTCTAAGGAAAGAAAATAAAGAAAGGAAGGATATATATATATATATATATTGATGTTAATGTGTAACACTTCAAAAACTTCCTTATAGTTTCAAGAAAGACTACTTATTATTCATTATTTTAAAATAGATCAAATATCTCTCTAATCTTTTTTATAATAACGAAAACATCTCTCAAAACATTAAAATACAAGTTTACTACTTCATTTAAAATTAAAAAAAGAAAAATGTTGGAGATCAAAGAAAAAAAATTTTAAATAAATAAAATAATGAAAAAATGAAGGGGTTATGAAGGCCATCTTCATCGCTGGCCTCCACAGACTCTTCCAATCACAGAAGCAGCAGTAACTTCGTTCAATTTAGAGGAAGTTCTCTCAATATCGCAATCTAAATGAAGTTTCCTTCAGATCTATGTGGCTATCACTAAAGGAAGCAAGCTTCCTCCAACGAGATGGAAGACTTAAAATCTCATTGGAGCCAATTTCCTCCAGTGAGATAATTTCTTATTCTTTTAAGAAAATTTTATTTGTATGAAAAATAAAATTCATAAGGTGCATGCTATATTTTAGAAGCCAACAAAAATTTGTCGACGTTTTTTAAAATTTTTTAAAACGAAAATCTATGCAAATATATGAAAGTCTTTTATAATTTTATAAAATCTATAAAAATCAATAAAATTTTATAAAAATTATTTAATTGAAACTCTATAAAAGGTTTATGCAAGTTTTGTAAAGTCTATACAAATTAATAAAAAGTTTTTGAACTCTATAAAATCATTCACTAAAAAGAGCTTGTAAAAATCATTAAAATTTTAGAATTAATATATCATCTTTTATAAGTTTATATTCAATACTACACAACTTTTATGAAGTTTTTGAAAGTTTATATCAAATGTATTGGTTAACATACATCCAATTGGAGGGATGTTTCTAATATTTTTAAAAAGTTTAGGGAGAATTGTTATCTATTTGAGAATAATAAAAATCAACTAGTATTTTCTGAGATCATTGGAAATTTTTGAAATTTCTCCCAAAAAAGTGGAGAATAAAATGGTTAAAGTGTATTTTTTTTTAAAAAAAAAAAAATGGTTAAAGTGGGGATGTGTGCTGTGTTAGAATAACAACAAGAGACAGGTCATTCACCTTTTGCCATCACTCCTGTCTCCTCCGTCGTGTTATGTTAACTCTGACTCTGACACCATGCACCCCACAAGTATACTTTCCATCTGTCAGGACCTCGATTCAAATATAATTTGATTGTAATTGTTTTTCCTTTTTTTATCAAAAATTATATTTAGCAAATAAACATCGATAGTTTTTTTTTTTTTTAAAACAAACACTGACACCTGATGCATAAATTGCTAGTGTTGTCCCCCTTTTTTTAAGTTCTAGTATTAACTCAAAGCAAAGTCGAGACCGAACGAAATTAGATTATAATGATATGATATGAGAAATAGCTTTTAAAACGAGAGTAAACAATCTATATATATATATAATGAGAGAGAGTGGTGTAGCTCAAAGTTATGGATAAGCGATAATTTATCACTATACATCTAAACCATAAATGGTTAGTTTTATCATGTTGGATAGAAAAATAGACAACTTCAATGTATCCGGTTGAACAAATCACTCTAACTTTACTGCCTTATATAATTTTTTAGAATTTACATTTTTATCAATATGAATCTATAATTTTTTTAAAAAAAAATTATTCAACATATTTAAGTTATTATACCATAAATGATATTGAAAATTAAAATCCGTTAATATCAAATTTGTTGGAAGAGATTGACTTGAAGCAAATGAAACAATCTATAAGATATGGTATTATTTTCTTATAAACGATAAATGTTTTGTAGACAACCAAGTCTTTTTGTTGAAAGTGTAGACAACCAAATTTGACTGTTCCACTAGTGGTCTAACACCCAACCATTATGGGTCAAAAGGGAAGAAGATTAAAATCTAAAATTTATAAAATGAAAATTTGGAGCAAAATTTTCACCAACTTTACGGACTTTAAAAGGAAAATTTTTTAGTACCACCAGACAATATCATACCATATAACAAATAATAATTTTATAACTACATAATACAATTACATCCTATGTCCTACAAATCAAAACAGTTGACAAATATTGTTTTTAACCAACTATTTATTATCATATATCATAAATCGTCCTTTCCATGTTGTACAGTGAGACCCTCCCACAAAAAAAGAAATTCTTAAAAAAAAGGTCATTGTGTTTTGCAACCGCATCACAACATGATACACATTGAAGTACAGGTCCAAATCAATAATCAGATCACTAATGTAATGAGTCCAATAAGTATCAATTGTAGAAGAACAGTGAGATGTAGTAGTAGGACTTGAGGTTGTGTGAGACATGTGCCGTCGGATGAGTCAAACGATTGTTGAACGATGGGTGAGATGCGAATCCCCCCGGGGGTAGGTGGCGAAGTAAGTGTGCAAGCAAAATCTGAACGCAAATACTTCGTTAATATTCTCAAACCAAGTACCTTATTGGTGGCGCATTTCAAGGAGGCCACGTGTCCTCTGGAATTTAGTTGATTCGAACCAATTACACCAGTGCTCAGATTGATGTGATACGTACCTTTCTCTTAGGAATTATTTCCGGCCAAATAGGATGAGCGAAAGGGGTATATACATATATAGTTTCTAAATGTCTAAATTATATATGTTATGATGAATTTCGCTGTATTTTGATAGATTTTTAATTCATTTAATGTTATTGATTTAAAAAAATAAAAAATATATATTAATATAATAAAAAAGTATGTCAAAAAATATATAATGTGTCCTAAAAAAGAGAGTAACAGGGCCGTGGTCCCTTTAGCTAAACAAAATTTTTCATTTTTTTCCCTCTCTCTTACCTGGGTGATTATAAATTTATATTGTTATGATCTCTCAAAAGTAAAAATGCTAATTCCGCCGGTATTGATACTGTCTTTCCTTCAAGTTCAGTACAAATAGATTCAAATGGCTTTAGAATTCTGTGAAAAAAATATAAAATACAATACAATTTCACAAATTTGAGAGAAGTTTGTATAAAATTCAACACATGAAAACTTTCAAAGTGCATGCTAATAAATGAAATTAGATCATGTTAATGTATATTTACATTTACATTAAAATAGTATATATAAATTTTTTTTCTAAACTTTTGGATCTTGAATGTGCAAGACAAACATAAAAGTAAAACATTAGACACGGGAGGACGTTCGATTAAATTCGACAATGTATGCTACTAAATAACATGGGCGGACCAGCGCACCATCGTTTACGGCTTCGACCTCTGCTGAGGACAAGAAATGCATTTTGTTCAAGTACTCGGTGGGTGAAATTATAAAACGATAAGAACTTGGATCTGATTGAGACTTTTCTCTATTTTACTTGCAAAAATACCATAAAGAAAATGACTTGGACGCGAAACAAATTCGGCTTTATTTCTTGTTCGGTAATATATGTACTCTTGCAAGCATAAATTTACAAATTTGAGTATGCAACAACGACCAAAAGAAACAAAAAAAATAATAATCAAACACTTGCTGCCATTTTTGAGCATAATCTATACTTAAAGATTGGCTGTCCTGTTAATTGTCTGCTTTCTTGTGAATTACTTCATGTTTTATTCTTATTTCATTTCTTACCTTCGTTATAAATTTGTTTGTTGTTGAAAATGGTGGCTTGGTCTTGGTCCAACAATTGCACGTATACCAACTTTAGCTGGCATTAGTAAAAAGAGTTTTAATTGATAAAATCTTTTTAATTATTAAAATATGGAATAGACTTTCGTGTACATGTGCTTGATTTCATTTTAATTTCATGCATTTAATTTATGCAGAGATAATTAATATTGTTATAATTAAAAATAGCATAACGCGAGTCCGTTTGATGCTATGTATGTAATGATGATCACATGACTGTAATTATAATAAGTAATTGATAACATCCTTGTTGACTGAGATGTCAATTGTAATGAGTAAAGAACAATAGTTAAATGAGAAATTAACCAATTGGGCGACTTTGACATTCAGTTAGTGTGATCACCACAACGTTAAGCCAATGCAATGCTTCAAGGGTAAACTATGGAGGCTAATCTGATTTATTTATTTATTTATTTCATTTTTTGACATTGAGGCTTATGTGATTCTACTTCAAGAGAAATATTGCTATTGCTGTTGGACTACTTCACATACTAAGCCGTTTTTTGACCCCCACCCCCATTTTTTTTTTTTTTCCGTATAATACATTTCTAGAAATTTCAAGTCAAGTCATCAAACTTATTTGTTGCTTATTTATAAGTTTGGCCATTTGTATTTTATTCAATTTTTAGTTTAATTGACTTGGTGTTGGCCTTTTTAATAATTTAAAGACATTAAAGATGAAAATCGAACACAAAGAAAAGAGAAATGTGGAATGGCAGCTTTTAAATAGAAACAATTCAAGAAGACAATTGTAGTAGAATTTAATAGCGTTCAGTCAAGTATGCCTAAAATATCTTTCAAAAAAAGGGAAAAAAAAGTATGCCTAAAATATAGAGAATATAATGCAGAATAAGTATAATTAATTAATGATATATTTTTTAATTACATTATATTACTGTAACTGACACATAAAATAATTACAATCAAACGAGATTAAACACTGATGATACGACTCAAAGAATAGCTTTCAAATAGAAGGGGATGACTCATACTCATACATAGATGGAGAGACTATCCTCCCAAAGGAAAAAGAAAACAGCAAGAGCTCTCACTGGGCGTCGAACTCAGAGAGATGGGTGTGCAAACTAGTGTTCAACCGCTGCACCAGAAAAGCTTTTGACAAAACGAAACATTTTTGTAATTTAGAAATAAGATATACGAATTTATTAAAATAGTTTAATCTTTAAAAAAAATAATGAATCTCAAAACTGACAGCATGAAAGCAACTAGGTGGATCCCAGAAATACTAATTAAATAACAAAAGAGTCATTAGATTAACAAATCAGTGTTTGGTCTCCCACCAAGCCTCGTCACTGATCACGTGAAGACATTTTTTAACTGCGCCTCGTTCTCATTATCATGATCTTTTTTTTTTAATATTATTATTATTAGGATTGATAGATTATCGTTATCGGAACAAACATAATAGAATATTGATAATGTAGTCCAAAAAATTATTTTCGTATAAAAAAAAACTGCTCATATAAATATGAGAGAACAAACACATAAGAGTGAAGGGTTAACCCACATGAAGGTGGGAGAAGCTAACTATAATTTAGCGATTAAAGGGTCTTAAGCCCAGGACTAAACTTGATCCCGAGCTCTGCAGTTGCCGCTGCGAAGTTGCATATGTTGATTATCATGACTAATTTGTAGGCACTGTTTATTTATTTAATGGTTTTTTAAAAATAATTTATTTGACAATTTAAAAAGAATCAAAGGAGAATTGCAAGTAACTAATGGTTTGAGAAACCAGTAAAACACTCCATATTAGTTGATCATTAGTGGATTTTGGTTAGATCTAAGGAAACAATTATTTAGATCTCTTTTTATTTGTTTTTTTCCACCCATACATCAAGTCATGGGTTCGATCCGCAACATTCTACTATTTGTTGATAGTTTTCTCACTCTATATGAGTAACTTTCTCTTGTTTTTGAAAGCAAAAATCTAGGTTGTGCTTCAAAGTACCATCTCAGATGATTCTGAGAGTATTCTAATTCGGTGTCATTATATATATAACTAAATAAAAAAATAAAAAAAATAATAAACAACATACTAATAAAACTAATAACTTCTTAAAAAAATATATATTGTGAATAAAAAATAAAATCTTCACACATTCACTTAAAACTCAAATGGTCAGAACATTTATTCTTAATATCCGTGATAAAGATTTAAGTCTCATTATGAGTATTTAGCAACATATATTTATTATTATTAGTATTATTATTTTTGCTTTAATATGAGAGTAGATATTTTCTATAGAACTTCCCTTATTATAAAAATAGAAATCTTTGGACATTATATGAGTAGATATTGGAGTCGGATCATAAATATAATGTTCAATGTCAACAAATTTTGATAAATCTTTAAACATTGATGTCAAATTATCTTGTATTTATGTATAAATAAATCTTCAAAATTAAAAAAATAATTAAAAGAATAAATCTTTTAATGATTTTATAAGTAAATTATATACTTTTTAAACTTTTTATTTTCTAAAAGTTTTATACGAATATATTTTTATTTATTTTTTAAATTAGTCTTATTCCCTTATATTTAACAAAGTTAATTGTCCATCAACTAACGACAAGGACAAGGAATTTTTTTTTTTTAATTGATTTCTCAAACCAAATGATTTGATTTGGTATTTCATCAAAAGTTGGGAATAACTTATAATTTTTTTAAGAATAGATAATACTAATGTTTATATATTTCAATTTATTATGTATTAATTGCAAATAAATATATATATTAATGATAATTTATTTAACTTGTTATATATCGTTTCAAAAAAAAAAAAAAAACTTGTTATATATCATACTTTGTTAAGATAAAGTTAAGATACAACCTGAAATATGAATAAAAATATATAATATTATTTATTAAGAAATAATTATCGAATGAGCTTGCCTAATATTCAAACTTCAAAGTTTTGGTAGTGTGCCAAACAGAATGTCAGAAATGCCTATTTTGAAGGCGTCCTAACCTCTTTCATTTGAGAGATGTAGGATTAATAAATATAGCTAAAGGTTTATAATGCATGTTTATTTAAATGTGTTTTTGTCAAACATTGTATCACATTTCAAATTTCAACCTAATTTATTATTGATGGTGCTATATGTTTTTTATTTTTTTATTTTTTTTCCCAATTCCATCAATACTAGTATTAAAGTGGGGTCCCCTATGTTGGACTTTTGCCCTATTTTATAATATTAATGGAGCACTCATAGTAAAGTTAACTCCTCAAGCCACCTTTAAAGTCACTGCATGCAACCCTATTTTCTTTTTTGTTCTCTCTCTCTTTTATTTTTTATTTTTCTTTTTCCTTTTAATTTGATGTCAACTAGATTGGAGATCTATTGGATGGGACGAGATCAACCGCTGTAAGTATGATTCAAAAGACAACACTTAGCATAAAAGAGGGACCTTCTCACACTTAATGATCTAATTATGAGTAAACATAGGACTCAATCCTCTATGATAGAGATGAGAGAGAAAATGTTCAATCACTTTATTAAGAATTGCTGTGTCATTCAATGAGACCACTTGATTATTCTTTTATATGAGTATTACATACTAAAAGAGCACTGAAAAGTTCTTAATAAATGAATAATAAAAATTGGTATCATAGTCACATCGATTTATTTTAATGCTCTAATTAAAGCATTTAATAATTTGTAAGATACCATCTTCAATATATATTTGCAAAATGCAATAGCTTACGTATTAACATGTAAGTAAAATTTCAAGGCAAGGTTTCTTGTTCTATTGGTTTGATGAGAAACCGCAAACCCTCGTTTGTAAAATCAAAACTTTCAGAAATTATCGCCATGCATTTATATGTGCAAAATTGTTAATAGCTTGACAAATACTGTCTTCGTTATTGGGTTTTTTGTGTTACTTTGCGTTTCGATTAATGTGATGTAATGCTAATTATGCTACAAGGGTGAACTTATAGACCACCTGAAAAATAAAAACAACTGTGGGAAGCCTATGTGATTCTACTTCAAGAGAAAAAAAAAAATATTGTTGCTGGAAACTTCATCACTATTGCTTCTTTGACCATTATATAAAATATAAAAAAAAAAAATTCAAATGAACCAAAATTGTTGCTCATGTGCAAATCAGGCTTGTTCTTTTCTTTTTTCCTTTAGTGACTTGCTTTTTGTTTTTGTTTTTGTTTTTGTTTTTTTTTTTAATATTATACAAAGAAAAATAAAAATAAAAACACAGATAAAAGAATAAGGAAACTGAAAATGATCATTATCAATGCCAGAATTCAAATATAAACAATTCAAGAGAACACAAATTAGAAAATGATCATTGATAGTATTCTGACCAGCATGCATGAAATATAAAGAATATAAACATTGATGATGAGTAACTAATTGATTTTAATTTCATGAATAATGTGTCCAGCAAATTAATAAAATGAGTGCTTTCAAAATAAATAAATAAATAAAATGAGGGACTTTTAGGATTCAAAGCCTCGAAGGGAGATACATGAGGTTTATCATTTAAACAGACTAGAAAAATAAGATTATTTTTAAAAGCATAACGAGTCTAAAAACTCATGGGATGGAAGCAAAGGCAGAAGATGCTCTAATTATGTGTCAATACATGTATATTTTATGAGTTTCGCGTGTACATGGAATTATATATAGTATTAGTATCATTTCAAGATAAGACACTCGCTAATATCAATCTCTCAAGTCTCCACTGCCCTCATCAGTCATCACCGTTCAGTTGTTCCCGTTACCACTTCTTAGCAGTCTTCTGTCATTGCCATTCTCATTCAGTTGACCTTAATTAAAAATTATCTCGAATTAAGAATATAGTTTCTCCATCTTCATTTTCTTGTCAATGGAAAATCTTACATAAGTTCATATATCTTCTTTAAGATTATTCCATTTTTTCTCTCTAATACATTATTCAAATTTAAACTTTTCTCATAAAATACTTAGCACAAACTATATATCAAATTAAAAACTAAAAATAATTAAAATAAAAAATTTATTTTATATTAGTAAAAGACATTGTAAGACCAATCTTATATCAACCAAACCAAGGTTCTTATATAATTTTTTAATCTAACCTTATTTCTATCAATGTAAGACTTAAATCTTACCCATACAAGTCTCACAGAGATGAAGAAGTATATATTAATAGGTGCAGCTTTAAGATATATTTATTAACTTCAAAGTTTAATACTTGATTTAGTGATAATAAATAATGAGTGAGATTCCAACAAGGTTACATTTGACTGTGATATAATAAAGTTAAAGTATTTCAAAAGAAAATCACAGGCACCATACAATGATGTTATACTTTAAAGAAGTAAAGAACCAATGTATATGTATGGATGACAAATTTTTAAGTCAAAGAAGCAAGAATAAATAATTTACACACAAAACAAGTGTTTAGGTTTCCTTGGATTTGACTTTTTGTGTAATTGATGTGTAATATTTGCTTAAACTTGTCCAAGAGTGATATTTATTTATTTATTTTTTGTCGTCTTTCTTTCTCTAAGCTTAACTCATTTAAAACCAAACTTCTAAATCTTTTTGATCATTTACAAATCTTCGAAATGTGCTTCAAGTTTTATTATTTGAAAAAGACTTGCAATCAAGTTTGAATATCAACTTTTTAAGGTGTGGATCATTACTTGAATCATGCGTCATGATTTGCCTAAAATACTATCCTTAAAAATTTGTAACAACTAGTTGTAGTCTTGTAGATACACCATCCCATAGTTGCATAATGCATGTTCATTGGAATTGGCAAAAGGACTATTCTTCTTTGTGTATTATGTTTAGGCCTCAGATTTACCAAAAGATGTTATTGAAATTTCTCATATTCATTATTGTTATCAACTTCCTTAATTTCATCAGTTAATTTCATATCAACATAGTTAGATTAAACTATAAATTTCAAAATCTTTGGACTAAATTTAAACAATATTTATTGTTCCATACACTTATAAGATAATTTAATTTATTCATGATCACAATAACAACAATATAAGCCATTAGCCAAATATAATGGTAATTAGTATTACCAAGTGGATACGTTAATCGAAACGGCAAATCTTCTTCATTTTGGCTTATATATATCTTACCAATTACAATGCTAAAGTCACTCGAGTTTGAAATTTTTGTATATAGATATAAATCACTTGCAACTTTCAGCAAGTTTTGTGGAGTTTCTTTTGCTTCAGGGAGCAAATGTAAGCCCATGACTAGACGGGCAAATGCAAGCCCATAACTAGATATGCATGCAATTGAACAAGACACGTTAAGAGATAAAAAGAAGATTTATGATATGGTAAAGAATTTAAATCCACTTCCATTCAAGTAAACCTTAGGTAGGGTAAATTGCAATTGATTATTATTATAATTTTGAACTCTCAATAGGTTGGGTTTTGATGAAATGGGCTGATGGATGATGATTGCCTTTGAGAAGACAAATGGGCTCCATATGTATGTATGTGTGTATATATCTATATATATATATATATATATATGGTGCTTTTATAATCAGGTATCTCTAACTTTAAAAATTTAGGACGAACCAATCAAATTCATTCATTCCATTTAAATTAAATAGGAAAAAGAATTTGTTTTAAGAGAGAAAATGCAATGGATGAATTTGATTGATTCGTTTTAACTTTAAAAATTAAGTTAGAACGTTCTGATTATAAAAACACACACACATACACACACACTCTCTCTCTCTCTCTCTATATATATAGAGCACATTTTACAATTAATACACTTGAAATGTCGATACACTTAACAAAAAAAATTAATGATTGTGTTGTAAAATTGTTAATTATAATTTATTATATCTTTATTATATTTAATTATAATTAAACGTGTCTGATTATAATCAATAAAATCTTGTTGACTTTTGTAAATGTAATTTGATTTGTTTAGTTGTAATAAGTTATAATAAATTACAATAAGTAATTTTAGAATGTAATCACTCATTTTTTTGTTAAGTATATCGATACTCCAGGTATACCCTAAACTTATATATAAACCTATTTCTATAACACTAGGATATGTTTTGCGCAACGTATGTATAGACTGTATTGGGTTGCAATCATATTGAGCTCAATCTAGTGTACTAATACAACCGAATCCTACCTATTTGGTCTGTATTGCTATTGCATAATATACAATATAGTGTATTAGAGAAACTATTCGTATTGGACCGATACAACGCAAGTGGACTACCAAACATTATATTATACTAATTTAATACATGGAATATAAAAGAATGAAAGAATGAATTAACTTCAAATTTCAATTGTCTTTTGATTGAGAGCCAAGTATCTCCACCTCTCTTTCTGCACAAAATCTGCATCCAAGAACCTGGAAACAAATGCCCAAACCCTGTAAATATCTTCAAAATTTGTCAACAACCCCAGTGCAGCTGTCACCACAGAAATCCCAGAATCAACTGCATCTCCTCTTCTCTTGTTCACTGCTGTTTCTTGTGTTGTTCTTCTTGTTGTCTCCAACACATTTTTCTTCTCTTCTTCGTACTTGTCCGAAAAACAAATATGTTGTAGAAATCCACAACTTACAGAAATGTTGTATCTGTCAGCAAGTCTCTGCACCAGTGCAGGATCAACTTTATCACCATTCCAGTCAAAGACATTAAATGCTATTGCTGGCCCTCTGTCAAACATCACCTTTGGTCCATAGATTCTAACTAGGGGATGCCTGCTTTCTGTATAAGGATGTTGAAGACTCATCAATGCGTGCACCAACCAGTTGATCAAGTACCTTCCTCTATTGCTGATCAGTATTAGTCCTAATGAATCTGCATGATCCAACCCTTTACATTCCAGCTCTGTGTCTCGTTTTGTGATTTTGGCTTGGTTGGAATCATCATGGAGTGTCTCTGCTGCCAGTGTTTGAGAAAAAGATAGCTCCTTACGATGTTTTACAATGTTTTTTTCAGCTTCATGAATCTCTGAAGTTGATTCTGTTGCAGCTATGTCATCTTTCTCCAATTCTTCATGATCCAACCCTTTACATTCCAGCACAGTGTCTTGTTTTGTGATTTTGGCTTGGCTGGAATCATCATCATGGAGTGTCTCTGCTTCCAGTATTCGAGAAAAAGATACCCGCCTATGATGTTTTTCAATGGAGATTTCAGCTTCATAAATCTCTGAAGTTGATTCTGTTGCAGCTATGTCATCTTTCTTCAATTCGTCTGTTTCTAGGTGGGCAATAGTTGAATCTTCAGGGAAATGATAAGTTCTCATGCTGGGGACAAGATTCACAATCCCTATGCTGGAATCAAGAGTTGAATTCCTGAGGAGTGAAGCACTTGATTTGTTGATAAAAAGGCATCCGAACCCGGAAGGATTTTCTCCGAAAATCTTGTAAAAAGAGCAAAAGAGGAAGTCAGGCTTGAATAGAGAGAGGCCTAAAGTGTCCATGTCCTTAGCCCCCAAACCACTTGCATCAAGCAATACATGCCATCCGTTTTCCTGGGCCACACTCATCCACTGATAAGAGTATCTACTTCCTGTCATCCTTGACTGAAGTGGGAAAACGAACAGCCCTCTCTTCGATCTCTTTTTATTCTTCCCCACTATCTTCTTCATCAACTTTTTGGATTGAATTCTCAGATCAGGCCATGAGAACTTCCCTGAAATCACTCTTGCTCCTCTCTTCTTTGCGCTTTCGCCCATCACTTGTACTGCCTCATTCTCGTAATCATAAACCGTGACAAGTTCCGTGTTGGAGTGAAACGGATAGGATTCTGCCAGAAGCTTAAACGCCGATGACTGGTTGGCCGTGAACACCATGTTGTATTCGTCTTCAGAGACGTTCATGAAAGCCATTATTCTTTTTCGTATAGTAGATTCCAATTCTGATTCCTCTCCACCATACTGAATCCATGAACTCAAATTCACTGACTTGCAGGATATATCAAAGAAGGGTGGTTCCAATTCGGAGAATAGAGGAGGAGAAGACGACGTAGAGGCAACCATATTAGGTTTTGAATAATGACTTTTGAGCTGGGAATATGAGAACAAGCCATGACCGATATAATCAAAACAAACGTGTTTGGACAAGGAGAGATGGAAATAGTCCTGGTCACGGATTTGGTCTGCCTTGTCAGTCTGAGAGTAGTGTGGAAACACTTCGGTGAAGTTGGAAAATGATTCATGCAAGGAAGGAAGGGACTCATGGTTGGTGAATTCCTGTGGGTTTGGGAAGAGAGCAGAAGTTGTGGCAACTTGAAACTCATTCCTGGCTGCTGCTGTTGCAGACATAGAGGCTTGAGGTTGGGAGGAGTAGTGGTCAGGATGTCCAAGAAATGGATTTGGACAACAGCCATGACAGCAGTCCTCTCTCTGGTTAATTGTAGGCATTTCTCTCCTTTTGTTTTCGCACATCTTATTTATATTTTGTTTGATTTTCTTCTTCCATTACTTCCCATTGAAATTACCCAAAGTTTGCTTTTGATAAGTCATTGGCTCATTACGATGAAAAAGTCATCAAAAAGTTGTGTGGACTCAGGACAAGTTGTCTCCTTCCAAGAACAACTCACCATTGACCTTGTCTTCCATAAATTGCAATGATGGTTTTATTATTCACTGTTTTTAATGGTCACACACAACAACATGTACACCCAACTTCTCTGCTACGTTGCTGCTGGCTTGTATTAGTTTTATATATATATATATATATATATATATTATATACCTTGCCGTATAGAGCATCCATGTTAAGTTAGGACCAATTAATAAAAATCCAAACGTGAGCCGTATTTGAGCCGTACTTGCTCATGTAGACCTATATAATTGGAATTTTTCTTCTTTATGTGATAATTACTAAGCATCCCAATTTTCTTGACCAAATAGCCTTACATTACATATCTAACGGGCCTTCTTAAAAAGAAAATGTTGTGATGTTTACATTTGTAGATGCGAGAAGCGAAAAAACCAAGCAGAATAGAGCAAGGAAGTTTTGTAGTGGCCAGCATGTGATTCATGGAAAAGGTTCTCGTGTACGCATCAGTCACACATTTGATGTATTTTATAGATTACACCACGTACACTAATATGTGTTCATTAAAGTGATGTATTTCTAAGATTTGTTGCTAAAGAAGAATCAAGTTCAATGGCATCGTTTTCTGCCCCCACCGCTGCTGTTTTCTGACTAGTATGTATCAATGTGAAATGGGCTCCAGTTCTTGTGGCAGGATGTGAGCAAGGTCTTGGAGGTTTCTCGATATATAATCAAGTCAAAATAATTAAAGTTTTCAACCTGGAAAAGCCTAGCAAAGCAAGGGCCCTTGCATAATAAAGCTAAGGCTATACGTTATTGTCAACTGTGTCACCATCGCCCACCTCCCCCTGCCACTTGTAAATTTCAAACTAAAATATTAATTGCCATTCTACTTGAGATAAATCTACAGGCTCTTACTGCAACTTACCTGTCACGGAAGCAAACAGTTGCTTTGAAATATCACAATCAGCTGACTTTCTTTTTTTATTTTTATCTAGTTTAAGATTATTAATTTATTTCTTTTTTTCTAAAAAGAGAGACATTTTTCAAAAGATTAGTGTTAGATCTCACAGAATTTTTATTTCAATTTTTTTAGTCATATAAAAATCTCAATGTAAATTTGTAAAATATAATGATTATGTCCTACTCTAACTTTATATTCAAATTTCATTTTTTTTTTAAATTATTGTATTTAAAATATAATTGGCATACAATTTAATCTACCAAGCAAATCGACCGAAAACATTAGCATGAGTTGTCCAACCTAGAAAAGCTTTGTACATTCTCGTGGTAGCGAATAGAGATGGGAGTAACCTAATAAAAGAATGAACAAAAGCGAAAACAATCTATGTATATAAATAAATGCTAAAAACCATATAATGACCAATACTAATTACTAAACATTCTGCAAGTCTCTTTCGTTTTAAGTCAATGATGTCTTATTTTTGTTATTTTGGTTTGAATTCTTATTGCTATTTTATTAATTCAACATTTGATTCAAATACTCTTCGTGTAGAATATTTTTATTTCGTTAAACACATTTTGACTGTGATTGGATTGTCATTTCCTAACAAAGGTTTATCCCAATGGCTTCAGGAATGGGGAAGGTATCTTCGGCCCATGCCCTCTCTTATCGACATTTCTAATCATGAAGCGGTAAACTTCTCGTAATTTGGTTCGTGTGTGTTTGTGTGTATATATATATATATATATATATATAGATATATTATTTTCTTTTACTTCTGGTTATTTGCTGTCACTTGTCAAAGTTGGTTGGTATAGTTAGTAAACGTTGCCCTTTCTTTTAAATGACTTCTACCACGTTTTGACTACATTTTTTTTTTTTTTGGAGAGAACTTTTGGAATAATTTTCAAATTATGAAATAATATAAAGGTTATAAAGGTAATCTCGTTTTTCAAACAAATCAAATGGAAAGAAAGAAGCCATGAAATTGAAATGCCATTGGAATTGATCCCAAATGAAATGAAATGAAAGTTTAATTTAAAAGGAAATGGTAAATTACCTTTCAAGTTATAAAAAAAAAATCACAAAATAACAAAAAAAAAAACAAATAAAAGAAGAAAACTAAATATCTGTTGAGACATGAGAGTGGAATTTGAACATGTTTAACGGTACAAACAAAAAAAGACAAATCAAACAAAAAGTAGTGATAATTGTTGAAATTTAAAGAAAAAATTAAATAAAAATTATTAATGGAATGTTGACAGTTTATTAATTTTTTTTTTTTTTTGTTTTAAGAAAAATAAACCCTAAACTGGAGAAAAACAAATAAAAGAAATAAACACTAAAGCATCTGTTCAGACTTGAATTACTGAAATTTAAAAAGAAAACAAATTATTAATGGATTATGTTGAGAGTGGGATTTGAACCCACGCCCTTTCGGACCAGAACCTTAATCTGGCGCCTTAGACCAACTCGGCCATCTCAACATTTCTTGATAAATTTCTGAGTAATTTTAATTTATGTTAAAGAACTAATACCAAAATTTCCCATTAATACCAAAATTTCCCATTATTTTTTAAAATCACTAGTCTTCCACTTATTGATTTATGAAATAAATTAAATACCCCTTATAGCGTATGACAATATCTAAAAAAACCCCTTAATGTTAAAATTGATTTTCAAAATTAAAGTTCGACTATTAATATAAAAAAATAAAACTATAAAGATACTTTGATTATTTTGAATATTATATTAACGGAACAATGACAAAGGATAATACATGATTCTTTGAAAACCATAAAGGGATAATTAGCGATTATATCAAACTACAATTAGGAAGTTGGATTATCCCTATTCTTTTTCAATAGGGAATTTATAAAACAAACTTGACTTGCGATTGAAAGTCACTTTGTTACTCAACCTTAGTGTATTAGCTTCTTTGATCCCAAACATTTCAAAATACATTATTAGTCCTCTTTGAATTATTATCAATAATTATCTTTGTCTAAATTAAATGTAACCATGTCAAGCATATTTATTCTCTTAGGGATGATTTTTCAAGTAAAGTTCTTCTATAAGATCTTTTAGAAGTAGATTTTTTTTTTTAAAAAAAAAATTGAACCTTTGATAAAAATTTTAATGTTCGTTGGTTGTTATTTTTTCATTTTATTTTACATATCTTTAAAACTTTATTTTATTTTGAAGTGAAATTGCTTTAAAAATTTTATAATTTAATTGATTGTTTTTAATTGACGAAACATTTTTTAAGTTGATGTCAAACAATCGAGATAATTTTGAAAAAGGTTTTTGAAGTTAAGAAAGCTTTTCTATCCTTTAGAAAAATCATATCAAACACATTCAGATCAATTAGTTTCACTGTATATAGGATTGAATGAATGTAGAATAATAATACATTTTCAAAAAATTTACTCAAAATTATATCTAAATGATATGATAAGATGATTTGTCATACCTACATTCATTATGAGATGATATATTGATAATGTGATAGGTACAAATAAGTTTATCACATCATTTAAGCAATGAATTCAGATAAATTTGGATAGACTTATTTTAGATATAAATCATGGATAGTTATAAATAAGTTTATCATATCATTTGGGTAATGAATTCGGACAAATTTGGATAGATTTATTTTAGATATAAATCATGAATACGATCGGATCCATTAAAAAAAAAAAAGAAAAAATTAAGCTCAAGCCAACGTAGGCCTCAAGCCAGTCAAGTCTATAAAAATATGACTCGGCCCAGCTTAGTTTACCCATTCGAGTACATCCTGATCATCTTGTAATTAATAAAATGGGATATATGTACCCATGTGAGATTTCAAATAGTCTTCATCCTTTAAAAGTTTATTTATATTTTCTAAAAAAAAAAAAAATGGCTTGCATACATACTATCTTGATATTTTTCTCTCAAGGGTAGCCTGGCAATCAAGCATCAACGGATGTTAACAATCAATGTTAGTAACCTTGACTAACATGTCAAGTTTTGCTACTGATGTTTGCGGCATGTTGCCAAAATAATTAAATTGAAAAAAAAAAAAGTACATGCAAGAGTATAGATTATTCTTTTATATGTTATATGTTAATTATATTTATAAACATATCTTTGCTCTGTATGGGTAATCACTAAATATTGATACATGCAAAACATAATTTGATAAGAAGTTTAAGCAGAGTACTTAATGTATTCACTAATCACTATGTTATTTCTCTTTTCCTTGTCTGCTAATGTTTCGAGGTTCAATTTTTTGTTGGTGAAGCTTGCACGGAAGTATTAGTAAGAATGATATCCTTCCATATAGCAAATAAAAAATCAGGAAACTTCTGGGAATGAAACTAAACAGATTACATATGCTAGTGCTTCAAATAATTTATATAGGTCATCAATTATGCATGGTGTAAATGAAGTACCAATCAGACCAGTCTTCAAGCACATGATTTAGATCTAGCATCAATCGGTCATATTCAGTGTAATAACGAAGGTAGCATAAGCTTATATTAATATGTAACTTATGCATGCTTCAGCTACAAAAATTGGATCAACAAGCATGCATGAATATGTATCATGATCTCCACTAAAGTTAACACTTCACTCAAATTTTGCTCAGCTTATTAGGAATTGCACTCTCCAATTGAAAAAAAGTTACTTGCAGACAGCAGTTCGATACACGATCGTACACATTCTAATACTAGTACTAGTTTAATGAACAAGAAAATGAAACTAGTTCTGTGATCATAATCTTACCCTTTGCATGATATGTACATATAGTAAAAGTGTTAGACTAAGCTGAAACAGTTGCAGGGCAACTCTCCTTTGGCGGGCCATTGAGATATAGAGCAAACACCAATGATCTATGACTATAATCTAATTACCTGCCAAAGGAGAGAAGCCCTAAAACTGATCCGCTTACCATGCTCGAATTCAATCCATGACCATGAGTATCTGGGGCCAAATCAAACAGTAATCTAGAGTAGAACTTGCTCTGATTTGCACTGAATCATGCCTGAAGAGTGAAGACGATTCACAAGTGTATTTATAGGCTCTTCTCTGAAGGGGTGTAGACAAAGGCATGGAATAATCCGTTGAAGAGAAGAGCATATGCTATGGATATTTCCATTTATCCTTTTTGGTGCCAGCCTGCTTTGAGTGCTTTCTACGCGTTCTGCATTTAATCTGAGAAAGCCTCCTACACATTTTTCTGAGATTCTACTCAGCATGATCTGGACTAGCTATAATGGGTTCTCTCTCTGTCCATGTATGAAGTGAAGAGGGGAAGAGAAAAGGAGTCTTAAGAGGAGATGCCTTAACTTTATTTTGGCAATAAAAAGGTGGCAGCAAAACCTACTGGGCCTGGAGGTATATCCTGTGAAATATTCTTCTCATTTTGATAATATTGCTTTCACTGATTTTCATTTTTCATTTTTTTTTTTTTTAAAGTTTGGCTTTTGGAGTTTAGGGTTGTGTGGAAATCCATAAAACCCTCAACATCACCCTATCATCTTCACCAATCAGAATAATTCCCAGGAGCTGCAAAATTATACCTTCAATTTGCCTTTGTCTTCCACATATACTATATATCACACATTCTCTAACAAACAAATTATTATTTTTAATACGAAATTAAACGTATTGTTTATGATGAGGTGGTTAGAATGTAAATATCGTTATTATGTTCTTATGAGTTCTAGTTTTTAGGTTATGTACTAATAATTTAACAAGATTTGTAAATCATAAGTAATTTATTGGCCTTATGTTCTCAAGTGAGATTGTAACAACTTTAGACTGAAATTACCCATTTTTAAATTTTTATAGCATCATTTTCTTCATTTTCTCTCACTAGCTAGTATGTATAGAAATTGAAGTGTTTGCTTTTAAGTTTCTTTTAATGGTCTTTAACGTTATTAATGACTACTCGTGGAGCTAGCTAACTGAAAATTCACATACAGTGTTCTTCTAAGTCAATATCAACTTTCAGGTACCTCAAATATAAATACACATTCTGTCGCACCTCAATTGGTTAATGCAAATTAATATCCATAGATGCCGACATATATATCTGCTTTCAGCAATTGGTTTTAATAAATTTGTGATGATATTATAATTATATAAAAGAAGAAAAAGATGCCTTAAGAATAATTTATTTAAGAAAGAAAACAGATAATACACATAAAATTACATCCTGAATTGCAACCTTCTCCAAATAAAATTTATTAATTACCTCTCTTTCATCATCACTTGGAATAAATCCCACGACTCATTCGCCTCTCTTCTTCCTCATTTTAGAATCCCAAAAACAAACATCAAATCAATTAATTTGATTTTCACTTGCAAGTCGCTCACTCAATATCTTGATTCCCATGTACCTGTAAAATATTGCATCACGTCAACTTAGTTAATCGCCAACATTTATGATCCAAATTATATACATACATACATATATATATGCGCGCATGATATCTACCTTCCAAGCATCATAACAGTGGCTTGAGGATTAGTTCCAGGAGACTTATTAAATGTTGATCCATCGATAACCCTTAATGCATCAACACCAAGCACCTTATAATCATGATCAACCACCATTCCGACTTGGCATCCTCCATGATAATGCCATATGGTCATCACAGTGTCCTTGCAGAATTGTTCTAATGATGTTGACACATTGCCGTGTCTTGGTAACAGATTCACTGGGGCACTTGCTGTCATGTTTAACAATGTTGGCACCGACATAAAATTATATCTAAACTTTGAGAATGATTTCGAATCTATTACTTTCTCTATGGTCTCGATGCCTCGGACACATCTTTGTAAATCCTCGGGTTCTTTGAAATAATTGAATGTAACGGAGGGGTTATCTTTCGGGTTTCGGGTTTGGAGCTCCAAATGGCCCGTGGAGATTGGGCCCATAATCTTCTCAAGAATGAATCCGCCTCTGAAAGCTGCATCATCAAGCGCGTTCATGTGTTCGACGGCTTTGGTTATAGCTTCTGGAGTCCTTTGCTTCGGTGGCACTTTTGAAAGCTGCCCAATCTGCATGTGAACACAAATTTTCATTCTATGCAACAAGTCACCATTTGCTAAACACATCTGGCCCAACAAGCTTCTTGAAACCATGCATTGGTTAACTGAAGAGGTCCATTGGGCTCTAAACATTTGAAGTAAGGGTTTGTCAACTTTATTGATTGGGTTAGCTTATCCATTAATAACAACTTTTGGATATATTTTAATAACCACCTTTACAATCAATTCAAAGATTGTTATTGATGAATAAGTTTATTCAACCAATAAGGTAGTCAAACCCCTAAAATAATTGTACTATGCTAGCAAATTTTCTCGTCTATGTCTTGCAGGAAATGATAGGACCATATAAATTGTTTGGTGGCACACAAAAGGGTTACCTTTGGAGAGAACATGCCATAGTCTCTAGGCGATCCCCCGGCAAAGTTTTCGCCACTTGCGGCTTCAATGTAGCTTCCGAAATGGGTGATGCCGACGACTTGAATAAGGGAAACCTCAACCGGAACAGGAGAGGGCACAAAAATGGCATTCATGGGATTGTCTGACATTCCTTGACCAACCAAGGGCTGGTCCAACACTAGTGTGATGTTGTGGGCCTTGAGGTGTTCCGCAGGGCCCACTCCACTCAACATCAATAGTTGCGGGCTTCCTAGGGCACCAGCTGATATAATGATCTCGTTCTTGGGCCCATTCTTCAGATATGCTTTGTGCTTTGCTCCCGTTAAGTCTCTGAAAACCACTCCATGAGCCACCGGCCTTGGTTTCCCTGTTCCATTACAAATGTCAATAACTATAGGTATTGCAAACAAAATGATGCATGCATATAACCACAAAACATGTATGGATCATACCTTTAATTCTAAACAAGATTCTATGAACAGAAGCATGCAAGAAAAGAGTGAGGCCACTAGGGTTCGCATACTCCAACAAATCAGCAGCTGTATGTCTTTGGCCTTGTTTGTCAAAAATGGTTCCACCAACTTTGGTGCCATAAAGATGGTCATATGTGAAGCCATTGTTGGGCAACACTCCGGCCTCTACCAGCCCATCTCTCACTGCAGTCTGCCACTCACGCATTGGTGGCTCAAACGCCACCAACTTCTCCACCCACTCATATGACTCATTCACCAACTTTCCATCCCAACCCACATCTCTATTTTTCACAAACCGAAAAATGAACAATCTTTCGTTAGATTATAAGAAGATTGAAAAACCAAACTAACAAATTTACATTACAAGTACAAATTTATAATATAAATGGTGCTGCTGCTGGCAGTGGTATACCTGACATAATCAGTAGCAGCGCGTGTGTAGAAGCCGGCGTTGAGGCAAGAGCCTCCACCCAAAACGCGTGCACGTGCATTGATGACGCCGTCTTGAGAGATGAAACGCTGAGAGGGAGAGGTTGGAGAAAGATCGGAGAGAGCAGCACCAAAGGAGGCCAAGTCGGTGACATTAGGGTTGCCATAAGGTGATGCGCCACGTTCAAGTAGCAAAACACTAGAGTTTTGAGAGAGAGTGGCGGCTAATGGGCAGCCAGCGGTGCCTCCCCCTACTATAATGTAGTCGTAGTATGATATCGCCGGAGCTGCCGTTGCATTCTTCATAAAAGTGTAATTCGGAGCTGCATGCGCGTTCACATGTATTAACACTATAATTACATAACATAGATTTTGTTACCTTAATAAGTTCTGGAAGTATATTATAAGCATTTGAAAGTTAATCAATCAAACACAATTTATAAGTTTATTTTTTAAAATGTTGACATAAAATTTTTTATTTTTTCATATTAATATTTGCTAGTTAAATTATATGAATTTTTAAATTAATAAACTGAAAGAGACTCATAGTTGACGGGTTCCTACATTAAGAAGAGCAAAAAAGAAAGGAGGTTTAAGTGAAAAAGAAAAATGATTTTTTAACACATTTATTGTTCCTGGAGAGAATGACTACAAGCAGGTGAAGCAGGGGTATTAATTGTTCGAGGTGAGTTGCTATCAAAGCTAGCTATGTGTACCGCTAGCAAAAACTTTACCTTCATTAAAATATTTTCTAAACCCAAGACTATCTACATTTCTTTTTCTTAACACCATTAATGATTCCTGAGACTTAACTAAAGAAATTTAACTAATCATTTGTAATCTTTCAGCTGATTCAATTTTATACTTCATTACTTGACTGTAGGTATTTATTACACAATGTAGCAATAAAAGTAAGAAACTTGAAATGAATAAATATGCATATCTTGTATTTCTTTAAATAAATTTTGTATATAAATAAATTATAAAGAAAGATTTAAATAAATTTACCAGTTTGTACTACAATGTAACAAGGGTGAAAATAATGGTAATAAATATCGTATCCATGACTGTCACATTATGATTGATTTGCATATCATCGTTAGACGAGACGTCATTATTAATTAGTAATTAGATCTAAATTTTTAATAAATTAAATGTTGTAATTAAAATAACTCTTTCTTCCTCTTGTTTTTCAGAAAGTAATTAATATTTATTATTATTTTTTGGAAACTAAGTAAATTTGTATATCATTGAAGATTTTGGATAACAATTTGATAGTTTATAATACTTGTATTATTTCAATGAATATGCACTAACTTGAAGAGTTTAGTTTTCAATGACTGCCATCAAATACATAAACAAAATTCCTACAGTTTATAGTGACTTCTGAACAATTGTCAGAACTTTTGATAACTCCATTTATAAAATTATCTTCATCATACTCTCATTAATAAATGTTGCATGCAACAGAGACTAAACATAGGCTACTACGTATTGAAAATTAACTTAACAAAATGGTCATCAAGTAGTAGGTCATATAAAACAAGATGCTTAAAAATATACCTTTTTCAGAGGCACAGAAGTCATGAAAGAAAAGAAATGCGGCAATAGCAACGCCAAATATTTTCCAACAGCAACCAAGAGGTCCAAGACCCATGTCCTCCAAGCAGCAACTCTCCAAATAAGCCTTGATATAAAATTAAAGGACTCTTTTGTTCTCAAACAACTTCTCTTTCTTACATAAAGTACAAGGCAACAGTCTTTGACGGTGAAAACTTCTGCATGCACAAAGATTTCTTACTCACTTTTTCGGAAAGACAACCAAAAACAAAACGCACAAAGGTTCAGAGAAATGCAGAAACTTCGGTACCAACTGGTGAAACTAAGCCAATTTATAAAAACAATAAAGCACAACGAGAGTATTGCTGCAGTTGCTAGATATAGTCATGGAAGTATACTTGTGTGCATGTGCCGGTCCTTGTCGGATGACGCATGATAGAAAGAGAGAGGCTCAGGCAAATGGGCGGGTGGAGTTAAAGCTACCTAATAACTGCAACTGGATAATTAATTAATTAATAGACTTCGGTAAGGGATCAAGATTAATTTATCTGAATATGAAATAATTATTAATTATACCAAAGGCCATTGCAGTGCAGGTGCCAATCAATTAGTAGATACAGCAGCAAATACTGGCTTAATTATCCTTTTAATATAGTGGGAGTACATATTTAAATGATGCTCGTGTATGTTTTCATGTCTAATTTATTTAATGTCAAATTTGGGGAAAAAAATTTGAGCAGGTTCAGATTTTTATAATTTTAGGATCGAGTTTTATTTTATTTTATTTCCTGTAATTTGAATACAATTTCACATAAAATAATTATATTTTATTTATTTCTTATTTTTAGTTGTTCGTAAATCTGTATATTGGATCAGCTTCTAAATGCACTACCCTTTATGTAATACACCTACCTAAGTGATCCATTAATGCCAAACAGCTTTATTTTTACTTTCACCACGGAAAATTCTAGCCAACTTGATTTTCTCCAAAAGGGCTGAATATATATTTTCTTTTCAACGTTTAAAAATATTTTTTACTACTATCTTTAAATTATGAATCAAACATACTCTAAATAATATAGTAAAAACAGATAAAAAGTGTTGTGACTCGTTGGCTACAACCACATGCACAGTTTATTCTCACAACACATCGTATATTCACGTACCACTCATAAAAAATAATTTATGTATAACCTTCCTATAAAAGGATAAATTATAAATGGTCCCTTTAATTAGAGGATCAATTTTTTTGACTTAATGTGAGATTTTTCTCTCCCTATTATTATAGGGAGTAGAATATAATAAAATATTATATTGCAGGATATTCTGTAAAAATTAGCATCTAGAAAGCGCTGCTATTATAACTTACATTTATAATATAAAAAAGTAAAAAAATAAAAAGTATCTAAGTGTATAGTCATAATATTCAATGCTCTTAAAATTAGAATCACATATTTGGGGACACGTTTTCCTAAAAATTAAAAAATTTTTTGGTCAACAATATGTGCGATAGGAAGATATAAATGAATTCCAACAACTTACTCATTAGTAGTTCAATTCACTTCATGTACGTGGGCAAGCTTAAAAATTCATTATTAGCTGATCAGAATGAGATGGAAAACAATTTAATTAAACCCTCCACAAAATCAAACCACATATATTTTATCGGTAGAATCAACCGTTCCTCTAATTTGACACAATTTTTAGATATTTTTGTAACCACAACTTTTAGATCATTAAATTCATACATTTTTCACAGTTCAAATTAAAAATCTAATATATATATTAATGCACATGAAAAATTTGGACTTATAAAATCTAGTTAAAATTAAGTACATTGATCTGTTGATTCATTACTTATACAAATATAATATATATTTAAAAACGAATGAGGTCATTTATTCTAAGTTCTAACCCATCTAGCTAGAGATATAAATCATACAGTATTGATTTGGTAAGCAACATTTATGAGTGGCATAAAATAAGCATGAACTTATCTAGACACGTTGCATTACTGGTACTCACACCCACAATTTTTTTTTCTTTTTTTCTCGTTGTTTATATATATTTTAAGGGAAAAAAATGATCTATAGAGTGATAAAGATATATTATTAAATGCTTTTATTATAACTTAATTAATAAATATAATGTATTAGTTTTTATTTTGAATTAAAGATAAGACATAATAAATAATAATAAGAAATCTTTAATTTATTATTTAATTTTTTTAGGGTATAAAAACACATTAGCCAATTTTAGGAAATCTGTGACTTGCACAAGGTGAACATGAATTGATCACATATTAGAAGATTGATGTCATGTGAATTCAGATCATAAAAGAGCAAAATTGGTTGAACTTATGATTAAAAGAACTTCAGCCTCCTCCGAAGCCTCTCGAGTATCAATTATCAACCTCAAATTCACGACTGTGGGACCAAGAACAGATCTACATGCGCAGCTAATTATGGGGAAGAAATTTCTGCTATTGACTCTTCGCACGCATTCGTGTCGAACTACTTTGCATTGTCTTTATTACATATCCTTAGCTACAGTCTAATGAAATGTTTCACAGGTTTGTGGGCCCTCCTTTTGATCTACCGGCGACTAATCTATACAAATTGTATGTGTCGACATCTAAATGCACTAAACCAGATAACAAAAATTGAGGTGATTTAATACTAGACTCATTACAACCACATGCATGTAAAGATTATGACTTTTATGTCTTCCCTCCCAATTTTCAAATTTATATTAAAATAAATGTTACATCATTATTATTATCATTCATAATTTTTTTTTTTAAATTAACAACAATTTGACTAATGATAAATTGGAACATGGCAATATCAATCATTATAAACATAATTCTATATGCACTTTTTATTGTGAGAGATGAGTCTCCCTATACTTTACAATAATTATAAAGATGGAACTTATTTCTCTATTACAAAGGCGAACTAGGGAAATATAAAACCACTTCGTTAAGAGTGGATCTCCGTTGTTATTATTGTTGTTGTTAATTATCACCCAAATCGCCTCAAAAAAAAAAATCATCACTCAAATCAATGGTGCAATTTCCTTTGCTTCCCTTTCTCACATGTTAAACAGTATTTTTTTACAATTAGTTGGAAGTGCGTAATATTCATTTGTTAATATAAAGTAATTATTAAAGTATGGTCCACAAAGATAAATACATAAATATAGCGCACGAGGATGTTTCAGAGATTTTTAATACATGTTTTTAAAAATTTATGGAGATATTAAATGAACTGTATTAGATAATTAAAACAAAGCCAATTTAATCTGGCACAAATTAATAAAAATATTAGATATTAGTACGTAAAATTATAAAAATTCTTGCAATGAAATGAAAAACAACTTTTACAATGCAAAATTAAATGAATTCATATTCTGGACAAGGCGGGACGTTTGTGGTCCTTGGTACCGTTTTCTCTGAGGCTATTTAATTATTCACCAAATATGGCTGCGCAGGCTACCTCTCAAACATAAATGGCATGAAATGGCAGCTTCCAACCCAAATTCTATCCATTATTGGTGCATCTAAGTACAATAACACTGAGATTGCATAATATTTGTGAACACGACTTTTATATCATTTTTTGCGGTGATTTAATTCCAATGGTGCGTGCCTCCTTATTTTGAACATGGACACGGTCCACGGACGTAACAATACAGCGTCAGAATGTCAATGGGGCAGCAAAAAACAAACCAACTCCCCCGCGCTCTTGATTAAACAGGTCATATTGTGACTAGACATTCGAGCCAGTCTTGCACAACTTTGCATTATTAATTGCTGCTCCAGCATGTCTCTAATTTTTTTTTTTTTTTTGTTTAAAAAAAATAATAATTAAATTCAAATATAAGTAAATCAAATTTATGTGACACAAATGCACATCTTTAGAAGCACATCCACTCTAGCAGTTGTGCATTCGTCTCTCACTTTCATATTAAGGTTTTGAATCCCACAAACGTATCACATAGAACGGAAGTTGCTATCGCCGCCGGTGCCAACAATATTTCAAAAAATAATATAAATAAATAAACTTCTTAAGAAACTTTGAGCCCTTAATAGCAGGACCTAAACTTTATTAAAATCCAATTGAAAAGAATTAATGAGCTCTTTGGTTTTTTTTACATAACTTAATAATAATGATACAAGAACGACCAAAGAATAGCAAATTCAAAATAAAGAAGTGGGGTTGACGAGGGGACTTGGGGTGTGCTGGAACAGACAGACGGATCTTCATAGATCAATATAGAGAATTGTACGTAACAGAGGTTGCAAAAATGGAAGCCATGCAAATGAGGAGTGAAGGAAGTAGGGTGACATTCAAAAGCCTGCTCTCGCCCAAGTACCCAGCCAATGTTATGGTGGCATCTGCAATAACTCGAGCAATTGTTCCAGCTTCTGTTGAAAGTAAACCGCCATTGTACGTTCCACGGGAAAGCCTGGAGGACATCACCCGAGACAGTAATGACAAGTTGACACCTGGACCAAGTTCATGACATATATTGTGTTAGCATAGCGTAATCCAACCGACCCCATAAACAAAATATATGATGATGATATAAATGCACTAAATCTAGGCTTGGATTTTAATATTTTGTAGTGAAAGCCTACCTATTAGTTTAAGCTGGTTGACAACCAAAAAGATTGCACTAGTTCTCTAAAAAGACCAAAAAATACATCTCACCTTCAAGTACTTCAGCAAAAACAAACAGGATGAGTCCTGAGCAGACGTATTGTGGCACAGAGTAAGGGATAATAACATGGAAGCTTAGGACTATGCCAACTAAAACCATGATTTCAGATGCCAATAGAATTTGCCTATAATTAGATCAAAGAGAATGAATAAGCCAGAAGGTTTATGAAAACCATAGCAGGTTTTTAATCACGCACGAATAGATATCAAAACAACATCTATTAAGAAATCACCTGTCTTCAAACATGTTGCTAATATAGCTTCCAACAATGATGTTAACTGGAAGAACAGTAAGTCCAAGACATGCTAGAAAAACTGCCACTGTGCTTGTAGACCAATTAAAATAGTATGTTGTGATTACACTAGATTCAGAGAGTAAAATCTCCATCACGTACTTGAGCATAAAATATATCAACAATTGAACCTGACAAATACATTAGAATTTTGATGAGAGAGAGTTAGGAGTAAAGACTTGCCAGACAAAACTGGTATAAAAAGATAATTAATAGAATTAAATAAATAAACGAGAACTACAAAAGATTATAAAGCTTAAATTTTTCTTATTATCACCACTAGTTTGATAGTAAGTTCCACTTAGCCTGACAATGGTGAACACCTCTTCTAGGGAAGCATCTTACATAGTAGATCCGCTAAGTCTGTCATCTAAACCTGTCCTTTACTTATCATCAATGCCAAACAGCAGATTCCCAGAATTTACACAATTCAGATTCATGATTTTGAGCTTTATATATCTATTTCACTACTGAGGCAACTAAGATTGCATTCACACTAGAAATTTTAATCAATTCCCAAGGTCTATCTGGTTTAAAATTCTAGCACAAGATTTGGAATATCCTGGGTATGTCTGCAGGTGTCAACATTTTGGAAGCTAAAACATTATTTGTGATCAATCACATACCTTTACAGAAGGAGTAAGTAGTCTATATGCTGATTTAATTGAAGTGGCTGGTCGATGAGATTCCTCGGAAGCTTCTTCACTTCCATCACCTTCTTGGTCACCATCTTCATCTAGTTGCTTGTCTTCTGATGTTATGAGCAATGGTTGCTTAAGACCTTTCTCGAGAGAATCATTTTCTACTGTTTCTGCCATTTACAAGATCCCACATCAAAATAAACATTTTATATAATAATTAAACATTTCACTCCTGTAAAATGAAATTTTAATGAGTAAACAAACAAGGTAAGGGGTTCTATAAAATTGTTCAAGTGATTATATAAGTCTATCCAGTTCCAGACCTCATCTATACCTGACCCAGCTTAACTTATCCCACAAGTATATCATGTTACTCCAGGGTACAACTCCATAGGATTACCTTTCAGCTATATTTTAACTAAGTTACAACATTTCAGCAGTCCAATGCCAGTAATGACCCCTCAGCCTTTGATGTTCAGCCATGTGTGTTTTCATTCAGCCAACCTAGGTGCTGAGAATCAATGAAATGTTTGTACAGCATAGTGCAACATCATACCGCATTCATAATAAAGACTCATTGTACACACTCTTAGTACCTAATAACATTTTGTGCCACAGATCAGTGAGCAAACACAGGGAAAGCTACTAAAATCACTTGACAGATAGCCCAAAGTGCTTTCATTGTTTTCAAGACTCTGTCCCAAACTACACAAGGCAACCGTGATTTGAATTACAATTGCTGATAATGCAAGTTCTTTTAATATGTTTTAGCATATAAAAGAAACTGCAGCTTAATGATTATGAAATATCAATGAAAGAAAAGACAATATAATATTTCATGTCATATCAGAGGGCAAATGCTTTACTCTACATTCTGGGAATGCATATTGACTACACAATGGCAAGTTTGCAAAATACTAAGCCAATACAAGACAACTGGTACGAGTTAACATACCAGCATTTGATTCACTTGGCCTGTCATTCTCTTCAGTATCATGGGAAGGTTCTTTAAATGAGATCCCCAACCATAGTAAGTATACAAGCCAGGCCACAGCCATAACCCATCCAGGTAATGTGTCTTGATTGAAAGTCAACTTGTAAATCTTAAAATTGGTTTGAAGTAAGCCAGCAAGAGCAGGACCACAGGCCATTCCAAGAGCGCTGGCACTAACAAAACCAGCTGATGCCTGCATGCGAATTTTCAGTGGTACACAATCACTGATGTAACGCCGGTTAACAGCTCTAGCAGAACCCAATCTGCAATGCAGAAATACAACTTCATCAACCTACAGTGATGTATAAATAAAATAATAATCCATATCATTTTAAACAGTATAACTAAGGTATGGTTCTGCATTAAATACTTTTAGGTGATACACTTTATTATAAATATTAAAAAATAAATAAAGGGCTCAGAGTACGTTAAATCTTTGATAATAAAACATTAATAATGACTGGGCAGTTATACACACACACAAAAAGGAAAAAGGAAGGAAGGTAGATTTTTCCTTTGCTAAAATTTTCCAGAAAGTACATGCTGGAAGTTGTGTCCATCAAGGCATTATCAAGGAGAAGAAAACAAAGATTTAGAATACTTACCCACAGAAAAGCCGACCAACTATGAGAATGGCTAACGAATTAAAATCATAAGCCAGTGCATACATGGCGTTTCCAATAAAAAGAACAATACTGCTGAAAATAAGAGGTCTGAAGTATGATTTATTTGACCACGCACTAAAATATACAGAGGAGAACACCTGCGCAACAGCCATTGCTCCAATAACAACACCACAAACTGTTGCAGCAGCTCCAAGACTCATGGAGTAGTCATCTGCTGTAGGGACAATAATATATGTATTGACCATATAAAGAAATGTGTTTGCCAGGTTCAATAGAAGCGACATAAAATGGTATTTCTGATCATCAACAAGTTCATCGGTAGGAGTTGGTAGCTCTTCCTGCATAATCAGAGCATGCTGCCCCAAAAAGTTGAGGAAGTTTGTTGAGTTGGTTAGCCTATCAACAGCTGCTTTTATAGAATCGACAACAGGATCCTGCATGGCAAATTCCCCCAATTATATGAGCACTGTCAGTGTTAGAAAACACTCAGAAAGAAACACATCCTTTTCTACAAGTTCGATTAGTATGAGAAACCTCGAGGGGAAGAACAGGCTGATCATATATGGATAAGTAGCTTCCCTGACGGTCCTGAAGATCATGCAGATTTCGAGATATGGCTCCGACAACAGCTCCTAACCCCTGCACATTTCAGGGTTGGCTGGTAAAGCTTCAAAAGCACAACTATTTTATAGAGGCTAATTCACGCTTTGCTTGTTCTAGCATACTCCCAAAACTTACAAGTTCATTTATAATATTAATTTAAATGTTAAAATGTTCAAAACAGAAAAATTGTCTCTCTGACTTCAATATATTACCACATGCTTAAATACTTGCTGCAGCTGGGAGTAAGGATGATTTGCACGAGTTTTGACATAGTAATCAGTGAATCTATACCCAAAGCGTTTGTCAAACTTCTTCAGTATCTTACGCAGACCAATAGCATTTATCTCAACAAAAAAGAGAAGCTTTAAAAGTTCCTGTCCTACTGCTCTATATGCTTCTCGTAGTTCAATTATATGGAATATATCTGGCTGCCCTTGAAGAGCATCATGCTGTTCTCTGAGCCTGGCTAATCTGCTTGCAAGGAGCCCTTGTTGTTCCAACAGAAAAAGGACAATTTTTTCAATCTGAAATTATAAGAAGAGATTTTAAACAAGAAGCAAATACGAGACTATTCAGCTTTGAGGAAATAAACCAAAAACAACCTTTTTGTAAGCACAAATTATTTAAAATATAAAAGTTCCCTCAGTAGTCATGACATGTTTTAGAGCTAGTCTAGTGGTAAGCCCACTCTTAACAATATAACTTAAAAATTACATGTTTATGATTTCTGTAGCCATTTCTCATCAAGTATTGGTGTGCCCAATTATCAGAAACTCTCCATCATTTTAGTTTAAGATTCAGTATTACTGATCAAACTTGACTTTCACTTCACCGCTGAGGACACTTTTATCTCAAAAATTCAAAAACAAGCTTCCAAAAAACAATGTACAACCAAAGACCTACAGAGGTTTATTAATTATATGGAACCTGAGGACAACATCAATACTCTCTCAACTTAACACTGCTTACATACGCATGATTAATTTGCTAACAGATGAGTTATCCAACATATAACATCTACATTTTACATGCTTTTTTGAAAAAGCATTAGAGAACACTTCTGATATGTATCTACCGACAACACTTCATATAAACTTATCTTTTAACATACCTGGTTATCCAGCATTCTTGAGAAATCCTTGAGAACATGACGGCGATCTTGAGTTCCAACTTCAATTTGTTGAGCATATTGTTTTACTTTCTTCTTCATTAACTTATAATTAATGTAGTATCTGAAAGAACCAATTGTAAGCATAATATAATGCAAGCTCAGTTTATATATTTAACATGCTGTACAACCATAAGCTTTAATGACTCGATTATGACCACGAAATGAATAGCCACCACTCCCACTTCTCTCTCTGAATGCATCTGCATGCATGCATGTCTTTTCAAGTTTTGTGTAAGAAACCTTAACAGTCTATACTTTCCATCAAGGAAAACACATGATTCACACATTTGACTATAATCTTAATTAAAATATTGCAAAAAGCCAATAACTCTCTTCTCAGCCTAATAGTCCAAATGTGAATAAATCTTGAATATAAAAGCAATTTGAAAAGTTAACAATCTAATCTCTAGCAGGACAGAGTATTATGTATTAACATATATGTGAGGCCATTACAAACTTCTCTTAAAAAAACAGGGTAATCATATTTCATGTACAAATGTCTATTAAAAAAATGTATACTTAATTGTTTGTTGAAAGAAGTCTGAAATGATGTCCGTCAAATTCATCTCAGTGGTGCAACCAGGAATGTATAACATACCTTTGCCATTCTTGAATCTGTCTTTCCTTTAGTTTTTTCCCAAAGGCAACCATTTTCACTACATTTCAAACATACAAATTTAAATTTAAAAAAAAAAAAACAAAACAAAAAAACAAAAACAAAAACAAAATCACATTACTGTAAGAAAAGAAAAAAGAACATCACATTTGTCATTATCAACTACAAGACCTGTCCAGGCAAACGAAAAGTACATAAAGAAGCTCAATGAGCTTGAAGCAACAAACCCACGTTTTATTAACAAGCAAGCCAGGCGCTCGCTTTCACATTAACATAAACTGAAATTAACATAAAAATGCCATTGCTAAATGCTAACATCGATTTAAATGGAGTATGACATTGTATAAGCTTATCCTACAACAAACTTTTCAAACTACAGTCATCCTCTAAACGGCTAACACTTATGGCATTCATCAAACACATGCAAAGACAAAGATCACAATTTGAATCATCCACGGAATGTTTAATACAAGTAACAGCCAAATTTGACCAAGTCAGCGCAATCATACAAGTAGCCACTTGCAGCCATCTAACCTTTTTTGTTTTTCCAAAAAAAAAAAAAAAAAGGTAAATCCAATTTAAGTAGAAGTAAACGAAAAAATTATATAAAGTAACCAGCAACACGACAATTATACTTGCGGAATGGAGCAAAGCAAGTTAAAAACAGGCAGCAATAAGCTGTCAACACGTGAAATTTCCAGGACTCGTCTGTTTGTTTCCCGAGAAATCGCGAGAAAATGTAAAGTTAATATCGATTAAACAAAGAAAGACGAATATTATACGAACAATTATAACAACTTTTATGATACATGTACAAGATTTAGAATCTTATAACACGTCTTCTCTTTCGTTGCGTTTCGCGGCAACCAAACAGAAAACGAAATCCAAAAACCGAAAAGATTATTATAACAAAAAAATCACCTGAAGCGAAATTCGATCAAATTTTCTCGGTTGTTTAGATGACCATCAACGAACGCCTGACTTGTCCAAGCAAAAAAAAAAAAAAAAAAAACAGATTTATAAATAAAAGAAAGATTCGGCTTCGAAGGATTTTGTATAGGATCACCTATTTGGGAGGTATATTAATGAATAAATGAGAGATACCTTAAATGAATCGACAGAGAGAGCGAGAGGAGCTGATCTTGTTCTTCAGTTTTTGTTAAACAGTGTGTGCGGAGGAGTGTTTTGCACTTCACTTGATTGGTTGTCGTGAAAAGTTTTAATTTGCGAGGTAGAAATTTGTTCCTCTATGAATAATGGTTCTTCAATTATGGAGAGACGAGAGAGAGAGAGAGAGAGAGAGAGAGCGAGAGTTTTATGCTGTTCCTGCATATGGCAGCCACCACTGGTTTTTATAGGCAAACAGTCATTTTCTTTTTCTCCTGTATTGATTGATGAATTATAATCTTTCTCTTATTATTTGAAAAATTATTAAAAAGACCCCTTACTTGTTGGAAAAGTGGTCTTCCAAAGTGTGATATCAAGGGATCTTTTTACCTTTCCGTAAACATCGTTGAAAAAAGATGATCCATTAGTGGTTATAGGGGGAAAATATAAATAACTCTTTATAGTAAACTTTTTTGTATGGGTTTTCGGGAAAATACATTGAATTGTTGATATCCTTTTGTAATTTTAACTAAAATAATTACTATCTTTCTTTTTTTGAAATAACTAAAATAATTACTTTCTAACTTAAAAATTTTCATACCAAATATAATTATGAAATAAATGGAACACTTACAACTATTTTTTTTTTTTAAATATATCTATTAAAATAAATATTATTCAAATATGTTATAGGATTGATTAAATTAGTTGATACTTAGAGTATCTTTAATACTTTCATAAATTGTGTGTTTTTAAAAAAAAATATCATGTTATAAATGTCAAAATATTTGCTCCTTATATGATATATCATTTGATATACAATCAAATTGAAAAATTATTTTTCAATACTTTCGTGTATTTTCATTTAATGTCTTAATGTATTTCCATTTTATGCTTTCATATTTTCAATTTAATCCTCTCATGATTTTTGATTTTTAATTATATTTAAAAATTAGAATTGTTGACATGGTTGTCTAACACACTCTTTGAAAACAGATAGTCATATTGACAATATCTATTGACAATATCTTTTTTTTTTTTTCAACTCAATTTGAAATTGATAAGTGATAATTGTATTAGAGAGTTTATTTTAATTCAACATCTATTTATCCTATGTTGTATATAATTTTTTCATAATTCATGAGAGCATTGAAAATGCTTTTATATCTCAAAGAAAAAATAGATGTAGCGGATATTAAATTCAAATAATGGGAAATCAACGTGTTAGCAGAAATATTGGTTGTCTCAGTTTGGAATTTTTTTTGAATTCGTAGAGTTTAAATGTCAATTATTTATTTGCACAAGGAATTTGATCATATGGTATTTTAGAAAAGGTCACTATAATGAGGCGAGAAAATAAACTATTTTAATCAACATGCCAAATCAAGGAATTGATTTTCCAGTGTGTCAAAATAGTACCAATTATATTTCAAAGGCAAAAAAGTACATTAATTTAACCAATTTTTATTTCAGTTCATTTGAAATCTTAATCGAGAATATGCATTGATGAATATATATAAAAATTTCTTAAACCTCTCCCTTATGTTTAACTGAATAAATTTACCAACAACCCTTCTAAAATAATGAATATTGGTAAAGTTTTTCTCTAATATTTTTCAAGTCCTTTATTAAAATGATTAGATTTTCTCCTAAAAAGAGGCCATGAGGCAAAATTTAAAATAACATTATTTTTTTCTCACATATTCGACAATGTGATCGCTGTTATTAGATTGTACAGGTATATTCACACACATTAAATGATATTTATTATATACTGTCTAATGATCTCGGTACTATTTTTAGATTGGTAACACATCAAGAATATCAAAACTCTTTCTACACACCGACTGTAATATATACCCCACTACTAAAATTCCGTAGTGTAATATAAAAACGCATTTAGTTAAATATTTTAAGTTACAAATGATGCATTACATTTCCGATTTATAGAAGCATTTCCCAGAGAGTACACACAGATGCAGTATCACCAAAATGAAATTTAAACATTACTTCTATCGAAATAAAGAATTACGACTATTTAGGAGGTGCCTTGTAAGTTCATATTCTTAGTGATTGTTTTCGTTGGAAAGTAGAGGGGTTCAAATTAATTAATGTATCCACGTGTCAATATAATATAATCAATGTTATCCCCATATAATCAAATTCACGAATCAATGTAACGAGATGTTACTGCAATCGGCGGAGAGGGCAGAGGATTGATGTTACTGCAAGCTAGTGTTTACAGAACTTTTCGTCCTGTAAGGTAAGAAAGATATACTTTTTCATTTTTTGAAGGCATTTATAATGTAAGATATTTGCTATCATTAATGGTCGCGTTTATCAAGAGCCGTTAAATTAAATACCTAAAAATATAATCTCATAACATTAGATATATCTATGTGCACAACAAGAGAAAACTCTTCACACATTGAATCAAACTCATACTGTGTGGGTTTTTTTTTTAATTTTTATATAAGAGATTGGTGTTAAATTTTAATTGAAAAGAGAAATAATAAGATATAGAATTAACTTAACAATGATAAAGTATAAAATTTTATATTTAATCAAATTTAGACTCCATTGTATTACACAATTGATTATGTTAATGTTGACATTAAATTTGTTTTCAATGGCTAGCCATACCAATAATATGAACAAAATACAATCAAAGCACAACTTCTAAAAGAAAGAGATTTTACTATTTTATTAGTTTGATAAGTAAATGAGATACAAAAAAAAGGGAGGGGGTGCTGGGGGTGGGGAAGTTTTACAAGGTACCCTTCAGTGCCCAATGTCTTTTCTCTTGAGGTGTTTCCTCCTCCCCTAGACCAATTTCCCTTTAAATGAGAAAAAGGGAAAGAGATCTCACCAAATAGTAAAAAATGAGAGTTTGGGTCACCTTACCTAAGGCTCTAACCCTAATATGATGTTCTTACTCTCTTCCTATTATTCACTTTATTTCTTATTAGTATTCTAATTACTTTTGTTCACTTGTCTTTCCTCTGAATAGTATCCGCCTTTTATACTTATTCTTCCAAGGCTCAAGGTTGATTAACACGTGTTCTTTCACGTGTACCTCCTTGTGGTCTCCTTGCCATACTTTTCAGCATCTTGCCGCTTAGAGCCCCCTTGGCTAGTTGTCGTCCCTTTTCCGAGTTTGGTGCTTCTTACTCCCCTTGACTCAGATATTGTATACACACGTCAGTCTCTTCTTGGTCTCTCTGGTCTTTGTGCTACGTGACATCAGCATTGTCTTTCCTTTTCTCACCTACCAACTAATGTCCTTTCCCCTTTGATACATCATGCCCTAGTCTAATCCATAGGCCTGCAACTCTTGCCACACTATCTTAAGGGGGGATAGATGCTTTATTTCAAGTTTTCTCTCCTCGTGGTTTCCCTATCATTTGCTTGGATGCATGTTTCCTTTCTTTGACTTGTTGGGCTTAAGCTTGTATTAGTTCTCTTCATAACTTTGCTTCATGAATCCATCTATTAGGTCCGAAATTGAATTGATTTTGTCAATTCAATTTTGGACTCGATAAACTTAGAAGAGGATCCAATTTTCCCCTAACAGTTAATATATCTATAAAGACACACATTAAAAATTAAAATGAAAATATCAACATATATTATTCTACTGTTAACTCATCTTCAAAAGTACAGATATTGGTCATTTTGTTTTTAGAATATCAACATGTGTTCTTATACATATTAAGGTGATTTTTTTTTTTTTTTTTTTTTGAAATTGACATATGAAGGTGTTTTTACAAGCGTAAAATTAAGAAATAATAACTAGCAATGTCAGTTTAAAATCAATTAAAAAGGAAACAAAAAACAAGTAATCTCAAGAAGACGGCGTCATGGGATCGTGAGACCTCTAGCATCAGTTTTCTTCCAAAGAAAACCAATTATGATTCAACATCATGAATGAGATTGAGATGACTTGATAGAGCATCTATTCTTAAACCAAAATAAATAATAACAATAACAATAATAACTAGGGTAAATTGCACAAACTCTCACCAAGTATGGGCGGGGTTATCCTTCTTAGCTTTACATATAGATAAAATTACCCCTTTCAATAAATATGCATTTAATACTAAGTATTTATTTACATACCATTTAAAGATTCAAAGAAAAAAATTCCATTTATGGTAGTACAAGAGATTGACCAACTCTTCAAGAGATATTCGATAAGATCAATCCCATCCTTGTGATGAGATAGTCTAATCTTTTTTATCAAATGATATAAACTCTTTAAAAGATATCTCCTCTACTGCCCGTGGATTGGAATCAGTCCACAACTGATACACTTCAATTGATTTTTTGTTTAGGTTGAAAATTATGTGGTTATTTCACAATTAACTTTGAGATAAATTTACAATTATAAAAATTTTAGAGACCAATTTAAGAAATTATATTTTACTGAGTATGTAAAATGATCGGATTACCCTCAAGCCTTTGGTCAATTGTTAAGTAACGACGTATATTTTCGTAATTAATAGTGAAAGTGGAATATTATCGTGAATGTACATGCTGCTACTCAAGCTGCACAAGCTGTACAAGCTGGCAATCAAGCTGAAACAGCTCAAAAGAACTCTGTACAGGCTCAAGCTTACGATCAAGCTGAAGTATCCTGTGCAGCCTCAGAGGAAGAGCTCAGCAAGTTCAAAATCAGCTTATCAAGCTGGACTAACTCAGCTCTCGGGATCAATGATTAGTGAGGAAGTTAGCTGGAAAATCATTGAGGTGGCAGCTTACTATTGGCTATTATGAGAAAAGAGAAAGTTAAGTGAGGATGAAAACTGATTAATTATGATAGGAATATAAGTGATCATGTATGTGAGATGGTTAATTATGATAGACCATCTCTCTTAATAATAGAACTAATCAATGTACAAAAAGCACTTCAATCGAGCTCTCGCGTTCGAGGCATGCTTGAGCAAATCTTCATCAAATCAATCTTCCTTTCTTCGTAAGATCTCTATAATCACAATTATGTCTTTTTGCTATACTTTTCAATTTATGTCCTTTTCTCATATTTTGGACAAGTTCGTAAAATTTGACTTAACAATAATAATGACAGAATTCAACTACTTAATATCATCTTTACGGTTATAGAATTGTTACGATACTGCAATTATATTATTATTATTATTATTTAATTCTTAAAATTTTTAATTTTTATGTGATTATAGATACGACTTGTAATCGCACTTTATCAATTATACTTTCTCAATAAAGTTAAATTTCAAAATCAAATTCACACTTAAATTAAAAAATATTAATTTACAAATCGTGTAAAAATTACATAATAGCATCACTCGAAATACGGTGAAAGTCGAGACAATCCCCGGTTCTATTTTTATAGCGGAAGACAAAGACCAGAGTGTTTATGTGACAATCTGGACGGACGCCGCCTCTGACGACGAACGACAAACCGACATGTGGCGCAGATGATCCACACCGACTCCGTCTGTCTTTGTCCGTTACATGCGACTCTCCAGTATTTACCCAGTCGTCCTTAACTCATTGATATTCTCTTTGACCAAAGCGTTCCTCTAACTCATTGATATTATCTTTGACCTTAACAGCCTTGTTACTCAATAATCATGCCTTTACCTACGTGGGAAGCACTGTAATATGATGAACGGTCAATAGTTATCATGATTTTAGTGGCCCAATTATTGATGCTATTATCACATGGACGTCAGCAGCCCAATTCAAGATCCTATTCTTACATACATACAAATGTGTGCTTGTAGAACGAGTCACGAGTGTACGTGTGTCAGCGATTGGGTACAAAAAGAACACAAAGCAAACATGTCTACGCGTTGGTTGTGTCTGGGGGACCAACACATACTCTGTCGGTGGACAGAGTCTCAGGCCTAACATCATCCACCAAAACCTAGACGTCCACTTTCTTTTTACTGGTTACGATTCGCTGCTCTATATTATATGTGAAAATAAACATGCACCACATGATAGGGTATTGTTTTTTAAGTCTAAAGTGTACTCTGTTCTGCACGTGTGTATTTTGCTTGCAATCATGCAGTCTGCGCCAATGTAGAACTGAAAGGGCTTCTGTATAAAGAAATCCCGAGTTGACATGATTATGGTTTTTAGATGCTTGTACATAAATTATTCCACATGATTCTAAATGGTTCCAAAAGGCACTTTCATCTATTTCCAATCACAACAGTAGTCAATAAATACCAATTAACACTTGCAATGCTATCGAGATTCTTCATTGGTAACAAAAACATAGAACATTCCAAAGCACAGCCAAAACAATTTAAACCAGCAGAAGCAGCCTAAGAAACAAACAAAAAGGTGAACAGCTAGCTGGCGAACTTGGTTTTACAATATATAAAATGAACCCCTTTTTGCATATGAAAAATAGAGCTATCAGTATCGCGGCATGGGCTGACATGCCAAGGGCAAACAATAGTATATTCAAGAATAAGCAGTTTTCATTGCCACATGTGTTTATAGTTAGATACATGTTGAGCATGAGTTTGCCCTTTACAGAGCTTATCTTTGCTACTTCCACTAGAGCTTCGCTGCATAAATTGATAAAAAGGCAAAAAAGTTATAGTAGAAGCAGCAAAAAGAAGCATGGGAAAGGGAGAACTCTGTATTGAAAGCAACATCTACAAAAAAAATTAAAGGACGAAAAAAAAATTGCTGATTACAAAAACAAACGGGAAAAAAATTGCTGATTACAAAAACAAACGGGTTTACTCCTTATGTAAAGCCCTCTTCTTCCGCATAATATGCTGCCTCTGTAGAAAAATGCGCACAGCTTTTGAAAGAGATGACATTTTAGAAACCATATATCCTTCTCGGATGGTGAATTACCATAGTCAGAGTAGCCACAAAATTAACTAGGCAACTAATGAGTCAGCTATCCGGCAAAATCAAACCTTGATTCCAACTAGTAAGGATCCACATTAATGCTTCTAAAAAAAATGGGGCTTAAGTTCAGCATGAGGTAATACTCACAAGGATTGCACATATAACCCCATCAACAAGAGCCATATTGTATACTTTTTGGCTTATAACCTTTTCCTTGTGCAGAGCCATATCTTAAACATTTTGAGTGATACGAATTTACTCTTCCTGGAGCAATAATTTCAAGAGCACCAAGAACACACTTGTGATATGAGAAGTCCTCCATTGTCCCATCTATTCTTGTTAACGAAAAGCAGCGTGTATCTTGATACTCAGGGTGATTTATAACCTGAAAGAGATAGGGGAATGTTTCACACCTTTGAGCATTTTTACATGCAATAATGCTAAACTAAAAAAGACCTTTTCCAATTTCACAAAAAAATAGGACCTTCTCCATATGCAATGTCATCAGCCTACAAAATGTTCTTACCAGACTCGATCTTACCAACTCTTGATATGGCGCCTACCTTTAGTGGAGAAACGCTTTCTACATTCACTCTACTCTTTTACACAAGGAATAAGGAGTTTTGCAATTAGCCATTTAATCGACAAGTAATTTTGGCACCAAGACCAAATCCCATCTTTTTAATCCCAAGTGATTATTTCTCAGACAAAGAGAATCTAAATTAGACTGTACTCAAGCTTCATTATTCAGAAGCAGTTGAAACATCAACAGATAGAGAATCTAAATTAGACTGTACTCAAGCTTCATTATTCAAAAGCAGTTGAAACATCAACAGAATATCTAAGTTGAGGACACGTTAAATGATTGATTATTTTCTCATCCTTTAAAGACGTCTGGAAAAACTACCATGCTTACAGATATTCTGTCAGACAACAAAAGAATTTGTGTTATACTGTTATGACCAGGAAGTTAAGAGCAAAAGGCTAAATATATAATGTTTAGAAGGCAGGTGGAGAATCTTTGAGAAAAAGCAGTGTAACCAATTGACAAGACAACATTTAATATTTGCAGAATCAGAGTGCTTTTGGATAGATAACAGAAATAAATAAACACAAAAAAATAAGCTTTGCATAACTAAATCTCTCTCGAACGAAGCATTGTTGAATGAGTCTCCACTCAAGTAAATTCTCTTGGCATTAGTAAAAGAAACATCTATTGAGATCTGGAACCAAAGTGTTAACAGATACCTTCAGATCATAAGTATCTTCATTTTTAGTACAAAAGTTATTCCAGTTAGAGATCCTTCATTGACCATCTCTCTTAATCTTAGGACTTAGATCCATGATAAATTTATCATATGAAAAAGTTCAATTAAATTATCATATGAAAAATATATCAATAACACAAGGACTAATATATTTGCTTGCACTGTCAAGATTTTTTTAACTCTGCACATAAATATTGTAATATTGTATAGTTGATGTCTACACAAAGATTCCTCCTCTTCAAGCTCTAATATTATGACAATACAAAAATATTAAGCTGTGCCAATATCCATATGCTTACTAACCAGAGTTTTAAGTAAGCTTTAAAAATGGTAGTAGACTAAAGTGTGGCAATCGTGTTAAGTTGGCAAATCAGTTAAAACGAGGTGGCAAGAAGTTTTTCTCAATCTATAGTAAATCAATATATATCTCAACAATAATGGTTCCTATAGTTTAGGAAATTTCCAAGCAATAGAACCAACTCCCAAAACTAAAGAACAAAAGAGAGAAAAATAATAATTTAGAAAAAACTAATTGATAAAAAAAAAAAAAAAATTCCACCCTCATAAGGCGGCATCATGAATGTAAGATATACGCTAACTTACTAAATCCATGTGTAAGCCAACCAATTCAAACTGTAAGAAAACTACTTTCTTTTTTAATACCGGCATAAATAGGTTGATAACATTATACCTATCTTCTAAACATACCTTCATTTCTTGCACCCCAGCTCCAATCTTTTCAGCTCCTCGAGGGTGAAAACATAAAGCCAACTTCACTGTGTCTTTGTCTGATTCATTTAATTTATGATTAATTGGATACCTACATCCAAAGTAGTTCACAGCTTTAGAAAATTAAAAGAAATGAAAGAACTCTTAATCATTTTTTGCAAGGAGAAAATAAAAAACTAATACACATTTACTGAATTGAAGAAATGACCCAGAGGGGAGTGTGGGGCAGAAGGGTGTAGAAACTGCTTAAATTACCTTGGTCATTCAGGCAACAAACGAGAGAATACTTCAATGTTTAGAAACAAAACACAAACAATGATATAGTCGAGTGCCTTAGTACAGGTAAAGCTACTGAGACAAAAAAGAAAAGAAAAGACATTTTGTGGACTAAAAATGTCATAACATGTACTATTGCATCAAAACTTTCATAATCTGTGTCCCAAAAATATAAACCATAATTGAAAACTGAATCAAAGCTACCCCACAACCACTACACAATTTACAAGTAAAATCATATTAACATTTCAAAATGGAGTAATTGTAAAACTGCTGCATAGTCTCATCAATAAACCATAATTGAGCATGGAATAATACTTAATAATGCATGAAACAAAATTCCTTTCAAAAGCAACTCTGCCTCATAATTGCTTGATGCAAGCGCACCTTGAACATTAACTTCTGGACTTCTTCTACACTTATCAGCTAAAATCATTTCTGTAGAAACTACAGCGCCTAGAATCACTATATGTAAGTCGTGTAGAATTAGATATCCTCCTACAAAAGACCAAAAATAATCCAACAGATGTGTGCTTTAGGGCAATCATGATGCTCATAATAAACCTATAATACCAGATTGTCATGACAATTTCAAAGGAAATTACTATAATACTCAATTCCTAGACAATTAGACTTTCGGTCCATTAGCGTTTTGCAATGTCAAAGGAAAGCCTGCTGGCAATTTAAAACCAGTGGATTCTATCCTTGTACAGTTGTGTAAATCCTTGATTCTTTTCTTTAATGTAGGCTATTTATAGACAGTTTGTATATGGTAGTTTTGCTAAACTATGGGCTGTAAATCAGGGTGTAAATCAGGGGCTGTCTGGACTGTAAATCAGCATGTATATTTGATATATACTCAAAATTCTCTAACAAAAGAAGATAGTTCTCTCAAAACTCTCTAAGGGGGTGTATTCAATCTAAACTTTTAATAACTTTTATAGAATTTAAAAATTTGGATGTATTCAATACAGACTTTTAAAAACTCTATAAAAGTTATGTGGTATTCAATATAGGCTTTTAATGATTTTTAAAAAGTCTATAAAAGTGATGCATGATGTATCACACGTGCACACACACAAACACACACAGAGATATATATATAAATCACTCCTATTTTATTATGAATTATAATGGTCAATATTTTTTTTCCTATGTTCAAATTGTTAACTTTTTAGTTTTAGAATCTTATTAGACTCCTTCTATTCCAAAGAATCAATTTATTATTTTGTAAAAGATTTCAAGTTTGAATCAATTTAAGGAGTTAGATCTCGGCGATGTAAATTTAAAAAAGGGAAACATCTTATAATTTATATTTATATAAATACAATACCCAAAAACAAAAAAAAATATCTAGATGGATATTGATCCAAATCATCTCATTATTCTTATGATAAATAGTACAACTATTATTAACTATTATATTACAAGCTAATAGTTTAGCATTTCTTGTGTGTAGATAATGAAAATAGAACTCACAAGTGTACAAATTAAAAATCTCATTGCTTTAAAATCGATGAAATTAATCAATGGAATCGTTGTTTTTTATATTAAAAAATAAAAGGAAAAACCCCTATTTCAAATAAAAAGAAAAAAATTTAATATTTGGTGATTTTTTAGCTAGTGGTTTATTAAAAGAAAATTAAAATTTTAAATTTGATTGTTTAATTATATCTATATATATGATATTTTTTTCAACTTTATTCCTATTATGTACTTGTTGGGAAATTTCTTGAATTTTGTTTTTGATTAGTTAATTTGATTAGTATAGTAATCAATTTTGATATTTGTAAAATATCATAAAATTAACCAGTTTGAATTTTGTAAAATATTAGTTTTGATAGATGTTTTCCACTAGTTTATTTACACTATGTCAAAAGAAAATATTTTTATTAAAATGAGAAATATAACTTATAAAGTGTATATTTTGCACAAGCTTGTCAAGGAATATATTTTTATTTTATAAGTAAATGAAAATCTATAAAAGTCTATCAATATCTATGAATCTTCATTATCCTTATCATCATTACTAGTTAATCAATATAATGATTTTAACTCATTTCTTGAGGCTCAATAACAACAAAAAAAACATGCTAATGAATGGAGGGCTACTGTAAAGTCATTATTGAAAGTTTATGAAAATATGTGATAAATGAAAATATCTGGAAGTCTATAAAAGTTTATGAAAGTCTTTTAAAAAAGAGTTTATAAAAGTCTGTGAGAGTGTTTCATATATCTGTAAAGTCATTAAAAGTCTATGAAATTCTACAAAAGTTATTCACTAAAAAAAGTCTATGTAAGTATTTCAAAATCATGATTGAATACACCCCCCCTAAGTTTGTCATGGTATCAGAGTCTTAGCTCTAAAATCCTAGTTTCGTCTTCGTTCTTGGTTCCTCTCAATCACTTCATTCTTTATTCTCCATTCTTGGTCTCATGTTTTCTTGGTTCGTCTTAAATGACTAGCAAACTTTCCTTTGACATACAAATCTTTACAAGATTATTGCAAAGGTGTTATCTTTGCAATTGAGGGCTTTTTCTGTCAAACAATATCAGAAGCTCAAGGTACTTTCGTTGAAGGAAGGACTTATGGATGCTGTTTTAATTGGCAATGAGGTGGCGGAGAAATATAAGAAAAAGGAGGGATTCATGCTCAAGATAGTTTTTGAGAAGGTAAACGATCATGTCAAATGGAATTATCTGCATTTCGTCCTTCATATGATAGGTGTGGATTCATTTGGGGGAGATGGAGCAGGGGCTGTTTAAGATCAGTCACCTATTTTGTTATCATTAATGGGTAACCAAGAGGTAGATTTGGAGTACATAGATTCTTAAGGCTGGACTTAAATAGGTTATTCCTTCTATATTAAATAAAAGGTTATTCCATCTTGCCCAAACATCATGGTGGAGAAGTTTCTGGATCTTGGAGGGAACTAAGAAAGCTAAAATTCATTTGGGTTGTGTTGTCTTGGCATTTTTTCAGGTTGTAAGAATGGAAAGAAAAAAAATGGATTTTTTAAGACTTCAAGGAAAGGGATACTGGTTCTCTATGAAGAAAGCTTGTTTTTGGGCTTCTTTATGAGCTTCACTTTCATTAGGATTTAAGGATATTTTTTTATTTTTCATTACTAACGATTGGAAAGCAGTTGTGATGTAATCGTTCAGGTGTTTTGGGAGGGGGCAGAGATATATTTGTTTCTTTTTTCCAGAAAACCATATATTGTTTAGTTGAAATTTTAACTATGTACTTTAATTTTGTGGATAGCTTTGTAATCCCTTTTTCATCATTATACTTTTGTTTTCAATCAAACATCACCAAATACAAAGTAAAAAATTTAGGAATGAAAAAACCATTGGAGAGTAGCTTACTTGTACAATATATTCTTCAATCGACGATCGAGTTTCTGGACATCAGTCAACGAAAAAAACTTTCTCACAAATTTTCTTGATATCTGATAATTCTCGAGTCCATTAGTAGTAGAACAACCAAATGAATCCTCAAACCGAGCACTGGATTCATCATACTTATGACCTTGAGCATTGCACAAGTCAACCTTTAAATGCTGCTTAGAAGGAACTGTAGTACTCAGGAGGTTATAGACATCTACAGGCTTAGCTAGCTTGTGTCCCTGATAATTAATAGTTGGACAGAGAATTAGAGCAGCTAACAGATAAAAAAGGTATAGCCAGGTAAACTAATAATTCAGTCTACCTCTCCTCATACCCCTATCCAAAAAACACACACACATCCCATAATTCAAAAGAAAGAAGAAAATCAATACATGGTTAAGACAGTTGGGTGCAAATTCTAAAAGACAATAATAACTTCACCATGTAAAACTCAATATAAAATGATAAAAATTTACATACTACTAATACTAGCAACAATAATATAAATTCTACCTCCCCAGAGTATATAAGCTCAAAATGTCCGCCAGTGCCCACAGAAGGCACCTTTCCCCAAACTAATGCATCTATACTACCCTGAAGATTATCGACAACGCCTCGCTTTGCAGCTTTAATAAAGCAAGCACCAGGATTCTGCAACAACATCAGAGCTTGAACATGAGTTGGGTAAAGATAACCTTCTTTAATATCAGAAATCAGTGAATACACCTATATATATATAATGTTTTTAGCAATGATTAAATAGGGAATTTCCGAACTTTTACATAAGGTGTTGAAATATGCATTTCAGCAAAAAGGCAGATTTCCATACCTAAGAATTTCTATATACATGTATACACGCGCGCGCGCGCGTGTGTGTGTGTGCTGGGGAAGGGGAGCATGAAAACTAACCGAAAAACATGCTTGCATAAATGGTGATGAAACAGATGCATTTCCTCTCTGTTTTGCCAAGCCTTTGGCATTTAAGCCAACAAATTCACCCGTATACGACAGACTATTTGCAAGAAGAAACAAATGTTCAGGAAGTATACTTTTGTTAGTATCAGATATTGCAGACTCCAGATCCTGCATTTCAAATGGATAACAATACTTTACCAATTTGCTAGACCTAATTGTAAGCAAACCAGATATAAATAAAAACAGAAACATGATGAGGGAAAACGCACATTAAGAAAACACATTAACCCAGTATCAATTCCATAGGCCAAACAGAAACTATTGATGTTATCTGGATGACTGCGAGTCCAGTCGATCATATTCATTATCTGAAGGCAATTATTCACAAGTACACTCCATAAATTTGTTCTTCCAGAAACTCTAGACATAAAAACCCTCAAGTAGAGTTCACCAAGAGAACCATCACGGGATTTTGATGCTTTGGGATTATCTTTCCATAAAATATCCACCTTCTTTATCTCCCGAAATCCTAATCAATATGACAGAAATCCATAAAATTAAGACTAGCCATCAGTAAGTTTATCCATAGAATATACTGAATAACTATCTAAATAAAAATGTTTTCAAATTTTAGCAATTTGATGCAGCCCTTTTTCCACAGAGAAAATAATAATAAAAATTTATTCCCAAAACTTTTACAGGAAGGTAAGAGTTGCACATTGATCAAGAAATTCACAAATCGAGGAGAGAAGATGAGATGATGATTATTATTCAGATATTAGAAGCTGCATCATTCCTAAAACAGTTTAAAGGACTGGCTTACTTCATTAATCAATATTTTTCATAGTTAGATTTCAAAGCATTTAATCATGCCGCTTCATTCACCTTTTTTCATCTTAGAGAGTTTCAAGAATTAAATTTCCGCATGTTACTCCTAGGCATGCTTTGAACAGATTCAGTTGTTCCAGAAATTCAGTTCAATCCTTGTATAAATAATTTAACACAATGAAGATACCTAAAACCCCTGGCAAAAAAATGCATAAGTTTTGATGCACCTATCATAAATAATAATAATAATAATAATAATAATAATAAAAAAAGAAAAAAAAAAGAGAAAAACGTGTATCATTTAGCTTTAAAAGGCAATGCACATTTGTTAAAAAACATTAAGAGAAGATTTCAAAAGTTTATGCCTATGAAGGGCCTCCCTTGCAATAGCTTACTCAAATTTTATCTGTATACCAATTCAATTATCACAGAAGAATATTATAATACAAGCCAGCAAATGTTTTTCTTGCATTCATCAACACTATTTCTTAGGTAGTCAAAATGTGCCCAACACAATAGATGAGTGTTAATTCAAACAAGTGAACCAAAATAAATGAAATGAAAATCTATTACTGCAACTCAACTTTTTCAGCGCTTCATTAGAGTGATGAGGCAATAGTGAGGAGCATAGAGCTCTTACAAATGGCTTTTAAGTTTCCTTCAAAATAAGTAGCATCTTCAAACTCTCATACTTGAAATCGATAGAGTGATTATCAATCACTAAGCAACATAAAGCATCTCAAATTTAAAACAATAAATTTAATAAATTTAAGGTTCAAACTGAAGCAATTTCCACAAAGCTCAACTTGACCTGAATATAAAATTTTAAATAACATGCAGCAAACTGGATTAAATATCAATCAACAATCAAAATCATGAACTCAAAATAGCAAAGCAGGGAAAAAAACAGACATATGGTTCACTACCAACCTTTTATCACTGTATTCAGAAGGAAAGGTATCCCTGACTTTTGTATTGCCTCCAATTGTACTGAAGATCTCTCAGAGTTTTCAACTATCACGACAGTGATGCATGATGTATCACTATATTCCTTATGTGTGTTAACTGAAGAACAATCCCTGCAATTAAGCTAGCTATATTTAGAAGGACAACAAAGTCATAGACAAGAGCACTGTAGACACGATTGCTTTTATAAGATCTCTCGATGTTCCAAATACGTGAAGAAATCTCAAGACTCTCAACATTTGGAAAAAGCTGACACAGTAACTGGAAAATCATTGAAAAAAAGTACAGTTTATGGGCAAAAATACAAATAAAACAGTAACATGTACAAAGTAACCCAAGATAGACAGCTCAATTTAAGATCTTGCTTTGGATTTGGCATGCATAAAAGATTCCCTTGAACTTACAAAATACTTTTCCTGAGTGCATAGTTTAAAGCTCTTATACATGTATTTGACACGTGTTCAATCATTTCATTTCTAATGCCTTGGAGACAAAAGCAATTAAAGTTCATGTATGTTTCATACTGAGACAAAAATAATAGATCTAGACCAACAAAATTAAACTTATCATAAATTTGTCAATCCTGTCTAAGATATTCAAAATGAGTCAACATTGTCTCCACACACCCCCACCTTCATATGCAAACACAGGTTTAAGTGTTTAACTGAGTCTTCGTCCAAGGCCTTCTTATAATTGTTAAAAATTATTAGCATCAAAACGCTCATTGATGAAATAGTAGAAACTTGAACATATGCATTTAACCATGAGCAAAAGAACAATAGAAATTTCAAGGCGTCAAGTTCTATGTCATTAGGCACATAATCAGGTTTTGGGAGCTTAAACCCAGCAAATCTTATCATGAATATAACATTATTTATCTCAAGGATGAGGCTGACAACTTGCTGGAAAAAGTTGCAAAAACAACAAGAGTTAATTCATTTTGACTGAATATGACTTCTTCTGACGGGTGAATGTGTAAAACTTCTTTGATCAAACCCTTGCAGGCAAGAATCTTACTTTAAATGATTTCTTAGAGCGTACTTAAAAGGATCCTTACACCAGAACTTCATAAACTGTGATGTAAAACAATAAGGAAAAATTTGATCGGCACCTAAATAAAAGATAATAATAAAAAACAACTCAACCTAAAAGCCTAAAGGGCCTAACAATGAATTTAAACTTTAAGGTGCCACCTCACATGCAGGGCAGGCTTATCACTAGTGTTGAGTACAATATACATGCAAAATGCAGACATTAAATACCATGTGAGGTAACCATTCAACCTAAAATGTAACCAATTGTTATGTGAGACAAGGAATTATGGAAAATAACTGACAGGCTTTGACATTAAATTAATACTTTCCAAAAACAAAACACATAACACACAAACATAAAAGATAAGAGCTATTATGAAACAACATATATACATAAAAAAATAATAATAATAAAGAACCAGGACTTCAGACAGTTGAAAATCCCAAAATTAAAAGATGAAAGAGCCACAGAAAACTCATCCCTAATTTGGAGATGATGAAGGGAATTGATGAGTTAAAAAGTTCATACCCATAGATTATACATCCTCTTCCTGATAATGAAATTAACTTTTGTTAACATAAGAACTGAACTCCAGACTAGAGTACCAAATGCTGCCTCTTTACATCACCTTGGAGTTCAACATCCTAAAATCAATAGTAGGCCCATACTTGATATTTTTATTGTTTCAGTGATTTTCAATAGAACAAACACACAATTGCATTGAAATCATCTCATATAAACTTCTACCTGTTCTCTGCTATATCTAGTGTTTACGAGCATTATTATTCTAATAGTAAACAAAGTCATTTTGAACGTTAAGGAAAAAAACTTCTGCCTACAATTTTTTTTTTTAAAAAAAAGACAACCAAGAATTTTTTTTTGTTTTTATAAGAGACAAATTTTATTTAAGAAAGAGCACGAATACAAAATGTGGATAAGCGGTCCATTAAATCACTACATTAACACAGTGATTTCCTATCGCAACATCAACTGATTCCATAGTCGCAGCAAAGAAGCAACTTACTTGCTTGAAATATGCGCATTGGAAAGATTGATTTTTGACTTGGTTTTGGCAGAGGTACACTGCTTATAGAGGGATTCGATAATGGAACATACACTCAACCTTCTCCTCTTCATTTTTTTCTAGCAAGACACAAATTTCAGTGTAAAACAAGACATATAAATGCACAAAGATATAAAGTTTCTACACTGCAATACCTTGCACACATGGAAGTGGCATATCCAAGGACTGTAACGTGGCTTCTTGCCAGTCTGCGGGGAGTACCTACACAGCATATAACAGTCAATTTCGAATGACAACATTACCATTATGGTCCAGTTAAAACAAGACTATTAAACAGGAAAAAAAAAAAAAAGAAAATAAGGTATGCTGACATTATCATGACCGTAGAAACAATATCTTCAAACTTAAGGCACTCCAAATGATTCTTGACTTCTAAGGCTCCATATTCAAAACCATGCCTTCGTGTTCCCAGTCTCTTGGACAAATAGAGTGACATAGTTTGGTCAGCATAGCTTTTTTTGGAACCACATTCCAGAACATTCTGTGCAATTTCATCAAATCAAAAGGCATTAAGAGATGACAGCATAATGCATTTGGCCAGTGACAATTCTTTAGCAGATATATGCACAGGACCTTTCCTACAATAAATAGAAAAAGAAATGCAGGATTTTCCAGGTTAGGATGCACAAAACTCCATACAAGTAACTAAAAAATTGACTAAAATTCTATTTTGCTGTCCGACCAAAACAATAGTCTTCCAGCTCTGGTCAAATTTGACAACCCAAGGCCACAAAAAATTCAGAGATTTGAAAATCAAGCCTGAATATGCCAACATGGTTAAAAGTGACAACAGCATACAAAACTTGAGATGATGTGCAAGCTCTTTTAAGCATACATTTTATAGGCAAATTTGCAAAAACATGAATTTTTCTGGAACAAATGAGTTCATACTATATGTCCAAACACTGATCAGAAGCATATGCAATAAATACAAACCATGAACTACGTATGATGCTTGTATGTAATGTAACGGCTGATAATCTTTCCAACTTAATTGATGTATGTATTACTCAATGCTACCAGCAGATATGCCAAAGGTGATTTTCCACAAGAAACACTTAAGCAATCCATAACATTAAATTTTCAAACAGAAAAGAAAGAGAGAGAGAGAAGAGAACCTTCAAATTTAGTAGTGGTGAAGTTTCATGCAAGCTAATTGGCTGATCCAAAGCACTGTATGCAGCTTCGGAAATTGCACAAGCAGACAGCGATCCGACAGGGTGACCACCTATCCCATCTCTTCGAGTAAATTTACTCTCATCCTCAATGTCATATGAGAATTGAATCAGCTGATTGCCATATGCGTTTCTCACAGTTCCATCATATGCTGTGTATAAATCACGCATGAAGAATGAAAGCCTTCGGTTCAGAGTCCCAGGAAGATCAGCATTGTCACTGAAAGAACTATCTCGACTTGTTACTGAATTAACAAAACATTCCAAGGGATTCAAGCCGGTCAAAAAAGAATTTTCAACCACAGCATATGGGATGTAAGACTTGGAAAATCTTGTAGCATCATCAGCCTTTAGACAGTTCCATGCCGCACAAGAAAGCTTGTGGGGGAATCTAAATGACAATGGGGCCAGTGAATGTTGTACCCCAAGACACATGCTCTGCTGGACTAGCTTCAGCAAATTACCTTTGCTTCCTGCCTTAAACATAGCCATCAATGCATTGTCATTACTTGCATAATTGTATGCTAAATTTTGAAGATCCCAGAACACTTGCTTAAAAGCATCAACAGAAGCTTGACAGAGTGCAGCAGATCCCTGCTTCTCATAACATAAGTGCTCCACTTCAAAAGTAGCATTTTCATTATCTTCCACACCAATAAGAAAATCCTGACAAGAATCCACCATTAGTTGGTTAAAATTACATGTCTGCTCGGCTTCTTGCAGACCATAAAAAATTTCATCCATCATAATATTCCAAGAGCATGAGTCAGAAGCAAGGTACAAGTCTGAAAGAGAAACACTTAGGCCCCTCACCGACAACCACTCACAGAGAAGTTCCTGAGCCATGTATAAAAAGTCAAGTGTGTTACCCTCATAGTGCTCAATAAGACTTTGAAAAAGGTTCCCATCACTGTCACGCAGCCAAGAAGATCCTTCAGATGATATAATCTTCCCCTTACTAATATAAACACCTTTTGAAGGAAAAGAATACTCAAAATCTGGAGGCAGGAGCATGCTGAATAACTGCTTGCCAGTCCAAATACCACTGTCAAGTGAGGCGGTTTCCACAATTGGTGGTGACAGCATTCCGTAAAGGCAAAACATTTGGAGCTGCTGCATTTGCAAAGGGCTCAAGTAAACACCATCTTCCATCAACAAATGAGCAGCAGTCAAACTATCATGACTAAGGGAGAGCAGGTTTCTACCACTCTGCTGATTAATTAACTGCTTATCTAAAGCAACAAGCTCTGCAAGCTCAACTCTCGCATCAACAGATTGAGGAACATAGCCATGAAGGCAATCACCATCAAAGTCACCACGAAAAGGGGAGCAACAGAGTGGATTTATAGTGACCACTGAGCTCACAGGAAGAACCTTAACTGATAGAGCAATGAGGGAGTGTTGATGTATGGAAGGTGGCCTATTTATCAATATGATATCTCCATCACTTAGGGGCCTATAAACGATATCACCTACGTAGAGTGCATCAATACGCTGAACACCAACCAAGCTGCCTTCTCTGCGTACATGAATCTTCCCCTTCTCAAGTAAACGGAAGCTACAGCAAGCATTTAACCTTTCCCAGTTCCAAGTGTTCAGATGCTCAGAAATTTGCAATCTCTCTGCAATATGACAGGGTATACCAATTTCACTAAGCTTAATATTGGGGTCACCAGTGACTACCATGCGGAAACAATGATCATTACGCTTCCCAAGCATAACATCTTTGATCCATCTCAAACCAGAGCTGCCGGAAACATCATTATTATTCCTTTTCTGGAGATCCCCAAAATCGTTATTTGATGATTTGTCTAAGTTTAGCTGCATATTAGAAGTATAAAAAAGCAAGCAAAATGCATTATTTTTAAAAGTATTGACTTAAAGACAGATACAAAACAAAGCTTTACAACTTACCTTGGAAGTCTTTAAGAAGTTAGAAACAAGAGAACTCAGCTCGTGAGCATTCCCTGTCCCTGAGAACATTTTTTTGTAAAGCCTGGTTCGTGCATCCTACACCGTCAACCAAGTACATTACATGGGAAAATAACATAACTCAAACACAAGATCTTTTTATAAGCCATTTAAATCAACAAAACAAACAAGAGCAATGACAGAAAAATACTTACAAACATCAATTGCTTCCCACTTGAAAATCTATGAGTAACTTCTGACACGCGATGACTATTTGGTGTTACAGGGAAACTATTAATGAAAATTGAATCTTTCTTTGAAATGAACTTTTCAATAAACCCTTGATCAACATCTTTCAACAAATGATAAACCTATAAACCAGAAAGAGAACATCATCAGCATGTCAGTCTGGCATTTAGATAAGGAAAGCATGACCATGTGTCAACTACAAATAATAAAAGGTTCGACTCATTTGCAAAAGACCACAAGCAGCAGGAAAATGAAAGACAAAGTATAAACTGAAAAAATAGTTCATTAAGGCTCCCTTATAACTTCACAAAATGTTTCTGAAGTACAAACCAATTACATTCCAAATGCACTCTTTAAACTCCAGTTAACAAAGCAGTTGTCAAGCTATAAGCAAATATTTAGACTGCAATTTTTTTTTTTTCATCTGAAATGCACACCAATCAAATTTTTCCAGAAAGTTCAACAAGTCGGAACAGGTAAATCTTAGTAAAATGTGTCTCTTTTCTCTCATGTCTAAATCTACACATTAGATCGGTTTGTCCTTTACAATAAAAATATTTGTGAACCATAACATACTAGACTTATGCTTGCTTGTATTTGACAAGGTAAAAACAAAAAAAAGTCATCGCCATCACCATTATTTTGAGTATGCTTCTTTTGTACTCTACATGCTAAAACACTTTATTATAATGACTATAAGGGTTAATGTCATGATTTCATCTACACCCTCAACAGTTTTCAGTAACATTATACACCCCTAAATTTTCAGAATTTCATAACTACATCTCCTAGTCCCGCCATTTAAGACCATCAGTTAATCACATATTATAAAGGTATTATGGTAGATATACCAACTTTTCATTAATAAAAATAATAAACAAATTATTTTTAGTTTACATAGAATTTCTAGCATGCAAAATGGAAGAGGTGACCATAATGTGGGAGGATGTGCAAAAACAAGGCCTCCTCCCCACCACAAAAAGGCAGATGTACCTCCCCCCCAACAAAAAGATCTAAACAAATTTTCATGTTACCAATTGTTAGACCTCCAATTATTGCCACCTAACATAGGAGGCAAAAACCAATTAAAGACTTGAAGGTTTATAAGAGGAAAAGTCAAACCAATCAATGTGCAGATGGGGTTTGGTTTAGGAAATTTGCTTGATTGGAGGAAATTTGTCTAATCAAACCATTCAATGTGATTGATGTGCTTTGGTTTAGGCAATTCGCTTTGATCGGAAGAAATTTGTCCAAGCATCAAATAACTATTTAAAGGGGCTACTATGATAGTTATAATTATCTGAAATATTGTAATTCCAGAGTTGTTCTGTTAAGGCTTAAAGCTTAATACAGCACTAGTCTTGTAAATTCCTAGTGTAGCACTAGGAATATTGTATTTGTTCTTTTGTTTTCTAAGCAATAAATTCCTTATTCGGTATTTGTTAGTCTTTTGTTAGTGAGAGTCCTAACGATTGGTATTAGAGCCTGCACGAGGGACCAATGATGGTTAATACACGAATGGAGAGTCGTGTGGAAATGCTCGAAAGAGGTATGATAGAATTGGGGGAGATGGTGCAAAAAGAGCATGTGGAACACAACAACCAGTTCAACAACTAGCTTTTGGTCTTGGATGGGAAGTTGTCGGAATTGGCTTCGATTAGGAATATAATAGCCACTTTAAACGAGAAAATCACATAAAAGAGGTTCAATCCTTGAGCGGAGAAGGATTATCTAGAGGACAAAATGAGGCTGTTTCGACAATCACAGAGATTACCAAACCCAAGCAGAATTCGAAATTCATAACAACCATTCGGCTTTACGCATAAGTGATGAATTTCAGCTAGCTGTGAAGAAGGTTGAGTTACCAATTTCAATGGTGAAGACCCTGTTGGATAGGTATATCGACCGAACAGTATTTCAAAGTTTAGGATATTAAACCGGAAAACAAAGTCCGATTGGCGTTTATTACAATAAAAGAGATAGCAATTCACTAGTTGTGGTGGTTAAAAAGCAAATGCCCTTCAATTACTTAGAAGCAATTATCTATATAAATCATGAGGAGGTTCGGATGATGGAATGCTAGAAATCCTTACAAGAAAATTGTAGGGCCCAACCAATCCACGTCTATCAAAAATTACATCCAACAATTTAAGTATGTAGCAGGATTGATTCTTGAACTTCCTAAACTGACGCACATGAGAAATTTCATTAATGAGTTGAAAGAAGGAATCAAGAGAAAAATAAGGGTTCACGACCCACAAGAGGTAGTACATGCCATGAAAATCGCAAGAGACTTAGCGGAGGAGATAGTCAGTGTAAATATGTATAAGAGTGAGAACCATGGATACCGACCCATGTCTAACAACTCACGCCCATGGATTACCCATTATCTAACTCAAATCCTACTGAACCCATCGAGTCACGATCTAAACAACGACCAAACATTGTCAGTCAACCATCCGCCTTTTTGACACCAACTCAAGTATTCCCTCTAAATGGACGAGGAAATTTCATCATTTCTCCGGTCGAAATGTGAGCTTGCCACGCTAGAAACTAGTGCTTTCGTTGTAAAAGACAATTCTCCCCAAACCATGTCTGTCCTAATGCACACCTATGGATCATGATTACAACTGAGGACGAGGAGAAGGAGATACCTAACGTTCCACCTTGAGGACAAGACGATTGTTGAGGGGTATAGTATTGTTTGACCCTCAATCATTGTCACCTACCATAGGAGGCAAAAACCAATAAAAGACTTTTAAGGTTTATCAGAGGAAAGTCAGACCAATCAATGTGACTGATGTGGTTTGGTTTAGGATATTCGCTTGATTGGAGGAAGTTGCCTCGTCAAATCAATCAATATGATTAATGCGGTTTGACTTATGCAATTCACTTGATTGGAGGTAGTTTGTCTAGGCATCAAATAACTATTTAAAGGGGCTATTAGGACAGTTATAGTTATCTGGAATATTTGTATTGAAATTACAAAGTAGCTCTTTTAAGGCTTCGTGTAGCACTAGCCTTGTGAATTCTTGGTGTAGCACTACGAATATTGTATCTATTTTTTTGTTTTCTAAGCAATAAATTCCCTATTCAGTTTCTGTTTGTCTTTTGTTAGTGAGAGTCCTAACACCAATCAACTTGAGAACAATTACTAGGAGTTTAACAATGCTTTCTCAATATCAAAACATATCAGAATCTTTCCTTAGTCAACACAACTATCAAAACCATTAAATATCATCTTATATATCATATTCCAATCTTCAATCATACCTTAAGTCAACCAACACATCACTTCTAATTCATTTAACTAAGAAATATCATCCTTCTCAAAGCTAAAATGCTAATTCTTTGTTTGTTCTTAACACCCTATATATAACCAAACAGACTGGAAGGACAATAACCACAAATCAGGTTTTTTTTTTTTCTTGAAAAAAAGATCAAGCACAATACAACAAAAACAGCAATCTGAAAAATTCACCATAAACAATGGTAATGAAAAGCACATCCTGGCTTATATGTAGTTTCTGACACATCTATTTAAAACTGAATTGTGATCAGTATATTCACTAATTGTTTTCTTTAGTACCAAAAGCCACTTGATAATTTCCATGGGATGACTAAACATGCCCTAGTATCCAATGAAAAGCCTTTTGAAGGCAGCATCTCCTCTGAGGAGAAAGAGGGGAGGAGTATCAAAAGAAGAGGAAGCAGGCACATCCAGTGATGATCTCTTTTTTAAAAATTTTGATATCATGTTTAGGCTATTCTAATTTTCATGATTTTATTTTATTACTTCTTATTTTCTGTTAGTTTTTTATTTCATCTAAATAGTCTAATTTAACCATCTTTAGCCTATCATTAGGCACTATGCTCATTCTGATCAACCATGGTCACTAAGGTGGTGTTTGGCACCGTTTTTTAAAACCATTTTCCATTTTAAAAAACGAAAAACGATTGAAAATGTGTTTAGCAATCGTTTTCAAAAACATGTTTTCGGAAATGAAAAATATGTTTTCAAAAATGGTAAGGTAAAAATAAAAAATTACTTTTTTTCGTTTTCTGTCACTTTCAAAAACCATTTTCGTTTGTACAGTAAAATTCAAAAAAGTAAAAACACTCATATGTATCTGTCAAATCGTCATTTTTAAAAACAGTCTTCATCTAAATACATTTTCAGTTTTTACCTATTTTCAAAAATGATATCAAACATCTTTTATCATTTTTCATTTTCAAAATGTATTTTCAAAATGCTACCAACCGCATTATCATTTTTGAAAACGTCATTTTCAAAACATATTTTTCATTTCTGAAAATACTTTTCAAAAATATCATCTTAAAAATGTAACCAAATACACCCTAACATTTTTCAATTAAAACATTTTACTAACAAGACCCGTAGGTGAAATTTTTAAAACCAAGAGGGGAAGCATGATTTAATGAAAATCTCATTACACTCACCCTAATAAACTTGCTCTCTCACTCAGAGATTGTTGATGTTAAAAAATGAACAGAGTAATTTAATATAATATAATGTATAATATAAATAACCCATTGCATTGCATAGACAAATGAATAGTTAAAATAAGAAAACATCTATACACATTTATCTACCATATATTATCAATAGTGAAAAAAGATAATAGGCCATTATTAAGAGCATACAGGACATAACTGAACAAATAACAAAATTGCACTTTTTGACAACTATAATGTGAAATTGTTCGCATCCAAAAGATAAATGTAAACAATGCAGGTACAAAATAGTAAACATAAAGGAATAGGCAAAAAATAACTACTTGCTATTTTTAAAAACAAAATCATTCACGTAACTTCAATAATTAAAACTATAAATGCCTATACCTCGCAAGATGTATTTATTCAACAAACATGCAATCATACCTTAAAAGATGTGACAATCTCTCAAGATGTATCTATTCAACAAACTTGCATTTATACCCTAAATATAATATGTGACCATTTCTGAAGATGAATCTGTTCCTAAATATAATATGTGACCATTTCTCAAGATGAATCTGTTCAAAAACCAAGCAATTTTAAAGATGATCTATAGGTATCAAGGTGCCTGTCCATGATGATTTGTGATGGTGAAACCATGTATTGAATGCATATTCACATTAATGGAGTTAAAAAGATTTGCACAACTAATACATAAATTTTTACAAAAAATGCTACCTGATTAGGATATAAAATCATCCTTTTTTCTGTCTTACAACTTTCTTCCTGTTGTGCATCTCTTTCAATAAAATCCCAGTAATCATCAGCCAATCTCTTTCGGAACTTTTTTGGCAGCTTTTCATCTATATCAACTAATATAGCACTTTTCCAAGAGGGATCTTTGGTTGAAAGCTTAAATTTCATTCTTGGATACCAAAACTCAGATTTTCCCTGTAAATTGCACATATTTTCTAATGACACCAAAACATAAAAAGGAAGAAGGCTTATAAGGAGAAAAATATAAAACTTACAACACAATATTTGCAACCCCTTGGCTGTTGTTTTCTATGCACAGAATCAGCCCCCTGACAGGTGCATAACAAGAAAAATCAGAAAAACTTCACCAGCAAGGAAACCAACAAAGATGAACCTAAATTGAATAAAAAGCATTCCATTTTACACTCGGTGAAGAGATTCTGACACTAAAAATTTAGGCATAATATTTGTTGAACATTGTACCGAATTAATGTTCCTATTAAAAAGAAAGGTGACCAAGGAATCTGCAGTAATTACATCAATCAAACCCCAATTCAACTAAGGTATGTATACTCATGTAACAATGAAGATGTTATGGAAACCTAAAACATAAATACATGCTGCCTTAGTTCAAACTTCAATCTAAATAAGTCCTCTCGAGTCTCGAGTAAAATTTGTTTCTCTAAAGTCCTTCTATCCATCCATCCATCCATACATACATAAACAGAAAGAAAATGTCGATTTTTCCCACTATGATTCTTCAATATTCTAAAATATATACAAACCTAAAAGGTAAGAATAGGCAAAGATACAGAATTCCAGCAACACAGCAGATCTAGTAAAGCTCATGGAGTTTGGAACCGACCTTGACCAATAGATCTTTCCGGATAGATTTACATCCTGGACAGATTTTGTTTAAAACCTTCGCAACTTCCGACAGAAAATATGGATGTTGTATTGTGTATCTAAATTGAATCAACCCAAAGTGACCTGAGAAATAGATAGAAGTAAATTAGTGCAATTCCCAGCAGTAAAGAAAAAAGGAACATGTCAGCTAGCATATTATTGACTAAACTGGTTTTTTAGCAAACCTTCACAGCATTTTAAATTCTGGGCGCCGCATGAAGAGCACTGTGAAGTTAGATTGGGAAGTCCCAACCTAGAATCAATGACCTCACTAGTTGCACCAATTTCTATTACAGATAATTTTTCCTGTTTATCAATCACAATATTAAAACTTTTCATTATGGAAAATAGATGATATATTTTGCTAACTAAAAAACAAAGCACAAAAGCCTCTTTTTGTTCGGCCATGATAACCAAAAGCATATAAATTATAATTCACATTAACAATATGAGTAATAATTAATACTAATTAAAGATTTGAATCAAGCCAGCAAGTAGCAAAAAGTACAACAAGTACAATCAAAGGAAAGAATTGATATCACTCAAAAATGTCAAATGAACAAGGAAGCGGACTGTAAATGTCAAGCTGCTTCAGGGGATAAACTTGATTAACGTTAGAAGTGAAGAGCTACTATCTGTGAGATGTAGAAGAAAAACAGCGGCCCATATTACAACAGAAGGCATCCTGACAGTAATAGCAACTCACCACCTTCATTAAGAAGCATTTATAATATTTAAAATTAAGAGATACATGTGCATGAACGTATATGAGAGAGAAAGTGAAAGAGCTTTCTACAAATTCATGGAATCAATCAATTACCGAGAGATAAGACACCAGAAGGCACAAATTATATCAGCAGATAATCCGCTTAAATAGTATCTTACCTTTTCCGTCTCAGTTGAAATTCCAATGGTTACGGCATTAAGGAAAGCAGACGGCACTTCCAGCTCTTCACAGACTTCATTGTCCATGGGACTTAGTAACTTTATACAAAACCAAGCAACCTGCAAGCATGCCCGAAGCCCTAAACTGAGGAATATTGACCATAAAGGTCCAAGTCATAGGCACAATATAGAACATATGTAAGTGTAACAAAAAGTTAAAATTTAGACATCCATTCCATAGTAAAAGTGTCTTAGAGCAAAAAGGCATATGGGGTAAGACAATACACCATGACACCTAGCTTGACAATGAAGTCTTAACATAGCACAACCCCACAATTCATCCATCATGAACAATTCGCTCTTTTTCTTTCCTGCTAATTTGTTTATACAAATAACTAACGTATATGTGCTAGACAAGTCAAACCTATAAGATGGGTTTAGCAGAAAACGCCTGTCAACTTCATGAAGTCACTTGATATTGTACCAAAGACAGGCTTCAAGTCTTGGACAAATCCCTTCTTCACCAACTTGGCTGTTAAAAAGAAGGTGAAACAAAAAGAGATAAAAATAAAAAATAATTAAATAATTAAAAAAAAATCTAGATATGAGAATCACCAACTTATACTTGCAAAATACTTTTAAAGTATTCTTTTATATATCTTGTTTATTAATTAATTGGAGTCATTTATCAGCATTTCTTACAAAACAATATTTGGTACTACCTGAGTCTTTTTAATTGTCTTTTAGCAGGTGACGTTATACCACTAAAGTAAGAATTTCTCTGAGCATTTTGGATATAAGCCACATCATCTTTTATTAGATTGTCACTTCAGGAATACAAGTAATTGATGAAGACATTGTCATACTTTATTATTAAATAAAAAGATATTAGAATAAAAAAAATAAAAAATAAAAAATAAAAACTGAGTTACTGGACATCCTGTGGCTAATAGACTAAGTTACATTATCTATAGTTTCATTCGCCCAAGGCATTGAAATAAAAAAATAATAATAATAATGACACAAACCAACAAAGTACATCATATTCCTTAAAACATACAAGTTTGCCTAACGCGTCTGAATCAAACCTTTGATTATCATTTAGTCTTATATTATATCAATAAATTTGCCACCATCACAAAAGACAATGTACATTAATAGATTATCATCCTTAATTTCTTATTTGTAGTTACAACAGGAACCCAAAGCATAGCTTGATTTACACAATTGACATAGATTTTGCATTTCCTATTGTTCTTGTTTCGTCAAAAGGACAAAGTCATCACTCCAGAAAGCTAGCCAAACAAGGCATAATTAAAGGCATTATTGTATACTAAGCTTATAAAGAGTAATTAAAACATTAACTTTACTTCATCTATCAAGCAAAATGGGGATAGTGAACTGCCTCCAAAGGCAAAAAGACTAGCCAACGAAAATGTTTCCAATTTTCCACAGATACAAGGATTTAATTATAGCGCACGGTGCACCTAAAACAATTTCCAAAGTCTAAAGGTGACGACACGGCCTGGCTAACCTAATTGAAAGCAATATATGGAGAGATTATAAATAAACACGAAAACAACTAGAATTTGCAAGCAATTGTCATGATAAAACCAAAACTAACCTGAATTATTGACACGTGGTGAAAAACCGATAGCTAAACTTAATGAGACAGTTAACATTTAAACAACCGTTGTAACCCTCCAAAGATTAAACATGTTCCCTCCATATCAATCAAAAAAACACAGACAGAATGCCAATGGCATCACTGAAGAATCAACCAGCCAGAGAGAACACCAAATCACTTTCTTTACTTAACCTGAAATCTTTAATGAGTCAAACAAGAAAAGCACACAATACACCAATCACCCACACCACACAAGCACAGACTCCCTCCATGATCACTTTCTTTACTCAACTTGAAATTTTTGATGTTTCAAACAAGAGAGGCACATAATACACCTCTTTCAAAAGAAAAAGGCACATAATACACCAATCACCCACACAAACACAGACTCCTTCCATGATCAAACTAAAGAGACAACAAACCTGAACCATGGTCGAACATTGTTGATCAAAACAAACACACACTCCCCTAATTTTTCATCAGCTACCTCCAATGCAAAAAAAAAACAAAAACACTAGTATAGTATAAACCATTATCACAAAACCAAGTACAACATGATTGATTGAACGAAACAAAAACCAAACAGTTTCAATCCCCTGTTTTCACAATCCAATAAGCAAATTAACCAAACAAAAACACCAACAAACACAGAAACAACCCAAGAAAACACTTACACCAATAAAAGGGTCCCCGAAATAAACAAAATTTCTATGCACATTGTTCAAAGCCCCAACCTTCAAACCCTCTAACAGACCACACAACACAAAAACTCATATCTTCCATCTCCATCAATCACCACAAAACTCTCCAATTTAATAACCCATCACATTACAAAACGAAAAACCGAAAAAGTAAAAGACCCAGATGAAAAAAACGAAAAACTCACAAACAACCAAACCAACAAAACATGATCACCCATTAAAAAACACAAGCATGCAACATTCACAACACAACAAACCCATTGACAAAGATAAAACTTTACTCACTTTGGTTGATCAAAGTAATGCAGTTGATTAGAGATCAACACAACACGAAACAAAAGAGTGATGGTGTTGTTGTTGGTATGGTCTGCGTTCGTGGGCATTGAGAACTATAAACCAAAAACAAAAACAGTAAAGTGAAAGGACAAAACAGTAAAACAAAAAAAAAAAAAAAAAACAAAGGCTTGGGTACAGATACCAAGAAAAACGGGATTGTGTAAAGAGTGACGCCGCCGGTTCGGCTCTCTCAAGTTACCAGAAGACAAAACTCCGAGTTCAAGGAGAGGTTCCTGATGTTAAACAAATACAAATGAGACCCAGACTAGACCAAGGCAGACCGATGCTGGTGAGTCATATGTGACTAAAAACAAATATGCGTCTTTTTCACTAGTGTCAGATATATAGGACTGTTTTTGTGTGTAATTACGATTCTGCCTTTTTATATATCTTTTAAAAAAGTGAGAATTCAGATTTTTTTTTTGTGAGTGGAGTCTCTGAATTTTACTAAAAGTTGAACAAAAGTTGATGCAAACTCGATTCTTCGGGGCTCATTATTTTTCTGCTACTGTTCGCCTTTTTAAAGAAAATTGTCCTTTTTCAGATAAAAAATCTGTCAACTTTATATCATTGTTTTTATATTTTGGTTTTATTTTTTTTAATATTAATTATTTGGATATCTCTCCAGATTTTTATATTTTTTTAATAATTTAAGAAATGATTAAATTTAAAAAAAAATTACTCATACATTATATTTTAAAATAGATATGAGACTTAAATTTTTTATCTCTTAGGATCTATTTCATCATTTCTATTAAGGGTTGACATGAATATTTATAATATTATCCTTGGATCTTTACATGGTGTAATTGTGGATTGTCCTATTATTATTTGATTTCTCTTTTTTTGAAAAAAAAAAAAAAAAAAGAGAATAATATTATTTTGGTCCATACAGCATATTTCATTATCATGGAATTTGTGGACGGTCTTTATGAGTTTGCACCAAATATTGCAAGTACAAGAATGTCTTGGAAGTCAACGTAAGGTCATTGGCTTCAATTTTTATTATTGAAAAATGAAAAAATAGACTTATCTAATTTCAATTTATTTTTCATAATGAGAAGATAATACCTTTAAATACCATAATCAAATATTTCAAAAAAATATGACTAAAGTTCCCTTTCTAACTTATAGACATGTTTCAATTTAAAACAAGAATTCTCTATTAATCTTTTATTAGTACTAATCTTTTTATGAGAGAGGTGTTGTTTGAGTAATGTATAAGAGAGAAAAAATCTAGTAATTTTAATTATCCACTTATTTAAATGTCAATGTATGTATTATCAAAAGAATAGCAAAAAAAAATGATGGTAAAAAATTTTTACTCCTTGAGTGGACATTGTAAATAGTTTAATGTAACAAAATTTAGTATAACTTAATATCAAATACTATTATATCATCTAAATTAATTATGTATATTCATATTCTAATAATATGTCATGAGTTTGTAACTGTCGTATTAATCTTAAGATGATATGGTAGATAATGTGTTACTTACAAGTTACAACTTGTATATTAAATAATTTGATAATTAAGTTGGATAATCTAACAATGATTTCTAATATTAGATAAAAATTATGATATTTGGAAAGCACACTGTTGACTCTCCAAATTTAGTTGTTGTTATACTAATTAGGAGCATCTCTTTTGGGTAATATAAGTAATTAGGAGCATCACACCATCACATTTCAAATCTATGGGTTGTAGTTACTAGCCATGGATATTGCGTGTTTAATGTTATTATGCTACCCAGCTAATTATCATTTTTACGGTTTCAAACAACTATCATACCATAATAATAACTTTTGTTCTCTTTTTGGTTTGTTTTTTTTTTTTTAATTAATTAAATAAAAATAAAAGAAAACACATAGACAGACTGAAGACATAATGAGGCTTACCCTCTATGATTGAATTTGATGCAACAAAAGTGCAAATAATAAAAGCCTGACAATGCAAACCATGCACACTAAATGAGACAAACAAATGAAAACCACAAGCAAGTGCGACTTAAAAACATGACTAAGAAAACAACAGCCAGTAGCAACATCAAGGAGTGAGTTTGTAATTTGGAAGAACCCCAACACAACAAATTTGCTTTGGATGAGAGTGAGAGTCCCACCAAGTAAGAGACCAATAGTGACTAGTCAATCTACAATACCATTCCCATCCCTGTAAAGATGAGGGAAACGAAGATGCATAGAGCTTATGCAATGTGAACAATTCATCCAACGAACACTGAGTTGCCAAAGACAACAAAACTGTTTGTTATTAAGGCATTAGAGAACTGTAACAAAATTACTTCAAATCCAGAGTCGACGCCAACCATTAAGATGAACAACTTCTATATTATGTATAATAGCTTAAAAGTAAAACTGAGCAATAAATATTGTATTGCAGCCTATACTCAAAGCGAAAAAACCCAACAATTGAAAACATTTTTGGAGCCTTCTCAAGACAAGAAGGAACTTTCAAGTTGATAAAGGTATCCATATCCCTTCCAAAATTCACATAACCAAGAGCAGTATTGCTAAAAATATTTAAGTGAGTCCGTAAGTTGAGTTGGATGATCCGAAATGAGCAATATTCTAAAATTCACATAATAACCTTTTGATTGTTGTCAAATTAGATGATCAATTATCTCTTTAAATAAAAGTAGAACAATTCATGATAATCCTCTCTAATTGAATAATTAGGTACGTTGGCTTGATTCTAATAATAACAATTTATTCAAAAAAATAAGAGTCTTGTAGACATGTGTAATAAGTACTTGTGTCATCAATAACTTAAATTTAATTAAGTATTTGTAGACATGTGTAATAAGTTCATGTGTCAATAACTTAAATTTAATTAAGTATTTATATATATTATTTTAATATATTGATATATAATTTTTTTATATTTAAAAAAGAACTAATATTTATTTTTTAATTAATATTTTTTTTAAAATAATAATATTTTTGAAGAAGAAGGATATCATGTAACTTGTAATTTTAAAAATTTTTACTTATCAAATAAATTATGAAATTCTTTTGAACTTATGTAATATGTGCTATTAACATGAATTCTCGTATATTCATAATTTATGGAATATGATATCAAAAAATTATACATACATACATATATATACTGTGAAAATATCCAAATATCCTTTAAAGTTGCAAAATACCTAGATTGTTGAAGTTTCGATAGAATGATCGTATGGTTTCATATTTTATTACACTAGGAAGCATAATATAAAAAAGAGAGAATCAAATGATGAAGTTAAATAATACAAACAATAGAAAACATGATAGGTGGGTACTTTTGACATTATAAAAAGGATATTTTGGGTATTATATTCTAGACAAGCATAAATAAAAAATCAAAGAAACAAAAGGCCTATAACTATAGTTAAAGATGGAGGAGGACGCTCACATAACGCAAAAACATCGGAATGTTAATAATAATAATAATAAAATAGAAGGTGGCAATGAGAGCTAAAATAACAGTCAAAGGGGCCCTCCTGAAAATATACAACGACCTCCGCTTTAGTGCGGACAGTGATTGGTTAAAATGCCATGCTAACTCACAAGTATCAATCAGTCCACCAGAACCATCACTGTGATCTTTCTTTTTCAACGCTACTTGGGGACCAAAACTGATTCCAGCATAACACCATTTAACGTCTCCTAATGGTAAGTAACTTTCAGTTTTTTTTTTCCCCTTTCTTTTAAATACTACTTAACCTTGTATCTAATTCGAAATTGAAACTTTCTACCGCCATCAAATCCTATTATATAATAAGGTATCGGTTATTTAATTTTGGCAATATTTTATGTTTAAATTTTTTGTCATAAATGATAATTATAATATAAATTCCATAAACACATTAACTTTAGGGTAAAAGAAACATGATGTTCTAGCTACTATCTTAATATTCGAGTATTTTAAGTTCGAACTAATCGTGTCTGTGTTTGGAAAATGTTTCAGTATATTTTACAAGTACATGTCTAACAGAAGTACACAACAATACTATAAACAGTGATTATTGCATAAAATAAGTAAAACAAAAATTGAATTAGTAATAAATAGTATAGAATCAATTTGTGTTATTTTTTGATGTAAATTCCAGTAACTCAGACAGATATGTGTGATTTCCTTCAAATCGTGTAAATTGAACACCCTCATTAAGATACTTGATGATTGCATCATAATTGTCCCCCGATGCTTAAGTAAGATGTATGATTTGGTATTGGTTTAGATCAGTTTACATCATTAACTTGGTAGTAAAAGAAAAAAAAGAAAACCTTTTTGATGCCCTTTTACGTATTTATAGGCGTTTTTGGGAGTTGGTCTATTGTCGCAAGTGCATTTACGGTTGATGCCACTTCATTGACGCCCTTGGTTGGTTTGTCTACCCATTGCCTTCTTGATGGGATAGTTTGATCGCTCTAAGACATCCTTCCATAGTTCACACAGGATTTCTTTCATTAATCTCCTAGGAGGGTATCACCCAACGGAAAAAATTCTCCACGGGACTGTTTTACGACTGATGTAGTGCGACGGACCAATGAAATGATATCATTTTGTTTTCTCTTACTCTTCCCATTGATCATTTTTTTTTCTTTTATTCTTCTCATTTATCTGTCGTATCGCATCAACCATAAAACAATTATCTAGAAGATTTTCTCCACTCAATGCTCTAATTTGCTGTTGTATTGACACATGTCAACAAATTATAGGTCATAACTCATGGCCGGTACAATTATAACATTGTATAGTTTGTATGAACTGATCAACCAAATTATTTTGAATAACATTCTTGTCTAATTTATATGAATTGATCAACCAATTATTTTGAATCATCATCTTTGTATTAGAAAGATTAAACAAATAAAATGGGTCATGCATGTCTTATGACCTAGTTGGAAGATAGTATGTTAAAACTAGATGGGATTCATACCATGTTATTCATTTCGATAAATAAAATAGTTTCAATAGTTTTCACATTTGAATGGTACTCTTCCAACAACAATCCCTCCCGTCTACTAAGGGAGGATTAAACCATATAATTTTTTTTTTCTTGGATTTGATAGCATTGAAATTGACTGAATATAAAAATCTTACGAACAACATTGAAATTCACCGATATAATATTGAATCATTGATGTAACATGATAGCTGTGCACATTGTAGTATCGGAAATGTAATAAGCAAGTGAACATTTCTTTTACGATGGTACAACATCAAATCACACTTTATAAAATCTTATATTAAGGACCTCTAACAAAGAAAGGCAACGACGTGGCAGACATGCAAAGGAACGAGGCACGCAAAAAGTAGAGAAGCAGATCGGCGGCACCTTTTGTTAGTGCCAAAGGTCAATATTCTAAAACATTTAGGTATTTGAGATTTCTATTTAATATTCAAATAAATTATGTTACATATATTGTATGTCTTTTTTTTTTAATTATGTTGAGATGAAAATTTGTTGATAAAATTAGTAATTTTTTTTCAAAAAATATATGGTACATTATAAGAGGAAATGTTGTTATTTTTTTTCGATTACATATAAAGCTGTTATTTAATTAAAACACAACTCTTGTATTTCATCTAAAAAAGGGATGTACCTCAAATTTATGTAGCTATAAATTATGAATTTATTTCAAATGGTCGAACAATACCAAAAGTTTATGAAATTTTCCAAATAACTGCTTATCGACCTTTTGAATATTTACATGATTATATGACCACAAATTTTGTGATGCACTTCAGGAACCATGGATAATTGATTTAATTGGGCTGAATTCACTGAATTGTTGTTGAAGTTCAATGGGCCAGGCAGCGTTGAAGCTTTTAAAAGGGTTTTTTGAGTTGTGTTGGAGCAGCGATATTTGCACTCCACTAAAACTGCGTCTCCACCCCGCCGTAGAAGTTTGTCACATTAAAAATTATTTATAAGTATTATATAACCTAAGTCATATAATAAATACTTTTTTTTTTATTATACATTTTATTTTTAGAAATCTATTATACTTTTTGTAGATAAGCCTCATTAAAATTATTTTCTAATTTAATGGGGTGTAGTTATTATATCGCTGGATAGTCAAAATTTTTTTGAAGAGATTCCCATTCTTTTAAATCCTCTAAAATTATCCTTAGTTATTTTCAAAATAAAGACTGTTTCTTTTTTTTTTTTATTTATAGTTATATAAAAAAATGACATAAAAATGATTTTTATATTGTTTTCAAAAAACCAATGTTTAACAATGGTGTTTAAATGTTAATGACTGAAAGAGACTTCCGAGTTACTTTCTATTAAAAAAAAATACGGATGGAATTAGCTTTGTTTATTAAAAATATTAGGTTATAAAAAAATAAAAAAGCTTTGTTCATTAAGATTAAACTGGAATTATATTATTTTTGGGAGGATATAGTTGAATGAAAATATTTTACATACAATTTTTTATATTATTTTAAATACAATTCAGTTATATAAAATTAAATAAAAAGTCAAAGTTTCTTATTTTTTTAATTATTTTTTTGATACTTTTAAATTGTTTGATCACTTAAAAAAGACTTAATAAATCTAATTTAAATTAATTAAGTGTTGTTGAGACCCCAGTCCAATCATTCGTTCATTTGTATATGTAAGGTTTGATTAAATGTTGTTAGGACCTCAGCCCAATTCTTCACTCATTTGTCCACACAGAGTTTTAGTTTTTTTTTTTTGCTCTGTAAGATAAGTAATATTTTTGAGGTTTGAACCAGATAAATTTAAGTGTTTTTTTAGTGCAAACCTCCTATTACCAAGGCAAGTTGCAAGATCAGGTGGCATAAATTATATGTCGTTAGTGACAATAGTTAAATATAGGGGTGGGCAACACCGTGTTCGGATCGATTTCTACTGAAACCAACCCAAACATGATAAGTGTGCGAGTCGCCGCTTTTGGATCCGAACATGATCCACTAAAGGGGAGAAATCGAACATAATTGAACACCTAATGTTCGGTTCGGATCGGTTCGATTTCCATGTTTTGAACTCAATTTTGGGTCTTTCTTTGGGCCAAAAATTTTTTAAAAAAAATTAAGCTTTGTTTGAGTCTATTACTGTTGGGCTTTTAAGTTTAATTGTTTTGGATTGTTTTGGGCCGAATTGTCTTGTGCGTGGAATCAAAACAAATAGGTGGATGAAGAAAAAAATTAACAAACTTCTATTGAAAGCAAATTCTGTCAAACAATAATTTAATTTGACCATACTTTCAATTTCAACCTGCTTTCAATATAAAGTAAAAAAAAAAATCAACCTAGCTTCAATTATCAAGAGTCCATCACTAAACAAATTAAACACTAAACAAGTTCAACAGTTCAAAAAGAATAAACCCCATCAGTCCACATCACAAATTAAACAAAACAGTCCACATGAAAATACAACAAAATAATAAACATAAAAATACAACAAAATAGTCCCAACATAACAATTGACAACTCCAAAGATTAGCTCCAATCCCAACTCCAAAGATTAGCTCCAAAGTTCACACGTTTCTTTATAGCCTTTCAAAAAAAAATTATTAGTAGACAAACTCACAAAGTCACAAACAATAAACAAATAATAAATGAATAATGATATTAAAAATAACATAAACTATAAAATCTTACCATCAAAATTTTCGGCCAAATCCAAATCCATAGGAGTTGAAACTTCACTTGCTCCATCCTTGATGGACACTACATCAAAAATTAAGAAAAATCATCAAATTATAAAGTAATATTTATATAAAGTATAAACATAAACATAAAACATAAAATGTAAATGCTCATCTAAATTATAAAACTCACTATTTTCAATGGATTAGTAAAGCTGAATATTTTGAACATTATTATCGTCACGTTCCGTATGCTCTTCTAGATTAACGATTTCGGGCGTTGGGTCCAAACCTTTCAACCAATTCTGATAACAAATCACCCCCTCCACCATTTTAGGAGTTAATGAACTCCTAAATGGATCTAAAATACGACCACCCGTGCTAAAAGCAGATTCTGATGCCACCGTTGAAACTTGCATTGCCATTACATCATTTGCAATACTTGCCAAAATTGGGTACTTAGCACAAGAATTCTTCCACCAATGCAATAAATTAAACATTTTATTATCTACAGACTCACATTCTTCCAACAAATACAAATCCAACTCACTTTTTTTCTCCACCTTTTTAATTTGTTGTTTTTGTCTAATCCCCCATAATACCGCTTCTTCACTTATGTTTTCTTTGCTAGTCTCAATCTGACCATCACCACCAACCACAATTGAATCATGACAACCAGACTCGCCATAATGATAATCTTCATTCCCACTAGATTGCACAAATTTATAATAATCATACAACTCTTCCAACAACCTTTTTACTTGTACATTCATGGATTTTGCTTCTGCCTCAGGATAAAAAGTCTCTAATTGATATTCAACATACTCCAATTTATACTTAGGGTCAAGTACTTAAACAACCAACAATATGTTGTTGGTTTTATCCAAACCGCACCCCACCCCCTCCCCCCTCCCCCCCCTCCCAATCCTCCCAATACTTAAAAAACTTTACTCTCATGTTAAAGGTTATCCTAATTAGAAGTGGATCGGTCAAACTTTCCGACTGATTGATTCTTCGAAATGCCTCAGACCAATTTGAAAAATATTCATTTGTTGTCACTCGTAAAAAAGCACTAAATCTCAAAGTAATCTGATAAAAAGTTTGTAAGAAACGAACAAATACCATAGAACAATCCCAATGCTCCGAAGTAGGTGGCCCAAACCGCTTCTTTCCATCCTCGTTTTCTGAAAAGTAATGAACATAATACTCATTCTCCTCTTCCAACCGCATAAAAGCTTTTTTTAATTTGTTAGCACTCTCTAACATCAAATATGTTGAGTTCCACCTTGTAGGACAATTCATAGATACCAAAGCCGATGACCCAATCATCTCATCTTTAACACATTTTTTAAACCTAACCAATCTAGCAGGAGAAGATTTAACATACTTCACTGCATTTCGAATGGCTACAATCGACTCATGGATATCTTTCAAACCATCACCCACAATCAAATTCAATATGTGGGCACAACATCTAACATGCAAATATTTTCCTCCTAAACCGTACCATGCACATTCCAACTATTCAATCTTCATGTCAAATAGTTTAAAGCAACAGAATTTGCAGTTGCATTGTCAACAGTAATGGTGAAGACTTTTTTAATGCCCCAATCTTTCAAAACCTTCTCAATACACCTCCCAATTGATTCCCCTTTATGATCTTCTATTGGAATGAAGCTCAAAATCCTCTTCTGCAAACGTCACTCATCATCAATAAAGTGAGAAGTCACAACCATGTAATTAATGTTTTGGACTGAAGTCCAAGTGTCTGTGGTTAGACAAATTCTCACGTTACTTTCCCTAAACTTTCTCTTCAATTATGCTTTCTCATCAAGATACAATTTGTAAATATCTCTCACAACTGTTCTCCTAGATGGCATTTCAAATCGAGGGCACAATGATTCGCTATACCTTCGAAATTCATTGTTCTCCACAAATTTAAATGACAATTCATCTTTTACAATCATCTCCGCCAATCTTCTCCGACAAAACTCTTGATTAAAAGTATATGTAGTCAAATTACTGTCAAATCCTTCTAATATCTTTTGCCCCACTAATGTTTTTTGAGTGGTATCAACCTGTTTAGCTTTCAATGCCTTACACCTAAATTTAATATGTTTGTTCATATTTGTGGTTCCATTAGAGAAGGAATCACAAGCATATGAAGCTCCACAATGTTTACACTTAGACCTTCTTTTCCCCTCCTTAGTTTCGAATAGCTCAAAATGCTCCCAACAATCTGCCCCAACAATCTGCCTTAAGCCTACCACTACTACTTTTGCTCTCTGTCTTCTTCTTTATTTTTTTGTTCACCTCAAGATTTTGACTTTTTCCAACCAAACTGACATCATCAATATCAAATTCAAACTGCTCACCACTCTCTACACTTTTCCCCATCTATTCACAACCACAATAACACTCTAATGTAAGTATGGAACACTAACTAAAAATCAAACATCAAAATTAAAAAAAAAAAAAAAATTGAAACTAATTTCAATTGGCTTATCAACAAGTGACATATCAACATGAACATTAGAAATTTATTTTATTATAATTTAATATATAAAGTTGCACAAAAATTTCTTGAGCATGAATTTGCACCAAAATTTTCAATACATTTCATTGCTATAATAGGTCCCTAAATATACCTTAATTTTATGCACAAAAGTTACTGGAAATTCCTGCATAATCACTTTAATAAATTAATCAATCAGCATTCTAAGGACTTATAATCGCTATATAGGTCCCACTGATTGTGGACTATAATCAGGTTGACTCTTAAGTTAATTAAAGAATAATTCATTTTAGTCTCCTTCAAATTTTGATTGGTTTTGGTTTTTCAAACATTAATGCACATGTTTGATTTTATATTGATTAATTGATTACTATTTACTTTGAATGTTTCTAAACTCTTTTTGAAATTATCAAAGACTTGGCAAACACTATAAAAACTTTCAAGAATTTTGCTTTGACCATTACTTTGTATAAGGAATTCAAAGGCATCTATTATCAAATTTATTAATATTTGATTTCTCAACCAAGGATATTGACAACCCTATCACTTTTGTTATTTATAAACTACCCAATGACTTTCGGTGTCTACATTAATGTTACATGAAATTTCCAAGATCTTTACTTTGAAATCCATAACTTTCAAGATATATTTGTGCTCTAACAAGCCCCACAATAGACCTTTTTTCTTAAAACATGTTTCAATTGATACGTCTAAAGTAGAGAGAATTTTAACTAATATTATATCATCAGAGGTCAGCAACCTCAGTTTTTATTTTGAATTCAGTATAAGCAATGTTCTTCATTCAAGGTTTTAGAATTTCTTCCTTGTGCAATCTAACCGAAAAAAAGAAAAAATCAACTATAAAACAAAGCACACACCACTGCTAAAACAGAGTTTTAGTAGGATTCTTTTTTTTTTTTTTTTTTTTTTGCCTCTTATGGATACAATAATGTCAGAAACAACAAACGCTCAAACAGGCATAGATATTACCAAAACACTAACACCCAATGGCCAATCATGTAAATATCAAGCTAAAGGGAGTACCGTGCCGATCAAAGGTGGGTGACGGTGTTGCGGCTGCTGAAGGCGATGAGCAGAGATTACAGCGACGACTACAAGGACGAAGGCAGATCATGGCGATGGCAACGACGACAAGGTGAGAGGTGAGAGATGAGAGATGAGAGAAGAGGCAGTGGTTCATGGCTGCACGATTGAAAAGGAGACAATGTGCTGCGGGCGACGAGCACAGATGACCACGACGGCCATAGGGACGAGGGCAGATCACGGCGATGGCGACGGTGACTAGGTGAGAGGTGAGAGATGAAAGGAGAGTCGGTGGCTCATGACTGCACGATGAAAAAGGAGACAAGGCGCTACAGACCACGAGGATAGATGACCACGACGATGATGGGAAGAAAGGGTAGATCACGGCAACGGCGAGCAGAGGTGAGAGATGAGAGGAGAAAAGAAGCTGGGGGTGGGGGCTGCGGCTATTGAGTGAGGAGTGAGAAACTGAGAATGGTAGATTGTTAGGGTTGGTTAAGTGAAGGTTTTTATATGATCATGTAAAATTACGTATTTACCCCTGTTCACGGATCAGGTCGGTTCTGGATATCCAGACTTGACCCGATCCGTGAAACATAGTGTTTTCAAAAATGGAGATCCAAACATATGACATTTGAATATGTGAACCGGACCGAACACCCACGGATCGATTCGGGTAGGGTCGTTCGGTCCGGTTCCATGTTTTTATGCCCAGCCCTAGTTAAATATGATCAAATTCCCACGAAGTCCTCTATCTTAGCTTTAATTACATGCCAAAATATCACAAAAAATCGTAGGAAAGTTTTTGAAGCCACCCTTTCACTATTTTTTGCATTTTTTTTTGTTGAAGTGCATTCTCACATTGAATGTTTATTTTTCGAAGAGAGTTCACCATTGTTACAAGATACGGTACCAATAAATAGCCTTCTCAAAAAGGAATTTAAATTTTTACCCACTACCGATAGTTTTTAAGTTTTACCAACAAATGACAATATGATGATTGAAATACCCCAAAACCATTTTAATATTATCTTCAATTTTCTTGTTAAAATAATAAAAAAAAATTGACATTTTTTTAAATATAACTCCACTCTGATTAATGATCCATCGGTAGTAGAGTTTCGGAATAAGTCATCCTCCATAAAAAGGATGAGATCCTCTAGTTGAGATCACAATATTATGTTCAATCTTTTTATGGAGATAACAAATCTATAATTGTCGTCGAGATAATTCACGTAACTTTCATCATATTTGCACATGAATCTCGTATAATTTTCTGTCTAATTAGGTAATTTTGGTTGCAACTCACATGAAAATAATAATTTACTCGTGAACCTTACTATTTTTTTTTTGTTCCTGAACACTATCAACAGCCATTTTAATATGAATTTTGGTCGAGATCCATGTACAAATATTACTTATGCATGTCACACTAATTTTTAGAATTCTAGACAAGCGTAGGTGTCGATAGCAATGAGAGAGTTGATGACAACAAACTTGAGAATGCAGACCCAGGGAAGTTGAGAGCATGGGTGTGGTGGTGGTTGTTTTTCCTTTTTATTATATTTTTTTGTTTAATTAAAATGTGAAATGACATAGATAAAATTTTGAAGTTAGATGAAGGGTATTTATGTTATGGAGTGGATAGAATTTTAAAAACTATTCAGAATGGATAAATTTAATAAACAAATTTTCTAAAGATTAGTTTTAAATTTTTACCCTATTAAAATATGTATTTTTAATACTAATTATAGTATGACGACTCAAATATGAGATTCTACCAAGTTGAATCAGTGTTTTCTACCACAAACCATATTGAGTGGTGGTTAAATTGTTATATTATATTGAGTCACCTAAAATTTATAAAATTATATCTATACAATTAGTTGAAATCCAAATATTGAATAGTTATATTAATATTTACTACTGTCATGATATAAATTCTTTAGTTAGTATTATTAAAATTTTACCAACTAAACTAATTTGCATACCGGCATTAACGTATTCTAATCAATCAACCCACTCTTAAGTTTTACAAGCATTTGCAAGAGTGGAAACTAAGAAAACCAATAAGCTGGCAAAATAGCAAAAGTTAATTAGAAGAGTAGAGTGCTTGAATAAAGGCAACATATATGAACATATGTCTAAGAACACTGCATGGCTTTTAAAGAAACAAATGCCTTTACTTCCATCTTAATTAACAATTAGCCACTTCATGTCTTCATCACTTACTCTTCCCTCAATAAAAATGAACCCTTTTTTCTTCTTGTCTTGAAAGTGGAACATTTTTCTTCTTGTCTTTTGAAGTTTATCAAATTCATCCCCCTTTGACAGGACAGCACACCCAATATCTTGGTAACTAAGTTCTTTAACTTATTATAATTTGTGCACAAATATAAATGAGGAAGATGGTTGATCTTATGAACCTTTCGATGTGGTTATTATATGTGATAATACATTGGGGTTAATGCGGCCTTACAAGATGAGTACAAACACAATCCAATCTCCTGGCAGTGTATGTCTCAGCGTCCACAAAGTGCAAGCAAAGCCCCGAGATGCACACGTATTTGTATTATATATATGTACAGCTAATCACAACATAATCACAGCTAAGATTTGCTTCCCTTTTTGCTGCAACCTTCAGCTACAGTTACAGTACAAGCATAAATTCCTTCAAATTTGTCCTTAAAATAGATACAAAAACTATGTGTCTTTTATAATTTATTAAAAGAAAAAAAACACGAAGGTACAACTACAGACATCAAAGTGTACCAACGTGGCAAAAACTACTCATCAGGACCCACCATCACCATAATGAAAAATCCAACGTCCCATGGGGATTGGTTCTCTGTTCGGGGTCCCCCCCTATTTCACTAAATCACCTGATAGCAACTCTTGTAACACCTTTTTTTTGTCAAACTCCTGTAACACTTATTATATGTAGTATGCTTATTATATATATCCCCATCCACTAAATTTATTTTACTAAAAATGAAAGTACAATTTTTTTTTTAAAATAATAACAAAAGAAGCTATAATTTTTTTAAAAAAATAATAACAAAAGAAGCTTCTGTAAATTGAAAACAGAAACAGCAAGAATGGGAAAGACTATGCTGTCTCCACTTGGCTTGGCTATAAAGTGAGGGAACTCCATCGTAGTTGAACATGTGCATGTGGGGGCAATTTGATAATTTAATAAAAAAAGATGCAAACTTGTGGGCCTATTTGGAAGCTGAATTTAATGGTCACATTTGATATGCAAGTGGTGCTGCTCAACTTTGCATATACATTATGTTTTTGGTAGTACTTCATAGAATTTCTCAAAGTTTATGGAGTTTTTGAACTATTGAGACTTGAGAGAAGTCAATATTCATGGTTTTGGAGACTTGGCTGTGAGTGAGGACCTGTTCTTCTTCAATACTTCATTGAACAGGTCAGTCTGTCTTTTTTTGATGTATTTTGTTATGGTTACAAAAATTTGACTTTATGGTTGGATGGAATTCATGTTTGATTGTATATGATACTCTTTGATACAAAAGTCTGTCTTTCGTTGTGTAGGCTGTTTTTCATTGTTAAGTTGTTCTGGTATGAACCTATTTTTGAGTTTTGGAGCTGTAAAGGTTGACTATTGTTTAATGGATGAGTTCAGTTTAAGTTCTGTTTCGGAGGTTCACTTTTCTGAGTTTAGCTTACCTTTCCTCCTGTTTTGGAGCTGTGGGACTAATTTTTTTGAATAAGAACAAAGATTGGAGGTCCTTGTTTGTGTTTGTATGCATTACCTTATATAAGTTCATGTATACATGAGGAGGAAAGTAAACATAGAATTCTGGGGTTTATACAATGCAAGCATATGAAATTTGGAAATTTCTTGTTATGCACCAGGTGATAGATGAAAGAACATTGAAGACTGCCAGCTTTGCAGAATTAGTAATTTTGATGTGAGAAGCTTCCCTTTTTTTGTTGATTAGTTGATAATCTTATAAAAAGTCGAGGTAACGGTTATGCTATGAGTGAAAGATGGTGATTTGGTAGTATTGGTAGTTTTGGTGAACGATGTGTTGATTGGAGTTTGGTATGGACGTAGTAGCCAACTGTGACAACAATAAGAAGCCTTCAATTGAATTCCGCAACTGTTACAAGGACCAGAGCCTTACGGAGACTATATTGGGTGCTACCCTGTTCTCAAACTTGAGTGATCAGTATGTCCTTGGGAAGCAATTAGGATGGGGGCAATTTGGTGTCATTAGAGAATGCTCAGATAAGTTGACTGGTGAGGTTTTGGCTTGTAAGTCTATTGCTAAAGATAGGCTGGTAACAGTAGATGATGTGCATAGCGTCAAGCTAGAGATTGAAATAATGACTAGATTGTCAGGACATCCTAATGTGGTGGACCTCAAAGCGGTTTATGAGGAGGAGGGTTTTGTACATCTGGTGATGGAATTATGTGCAGGTGGGGAGCTATTCCACCGACTTGAGAAATACGGAAGGTTTTCTGAGAATGAGGCCAGAGTTATTTTTTTGCACCTGATGCAGGTGGTTAAGTATTGTCATGACAACGGTGTTGTCCATAGGGATTTGAAGCCAGAAAACATTTTATTAGCTACAACATCCTCATCGTCTCCAATTAAATTAGCCGACTTTGGTCTTGCAACCTACATAAAACCTGGTAAGGCCTGTATTTTTCTTTGCATGATTTAGTGCATATATCGGCACTGTACATAAGGTTATAGATTTTCTTGCTGTAAGCATGCCGACTTGTCTATAACAGGCCAGAATCTGCATGGGACAGTTGGTAGCCCATTTTATATAGCCCCTGAAGTACTATCAGGGGGTTACAATCAGGCTGCTGATGTGTGGAGTGCTGGGGTTATCCTGTACATTCTTCTGAGCGGGTTGCCCCCCTTTTGGGGGAAAACTAAGTCGAAGATTTTTGAAGCAGTTAGGGCTGCTGATTTACAGTTCCCTTCTGATCCTTGGGATCACATATCTGCATCTGCCCAGGATTTGATCATGGGAATGCTATGCATAGATCCTTCCAAGAGGCTCTCTGCAGCACAGGTTCTAGGTACGTCAATCGTTATATGTTTTAGCAATAGACTCTAAATCTGTTCTTTGGATTACAAGTCAAAGTTGTAAAAGGCAATATGATTTATATAAAATTTCATTAGAATTGAGAATTTATTTGACAAAATGCTAGATTGGTTGCAGATAAATTTTCTTTAGCAAGCTGCTAAATGTGGCCGCACACATATATAATATGAAGGCCATACCAGATGTCAGGCATGCTCATTTAGAGCCTTGATTTGATTAGTATTGAAAATTAAAGTTCTTGTTCTTTTCATGCATAATTTTGATGCAGTTCGGTAGTGAGTTCATCAACTAAAGTTTTGATGTAAGTTCTCGTGGTAAAAGATCACAATACTTGCTAGTTGGTTGCCGCATTTGGTTAATTTAATGACAGAAAATGCCAAAACTACTAATCAACATCTTCTGTTGATGAAAAGTGCTGTGCAGTGAACTACCTAGTAACCCTTGGCACTGCATAACAAAAGCAGTTTGGTTTATTGAACTTATTGCTGAAAAATAAAGGATACTTTCCTTTGCAGCTCACCCTTGGATTGATGATTGTGCACAAGCAGCTCGAGAACTACACAAGCAGGATGCTTTTTGTGGCAAAAAGCTGGAAGATAGTGAAGGTTCCGTCTCTGCCACATTCGTTACCAGGAATCAGGACTATAGCTTCAGTCATGGTCAACTTGAACAGTCACCTGCGTTCACTTGCAAATCATCATTTACTACTTTTCTAGTTGACAACGGCACTCCTTGCTTTGAAAATGGAGGTTTTACTTTTAGCAGCTGCCGTGAATCAAGTGCAGTAGACTTCTCATCTCCAATTCCGTCAATGCCTAGCTTCACTTTCTTGAGCCCAAATTCTGCTGTTGAGCAACAAGGAGATATTTCGTTAGAATTTAAAGTCAACATGTCAAAAATGGATGAGAAACATGCAGGTACGTATGCATCTATTATTCCTTGCCATTGTCTAGTATAATGGGTAGAACTTGGTCACCAGTAAGTGCAACCTTCTGAGTTTAGTGACTATGAATGAATGCTATATGATAACATTGCTTTATGGAATAGGAAAAGCAAGGACACTAATAAATGGATTCACATAAATTATTCATGAGGAGTCATTATGATAAAAATTGTTTTTCAGGTCCACTTTTCTCATAGGAACATCAGCTAACAAATTTCTTGCCCTTTAGCTGACAAATTTGCTTTCCAAATGCAGAATCAAGCTTGACAAAGTTATTTGTGCTGCCGGCTAAGCATGAGTTGGGCGAAATGGAGCACAAGACAGAAGCTAGGAGGGCTGGTATCGGATGGTCTAGGATTTTAGGCGTCCACATTAAAAGAAGGAATCACACAATTGGATTCGGTGAGTTTGATCGACTAAATCTCATGGTGGCGGAATCAGTCATCCGCTGGGCATCATGCACGGACATCCCAACCGCCCCATCCCTTAGATTGTCACTTGTGTGCTAGAAACTGCATGCACGATCACTATTAACAACCGGTCAAGCAAGAAAGATCATTTATGCTGATGCTGACAGACTGAAATGCATGAGTATTAAAGCGGAGTGTTGGTCAATCCAAGGAGCTGAACTCTGCAGTATACAGTCTGTATCGCATAATTTACATGGTACGAGCGAGTGATGATGCCTTACTGATCTGGTAAATAATTGTAATGAGACCCAAACTATTCATGCAATGTGCTAACACTAGAAGCTTGTAAACTAAAATTGAGTCGCTAACATTTATAGGGTGCATTGAGAAAGTGTTTTGATATCTGATTATTTACAGTTGCAAATGAAAATAGTGAATAAAAGTGGGTTTCTTCAAATTATCTAATGTATATCCTGTGCATGACTCTAGCGAGACAGTGACTGCACTGTTTGATTGCCAAAACATTTGCAATTTATCAAAATATTCTTAAAAACGATGCGTTTGCCGGGAGTCGAACCCGGGTCTATTGCTTGGAAGGCAATTATCCTAACCGTTGGACTACAAACGCTGGACGAACAAAAGTTCGACTCTTAACAATATAGAGCTTTACGTGACACAATAATTTGCACTCTATTATGATTCTCAGTTTAATTTGTATAGTTATTTTCACAAATTTTAAGCCCCAGCGCTAACTACCCTAACCAACTAATTAGGCGTTTTAAGGTTTTCACAGTTTATTTCAACATTAAAATATATTGACTCAATTTTAAGTTAAGTGGTTACTTTTTGTCTGCTCATTTTAATTGAAGTTGTTTAAAGTATTAGAATTATTGTGACCAATTTATCGAAAAATTATTATTGTTTTTTTTTTTTTTTTGAAAAGATTATTATTGTTTTTTTTAAGCCATCAAAGTGCTATATCACTTAGTAACATTTAAAGTAACTAAGTTACATAGGCCTATAAACCCTTGTTGATGATTTTATATTAATGTCAAAATATGTTCAAATAAGTTAAGAGTTAGAATAAAAGTGTGATCACATATATAGTTTGATGGTAATTAAACTTTTCAATAAAATTGAAGTCCTAAATTCAACTTCCCGTGTTTACAAAAAAAAAAAAAAAAATTCAAATCCCCGTTCCCCTAAATTAAAAGAAAAAAAGTAAGAGAATACATGAAAAGTAACCTTGATATCATATATTAACATTTACGAGAACTTTGATGGAATTGGTTTTCAAAGAATCTTAATTGTTGGTGCATTTTCCTTTTACTTCATTGACAAGTCTCAACAAAAATTATGATTATTTCTAATATTGACCATTTTACTGACTCATTTGCTGACATGTATAAATATAGTAGTGATATATGTTATCAATGATTGGAATTTATTTACTACTTTTTTTTCTCATTCCTCATTTTTAAATTCATTACACTAACACTAACATGAAGTATTTTAACTTGACAAAAAAGAAGTAGAGATTCCAATCCTCCCAACAGACCCTTTAACTATTAATGCGAGATTACTTTTTAATTATTTAAGAAAAGCAATTAAATACATATGTGAAAATTAAAAACACTAGAACTATTGTTTTTCCAAATTTTACTAGATGGAGCATTTTAAAAAATAAAACACAAACAATATAAAAATAATAATAGTTTTAATGGTAAAAAAAAGTTTTAAATTTTTTCACGAGTACATTTCATTGTTTCGATCATCCATAAAAGCTACATTACAATTCATTGAAGGTGGTTAAAGTTCATCAAAACCTTTACAATGTTAATGTAAGAAGCCGAGAACCTCCCACTAGATAATACATAAAGCATGACAAAACAGTATTCACAAAGTACGACAGAATTTGTAATTGTTTGAACCGCTTGATTACGATTGCATCAAACAAGCGGACAGATACATGTTTGACATAATTTTATCAGCTGAATGTACTTCAATTCAACAATTCATCATTTATGATTTATAAATTTTGCTAGAAAGTGAGCAATCTTATTCTAAACCAAGATTTCATACATCTATTACTAACTGAACAGAGGCTGTACAAGTCAGTTGATTCCCATTTTAAGTGGCAAATCAACCAAAATCCGAATAGAATAAATTTAAAATTTGAACTACAAAAACAGACTGAAAAACATAAATTTAGTCTTCAAAAAGGCCACTGACAATGCAATTATGTCCAGTCACAATATCTGTTTGATCAAATGGTAAGACTGAAAATCCAATAGTAATTGAAAATTTATATCCACCATAAGTGAATGGGCAGAAATTTTATATGCAACACGAGAATATTTTGTGTCATGGGTCAGGATTCAAAAAAGACATGCTCTCTCTGATGAATTCAGTGACTGACACATACGACATGTACGGTGAGGTATTTCTGGAGAAGTTCAGTGGAACAAGCGTAGAGAACCCGCACCAATCACATTGTACCATGTGGAATGAGTTACAATCAACCAATCATATTCCAGATTCATACCACATAACCTAAAATGATTGCGACAGGTATAGTATGTGCAACACAATTATTTTCCCTCATGTTTCTGATGATATACATTCCAGGCAGCAACATTAAGGTGAGCAGAAACAATTAGTAGAAATGGCCAACTTAATGAAAGAGACTGTCAGACATGACAATACAAAAATATAAAACAGGAAAATTATTTAAGGTACTACTTTAGAATTTTGATGTAAGATATTAATCATTTTGACTATTCTCTTATGATACAAGTACTGGGTGCCTCTTTAAGTACAAAATAACTGCATCAACATCCAATTTTTGAAAATTGAATTGACCCTGGGTGCCTTTTAAGCCCTAACAGAAAAAAGAGCCGACCCACTTCTTAATAAGCCAGGACTTGCAAAATTTTAATGATAAGGAAAAATGTCATTCATCCAAGACTAACCATTACAATTTTCAGTCTCAAGGTAATAAAATAGAATGCTGTCACCTATAGATTTTTCATGATGCAGGGGCATATTCTTGGATTGCTGTTGCAAGGTTGTTCCGATCTTCCTCCGTTTTAGTCCTTATTAAGAAGGTACGCGCTACAACACTACCATTGTTGCCAGCCTCATCACCCTGCAAAACTCAATTTAAGTTACCAACCAAATTGCATGATATTGATTGCATTAAAGGATCAAGAGTACATCAAGGACTTATAATCCCACATGTCCAGTCAACAAAAACAGCAATCATACTTCACATTACAATGAACATCCTTTAATGAAATGCTGATACCATCAGCTACTACAAATTTCATACTCAAATTTTTGAGCCTATTAGAATGCCTATACGTTGGTCCTCTATGGTTTTCCTTAATCATGTTGACGGGTTTTTTAACATAATACTCTCAATTTTATTTCTGTTTCCATTCTATTTCCCATACACTATTCGATAGCTTATAGTTTCAAGACAAAACAGAAGCTCAACCTAATATTGATATATTCCCATAGCAGTTGAAAAGCTTGTGCTAATATACTTTGGTTGATAAGGCAAAACTCGTAAAAACAAAAGCATCCAGAGATGGATAAGGATCCCACTATCCTATATTCATAGTCTATCTCATCCCGGCATTATCTACGATTTGTATACGTATTCAGAATATCTCCTGCAAACAGCCAAGAAAAGCATTCTGAAATTTGATGGACCTAGATGTTGGATTTTCCGGCCAAATGAGGCCATATATTTATCTGTATGAATGTCAAGCTAAAGTACCCAAACCAGTAAAAATAAAATTTCCAAATAATCACATTAACATCTTTTACCGAAGTATGAAATATTGCAACAAGAGAATTCTTCTGTAAATTTGTCTTAATTCCTGGATATAGCAAAGCATTAAGCAGCACCTTTCCCACCTGCCATCAGTAAAGGGTAAAAGATAAAGCAACGTGCCTAGAAACTCAAAATGATGTATGCAATGTTAACGGGGAGAAAGGCACAACAGTGAAACAAAAGAAACAACTTAAGCATGTAAAGAGCGTAAAGATGTTCCAGAAACCAGGGCAAGGATAATGCTGATCAGACTATGAGCATGATAAGAGAATATGAGCATTTGAAACAGAAGTTTTGTTCAAGACAAACAAAATTGCTTGTTGCAACACAATTATTTAAGAAATACAGATCTAAACTGGAATAAAAAATATTTTCAGATTGAATTCTACAAAAAGAGAATTGAATTCAGGAATCAAGTTTGACTTATTGGCAGACAACACCATTTTCTTTGTTGTTGCTCATTTTTTTATTTGACCAAATTTTACTGCTTATCATGAGCCAAGGAGTTAATATGTTAAATATGACAAGCACATAAAGAGCTGGTATGCAAGAACTGGGTTGTTAAGTGCTTCTAAATTCTAATAAAGACTTCACAATAATATATTTGTACCAGCTCTTCAAGGAGTCACTTCAAAGTGCTCTTGCTTGAATACCATTTCATAATCTCTATCGACCATACCAAGCAAATGCAAACATATGCAGCACAAATTCTCAACTCCTCCCTCACAAATCCATCATTTAGACAAGATAACTCCCAATGATTTTCCTATTTAATGAAAACCATGAAATGGAGACACCACTTCTGTGTCATTAGAAATTCAAGGCTTAGATACAGCTTTAATAGAAACAAATTGAGACCCATCATGTTCTAGAAATGGCAACAGGCATTTAAGGCAATTTCCCAAGCCATAAAATATAAAATACTTTGTACCTCACTCTCCTACTCTAAAAACTATTGAAAGATATAAAGCAGAAAATGCACTTTCAGCCAACTTTCAAACTGAAGTAAATTCAGGCATCAAATTTATATCCAATGGGAAATGATACATACATCATTTCGAACAAGAATTGTTGGTTTGGACTCTTTTGCACCCTTGCTGACACCCTCTTTGCATTTAATGGAAAGCTGCCCTGTACCTTTATCTTTCCATGTGTCTTTATCAGCGGGATCACTTGACTAGACATATAACAAGAAAAAGAAAAAACTTTGAGAAGCTTAGACAATTACCGTGTATCAAATATAAAGCAATGACAAGAAAAAAAAACATGTCTCAACTCATCAAAAGCAGAAAAAATTTCAGTGGACTGACTAAGAGCCAAAAAAACAAAAAAAAGTTAATGTGAACACATCAACAAAAAAGCACCATCCCTATATTCTAATCTTAGGCATTCCTCCCCTCAGTTCCATTAACGCACATCTAAACACAACTCAGACATCAAAATACAAAATACTTTTCAAACAATTTTCTCTTTTGCACTCATCAGAGGTCAGCCTAATAGAAACTGCATAATTTGCAAAGCTGAAAACCGAATAAGAACAACAAAGCATCTCAGATCAGTAGCTGTCAGACTTCCACAGTCGTTATTTCTAACATGTTGAAATCAAATAATGAGTTGCCATATCTTGAATTCTGGTGCAAATTTATTATGTCACTCTGACACACATGCTAGTTTTACCTAAGCATTAATCAATAGCTTTTGTAAACCTGTTTATTTTATGTATACCACTCAAATTTAAATCAATCTCATTAGGAAGTTTGAAAAAAATTTGCCTTGGATGCAAATTTGAAATGATAACTTTCATAGTCATACGCAAGCTACATGTGTTTAGCAATTATACATATCATAAAAAATTTTAACTTCATATTATATATCAGACAAGCACTGTCCCAACAAGCAAGCCAATTTATCGGTTTCCCCCAGTATATATACCTTGACATAAAGTTTGCACTTGACTTCATGGACCACAACAATGCCCTTCTCTTCAGACTTCTTCACAGATGGGCTGCTAGGCTGTGGTAATTCATCTTCTGTTGTTCCAAAAACAGGTATTAGATGTGCAAATGGATGGTAAAAAGAAAACCAGGTCACATAGAAATGTTTTTACAAATTCTTTCTACATTAGCTTTTAAGCTCTCATGATTTTACAAATGTTATTAACCAAAGCCAGGCAAACTCCAAACCATACGCAATTTATCTTTGCATAAAAAGAACAACAAAGGGTACCTTATGAAACAAAGCAAGCAAACATTTTGAACAAACTGAAACCCAAAAATCGGAAAATAGAACCATAGAACAGAAAATATTATCTACTACAACTTGCCCCAGTTCTGAAGGAACATAAAAGTTCATAAAGGCGGCATTAAGCTTGATTATACCATTTCCCTATTACCAAACAAATTCAATTTCTCACAGTGCAAAACTTTTAAAATAGATGACTCAGTAATCTATTAGCATTTAGACTGAATTTTTATTGGAGAGGACATGTAAAGAATCATTCTCAAATTTAGAGAACTTCCAAGTTAGACAGTGAAGAAGAGTTGCCCTAGTAATAATCAAACAAGTAGCCTATTCTAATATTTAAAAAAGTGAGACAAACATTTGAATATGAATAAATTATAGACTACCAGTTCCAACCCCTCAAAACTAATAAGATAGGATTCCACATTAGAAATACAAAACTTTAAATTCATTGTAAAAATGATTATGGACCCCAAAAGTTACCTGACTCATGTCTCCTCAGAAACATGATTTAGAAAGGACACTTCTCGGGTTGGTTTCCTTTTTTCCTTTTCTGGAGGATAAGTATCCAGTGGACATGAGCATCTAAACTTTTAATATAGGTGCACATCAATACATGCTATAAGATGCATCACAATGACACTTCTCTTACATATTTGAAAATTAACATACATGTTAAACTAGCCAAGCCACTAGGCCAAATCAATAAAAGAACCTATTAAGATGGTTTATTACCTAACCTGCCCATCTTTCTCCAATTATGGAAGACAACACCTCCACTCATATAATAATTTACTTCTATAACCAACTTAAACAGCTTAGTGAGTGCATTTGCAATTTTATAAGAGTAAAAAGACGAACTGAAATAAAACACAAAAATTAGCATGAATATTCACAAAATGTCAAATAAAGTGATGTCTCAATATAATATCCAAAAGTAGGATTGAGAAAAGGAGAAATCCATCATCTCACCATCATCATCATTTGAAGCATTATGGTTTGTGGGGACTGAACTTTGACTTCCTGGAACAAAAATAAGAAAATAGCACATTAAAAATCACATCATCTCCCAAAACTAACATGTTCACTCTATACTCAAGAACCAAATAGCCACCAGATACACATCTAACTTTGATTATCTAGCCAATTAACCTAATTACTTCTTTCATCAATATCTTTCAAGTTTAACAGTCAGAGCAAATGTGCTCAAATATGTCAATTTCAGTGATAACTAAGAGTTTATCCACTGGGGGCTGATCAATGAGCAGAAGGACAAGCATATGATGGCAGAACCAAAATAATTTACATCCTTTTCAGTCTTCAAATAAAGAGATTTTCCGTCAATCAATTTTGAAAGTCCATAGTTTTTCTCTAAGATATGAAGGTATAGCTGAGATATATAGAGCGGTTTTGAGGGATTTTCCAGAAACAACCCTTTTTGGGATACCCATTCTTTTTATAAGTTCTCTTCCCAGTAATCTTCCCTTTATTATTCAATAGACATTAAAACTCTTAATCACACTGGTTTTACTATTTAGACTAGAATTAATAATACTTTATTTCTCAACTTAAAATCTTAAAGCTACTGATTTACAGGTAGAATAATAATATAAAACATACCACCACAGTTACACAATAGAACACTTACCAAATAAACCTGAGGTTTGACTGTTAGAGAATACTCCAGGGCCCCAAGGATTTGCAAAACTTGGTGTCACATTTGTTGGAGTAACATTAATTGGAAAACTTGATGTCACAGTTGTTGGAGTAACATTAGTTGCAAAACTTGAACTTGAAGTCACAGTTGTTGTTGGAGTAAATATTTTCTCCCGAGATAATTTTACCTCGTTATTCGTCATTTCAGGTACTGATTTCTTTTCAGCAAAGCTCCATGAAGATGCAAAACTTGAAGTCATGGGAGTTGGGGTAAATGTTTTCTCCTGAGACGATTTTACCTCATTACTCTTCGTTTCATGTACCAATTTCTTTTCAGTTAGATGAGATTCAGAAGCAGACACATTTCCTCCTTTTTGAGCATTTGCTTTGAGCCAGCTGACAACATCACTGAATTTCCCCTGCAACATGTGGGTTGGTAAAGAATACTGATGTCGTTACGAAACTAAATGCAAGTATCACACATATACATGCAAAACACACAAGTTACAGAGTATTGATTAAAGGGTTATTTGACAACTGAGAGTTTGCAACGGGATTTAGAAAGCATCTAGTACAAGGCATCTTCATGAATGCTGAGTAAATACGTAGAAAATTGGTAGAGACATTTTTCCTCAACAAGGTAGACTAAATATCAAAATTCTAGTGAGGAAATAGCCTTAAAACATGCTGTTAACCAAACTGCTAAATATTGCTTATCAGTCTTCTAGAGCTTATCATTTTAGCAAAGCATCATCTAAGCAATTATACTTAATTTCCATACCAATAGTTTGTTTGTTCATATTAAGTTATGTGTTATATATACAGTCCTTTTCTTCGTAGCGCACACAGATTCATTATAATCAATGTTGCAACTTGTACCGATACCAGTACAAGTTTACTATAGGATAAAAAATTAATCGACTTGTCCTGGTACAAATTCGCTAATTTTTTGTCTTGTAATGAACTAATAGCGGTGCTGGTGCAAATTCGAGTACATTAAAATCAATTTGCACTGACAGAATAATTTTTAGCTATACATAATTATAAGAAACAAAACAAACACACTCCACAAACCAGCAATATAGTTATATAAAAAGGAAAAAAAAAAAAAAAAAACTGCAGTTCATAGTAGAAGCTTATGCACAACCATACATACAAACTTTATTGAGAATATCATAGATTATATATTAATGTATCTGAGAATGTCCGTATGTCTATTTAAAGTGTGTGACTGTGAGTACACCAAATTTAGGTTTTCATTCACTTTGATAAGGAGAAAGACCAACAAAAACCACCAAATGCACTAAAAATTACTAGAAATTACCATAATGCCAGAAGCATGAGCTAAATAGTCCCGAACACCATCTTCCCAAAGTTCGTCAGGGTGATTCTTCAATTGTGTTTGAACCCAACTGTTCATGAGAAATAGATACAGTATTAAAGAATTTTGTATGATATGATTTCAGGGGCAAAGAGGATTGATTCAACTAAGTCCACCATATCTCGAACATATGTGAAAGAAAAATTTTCAAAACTTTTCTGAGGAAAAAAAAAATGACATCATGATATATAAAGAAAGTTTAAACATGAAAATGCATTACAGTAAATTTAATAAACAATACAAGAAGAAGAAAGTGAGATGATATCACATAGTACATAACAGTAGCGTAGTAATTGAAATAGGAGAAAAAGAAAATAAAAATCTGGACCTTGCAAATTGGGTGTTGAGGGCTCTCACATGCTGTTGAGATGACTCAGCCCGCTTCATATCTAATGTTGGCTGTTGAGATGGCTCTGCTCTTTCATCATCCATTATTCTTTTATTCCGATACTGCATCAATCATTCAAAATTTAACAATAAGACTTCACATATAGCAGACAGTTGACAGTTGAAAGAAATGCAAAAGAAGAGCAAATTAACTTACAGCGGAGTCGTTGGTATCGGTGGCCGACTCCGACACGGCCAGGCGTTTCGTGCCTTTCATGAATTTATTGCTTCGCTGTTTTGAATTATTTAAAAAAAAAAATGGTAAAGGGTTTGAAATTAGGGTTTTTGATTCAAATTTTGATTTTGGCTTTGTTTTGAGGCAACTCAGTAGTAATATGTGCGTAGTGTACACTAGAGTGTACTGATACTAAAAAAAGGAAGGGGCCCTTGAATTGGAAATGGCTATCAGATACAGTATTAGCCGTTGGATCAGGTGCGGAACTTAACTTTCAATTGTAACCGTTGGATGCCGTGACCTACCAGCATTTACGTGTAAGCTCCACATGGGTCACGTGCTTCGATCACTGTCTCTTGGGGTTGCCCGCTCTCACATAGGCCCACCATGTATACTGAGTTTTTTGAATTATTATTTATTAGTGTTCAGAGATTGGGTGCCTGACTCTGAATTCGTAATCCAATATGATTTTAGCTTCTTGTTTGAGTTTCGGAATTCAAGGTAATTTCATATCAAAAGGAGAGAAAGATCAGCACATATGCAAACGAATATACACTTGCTGAAGTCAATGGCCTTCTGGCGCAGTGGTAACGCTTGTTTTAAAGTCAAGGTTGGAAACCAAGTCTTCGTCTCATTTTATAAAAATGAGATTTTCTCTCATTCGTATAAATTATGACTCTTTTACTCAGATCGTACCATCAGAGTCTCATCAGTTTAGTTTCAATTATCTTTTAGGTTTATTTCAATATCTAAAAAAGATAATATATAAAATAAATTTTATATAGATGGACAAAATATATGAGTGAACATAAAGCCTATCATGTAGGTGAAGAAGAAACAAACAACTATTCAAGAGATAAGTAAAGGTGCACTAATGTTAGTTTTAATTAAGGGAGCCAATATCACCGCCAAAAGAAATTATTTTTGTACATCCAATTCACAAAAAATACTCTAGTAATGACCCATTGTTTGTGAAAGTGTTTGTAACTATAAACCAACTAAAAGCCTTTCAGATTCAAGAAAAAAAAAATTAATTTGTATAAAGATATTAATTAATAATATGTATACACCATATATAACCTAAAATATTTTCTATAAGCCTAGATTACTAATGAACAAATCTTGCTTGCAATGAGTGGATAAGAAAAAAATGTTGACAAGTTGATTGATTTAGTGTTGTTTAATTACATTCCAAATTTTTTCTTAAATAAATTGTATTTAAAAATAAAAAAATATATATTTGGTAAGAAAAAATAATCTAATTAAAGTGACTATTAATATTGGGGGACAGATTTGTGGTTTTAGTTAGTGCTATAAAACATTTTTAAATTTATAAAATGGGTATAAAGAGTTAATATAGATGTAGGAAGAATTATCTTGCGACCCTTGTTTTTCTTACAAATTTATAATTGTTGTTTGTCATTCTTCCTTGCTTATTACAACATCCCCTAATCAATATTTCAATCCAAAAGAGCGAGGATGATATTTATAATAATAAAATAAAAAACAATATTTATTCACAACATTTAAACAAACGTTGCTGCATTCTCCCGGTGGTCAAAATACATGTTGTCAATTAGCAATCTGCAAATATAAATCTACCTGTGCGTCTGCTCCATTAGTGCACAGCAAGTTTGAAATTAACAACCTTTCAAGATTATTAGTATTGTTCACTATTTTAATTAAATAAAAGATTGATGCAGATTCAAATGAGACGAAAGAAGGAGAAAAATGTTAGAGTTTATAATTAAACAAATATATAGAAATACAATTGGATAAAGGTTTTTATTAGTAATTTAATTTTTATTAAGGTATATTTTAATATTATATAATTTTAACGAAAATTGGGTGTGAAATAAGTTTTATAGATGGTAATTTTCACACCCTTTAATTTATTATATTTATCTAGCTCTTTTACTTATCATGTGTACATTATTATTCTAATAAAATATTTGAATTATCCTTCCTCTATTGACTCTTAATTGAGGTTCACTAAACTATAAAATGGGCAAGTGTCAATTTAGCTAATATTTGTTTTTAGTGCAATTTGTCAAAATCTACGGTGGGTAATGGAGACTGCTTCTAAAAGAATACATACAAGCTGTACAGAGTTTATTATTCTGCATCTTATTAACTTTCTGAATATTTTATACTTATATATTAAAAGACTGACATTGACTGATTCTTTATTATAATTATAAAGTAATCTAAAATCTACTAATATTAAATATTATGCGTGGCTATCGACTCTCAAAACAAATTTTTTATTTATAATTATATATAATAAAGCTCAAACCCCTATTATTACAAGTATAAAATATAAAGCTAAGTTACATGATAATTAACAGAAAGCTACGACGTTATTTTCCTAAATTTTTATTTTAAAATATTAGCTTCTCTTAATCAGTAATTTCAACATCTAAAACTTTAATTTTGTACACTGCGGTCACTTTTGGAAAAATCTAACAGTACCCAACATGGGGTGTTGGCCACTAAATTTCACTATTTTTTTGTTTTTTAAATTTTTTTTCCCCAATAAAATCCAACTAATACCAACAATGTTGACATCGGCCAACTTTACATCAATTTCCCAAAAAAAATAAAGAATCATTTTTAATATCAATGTAGAACTTTACATCAGCTGTATAGCTACGATTCTTACTTCTTTCGCTGATATGCTACTTCTATGCCTGAAAATCAAAGAAACGAAATGATATGTTGTCAGGAAACTAGATAATTCCAAAACTTATACCAAGAGATTTTTCTCTTCATCTTGTCCATTTTCTTCTACTAGGCTCCTCTCTTCTCCGGTGACGGATTTCCTGTTCTTGCCAGCACGGTGAGTGTTTGAACCCCTTGTGGGGATTTTATTTTCTGGCAACATCTTCAATATGATCCCCATGGCAATAAGCAGCAGGCCAGTACCATGTTGTTCTGTTAAGGGCTTTGTGAATATCAAGTATGACAGCAATAGAGTTACTGCCTTTCTAGCAGTTGTTATCTGCGTGCCAATTTCAAACCAAAACTCACTTTTAGATTAATTCATTAATAGGTTAACATGACATTGGGATGGTTCTGTTTCAATACATGAGAGCATTTGACCCTTGTCCAATATCAAGTATGCTACGAGTAACACTAAAATATCATACAAGAATGGTAAATGATTAAATCATAACACTTAACAAGAACATAGTACTCTTGGGCTATCAAGATGACAGCTTAGTAATTTCAACAATAATAAATGCAGCGAAAGGTAGCACCAGAATTTTTATCGAAATTTAGCAAGATAATAAGAAAGTTCGTAGAAAGACAGGCAACGAAAATGAATTTACCATGGCAGTGGTAGCAGCTCCAAAAATGGCGATGAGAGACAAAACTGACACTTGCCCCACAAATGTGGCCATGGCTTCAAATACTAGCACTGCATATACGTATGGATGCTGCAATTCATTAAAAGAAAAATTAAATTACTAGGATAAAAATTAAATAAACCGTAACAAGAAAATCAACATTAAAGAAATTGAAAACAATGACAATCAAAAAGTATTTGTTATTAGTATCGGATCATCCTCATCCCTCATAGACCAATTCGAACCTTCCAGGTATTATAACAGAAGTTGTATGCATCTGCTGGTCTTAGTAGTAGCTGTCATATTGAAATACTCTGAGGTATAGTTATAAAATTCAATTGTTTAGGTCCATTTCCAACACCTAACATTAGAAAATATCCCTGTTTGACCGATTTAGGTGATGCATTCGGCATTAAATACACTAATATAGGACATTCAACCAGATCATTGACTAATTGTTGAAAATCCACTAAGGCCGGCCTAAAGGCACCATATATCTTACTTGACTCTAATACCTTTATTAGAACCACAAAAGAGAGAATTTCATGGACAAAATAAATTGCAAGAAAAGTAAAGAAGCAAAACTAAAAAAGGGAAAAAAGTATAACGCATTAAAAAAGGTAAAAGTTCTTTACTTGTGAACATGAATTCCAGGCCCTAAAAAGCTCTCCTGTTAGAATCATTGGTGCAAGCAAGAAAGGCAACCCGACTACTGTAGAGCAAAACAGCATCTCCATCTGTAAAAAAAGGCAGATAATAAGAAAATCAACAAAAATATTATTGCGTTGATATAGTTATAACAAGAATGATGATGATGACCTGTGTTGTGTCAGGATTCATGGTGAAAATTGCTTCTTGGAGATTTCCCAGAAAGGAATCCATAACCAAAGCAGCAGAAATCATTAGAACACCAATAATGCTAAAATTTGGAGAAGTTTGAGCATCAGCCAACGTGAAAAGGATGAGACCAATGACTAGGAGCATAGCAGAGATGTATTCATGAACAGGGTATTTCCTCCTCAAGCCAGGAATGAAGGAACCCATTATCATCACTGGCAGAACCTGAATTCACAAAATCATTAATTCAATCAAATCATTCAATTTTTTTGTTATATTTAATATATGTGTGTATATACCTTGGTGGATTTGAACATGATTTGTGCGGGATAGTTGAGAAAGGCCAATGACCCCTTGGTCAACCCATGAGAACCCATCAATACAGCAGAGAGTTTCACATATATTTTCCATGGGTTCACCATTTGCTTGGTGCTGAAACCTTGTAAATATATGAGTATCAGGTACACGAATCCTTGTACAAACGTGAAATACCAACCATAGCTGAATTGGAGGCGATTGTAGACATATTCCTGTAATACAAGAGAAAGCAATAAGAATTGAGAAAGGAAGACACGATGAAGAAAGTGTAAACAAACAAGTGTGTAAAGAAGAGAACGAACCTCACAGATGCCATTAACAAGATAACCAAAGAAGAAGCCAGAAGAGCATATGAGAAATTGCTGCCACTTGGGTCGATCAGAGAGACAGATACCGAACAGAGACCTTGCTTGCTCCTCGCTCTTCATCGTCCAAAGATAAAGAAAACAAAGGAACCACCTAAACAATACAAATACAAAAACAAGAACGAGTACTCGTGGTAGAGAAGCGGTGGTGCACGGCCCTTTGTCAAGTATAAATGGAAATTTGTTAATGACAGTCAGAAGAAAAGTATCCAATTTGTGTTGTTTTCATGAGCTCCAAATGAGGGAAGAAAATCAACCAAAAAAAAAAATAAAGGAAAAACTTTATTTAGTGTACAAGGTTTTGAAAAATACCGTATTTTTAAATTTTTTTTAAGAATAATTTTTTTATTTTTAAATTTTTTAAAATTAAAAAAAAATAACTATTAATTAATTAATTAATGATTATTATTAACATAATACGTTAAAAAATATTTTTATCTATGATAATTGTAAGTGACACATAAATTACTTGTTAATGACGTATAAATTACTCAATTATCCTTACAAATTAATGAATATACAAATTAAATTATATAACATGTTTTTGAATTTAAGTTGTTAAATTATAATTTAAATTATTAAAGTTACCGTTAATTTTTAATGAAGTGATGGTTTTGATTTTTTTAAGAGTTTTAAAAAAAATAAGAATGAAAATAATTATTTATAAAAAAGTTTTAAAATTTTAATATTTTTTAAAATTTTAGGAATTAAAATGGATCTTTTTTATCTAATTAAAAAAAGGGTTGGGGGAGGGGAGGGAAAGGGCAGGGACGCGTTTGGGGTTTCACTTTCTTCAATAAAGCCATTGAATTTGCGTTTGACTGGAACTTTCTCTATTTTCTCGCGATAATTTTATGTGCTGTACTGGATATGCCATGCGCGTTGCCCAATTTGTCATCACAAGAATTTCTTTTCCGTTTTAAAATAATAATAATAATAATAATTTTCTTTTCTTTTCTTTTTTTATTATTGCTATTAGTTAGAGGACCATCGAGACTAAATAGGATAAAATTTTATTGGTACAATCCGAGGAAGAATTATGAAAAATGGGAGGGAGTAATCACATCAAGTGGGGATAGCCCACAACAGGGTCAAAGACCTACAAATTATAGAGAAAACGGGTATAAAACTTGTGATCTGCCCAAACCACCATTTTATTCTTCTTTTTACCATATAAATTTGTAAGTACCGTAATCTAGGTAGGGTTTTCTAACTTCTGGTTTTGGATTCTAAAACAAATTGAAAGCGGCAAACTATCTCGAAGCTGACCATAATTATTAAAATTTTCTCAGCCGATCTTATAACCTTTATCTTCTTTTATGATTTTGCAACAGTGTTTATAAGAGAGTTTAGGGAACATATTCCTTGAGTGGGAGAGGAATTAAGTTTGTTCAGGGATGAAATTTAATTATTGATTTATTTGTGATTTAATTCCTAATAATTTATATATTTTTTTTCTCTTTTAAGAACTATACAAATCATTTCAGTCTAGTATTTTATTTTTTTAAAATATATTTTAAATAGCTTTTTTGGATATGAATAACTTCTAATAGGGATTTATGTTTTATTTGTATTTGTTGAGTTGATTATGAGAGTTTTAGAATTGTCAATAACTCAATTTCTTTTTTAAATAATAAATCAAATCTTCTTATTTTAGTAGACTTTTAAATATTATCCGTTTATGAGTGGCAGACTCCTAGTTCTGGTTAGAGACAGTTTAAATTCCTATATAAGTATGATCTAAAACCTTATCATCAATAATTATTAATAATAAATCATTCCTTTAAGCCAATTACTTTATGTGAATATATTGTAGTTTTAGGCTTTAATTTGGTTTAGAATGGTGGTTGACATCCTTTGCTGATTCCATGTTGAAATAAGTGATTCAATTGATTATTCATCCCATATATAGGAAAAAAATTACACTTCTCTTTATGACAATATTTAGTGTTTGAGATTTGAGGTGGGTTTGAGATTCAAAATATTACAAATTCTCAAATCGCATGTTTAGAGTAGGCAATTTGGGAATGAAATTTCAATCTCATCTCATTTCAATCCTATTCTCATCGGAATGTTGAATCCCAAGTTTCACCATACCATTCAATAGGAATGGATACAATAAGAATGAATTTTTTTCTCTCTTCTTATTAATTGTTTTTTCTACCAATCTTGTTTATTAAGTTATTATTTAAGTAAGAGTTATTCCAAAATTAATATTTATTTACTCATACTTTAAAATAATATAATTATAAAAAAAAATCAATATAACTTTTTAGAAAAATGATTTATAGGATTTATTTTATTTAAAACATTATTAACTTTATGTATACTAGAAGCTAGCTTATATAATAATATATTTAAATTAATTTTCTTCCAATCCACACTCAACCTACATTTTACTATTTAAAATTAATCCTTGTATTTAAATTAACAAAACATTTTTTCTTATTTTTTTTAGATTTTTTTAAAAATTAATTTTCATATAATAAAGTATTTAAATTAATTTTGTTCAAATCCAATAATAATTTACACCAAACACAATATAGGATATTTTTAATCCAATCCCAAGTTCTACTAAACATGGGATAATGATTTTTCATTTCAATCCAATCTAATCCAATTCATTCCTTTTCAATTCAATCTATTTTATTTCATTTTAATCCCGCGTGCCAAACGGAGCCTATAAGGTATCATGAGATGTTAATTTTCAACCCAATAGATGTGTATTAGCCTATTTAATCAACTTTTCAAAAATATGTTAATTTAGTCTATTGGTTTAAAAGATTGCCAATTAACCTTAATAAAATCAACCAAAAGATTATTTTATCCATATGACATTAATTAAAACAAAAATAAATTGGCTACATTTATGTTATCTTAATGTATGTTTGATACAATTAGTCTACTTGACAAAAAATTTTTTTAATCCAAAAATTCTTATAGATTTATTTTGTATTATTTGATTGTCATCATAATATAACTTTTCTATTAGATTTAGTTTGTATTATTTGGTTATCATCTTAGTATAGTTTTTTGATAAATAAAAAAACTGAAACATATATATTAGGGTAAGCTCAAATTTTGAGTTTTTTCAAGTAGATATTTTTAAGATTTTTTTAAAAATAAAAAATGAAATGTCTATTATATCTCTATTGTATTTTATTAATTTTATTCTACCCTTATAACTTAAATAGCGCATTTCACTTTTCTCCACGTATTCCTTACACAAAAATTTGTGAAGTTTTTTTTTTTTTTTTTTTTTTTTGGAACCAATAAAATTTTAAAATATTTTATATATTTTTATAAGTTTTCCTTTTTACTTTGAAGATATTTTTTATGCAAATGTAAGAATATGATATAAATTATATAACATTTTAATTATAGTGGGGGGAGAGAGATAAAATTCATAGAAAACTACTCACACTTTATATTTTAAACAAAAACGAGACTTAAACCTTTGACCTCTTAGAATCAAGGAAAATGTTCAATCACTCATATTAATTGGTATTATGATTTTTGAATATCCTTATATAACATTAATATCCTTGTGATTTTTTAATTCAAAAAATCAAAGCATTTATATGGATTTTATTATTTTACTATATTTTAAATGTTCTTTTTGGCAATCATATCGCTCCTACTAAGGGGGGGTGTGATTTTGAAATATCTAACCAAACATTCTATTGCTTAAAATAATTTTTTCAATTGACAATCAAATAGCTAACAACTTTTATTTAAAAGTTTTACTTGTAAAGTATGTGTATCTAGAATATCTACTTGAAGAAGTTAAATAGATATTTTATCAAATAAAGTCTTAAAAAATTTTACAATAAAGGTAAATGCAAATGATAGAATTTATTAATATGAAATATGAATAATATTTAACCTTAAAAGAAAGCCATAGAAAGCAGTTAATATAATTAACCTCACTTTTATTTTTTGATCAAACAGTGGCCTAATCAAATAATTCTACAATTAATAAGAAATTCTTTTCGATGTTTTCTACTCACGCAATTTCATAATACTAAAAAAGATATTTACTTTCATAATTTTTTTTTTTAAACAAAAAAAAAAAAACCTGCAGGCTGATATTAAGATTTGGAAATTGATCCAAAAATAATAGGAAGAAAATATCATATTAACAAAATTAGAGGAGATGACACGAGATGATTATCGAGTTGTTTTTGCTGAAAAGAGACATCACGAGACATTCGCTCTAGTGCTTCGCTGGCGTTGTGACTCGTTGAGCTGTTTTCAACGTATGCCGTGGATGTGCCAAGTGTCCATTTTGTTGTTGATTTTGGGCCTTTATAGCTGGGTCGCATTCTGGGATACACTGCTTGTCTCAATTCAAACAAACTATTTCCACTTATCATTTTCTATTTCCAGGGAAATTCTGTGGCTTTCACTCCTTTTGACGGGCTAGAAAATTCAAGATTGGAGCGATATTAGTGATTCCTTATTACAGATTAGGAGGCCAAAACATGTCAAGATTCAGGATTTGATATCGAATTACTAAATCTCTGCAGTATGCGGGACTAAATTTATTAATATTTTATTTCTTATTAAGTCATCATCTAAAGCAAAACCAAAACCACAGCACGATTGGTAATCCTATGTAAATTTATTCACCTCATTTATCATTTAGTTTTAACTATTTTGAATTTCTTGAGATCAAGTATAAATCCTTTGTGCGTCTAAATGCATCATTGCACGGTTTCATTGTATCTTAAAATAAGAAGGATATTGTTAACACGTGTCAAACATCTATAAAGAATTAATGAATGAAAAATGAATTTATTAATTGGTTATATATGATCGCTTTTCATTGCATACAATTTCACCTAAAATTAGTGAATGTTAGTGTAATTATTTATATAATACAATCTAGTGCTAAGTACTTTATAGAGCTAAAATTGGTTCTATCAATAATGCAATTTAGTGTAATTTAATCAAGCGTAATCCAACACATGCTAAATATAAGTGAATAATGTAATCTTTTTTTTTTATTAACAATCAACCATAAATTTAATGTGTATGGTTACAATCTAGATGCACTAAGCATTAATTGATTATTTATATTTTTTTGAAAAAAATTAAGGGGGTAAACTAATTAAAGCGGTGCACATACTATACTTAAGGGGTGCAAACACTGTTAGTCTGGTAAAATTTTGTAATTTTACCCAACAATGAAAAGTACTAAAAATAGAACGATCTAACAGTCCAATTTGGCATGCTGATCATGTTGTAGGGAATAAAAATATTTTCTTATTTAATTATAGGAGGCACAATATTTTAATTAAAATAATTAAATTTTGTACTATTGGGTGAATCTAAAGATTATGGTTGCTTATCATTGATTCCAAATTTATGGATAATTCTGAAACTATTAATGCATCTAGTGGTCCACTGATGTGAAACTAATAAAAGCAGTTTGTCTAATAAAATCAGTTTGTCTTCGTGGAGAGAATATATATATATATATATATATATATATATATAAACTGAGAAATTAATTGAACAAAGAAGAGAACGTCGACTGTTCCCTGGTTTCAAAAATTGAACCAATTTTCCTCCTAAATATGAAGGGAGGAGTAATTGCATAATGTCTAGTATCAGGCTTAAGGTGGCTTCAGTCACATACGCTTCAAAATGACGAAAACAACCTTGATATTTTCTCAATGGCCCAACAAATCACTACCCTACAACTACATGATATCAATCACCAACTCATTCACCAAGCAAGTGAACACTTGAATCTCTATAGCTAAAGCCAACTCTCGTTTTTCTTCATTAACAAAATTTCTCCATCTCCCATTTGTCTCCATGTCTCTTAGATAACTGTTTCTGCCTCCTTCCACTTCCCATCCCACAAATACTTGCTCTGATTTCCCATAAATCCAATCTTCTGCTGCCTTCAACATATGCTCATCATCATTTTGATTCTCTTCAATGATCATCTCCCTGAAGAATTCCAAAAGTAGCCCCTCAGCCAGCTTGGATAGGATGATATTGTTAGATGGAGTTGTTGATTTTATCTGCTTCAGTAGCCCCTTTGCCTTTTTCTCTGTTTCATCTTCTTTGCTAGATTGTATAGGTAGCGTTTCAACTGAATCACCATCATCTTCAAGCTCTAATGTTGCCATTCGTTTCTCCAAGTCCACTGGTTCCAACCTCGCCAGACTCTCGAATCCTCTAGGCTTTTGCATCAGCTTTTGTTTGTTTCCTGTTATATTTACAAATTTAATATCTCTACTAGCATATAATGTAAATTACAACACAGTGTAATTTTTTAAATTATTTTATTATTATCTGACATTAGGTCAAACTTCTTCCGAGACTAGTTGAGAAGAAAACACTAAAGCACGACTCAAAATTCTACTCTTAAAGGTTGGGAGAAAGCTGTCCACTCAAATGGTAAGAAATAAGAGTTAAATCTGTTACATTTTGAATAATAAAACAGGTGGGAATGACTTTTTCACTAGATCACTCCACTTATCTCAAGATAGTGTAATGTTAAATTGTTTCAATTTATGTCTAAATGATCTATTGTGTAAAGTGTAATTGGAAAAGAGAGAGCTAGACCTTCCATGCGGATAAGCCTTTGGTGGAAAGGAGAGGTGATGTCAGTTTCATCGTCTTCAAATGGGCAGTCCAACACAGACACTGGGCTACACTGTTCCTTCTCTTCCTCATCATTTCCCCAATCCTGTCACAATTCATCAAATTAATCAGAAAAGATAAAAACATTATTGGCCACCGAGATTTCATTTGATTTCATTGTACCAGTATGGTCCAAAGTCAAACAACATTGTTTGTATTCCCAACTTCTATAGGCTACTAAAAAATATTGAATTTTGTAATTTACAATTCGATCTAATAGTGCTAGACGCCAACTCTCATATATTTTACTCTTATTTGTCTAACATAGAATCGAGTTTGCTTAAGAAAATAGTAGAACTAATTAATTATCAATTCCATTGTAGTCAAAATTGCAGATTATAAGGAGCAAGTCCTATATTAAATTGCAAAGTTCGTATTTTACGAGTCGACCGTGCTTGAAGTTGAAGGGATGTTTACTTGGTCAAGTCATAGTATGATTACAAGAAGCAGACAAAAATCGACGGACCCAGTCCAAGAAAATATAAATGGCGAGACCATTCCAGCCAGACATCTATTATATTAACTAATTTCCCGAATCTCGTTTTTGTCGGACAGGTTTCGAATACGGACATAATGTTAATTAAGAATAAAATAATGCTGGCAGTTATGTGCCCACCAAATCCCCATAAACCCACCTAAAACCATTTGGTTCACCGACACAGAAATAATATCCACTTAATACCATACCAAACCAAAGCACATTCCTTTAAAATGAGTCTCGTTAAGGTGTGGTTGATGGCCTAAAATCTAATTAATCAATCAATTTATTTAATAGGAGACGAGTAATAATCCAATGTCACGTGTACCATGATAGTCTCTGGGTCTTGCAAGTTTCATCTTCGTGGATGCCGCACACCCACAACACTATACTGAGATCGTAGGCCTTGAAACACTCGCCCTTATGTGATACCATAGGCCCGAGACATACTGTATCAGTTTCCCTAGATATACCTCAGACGTGAAATGCTTGCAATTCCCTAGGTATCCCCCATCATCTTCCCAAAATTCCAAATATATCCCTAGCTCATATGGTTAACATTAAAATTCGTTGAACAAATAGCCAATAAGAGAGGGCCACCAACAGACAGAAATAACATTAAATAAAAGGTTTCAACTTACTTTTGTGTTGTCTTCTGAGCAGCTGATGGAATCCTCACCGACTGATCCGCCTCCTTGATTGCTGACCGATGATGATGATTGTTGGATGACATGTTTTGGAGCGTCAACGGTGTCGTTTTCGCTTGAACCTTCAAAGTTACCGGTTGATGACTGTAAAGTGGTTTCAGTGAAATTACTTTCAGTCCAGCTGTTGCTATTACTCTTGCTGCTACAACTGCTATTGGGAGTTAAACTTGTGGGGAATTGATGGGGATTGTTTTGATCAGACGGTTGATGTTCCTCTGCAAGAAAGTCAGCGAACAACTTCAACGGTTTGATTGTGTTCGTGTGATCAATTGTGTGTTCTTCCTCCTCTACATGTTGTTTATGATTGTGACGATCAGCTTTTCTCCAGGACCAGAAGTTCCTTTTCAACAGTTTACGTGAGAAACTTCTGGGTAGAAGTGCCTTTTTGGCTCTGCGTTGTACGGACGGAGACGGAGACGGAAAAGGTGAGAGGGACTTGACGGAAGAAGTAAAAGGCAGCAACTTGACGGCGTTAAGAACGGCCTCTGAAGCTCTCTGTAGAGCTGAGTGGCTTCTGTGAAGAAGACGTTTGGAGGTGGTGGTGGTGTTTGAGTCTCTGGTTTTCAGGTCGATCTCGAGGAGGAATCTGACGGTGGTGCAGCATTGTCGACGTGGGAAGGATTTGAAGCCGTTGGATGAGCAAGAACTTAGATCGTCTAGAAGATAATCTTTGAGCATCAATGGCCTTCTCTCCATAGAAAACGTTTTTCTCAGCTTTCGATCAGCAACTAAAGCCATTGATGCTATTTAACAAGTTAGAAAAACAAAAGATTTTAAACGAATGAAGCTAGTTTTTGAAAAAAGAAGACAAGAAGAGCAACAAAGAGAGACAACAGATGAGATTCTGAAAATCTGTTTATGACCATGAGCATTTAAATGGAAGTGAAGAGAAACAACAAAAGCTATCGTGAATTTATGACTACAAGCAAAAAAAAAACACTACTAGCTAGAAATTCAATACTTGAGAGAAAGGGTATTTATAATGCAAGTGACTGAACAAGAAAGTGAGTGGTAGATTCTATAGAAGTAGGTGAAGATCTCAAGGACATTGTTAAGCTGAAGAAATATAAGTAGCTGCAGAGAGAGAGAGAGAGAGAGAGAGAGAGGGGTAGAAGTTACAAGAAGCTTGGATGGTTCTTCTGGTTTTTGAATCTCAAGTTTGATTATTTTAATGTGGTTAATGAGTTTGAATTTGTAGAGGAGTTATTAATTCCTTGTGAAAAAAAAAAAAACTTTATTTCTTGCAATTGAAATACTTTTTTTGGACGGGGATGAGAGACCGATAGTTGACCTTTGACAGTCCTGAAAATGCTATGCTATCTTGCATACACATTACTGTCCTTTCTTCTCGCGCCTATCCACGTGTGCATGTCGCTCTATCTATATTTAGAATCCGATTGTCCCCAGAATGTGATCTACCACTTATAATTTATGACCAGGGTGCAATTAATTTTTTTGTTCTTATTAGAGAGAAATTAGTGTTTAATAATAGGATGCTTCAGAAATCTTATAAATATAATTATTTATTTTGATTTCACTGCAACGAGTCGTCTCATTTGAATTCGAGTGGGTACTAACTACTAATCGTCTATTTTTCTTTATCAATGACAGATTGGAGATTCAAATTTTAATTAATTATTTGTTGATACAGGCAAAAAGATTGTACTTATATATATATACACATATGCATATATATATATAGACACACAAACACACACCTACTTTTGTCTTTTTTAGATCAACTGAGGTTTGAATGAGCGAGTTCTTTTTCTGGTAATGACAAGAAAGAGTAACAGTAATCAATTATTTGCCCGTGTGTATTTCTTGCAATAAATCAAAGCACATGCGGGTAGGTGTTGGAACGGAAACTGGGCCTCCAATCATGAATGATGAAGATGATATTAATGTTGATATGTTAGCAATTAATTCCTATCACTAACCATTGATTAGCACAAAATTGTCAATTATAAGACAATCATATATGTTGATTAAATTTTAACTCTCTGGCGGCATAAGGAAGGTTTCCTTGGTAGGGAAGAACATAATGAGCCAATCAAAAAATTATTTGTAAGAAACTCCAATTAAAGTTATGATGAAAATAAACAATTTGACAGTGAGAGTGCAGGGTTTTGTTTAAACTGCTTTAGTGCATGCGTGGTCACTGAAGAATGATTATGATTTTCAACTTGCATGCTAAAGTGAAAACACCATGAGTACATTACATAGTTTTGTATATATACACAATTAATAAGTGAATAGTCACTAGTCACTGGTCTCTGGGCCTGCCCATATCAAAAGGATCACCATCATGATAGAGCTAGCTTTGTGTCATAATGGTTTTGCTGGTACCATATGGATAAATGAGATTCGAAATATTCAAATCATGCATTGCATGCATGGCACCAAATCTTCCCTAGATTTTTTTTTTTTTTTAATATGGTAGTTAAGCAAACCCGTTCTGAGGTTTTCACTTTCTTAACAAATTTCGGAGGACAAAAAAAAAATAACCTCTTAAAATAAGAAAATTTTTTTATTAAATACAAATAAAATTTCAATCCCTTTTTCTGTTCAAGACATAAATTTATGTAAATACTCTCCACCCTATTTTCGCATTTTCTTCTTCTCCATTAATTATAATGTGTTGTTCTCCAACTTAAATGTATTCATATTAGTTGTAGCATCATAAATTATCTCATTTATACTAATCGGATTGACCTGTTTGAACCACTTAAATATCGATTGATTAGTTTTGGACCACTTAGGCATTAACTATAAATTCAAGAATCATAAGTGTAGGGTTTTGGCTCGTAATCCTATGAAATATAAAAGGATTTCAATTAATATGAAAACAGTATAAACGGAATGTTCGATTTTTGTAAATGAAGTAACATTGGCAGGAAAAATCTGAGAGGAATTTTACACGACAAATGACATCGCTATTGAACGTTTCATGCGCCACCATAATTCAGCTGGGTTAATGGCATGATGTTGCAGGTCTTGTAGTATAGTATTTCGTATTTTAAGTTTTGTGAAGTGTTCTAACTAATGAGGAATGGCAAGGTTAATTTTGTGATGATTTTTTTTTTTAATCAAACTCTAAAATTATGCAAATAACAAGAAAAATTATGATAATACAATTATTATGAATATATTTAAATAGCTAAAGTTTTTCACAGTTTGATATTTTTAATTTTCAAAATGTTTTCCTTCCTCAATTATATTTCAACTCTTTACAGGATCGATTAAACTCGATTTTTTGAGATAATTATCGCCCTAGTTCTATTAGAGTTTGGTTTTGCAAGAATGTGGGTGACAATGGATATGAAAAATAAGTGAAAGATGAAGAAGAATGAGATTTAAAGAGAGAGAAGAAGAAAATAAAGGAAGATGTAAATTAAGGTTGAGAGACATTTCGATTATTGTTAGACAACAGAGAAAAAATAAATTTTGTAATGTGATTATAAATGATTGAAGTTTAGTTTATGGCAAAAAGTGAATTTAAATTATCGTGTAAGACTATATTTGGCAATTTTCACTCAGTTTGATTGATAATTATTATTTGAGAAAAATTTAAAAAGGGTTCAAAATAAAAGTGAAAAGTCATTTTAGTCCAGAAAATGTTTTTCGTCTGAGGTCCCCAACTAAAATTTAATTGTGTTTAATCCTAGTGAAACATTTCGTGTAAAAAGGTTCACATGAAGGGCCCGATCAAGTATTATTTTGAGATAAAATATGAATATCTTTCTCTGTTTATTGGGTTGAAATCGAACTTTTACATTTTCCCATTCATTAATTTCCTTGGAAAGAAAATTTCCCGGAGGTTTTCAGAGTGCATGTAATTTGCAATAAGTAGATGAACGACTGTCAGCAGCACATGTGCAGCTTTTGTACGACTTATTAACTTCTATCTCGATCTAATGCATAATAAAGCCAAAGCCGATCGAGCTGCAAACCACCAGTGTCCACGGTTCCAAAGTCCAAGTACAAAACTACTAAAACTGCCGTGGCTCCGTTAGATTGCAAAATAAAGCATTGTAATTTACTAATTTGTAAGCTGATGTTAACTTGGGGAGGTCAGGGACACAAAATTTAATATATAATTTTTCTCTACTTTTATGACATATTAATATACAACTTTTTATATATTCAAATGACCAAATTACAAATTAATTTATCGATTTGAAAATAATTACAGACGAAATTAAAGTTTATTGTTAATTATAATTTAACTCACTGCCGTTAAGGAATCTTTGCTAAAGTTAATTGAGATGGAGCAAAATTATCTTTTAATATTATTTTTAATTTTTTTTTAAAAAAAGAAACAAAAACTCATATCATCTCTTTCTCTACCCAGATTGTCTCTCTCTTGTTCTTCTTCTTTTTCATCATTCTTCTTCTTTTTGTTTCTTCTTTTCTTTTTTTTTTTTATTTCTTCTTCTTCTTCATCTCCTTCGAACCAGATTCATCAGCCTTTACCTTATTCTTCCTCTTCTCTTCTCCTCTTTTGCTCCTCTCTTCTTCTTCTTTTTCTCTTTTGCTCCTCTTTTCTTATTCTTCTTCTTCTCTCTTTTTCTTCTCTCTATCTTTTTTTTTTTTTTTTTCCTTTTAATTTAGGTTCAAATCAAACCTGGATTTTATTTGGGTTCGTTGAACCCAGATTTCGTCTGGGTTCTGGAACAAACCCAGAAAAAACAAATCTAAATGAAATTTGGGTCGATTTAATGATAATTTGTTGTTGGTTTTTTATTTGATTTGATGTTGGGTTGGTTTTTGGTTTGATTTTCAGATGGGTTGATGATGATTTTTGAGGTTGATGATGGTTTTCAAGAGATTTTTAGCGATAAATTTGTTGTTGATAATGATTTATTGATTTGTTGATGATTTTCTAGATGGAGAAGAAGAATAAAGAAGTGGATCGGCAATGTTGAAGGGTTTTTTAATTTTTTTTTAAAATTTTTTTGTGGGTTATGGAGATCCAATCTCAACCACCATCCATCTCATCAATCTAGAGTTTAGATTTTTTTTTTTTTTAATTTTTTTCTAATTAAATGAAAACTTTAATTATTTTTTTAATTTTTTTTCAGAAAAATAATTAAAAGGTGAGGCCATTTTGATCTTTTTGTCTGTTAACAGTTAATTCTAACGGAATTTTCTAACGACAGTAGGCTAAATTATAATAAACAATAAACTTAAACTTTATCTGTAATTATTGTCAAACAAGTAGGTTAAATTGTAATTTGGTTTATTCAAAAAATAATTTCATAATGATAATCTTTTTATTCAATTATTTAACTTTTAAAAAATTGTAGGAACAGTATTTACCATATCATAATTGTAGAGTCAATTTGCAGAACATTGATGGGCCCTTGATTTAGCATCCTTACTTGCTAGGTGGTACTGACATTGCAATAAATTATGATAAATAAACCAAATTTCTTCCCTACGTGTAATGTTTGTTGGATTGGAATAAGGGTTAATATTTATAGATATCCAATATTCTTGTACAATTTTTTTATTTAACTTAAATGACAGCTGATATGTTATTAAATATATGGATTGAAAGCTAACAACATAATTAATATGTTAATAACATATCAACTGTCATATAAGGTTAGATAAAAAAAATTGACAATAATATTGAATGTCTATCATTACCCTTGAATTAGTTGTAGTTCAATCGGTCGTTTAGTGACTGCGTAGGCCTGGAGACAATCCAGGCCCATGTAGCATACAACCTTGTAGAGTACAAGATTATATGTTGCATGGACTTGGATTTTGTTTAGACTTTTGCAGCCACTAAACAGCCAATTGAACTTTTTTTATCTTTTATTGTTCTATTAATTATTCATGTATAAAATATTAATTTAATATAGTTTAAAAATTGAGGTAAAAATAATCTAAAAAGAATGATAAAGATCATTGGTGTCTAAAATAAAGTTTTGTTCATTTGTGTCCTAAAATTATATTTTGGGATAAAATTGTTATTTGAGAAAAAACACAAAACATTAACTTCATTATTTTTAATCTCTTCAAACGGTTGGACTATTTTTTTTTCTTTGTTCCGTCTAACATATTTTTTGTCGAATTCTCTCTTCTCATTTTCTTCTTTCTTTTTCTCTTTCTCATTCTTCTTCTTTTTCCTCATCAAAAAAGCAGATATAAAGAGTTTGCAAGTTTGCCTATCACAAATCACAACAGTGTATATATCCATGATCACGACTTGTTGTACTGCCATTAATCACGATATTACAAAATTGCTATGAGGAATGGTAGTATAATGTAGTCGTGATTCACTATAATTTGGACTGCTATGAGTAACGACGATTTATGTAGTACACACCGTCATGAGTCACATCTAGATTGTAATGTGGCGAGTAATGATCGTACAAATTACTGTTACTCACAACAGCAGACTTGCAAATCTACATGTTCGTATTTCTAGCAAAGAGCACGAAGAAATAAGAAAATTAAAGATGAAGAAGAGGAGGAGAAGAAGTGCCGAACGAAGAAAATGAAATTTCCGTTGAAGAAGAAATTGAACGTCGGATCAAACTTTTTTTTTTTTTGATCATCGGATCAAACTTTTTTTGAGATATAAATGATCCATGTGCCTTTTTTCGATCCTTTCTTGGTATTTGCACTTAAAAATTTGAAATTTGCTGATAGCAATTAAAAAAGAATTATTATTTTATTTACAATCAATCTTTTCTTTCATTTGTTTAATCTTTTTTCATTAAGTATATTTAAATATTAATTTAATAAGTTTTTAATTAAAATATTATTTTATTAGATATTAATTATAAATATTACATTAAAAAAACAATTATTATTTTGTTCAATATTAATTATGGATATAAAATTAAAAAACAATTATTATTTTATTCAATATTAATTATAGATATTAAATTAAAAAATAATTACTATTTTGTTCAATATTTATAATTATAAAGATTAAATTAAAAAACAATTATTATTCTCTTTAATATTGATTATAAATATTAAATAAAAAACAATTATTAATTTAGTCAGTTTTAATTATAAATAACTCTAATTATTTTTAAAAATGTTTGATTATTTTTTCTTATTTAAAAATTAATGTAGTATAATATTGTATTAAATAATCTTATATATCAAATATAAAATAGAGTAAATAATGCGAAATAACACTAAAAAACTACGGTTATGTGTGACTAGCATTAAATAACTAAGTTGAGTTTTATTAGCACCTACGTGAATGAAAAAACACAAATACACCTAATAAAAACTTCTCCCTCTTTACTATTTTCTCCTCTCTCCCTCCATTTTCTTCTCTCTCTCACTCCTTTATCTCTCTTTTTCTCTCATTGTCTCCTTCCCGCGTCCTCCTCCATCGCCGTTGACCAACCAACAACCCTTCATCATCTCTTTCAATTTTTTCCCCATGATTCGAACCAGATGGTTATGGGTTCAATTTTATTTTATTTTTATGATTTTATTTTATTTTTTATTTTTTGGATTTTATTGATGGTTGTAGTTATTGTTGATGATGTTGTTATGAGATGAATGAAATGGATGATTGATGATATTGAAGACAGTTGATGATGCTAAAGGCATATTCGCAGCAATTAGAACATGATTTGAATGCGCGATTTGATTCATGTCATTTTTATTTTTTATTTATTTATTTTTTGTTTGCACGGATTTTTTAACATTTTAAAACAATGACATTTTTGTCATTAACAAAATAAACAGTAAAATTGTGTTATAAAAACTCATTTTAATTCTTCAGTGCTAGTAAAATATAGACTCAATTATTTAGTGCTATAAAAAAAAAAACCAAATATAAAATATAATAATTTTTTTTGTCCAATCTTATGCTACACAAATATAAAACAATACTATTTTTGGTTATATCCAAATTACATCAAACGTATCATAATACTAATTTAATCAAATCTTATTCTATCTAATCTCATCTCTTAAAAATAATCAAATCTAATCTCACGTACCAAACAACCTGCAAAGTATCAGCACAAGTCCAATTCAAATCCCTTGTACAACAACCTAACACTTTAATTCATTTGCTTTTAGCTAGCCTTACAGACACTATCATTTATCATATTCAAAGCCAAAAATCCATCATGTATCATGTTCTCTTTCTGGGTTCTGGTTAAATCTTTTAAAAATTTAGATTAGAGCATCTATTAATACATACAATAGAACTCCAGGATCTGCAGTCAATCACAATTTACTGCCAAATTTTAGCCAAGCCAATGCTAAAGAAGGATTAATTTCAGGGAACATATTTACAATGACTTGCTTGATTTTAATAATTATTTTGTGTTGTTATAAAAAGTATTCATTTTGACTACTTTGTGGACTTGGTCATTCAATCATGCAATTTCTAGAACTCGATTTATGAATTGGCAAACATTGAAAAGTCGAAGTGTAACTGTGTAAGTTGCCAGTTGTCACCAAGTTGAAGCGCTAAGTGAAGAAGCTAATTAGGACTTGTTCAGCCGACACAAAACTGATGAGAAAAAAAATAAAGTAAGCATTCTAAAACTTTTCTTCCTCATCCTTGTTCCCTTTTTGGATATGTACGGATCAATCATGGGATTTAGTTTTTCTCAGTTACTGATCGAAATTATGATAACTTGTAATTAGATTTTTGTGGTTAATTCTTTTAATTTAAAGCTTGAAAGAAATAATTCTAGATTCTTCTGGTTTATAGTACTCTGATTCCTCATAATCCCAAGCAGAGAATAGAAATTGTGTAATTTAATTATTTAAGATAGTAGTTGAAGAATCTTTCGGTGTCTTAGCTTAATTTTTTTATATTTATTTATTTGTGTATGGAGCTTGATAATTTATTATAATTTTAACATGAAATTGGATTGTTGAATGGATGTTGCTTGATTTATATTATGCTTTGAGATTGTACAAGATTTTGGACTGGGAAGGTTGCAACATGTTTTGGGTATTATTAGGCCATAGACAACCGCGCTGATCATGCATGCTATTTCTTGACATTCACCCCATAGATCAAAATCGGTTTAGAGAATAAGATGTGTTGATGCAAAGTGAGCAAATTAATCTCAGTTACTTATAGAGTGAGGAAAATTCTATCTGGTGTTAATAGTACTACCGCATAACCCAGATTTAAAACTAAAATTAATATGCAATCTGAAGGAAGTCAATTAATTACAGCAGACAAATCAATGATATAGTACTGTATATACAATAACTCAATCAACACAATGAAATCATTCCTATCCTAAAATAGTAAAATATATTTATTCAATTTAGGTATCCCATACCTAAATTGACTAAAAAAATGAATTGAATTCTCTACAACTCCTAAATTCTGCACAACCCATAAAATATGCAGCGCAGAAAAAATTAAAAGAACTACGAAAAGGAGGAAAAAAAAAAATACAAGCGCAACAATATTCTAACAAATCAAAATGGAAAACTCCACAGTGAGAGATCAACATCAGAGGCCTCATCAGCCCACTGGGTATGGTCAACGTCTCCCATTCCAAGTGGTAGTGGGGACAGCAACAAGCCTTCTGCCATGTTAGCAAGCAATCGAGGCATGTCAAACACTGCCTCGTCATCCATGAAGGTGCCATTTTCGGGCACAAACTTATTGGCTACTTCATAGCCGCCGCCGCTAACTTGATCAGGAGAAGCCTCGGAAACATTTTCTTCATCAGAAAGTACTTGTAGGGGTTCTTGAGGCCTAAAAGCCTCTGCCGCCTCCTTCGCAGTCTTTCTTATATCCTTGGCGTCCTTTGAAGCCGGAACCGGCAGCCTCCATGCAGAATCCGCAAAGTTGAGGCATGCAGATTTCCCTTTGAATACCAATGCAGCCACATCATGTGCCCTCGCTGCCATTTCTGGAGTAGGGTATGTTCCTAGCCAAATACGTGTTTTCGTGTTCGGTTCCCGCAATTCACAGACCCATTTATCGGTGTTTCTCCGCCTAACACCTCTGTATATCGGGTGGCGAGTCTCCTTGAACACTCTCCGCCCCGCCCGCTTCTTCGGACGGCTGGTGGCCAGCAGAACCTCCTCGTCTGAGTGGGATGCTCTCCTAGACGTGCCAGCATCAGACAAAGTTGACAATTCTGGCTTATCTGACTTGAGTGGCAGAGGATCTGATAGGTGACTGAACATGTCCATCGACAGTTGACACAAACAAGTGAGTGATTCTTGAGTTCTGGGCACTGAGTTTTGGTGTGAGTGGTAGCTTGAGAGTATGTTTGCTTGGAAATTTTCAACTTTGAAGTTTGCTAGTAAGAGAGAGAAGAGATTTGGGTATTATATAGCTTTTGGGTTGGATATAGGCCACGTGGATGCGCATTGGACGCGGAATCAAATGGCCGCTAGTGGAGTCCCACGGTTCCCACATACAAAGAAACTAAAAACAAAGGATAAACATAAATAAAGTAGTTTGACACTTTGACTTGCTAGGCTGTTACCGGAGCCTGGTCAGTGACTTGCCAAGTGGTTACTGAATTAAGTGTTTAGCATGTGTCTGTTTAGTGTGGGCCTCCTCTTCTTCGAATGAAAACAACACGTGTAGGTTTTCACCAGTGATCTGTCGGCCACCTGAGAAGAAAAGCAGGAAGCGAACTAGATTAAGTAAATAGACTTCTTCTCGTACTTGACACGTGTGAGTTTCGTGTTGGACAACATCAGTTTTCAGTATCCCCTCGTGGGTGACATGGTTTTCACACTCCTTTCACCGGTTGTTCCTGTTTCAATCTATTGATGGTGGCATGTCTCAATTTTATCTGTCCATTGATGTTCTTGATTTAAGGATTACGTTTTGATATTAAAACCCTTGTTGAATTTCTTTGTTGAATTTTTTTTTTTAAATAATTTATGTTACATTGTAATTATTAAAAATAATATTAGTTTTTTCAAATTTTTTATCCAAACTTAATGATGAATAATATACCATATAAGTTGTCAATATTATATTAACTCTCATATTATCTTTCAATTTATTAAATGTTAACAATTCACATGTCACATAATTTGAATATAAATTTGAGTAAAAAATTTAAAAAGTCTAATATTACTCATTTATTAATAATCATATATATATATATATATATTACTTGAATTGCATGTTAAAATTAACCAAATAATGGTGTTGAAGTTATTACATAGAATTCTATATTATGAAATTAAGGAAACTACTGGATGTGAAATTAGGGGCTGTTTGTTTTTTTTGTCTGAAAACTAAATAGTGCTATTGAAAACTGAAGATTAAATAGTGACTAAAATATAAAATCTGAATAATATATATATATATTTCTTATCTCTAAATATGTTGCAAAGTTGTTTGTTTTTTAAATTTAATATTGTCTGAAAACTAGTAAGTTGACATTTATAACATTTTTACTATTTGTTGTAATGTAATTTTAATCAATTTGATATAAATATTTGAAAATAAATAATTTAATAAATTGTAAAACATTTTTATGATAATATTAATAATATTTTATTCATAATTAAAATATAATTAAAAAAATATAGTAGTATTAACCATATTTATATATTTAAATATATTAATATATTTAAGAAAACAACTAAAAAAGTGAATGTTTAAATTGTAAATTAAAATATATTAGTTTAAATTTAAAATAATTTGGGATGAGATGTATTTAGGCTTTTGTTTTCAAATATATTTTTTATAAGTATCAAGGAAAAAAAAAAACAAAATTTGAGTAATATAAAATAAGGATAAATTTAAAATCATGTTATTTTGATGATGATCGATTTGGAATAAAAACTTTTAAATGTCATTAAGTAATTTGTAATTAAATAAAAAGTTAAAAATTCTTACTTAATTTTTTCAGTTATTTTTTGGTAGTTGTGAGTGGTTTGATCACTTAAAAAAATAAATGAAAATAATTTAATAGGTATAATTTAATACTATTAACTCTTAAATTGAAAAAACAAACTACTTATTTAGAACCATTATTGACTATTGAAACAGTAAAAGACCCTGTAACGTGCGGAGACTTTGAAACGGGTTGCACACTGGGCCACGAGGACCACCGCAACGTACTTTCCATGGCGGATTCGCTACGTCACTACGTGACACCACGCTGAAGTACTGTATGGGCCGTTAAAAGGGAATTCAAGTTGGATCAAGTTTTATATGGGCCCATTATTGACCATTGAAACAGTAAGAGACCCTGCAACGTGCGGAGACTTTGAAACGGTTTGTACACTGGATCACGAGGACCACCGCAATGTACTTTCCATGGCGTATTCGCTACGTGACACCACGTTGAAGTGCTATATGGGCCCTTCAAAGGGAATTCAAGTTGGATCAAGTTTTATATGGGCCCATTTTAGGCGCGCGCATATATATATATATATGTATCAAGTACCTTTTGAAAACTTAAAAATAAATTAAATAAAAAAATTTCTTAATGAGATTTTATTTTAAAAAAATAAAAAATTAAATAAAAATAAAAAATTGAATAAATTTTTTTCATCAAATCTTAAGATAGACGTGGAGATTAACTAAAAAAATTAAATAAAAATTAAAAATCAAATCCAGTTTTTTGCTTCTCCTGCTTCAATCCGCCTTTGTTTCACTCGCCGCCGCTCTCATCGCTCTCATCTCTCCGCTGCCGCTCTCCTCACTCTCTACCTCTTTCTCTCTTGTCTACCTTTTTATCAGTCTTTCTCTCCATCTTCTCCCTGTACCGGCATCGTCGAAGCGGAGCAAATATGGCAACAGAGCCTCCCTCGCCATCATCTGAGGAGATGCGAGCCTCCTCCATCTCCGTCGTCGTGCCTCCCCTATTTTGCAACACCGATCGATATCATAAAATAGAGGAGGCTCGCCGTCATTAGAGGAGGCACGAGCGTCCCTTATCGCCGTCGTTTAGAGTTTGGAAATCATCGCTCATTCTCCTCCACGACGATCTACTTCTATGATCTCGTTCTGTTTGAGGAGATATGGATGCAAGCTTCTTTCGTTCTCTCGTTTCTCGCTCTCTCTTCATCATCTTCTATTCTTGTTTTTTTTTTTTTTTTTTTTCTTTTTTATAGTGGTGGCTGGTTGGTAATGGTTGACTTGCTAGTGGTGATGGTTGGCTGTTTGCGTGGTACATTGATTTGAGGGTGGTTATGGTGGTAAGCTGATCGGGATGACTCTTTTTCAGGGATTTTGGGAGTGATGTTCTGGGTGTGTTTGATGATATGTTGGTTGTTTAGGCTGATCTTGGATGATGTTCTGGGTGTGTTTGATGATTTTGGGATGACTGGGTTTCAGACTGATTCCATCAAAGATTTTGGGATGATTTTGGAATGACTAGGTTTGATCTTGGATCTTCGATCTCGTCTTCTGTTCTTCTGGGTTCTTCAATTGTATTTTATTTTTTATTTTTATTTTTTCGTTCTTCTCTGATGGACATCTGATGTGATGATGATGCGGTTGTGTTTGTTATTTTATAAGAATAATAATAATAATTTTATATATTAATTTCTAAATATTATTTATTTTATTTTTCCCATTTTTAATTATTTCTAAAATTTATTTTTTAGTTTTTAATTTTTTAAAATAAAAAAATGAGGGTATTTTCTTCATTGCATAAAGATATAAGGGCATTTCAGAGATTTTATTTTTTTCAGATTTATATCATTGAACGTCAAATCTAATGGATTTAGACTAACAACAAAGGGTTATTTATATTTTATTATAATAAAAGTGAAACGTTTATTTCACCTAAACATATTTTTCAATTGGATGATTAAATTGTAATTAATTGTAATTTGATATATATATATTAATATATATAATATATTTATAACCAAGTATATCTGATTTTAAATAAGAACCAACAAAATAGAGAAAGAATTTGTTTTAGAAGAGAGAATACAATAAATGAATTTAATTGGTTGGTGGTTATTTTTTAAAATTAAGTTTACTTGATTATAAAAACATTATATATGTATATAATTTTTATGGTCAGTGTCTTCTAATTTTAAATTATTAGGATCACCTTTTAAATTCATTCACTGCATTCTCACTTTTAAAAAAATTTCTCTCTTCTTTTTAATTTGAATCCAATTGTTGAATTTGATTAGGTGATCCTAACAATTTAAAATTATAAGACACTATAGAACTTTTATAGTCAGCACGTTATAACTTTTAAATTGTTAAGTCATTGATCAAATTCATCAATTGTATTTGAATTCAATAAAAAAGTTTCTCTTTTTAATGAGAGAAAATACAATGAATAAATTTGATTGGTGGTCTAATAATTTAAAAGTTATGATGCACTGACCATAAAAAATTTATATGTGTGTATGTATATATATATATTGAAAATCAATATCTTATGAATAAGAAAATTATCAAGATATGTCAAGATTGATTATATCTATATATATTATACATCCTTTTATGCATAATGATTGCTGAACTGCTGTAAAATGAAGAGAAATTTAAAATTGAAGAATCAGAATGACAATAAAAATCAAACCAAGGAATTGAGAGAAATTGATGGGAAACTAAAATCAACGTATATATATATTTTTTCCTTTTTTTTTTTAAGTACTTATGGGGATTTAAATGTTACTTCATCTTGCAACCTTTTATATGTAAGTGCGAGATTGTTATCACTAAACCATCTAAACTTTTGTCTTTTCTGATATCAATGGATTAAAAAATATATTTTGAATTAATATCTTCAAATCATGACATAAAACTTGAATTGCTTGTTAAATTTAACTAGCAATGATATAGAAGTTTTCAAAACAATTATAGAGATTGTAAAAAAAAAACAGAAAATTATGGTGATAGTGGAAGTTATTATGAATAATTCTAGATTACAAGGGAATACTAGGATGGAATCTTCTATGTGAAATGAAGAAATGATGAAGGAGCCGGCACTGGCTAGTGCAAGGAATTCAAAACGAATTAAAATGTGTAATGTGAGAAGAAGGTGCAATGTCAACTTTGAACGGTTTGCACACTGGACCACGAGGACCCACCGTGATGTTTCCATGATGGGCTCCCTGCGTCACACCGCATCTACAGTTTATGGGCTGTAAAAGGCGCTCCAAGTTGGATCAACAAGATTTGTAGAGGCCCATGTTATAGACATCCCACAAATCTTATTTTGGTAATTTATCTTATAATTTACTCACATCCAATTATTGTTGAACATTGGTGGATGCCAATAACAGAGCCTCGATATGGACTACCTTTATTGACCCAATTCAAAGGCCTAATTCAAACTAATACAAGAAAAAATAGAAAAATAATTTTTCTATTTTCAGTACTAAAATAAGAGGAGGTTCTTCACTGCAACTCTTGACCAAATGAATGCGTAGCATAATTACTTACGTTTTTTATTTTTTCTCTTGAAATAAACATAGTAACATACTTAATTGGACATGATTTCATGCTGGCACACGTGAATTTTGTGCCCTGCAAACTGAAAGATTGGTGGTGAGGTGAGTAGCTAGTGAGTGGTCTATGATAATCAACTCATAGTAGGTCAACAAATTTGAAAATTATGCATTGGTTCATGGACCATATATCGTATGTAATTGTAAGATTGTTGTTTTGTCTTTGCTCTTCGTGTTGTCAACACAAGAAACAAAAAGATACATTAGACCCCGATCGGCGAGACTGTGATCACTTTGTGTGAACTTTTGGACTAATTTTTGTGTAAATGAGAGGTATGCTATCCATCAAACATCGCTTTACTGTTTTCTATGTGTGAGTATTAACACTGTAGTATGCATTCTGCTAGAGTCGCTTCATGCCTTAGGACCTGTGACCTTGTCAGGGTACAGATTTCAAAAATATGCTGGAAGATCTCCATTTGCGTTTGCTCAAGGATTATGGATGTTTTGAAAATGTTGTGCTGTGTAGTTAGAAATTCGTATATTGCATTCTTTGATGTGTTTTTTCTGTTCTCTTCCATTTTTATGTGATTTGATATCTTAATTTCTACTATTTTGCTGAACTATACTAGTTGTCTATGTCGCCTTGAGAAAATTTCAAAGACAAGGTTGAATAATTGATTTATTGAACTTCAATTAATAACTGGAATTCTATAAATTACATTATTATTTTCATGACTAATTAAAACAACATTCTAGCTCACCATTTCATAGTGAAAAAATGACTAGAAGTTTTATATATGTGGTGAATTTTCACCATAAAAAACACATGAAAATCCATCATATATATTTACATAGTTAGACGCCTATCTCATTACTTTACATTTATAACAAAGGTAAAATAATTAACATTGCTCTCATTTAATGCATATAATAGATGTTTTCTTTTAATTAATGTTAAAAGAAACCATTTGCCAATATACACTTGTGTTCCAACACTTTCTGAGGTATGATATACACAATAAAAGTAAGAATATATACAATATTTTTTCAGTCTAATCTCGTGCACTAAACACAATTAGAATAACTTACTTTAATCTCAATGTCATGTACTGTGCATAGGTTCATGATAATGCCAATTGGAATAGCACACATTGTGACACGATTATTATTTATGGTGAATAAATACATCATATGATCTATCTATCCACTTTTACATCATAATATATGCGGAACACATGGTTTATAGTCCATCTCAATCTTTAATTTGCAGATATCATTGATTATACTATTATTTTCCTGTTTTCAATTTCAGGGTATTGTTGTATTGGAAACTATATACGAGATTCTTTACGTAACAATAAGCTAATGTTTCTTTCACACTAACCAATACTCAGCAAACTTGAATAAAGCATACATTATGTTTGGTTTTATTCTTCTGCAATTGCACAGGTTCCTACAAAACTAGATGTGTGGTCCTGCGTAGAAGTCTCTGTTTGAGAAAAATCAGCTGCCTCAACGGTTTTACAGAATCAAAACAACTCAGAAATCTCAAACTCAACGCATACATGTCTACTTTCAGGCTCATGAAATTCTCCCTTCTCTGTTTTAATTGAATGTCACAATGGAGAGAGAACTGGTTAACCTGCAAACGACAAAATTTTCAATCATCAACACACTACACGATTCAGCATCTTGAGATAATTGTTCAAGACAATCAATGAGAACATGAACCAACTGATACATGTAACACGGGAAACTTGTTTTAACTTCACAATTAAACAAAGAATCAGGCAGCGTCTCTTACAAACCGCTATTCCTCTCTTGCTTAGTATGTAGGCTGTTCAACCAATGTCTGCTATCAACATCAAAATTCTTTTTTTTGTTTAAATGTTCCGCCAATAGAATTGGGCAAATGGGGAAATAACTCCAAAAATTTTAAGACTTGCGTGGTTGTCTTCCCGCATTTATTATGAATAACAATATGAAAATCAAAGAAGTCGAATCAACACATCAGGAATTAGTACCATAGCAAGGAGCAGGCAGAAAGGGAAACGGTGCAACAGAGGCATATGCTACAGGCGAGCGTGATTGTCTGCCAATGGTGGAATGCCTAGTGCTCTTCCTGTTAGATTTTTCACTGTCTTCAGCTACCCTTTCCGAAGATGAATAAAGCTCAACAATCCTCTTTGAATGGTCTTCTACAAGACATTCCTGGTTATCTATGGTAAGACGATGAAGCAGGAGTCCAGACATAAATACAGGGAGATACAGAAGGCTGGCATGAAACATCTTTCTAGCTTTTTGAGTAGTCCGGTCTTTGTAAAATGAGAATGCTGCACCACTTATCGCCAAAGTGATGAGTGATGATTCAAGACAAAACCATCCGGATGTCACCCCCCCTGCAAATGACAATATCAATGATGAAATGTGATCATTCTCGGCAGAAATTAAAATATGTTCAGATTCAGTTTCGCAGTTAAATCAGATTTTCAGCAAATGGGTTCATTTCACACAGATTAAACCATGGAATATATTATTAGATTCTGTAATAATACAAAAGATTTAAAAAGATGAAGGAAAGCTCCAAAAAAAAAAAAAAAAACCATTAAGGAAACAACAAACAATGAACTAAATTAAGAAAAAATGGAAAACAATATCTCATTAAGTGGTCTTTGTGTTCAGCAGACAGATACTTACAATCATATGCTAAGTATCCCAATGGGATCAGGTACAGGCAATTCCTTAATGCTGCTGAAGCAGTTCTTTGACCAGAAGCATCAGCAAGAGAGAGCATCCTATATCTGTAAAAGGCAATAAAGGGTATAAGTTAAAAATGGGTAAAGCCGAGTGAACATCATTCAAGAATCTACTAACTCAAACACTTATATTTTGCAGTAGCTAGAGGTATCGTTTATCCCAGAATAGAGTTTCTTTTTGCAAGCAAATTAACATTGACGAGTATTGTCACTAATACCAACACACCCATTGATTCTACAACAATACTAACTTTAGCCCATTACTTGATGATAAAATAAAACTGAAGAGTCAACGAGTATTTCATACATAGATACTTAAATTTCAAACAAACATACATACCCTCCAGCAGCATAATCTTGGCGGCACAAGTATGCAAGAGCCATAAAATGAGGTATCTGCCAAAAATAGAGAGCTGCAGGGAGAAGCATAGCATTGAGAGAAATTTGGCCCGATGCAGCAGTCCAGCTGAGAAATCAGAACAGATAAAAAAGCATGAGCCTCCATGCATGACTAATAATTTTTGAGTTAAGTTATTCAGGATAAGTATGATCCTCAAAATATCAATCAGCATGGCCTCATTAATTTGACCAAAACATAAACCACTTTTTCAGTACTGCCACAACATGCACGACTAACTTCCCAAACCCCAAAGTTAAAACCATCAACCCATCACTCGAAGCATCAAAATGCCCAAAGCTGAGTACTGAGCTACAAATGAAACTAACTTTTACCTCACTAGGAGTAAGTAATGAGAGTTGCTCATAAGAAGCAGAAACTGGCAATATACGCTTCACAATTTTGACTAAATCACACCCACCTAACATCCTTAGATTAAGTTTTTAATTATTGTAAAAGGATGAAGGAACTTAGAAAAAAGCCTAAAATTACCCAAGTAGAGGTGGAATAGCACCAACAACAGCCCCAACCCATGTATTGATCGGGTGAATCTGTTTCAATGGTGTGTATACAAATGCATAAAGAACAAGATTTGAGGCTGCAAGTCCAGCTGTCAACATATTAGTCTGCAAAATCCACGTCATTAAAATTCCTCATCAGTCTCTCACACAATAACATTTCATACCTTTGGCGAAAACAATTTAAAGCACCTTGTATGCCAACAAAGCAGTGCCAGCTAAACCAACAGAAGATGCCCAGGTAGCAGCATGAGGTATAGAAATGCGACCTGAAGGTAGCGGTCTTAGCCTAGTTCGCCTCATTTTAGCATCGTTACTTATCTCAAACACCTAATAACCTAAGAATAAGCAATCAGTCCAGGAAGAAAGAACGGTACCAACAGAACCAACCAAGCAAGACACAGTCACACAATACGCTTTATAATTCGCATATACACAAAAATCAAATACATATCTTGGAAACTGATTCTTCTATTCACCCATTATATTGAATTGCCCATATATAACAGACAAGGAACATTTGATTTCAATTCTCAAATAATTTTAGTTTAAAAAAACAAAGCAACTAGGAATAGATTAATGACATGAAAACTATGATAAACCCAATAAAAAAAGAATTGACAACCTGATTTAAAGAACTGGCAGAGGCAGCCACCATCATGGTACCAGTACATGTGCAACAAAGTCCAGCTAAATCAATGGCACTTCCACTCCCTAGTACATAACCAGTCCCTGAAGTTGCAACTACCAACAAACTGCACACACAGATAAATCTCCAATCAACTACAAAATCAAAACTTTATTGTTTGAAACAAAAAATATATATAAAAAAGAGAAACCTGAGGCGAGCTTTGGAGAGTTCCCAATAGCAGCGGCCAAAATGGCGACCCAATGAGAGGAGATCAAAAGCAGAAGGTGAAATCCCATCAGATACGTTGTGGGTAAACCCTAATTTGATGGATGAGGAGGATGGGTTTTGAGAGTGAGAAAAGAGGCGCCGGGTGATGGAGGATACATAATTATTAGGGTTTGATAACAACAATTTTGAAGATTTCATCCACATCGTTTCCAACCCACAAAGATGAGAAGCTCACTTCTCCCAGGGCTTCTTCATTTGACTGCTTTTTTTTGGAGATATTATCAGCTCTTTCACTATTAGCGTTCTAACATGGGCTGTCTCATCCGGACTTGGCTGTCACTCTCGTTGATTCCACATGGTTTTAGAGTTGATGATAAAAATTAGGGTGATTTTATTTTATTTTATTTTTCCAAATAAATTATTAATATTATTCATTTCACTAGAAAGTTTTATTCATTTATCGATTTATATATTATAAATTAAATTAAATTGAAATATAAAAAATGAAATATATAGTATTATTGTTTTTAAAATTTTAATTTTATGATTTTTTTAATATAAATGAATTCGTATAATTTTTTTGGGTAGTATTAACATATGTTCTTAGACACTCGTTAATATCTAATCTTAACACATGTTAATATCTATAAATAATCAATGAAAGTATTTAGAAACAATATAAAGAAGAACAAAATTTTATTTTAGTTCCTATATTTTTATATTTTATCTTCTCTTTAACTATGAAGTGTGAGTATAGAAAAAGCCAACAAGTATGAAAAAAAGACTAGCCTAGTCTTTAAACATAACCATATGCTCATCAAATATAAATGTAAGGGAATAAAAACGAGCCATAATAGCAAGAGATGAATGGGGATGCTGATCTTGATCATTTGAATCGAGACTGAATGTGATGTGCGACGGTGGAGGGCATGATTTAATTTATTAGTATTATTATTTTAATAAGAAGGCATGACTTAATTTGCATAAGAAACTCTCAAGAAGTAAATAAATAAATAATCTTAATATACTATGTATTGGACCAGTTATTGGGCTTGGCCCATGAATTAGAAAATAAAAATAATATATGGGTCTTACATGTGGATAAGCCATGATTACTAGCGAAGGGACGGAGTCGATAAATTTTTATGAGGGGTGATATTTGCATCCCTCCGAAATGGTATGTAAACCCAAATTAGTAGTTTTCTTTTGAAAATTTCAGTCTTATTCTTAACTAACATTATAAAGAATTAAATTAATTGTAATTTTTTAAAATATAAATCAATTGTAATTAGTAATTTCTTTTTTATTTTTTTTCCTAAAGGAATTGTAATTAGTAATTACTCTATTGATAAATCATATTATTACAATATTTAACATCTTAATCATTTTTCAAAAAAATAATGTTATATTTTTTTAAATTTTTATAAATTAATAACCATCTTATACATAAACTTATCACATTATTTGGACAATAAAATTTATTCATATTACACTGTTTCACTGGGTTTTCACAATCCGTGCTTAAGATTTCACATGATTAAAATAGTACTGATATACTGAACAGCTCATTTGAGCTCCACTTAGCAAGTTTATAAAGATCGGTGCATTTTTATTATATATGGATTGGAGACTGGGCCAGTTCTGGCAAGCCCATTTGAATGACAACCGTAGAATTTTAGTTCTGCTCGTGATATTCAACGTCCATGGAATATGGAGGCTAGTGTTATACCTCCTTTTATTGTTGTCTAGAGTTTGCTTTAAAAGGTTTTGCTTTCCGAGTAAATTTTAGTTTAGTTCTTTTCAAACTATCACCGTTTAAAGCCTAAATTTTGTATTTGTTACCAGATTATCAATTTAAGTTCTTTAAGCACTTATTTACTATTTCAAGACAAAATTACCCTTCTTCCTCCTTAGATTACAAAATAGGAGAAAAAAATAAGTTCATTTTAAAATAAATCGAGAAGATAGAAAGAGTGTTTTAGAGAAAGAAAGTTGGAAAAAGGAAGTTATAAAGAGAAATGAATGGACTTTGATGAGAGCGATGATGATTCCAAAGTCGGCAAGCACCATTGACAAAGGTTAAAAAAAAAATAAAAAATTGTCAAAAAGGGCAAAAAAAAAAAAAAAAAAAAAAAAGAGAAGAAGTGAAAACGGAGGCTGGAACATTTGAATTTGGAAATAGGTTTGTTCTCCTCGTTGAGACGTTTTAACAATATATCATGATCTCAAATCCATTATCGTTTGTCTTTTTAAAAGTTTTTTGTAAATGTTTCTTATACTTATTAGTCACAAAAATAGTTCACGATCAATAAAATTAGTTCACAATCAATAGAAATAGTTTATGATCAATAAAAATAGTTCATCTTCAAAGAATAATTCATAGCCAAAGAAATAGTTCATGCAAAAGAAAATAGAAGAACAGTCAATGAAAATTCATTGTCAAAGAAAACAAGTCACGATCAAAGGAATAGTTCATGATCGAAGCTAATAGTTCATGCTCAAGAAAACTAATTGACGGTCAAGAAATAGTTAACATTCAAATTAATTAATAGTCTATGATCGAAGAACATTTTATGTATGTTTTCAACTCTAAAAATCATTTTAGTGCAAAATTAAAGAATTTAAAGAAATTAAAATTTCAACGACAAAAAGGTTGAAAAGCATGATTAATCCTTAAAACTTTTGAAGATCGAGTGTTTGATACAATAATATGAATACAAGTTCAGGTTTTCAACAATGAAATAACATTTGAAATCTAGTAGTGGGCTGTCTATTTCTTCAAACGCCTGCATACTTTTGCACAATGCCCTATAGATAATAGATTTGATTTGTTCAAATAGAAATTTTCAACAAATAACTAATAAAAAGTGTGAGTTTGAAAAATAACACTAAAAATTGAATTGAGAACTCCACATAGGAACAATAATTTGCGAAAATAGTTTATGGAAAATACTAATTACTTCCATGAACTATTATTTCTACGTGAACTAATAACAGTTCGCAAAAGTAATAAAAAACTCAATTTAGTTTTTGAGTGTTATTTTATAAAGTTTTTTTTTTTCCTTTTTCTTCGAGAGAAAAAAAAAATCTTTCAAATAGAGAGATATATGACACTTCTAGATAGTATTAGATTCCAAGAAGAATAAGAAAGAAATAAAGATAAGAGCTAGAAGAACAGCTGGAAGAGAACATCTAAGAGCTTTTGGAGTCTATTATTAAGAACATAATGAGCAATTTATAATTTTTTTTTTTTTGAAGGAAGCAATTTATAAATTTTGATGCTATAAAAACTTGACTATTAAATTTGTGTTAGGGACACAAAAATTGCCCAAGTGCCATTTTCCCTCATTTTCTCATAGATAACTAGGAAGAGGCCACTTGATTCATTTCTAGGGAATTAAATTGATTGGTAAATTATAAAATCATGAAGCAAAGAGATTCGATCATGATTAACAAACAATATTGAAAAGACTGTAAATCAAAGCTCTAATATTAAAGCAGCTTACTATATAAACACATATATACACGTAACGCTTTCCAAGTGCGAAAAACTGTAGCAATTGTATTTATGTCGTTACAATATGGTTTGTAATTATTTATCCCATTCAGGATATAATTTTGTATTGATGCAAAATTTTAAGTATAAAATCACATGTGGAGTTCCACTCCTTAAAAGGGTTTGATTTATAAAAAATAATTTTAGAACAAAGTTATAAATTAATATGTAATTATATATCTAGATCGATAGTTGCACATTCTTTTATTGCATGACATGTCTAGTTGTCAAGCAATGTAATGTTAAGGAATTAGACCTAACGCCTTTACTATTTTGCACTTTCTAATGTATTAGTGGTGACAGACCCAATTTGGGATTAATTTTTGTAAATTTATGGTGTAGAACTTATGATAAACAAAATTACAAGGTTAGGGGAAAATGAAAACTGAAATATAGATGCTCCAAAGGAAAAAGAAACCCAATAGTTTGAGTTTAAAAAAATGAAGAAAACAATGCATCAAAACTCTCATATGTAAGTATCTTTGACTAGTTAAAGAACACCAAAACTAGATACATAATTATGGTTTATTACATATGTCACTTAGGATACATATGATATTTTCTTCGATTTCAATAAAAAATCATTTGTTTTTCCATCTGAAAAGTAATAATCCGGAAAATTACCAAAGACTAACGGAGACAAAATTTTGAAACTTAAATAACATGTTTTTTTATTCCATCTAGAGTATGAATATACATGTTAATTATTTGCGTTTTAAGACAAAATAACTAAACATAAGTATGTTTATGTTTATACCCTTATAACCACTAATTGTTATATACTTCTATTTAAAGTTATATATTTAGCTAAAAACAAATCCTTCAATAAATCCTACAATTAATAATCTATATTTTACAATGTTTCATAAATTAATTTTATTGATAATAGTTAATATGTACTATTTTATATAATAATATTTTGAGAAAATCGTAAGTTCATATAACTTAAAATTATAAATGTGTTCTTTTAAGTTATTAAATATATGTTGTTAAAATTACTAGACAAGTATAAACATTCAATTTACTAGTAACATATGAAAATTGATTTTGTAAGGTATATGATGAAAATAAAATTAGAAATATGTTACTTTTAGAAGGATAGTTATGAGATAAATTATTTTAATTATGATTAATTAGTTAGTAAGTATTAAGTGATAAATAAAATTTTTTATTTTTTTATGGTAAGTTGGTTTTCTAGCAATTTTAAGTTATTTAATCACTCAAAAAGAAAATAAAAATAACTTAATGAGATCAATTCATACCTATTAACTATTAATTAATAAGTGGATAAAACAAACTAACTCTAATTTCATCTAGCAACCCAATCCAATTTAGATATAATTTCTCTAGTGTAACTAATATAGCAAGTAAAATTGTAGTAATTTGACTTGGTTGATTGTTTTGGTGGGTTATTCGCCCACTTCTAATCCCGTGTATAAAATTTAGTCACGGAATACAAATGATATTTTCTACTTCGTATTAGTGAAATGTAGCATTCGCAGTTCAACAAACACACGAAAATTCTCTCCTGCAAATAGGCGCAATGTGTGTGTATGTATAAAACCTAAGAAATGCACATATGAGAGTTTTGGTTCATTCTTTATAACTTCAACAATTGAGTTTCTGTACTTTGGTTTAGGGTAATCAAGAGCTTTGTTTTCATTTTTCCTTATAAAGCAACTTTACCCAATAGTCTACAAGTAAATTATTCCCCAACCAAGTCTGCTAAGCCTATCTAATACATTAGATAATGAGAAATAATAAGAGTGTTAGGTCTAACTCCTTTACCTATCGTGACGACTAGGCCTATATATCATGCAATTATGTACTCAAAGAATGTGCAACAATCAACCTAGGTAGATATATATTAATTTATAACTTTGTTTGAGACCCCATGAAATTTGTGGCAAGCACTTCAAACCAAAATCAACAATTAATATTATATCTTAACTTTTTAAAAAATTTATACAAATGTTGTCCCCTCAAGTGGGAATGAGATTGAAATATTAAACCTACAAATTTATTTTAAACCTCAAGATTTTTATTAGGTTAGTAAGTACTCGTATATTACATATATTGCACATCACCCTTTAAAAATAGTGATTGAATACTTTCTTTAATTATAAGAGATCAAGAGTTTCGGTTTCATTCTTATCTTAAAATATAAGGTGTGGTAATTTTATGTAAATTTAATCATCTTTATCCCATCATAAAATATATATAATAATAATTATCTTTATTACCATATACTAACAACCCTAAAAAGCATAATGATAGGAATCATTAGGGAGACAAAACGTTGGTGGACCACTGGCGCTGAGTTCGAGATCTACTGGTGTTTTTTATTGGGGGGCCTGCTGCTGGTCTTGAGAGAAAAAGAGAAAATATAATTAAATAGCTTTCTTGTAGGTAATTGAGAGTTTGAGACCAATAACAGATAACAGATCCCCAAATTGTGTCAACCACATCGGATGCTTGTCCCCTTATCTTCTTGGTAGATGTCTCTTCAACCAGACATTAATCTTTGTTAAGTAGCACCTACTAATAAGTGACTCCATTATATTCTTATATGATATCATCTTTTTATTGTTTATTCGTTTTTTGGTGGAGTAAGGTGTTTTGAGTACTTCCAAATATAGTTACTCAAAAGGGCATATTTTTTTTGAAACTGAAAGGGAATACTCTTTTGCTCAACATTAAAAGTTTAAAGAAAGACAACGCTCTCTGCATTCAATAAAGCATCAAAAAGTTTCTCTGAAAGATGAAGTTATTTTGCAGAGGTACATCATACATTCTCCAAAGAGAGCCAACGAGTAAATAAACTTAGGGATAATTCCATTTTACTATTTTACTCCCGTAGTTTGATATAATATCAAAATCTCTAGTATTTTTGAAAGTCGATGATATCGCATTTATTGAATTATAAAATAGATCAAATACCCTCGTAGTTTATGAAAATATCCAAAAAACCTTTTACTGTCAAAGTTAACTTTGAAAATCAAAATTTAACCGTTTATGTGAAAAGACAAAACTATATACACACTTTCATCATTTCAATCATTTCAATAACAATATTAACGATATGGAGTAACATAAGATTTTTCAAATCTACAGGAAGTAATTAGTAATGATGTCAAACTATAAGAGGACAAGCAGAATTATCCCATAAATTTATAGTGAATTAGATGCTTTTACCGCATTCTTTGTCTACCTAGCTATTTTGAATCTCTGATTATATATATATATATTTATCTCTTATTTTCTAGTTACATATTATTCATTAATTGTTTGAAATTTTAACTAGTACCTTTATCTCTTAGGTTAATACTACCCTGAGCTTCATTAATAGTAAAGAGGATATTTATGTTCTTTTATAAAAATAATCAAAGGTCACTAATTGAATAATTTTATCATAATAATATTTTTTAATAAAAAAATCCTTTAATAAATTTTAAATACAATTAATAGAAAAAAAAATATGAAAATAGGGTTCTGAAACAAGATACCAAATACTTTTTTTTTTTTTTACAACTTTATGATGAAATAAATGATTGTTTCTAAAGTTTTTGTAACTATAAAATATCCTAAGAATTGTATTATAGTAGTTTTTCTTTAAAAAAATTACTATTGACTGTGATAAAAAAATAATTTATTTCAAAGTTAATTTAATAGCTATTTAGTTAGTTTTATAGTTGAAATTGACTCAAAAGCAATATACATGGATTTTGATAAATTTTATATTAATTATTGTGAACATACATAATTTTAAAATAAATATAACAATAAATTTTATGAGAATGATTTGACCTTTAAAAGATATTTATTAAGACTCCTCTTGTTATAGTTTTTCTAAGTAGATATTTTAAAAATAAATCTTTTAGATGCAGATTTTTACAAGTAGAGCTTTTAAAAATAAGTTGTTGGTCGTTTGATTGTTAATTTAAAAAGCTTTTTTAAGTGGTAAATCGTTTAGTTAGATTAATTTTAAAATCTCTTTTAAGTTATAAGATTACCAAAATTGACATTTAAAATATAATAAAATAATCAAATCCATATGCAATGCTTTAACTTCTAAATTAAAAAATTACAATATATTAATGTTCCATAGTTTATCATATTGTTCTTACATATGCATAAAAAAAAATCTTCAAAGTGAAAAGGAAATTTAAAAGGGAAAAAAATAAAAACACATAAAATATTATGAAATTTATTGTTTAAAAAAATCCTCAAAATTTTTTGTCGGAACAATAGAGAGATGTGAAGTATTTACAATATTTTAAGGGAAAAGTTTATTAGTGATTTAAGTAAGAAGGGTAGAGTGAAATTAATAAAATATAATAGGAATATAATAGGTATTCTAATATATATTTTTTTCTTTTTAGAAAGAAAAAAACTCAAGAAGATCTATTTAAAAAGTTCAAAATTTTAGTTTCTTCTAGTAAATGTATTTAAGTGTTTTTTTTATTTTTAATTGTTCAACAACTCTATTAGAATACCTATAGATGTATCAAACATACACAATATACCATAAAATAACTTTATGTTTACTTCTTAAAATTGTTATCAAAGTAACTTAAATTAAATTATTTGGTAATTACTTTCAAACTTTTGTCTAATACTTTTTTGAAAACCAAAATTATTAAATATGTAAATTTTAACTTTCAAAATTAATACCCTACTTTACTTAAATTATATTTCAATTACACTTTACTGACCAAATAAACTTCTATAGAGCATATTACAATTTAATTATCCAGTTCGAACTTTAATTCAAGTGGAGCAAAACTTTCGGTGTTATCATGATTTACTCTTCTATCGTTAGCAAGATCCCGTTACATTTGACTTTAAACAATATCAAAGTAGTGAAAATACAAAATTGCTTTTGATGATTGAAGTGGACCCGGTTAACCATGGAGATCTGATTAATTTTTTTTTATTTATTTTTATTTAAGTTATTTTAAAGTTTTTCTTAAATAATTAGAAAAACTATCTTAAATAATTGAAAACATCATCTTCTTTCTCTCTCTTTCTCATCTATCTTTGTCTCTCTATCTATCTCTCCGTCAACAGTACCGTCACCACTTGCATTCCAGGATGACGTTGCCACCAACGACCCTCACCCTCCTCTTTTCATCGTTGCTTGCCGCTGCTTTCCTCACTCCTCTTTGTACATTCGTTCTTTCCTTACTGATTTTGATGGTGTCATCACCGATCACTAATAATCGAACCTAGATAAGTCCAGGTTTTAAAACCCATTTCTGGGTTTCCATGACTGAAACCAGAAATAGCATTATCAGATTTCTCCTTACTCTCCTCACTCTAAGTTTGGGGTATGGACTCATTAGGTGAAGGTTCATGATGATGTTGTTTGATGATGTTGGGTTTTATTTTTTGGGTTGGATTAAAGATGATGTTTGAGATTTCTAGTCAATGTTTAGAAGATGATGTTTGGGGTTGGATTGAAGAAGATGATGTTTGTGTTTGATTGAAGAATGGGGGTTTGATTAAAGATGATGTTTGGGGTTTCCAGTTGACGTTTGAAGATGATATTTTGGATTTGATTGAAGATGATGTTAGAAGAAGATGATGTTTGGGTTTGATTGAAGATTGGAAACCTAGAAATCTGATTTTTAGTCGATTGAAAATCTGGATTTCTAGGTTCGATTGGAAACACAAAATAGAAAGAATTTGAGTTTCTAGGTGATGATGATGAGTTCAAAGTTGGATTTTTGGTTAATATTTAATCTTTTTTTTTTCTATTTAATTTTTTTTTTTTCAAAATTGATCTCCACCATCCATTTGAGATGGACAATGGAGATCTGGTTAATTTTTTTTATTTAATTTATGTTAAAGTTTTTAAAATTTATCTTGAAAAAATAATAAGTAATGTTAAAAGATAATTTTGCCCCTTACTTAGTTAATTTTAATATAGGAATATTAATGGTTGAGAGGTAAATTGTAATAATACCAAAAGTTTTGCTCCGCTTGAATTAAAGTTCGAACTGGGTAACTAAATTGTAATTTGCTCATTTTCATAATTTGTAACCTTTCTAAAGAGATTTTTAATAAATAGAGCAAATTATAATTTGACTACCCAGCTGAAACTCTAATTCAGGTGGAGCAACTGTTTCGATGTTATTGCAATTTACCACTCTCCTGTTAATATTCCTCTATTAAAATTAACTGAGTGAGGAATAAAATTATCTTTTTAACCTTACTTTTTATTTTTTAAAGTAAATTTTAAAAATTTTAAAATAAATTAAATAAAATTTTTTTAACTAGATCTCCACCATCCATATTGAGATGGACAATGGAGATCAATTTAACAAAAAAAATTAAATAAAAACAAAATAAAAGATTAAATATTAACCAAAAATCCAACTTGAACCCATCATCATCTTCTTCATCTTTCCTATCTCTTTCATCTTGAACCCATCATCATCATCTTTTTCATCTGTTCAAAAAATCACGAACAGTTTTTCACCAGTTAATCAACAGTTATTCATTATCATAAAAAATCTAACCTTAAGCCCATCATCATCATCATCATCATCATCATCTTCTTCTTCTTCACCAGTTCACTATTAAAAAATCACCAACAGTTACCGGTTAAAAAAAATCATCAACTTAAAAAATCACTAGTTTAACTCCATCAACTAAAAATAAAGATCACCAATTCAACCTAAATAATCAGAAGAAAATTGAAAAAAAACAAAAATTGCATGGCTTCATTTGAATGAATCTAGAAATTAATGAACCCAAAGATCTGGGTTCATTCGTGAACCTAGAATTTGGGTTTACAAATGAACCCATATTTTGAGTTCAAAGAGGAAGAAGAGAAGACAAAAAAGCGCAAGAAGAGAAGAAGTAGAATGAGAGAGAAAGATTGTAATAGGAGATCTATGTTCAAAAAAAAGAAGAAGAAAAAGAAGAAGTGGAAGAAGAGAAGAAGAAGTAGAATGAGAGAGAGAGACTCTGATATGAGATGAGGAGAATATGAGAAGAAGATGATGAGCAAGAGAGAAAAGACAAAAGTTAAATAAATATTTATTATTTAATTTTTGTATTTTATTATTTAATTTATTATTTGGTTAACTAAGTTAACTTTAATCACCTAATTTCGTATTTTCACTATTTTTATATTGTTTATTGTCAAATGTAACAGAATCTTGCTAACGAGAGGGGGTGGGGGGGAAGAAGGGGGGGGAGGTGTAAATTACAATAATATGAAAACAATTGTTCCGTCTGAATTAAAGTTTTAAGTTGATAGCTAAATTGTAATTTACTCCTAATAAATATTACACTAAACAAACAAACAAGTAACGAAGTTGAGGCAAGTTTTCTTCAAATTATAAGAAATCTATAAAAAGGTCTATCTATTATTATTCTTCAAAAACTAATCAGACTGAGATTAGTTTGTGATTTATATCATGGAAAAAGAAAGCTTTAAGATGTTATTTATCTACGTAATAGTTACCCAAGAAATAAGAAAATAAAGACATGGACATATTCATTGAGAAAAAGGTTGTAGACGTCAGCTTTTTGAGTTATGATTCTAATAAACTCAAATACAAATCATATCAAATAATCGACGTGTACTGTACTGAGAGAGAGATTTGGACAGATGAACAACCGGTGGAGGTAACAGGTTGTACAGTAAGAAAAAGCAGGAGAATGGAGATGTCGGCCATGCTTGTCTTTTTCATTCAAATTTCGGCTTCCTTGGAATATCCATCGCCAGCATCTATTCAACTTGACAAAAACCCCACAAACTCGACTTTTCTTTGTGATTTCATCAATAAAAAGCCACCCCAACAAGAAATAACACCACCTTTTCAACGTTTCTAGGCAAACCCTCTTTGGATTTTCATGGCCGACTTGTGACCAGACCACCTCCCTCCTTTTTCTATATATATTTTCCACAAACAAATCCATATACCACATCTCCATCCTACCTTCAAATACATAGTATCTGGTAGCTAGGAGCAAAGATTTTGTCTTATTTTATCTTTTTACTTTTTTCCCTTTTTATAATTAAGAAGATCTTTAAGTTATCTTATATTATGGATTAAATATTATATATATTAATATTAAACTTTTCAAATTTTTTTTATCAAAATTCATATATGAATGATATTATATATAAGTTATCAATATTTTATAAATAATAAGATGGTTTGATAATTTATATAGTATTGATAATTTATATATCATGTTATTTATATATATATTTAAATAAAAATTTTAGAAAATTTAATATTATTTATATCTATTATTTATGTTATCAAAATAATATTAAATTAGGAAATTTGGGCAGATAATAATAGGATGAGTAGTGATGATGAACTTGTACAATATAACGAAGAAAAAGAAGTAGCTAGTCAACACCTGACACTTGCTTCAAATTGCAGCTTGACTTTGATGAGGGTACTGGTTTGCAAATAGCATGAGGGACCACTAGATATGTCCATAGATGTTTGTCTCCTTGAAGAGCAGTAAATGTCAGTGGGACCTTTTATAAAAAAAAAAAGAAAAGGTCAGTAGGGCCTTCCATGGACCTCAAATCTTCCCGCACCAAGACATGTCGAAACCATATTGGTTTCAAGCCATACATTCAGAATCTTTCTCAGTTTTTACTCTTCCTCACTTTTTGTTTACAGCAGCAGGAGTGCAGGACAATGCCCCTTTTTTTTAAAAAAAAATTATTTTATCACATCTGCTCATAATTACCTAAGTCAAAGTTAATAGAGAAAAAGTACTGTAACTTTTTTTTTGAAAGTTTACAGCGGCGATGCCTCTATGTAATTTTTTTTTTCCTTTTTAATTGGTATACGCCCAATAATTAACTAGGATCATGCGGAATTTAATTTTAGGGTACAATTCGAAAAACAACTTTCATATAAAATGGAGTATTTCACGCATAAATGAAAATAGGAGGATCCACACATTTAATGATGAGAGGTATATTATTTGGATATAGAATTATGCATCACTTACATAGAGGCAAACACTCCAACTAGCGAAGTCATCGTCCAACTACTTTGTAAATATGTTTATTAGCTTGCAAAGACATTTCCAATTAATATTTGACATTATTTATACTGTATGACTACATGTAATATCATTCTATAACATTTATAAGAATGCACAAATGCCAAATAGGAATTTGAATTACTATTGGAATACAAAATCTTCTAATAAAACTAGATCGCACATATAATCAAAATCCAACCCAAAAAAATTACATCAGACTTAAATTCGAGGCAAGGATACCCTACACCTCATTATGTAGCTTCAAAGGAAACAAACGACTTTTTTTTCTTTTTTTTTTTTCCTTTTGAAAGTTAATTTTCATGAATTGTTATTGCTTGTGATCGTTATTGCATGAGTTGTCTATGTGCATGTATAGTTGTATACATAAACAAAATTAATGATTTTAAAGAGTCATGCAATAATAAAAAAATCATATAAAAAAATAAGGTACTTTGTTTATGCACATCAATTCTTATCACAAATGGTTGTGCACCATTTCATCCATTTTAGTAGTAGATATTCTTTTCTTCTTTTGAAATCAGTAGATATTCAAATCTTACCAGCCATGTTTTATAAGCTTTGATTGAGTAATTTTTTCCTTTTATGTGACAGTAGTATTTCGATTACAAGTTTAAATATGTAGATTTTGAAAATAGTAATTAATCTTAGTAGGTTTAATAGATCTATTTTTATATGGTGTAATTTATTAAAAAAAGTGAGTAGTTTGTTTATATAAAAGAACTTGCACATCAAGCAATTGGGTGCTACTGTAGTGGCAAAGTAGACAAACTCTCTACCCATCGGGTAGAGTTCGACTCCACCTCAATTTAGTATATATGACAATTTTTTTCCCTCCTCTTTGGAATCCATTACTCTCTTATTGGGAGTCATCATTTCAGGTTACGCTTTAAAAATATGATCTAAAGGGTCTGATAATTATTATATGTACTCGTATATATATTAGTTATAATATTAAAAAATAAAAATAAAAAAAGAACTTGCACATCACATCTACATCTAATAGGTATATATGATGTGCTTATCACGAAATGATGAATATGTACAAAACAGTATTATCATATTGGTAATTGAAAATTGGGAGAAATAAAAAAAGAGGGACACATGATTGCACCCACAACAATTGAACAGTGGAAGCGTTTAATCAAAGAGACATCTATTTTACCTCTGTTAATTCTAAGTATTCAAAATCCACTCTTCGCTTTCAATCTTCCATCAAAAAGCCATTGACATTTTTGTGGGCCCTTTGGGGGGGGCCATACAGTTTCGAATCAAAATCATAAGAGGCAAATACTTTGCCTTATTGCCGTGTGACAGACATGATTATAGAAGCAAAATCCGCCTCCTCAACTTTGCTTCATATGACCTTTTTTTTTTTTAAAGAAAAAAAAAAAAAACTTTGCTTCATATGAGAGTCAGATATTTGAAATTCTGAATCAAGTTTTTAATTTTTTTTTTCAATCAGCGATTGTAATTAGTTTTAAATTAAAGATCTGATATTTTTAAATTCTAAAATTAATTTAGACAATTAGGATGAGTTTTGTTAAAAATAAATAAATACTTTCCACGTAAAAAAAATTAGAAATACAGTCTAATGCTATATTTTTTATCATTAGAAAAAGGGTGCTCTATTGCCACCCAAAATACTACTCTCCACACCCATAATTTATGAAGATAATTTATTTACTAAATGACCCAAATTAAATTACTTTAAACCCCTCTTCTTCTTTCTCACCTCTTCCACTCCAATTTTTTCCAGTTAGGTTTCAATTTTTTTTTTTTTTTTTTTTTCAGTTTTGTTTGCTGTGTCAGTGATCATTATGCAGATTGCTTCCCAATAATTATAATTACAAATATATTTGCTGCAACCCGTCCTTATTCCAATTATTCCTTTTTTTATTATTTTTTTAATTTTTGTAAATATTAGTTATTCTCTTTTGTTTGTCTTCATTGCAACAAGAAAAAAAAATGATAGATATTTTACAATTTTATACAAGATTAATAAAAAAAAGTATGATGGATCTATAAATTTTACTATAACTACATAAAAAATTCACAATTCAAATGAAATAAAATAAGAGCAGCTTAAAAAAAATTGAAAACATAAAAAGAAAAATGGGAAATAACAATGAATAGTCAATTGAGGCTATATTTGGGATTTCAAAAGTTGTACAAAGTAAAATTATTATTTTTAAATTTTGATGTTGGGTGTTTGAACTAAATGGATGTAGGAAGAAATATTTTGGGCGGCAATAGCCTCACCCTTAGAAAAAATATTATAAATTAAATTATGGTATTTGGTGTAAAATCAATAGAAAATGATTCTGTATATACTTAAAGAAGTTTTGGTCTCAAATCACTTAGGCGCTAAGACTTGTATGCTCCCTTGTATAGCAAAAATATAACAGGAAAAAGAGAGAGAGAGAGAGAGAGAGAGGGATGAGAAGAAACAAGAAATTGGTACAACTATGAGAAGGAAAGAGGAATCACAAGCACAACTAATTTTACTTAAAATTCGTTATAAACACCATACACAACATTAACTTATAATGTCCCTGCAGGCAGCAGCCTTACATGAATTTCAAAAATCTACTCTACGTGCTGAAAAATCACTGTACCATATGTAGATAATGTTTTCTTGTTTTTGTTTTATTTTTAAGTCTACCTCCAAAGCAATCGATTGATCTGCCATTTCATTTCCTACTTGTATCTAACTTATAGTATATTTTTCTCCTCATTGATGAGGGAAATTGCTGGATAATGGGAAGCATCACTATCAGAATTATCAATAGCTCCAAAGACTTTCCCCATCAGAATTCTCCGGCGAGTCATCAGACGGTGGCGAGTTTATTCTTGGTGGTGACACCAACATTCCCTCTGCCATGTCCACCAGCAAATTAGGCATATTGAGAAGTGCCTCCTCATCCACAAACTCTCCGGTCGCTTCATTTGTGCATGATGATGAGTACTGTTCCATTCTTGGATTGTGATCGTGGACACTACTAGTGGTTGTTTCAGCTTTTTTTAAAGCAGCGGCAGCGGCAGCAGCGCAGCGAATATCCACAGGAGAATTCGACGCAGGAACCGGGTAGCTTCCAACAGAGTTTGGAAAGTTGAGGACAGCATCGCCACCTTTTAGGGCTAAAGCAGCCACATCATAGGCGGCTGCAGCCATTTCAGGAGTGGGATAGGTGCCAAGCCATATGCGTGTGCTCTTGCGAGGTTCCCGGATTTCAGACACCCATTTGGTGCTCCTGCATCTGATTCCACGGTACAACGGGTGCCTCTTGGTGGAGCTTGATGATGAGCCTGAGGAGGAGGTGGCCATGGTGGCGTTGGAGGGTTGAGATTTTCCACACGTGGGAGATGGGATATAATCACACGTGGGAATTGGAACTGAATGTGGCTCTTGAATCCTAGAGTCAAGAATTGGTGGGTGAGAAGGCTGGTTTGATATTTGAGGCACGTTGGTGGGATATTTAGGGTCATGGTCATCCATATATAAGAGCCTGCTTATTGAAGAAATTACGAGAGATAATGACTGTTTAAGAAGATACTGAAAAGGGTACGTTTTGGTGGGTATCTAAGCTGATTGCACATTCTAATATCATGCATTGGTTTTGTTTTTAAAAGAAAGTGAATGCGTGGGCAATTCGCGGGCCGGGTCGAGTACTGAAAAGTCATGTCGTGCCTCCCAGCTAGGGTTTTTGTAAAGTCTGTTGGACTTCAACCGGAAAATGATAGCTGCTTCTGGTTTTGTTAGTAATTGAGATATTTAAAAGGTGTGCGCACACGCATTTAAAAAAAGGCTAGCAATTAGCTGTTTTTCTGGCAACCCTTTTCATCTACAGTGTCATCGAAATTTTCTCATATATCATCGATTTTTTAGCATTAGTGGGGAGCAACATTACGTAGCTGTGGATGTCATGCAATGCCGTGTATGTTTAGTGCTATATAACCATATTAATATATTTGCCTGGATTTATTGTTAATTCACAACAAGGATGTCGAGTGGTGGGTACAGTGTAATGAGCCGGCAAACCCAATTTTTAAAAGATGTTTCGCAATATCTATGCCGAGTAATCTCATTGTCAATTGCTGTTTATTTACTGCAGATTGATGCGAAGTCACATATTTCATACAGTTGATTTGTTTTTGACATTTAAAAGCTCAAACATCAATTCCAGTTCCCAAGTAATTAATTAATAGCATCTCCAATATTATTATATAATTTTTAACTTTTATTAATGATACATTAGCAATTTTTTTTTTTAATATTGATCGAATTAAGTTAAAAAAAATATAAAAATACATATTCTCATCTCCATTATAATTATTAAAAACAAAATATATATTTAATTTTGATCAATCACTTTCAAATATGTATCTTACTTTCTTTCCATTTATATTATACAATTAAAAGGAGGGAGATAAATCTCCATACTTTTAATTAGTTGAAAACTTTGAGAATTCTTAGTTAATATTTCTAAGAGAGTTTCTCAATTAAGAAACTTATCTTCATTCTCTAAAATTTTTTTATTACGTAAGCTCCATATTTGAGTTAAAAATATAATTGCATTAGGGATGATTGTTTTGTCTCCTTATTTATTCATCCTATGTGGCAATAAGTTCAAAATAATTGCATTAGAGATGCTCTAATTGAAAAGACGTTTTTAATTTAGAGTTTAAATATATCCATATTTTTCTAGAAAATTATACTGCATGCCCTACCCTATTTTATCTCTATTCACCTTATGTGGTAAAAAGTTCAAGATAATTGTATTAGAGACAGCTCTAATTGAAAGACATTTTTAATTCATAGTTTATATAGATGCATGTTTTTCTAGAAAATTATAGCACATGCCCTACCTTATTCTAATTATGTGGGCCGTTCACTGAGGATGATTGACCATGTTCCCATCTAAATTCTTGTGTAAATATTGCAAGTCCAGCTTATCTTGCCTTTCGATATGAAATTGGCTGGACTATTTAAATCTATTTGCAATTTTTATTGTTGTCTTGAAATTTTGAGAAAGAAAGAATATTGAAAATAATTAAAAATATCTTGTTTGAATTGTTTTTAAGAAAGTAAACTAGTTGAATATAATCTCAAAAGTTAAGTATTTATGAAATCAATAAAACTATTGCTTTTCTACTATAATGATCTATATTGATATTGAAGATCAATCAATAAATCTTTTTTATTTAAAATATTAAAAATGATAATTTTTTTAAATTTTAAATTGAAATCACAGTCTCACAAATCATATAATATAATACCATTAAACTATGATTTTATATTTAATAATATTTAAAATGTATGCTAAAATTGAAACTATATTCTAATTTCTTAAAATTGTTTTCATATCGTAGACAAAATGTTTGTCCTGCAGTTAAAAGTCACCCACAAACAACTCGACATGTGTTGTTGTAGTTTGATTGACAAGAGAGAGGAAATAGAAAATCTGAAAGTGCTTACTTGTTAGACTCTCCAACTAAAGAATGTATATAGTTTTCTCCGAACCGTGGAATTCATCCTGATGTTGATTGTCTACTATTAATTACCAATAATGTTAGGGCCATTAGATTTTTAGGTCATTAATTGTTAGGTCACGGTACAATCAACTCCATTAAACGTATGCAATTCCGAGCATCTTGTTACTCGTTTAATAGATTTTTGCATCGAAGCGAGTGATAATCTCACATGTTGTCATGCGATGCTTTAAGTAATGTTACTGTGTCTGAAATGTCCGGTTTGGGTCGTCATTTCCATGGCTTGTATCCTCTACTACTGAAAGGGGATGAAACTATCAAAAAACATAAAGATGTTTTTTCCGATATGGCTGATAGTTGACACAGTCAAACCCATAACTTTGGGTTAGGTGGATTATTCTCATGGCCAATATTTAGACAACAAAGAGTCCTCATTCCATGCATCCTATCGAGCCCACCATCCTTTTTATCTTTCTATGAGTTATATCTTATATGACACATGGCTTTGGTGTCTGATTTCGGTCACTTTTCGCTTTCCATGGAATCCTTAATCGAATGGTCCCTTAAATCTCCGAGTACAAGTTTGATAACTTTTCAATTTTTGAGATATCAGAGCAGCTTTCTTCTTAAATTCTGATTTGAAGTTTTTCTGTACCATTCAGATGTATCTAACTAAAATCTTTGGGGGGCGGTGCCACAGATTGATACTTCAGATTGGCTACAAAACTATGCTAACCCCACATTATATTTTTCCTATATGCATAAATCAACGTTCGTCATATGAGTTTAGCTACTTTACTTGAACTATATAGTGGCATGTGTGGTTGTGAGAGAGATAAATTGTCTCCTAGTTTTTGCTTTTTGTAAATTTATAAATTTATAAATTTTTAACTTTTGTGAACTCCTAGATTAAAATCCCACTTAATTACTATACATAAACTGTATGGTTGCTTGATATGCTACCTACGAAGACCCGAGAGTAGCACCTGCTGATACCTGTGAGGGCTCCTCTATAAGGAGTTCCTCTTGCATACTAGTTTGTTCTCAAGTTAGAGAGAATAATTTACCATCCTATGAACAATGAATGCCTTTATATACTCATTACTACCTTCTAGGGTTTCCTCTTTTCTCTTTTGTTGATAGCCAACTCTACTTTTACGTCCTCTCGTTTTCACACCTGTATTTTGTCAACTGGCCCTCTTTCATACCATTACTTTTGCCTTTTCCTCGTCTTCCGTTCTCTGTCCATCTGATTCTGGTGTAAAGGACCTGTGACACTTTCTTGTTCGTCCTTCCTGTCATAAAGCTATGTGGCAGGTTGCTAGCCTTTCTTTGTTCTTCTGCAACCTGACATCTTTCACCTCTGGTTGTCTTTCAACCCTACGCCTAATACTAGGCCTGATCTTCCTATCTTTCTAATGAGAAAGGTCTACAAACACAATGGGACTTCATTTGAATTTTCAGACTATGTTTCCTTTTGGTTCATTCTCCTACCACTTGGCATGAGTATTCTCACCCTTTCCACATCTCTTTTGCTAGACAATTGAGCTTGAGTTGTGGTTTCCTTTTGGGTTTGCCTTTTGGATTTCATTTGTGGCCGTATTCTTTAGGTTGATTTTTAATTAATAATTTTAAGTTTCAATTGAATTCTAGGGAGCTAATTTTCTAACGAAATTTTATTAATTAATTATTTGTATGAATTTCTTTTTATGAATGATAAGAAAAATTAAATATAGTTAAAAAAAATGTGCAATTCTTTTAGGCACATAGGGGTAGAGCCAGAATTTTGCTTTAGGGGGCAAAAACAAAAATAAATATTTTAATTAATGCTAGATAATTACTTATGTTAAAACATCAGGTCACTAAAAAACTAAATATAATATCGTCTAGTCTTATTATAAAAGATGAAACTCATCGCTATTTTGAATTTAAAAAATCATTTATAATATTAAAATTACACTAAATTTTTCTACGATTTTCCTTTCAAATGATCAAAGAATTCATAAAAAAGTCATCCTCCACCTAGGTGCGAGCTTAGTATTTAACAAGCTAACAAAATAACAAATATAAATAACACAAATTTTAAAAATCTATAAAATATTTATTAATTTACAAGCTCAAACTTAAGAAATTTAGATACAATGATCAAGATGAGTATTCAAATATAAAGTACACATTGTTGCAACTATATAAACAATATTGTATAATGTGTTAATAATGGAAAAATAAATTTATCTATTTAAAATTGGAATGATATAAAATTATTTAAATATCATCAAATAATAAGAGAGAATTATTTTATGTTTTTAGACGAAATCTAATTTAATATATGTAGTTTTAATAATAATAATAATAATTAATTGATGAATGAATTGAATTTTAATTATATATATTTGTATTTAAAAAAACATAAATAAGATATTTATATATATATATATTTAAAAAAAAAAAAAAAAAAAAAAAAAACCTCACTTGGATGGGCTTGGGGTGCCATGGCCCCTGTGGGCGCCCCCCAGCCCCGCCATTGCAGGCACGTGAATTAATGATTTTCAATTTTATGAAGAAAAGTATTGAAAAGGATATATGACAAATCAAGTTTCTAGACCGAATTTTTTTTTTTTAATTGTTTTTGTTAATAAGTATTTTAGTATTCTTATCATCCAAACAAGAAAGCTCATCACAATTCATAAGATACCATCATATTGCATTTTAAGGATTGTAAATTTTGTTATTGTTATATACGAGCTCATGTGTAATTTAAAACCCCACTCTCATTGGTTGATCAAAGGTTTGGTTTATATTTTGTGTACAAAAGATTTTAAAATATAACTATTATTATCAAACATTGGTGTTTATGAAATTCGCTAGGGGACTGATAAATTCCCTTTTAGATGATGGTTTAAATTTCTATTCTTTTTTTAGGGTCTATTTGAAAGTGTTTCCATGTCATCAAAAAACATTTTCATCATGCATGTGCACGTTTTGTTTAAGAGTAATGCTAGACTTTCACCTTTGATCCTAATTACTTATATCTCCACTCATAATGTGACAATTAAACTCACATGATATGTGATAGTGAAGTAAATCATCATTAATATATGTGTATTAATTATCTATTAATTTCTATATGGATTAGAGTCCAAATCGTGATATAAAAATAAAATTTCCAGCATTATTCCTTAATGTTTAAGGTTTTTAATTTTGTTTGATTAAACTAGAATGACCAAACTTTCCATAGAGAAACTAGAAAACGTTACCATGTGCTTTGCTAAATGTAGTAATCAACATATGAAAGGTAATGTCTATTTCTTCATAAACAATCCCATGGACCACAAGTATGTTTATTTGGTCAAATTTCAGCTTGGTCTTTTATCTCGGCTCCAGTTGCTGTCAATAAGATTCTGAATATTTATATTAGGATTTGGCTTATGATAAACATATCTTTGTGTTTTGGGCTTGGCGTCACTCCAATATCAAGAGTGAGAAAATGAAAAATATTAAAATGCAATTGTTATGGTTTTTTTTTTTTTTTTGTAAAACTAATACTTTGTTGGTCAGAAGATTATCGTGACCTGCTGAGATGGATCATCAGTAGTACAATCTAGATGATCACTCTCACAATCTAGAAGATGGTAACTTCTATTAAAAAGAGACTCACACCCACACCTTATTTTTTAAAAGATAAGAGTGAGATTTGAATGTAGGGTAAAAGAAAGTACTCAATCACTCCTATTAAGGGGTAGTGTGTATGTAATTGATATGTTACATCCCTATTTTTGGAGAAAGAAAAAAATTTTAGAATGGGCCTTTAAGGGTTGTTTTAAAATTATGAGATATATATAACTATTAAGATAAATAAAAGTTTATTAAGGGCGAAAGTGGAAGATTATATGATGTGGGATTATGATAAACTTTAAGGCCTTTATAAACAATACATCTCTAGTTTGATTTGATATTTTATATTATCACACACTACGTATTGAATTCTTGAGAGAAAAGAGTCCAACCAAGAAAGGTGTCCATGAGATTTCAAAAAAAGGAGAAAAAAAAAAGGTGTCAATAATGGAAACCATTATCATATAGGCAGGCCCATGATATCTTTGTCTTAATTACTACTCAATATATTAACGTACTTTTGGATTGTGTTGGAAGGATTAAATTAAGTTTTGCATTTGAAATAAAAATTATGATTTGAGAAGGTGAACGTTAATTGGATGTTGAGTTATTTTATAAGGTTTTATATAAGTGATTGACTTGAGATTGATGTGTGAAGACATAGGAATTTTTAGGGAAAACAGTATGATAGTAGCTATATTTAATTATTTGTAAGGATTCATTTGTTTATTTTTATTTTTTAAATGCATTAGACTATGGACATTTAGTGAAAAGATTAATATTATTTGATTTAAGTAAAATGTTATGTGGATAGATTATTGATGATTGTTGTTGTGGAAATATGTGAATTGAGGATTTTAAAAGGTACGAAATTTGTAATGCCCTTCACTTAGCATATGCATCATGGTACATGTTAATGAGCTCTAAAATTTTCTTGGATTCATGTTGTATTATATTATATATAGGCGTGAACAAACAACAACAAACATTAAATTGGTACCTAAACTTATTGTCTACAAATCAAGACAATAAATTTATTGTCCATCTAAATTTATAACCTAAACTAAATTTACTTTCGATGATTATGCATTAGCAAATCTAGACATTTGTGTACTGTGGTAACCTTAGAAGACTGGTTTGAAGCAGAAAATATTTTTTCAACAAGAAATCCATAATTTGTTAGAACAGTAACCCTTAGAAATTAAAATATAGCATCCCAAAGTTTCTCTTTAATATTTTTTGGAACTAAAATAGGTTAGATCAACAAGAAAAAGAAGCTTGGTATTAGCATCCAAAACAGTCCAAGGTGGAGTTTGTGTTTTGTCTTAAATCTTGATGGATATAAATTTAAGTAAAATTTTCATAATTCATTTTGTTTAACATTTTCTAAGATGTTTGTTTTTAACTTTTGATATAACTTAATGGTAATATAAAGTGAGTTACTTTTTACCTTTAAACCCTTCCAACATCATTTTAATATTCAATTAAAAATTATTTCATAAGCATAATATTTTAAAATTTAAATTATTTAATTAGTTAAAATAAAAAATTTTGAATTATTTTAAGACAAATACTTTTAATCCTTCATCAAATAAAAATAAAAATAATTTTAATAAAATATAAAAACATTAAAAAATTGGAGTTGTCATTTTTCAGCAGCAGAAGGCCAACGGCTTTAAGGATGGAGACCACCAATGACCTCTTACAATAGTATGGAGGTTGCTAACAACCTCAATACATTGAGGAGGCCTAAAACCACCTCTTTCTATTTGAATGGGAGGAGGTGTGGCTTTTTCCAGTTAAACAACATGAGGCTAGTTGGCCTCGTTCAAACGATGCAAGGTCAAGGCCGTTCGACCTCCTTTAGTCATCAATTGTTGACCGACAACAGTGGTGGCCACTGCTCTAAGGGTTAGATTAGGGTTACGGCTATTTCAAAATGGGAGATTTTTTAGTTGGAGGTATTTTGATAATAAAATAATAATGAAAAAACTTACTTTAAAAAAAATTAAAGTGAGGATAATGTTAAAGACTCTTTCGTTAAGTTATAAGTCGGAAATTTTAACTTTTGAAATTAAATATTTTTTTAACTTAAAATAAGATATAATTTAAAAAAAAAAACAAATAAATTAAATTCACTTGATTTTATACTTCAGTAAAAGTACGACTCATGAAAAAAACAAAAAAAAAAAAAAAAAAAAAAAAACCAATCCTAAGTAACTCTTTTTTTTTTTCTGAAAATTACTCACATCTTCTAACTTCTCACATTCATTCTATCTGCAGTCCATCATGGTCCTATACTTCTATTTTGTAAATTTTTCTCTCTCTCTAACTTGCTGTCGATCATGATGCAGACTTTTCTATAGGCATGCCGCATTTTCTCTCTTAAATGGAACAGAAAAGACTCTTTTAAATTTGTTTATTTGATGTGTTCTTTCTTTTTAAAATATTGAACGCAGAAAATCTTTGAGGTTTTATATATTAATTAGTTAGAAATTTGTTTATTTAACAAAAAAAAAAAAGAGGTAGAAATATGTTGCATTTAAGCATGAGCAAGCCTAGATGGTGAAGAAGAGATTGATATGAGAGAGATCTCAAATGAAGTTATCAATTTTTTTCCTCCCTTCGAACCACTGTGCTGAGCCAACTCTGTATGCTTTGATTTGATTTCCATTGAAGTCATTTATATTCGAATGAGCTCTTTCTATATTTGTTAATGGAAGTTGGTTTTGCTTTATTTATTTATTTTGAAACAAGGGTTTAATGAATGAGAAATTAAGAAGGTTTTGGTTGATGAGTGGCAATACTTGCACCCCTAAAAAATTGTATGTACATCTTTTTGTATATTCGCCCATGAAAATTTTTTAAAATATTGTATTTTTTTAAGAGCAGCCCACTTAATACCAGATATACCCTTTTTTATCATTAAAAAATTATTATAAATTATAAAATAAGGGAATCCACCATATTTTACGGAGGGAAAAGAGGCTTCTCGTTGAGCTGTGCAGAACTTAATAGGCAAAGATCTGGATCTCTCTCCGGAGATTGAGACCTTGGAAGTCCAAGCCTCAGCTCCGCAGCTTTCAAATTCAGACTAGTTTTGCTCTCAATGGAAAGATTGGAAATGACTGAGCTATCCACGGAAGAACAGTCTGATAATCCCATGTAATTACGCTCTTTCAATTCCGGGTTGTTTTGGCATCTTTGGAAACTGAATATTGATTCTTTATTGAGTGAAAAAGAAGTTTACATGTTGTATTTACATATAGTGCAGCACTTTAACAAACGTCTCTAACTAACTAAAGAAAAGTCACTAACTAAAGGAATTTTACTACACTTTAACAGTGGAGTAATATAATGCAATCTGTTATAACTAAACATAGTTATAACAGACTGTTAACTACTAATTTGGCATATGTTGTCCAAGGAGGACGATGAAGCCAACAAAGTTACATTGCTCATATGCCCTTCCTCCTCCTCAACATGAAGCAGTGGAGGAGACATCAGAATTCAAAATACTAACACTCAAATTTTTAAGGCCTGCTTAAGTACAACAAGAATAAAAATCCTCACAAAACAAAATCCCGAATCCTATTCCTACAACCTGAATATCCAAAAAAGAACTAATTTCCAAAAACATAGACCAAAAAAATCTTAAAACGAATGAACTACGAAGTAATAACCCATAAGTTCCTTCTCTCTATTTGTTGCTTGGAATACATAAGATATATGTACGTAAATCTAACAACAATACATTTAATCACGGGTGGCTATCCTTGTAATTAAACAAACCAACAAGGATAGATAAAACGAATGATCAATCTTGAAACTTTTCTAATGTAATCAAACATCACTTCAATCACAATGTTACATATGCTACGTCCTGAGCTAAGTAGAATATGCTAAAAACAACAAGGTCAAAACTGAAAACAGATCCATGGGCACAGAATGTAAAATCTCCATTTTTTTTTGCTTGGCTGAAGAGGCAGCAGCCTCCATTTTAGCTCTGTTCTTTTAAGGGTAATGTTGGAAATTTTAAATTAAGTAAATTCAGGGGTGCATGTACAATTTTAAAGGGCTGGAATAATTGTCACTCTTGGTTGATATGCACAATATTTTGAAGAGCTAGAAAGTAGAATTTTTAGAAGGTGGGGTTTGTTTAGGCCTTTGTTGGGGTTTTGATACCATCAATCTAAAAAGGTATTCGAGTGATTTGGGCTAAGATTATTGGACCTGGTTGACTGTTTAGATTTAGCCCATACCACTTGATTCCAAACTGAGTGGCGATATGTGCAACCCTGTAATATGGTATTTTCATTCCTTTAATTGATTTATTCCCATTAATTTAATTCAAAAAGTATAATCTGAACACTACGTACCCCTCTTAATACCAAAATAGTCTCTCTGGTATTTTTTTTACACAATTTAAACTTATTTAAGTACTTTGTTTTTATTTTCTATATTATATAGATGAAGGAATGAAGGATGCTGACGATTTCATTATTAAGAGTTATTGAATTTTGGTGAGGGAGAAATGGTAGAGGACGGCGCTTTGCACCCATCAATTAGCCCTACTTTCGTTTATGGATGGTTGATGATTTTCGTTTGGTGATTTTGTTTGGAACCATTATTGAGACTTGAATGTCTGTATGTTTTTAATTATTTAAGCATTGATGTGGTAGATTTGGCATTCAAAGGTTTGATGAGTTACATAGATTCTAATAAAGACAGGAGGTCAATACAATTAATAATTGCAATGGGTTTAAATAAAAGCTCTAATCATCATAACCAATACCTCAATTGTTAAGGTTTTGATGGCTTTGAAAAAGAGGATTGAACGGAGCAACACACATTCATATTGGCATTTCTTAAGGGTATTTTAATGGTTATGAAAGTAACAAGTACTGAATTCCATGATAAGAAACGTGCTGAAATCCACAATTCATCCATACAATCATTAACAAAATGAATGTTAATGTTTAAAATAATCATTAAAAATGAAAATACAATAATTAATTTATTTTTATATTTTAATACAGAGGATTATAGAAAATTTAAATTTATGATTTATATGGGGTGTGGTGTACATACAAATTTTTGGGGTGTAATTATTGTCACTTTTCCTAATTATTAGTTTCGTTGGATGCTTTAGCCAATTTGAATCGGCCCAATTACAACAGAGCCATACCCAAATTCGATCGAGTTTTTTATTGTTTACTCAATTTTGAACTGAAATTTGAAATTAAATTGATTTTCTCTCAAGAGAATAAATAAAAACAATTTTGGAGATCTTTTAAGACATATTTATATATGCAACACAAGAGGTTGGAAAAGACTAGAGATCTGAGGATTCAAAACTAGCAGCTCCAAATCACACACCTAATGCTAATATAATTTGATATAACAAATAAAAAAAAGGAATATTTTAATAATAGATTAAAACCATTACTAATAAATAATAAATCTAATATAATTTGTATAGGAAAAGTTATTTTAAAATAATAAAAATATATAATTTAATAAATTTTTATTTACAATTAATATAACTATAATTATAGTTCGTGGCTTGAATTGCTAATAAGTCTTAATAATATAATTTTAACAAGGTTTAACATATTCAACGATATAACATTAGATGTTACTACTCATTATAACGACAATAAGTAGAGGTCAAATTCTACAACTGCATTGCTGAAATTTATCATTTTAACAATTTATATTTAACGATATAATATTTAAAGTGTTATCAAATGTTAATTTTAGAAAGATATTTTTTATGTAATTAATAATTACATCACCAATGAACAATTCTTTTGTATGCAAATTCCACTTCAGGTCCAATAAACTTTTAATTCAAGAGTCAATGAGTAGTTTTTTTTAAAAAAACTGAGATTTCTAATCTTCTTTTTTTTTTTTTTTTGTTGTTTTGAAACATTCTAATCATATTGTTGAAAGGTCATAATTAGTTGATACAAAAAGTAATTGACCATCAATTAAAGGACACAAGAGGGGGCCGCCTCCATAAACTGCCGGTCAGACTGCGTTTAAAGACGACTGCCACCATCAATGGAATTTCTTTGATTAAGGACTTTTTTTTATCTTAGAATATTCGTTTATTATGCGTACATTAACGACTTCTACGTTCACAGTTCCACACTTTAATAGACTTTACCAAATCTCACCTTTGATGCTGATCCTTTTGTTTATTATCTTTTTTGTACACATTCTGTAGCTAAAGTGTGAAGAATGTTCTTAGGCAATTTCTTAGACTTCGAATTTGTGCATGTGTCAAAATCAATATATAGGAAAACACTAGAAATTACCCTCTCTTTGATTACAGGCGTCAGATCATATATATAAACTTAATATTAAATTACTGATACATATAAGTCAGATGTAAATTGTATGGATGAAAAATTCAAAATTCGAAAGATATGATATATAGTTATTTGCATCAAATATAACTTAAAAAATTAATCTCATGGTGAAATTGGATGGTTAATATGTAAGAAACAAAATTAATGGATACAATCAAAGGCGGTAGATTGGTGTGAAAGTGGAATTACCTACTTCAATTTGCAAAAGTAACAGAGAGAAGAGCATAGAAAATGAGTTTCCTACTTTTCAAAGTTGGGAAAGTTCCATGATAGAATTTTCTTGAGACAAATGGATTTGGATGGATGGAGTTTCGCTAGTCTTAAGATTGAATTTGACAGAGTAATATAAAGACTAACATTTGCCATTTGTCAAGCCATGATTGTCGTTGTTGCCTACTTCCTTTCAAGTTTTAACGCCTGCATTCTTTATCTGTCTGTTCACTTGGAGCGTACATCTACTTCTAATGCTGCTACTCCACATGGTACATATTGTAAATTGTTTTTGTATACTATTCTTCCACTTATTATCTTGTATATGTCTTCTAACTACACTCCATTTCTATAAGTAAAAGTTCCTAGAATTTCTAATATTTCTAAGAAATGCTTCATTTACAAAATTACCTTTTATTAAATAAAATTTTAATGTACTTAACGTAATTAACATAATCTGATTCAAAGTCTCAAACTAATTTACAAAAGACATTTAATGCTTACCTCAAACTGAATAAAAAAGAAATTCTTCCCAAAGAATTGATAGTGTACTAAATTTACATCTCAATACCTTTACATGCTAATGTTTTAAGGTTTTTTGTTTTTTGAAAAATAATGTTTTAGGGTTTTTGTTTAAGAAGAATTGTGTATTACATTCTGTTAAAAAATGAATTGTATTAAACATAACTTACGATTCATCGTTCAACGTTAGTCGTTTTTTTATGTTTTCTTCTTCTTTTTTCTTTTTTTTTTTTTTAAAAAAAAACTTCATTTGATTGCTTTTGAATTTTATTACGTTTTATTTATTTTCTAAACATTTAAAATAGATTTTTTTTTTTAAATTTTATTTTAAAGTAGGCCTAACTTTATAATTAACCGTTTTTGTTCATAGGTGGTCGGGAAAAATTATTATCTTGCTTGGTTTAATCAATTAGTTCTTACTTTAGTATACATTTGGTAGAGCTTCCCTACCGCTAAAAGAAATTTTTTTTTTCTTCTTTCTCATTCTAATGGGTGTCCTCTAGTTTTTAGAGTTTTTGGAAGATTAAAAAAGTTGTTTTTCATTCCAAAAGCTCTTTCATATTTTATTTTTTGTGTCGTTTGATTGTTGGAATTTTTAGACAATTAAAAAAGTTAATTTATGTCTCCTTAGACAAGCTCCAATTTTGGGCTTTTTCTAAGTTTATATTTTTAAACTCTTTTTTTTTTAATGTCTGATATTAACCTTATTATATTTTATTAATTTCATAATACCCTTTTAACTTAAAACACTAATAAAATCTTTCTTTAATATTGTCCTTTTTAGTAATCTTATTATTTAAAAGAGTTTTTAAAATAAATACAATCAAATAACTTACAACTTAAAAAATATTTTTTAATCAACAGCCAAATGACCGACAATTTTTATTTTAAAGCTTTACTTATAAAAACTATACTTCTAAAAAATCTACTTGTAAAAGTTCTATCAAACGGATTCTTGTAACCATTTTTATTTATAGTTGTTTGAGAAAAAAAAAATTATCTTACTGAGTGTTTTCTTATACTTGTTACTTTTTTATGTTTTATTTATAGGTGTTTGGAAAAAAAATTTATCTTACTTAGTGTTAAATTTATTTACCTGTTACTTTTTTTATATAAATTTTTTAGAAGTGATCTATACATTGGTGGATAGCCTTGTAATCCAAAAAATAATATATTTGGTTTCGACATCCATTGATACATATACCCTTATCTAGGTTTTTAAGTTTTCAATTGGGATTCATCCCATCTTTCTTTCTTCACACATGGACTCTCTTTAACACTCCCCTCTCATGTGAGCTTGGATTGACTTTAAATTGCCATCCATTTTCAATTTATTTTATCATTTTTCATAAAATTTCGTCCAAGCTCATTACGACGTTTATCCAAAGTTTTTACCATGTAAAATTTCTACATTTGCTTTTTTCTATATATATATATATATATATTTTATGTCCTTTTTAAGAAATGGTATATATTGATGGATAGTCTTATAATCCAAAGATTAGTATATTGGATTATAACATCGATTGGTACATGTACCATTCTCTTGGTTTTTATGTCTTCAATGTGAATCTATCTTCCTGACTTCACATGTGCAACTTTCTCTAGCACATAGTAATTTAGTATAGTTGAGGATTAAGTTGTCATAAATATAAAATTTCAAAATAGGAGTGAATAAATAATTAGTGGTGAGTTATAGCATCCTTTATTATTTAATTGTGCTTTTTTAGTAGTATTTAATTATGTTTGCAGTAAAATACATGAAAAACATGTTAAATACTTACTGCAATAGGTTTTTCCTTGAAAGCTTATTGTAATAAGTTATTTATGTAAAAAAACAATTATTAAATATCTTGAAACCTGAAAAAGTATTTTTATAAAATTACATAAAATGATTTATTAAAATTATTTTTTGTTTTTTCCTTAAACATATTAGAATATAATGTTACATTTTTTAAAATTTTGTTCAAATGATGTGACAATATAATTTGTAACAATGACATTGATAATAAGATAATATATTGACAATGTAGTAACCCACATGATCATTTGGGCAATGGAAGTAAGTAAATTTTTTTGGGATATTCTGTATTACTCAAAATATTATTATAAATAATGTTAGATTTCTCAAATATTCTGCCTAAATTTATGTTGAAATGATATGATATATGAGTTATTAACACATATTAATTATCACAATTATCTTATAGTTTACATGGTGTTAACAACTCACATGTTTATATCATTTGAACATAAATTTAGATAAAATATTTGAAAAGTCTAGCATTGCTTATTATTATTATTATTATTATTAGTATATTCATGCATTTCGAACAAATGAGATATAAATATTAGGATTTGACTACTTTATTGATTGGATAATCTTACTTAACAATTATAACTATTAGATTGACTTCAATAACTACCTTTACAATCAATCAATAGATGTAATTGGTTAGTAAAATTATCCAATCAGTAAAGTAGTCAAATCCTATATATTTATGTCGTAAAGGAATATTATTTATGCAGAAATTAAATGAGATAGATTCTTGTATGATTAGATAATATACATATATACAAGATTCTAGGCATCTTATTTTGAAACAAAATAGGTGTCAATTATTGGTGGATTATGAAAGAAAATTGACTTTGACAATAAAATAAAGATAACAGAAACTCAATATATAATTGAACTACTTTAGCTAGCTACAGATATAGAACATACATTTATATAACATCAAACTATAGATGCAGTAGTGTCTTTTGTTTTGTCACAAGAAGCACGTGTGTGACCAGTACTCAAAAATACTAGGAAGAAAACAATCGTTACTAGCTTAGAAAAAACATTTGATAGAACATGATCCACTAATAATTGAGCATGAAGCAGAAGTGCAGGGCAAATAAAACTTGTTGCACTGCATGTTGTCTGGTTAGAGGCGATGGTGAAGACAAAGAAGAGTCGTGCCCGATGGCGTGGCTCACATAGAGCATGCATTACTAGCTGCCCATCTCCACGCACCGTCCAAGGCATGGTAATGGGCAATATTGCTGGGACCACTGCTCTTTTATATTAAAAATTTTCATGATAGGTCGCACCGTCATTCGAGCCGACCCTTGCTTCCTGACAAAACCTTCTCTCTAAACCCTAGCCTCCCCCTAATTGATAACATTTTAAATATTTTTCCCATTAATTTTGTATCTTCAATAAAAATTTTAAAAAAAAAAAAACATTCTTATCATCAGCATTAATATATCTGGTCAAAAAGCATCATGTTTGATGGCTCATTGGCATGTTTAGGCTTTTAAAATATTAACAAACCGTAATGGACTGTCCAAATATTTATTTTGTCCTTCGTTTACAATTACTAAAGTATCCTTACCCTAAAATCTTTTTATTCATGTAGTTTAATAAATTTAAGGTTATTCACTTGCCTGAGCCCGCCAAATTTCTTCTCCCAACACCCATTTTCTCAACCACCCAATTTTAGAATTCATAATTTAAAATTTTACTCTATGCACTCAAATTAATTATAGAAACAACCTTCCTTTTCTTTTCAATCTTCTTTTTCAATTGCATCTATTATCTTTGAGATAAGCAGGGACATGGCTAATAAACCCAACGTATGATTCTTCTTCTTTTTGTATTTGGCAACAGGATGGTCTTCCCTATCATGACTAGATTGACCTTCCACTAAGTGGTGACCATGGCACACTTTATTACTCAATGAACTTATTTCTCCTTTTCCCAGTGTCCGAGGAAGATGAACTAAAATAAATCGTATTATGCAAATAAAATTAAATTATTGATCACCCTTATTTGACCAAACTGTTTGATTGATGATCGGAAGTAATACCTTGATCTTGGAGAAAAGGGATGTTGTTACAGCAGAGTGGTTACTCATTTCTACTTGGAGTTACTCAATATGCGGAGGAAATTAAACAATAAAATAGGTGTGTGAGTGTGGGTCTATCAAATATCATTTAAAAGTGATATGCGTATGATATGAGAAAGAAGAAGGAGGTTGATGATATGACAAATGATTTTTTTTTATATATATAATTTAGGGGTCGTTTATTTTTTGCACTTAACACTTAATGGTGTTGAATTAAGCAAATTAAGTGATTTCTGTTTGTTTTTTTAAGTGGTCAAACCACTAAAAAACCATTGAAAATAAAAAAGTTATATTTTATGATTTTTCACTGAATATCAAATCACTTAATGATTTTATAAATTTATTATTCCAATTCTATCATTCCTAAAATAACAAATTTCCAAGTTTGTTCTAGTTTTACATTATAAAAATTTCTTTTAATACTTCAACAAACATATTTCTAAATTTGATATAATTTTACATTATACATATTCATTTTAATGATATTTCTTTCAATATTATTTTTATTTAACTATATAACAATAGTAATTCAATTTAATTCAATTTTATTTTTTTTATTTAATTACTTTACTATAATAATTTATTTATATATATAATTTTTTTAAAAAAATACTTTACTATAATAATTAATCATATTTTAATTATGAATAAAAATGTTATTAATATATACATAAAAGTGTTTTAGAATTTGTTAAATAATTTATTATAATTATTTGTATTATATTAAATAAAGTTACATAACAATTAATAGTAAAAGGATATAAAGGTCAAATTACCAGTTTTCAGATAATTTTAACTTTAAAAAACAAACATGATTACTATACATTCAGACGTAAAGGAAAAAAAAACAAACATGTCATTCAGATTTCAGGTTTCAGTCACTATTCAGTCTTCAGTAGCACTGTTTAGTCTTCAGATAAAAAAACAAACGACCCCTTAATCAACGTAATGATAATTTAAAGATCATAAAAAACTTAATAAACCTTTTTGGATTAGATTTGAATTAAAAAGCTTTTTGGTTACGTGAGAAAAATAAATTAGTGTTTGTGATCAATTAGGTTGAGTTTAAAGAATATATGTAATTTATTTATATTATTTTGTCCATCAAAGTAATTTTATTTAGGGTTATTTTTCTAATAGAAATATTTGGTAAAATTATGGGTATAGGGAGAAGAAATTTGGATGGCAATAGAGCCATCCCACCATAAATACTTGTTGTCTCCATGTAAATAGGAAATTTAAGTACTTACCATACACATGTATGATACATGTTTTCAAATAAGGAAGAAATACAACGCTAAACAGCTACCAAAAAAAGGTTTATATCTATACGTCTCTTTGGGTGCAACTGGTGCAGCGAAGGCTGTGCTTTATATATTCAATCTTTCGCTATCTTTTTCTTTGTTACGTGGGATGTCTTGCAGGCCTCAACAGTAATGACACACGATGTTCGTCATAAATGGAAGCTAGCTGAAATGTTTCTGTTAGAACTTGTGTCTTGGAACATTAATTCTTTCAACCCTATCCTTATAGTTCTTTTTATCTCTTGAAAGCCGTCCTAACTTCACTAATTCCACATATGTCCCAACAGTTTAAAACCCTTTAAAAGCTTACGCAGATACTCTTTATATTTCGTTTCAAAACTTACAATTTCCCATAACCTAACCGTAACTCCTTCTCTCTCTCTCTCTCTCTCTCTCAAAAAGTCCATAACTATGTGCCAGTTACCACAACACAACATGCATACTCCTTTGATATCTGAGAAACCAACATCTCAACAGCAGAAGAGTACTCATCTTCTTCTTGCAATCGAAGAAGCGAAATGCATAGCAAATATAGCTCTTCCAATGGTTTTAACAGGTCTTTTACTCTACTCTCGCTCTATGATTTCCATGCTCTTTCTTGGCCGCGTCGGCGAGCTTGCTTTGGCCGGTGGCTCTCTCGCTATAGGTTTCGCGAACATCACCGGTTATTCTCTTCTTTCCGGCCTCGCCATGGGAATGGAACCCATTTGTGGCCAAGCTTTTGGCGCTAAAAGATTTAAACTTCTTGGCCTCACCATGCAAAGAACTATTCTTTTGCTTCTCTTAACCTCAATCCCAATTGCCTTTCTATGGTTTAACATGAAGAGAATGCTCCTTTTTTGTGGCCAAGAAGAAGATATTGCCAGTGAAGCTCAAATCTACATTCTTTATTCACTTCCTGATCTTATAGCGCAATCCATTTTCCACCCTTTGCGTATATATCTCAGAACCCAATCCATAACTTTGCCTCTAACATGCTGTGCTACTTTCTCTATCCTTCTTCACATTCCCATCAACTATCTTCTTGTTCATGTTCTCAACCTTGGAATCAAAGGCATTGCTTTAAGCTCGGTTTTGACGAACTTCAATCTAGTAGGGTCATTGATCATCTACATTTTGGTTTCTGGCGTGTACCAAAAAACTTGGGGTGGAATCTCCTTAGACTGCTTTAAAGGCTGGAAATCGTTACTGAATTTAGCAATTCCAAGCTGCATTTCAGTTTGTCTTGAATGGTGGTGGTATGAAATCATGATTTTATTATGTGGGCTGTTACTCAATCCACGAGCAACCGTTGCTTCAATGGGCATATTAATTCAGACCACAGCTTTAATGTACATTTTCCCATCTTCTCTAAGCTTTGGCGTTTCAACAAGAGTTGGAAATGAGCTTGGTGCTAATAATCCCAAGAGAGCCAAAATTGCTGCTCTAATTGGCCTCTCTTCAAGCTTCATTCTAGGCTTTTCAGCATTGCTTTTCGCGGTCACGGTGAGGAACATTTGGGCCAGCATGTTCACACAAGACAAGGAGATCATCGCTTTGACATCAATGGTCTTGCCCATAATTGGACTCTGCGAGCTCGGAAACTGCCCACAAACAACAGGTTGTGGAGTTCTAAGAGGAACTGCTAGGCCTAAATTGGGAGCAAACATCAACTTGGGATGTTTTTACCTTGTGGGCACACCGGTGGCTGTTTGGTTAAGTTTTTATGCTGGTTTCGATTTCAAAGGACTGTGGCTTGGTCTCTTAGCCGCCCAAGCATCATGTGTTGTAACCATGCTGTTCACCCTGGCTCGAACCGATTGGGACCACCAGGCTCAGAGAGCTAAGAAGCTCATGGAAAATGCTGGTCATGATGATCATCAAATTGAAGAAGAAGAAGATGACACATCAAAAGATGATAACAAAAATTCTTTGGCTGTCGTCCTAGACGATTCGCCAGTTTAATATGTTTAATGGTTCTAACCAATTGTTCTAAACAGTTTTAGATTAGAAGCTTAATGGGTCTATTAATCATTGTTAAATTGCATTAACAATGATTCTAATTTCACTAATTTTTATGTAATATTTAATAAATAGACAGTATTGTATCTGTGATTGTATTGCTGGGAGAGGAGGTGTTAGCACTTTGTCTTGTTCATTGTTTTGGTTCACAGAAACAGGCAACACTTGTAGGAAACATAGATTTTTTTGTTGTTTGTGACATCCTCTCTCGCTTCTATTTACTTTGTCGACAAATAATTCTACTGTCCAATGAATGAGGAAAGAATCAATCGTGATTCGAGCGTACTATTACGCGCCAGAAAGACGAGTGGGAAATCGGTTTTAGTCCTCTATGTTCGTTGCCTGGACTTTAAGGTACGCGACCCGGTCACCGTTTGCGTCTTTGCGACCGCCAACTCCGTAAACGACTTTCTCTTTTAATATTCTACTTTCATTACTGTTATTTAAATTAAGGATTTAATTAATTTATTAGTTAAGTAAGGTTATTTATTAATAACAATATTTTTTTAATAAATTTCATATAAATTTTATATGTTTTACACAAATAAATGATACAATAAGTTATATATCCATTTAAAACTGTTGTGTTTAGTTAGTACATTTCGTTTTACCATTCGAGAGTAGATGTTGGAAAAATTTTTGCTAATAATTGTAGCAGTGGATATCTTCCAATATCATAATAATAGATTTTCGATTAAGCCTCAAACCATCAATAAGTGCATAATAATTTCTTTTTGGTAAAATATGTTATTGAATTGAATAATTTGGCTTTTAAATATCATCTTTAAAGAAACAATTATAGAATTTTTTTTTTTCAAATATATAAAACAATTTCAATATTAATTTTTGAATTAATATAACTTGTCATACATCTGAGGACATGCGTGGTAGTTGGCAATCCAAATGTTGTAAATTTTGTGTTTTTATGTTCAAATCTAAACTCCCCCGATAAGTAAAACCCTTTCTTTATAAGAAAAGAGCACATCATTGTACATATTCTCAAATTAATTAAGGTCTTATTTTTTTTATTTTGATATGATATATTTAAAATGTCTTCCGAAAGAATAAATTTTTGATAATATCAAAAGCTTTTCCGAAAATGTTAAAGATGTTCTTTCGTCTAATTTTTATTGTCTTTAATTACTTGCAGATAATAATAATAATTAAAGTTCTTTAAATCTTAGAGAAATAATAAATAACAGTATGAAAAGTAAAAACACTAATATTTTTAAATATATATATATATAAGAAAAAGAAAAAGTGTTTGGACATTATTAAAACTGTTGTGCTCTAAATATTTGATAGTATATACATATTGAAGATTGAAAAAATATATATATGAATATAAAATCTATATAGACAAATAGAAAATTTGAGGAAGATATTTTTGTGCAGTGTTACTTAAGCACGAAAATGGTTTGGCTTCAAACTAAATTTTTACAAAACAAACCATGGACCATATTAATGTCAATTTGCATCTCTCTCTTTTCTCTTAATATCTAAATAACCAAGCGATGGGACGCAACTATCTATACCGTAATTTGGCGTCTATATTCATATATATTGAAGACTGTCACCACCGACTAACATGGATTATAGGAAAAAAAAACTGTGTCTACGTACTACTTCCTAGGCCTCCATCATCCATTACAACTTCTAGCTCAACTTGCTATTTCACTATTTTCATATAAATCAAACTCATTGCCAAATTTGATCTTCACAATTGACAAGGATCACATTAATTACGTGCTTATGTTGTAATTTACATGTATACACTCAAACATTCTCTCAAAATCAAATGGGGTAAGTGCAACTCAAATAGTTAATGTTATCTTCAACTACACATCATTGCATGAATGCAGAACTCTTCAATCAAGGCTGCACGCATATGTATACAGATAGAAATATATTATTCACGTTTGTAAGCTACCTACTTTCAGTATCTAATTACTATGTAATCAAGTGGTTTTAGATTGGCAAAATTAAGCTATGTTTTTTCCTTAATTTTATAATGTTTAGTTCATGAGACTGATAAATATAATTTCTATAAAGACACTGGAGCCTGTTTCCTATCCCTGATTTATGATGAATAATTTGTTGCTTCCTAAAACACAAACGAGACAAAAAATTTAAAAGATTAACAATTACTAAATCTGGTGGATTTCTACAAAATCCAGCTAAAACATATACACTACTTTTTGTAGTATACCGTAATGGTTAACAAATGTTATTTTCCTTTTGTTGTTTCTATCACAAGAATTTCATAATCCAACCCTTTGAAATTGATTGCCGGCTATTTAGCTAATTATAAGGACTCAAATTGTCAAATCAATATCTTGGATCGGCATTTCCTACCTTCTTAAATTTATAGTTTTAAACCTAATAATTATTTGAGTAATATTAGACTTTCTATATTTTTTATCCGAACTTATGCCCAAATAATATGGTATAGAAATTGTTTCATATCATATTAATTATCACATCATCTTATGATTTATATAATATTAATAATTCAAATATTATATCATTCGAACATATATTTAAATGAAAAATTTGAAAACCTAGCATTACTCTAATTCTTTATGATGACTTCCTCATTGACATTAATAATTAACTCACCCGATCTCAAAGTTGACTTTATTATCAGCATAAATTAATATAATTTTTTTAGATAAATTAATATAAGTATTATTTTTTATTTATAAAAGAGTATTGATAACTAAGTTATTTATCATTCTTTTGAAGAGTAATATTTAGATGCTAAAGCAGGCCACTCCTCTTTTTGTCCTTTATTACAATCTAATTATTAAATTATTTAAGATAATCGTTTTATTGGACTGTTAGAAACTTCATAAATTTATTGAAAAAAATTTAAATCAATAATTATTTATTAATTTATTTATCAATGTGAATCGTGTGCGAGGGCTAAGACATCCGACATCATAATAAAAAAAAAAAAAAATAGGATGCGTAGCATGGATTGAGTCACCAGCTTTGAAAATAATTGGGGACGGCTGCCATCGACTGTATTGCACACATTTTCACAGTTTCATTTTAAATTAAAATAGAAACAATTTGAGTCTGTTGAGCATTGAAATAGTTAAAATGTGCTTTCGAAGGAAAAAAAAAAATACTTAAAATGTCAAGATAGATTGGCCGTGGCAGCGATCTATTTATACGTAGTATATCTATCCAATAGTAACGCAGATGCAACTGCATGCTTGAGACATGTGTAAGCGAATCATATATAATCCCAAAGCATGAAGCAAACATGTTTTAACATACAGTTTCCTTGATCTAAACTCTTGTCACAATTAATTGCTGATACTTGCATTACCTCAAAAAGAAGAACATAAGCTTATCAAGATAATAGGAAATTAGAGCTAAAATTAAGAATTTGTCAAATTCTAATGTTAGGTAAGTTGTTCTCTAAATCCTTGTCAAATACTGTAGAATATGCATATATATATATATACACACATATATACTGTTGCATATGCATATGCAATGCGATTTGGGTCAGGATGACTCATGATGCATGCATATAGATGTAAAGCTTGCTTCTGTGATGTCAGACATGATGCATGGCTCGCCGCCCTACATCATTCATAAGACGGATCGATTTTTTTTTTTTTTTATTTCGAGACCACTTGGATGTATGTGCATATATCCTAAAGTCAACGTTTTAGTCAATTTTAATTAGCTGTGTTAATCTGTTAAGCTTGCCTGCAAAAGCGGCAAATAGAAGACAAAGTACTTAAAATGAATCACATACATTAAGAATAAAACAAATTAAATTAAATTAAATTTTCAATCAACAACTTACTAAATAGCTAGATTGGCATTTGACCTTCGATCACTACAGTTAGTCAATGGATTCTTTCTTTTCAAATAATTTTCATGCAACGTGCAGACGCACCCTTAGTAAATCAAGAGTTTGAAATTACAGAGATGATATTATTCATTAAAAATGTCTTCTATTGCCTAAAAAAAAAAAAGTCTTCTATTTTATCATTCAAGTACTGCTTTGTTATGTTGTCTTTTCTATTCATGCCTCTGATTATTCAATATATAGTTATTTGTCAGCTACTTATTATTTTAGTTTCTTATATATATATAATCAAGTGCACTACAGTGACGCACCGAATCTCATGATGCTTGCTTTGTACTAATATATGTAATAATAAATAACCTTATTTTGTGCATTAAATATTAATTTGCCCATATGATAATGTCAAATGAGTACAAATTATTATTGACCTTATTTGAGTATTATTAATTAGAATATATGATAACTCCAAATGAAAAGGGACAATATTGTAGGATCCAAATGAGTTCTCATTATGGAAAAAAAAAATGGAACCTCTATTTGACCAACCTTACTGTATATCAATTATCCTAATTGAAAGTACACAAGTAATGAACAAAACAAAAAAAAAAACTAAAAAGTCCAGTAACATGCTGAAAGTGAAGGAGAGAAGCATGAGGATTGATGCACGAGTGCAATCTGCTCCAAGGTCGTAAACTCGTAATCGAATATTCAATATCTTGGAGTAATCAATTAAGTGCATACACGCATTCAGCTTCTAATGTCTTTCTCAGATGTCGGCAAGTTGACAACAAAGAGTTAACTGTTATAAAATAAAACAATCAAAATGTAATAAAGAATTAAAACGTTAAAAACACAGAGCAAAAAAGTAAACAATTTTTTGTCATCGTATTTGAATCAACCATTACATCAGTATACGAAGTTCAATTTGTCAACTTGATATTATCACAATATTGGAAATCTACCGATTATATCACTCTCTACTTTGCATGACACCATTATAGTTGAATTTTGCTAGGAAATTTGATGACATAAAACCTATCAAAAATGATCATTTGGATCCTAAAATAGTGCCGGACCTACCTTTTTTTAAAAAGGAAAAAAAAAAATTATTTGTATCTTAGTAACTCAAACCTTAGATATTATTAGACTAAATGAATATTTTTTATTATCAAGTTACAATTGGACAGTAGTGTTAAGTGGGTTTTGAAAATGTTACCAAATCAATAATTTGAATATATATGTCATTTATTTCATATTTTTGGATAAAATTGTCCTTATATAAAATAGAGAACGGTTTAAAGTGAAAATGGAAGGTGACAGCGAAAGGATAATTAACGACAGCAACAAAGAACCTATCCAAGTTCGGGTTTATGAAACAGATTGATTAACTCGATTGATGAGATTGAGGTTATTATGTTAGGATCTGTAAAGTGGGAAAGGGGGATTGAAATGGGTAGGGTTCTAGATCAATTACCCATGGTTCGAGATCTACATAAATAAATCATTTATATCGAATCTAATGAACATGCCATTTATGTTAAATATATCAAATAGGTCTTGAATTGTCTCAAATTTAGGACCTATTTTTCTTAACTTGGGATCTATAGCCACCCAAAAACTTATTCTCTCGCCCATTGATTGTGTACCTATACATAAAATTAAAAATGAAATATTTTAGCTTGTACACTTTATATAATCCTAAAATTATCTTTTAATCAGTTATTCTCTTTTCCTCCTATATGGACAAACTTGTATTATATGCTTTTATGATTGGTATGAAGAGAATCATCTTGCTAACCGTACAATAACATGTTTTGTGATGTAAACTTTGCCAACTTTGAAATCATGCTTATAAAATCGAAGGGTTGATCCTCTTCTATTTTATTATAAAAAGAGGTCCAAGGAGAATGATGTTCATATATTCATAGTACTTCATACTCAAAACTTTAACCACAGTATAACAAAAGTAATAAAAAAGAAAAAAACAAAAAAAAAAACAAAAACAAAATATAGAATAAATTATCATAGAGGAACTCAAGAGCTTTGGAAAATTAATTATTGGAAAATGTATTTGTTACTTGAGATGGGATAAAAACACTATAATTTTATAGGTATTCATGAGAATTCTTGTTTCTCTCTATACTTTCCTACCAAGAAAACAATAGAATTTTTTCTTTTCAAAATTATAAAAGTTTGAAATTCTTTTACTTTAAACAATAGATAAGTTTTCCTTTCCTTTTTTTTTTTTCCCCCTTAAATGATGTATATAAATTGTTTCATAAAATCATAAAATTTCTAAATGAAGGAATGTTTTACATTCTATTATAAGTGACGGTGGTTTTTTTTATTTTTTTTGTTAACTTACATTACGGTGTCCTTAAACGTAATTTAGTCACTAATATTTTAATAATGATAATTTTTATTTAAGAGTGGGTGTGTAGTGAAATTTTCATTGCCACATTTTTTTGAATTCGGGATTTATATTCTTGAATTTAGGACTTATTTTCTTGATGGACATTCATTAAGAAAGTTGATCCTGATTAAAGGAAATATGTCCCGAATAAAGAAAATAGATCCCAAAACTAGAAAAATAGATCCTGCGAAATTACAATTTAAATGCAAAACAGAATTTCTTCTTTTAATGGCTTCCTCACCTTCCATTTTTATTTGATTTCAACACCTAAATTTCTCTAACACAAATCCACATCATTTTATAATTTCAAAAAGAAACCCATTGTTTCTTCAAATAAAAATTTCAAAACCCTAAATAATTTTCTCATATTACTACACACAACAAAATGATAGAGAGAATGAGAAGATGGCAGAAGAAGAAGAATAAGAAAGAGAGAAGGAGAAGAAAGAGAAAAGCTTCTAGGGAGAGGGTCAAATCCATGAGCTGGAAAACTTGAGAAAATAAAAAAGAAAGAGCTGGAGAAGAGGGAAGAAGAAAGATTGAGTTTCGTCCCCATTTATTAACGATAAAATGAGCACCTTTCACATTTAGATTATATTAAAACTCAAATAATTATTAATCATATGACAATAACGAAAGGGAAGGAAAAATAAGTATTATTTCCCTTCATTTTCACTATCACTACCTTATTAAAAATGATGGCTTTAAGCGGGGCCATCGATCATTTTCTGAACTACAGATCTATGAAACAAAAATGTTTAGTGTCCATTCTTTGGTCACCAATTGGTTTTCATACATAAATGGCAACCCACATTTCAAAATTCTCGTGCTCAAGGGAAAGAAATATAAAGATTGGTGAACCCTAGGAAAATCATGTAAGCGGCTTGATTCAACAAAATAAAATTGCCAATAAAATTTAGTGGGCCAAAATCTGATTGAAGTAAACAAGAATACATTGCATATATGTCTAGAATAATATGCTCCGGAATACCAACTATGATAAAAAGTATTTTGAATCAATTTTCAAGTTGCAAAGCCATCTCATTTTGATGTCATGTATCAATTGTTACCATTCACTTAAATTCGTAAGACTGTTTTGATTTATTCTCCATTTAGTTGAGCAATACAAGCAATCGTTGATATTTCATAGTTAGAGCAAGTACATATGTATCTTGGATATACATGATGTATTATGAGTCAATCATATTTCATTTAATCATGAAGGGCAAGAAATAAAATGATTAAGGGATGTATCAACGAAAGTTTGTTTCTGGATTCAAGATGAACCTGCAGATTTGATTCATAAAAATTAACAGAAATTAATTGCATTTTATCAACATCACTGGTTCTACACAAGGGCTAGTATTGTCGAAACAATTGAACTTTTAGCTAGCCCAATTGTTATTAGGGCCTACTATTAACCCAAATGTTGTTAAGGCCTAGCCACTACGGGCTACAACTCATCTTACAAATCCATCGGTTTGTAGAGTTTCATTTTTTGGAAAATTTTGTAGAGTTTCTTGATTTGCTCGTACTACTTTTAGCACAAAATGTAAATAAAATTTCTCCCAACAGAGACCTTTATTGTAAGAAAATATGATTATATTTGCAATTTAAAATGTCAGGTTATTGATAATAAATAAAAATAAAACTATTGTACTCATGCAATTCACCAGAAACAAGCTTCTTTATCATCAAACATCCATATAATTTCTCTATCCATCACTATTTTATCTATGGGTAGTGGTAACCTAGGCCTCAAGCACAGTTTAAGATAAAAACAAACAGTGAATGAAGGAAAGAGAAAGAATTAAAAAAAAAAAAGAAAAGAAAACGAATTCATTCATTAATTGTTTGAAACTTTTTATATAATTTTTTAGGTATTAATATGTGCCCTCATTATTGTTGGAGAACAAACAATCACAATAAGTGTATGGATAAATTGATACACAACACTCAATATAATACTAATAATAAAACAACAACTAACTAATTTAGAATCAAACAATATATATATCTATGTATATCTTGGAGATGAAAACACCATAACACCGCTAAAATATATATAAATATTTACTTGAATGTGAAAGATCGAGGCTTGCAAACTTTATAATGTATTAAAGATAGAGTTTCACCCCTACCATGTGTTTGAAGGACAATTGATGGTCACTCTTTAAATTTAACTATCCGTTTTTTTAATCTCGAACAAATAGTTGATATTCTATTAATTTTTATATGTGGATATTAATCATGTCTATGATAAACTTTGTTTCTTTCACACCCTATATAATTATTATCACAAGCTTAATAATCTAAACTCGAAGTAAAACTCCAATCAAAGAGACAATCTATGTCCACATGAGAAAGAATGTAAAAAATGCTTTAACATAGATAATCACATACGTGTTTAAATCAATTTTTTAATATCAAAGTGACAATTTGATATATAGATACATCTCCACCTCTTATTTCTTCATTTTCTATCCATGATCTATGTGCAATTGCTAAGAACAAATTTCCCACAAGAATCAGGAAACTAAAAGATGCAATACGCATCATAAGAAGTAGCTAGGCTACTTTTGAAAGGCACAACATAGAAGATTTGAAACTTAAACCGCAAGTAGTGTAAAGAAGCTAGAAATAATCCTGGACACCTAGAATGGCACAGTTTTCAACTTGAGAATCTTAAAATGACTTGGGCAAACACAACTTTTCATAAATGGTATCCTTGGATGTTGTTAGCCCTTAATCAAAAGTTTCCCATTTTGTTGTGCAAACAACAGACTGAGAGTGCCTCAGTGGATGCTGCAGATTAAGCCTTTGCCCTCTCAAATTCCTCTGCTGCTGTTCAAATAGTATGGGCCTTTTTCCATTTGAATGTTCTTGTTTGTGCAATTGAATGTTGCCTCCATTGCTCTTAAGCTTGGAATTTCTCAACTTTAACATATCAAGAATCTCAATGTGCTTCTGAACTCTCCCTTCCTAGAACAATCATGCAAACAAACCAAATTAATTTATTATGTAATAACAAAGCTGCTAATGGATTAATCAGGAATGCAAAAAAGTACCTGCTCTCTCTTTTGCAAGTTCAAATCTCCCCCAACGGAAATTTCATCCAATTTAACTAATTCTGTCATCAGCTTTCCAATCAATTTTTCCAACTCCATATCCAAGACTTCTTCTCCTTTAGAAGCTGCAGCTTGCAAATCTGTAACCTTCACAATTGATGGAAAAAAAAGGAGGAAAAATATGTTCTTATCAAACTTTTTAACTCAAATCTCCCTAAACACAATCATAATTGTATAACACCGAAATTTACCTGCTCAACTAATTTGTCAACTTCCAAGCTGATTTCTGCCAAGGATTTTGAAGCCTTTTCAATATTAGCAATTTTGAGCATCTCTAAACACCGCCTTTCCCGGCTAGCAGTGTCTACAACCAACACAATTTTGGATCCATTTTTCACTCTAGCAGCATCTAAATATGCTTTTGAATCCCTCTCTTTCTTCTTGTATATCAATTTCTGATCTTGAGGGTGCAATCCAGTACATTCTGATAATATTTTCTTCAATTCGCCTGCAAAAGTCAACCCCATCAAAAATATTGATAAATATCATAACTTGTTACAAAAATATCATATAAACATAGACAAGAAACAAAAGGGTAATATAAAATTTTCAAGTACCAAAACTTGCTTGAGAACTAATAAATATTTCATGATATCTAGACTCATATTTCACTCTGACTTTAATGGCGGCAATTGAAGCAGCGATTTGACCAGAACCCGGATTCCGCTTTTGTACCAACATTCCTCCAGGCCTGATTTCCCATTCATCAGTATCCATATCAACCTTTGGCCTTGTTGTTTCCATGCACAAGTACACAGAGAAAAAATCTCGATGATGCTCTTTTTAAGGCTTGAAACAATCAAAAATAGTACATCTTATTGGACCAAAAAACAAAAAACAGTGAAGAGAGACAGATATACAGAAGTGGGATTTTTCTTTTGGATATAGATAAAAGGAATGGACAGCGAAGGAAGAGTGTGAACTGTGAAGAGAAGAATCTATCAATATTAAAAAAAATATAATATTTGTGTTTATGGATAGCAGTTAACGTGAAGGAGACAAACAAGGAAACCTCTACCAAGCAAAGAATTTATTCACATTTATAACATACCAAACATCTTTCATCTTTGTCATACTCTTTAACCAGCCAAATGTTTTGTTGTTGTTTTGGTTTAATAAATTATGCTATAACTTAAGAAATTAACTACAGGTCAAATGCTTGAAGTGTTTTGTTTATCAATCAAGTTTTATAGGAGGAAATTAATTATTCTGTAACGGTAAAGGACTAATTTTATATCGATTGTGATGATAATTTTATGATGTTCTGATTAGAGAATTAGTTTTCCTTTTATTTTGGTTGAATTTTGGCCAGAAGTGAATGAAGTAAAATTATATAAGACAGGAGAATCAACAGAGGAGAATATTGAAGACAAAAAGTATGCGAGTGAGACTATAAAGTAACACAATAAAGACAGGACAGCTCTGCACCGAAAATCTTGAGCCAGTTGGCATCTGTCTGTCTATCTCTAAGTTTGGTTTAGGGACGATGTTATCTTAGCATTTTATAGTAAAATAACGAGTGATGTGATGTGATGTAATTGTGTTGCATTTTTATATGTTTTTTTTTCAAGAATATTCGCATTTTATATGTTTGGTTTGGTACGATCACAATTACAAATTAAACATTTACATGTGCAATGTGATGTGAAATTTGACTATGTTGTATTAGTTCCGTAAACACTAAGGATGTTATCATTAAGGTAAGATTTTTTCTCATACATATAGATTGTTTTCCACTCTAATATGAGTGACTCTTAATCATATGAAAGTTATTTATCCGAACCTTGTCATTAGAATTTTAACAGTTTGATCTCGATTGTCTCCGAAATTCCTTCCAGTAACTCAAAAAAAAAAAAAAAAAAAAACAGATGTTACCATTGTCTGTATTCACAACTTAAATAAAACAAACATTTTTTTCACATCTAATAAACAAACAATATTAGTTCATAATTAAACAAATGTCTTTTGTTTTAATTCTTCCGATTCTTTAATTATATTTATAAAAACTCTGCATAGCCCAAAGAAAAATCTTTTCAAAAATCGTGGACACCGTATCAACTACGTAGTTTATGTGATGAACTCCCCTACAATTTTAAAGCTGTTCTCTAGTGATCCAAAACTGAACTCAAAACGGCTCTTAGAAAAGGTTGTTTCATCATTACAATTAACAATGAATAGAGTACTTCTACAAAGTAACAACATGCCAAAAATCTGACTGACTTGATTGACTAGATTTCGTCAGGCACTGACAATAATGTATCAGAGATCGAAGTGAATGTTACATATATGTTGAGTCAACAAAGCGAAGAAACAATAGAAAGCAGTACTCAGCCATTCTGCTAGAATCATTCCAGGCACATTGTAAATGCAGACAATGCTTAACTCATTGTGCTTTCTGAGCTTTAGATCTGGGGGGCCTTGCAGGTTTGATTATGTAACTGAGGAGGATCAATACAATGGGAAGAATGGTTCCGATGTAATACACACTCCCATATGAGGCGATCGTTTCATGCAAGCTTAATACCTGTTTCCATATAGGAAAACAAGCATTAGAAACATTAATACTCATATATCTAGCTCTATGAGATCATATTGTTGTTTGTGCATATCGATACATGTATGGCTTTGTATGCTCTTGAGGATAAGGGGACTTACCATAAAACCAACACAGGAATAATTCAGTACAAGAACTGTGTAAGCAAAGTTCATGAGATCCAATATCATCTTAACAATGCCCATATTGGATGGCAGACCTTGTTGCCATCTGTATATGACTGCTCAGAGAACAACATAAGTATGAGGTAAACGGGAAATAATTATCATCAATGTGATGGATATGGGTAGCCAAATCAGTACCTCTTGAACCAGCAATCATAAGTGCCGACTGAACAAAGAACAAAATGTACCCAGGATAGAGTCCCTGTAATTCAAGGAGACAAGAAATCGGAGAATGAGAGTTGCATCAAATAAAGAAATTCTATTAAAGATGAGAAATCTTTCAACAATTCTATGTCTATAAGGTGAAACGCTATCAACCAAATAGGAATATGTGGAAAAACAGCAGGACTACTCTTCAATCAGCAAAATATAAAAATCACATCACATGCTTCTAAGCATTTTTGAGATGAGAATAATAATTACGAACAGGAGTAGACAGAAAGATATTCAACAGAAACATGCCATTGAAAGATTTTAGAGAAATACATAAGGAAAAACACTCATGTAGAATGATCTCCAAGCCATGATAGTCAGTATACGGAAGCTGGGACCTTGGGTTATGAAATGTTTGATTACTCTTATACAGGTAACATGATCCTCAGAAGTCCTATGAAATGCAGAAACTAATAAATACAAGTAATGGTTCCAGTTCAGATTTTTATTGAAATAGAGAAGTTATGATAGCTATGACATTCATTAAGTAAAACAGATAACATCTATCCCTACATATCGCCAAGAAATCCCAATGACTGATAATTGGTAAGTACTGTGAAGGAATTAGAGAATTTATGGAAAACTGCACAAAGATCTCTTAGTACAAAACATTCATTCAATTAATTTCAAATAGGTAGCAGAGAAGAACACAAGAAAGTATGAATTCAATTGCAAAAGCGTCACACTTCCTAATTGTTCACACATTTGCAAAGCATCCTCAACATTACACTCCTTTATCCTCAACATTAAACTCCTTTACTTTTATTTTATAAAAAGATTGGAAATATTGATATGTGAGCAACACATTTAACAGTGTATTTGGGATATCATAAAGGTAAGAGATACTCACATGCCAAACAGCACTAACAGTCTGCGTAGCCAGCAACTGAAAGAAACCAGGTTTCTTACCCTTCTGAACAAGCCTATCATACACATCTGCAGCAACAAAATAAATCAGATATGTTTTTTATAGCTCCTGCTTCATAGCTATGCAGTATAATTGTGTATCCATGACCTATTTTTAAGTCATCAAAATACAAGTCCATCTCTTGCATCTGAGTACACCATACCATACTGTAATCAAATGTCACAAATATCAACCAGACAGTGAAATTTATGAACCAATTCTTTCATAATTAGACTTACAACACATGATATGTAACTTCTTAAGAAAAGACCTTGATATATTTTATGAATGGATTGCACCAAGTACTTAATCTGACCTTCTAATAGTTAACAATTTCCGTCCTCAGAAAACCAACTAATTTCCATTTAATTAAATTCATTTGAAACTGCTATCAAGTTGTTTCTTTTTCCTCTTGCATATTACTTGAACCACTTTTAGTCATGCCTAGACATTAAAATACAATCCCATTACAGCCTAACTTGAATTTTCTCATCATGCAGATGACATTAGCAACAACTTTCCTGACTTTAAGATTGAAAAATACCATATGCCATGGATGACGGGCTAGAGAAACTCACAGTGACGAAGCCAGGTGCTGACTTGTATGTTCCAGACAAGTGGTAATTGAACTGCACTCTTAGCAAATTCAACACCCAAAATGTCAACATTTTTAGCACGATCCCATTTTGGCTTTGGTGGGGAAGAATCTGTCCAGCCACTAAAACCCAGGCCGGAAATAATAATTGCAGCCTCTGAAATTGACCAGATGAAATAATATTTCCAACGTGCTGTCAAGCCAGCCATGTATGAATAACTCAACCGCTTCCAGAACCCCCATTCTTGGTATATGGGTTCAGTAAAACGGGACAAAGGATGATGGGGTACCATATAAAGATACAAAGCCATGCAAAAAGCAGCTTGGACAAGAGCTCGAAGTGTTGCCAGATATGGTGATGGCCATGGTCTACTCCAAATCTGAAAAAAGAAGAAGAAGATCACAAAGCTTAGAACTAATCATTTCCACCTAAACAAAGCATACAGAATGGACAAAATAAAAACATAACAAACCTACCCCTTTTCCTTCAGTCCACTCAAGATAATCCTTCATTTCATAGACAGGGCCAGCAAAGTGACTGCCACAACAGAGGCAATAACCAAAATACTCAATAAATGAGGGCAACTTAATCAACCGATCTTTTTTCTGGGATTCTCGTAAGCCCTCCTCTTTCAGTAACCCATCATTGTAATTTATTGCACAGGAAATGACTTTTAGCGTTAAAACCATTAAGGCTCCTGGAAATTTAAAATGATTCACAACCAATAATCACTTAGACATCGACGGATCATGATACATCAATGTAGAATATAGTTAAATATCATAAATTATATGCATGTCTAAGCATATGCAGACAAAATAAAGTTCAAATTTTTAATAACCTAATAGAAGAGAAACCTATAAGTTACCACCACTCATAAAACAAATTTCGATCTCTTTCTTAGGACATTGCCACTCATCACAACTTAGGTGATAATGGAAAAGAACTGAACTGGTTTACTTACAACTAATTATCAAAAGAAATGAGTTATTCTTCAACAATTTTATCAAATAAAACAAGTTTTAGAAGTCACATAACCCTATTTACCATATGAAAAGAGTAAAGAGATATTCAATGATTTAACCTTTGGAGGAGGAATTCTATGGAAAGGCGGCAATAATCCTTACCTGTAGCATCAATACCTCCTTCCTTCCAAGCATCACCGCTCATGTAATATACATGGCTACAAATCCATAAGAGAAACGATTTTAGTAATATGCACATAAAATAGTTGCCCACAGTCTAATCGATAGTATTATAAATTACAACAGAAACAGAAGAGCAGTATTCACCTCAAATGCATATAAGAGACAATTTTAGTATAACAGTATACAGATAACAAACATTACATAATTAGGTGGCATGTTCCTCAAAATACTCCCACATTACGTGAACAGAACTATTGTCTCACATTCTAAATGAATGAGATATAAACATTGGTCATGGGTCACCTGCTAATTTACTTGGTAACATTCATTGTCATATACAAGAATCCTAAGACTGAATCTCATTCATGGCGAACTCTAGGAGAGATTTGGTTTATATATTACTACTGCATAAAAATATATATATATATATATATATAAGAAAATAAAAAACATTATAAATGTTGGTTATAAAATACCCAATAGAGCCACAGTTACTGAGGGCTTATTTACAAGCTTCACGAACTTATCAGCTATATTTGCTTCTTTGGATTCTAATATAACTTTTCCGTATCTTATATAGAATGCAAGTTTTACTAGTGATTCCCAAGTTGAATCAGGCTAACTAAATGTCATCAACGATGCTTTACCACCATAGTAAGAATAATTTTGTCAAAAGCTGCATCTTTTTATTCCAATTCCAAATAATCTAACCCATCAAATACTTGAACACTCAAATTTTATATAATAGCGTCTTCGAACATGACAAACGAGAATCATTTAAATCTTTATAGACAGAACTAAAATACAACACACAACAACGTTTTCACAAGAAGTACTAAATATCAGCAACAAAACTTGAACTTGATGGAATGACTCAAACGAAGAAACAATCTTCAATAAAATCCAAAAAAAGAAAAAAAAAGGTACCAGCCAATGAGATAACCGAAACCCAAGAAGAAGGTGAGGGTGCCGCACTTGGAGCGGAATAAGAGCATGGAAAGATAACCCAACAACATGGGCACCAAGAAATGTAGATTCGAAGAAAACCCAAAAGAGAGGTACGATAAAATGGCGCCTGAGAGGGCGGCATAAGCGTGTCTGGCGCCTGGAGTGGGAACAACTCGCCAGAATAAGCTGACAGGAATGGTGGCGACGAAGCAGAGAAGGAACCTCAGCACCGGAACGGAGACCCCAATTGAGACCGCCAGGAATTCCATGTCCAGGTTCGTCATTGTTTTGGTTTGACACGGATGGGGATCCCTCTGTTTTTGAGTTTGGTTCCTCTTTTTTTTTTTCTTCTTTGTTTTTTCAAATGAGGTACCAACTAGTGCGGTGCTGCTGAACTCTTCTGCTCTTGTTTGGAATTACAATGCTGTCCCTCTTTTTCAACTCTTTTGTCCTTTTGAAAATAACAATATCCTAATTCTATAAAATTTATCTAAAAATTTTATATAAATAGTATAATAACTTAATTTATAGTTGTAATATTAATTTTGAAATAATATATTAATAATATAATAATTATATATAAATTTATTATATTATTTAATCAGAATTTTGAATAGTATAGCATTATTCTTTTAAAAATTTTGATAATCCCTAAATCAAATAATTTATTTGGAATGATATGTAAAAAATTAGTTAAAGCAATTTTTATTCAATGAAATTGAAAATTTGATTTTATTATGTTATATTTAATTCAAGGCAATTCATAATTAAAGTCAATCAGTAATTAATAATTTATAGGTTGTTTTTTTTTATATAATCTAAATCAGGTGGTTTGATTTGACATTCTATTATAAATAAGGAATTATTTACCATTAACTAGGCATTGCTAATCTTGTTTATGAAAGAGATTTAAGAGATCCACCTTTTTCAAATTTTTTTTAATAAAAATTATCATTAATTCAAACATCTGTGTCACTGTATTAATGAATCACTATAAAGATGGTTTGACTAAGATGTGTGCACACGTACCAGTGCCCACAAGGGTTGAAAAAAAAAAAAAAAAATCAACTTGTGAAGCTTTTGCGTTTTCGGTTGTTGTACGGACTGAAATATTTGGAGTATAGTTTGTAAGTATTGCGAGAATCATGTGGTGATTGGTGGAGCAAGCAAGTTGACCGAAACATTGGCTGCACAGTTTGTCAGAGAAATGTACGGTGACTGGTGCAGTAAGATTTGATTGTGTTGTTGCAGAGGAAAATATTTTCCTGTCATCTGATTGGCAATACCATACGCGCTCCGTTGATGCGAGTATGGGAATGGGAGTATGATTTGCTTTCACGAGCCTTGTGATCATCGAGATCGAGCGAGACATTAATTGGCACCGTTTACACACCTAACAATATTAATCCATCTTTATTATTATAATTATTCGCCATCCTTTGGAATTTTCAGTTACGTTTTTAGCTCGGTTAGCTACAACTATAAACAACTAACAACCTGAAAGAAACAACCTGAAAAAAAAAAAAAACCACAAAAAACATGAAAAACAAAAAAGGAAAGAAAGAAACAGCTAACAATCAATCCTTAATGTGGATCTCTTTTCACCTTCATATGGATGGATCCCTCCCATTTGAGAATAGTTCTATGAACTGTACCACCAAGTGTTATCTCGGTAAGCCCTAATTGTATCATAGGTTTGTACTAGAATTCAAAAAATAAAAAATAAAAATCCTAATCAATAATCACTGCATGATATTTGTATAATGAAAAAATTTCAAAGAATCCTTATAATCTCAAAAACTACTGATTATTAAACTACTGATTATTTTTCGTTATTTCAAAATGGATCAAGAATGTCCTTATTATTTTTTTAAAGTATCAAAAACATTATTCAATTGGATGTTTGTCAGCCTCCCTTCATTTAGTTAAGGACAATTTTGTACTTTGGAATATAAAACCTAAATTAATAAAAATAATAAAATAGAAAAAAGATGAATGTATTTTTGTCTTCTTCTCCATCGTTTATGAAGACCCAACTCGATGTCCATGAAGATGAAGATTGATACATTTTATTTTAAAAGGTGATAAGCTCTAGATTGATAAGTTTGTTGATGTGTTGATTTTTTTTTTTTTTTTTTTGTGCTTTTTTGGTGGGCTTTGGATAAAAGGAGAAATGGCGTTTTTGTTTGGTTGGGAAGGAAGATAGAGGAATAGTTACGTTGATGATGACAACGATGATGATTATGGATGATGTGCAGGTGATAAGTTAATGCAGGAGAAGGCGATAGAGATCTCGATGGAAGAGGAAGACCAATCGAATGGAGACCCAAATCTGAGTCTTTATTGCCATCACATGAAGATCCAAATTTGGATTTCCATTCAACAACAATGGAGATCTAGATTTGGTCTCCATCAATGACGAGATTAAGACCCAAATATAAGCCCTACCCTCTGCAACGATTGGTTTTTATCATTGTTAATGTCTTTGTTTGATTGTTACATTAATCATTGAGACTGTTTTTATTCAAGTTGAATCGAAAAAATCTTAATAGTGTTTGGAGCCGATGGTGGGAATCAGAGCAGTAGAGGTTCATGGATGCGTTGGACTCAATCCAAATGGAAACCTAGATCTGGGTTTCTGTTCGATGGCATCCATTCATGGGAATCTTCATATGCAAAATATCATCTCCAATAAAGATGAATGGAGATTAGATCTTCATTTTCCATTTGTTTACAATAGATGATGGAGATATCTCTACTTTATATATATATATAAATATAAGGGCAAATTTATAAATTCATATATTTATGTTATATTAACTATTAGAATTAACGATGTAAGAGATGTTTTTGGTACTTTACAAAATAATAGAGAAGTTTTTGGTTCATTGAAAACAACAAAAATAATTGGTATAATCTGAAACCAAAGAGAGGGTTTCGAAATTTTGTTCGTTTATAATGGGTGTTAGACATTGTCACCTACAAAATTAAAAATCGATTTCTATACCCAATTAATAAGTATATTTATTATTGTAATTTTAATTTCATATAGTAATAAAGAAAAAAAAAAAAAGCAAAAATATGTCAAAAATATCCCTACAAAGAAAAACACTAATTACTTACATTTAAATATAATAATAATTAAAAAAAAATCCTAACTAATTTTTCGGTTAGTTATCTAAAAGAAAACAACCCGTGTCTGGAGCCCTCACCAAACTTGCCAACAAGAATGATACTTCAATTTGTGTTTACCAAACTTTTGGACTCGAATTTAGCTTGACAACTACAAAACAATAACCAACGCGGTGGACAACCTAAAGTGTTTCCGACTGAAACCCTCTGACCATTAAGTCGAATATCAGATGGCTTACAAGAATTGAGATTTTCAACAGTTCTGTAGAATAAACGTGTAAGTTCATTTTTTCCGTGTCTTATTAGATGGAATTCATGCCTATTTGTACTGTTTGTGATGAGCATTCGAGTACATCACTAATTCAAATATTCGATGCAAATGAACATATGGTCTCCGAATATGTTGACACATCATGGTGGTGATACGAATCCATACGTTTGCCTTACACATGCCATGCATTGCATGTGAACGTTCTGTGCATTTTCACATGTGCCAGCATTGGCCACGTGTGTAAGATATGAGAACACATCTTTTGTGCACCCAAACAATTAAGAGGCTTTCTTTGTACATCCAAGTGAAGAGTGCAGAAGGTTGATTTTGAAGCCAAGGAAGTAATTGCCGAGTGGACACAAATTGCATGTTTTCCACCTTGTCCAAACGGTTATCAAACCATTTCAAAAAAAAAAAGGAACAAGGAAAAATGAGAAATGGAATGTATTTTATCTACCATGATTAAAAAACATTTAATACATAGGTTAGGATTCAAAAACACTTTCTCTCATGGATTCTTCTTATGAGTAGTGAATTTAGAAGCCCTAACTCTCATAAATTTTTCTTATGAATCACGAATTTTGTCTGTTTTTCCTTTTTTGTTAAAAAGAAAAAGAAACCATGTTAAATCCTAAAATATTATGGAAAATATTTAGCACATTTATTAATTAGGAATGAAATCAAAGAAAATTAAATTTCATGGAAAAGAAGATCAAAGGAAGGAAACTTGATTCCTTGAATGGGAAGGGAGAATCAAGTTCCTTAATCAAGTGTGTTTGTTTCCCTATAAATTTAGTAAACAATCTACAAATCAAAAATTAAATTCTCTTTTTCTATTAAGTATTTCTTATTAGTAAACGTATCAAAATGTTTTGTCCTTTTTATAAGTTTGTTTTGATGTGGTATAATTTGTTGTGAAAAACGGGCCTTAAAATAACTTTTTAGGAGGATAATATTGATACCATTTATAAATTGTCCCCAATAGATTTTGTATCTATTTTTTTCTTAAATTATTGCTTTTTAAAATATCGCTTCCAGTGCAGTATTGGAATATTAAGTTTATGCATGATCCTTGATTTTGAAACAATATCAATTTGTTATTCTATTATTCCTTGGATATTATCTTTGACTTTGTTCTTAAATCATTTGACATTTTCAAATAAAAAATCGTTTGATAAAGTTTGCCCGTACTGTGGACTTGGGCAACATGCTCGAGTAACAGGAGTCCAAAAACCAAGATCCACACAAGAAACATCGTGAGAACCCATGACATATTGACACCCCCAATATGTACACACTTTTTCGCTTGTTCACCCCATTAATTTTTTTCTTTTTTTAAAATATTAAAAATTTATAATCATACCCCACAAATTATTAACATATATATATGTTAATATATATATATATATATTCCTAATCTCTACCACCATTATCATCATGCTCTTTATTGGAATTCTCATTTTGATTTTGTAGGATTTCTAGTTTGCACTCGGCAACACCACCACCCTATCATTCTTGATACAATTAAATAGTAAAGCAATTTAGCTACCCAGTAAAAACTCTAATTCAAGCGGAGTAAAATTTTTAATATTATTATAATTTACTCCCCTACCGTTAATAGGATTCCGTTATATGTAACATTGAACAGTATCTAAATAGCGAAAAAATGAAAATACCTTTAATAACTGTGTTGATTCAATTGACCAAATAAAAAATAAAAAAAACAAAACATCAAAAAGCTTGTCCTTCATATGGGCTTCTTCCCCTTCATCATCTGTCGGTTTCTTCTCATTCATCAGTTTCTTCTCCTCAGCGTCGTCGGTTTCTTCTCTTTCATCAACGCCGTCAGTTTCTTCTCCTTCATCATCTGGGTTCATCTGTTGAACCCAGATGAACCTTTTCATCCTTCAGATCTCTCTCCGCCGCCGCTTTCTTCTCTTTTATCCTTTGTCCGTCGCTTTTTTCTCTCTGCCGGCAAACCTTCCTTTCTTTTCCTTCTCTCTCCTCTCTTTTCCTCTCCTCTCCTCTCTTCTCGTCGTCACCGCCTTTTTTCTCGTCGTCGATTTCTTCTCCTTCATCATCTGGGTTCATCTGTCGAACTCAGATGAACCTTCATCTAGGTTCTCATCGACGAACCCAGATGAATCATCTGGGTTCGTTGATGATTTTTAGGTTGATTTATCTGATTTTTTTTGTTGTTTTTTTTTTTGTTTTGTTTTGTTTTTTGTTTTTTTGTTCAGTTTGAGATTGATTTATTTTGTTTTGTGGGAGATTGATTATGTTGGCTTTGATTGATGATGTTTGGTTTTGGATTGATGATGTTGGGAGGTTGACTGATGATGGTTGACGATGTTTGGTGCCATTTTTGTGTTTTCAGGAGGTTGATTGATGATGGATGATGATGTTTAGGGCCATTTCCTTCATTGGTTGGTTCTGTTCAGCATCGATCTGGTTTTGTGGTTGATTTTGTTTATGAGAGTTGTGGTGGTTTGGTTGGTTATTGATGTTGAGGAAAAGAAGGAAGTGATGGTGGCAGAGTAAGAGGAAGATGAGGAGGTGATGTTGAGGAAGAGCTGGAGGTGGTCGACAAATGGGGAAGAGCTGGAGGTGGTCGACAGATTGAAAGTTTTTTATTTAATTTTTTGATGAAATTTATTTTTAAAAAGTAAAAAATAAGATCAAAAGACAATTTTACCCCTCATTTAGTTAATTTTAACAGAAGAATGTTAACTAGAGAGGGTAAATTGTAATAATATCGAAATAGTTGCTTCGTCTGAATTAAAGTTTTGACTAAGTAGCTAAATTGTAATTCGCTCTAAATAGTATTCATGCAATTTACTGTAAAAATATGATGTCTAGCCGCTTTGACAGACAACTATTTATTTACAAGCAAAATATTTTGTTTCTTGTTTCTAAGAAAATCATCAAAAGAAAACAGTTCATCATAAGGACTCACCGATGCCATTCCACCCTAGCCATTTCAACTATATAAAATGAGGCTTGTTCTTGCAAAGATTATAAAAAGAGATCACCGAAAAATTACTTTTTGGGAGTTCCAAAGAGGGAGCGACTCTATGTTCAGCAACCGAGTCTACAAAAAGAGATGCAACTCAACCAAACATTAATGAGACAAGTCACTTCAAATAACACCACTCTAACCGTAAGACATAGCAGAAGAGTCACTTGATAAGACAGAGCAAAAGAGCACAAATGTTTGAACAGGTTTCACAATCCTTTTTTTTTCTTGACATAACAAATTTCACAATTAAGGTTTTAAGGGAGAAGGATAATGTTGGAATTTTAAATTAATTATAGACGGAATTACAATTTAGCTACCCACGCGAAACTCTAATTCAAGCGGAGCACATGTTTGGATATTATTACAATTTACTTATCTTCCGTTATCAACTTTCTGTTACCGTGAACTGATTCAGGGGTAAAGTTGTCATTTCGATGGACAGTGATCTAAAAAATTAAAAAAATTAAATGAATTAAAAAAATTACCATCTCTCTCTTTCTCCCTCTCTCTCTCTTGTTCTTCTATCAGTCTCTCTCTCACTCTCTCTCTCTCTCTCTCTTCTTGTTTTGTGACTCTCTCTCTCTTCTTCCTCTTATTCTTCTCCTTCAATCTCTCAAACCATCACAGATCTGGAAAAACCACATTTATCAAGTCCATTCATCAGATCCGGCTCGAAATCACCGAACCACAACGGAGTGAAGCCATGTCTCGAAAAATCATCGCCGTCGTTGAAGCGGTGCGGTACGCTGTCTGCTGTTGCGTCGAGCGATGCGGTGGTGCGGAGATGGATCAGTTGGGCGGCGATGCGGTAAGCTGTCTGTTGGTGCTTCGAGCGATGCGGACGCTGTCGTTGAAGCGGTGCAGTAGGCGACACCTATTGTGTCGAGCGATGCGGCGGTGCGAAGATGGATCAACTGGGAGGCGATGCGGTAGGCTGTCTGTTGGTGCGTCGAGCGGTGCGGACGCTGTCGTTGAAGCGGTGCGGTAGGTTGTCTACTGTTGCGTCGAGCGATGCGGCGGTGCAGAGATGGATCAGCTGGTGCGGCGATGCGGTAGGCTGTCTGCTGGTGCGTCGAGGCGGTGCGGACGCTGTTCCCGACGTGGTTCGTGGAGCGACGGGTTGCAGAGAAACTAATGGAGCGACGGGCTGCAGTGAGGAACAACGGGTTATGTGTCGTTGTTGTGGAGCGGCGCGGCGCGGCGCAGCGGTGCGGAGGTGATGGAATTTTTGTGATTGTTTGTTGGGTTGCAGAGAAACTGATGGAATTTTTGTGATTCTTTGTTGGGTTGCAGAGAAATTGATAGAATTTTTTGTGATTATTGGTGGATTGAGTGTTTTACATTTTTTTGTATTTTGCTGGAAAACTTTGATTGTGATCCAGATCTTGAACATGATTTCAAGAGCTGGAAACTTTGTAATTTTGTATTTTTATGTTTGCATTTTTTTTATTTATTCTTTAATGAAAAAATTTTGTTAAGATCTGAGTTTGAATATATATTTTTTTAATTTATAATATTTGTTAAGATATGGGTTTCATTTGTTAAGATTTGAGTTTGAATATATATTTTTTTAATTTATAATATTTGTTCAATTTTTTATTCGGTCAATTACGTCAACTTCAGCAATCAAGGGTATTTTCGTCTTTTTACTTTTTTTTTTTTTTTTTTACTGTTCACAGGCAATTTTAACAGAAAGTTGATAACGGGAGGTAGGTAAATTGTAATAATATCCAAACATGTGCTCCACTTGAATTAGAGTTTCGCGTGGGTAGCTAAATTGTAATTCCGTCTTAATTATATTTTGGGGTGTACATACGATTTTAGAGAGGTGGAATTATCACCACTCTATTATTTTCTCTCTAATTTGTGTTTCCTCATCTGTCGATCTTCTTCTCTCAGTTTTTTTTTTTTTTTCAACCAAATCTTGCCCCACCCCAACTTCTATTATTTCACAATCATTCTCTCTCGACGGATAATCGTAGCTTCTAAGTTAATTCATTTGGATATTATTATTATTATTATTATTGAGGACTGGGACTGTTCCATAAGACTGTTGGGACCAATTGGAATAGATATTAAGAAGATCGCAATTACATTTTTTTTTATTCACTTTTCTCAAAAGTAAGGAGGTCTTGTTCTTTTGAACTTTTTCCATAATTAGATTTAGAATTTTCTCCTCCTGTATGCCCCTTTTAAATTCCTATCAAATAGAAATTAATGCTTTTTAGTTATTAAACTTTATACCAAATTGTGTTAAGAATGATGGGGGATGGTAAGGAGTTACAAAGTGGTTGAAACTTTAAACAAATAAAATGAGCTTTATCCATTAGTTTTCTTCAATGTTAAATCACCACTTATTTTACTAATGTAAAAAGAGATTTTCAGCCACAAACGTTTACATGGTCAAGAATAGACTGCAAAATGGGACACGATACTATATACACACACACAACTTGCGGCCAACATTACAGTCTAAAAGTCTAAAATAAAAATTTATTTATTTAAATATTAAGATCTATCGTGATCCGTTGAGATCGATCATTAATAATACGGTCTGAATAATTACTCTCAAAATCAAAAAATGGCTACTCCTACAAGAGGAGACTCACACCCACACTTACATCCTGTGTTTTAATTAAACAAATGTGAAACTCAAACCCTTAATCTTTTAGGGTCAAGAGAGATACTCAGTACTCCTACTAAAGATGATGTGTGTAACATTTATTTAATAAGTGATCTTTACTTTTAAGACAAATTGAATGAAAACTTACATAGATACTATAATATTCAAAACTTGAGTTGATAAGAAAAAATATAATTATAGTATTTAAAATTAAAGATTGACAAGTGACATACCCCCTTATATATAAGGTTGATAGACATAGCTCCTACTTATTTAATATATGTAATAAGAATTTGAGATATTTTTGTGGGAAAACGGCCTGACAGGTTGCATATATTACAACTTGCAAGTAAAGATACAAGGGGGATCCAGCAAATGAAAATTGACATGAAAGAGGCAGAGAAAGATGAATGCTTATTTCCTTCAATCATCAAGTAGCATTCAAATCCATATCACCACCCCAAAACATGCCATTGGCCATCACGATAACTTTTGAAAAAACATGAATACACACCATAAACAAGGACATAATTACAAAAGAGTTTCATTTTCAAAAGAACAAGGTAATACTATAGTCTATTTGATTCCCATTCTACCTACATACGGTGCCCTACCTCTCTAGGATAATATAGACTTCCAACATGCAGCGGTTAAGTGCTATTCAAAAATGCTTTAACCTCTCTGCATATTTACTAGGGTATATTTGTACAGAATCTAAACTAAGGCCGCCTTTGGTGTGTGTACAGTCGATTTGTGTCATTGAGAATTTGACCTTTGTTGATGAACTTGCATTATCAACCACAAAGTCTCCTATGTGATACAGAATCCATTTTCCAGTTTCATTCAAAATACATTGGGATGAAGCATGCTGGCCGTCTGAAGTCCATAGCTGAAACTGTGCGGGCTTTCTATCCCAGCCATGAACATGTTCGGTGTTGCAGACTCGACGACCAAACCTCTTGGAAGCCCGTCCCAGCTGCAGTCTGAAAAATATGCTATAGGTTCCGGCTGGAAACGGGAATTCAACTTCCCCATCAACTTCGAACCACCAAATTTGCTGAAGATATGCGACTGAAGCAAATCTGCATACAAGGGAAAGGGAATCCAGATCAATTCCATCTCTCTATTTAGCTATAGAGAAAACATACAACCTACACCTATACAATACTACAAGAAACTTATCCAGTTACATCAAATTTGATTTACTTCTTTAAAAATGTATTTTTCGGCATAAGCTATAAAGCCAACATCTATCTACTAAATTCACTTGACCACACAAAACAATAATATGTACTAAAGAAAACTTAAGAGACTATAATTTAATACAATATTGTGAACAGAAAAGTTGCACAAACGACCATCAAAGCTTCACAACCACAGCATCATAACCGATTAATTTTCGACTCCATACATTTTATTGATTTTCTCTACCCTTTTCTCGTTTTATGTTCAATATATGCATTGCCTTGCTTCCTTAAAACCAATATGTATACTGGATCTCATCAAATAAACAGTATTAAGAAAGAAACAAGATTTATCTACATGCTTGTTATAAAAAATCGCATCTGGTTTGCAAAAAAAGATAGAACAATAGAAAGAAATTCTATATCCCAAGACTAACAACGATGATCTGTTTACCACGACAGAGTAATAAAAAACAACATGCAATCTAAATCCACTATCTTCCCGAAGGAGTAAACTTGTAATCTAACATCATCATATACTTCACATTCCCTACCATGTGTCATGAAAAGTAGCATTGAAAAAGCAATGTTCATTTAATAAAATTTTTTTTGATAGGAATTCATTTAATAAAATTAAAAGCTTGAAACAGAGATAACAAAGAACCTTCTTTTGATGAAGAATTTCAGCAAGAAATTACTCCCAACAGCGGCACTTTATAAACCAGCCAATCTAAAAAAATACTAGGTTGTAACAATAATCTGACCAAAAATTTGTCCGTTCAATCAAAACATATTCTAATAAACCTCACCTAGATTCATCAGTTGGAATATGATTCCAATATCTTCTATCATCAATACCGGTAATTGATAAACCCTTTGCAGATATGGATAAACAAACACCACCGCTAGTCTTATCTAGCCAAACTTTCTGCAGCAACAACACATACCAAAATATCAACAACCGTAATTAATTAATTAAAGATCCAAACAAACAAATCTGTAAGCCCTTTTGGTTATTAAAGGTTTTTTTTTTTTTCTCTCTCTCTCATATTATCTAATAGGTTGCTTATGTTTGACGCTGATCAATTTTTTTTTTTCAAAAAAAAAAAAAGAAAAGAAAAGAAATCCCAAATCAACAAAAGATGGTTGCATACATACCTTGGCGCCACCATCAAGAGAATTGGCTCGACAAAGCCTGGAATAAGTTTCTCTTTTGCCCAGATCGTCTTCCAAATCACCCAACACTTTTTCAATCAAAGATGGGTAATTGGAGGGCAATTTGGACTCCCAAACAAAATCAGCAAAAGAGGCACCGCGAAAGGCTTTGTTCAATCTGGCCAACTTGCAAATCTCAGGCGGGTCCAAATAGGCAATGATCGGAGCCACACAACTCTCCGGTAAATCACCGAGACCCGTCTTCGTGACTTGACCGTGAGAAGAACACCCTTTTGGGTCCGCGAAAATAGCAGAGAAACTCGCACCCATCAACACCACCACCTTAGAAATGAAATCGAAGCAGAGGCAGACTGGACTGTTGTACGGAACACTGAGAGAACGCGAGAGAGAATCAAGAGGGCTGAGAGCGGTGCGTGTCCTGCGGGTGTTAAAATTTGTACACGGACGCGTACGCCAACATTTCCTTTTTCGAGGTTTGGTGCTTTGTTTTCTTGTTTGGTATGTTGTTTTGGTTTTGTCGGTTTCTTCGAGAGAAATGAATTACATAGAAATACAGAGAGAGAGAGAAAACAGGGGGATTACAGAGAGGATATGTGAACAAGTGGATTTCTTTCTGGTTTCCACAAAGAATCAAATTATCAACGAATCCAAAGTTTTATATAAGATAAATTTAGATTACAATTTATTAATTAGATCGTATAGATCGTTATCCGGTACACTTTATACCCACCTTATTTTTTTGTTCCTAAACATTTTAAAACTCAGTCAAAACCAATCACTAAATATCTTCTATAATCGGATATAATTATCCACACAACATTTATATTTAATAAGATACCATTGTACGGACAGAACACGATCACTTCATGGGATCCAGTTAAAGTTATCCTCAGTGATTGAATTCAAATTTATCTAATTCCCTTTTACCCATTTGTTTACATTTTTATAATTTGGACATTTTAATGGTTTTGAACAGTTTGTTATCAATATTTATTTATTTCAAAAAACTATGTCTGATTTATATTAGATTGTATAGCTATATTTCATTTATTTGATTACCAATCATGACTTAAATATATGGTTACATGAAAACTTGAATATGATTTTGTGTCAAAAAAATTTATGATTTATTTAAAGAGGTATTATCATTTTCTTTCATGATGATTAATGAATTATCATTTTTTTCTTATTAATTCAAAAAACATCATTTTACTCATTCTTTTGAGTTGAATTAATACTATTTTAGATAGTTTTTTTTTATCTTTGTAAAATTGTCAGGGAAAAAATAATAATTCATTAATCGTTAAAGGGAAAAATGATAACAATTGTTTATATAAATTAAAATATTTACTTTTTTATGAACTGTCATTTCTTTTTTATTAAAAAAAATGCCTTGTCATTTTTTAGTGTAATAGGTTTTCTTTTATCTTTAAAGTTTTCTTTGTGAATGAGATTCGATGAGATAAGATTAAACAATAATTGATAAAATTAGATTAGATTAAATTAATACCATGAGGATCTATTTGAAACACCAAATAGAAATGAGTTTGGACAAAACTCAATCCAATCGCATGTTTGGCTAAGACATGGGACAAGCTAATCCCATGTCTTCTCTTTCAAGTGGCTGTGGCAGGTTTATTAAAACCCTCACGCCACATGGGTTAAAAAAGGTCCTCTGTTTTCTATTGTTTATATTTTTTTTCCTTTTTAAATTTATTTTTTCTTTTAAATATAATATTAAATTTATTTAATTATTTTGAAAGTTATGTTAATATATATTAATTATTTCTAAAAATAAAATTTTTTATATTAATTATAATACAAATATTATTTTATTTAAATTTACTAATATATAATTCTATTTATTTTTAAAAAATAATTTTATGTTGTGTTATTTTAAATTTAATTTAATTATTTTAAATATAAAATTATTTTATTTTACTTATAATTTTTAGTGTTATCCCAACCTCACCTAAATAAAAAATAGTATTAATTTTATCAAATCTCATATTGCACCAAATACATCATAGCATTAATTTATCCAATCTAGTTCAATCCAATCAAATTCATCAATATAATCCAATCCAATCTTATCAAAGCAAATTCATCAATATAATGCAATCTAATCCTACATACCAAATAGACTCCAACACATTCAATGAAGTTGGGATCGGATTTGATTTGATTAAATTAATTTAATGTTATAGCAAATTGATTAATTTTATTGAAACAAGTAATGGATTTATTTTTAAATATATTTAATATAAATAATAAATAAATAAATAATATAATATTAAAAAAATAAAATTTCGCCCAATTAGGACTTCTGAAACCCAGCAAAATGGGAGAGGTGTGGGTGGGATTCACAAATCCCAACTGACTAGGTTTTGACCGTGAGATCCATATAGGAATGTAAAAAAAAATTTCCATCCACACGTGCTCCAAACAATAGCACGGGTAGAATGAGAAAATTTTCTTCTCAAACCCCTTTGATTTCCAGGACTCCAGACCGAATTATTTTATCAAATCTACTCTTTTTTTCCTCCGGTAACAAACTCCTTAATGTCTATATGCTTCGGATAAAACAAAATAATTTACTAAACAAATTTATTTAAATTTTAGACAGAACTTTATTTTAGTAAGATTAATTAAATTTCATATATATATATATATATATATATGGAGAGGCTAATTATGTAGCCCATGGCCGCATGCCCTTGTTAACTTCGCTTTGGCTACTGTTTAAGAATTATCATGTATCGAGTACCCATTGATAAATTGATTATTGAGAATATCCATAACATTATGCTGTAATTTTATGTATTAATTAATATTCATTTTTTTTATAAAAAAGTTGATGTGGAATAGGTTAAATTTGTCAAGATTTGTGAAAATTAATCAATCATTTGCCTAAATATATATATATATATTTTAAATTAAGAGACGTTTATTTGTATAATATAAAATGAAAAAACTTGTAAAATGTGCATGAAGGGACTTAAATCTTTATGCAAATGAATTATAACCACTAAAATTAAAAAAATTATGATTAACAATTTTTATTATTTATAATTTCTTGTACTTATGGATCACTTGATTACAAAACTCCAGAAAAAACAAGGTTATGAAAATTCTAATCCCTTAATTTTAATTTTAATGAAAATGACATAATTATATAATACAAGTATTTCCCTGATTCCTCAAATTTAACTCCTAGTTCAAGTTAACTAACCATGGAAGTGGTTTGTTTTACTTTTACTGTCTTACGATTTTTTTTTTTTTTTTTTTGATGACTACAGTCTTGCGATATTTGTTATTAGTGAAATTGCCCAATTTCAGACAGATTTGAAATGTGGCAAATGTGTTAAAAATTGAAAGAGAGAAAGAAAAAGAAATGTGGCAAATGAGTAGAAGTATTTGTGATTTAGATGACAAGTTGAGCGAAAAAGGACAGTTCAATGGCTATAAAATAGAACAACATTGGATATTTGGAATGTGTGATGTGACTACTACTACCAGACTCTTCGATTTCAATCACAACCGTTCAGGATGCAAAAATATCTTAATTCGGCGCCTCTCCTCCATTTCTTTTTCTTCCTACTAATCCTATCGAGTTATCCTTCACCCACCCTAACCTTTTTTTATTTTACTGGTCTCACTTTTATCGTCAGAGCAAGAAAATTTTATTTTATTTTTCAATATAATAATAAAATTATTTAAATCAAAATTTATTAAAATCAAATACTATATACATGAAGGATGATGGATGATCTAGTGGATAAGGTTCACCTCATCTACTTTCTAATAGCAGATTTGACCATCATTGACTATAATATATAGTAATTTTTTCACTTATTTGTGAGTGGTCATCTATTAAATTTAAAAATAGATTTTCGAGTTGTTCATCAAATAGACTCTATCAATAGGTCTCGATAGATATATTTAAAATTTATCAAAATTTTTATTTTGGATAATGGAATAGATTATATATTACTATCATTAATCATTCACTCTCAATTATTAATTAATCGCACTAAACTATATTGTAATCCAATTCAAACGAATGTTCTACAAATTAATTAATCAATATTGAAATTTCTAAAATTTATTTGTTGTATATTTATTTTAAACCAACCAATCCACATTTTGCTTGTAAAAATGAGTAAATGAATCAGAATACCTAATCTTTGGTTTTCTATAGCTACATACGTATTGATCATCGCAATTCACAATATCAAATGTTGAATTATACCCAGGTTGCACTCCATGATATAGAAATACAATGCAAAATTCATAATAAAATTGTAACATAAAGATAACACATGGGTCAGTTGGTTTTTGCACTTTCGTCATTTGTGTTAATATTCAATATTTTCTATTTCTCCAATGAAACAATTAAATAATAAAAAGTACATAGATTTACCATTTTTTTTAAAAAACAGGTTCTACCATTCTTGATTAGATAATTAGTATATAATAAAATAATTGATTTCTTTTTTTAAAGAATTGATTAATTAAATTCCGACAATAGAGTAAGTGAATAACATGTGTCTTTCACAAAAAAAAAAAAAAAAAAAAAGTGAATAACTTGTGGCTATGGTTTTCTCTTTTAAATTCAAAAGATGAAAACTGTGGACCAATAAAAACGTGTCGCGTCAGCAAAAAAGCAGAGCCAATCTCGACGTGTGTCTGAGTCAGCATGGGACATGTCAACCAGAACTACAGTCATGGCACCAGTTAGAGACACGTGTCGCACGGTCGGCAAATGATGATGTAATTAGGATGGGAAGGTATATATACATACGTACATATATATATATATACATACATGAATTTATAATTTACTTGATTGATCATGTGCTGCCGAGAAGGAAAATTAAAGTTATTAGCGGCTTAAGGAAGGACCACAACTTTCTTAATCACATATATAATAGTGTTGATTCGATGTGATTTGGAAGCTTAATTAACATTCCCCACACAAATAAAATAATAATTCTAAATGTTAAGTCAAAAAGTAAAATATATCACAATGTTGATTTTGATACGTGATATCATTTTCTTTAAAGTATTATTTGCATTCATTTAAAAAATGTGCTAATGGATCTTTTATACAAATTATCTTCAGGATACAACAAAACCACAATACTGCAACTAGCAATATTGAATTATAAGCAAACAACTCTTGTACAGATTATATGATTATAACCAAATAAGAGAGAGATTAGAGCTTTTGATCATTTTAAGGGAAGTATTTCATAAATTTTCATATATCTTAATTCAATATTCTTAATGTGTATTTATAACGCCTAGGAATCATTTGTTATCACTATTCCTTAAACTTTTTTTTTTTTTTTGGGAAACGACTATTACTTAATTATTAATTAAACATAATTAACGTTTATTAATTGAGTGAATTACAATTTAGCTACCCTGTTGAAACTGTAATTCAAGCGGAGCAACTGTTTCGATTTTATTGCAATTAACCCTCCCGCTGTTAGTGAATCTCTGTTAAAGTTAATTGATTGAGGGATAAAATTGTCTTTTAACTTTATTTTTAAATAAATTTTCAAAACTTTAAAATATATTAAATAAGAAAAAATTTAATCAGATCTCCACCGTCCATTATAAGATGGACGGTGGAGATTAATTATAAAAAAAAAAATTAAGAGATTAAATAAAAATCAAAACACAATTCGTCTTCTCTCTCATCCACCCACACACACACTCACTCACTCTCTCTCTCTTTCTTTTTCTTCCCTCAGACCTCATCGCCGTCCTCTCTCTGTCGTCCATCGCCGTCCTCTCTCTGTCGTCTTTCTTTTTCTTCCCTCAGACCTCTCCTCTCTTTGCTGTCGCCGTCCTCTCTCTGTCGTCCATCTCCTCTCGTTGTTGTCGCCGTCCTCTCTCTGTCGTCCATCTCCTCTCTTTGTTGTCGCCGTCCTCTCTCTCTTCTTCTTCTTCTTCTTCTTCTTCTTCTTCTTAATCGAACCCATCGAAGGTTCGTTCGAACCCAGGAATCGAACCCAGATTTTTAACTTCGATTCCTGGATTCGAATGAATCTTCAAATCGATTCTTGGGTTCGTTCGATTCATGGGTTCGAACGAACCCAGTGAATCGAACCCAGATTTCTGGGTTTGATTCACTGGGTTCGTTCGAACCCATGAATCGAACCTCTGGGTTTGATTCGAAGTGAAGATCTGGGTTGTGTTTTGTTTGAGAATAGAAAAGGGAAGAGGGGATCGGCGATGGTGATGATGATGGATAAATCTTATGAAGAAGTTGAGTTTTTTTTTTTTTTTTGGTTTTGCTGGGATGACAAAAGTTCTGGGTTCATTCCCAGATTTCTGCAATTTGTTTTTTTCCAATTTTTTCTTCAATTTTTCTTCTGATTATTTGGGTTGAATTGATGATCTTTATTTTCTGTTGATGGGGTTGAACTAGTGATTATTTGGCTTGATGATTTTTTTGACTGGTGACTGTTGGTGATTTTTTGATGACGATTATTTGGGGTTGAGCTGGTGATTTTTTTTATTGTGATTATTTGGGTTGATTTTTTGAACTGATGATTGTTGGAGAGAGATGGATATGAGAGGTTGAAGATGGTGATGATGATGATAATTAAGTTTTGTAAGTGATTTTTTTTTATTTAATTATTTAATTTTTAATTTTTTATTTGATGGTTGATGAGAGTGTTTGAAGAAAAAAAAAATAGAAAAAAAATTGAAAAAAAAGTGTGGAATGAACCCAGAATCCTGGGTTCATCAAATGAACCCACTAGAAAACGGGGTTCATTCGAATGAACCCAGTTCGCACCCATTAAACCCAAATTTTTGGGTTCTAAGAAGAAGAAGGAAAAGAAGAAGAAGAAGAAGAAGCGAAAGAAGAAAAGAATAAGAAGAATGAGAGAGAGACTGTGACAGGAGAGATGATGAGGAAGGGAGAAAAAATTTTTAATTTTTTATTTGGTCAACTGGGTCAACTTTAATCATCAAGGGTAATTTTGTCTTTTCATCGATTTGATACTGTTCACCATCAAATATAACGGAATCTTCCTAACGGCAGGGGGGTAAATTGCAATAATATCGAAACAATTGCTCCGCTTGAATTACAGTTTCAACGGGGTAGCTAAATTGTAATTCCCTCTTATTAATTTCATTAATTGACTTAAAAGGGGTTGTCCTTTTTTTTTTCGTCTTCTCTCTTCCTCTCCAATCTCTTTCTTTAGGTTATAGGCGTAGAAAGAAATAGGGCTATATGTGAAATTTTACTCATATTTTAACTTATTCACAGGTTAAAAAAAACAAGGGTGCCATGAGAAGGTTATCGGGCGGCAATAGAGCTACCCTTAAGTTTATCATCAATTATATTGTGAATTCAATATATATAGGTCCTTTTCTATCCTGCTCAAATTTATAATAGTTAATAAAAAGGTCAAACAACTAATTATATTGTTTTTTTTTTTAAAGAAACTAATTATCTTGTTAGAATAATTTAATTTAAAAAACGCATATTATATGCTTCAATTTGTCTTTGAATGTATTTGTTTCGCAGACAATTAACTTTTAGGGATAAAGATAAAAATATCTTAAAATAAAGGTGTTATCAGTCGTACTAAATTTTAAATATTTTTATAATATATTACTCAAAGAAATTTTTTTTTTCTTTTTCCAGTAAAATTGTCCATTAAGAAACCAAAAAAAAAAAAAAAAAACCTAAATTAATATCTCTTCCACCTTTGGTCATATTCTTTAAAATCTAATGTCTTTTCCAATGAAATCTCTTTTTTCTTCACCTGATATCTTTCATCACTCTCTCTCTTACTTCTTCATCTTCCTAATTGGAAATACCGAAAGTTTGCTTTTCCAATTAGGAAGAAGGAGGAAGCAGGGGAAGAGGACGAGAAGAAGAAAACTCTAGCGTTGTTGTAGGTTGCTCCGATTAAGTCAGGTGGGAAATTTGGTGAGTGGAAAGGAGAGAACTCGAACTAAAAGTAAAAGGTGGAAAGGACAATATTATCTAAAATTTAATGCCTTGACACGCAAATAATAAAATTAAATGTCCATGGCTCTAATTACTCTTTTTTAATACATTTTCTGACATTTTCCTAAGCTCATATCCGGTTATATTTACCTAGTTTTGTATGATTAGGCTCCTTGCATTTTGTCAAGCACACAGTTGAGTATAATATATTACTTATCAACAAGAAATTATGGAAACCAATAAATTAATCACGTCCATAGTTAAAATATTATCAAAGTAAATATATTACACTGCAAGTGGTATTAATAAAACAAAAAGCAAATAAATATATTTTTAATCCTGGTGTGTGACAGCTGACAATTCTCAATTTTCCAGCAACTTGTTTGGGAAAACTGAAAAGTGATTTTCAGACTACAGTACGCGGCCGCCTCCATTATTAGAAGTTGAATATGGAAGCTGATCTCTCAAATTCAGACCAACGAACGGTTGGTTTCTTAAAGTGGGTGCTGCATGTGTCGTTTGAACCGAGCAAGTTGATTTCGATCAAATTCCAATGACGTGGATCCACAGTCAACATATAAAAGTAGAATAAGTAATAACATTGAAGCGGTCAATTCCATTGGTTCGTAGCCTCATGTTTATGACCTTTTCTTTGATCAAACTATTCTGAAATTCTATGTATTACTATTTCCATGTTGCAAATTTTGGGATTCAGAGGAATAGGTGATCTAATCTGTAGTTAGCTTTAAAAAAATGACCAAATGTGTAATTGGAGCTACTGGACATAAGGATCGAGATCTGCCGGTTTCTCACATTTTTAGTATCATAAATTCTTGTGTGTGCAAGAATAAGATAAATTTGTCGCAAGTATGGCGTTGAAATATAAATATAAATTAAAGTAATAGGGGATATTGGTTTAGTGGTCTCATACTTATATTAGTGATGTTGTGGATTTATGTCATATTATCTTTTCTTAATCTTGAATTAATTGTAACAATTTTTTAAAAAATTAATCATTTCACCTTTTATTCTTACTCCTTATATAGGAATTCGAAAAAAGAGTGGAAAAGTCAAGAAATTGGTAGAAAAATTAGTGAGTTATTTTTATTGTCTCATTATAATACTTTTATCATTTATGTCCCAAATCATTTTATTTCGTATTTTTATAGTAATTGGTGATGTAAATGTATTTTTAATATTTAAAAAAAAAAAATGCAGCCTCTCTCTTTGGAGAATGGTTTTTGGAATTATAAATCAGCCAAGTGATTAAACCCCATAAGTTATAGAAAATGTACACAATAATTCATTAATAACCACTAATTTATACATAAATAAACGGATATATGGTGAAAATAGCAATTTGATGAGCCATTTTTTTTTTTTTTTATCCACATTCATTAATTTTTCAACTTTTATCGAAAAATTACACTTATCAAATCAAAATATTCTTGAACTATTTAAATATTTTTTTTGGTTAAAATAAAAAAATAGAAAACTTCTTTTAGAAAAAAATAATTTCATCATTGAATTGTTCCATCGGTTGAGATCTACTTCCGTTCGATTAGGTCTACTCCATTGGAAGGATCTTTGTGCTTGTTTGGTTGACCTTGTTTGATTGGATGTTTGAAATATCTTTATTTATAAAAAGATTTATTTCTAATAAATCTATTAAAAATGAAGTTTTTTTTTTAAATATATATATATAGTTATTTAGTTGGTAATTAAAAAAACATTTTTATAGTAATAGATTATTTGGTTGTATCATCTCAAAAGATTTACTAAAATATGAAATTACTTAACAAAGTATATTATTTAATTAAATGATTTTATTTTAATAAAGGTATTACATATCAATAATAAAAAATTAAAGATATTTTGATCAAATAATTTTTTATTATTTTTTTAAAAGTCTATTTGGTAAAACCCCTCTTCATGAGCTTTTACTTATTTAAAATATGAAAGTACTGAACTGAACATATTATTTAATTAAATGATTTTATTTTAATAAGGGCATTACATATCAATAATAAAAAGTTAGGAATATTTTGATCAAATATATATATATATATATATTTTTTCCAATAAAAAAGAAGATCACACATAAGAGATCGTTGATGAGAAGAAGAGATCATCAAGAGGAGAAAAAGAAGAAAATTTATTATTATTATTAATTTTATGTTTTTCAAGATTAATAACATATGTTACTTTTTATCATATTTGTAAAAAAAAAAACACATGAAAAACTAATCAATTTTAAATTAACTTTGTAATTTGAAAATATAAGAAAAAGGTATATATGTAATATATTTTTAATTAAAAAATCAATTTTAATTATTTTAATTATATTTTACTCTTATAATATACCAAATGGTTGTTTTTAAAACAACTACAAAAAATATATATATATTATAATATGATTTTTTTTAAGTGTATTTCAAATCATAAAAATATGAAAATTATTTTTTCACTTTAAATAAAAATTAATAAAACAAAAGCTAAAAACAAAATACATTACCGATAAGTTAGAAAGATCAAGCGTCTCTTCTTCTTGATAAAAAAAATAATAATAATAAAAGGCTGCCTCTTCCTCTCTTTTCTTTTCTTTATTATTTTTTATTAATAAATTATGAATCAACTGCTTATTTTAGTCGGAAATAAACATGTCCAATCAACTTTAAAGATTTTCAACATCTTTTTATCTTTAGAAGAGACATTATTTCCTCGTTGGTCTTGCTAAATTATATAAGGCATGACAGGAAAGTTGAGAAGCAAAAGAAAGTTATTATCAGAAGATCGTGGCTATTTATGGTTACGTGTCAAATCTGGAGACAAGAGTCGGTCGGTCGGTCGATGCTCGATTTTGTAAAGGCAATCCCAATTTCATACGGTAATTTTATAAGATATATGTGCTTTCGGTGGAAAATTAACGACATTGCTACTCATGACCACATGTTTATGTATGTATATTTTAATTAAAAGATAGCATTCACATTTAAATATTAATTCATGTATTTATATAATATATTGAGTGTATATTAAATTAAATTAATTTTTTAATCATTATAATTTAGAATAATAACAAAATTTTTAGATAAAGACCAATTTGCAGTGTACATATGATTTTTATAGGAGTCTATATAATAGATAATACCACGCCCTTACCCCATATATATATATATATATATATATAGTCAGTACCTCCTAACTTTAAAATGTTAGAACGAATCAATTAAATTAATTAATTACATTATCTCTCATAAAACAAATTATCTCTCATATTCAATCCAACCGCAATGGATGAACTTAATTGGTCCATCCTAATTTTTTAAAGTTCTGAGACACAGACTATAAAAGTTTTATATATATATGAAAGGAAAAGTTTCAAAAACTCTCTCGAAATGTGTGTCATGCTTCATTTCATCATTTTTGTTTGAAATTTACCCAAAATCCTTCCTATCGGTTAATTTTTTAGTAGGAATATTAGGTAAAAGTTCAAATATCGAATTTTGCCCTTTATTTAAAAATATTAAAAACATAATTAAAATAATAATATTAAAATATAAAATATATATAAAAAATCAATAAATAAAATAAATAACAATAAAATATTAAAAAATTATTGCAAAAAAGGAAATGTTAAAAAAACAATCCAATTGAAGATTTGAAATCGGATCTTCAACTTTTTATTTTTATTTTTAAAGAGATCTCTACCATCAATCACATAATGGATATGTGAATTAATTTAAAAATAAAAAATAAAAATTGTTGCAAAAGAAGAGATTTTTTTTTTTTTTTTAAATCCACATATTTAAATTAAAGATCTAGGTTCAAAACGATCATCTTCTCTCTCTCTTTTATCATCATTGTCTTCTTCCTCGACCTCACCCTTTTTAATCATCAATCAACGTCACCAAATCCATCACAACATCACAAAAACAAATCCATCTTAAACTACCCTCATGCCCCTAAAGGCATGGGTTGACACCCTGTGATGCCAAATAATCATATGTTCTCTCACTTTCTGTGTGCGTTGTCTCCTCACTCTCATGTAGGTCTCTCCCCCACCTCCATATGGGTGGATCCCTTCTATTTAGGAGCAGCTTCTCGGATTGTGCCGCCAGTGTTTTTATTCCGATAGGTTCCTATTGTTTTCTAGACTAATCCCAATCCTAAAGAAAAAAAAAAAATCATCTCAAACTAAAAATATCTATCAAACATAAATAAATAAAAACTAAAGGGTCTTTGTCGGAGACCTAGAGTTTCTGGTTGGTGAGGTGGTCTCTACATTTGAGATGGAGACCAAATGATCTCCATCCTAGTTTTTTATTTTATTTATTAATTATAATATTATTTTATTTATTAATTTATTTTATTAAATTATATTTGTTTATCTATTTTATGAGGTGTCACCAATAAAACCGCTTATAATATTATTATTATTTTTTTTACTTCTGGCGTTAAAAGGTCAATATTTTCAACATAACGAAATTAGTGATGGTTAGAGATATTGTTGTCCTTTCACCCATCTCTCGGGTATTTTAAGTATTATTTATTTTGATATTAACAAGGATTTTGGGTAAATTTCAAGCCAGAGGTAGCAGAATGGAGAATGAGGGAAACTACATGCAGGTTTTTGAGGTTTTTTCTTATATAATATTTTTCATCATGAGTACCCCATATCCTAATATAATGAGCACGGTTGATATAATTTCCTCAAATTTTATATATATTGATGAGATTTTTTATGTGCATTATAAAAAAGTTAAATAACACATCTAAAAATAATTTGAAAAATTTTCAGATTTAAGAACTATTTTTTGATATTTTTTCATAGTTTTAAATATTTTATTTTAAAAACAGTCGAAAAAAGAAGTTTATACACTTGGAAAATTTTTAAATTAATTCTGCAAATCTATTTCATTAATTTTACCATCCCTACGAAAAGTCACATAAAAATTCAATAAATTCCAATAGATTTCCTCAAAGATGCTTAAATTGTGTATTGTCAATAGTTTTCATTGGAGAAAAAAATACATACATTCATACATACATACATATATATACTGAGACCCACCAAAATTAAATAATACATGTGTGTTCCAGAAATTTACTTTCGTAACATTAAAAAAGATTTCCTTATACTTTAATATAATGGCTATGGGTATGTTGGTCGAAACTAAATAACATATATGCAGCCAAATGATATTTATCCCAGCAATAATGAGAGAAAACTCTCTTGAATATTTATCCCAATAATAAAAGAACAAAACTCCTGTAACATGAGATGATATTTACTCATACAATAAGGGGAGAAAACCCCTCCACATAAATTCAAAATTATATACGATGAGATATGGAAAAAATGAACCAACCATTTAAGTTAAATCGAGTTTCAAGATAACTGGTGGTTTGCAAAAGGCATCACTCAAAATTGATAGAATTCAATTTCATTCTTCTAATACACTGGTATATTTCATTTGAGATAACAAATATGAACTTAATCTTCTCTTTTTCAATCCTTATCGTATGTCTTTTAAAAATCCCATAACACATAACCTATCATTTTAAAATTAAAAGGGTATGATATGGACATTAGCGGGGCAAATTGGAGTTGGTCCTTGGTAGGCCATTTCCGGCAACTTGTCACTTGTATCATTATGGAGATGGATATGAAGATGAGATGGAGATGGATGTGCACTCCAGCCTGCAATGCTGCTCTTGCAAGTTGTCAACATCTCCGTTCTATCGCTGCTCGTCCAACGTAAGCCCACGCCCAACAAATCATATCGATTTCACAGAAATTTATTACAAATGAAAATATCTTCTTTCTTTCTTTCAATCATTTTCTTTTTTATATTAATTTTTGAATATGTCAAATACCATTTAATGGTCGTTACTTGATTCACACTTATGATATTTGATCTAAATAAGTATCTGATGGACGTTCAAACCCTTAATCTTGGTATGATGTTGACCGTAAAAAAAAAAAAAAATCAAAATTTAAAGTTCAGATTTTTGTTTATTATTCACAGACTATATTCAATTTTAATATGAAGTTGAATTTGACCACTACTGCAAAAGTTAGAAGTTCAATATTGTCCTTATAACATTTTTTAAAAATAAGTAAACTAATTGTAAATAGCTTCTTCTAGCGTGCACATCTTCCACTTCTTTCTCAAGTGCCTTTGACTTGACTTTCTTTGAGTGACTGACCAATCTTTCCAGGGAGATGCTATGCAAAAAGAAATCATTGTCTGGTATAGAATCTAAAAATAATCCTTCCCGCTAGGCCAGATCTTCAACCTCAAAAATCTACAAATCTAAGTCATTCAACAGTAAAAAGGTCAAGCTTTCTAACCCCCAAAGCAGTCAAAGCACGCAGGCGAAACAATCAGGTTAGTATTTATATAGCAATTCGAAGTAGTATTTTGATAAACCATTTCATCCCAAAGAAGAAACCCCCCAATTCTCCCACAAATTACTTTCTTATTTTGATAAAAATTAGAATCATGTAAGATCAAAATGTGAATTTTGAAGAAAAGCATGATGATGATGATGGTAGAGATAATGAAGAAAAAAAATATATATCAGTAATTTATGGGGTGTCATTACAAACTTTTAATATATATATATATATATAAAGGCAATCGGGTGAATATGAAAAAAAGGAGTACACATACAGTATTTTTGGGTGCCGATATCGCCACTCATGTAATAAATCGTGATGTGCTTCTTGACCCAAGTAATCCAAACAATGAGGGTCGGCTCGTGGCCCAATTTATGGAGAGTAATTTGTTATTTCATGGGATTTTAATAACTCATATTTGGTGTACGAGATTGGATTAGATAATATTGGATAGGATTTGATGAGATATGATAGGATATGATTGTATGTGATTAAATTAGTCATATTATTCTATAAAATGTTTGGTGTAATTTGAGATTGGATTGAATTAAATATTTGAATTATTTTTAAATGCGTTTAATATAAATAACTAATAAAAATTGAAAATAAATTAATTATATATAAAATAACTTTTTGAAATGATATTAAATTTTTAACTTTATAAAACTATTTTAAATAAGTATATAATTATTATATATATTTAATATTACAATAAGTTAATATATTTTATTTATTTAAATATAGAATATGCCGGTAAGTTTTTGGAGCCCCGCACATGCAGGATTTCTAGTTGGTCCCGTGTGGACCCAAGTAGGGAAATTTTCCTTCGCTTGCCAAGCCCAAGCGACGGACTTGGTTGTATGGCCAGTTTTTAATACTATCCGGCAAACCACCAGATCACCAAACGGGCCCTAATGGTTTGATATAAAAAGCAAAGATAAAAGAAGGAAAATCGGGTGTACCTTTTCTCGGTATAAAAATCTCTCTTTTTGAATCCGTGTGGTCCTTAAATTCATGTCTACCTCATGCCATATACTTTGAAAGAGTTTGTGATGGTGAGATTAGAGGTGTCAGATGGGTTGGGTTGACTTGACCGAGTCCAAAATTTTGGAATCCATAGAACGTTGAACGAGGACTTGGGCTTAGATTGAGTATTGTGTGCACCAGGCTGGGATACATTTAGTTGAGTATTGTGTGCACCAGGCTGGGATACATTTAGTGTTGATCGGCGATATTTGCACCCCATTGATGCTTCATGTAGACCTCTTTTGTTTATACACCCCATTAAAAATTATAGTTTATAATTATGACTCATTTTATATAAAAAAATAATATTTTTTAAATTTTATCTGCATTATATTTGTAAGTAAATGCCAATAACTTTTTATTATATAAATTAGGATTTTTTGAAAAATATTTAATGGGATGAAAATAATGTTATAGGCTTGCAGCATACAAAGTCAGATTCTCTTCAATTCTACCCGGAACCAGAATCAAGGGTTGGTTTCGAAGAATCACAAGTAGCAGTTAGTACAAAATTTATGATGATGACGATTATGCAATTCTCATGTCATGCCTTACACTTGAAAGGCCAATATAAGTTAAAAAGCACACTCGTTCATGAAGATATTATATTACATCCTAGCACATGGCACACTTGTTCATATATATATATTAATTTTATTATTAGTACTTTCGAATTTTAAACAGTTAGGAAAAACTAATCAAATTTATCCATTACATTCTTTTTCCTAAAACAAATTCTCTCCCATTTAATTTAAATATAATAGATGAATTTGACTGGTTGGTCTTTATTTTTTAAAATCAGGTATACCTGATTATAAAAGTACTATATATATGTGTGCTTATGTAATTTTACCATCAATATTTCCTAACTTTTGGTTCTAACTTTTTAAAGTTAGAAAATATTGATGGTAAAATTATACATACACACACACACACATATATATACATATATATAATGATTTTGTAATCAAATATACCTGATTTTAACAAGTAAGGATAAATCATTCAAATTCATCAATTACATTTGAATTAAATAGGATAAAGAATTTGTTTTAGAAGAGAGATTGCAATTAATAAATTTGATTGGTTGGTCGTTATTTTTTAAAATCAGATATATCTGATTATGAAAATCCTATGCATATATATATATATATAGTGTTTTTATAATCATGACTCTTTAATTTAAAAAAATTAGGGAAAACCAATATAAGTTAAAAAGCACACTCGTTCATGAAAAATATTATATTACATCCTAGCACATGGCACACTTGTTCATATATATATATATATATTAATTTTATTTTAGTACTTTCAAATTTTAAACAGTTAGAATGAACTAATTAAATTTATTAATTACATTCTTTTTCTTAAAACAAATTCTTTCCTATTTAATTTAAATACAATAGATGAATTTTACTGGTTGATCTTTACTTTTTAAAATCAGGTATACTTGATTATAAAAGCACTATATATATGTATATATGTGTGCATATATAATTTTACCATCAATATTTTCTAATTTTTTGTCCTAACTTTTAAAAGTTAGAAAGTATTGATAGTAAAATTATACACACACACACACACACACACACACACACATATATATATATATAGTACTTTTATAATCAAATATACCTGATTTTAATAAGTAAGGACCAACTATTCAAATTCATCAATTACATTTGAATCAAATAGGAGAAAGAATTTATTTTAGAAGAGAGATTGCAATTGATAAATTTGATTGATTGATCCTTATTTTTTAAAATAAGATATATCTGATTATAAAAATACTATGCATATATACATATATATAGTGTTTTTATAATCAGAGCTCTTTAATTTAAAAAAAATTAGGGAAAACCAATAAAATTCATCAATTGTATTCTCTCTCTTAAAAACAAATTTTCTTTCTATTTAATTCAAATAAAATAGATGAATTTGACAGGTTTTCCTTAATTTTTAAAGTTAAGGAGTCCTGATTATAAAAACACTATATATAGAGTTTTTATAATCAGAACATTTTAAGTTTAAAAAGTAAGGACCAATCAATCAAACTCATCAATTCCATTTGAATTAAATAGGACAGAAAATTTTGTTTTAGGAGATAAAATGTAATTGATGAATTTGATTGGTTGAACCTTACTTTTTAAAGTTAGAACGTTCTTATTATAAAAACCCTAATATATAGTGCTTCTATAATTAGGATGTCCTAACTTTAAAAGGTAAGGACTAACCAATCAAATTTACCCATTACATTCTCTTTTTTAAAATAAATTTTCTCTCCTATTTAATTCAAATGGAATTGAAAATTTTGATTGGTTGGTCCATACTTTTTAAATTTAGAACGTCCTGATTATAAAAGTTTTATATATATATATATTGTGTTTTTATAATTAGGACTCTCTAACTTTAAAAAATTAAGGAAAACCAATTAAATTCATCTATTTCATTTGAATTAAATATAAAGAGAATTATTTTTAGAAGAGAAAATGCAATTGATGAATTTTATTGATTTTCTCTAATTTTTTAAAATTAAGGAGTCCTGATTATAAAAATATTATATATATATACACATATATATAGTGTTTTTATAATCAGATATACTTAATTTTAAAAAGTAAAGACCAATTAATTAAATTTATCCATTGCATTTTCTTTTCTGAAACAAATTCTTTCTCCTATTTAATTCAAATGCAATTGATGAATTTAATTGATTGGTCCTTATTTGTTAAAATCGGGTATACCTAATTATAAAAACACTATATATATGTATGTGTAATTTTACCATATAAAACACTATATATATAGTGCTTTTATAATTAGATATACCTGATTTTGAAAAGTAAGCATCAACCAATCAAATTCATCGATTGCATTCTCTCTGTTAAAACAAATTATCTCTCCTATTTAATTTAAATGCAATAAATAAATTTAATTGGTTAGTTTTTACCTTTTAAAATTAGGTACATCTGATTATAAAAGTCCTATATATATATTTGCTTCTTTTTTGCATCTTTTAACACTTGAATCTTTTCTACTTTACCTCTTTTCAATTTGCAATTTTGCATAGTGGATATACATTCATATTCATATTGTTAGAAATATAAATATAAGTTGTTTTCTGCTAATACATTCATATTGTTAGAAATATAAATATAAGTTGTTTTCTGCTAATCTAAGTTTTTGAGTTTGTGTTTGGTAACATTTTACTAGAGCATCATAATTGACCAAACAATCTCAGGTTGGAATCCAAGGAACCTCCATTTTGTTACATATTTAACAATCCCTTCTGTTTTTTAACAGGATGCTTACGTGTTTATGTTGCACTTGCATTTTAAATCAAATGGAATTTTCAACATTCCTAGACTGCATTGACTTGGAACAGAACAATCATGTATTAAAGCAAATCAACAAAATCATTTCATTTATAGCCTTCAACTTTCCAACTACAATGTTCATGATTGTAATAAACAAATTGACTAGACAATACTGGAAAGAATTTCATCGTACATAAAGAATCAAAGAATAAACACAAACTGACTCCAACATACTACATGTACTAAAAAATCTAGACACCTGCCGCCCTGCAAAGAAATGAATTGGTGTGGAACTAGTGTGTATATTACAACAAAACAAATGGTCCCGGCACTACCCGATTTGTAAAATCTTATCCGCAGCGAAAGAATGAAAGAATAAAATGACATAATTCTCTCTACCTACAAAGAATTTAGTGTCCCTTTTCTGCACGCAAGAAATGTGTATGTATGAGAATAGAAACCGCAAGCAACTATCAACTTGGCTGAGAAAATGAGGAAGAAGTGCCTGCAACATCAACAGGTGCCCATGCTGAGACCGTATAAAGAGACTGATCTAGCCAGCTCAAAGTAAGTGCTGCTGCTCCATCCTGCTCTTGCTTCCTAACACTGTAATTCTCATTTGAGTACATCTTCAATAGCATTTGGCTCTGAAGAAATTCCCTCTCGCTGATCCACATGCTTCGAAAACCTCCTTGCTCCATCATCTTCCTCCAATTGCCAAAACATTCATGCCTTTCAGACCGATCACTTCCTTCACAAGCAACAATGTTCCTGATCTCCCGCGCAAACATCTCCTCTATTTTGATCCTAATTGGACTGTCTAACGGGAGGGAAGAGTCAATCAAGTCGAAAATGGCGGCGTAGTATCTCAATGAGTCGGTAACTCTTGTCTCCAAGTTAAGGGAATTGTGCTCAGCTTCTTGCTCTGCCATAACGACTAGTGTAGGATTTGTGCTCCTGATAAGTCCCAAAAGGTCTCTGAGTGCTCCTCCATTTCCACTATACAGCGTCTTGTGCAACTGAAAAACACAATTCACTGCCACACTTTCCTTCTCCTTCACATGAAGCATCCACAGCCTCACATCCTCCAACCTGTCCACAACTGGATGGAACTCGAAAGGCAAATTCAATGCCTCAGCAAATCCAGACAGCCTATCTCCTGTTTCGTTTAGTTCTTGCTTGGACTCACCAATACCAGTGATTCTAACGTGGCTTGGGGGATTAGTCCTGGAAGCTAAACTCTGAAAGAAGCTAGGCCATTGAAGCCCTTGCTTGATGTCGAAATCAATAATGTGAACCCTGTCTTTTCCTTCAAAAGCTCTCAACAGTATCTCATTTGATGTGAAATGAATGAACTTTGGAATTGGGGTCACCTGGTTTAGAAGCCTCAATGCAGTGCCCGAATCATCATCCAACCGATCAAGATCTCTAGGAGGCGTAATGTGAAATGTGTGAGGCCAAAGCCTTGTGACTCGAAGAGCCAAAGCTTCAGTATAGTAAGCAGTTAGACGACTTATCGGGCTTGCCCTTGGAGAAGCAAGATCCCCCAACGTAGCAATAAAATGGTTGATGGCTGCTATATTCCTTGACCCAATTGCTTCCACACAAGCTGTAAGCAAGTTGACAAGCTCCAATCCTTGAGTCTCTTCTTGATTGTTACCTTCTTCACTAGCATCCACACCCACACCACCGGCACCTTGATGTGGATAGGGATTCCTAGAACCATTACCAACATCATGCTCCACCGGATTCTCATGTAGTCTGAGGCCTAAGCTATGACTCTCTGATGAGGTGCTAGAACCCGAAACCTCTTTTCCTGGCCCCTGGCTAGTCTCATCACCATCCTTTTCACCAAAGTCAGTGATCTCAGTTATGACTGATTCCACCCAAGGATTGTTTGACAATGGCAAAGGTGGTGAAATCAATTCACTAGGCACAAAACAAACCCTGTCTTCCCCACCTGAGCAAGACAGAGAAAAGGGAACTTGAGGGACATTTTGGCCCGTGAAACTTGGCTGAAACCAAAAGTTGCCAGTACCCAATTGGCCTAAACTCAAACTATCACCACCACCTTCGCGAATATCATCTTGTCTGGTATCATCACTGCCTCCCTTCTTCCTTTTAGCCCTATTAATGCAAGATTCATCAACCAGGCCTCCCTCAGCAAACCTCTTCAGACTCTTACCCTTCTCCCAGAACTCATCCTTGACCTCTCTCTGAGTGCTAGTAGCCAAAGGCGGTAGGCGGATATTCTGCTTCAGAGAACAACTGCTAGTCTTTGGTTCAATTGCTTTTTCAACAGAGAGACCAACAGGCCTAATGGGCTGCGACCGTGAAGATTCTTTTCTAGAGAAGCTACACGGCAAGTCCAGTCTCTGTGTGCTCATTGAAGGCAACTGGAAATGGCAAGCTTGAAATTGTGCAGGTGCTTCACTCCTCAATCTGTGCCTTGGTGACAGCAATGTAGAACTAGAACACCCTGCCAACATTTCTCCAAAACCTTCCTATTTTCTTTCCCTTTAGTGTTTTGTTTTTGTTCAACTTCAATTCACCCACCCAACCTATGTTTCTCTTTTAATTTACTATCTATCTCTCTTTATTCCTATAATTTGTACTGCTATGCAATGTATGATGATATTCCTGTGCAAATTCTTCTATGATTTCATATATAGCTATCAAGTATGTTTAAACAAATATGAATCTAGAGAGATAGACTATGTGAGTGTGTGAATTTTAAGAAACAAAAATACACTGAAAAAAAATAGGAATCCGATGAGTAACAAAGTGAACAAAATCAACAAAGGTTATTTTTTTTTTGGTTATAACAAATTTCTGTGTTCCTATATTAACAATATGAGTGTGCAAAATGAATGATCAGAATATGCAAAAAATAAATTAAAAAAATGAATCCCTCCCCCAAAAGAATCAAAGAATTGAATACTACTTAAACACCTATAACAAAACAATCATCGGATTCCAAAACATTCACAAAAAGCTCATTGTTTCTTCACAATAGATTTCACAACATGAAGAAAGCAAATACAGGCACATACTCGCTGGACTTGGTAGCTGAAACTCAAGGAAGAAGAAACCTTCACGCCCAGAACAGCATTTGAAGCCAACAACAACAACTCCATTGATACCTTGAACTAAATCAACAAAACAACCAAAACAAATAAACCCCACCAGCTCTCCAATACTAGAACATGTCCATCTCTCAATACACTCACTACCCAAAGGAACCAGAACACAGAAAACACTTGTGCTTTTATTTACTAACCGACCAACTAACCCTTTTTGTCGCTCTTCTTCTTCTTCTTCTTCTTCTTCTTCTCCTATCTCTACCAATACAAAATACTACTACTATACTATAACTCTATAACACTATAACTACCACTTTCATGGCAGTCTTCTTCGAGCATAACTTTTTCGAGAGAGGCCCTCCCCCCACTTTTGTGTCTTTGAGAAAATGATAGCAGAGTGAAAAGGATGTTCGAGAAGAACTAAAAAAAAAAACTGGGACGTTTACGCCGTTGGATTCTGATCGAAGGGCGGAGATCACAAGTCCAAGTGACCGTTGGGAGATGTCGGTGTAATATGACCGTTGGAGAGGGAGGGAGTTGGTGTACGGACGCGATTCTTCTTGAGGCCTTTCTTTTGTTAATTTGGAGGGGTTGCGTGGTGTGGTGTTAGGGTGCACGTGCCTGTCTCCTGATACCCGTTCACTTGACCGTTAGGTTACATCATCATTTATTTTATTTTATTTTATTTTATGGTTGTTTGTTTGTGGGATTGGGTAACTTCCTTAAAATTTCCACTTGTGGACACGTGGTGGCCAGCAAGCCGCCACTTGGACGAAGGAAAACTGAGATTTTCTAAAGTAGAGTTTGACTACCTAAGCCAAGGTATTCGCTTTTTGTCTTTTTGTGTGGTAAACCACTACCATACCTTATGTTGTGTCTGCCACCTCACACTTCCTAGGGGCTTTTCGGTCATTCACCCCACGCAATGGCAGAGTAGCTCATCTTGTATAGAATTCGGATTCAATCCTCATTGCGGTTTCCACTTTTTTTTTTTTTTTTTTTTTTTTTTTTTACTACTTTTTCGGCGGGGCATTATAACTACGTTTTACAACTATTAGAACCTTTTGATACAAATATTAAAAGTACAATTCGAATCTATATTTGATAATGAGCAAGAGAAAATGACTCATAGTAAATAAATTTATCTACATATTCGTGGGATTTTATAGAAAATTACTCACACTTACCTTTTACTTTTTAATTTGATTAGTTTAAACTTACATACTCTTAAAATTGATGGTTGTTATACGTGGCTTGATAATAAAATATCATTAAATCGTTTAAAAATTAAATTTAGACTATTAAAAATTAAATTTAGAATAACACCTCATAAAAAAATATTTATTTTCATTTTTTTAATAGAATTAAGAATTAATATTGAATCTAGATTCAATCATGATTTAAAATATCATCTTTTTTTTTTTTTTTTTGTTATGATTTAATAGCATCTAAAAGTACAAAAATAATTATACGATCAAGCTCATATAGTCTTAAACACAGATAAGTTAAAACTCATATCAAGATTGAATCCAATTTTAGAATGTAAATTGTCATAAAATTTAGTTACATAATCATGAGTAATATTTTTACTTATTATATGTTAGTTGAATGAAATTATTGTATTATGTCTAACATTATTATTGCGTATATTGAATGGTTGATGAGTTACCAAGAGAGCTGAGGACTTACAAATTAAAAATTACAAGCAAGTACATAAAAACTTTTGTAAAGTAAAAAACAAGGAGAATCTTACAACGAAAGGTGAAAACATGATCATGGGTGGCAAGTAAATGTTAAGAGGCCTTTGCCTTTTGTAGTCATCCCTCAACGGTTCCAGCTTCTTGGGCTGCCTACATTCCCCTTTGAAAATTTGTCAAAGCAATTATTTAATAATAATATGGTGACATTAGTCTCGACATTTCATCTGACATTGTATAAGGGTAAATTTTTATATTAATTTATATCAAATTTGTACTTAGATTTTAATTTTTCTCCGTGATTTCAACCTTTAACCTCTCTTTTAATTTTAATTCAGTTCTTGTAAAAAGTAAATTAATTTAAAAAATAAATGAATGTTAACTCAATTATTTTCTTTGCCTTTGGATTAATAATGAATAGTTAGTAGTTTCCATAATAATAATTATTATAAAAAAATTGTTAGTTGTATATTGCAGTTATATATACATGTTAGTGTAATTTAATTTTATATTGGTTAAATTGAGGTTAGTACACTCAAAATCAACCAATGTATATTTTTTCCTTATATTATTTCTTTAGGTTAATATCATAAATATCAAAACAATGGTATAGCTTAAAAAATGTCTTTTCTTTGTTTACTTCAACACCTTTCATATTCTAATAAATAAAGAAGAGTTTGAGACAAACTTCTTTTATAATTTGGGATACTATTTTATTAAATTTTGATCTAAGTTTTATTACCATGATTGGTAAGATTGGATTCAATTAAATCATCTTCTGATAAAATAAAATAAAATAAAATTATTTTAAGTAAACAAATAACAATTATAAACAATTTTTCTTGTGAAACAACATTGTTGAAAAACTCAAATATTGAAAATCATTTAAAAAATTTTAAATCATATTAAAATATAGTAAAACGTCATAAAAGTTGTGTTTAAATAAGTTAAAAATTGATTTTAAAAAAGTTATGATTCTTCACATATTTAATACTTATTAAGAAATTTTGCTAGCATAGAAGATCATACTGTTCATGGTAATTATAACAGAGACAACTTTTTATTCATTTAAACCATTGGGTTGAAGTATAATAGATTTAAATAACTTACACTGACCTTATATATAGTAGCACCACCCTTACTCAGATGTAGTTCAAAGCACAAAAATCAATTAAGAATGAAAATTATGAAAGTGCCAAATACTTTGACACTCCTTGTTAATGCGATAAAAACATTAAGATGCCACTTATGACTCATTATTCATAAACACTCTATTGTTTGGATTGACCAACAAAATGATAAAAGTATACTTCTTTTTAAATATTAGATAACAAAATAAAAATATTTTAATTTTTTTTTTTTGAAAGTAAAAATATTTTAAATTTAATTATTTAAATTTTAGAAGTAAAAAAGGACATCTCCACCCATAGCAAATGGTGGAGGGATGTCCTCTGGCACCTCCACGAACAACAGAAAGAGCCTTCCTTTCCACCGTTACTATCACAACCAGAGGGTGGCTCATGCAATCCTCCCCACCAACAAGAGGAGGCTTGTGCAAGCATTACCACCACAGTTAGTGGTGGAGGCTTGTGTGAGTGTCCGTTTTGGTTTAGGAGGAAATGATCTCAATTTTGGAATAACAAAATAACCCGCGAGAATGGAATCCTATGAATGAGATAGAGTTGCCTTTCAATTTGTGGAGATAGTTTGGGGATAGGGATAAATAGTAAGAATCCACAATAGGTGCAATATGGGGACGGGTTTATACTCCTCACCCCACACCTCTTCGTTTAAAATATAATGTAATTTTAATTTTAAAAATTGAATTTTCAGTAAACATTAATTAGAGATAAAACTATGTAGTTTTGAATTATATATATATTCACATCCCTATAATTGGTACAATTATATTTATTTTTAATATTAATAAGATATATATATTTTAAATTTTTATGGAATTATTTTATATATTTTATGAAATTCATCATATTACATATTATACTTTTAATAAATAGATTTATGAATGGGTAAATGAGACGGGGTTTGGGAAAACATTCCCCATTCCACCCTATCTATTATGGGGATTTAAAGGGTATGAGTTTTCAAAAAATGAATAGGGCAAGGCATGCCCGTTGCCACCCATGTCTCACCTTCTCTCTTTTTTTATTTTTTTGGGGGGTGGGGGGGTGGTGATGGGATGGTGGGGTGTTATTAAGTTTATAATTTAAGTTGTCTACATATCCTTCACACTCTTAGTGGCATCTCATATATCTTTATCACATTAATGAATTAACAAAATTTGTTAGGAGTATTTTACCCTTATGCTATAAATTCTACTACTATACAATATATGTATGATTGTTGGAATGATTATTGATTATTAGATTCAAAGTACACACCAAGATCACATATTACTAAAACTAACGAATTAAACAAGTTTGTCAGAAGCTACTAACAAAATAATGAAGTTTGTTTCTATATAATTGTTGGAATGGTTATTGATTATTAGATTCAAAGTACCCACCAAGATTACATATTACTAAAACTAATGAATTAATGAAATTTGTTGAGAGCTACTCTTATAAAGGAGATACTAACTATTCTCACAATCAATAATAATCACTAACAAGGATTAAACCTCCAATCTCTAATGAGGATGAGAAGTACTCAACTAACTATACTAAGAGATGATGTGTGCCTATACAATTTCTATGCATCAACTAAAATCCTAAACCAAATATATTTTGATCCCTTATAGCAATTTATAAAGTTGTTTATGCATGCATTCTACCTAGTATTGTAATAAGAAATCCATATTATCAGCATTATTATACATTATTATTAAAACATTATTGATTGGCGTTTGCACAAAGGCATGGCCATCAGTATAAATTTCTAAATCTGTAATTGCAAACAAGGCCTAATGATAACCACACTTGTCCGCAAAATGGATCTCCCATATTCAAATCCCCCTCCCAAAATAAAAAAATTTTTAAAAAATAAAATAGTAATAAATTTCCCCATCATTTCCGGCACGCAAAATCCAGCTCATAGCGAGGGTGAAGAGGACAACATATCACTTGATCAACAGGATAGCTTTAAATCATAAGAAAAATGTAGATTCTCTAACCATGCGATATAAAATTATTGCGTATATATATATATACAAAACGCAATCCCAAAGAAACATTAAAACACCACCAAAAGGAAACAGATTTACCGGCAAAATCATATATCTGCCCTTTCATATGACAACCGTGTCAAATTTCAATAAACCAAAACAGCACATCCCAAAATAAACTCCCAAACTTTTTATGTATCACTTGATAATTTTATACTAAATATTCAATTAACTTTTCTACAATTGGAGTTGCTTATTGCTAGATTAACTCCAGAAACAAAGCTTCCTGTTTGCTTGTCAGACCAAGTTCATTCAGAGTCAGAGCACCCTCCCCATCACTGAATGCACGCCTCGGATATGGCCTCACCTGTTCATACAATAACATTACATCATCATATTAGGCAGAATGTTTAATGACTTTTATCTTTTCTGAAATTTATAAAAAAGCATACAAGCTTGAATTTTACCAGTCTGTAAGTGCCAGACTTGATGCCTCTACCCACGTCTATGAAGTCAAATAGAGACTGCAAAAGCAATCAGGTTTTAACAGATCAAACATGGAGCCAAACTAAATCAAAGCAAACTTTCCTTTTCCCAGAACTTGCCTGAAGCATGTTAGACTTGAGAAATCGGCGTCCACGGCGACTGCCATCTGGCATTCGCACCAGAAGGGTCACAGCATTTTCATCATCTAGTGCTGGCTCCTGAGGCAGGGAAGCTTCTTTTGCTGCCAACTGTCTTTCATACTCCTGCCAGTAATAATTTCACATATTGCAACTGTAAACTACTTGAAAGTAAATTCAGTCCTTTACATAAATGAGGGGAAAAAAGTAGTACATAAATTCCCGTTCATCCAATTTAATTATGTTGAACCCAAAAAAAAATAAATCAGTATACACACACACACACACACGCACACACACGCACAGAGCACGCACTTGCATAACATATGAATGATATTTGCTATTAGCAGATGATAACAATGGCATTATGTCAAGTTAGAATTAAATAAGAAAATACTCAAACCATAAGAAGAAATAAATTCAATATGACATACCTGCTCCTCCTCCATTTTCCTACGACTTTCTTCCTCTTTTCGTCTTTGTTCTTCAAGAGCAGCTTTTCTAGCTTCTTCCTCCTCTAAACGACGAGCTTCAGCCTCCTCCCTAGCCTTCAACTCCTTTTCTTGGTCAGCTTGCAATGATGCAAGGTATTCATCATCCTGCATGATTAAATATGTAGCTTGATAACATCAATGCTGAAAGCCAAAAATTTTAACCACTATTCTTCTTATGAAACAATAAATTTAAACCTGCTGTTCCCGTATCAAGCGCTGAACTTCAAGAGAGGGGGACGGAGGACGTGGTATGCGCCTGGGATAACGGCCCTCAGCTTGCATAAACTGATGAGATGCATATGGAAAATGATATCCACTTTCAGGAATTCCACCAAACATTGCAGCCTCAAGCATAACTGCTTCATCATGCTCCTCAGAAGAGATGCCACCCCACTTTAATTTATTTTGTGAAAAGAAAAAGGTTGAATACATAAGTTGGCATAAAATATTACGGAAAACATGGTTAAAACATTTAAATTGAAGTTCTTAAACCCTCATAATAAAAAAATATGCAAGTAAGAGACCTCGTCCGAAGGGAACGCATTGCCGTTATGCTGTGGACGATTGCTAATATCATGCTGTCTGGGACTTGAAGGTGGGCTATCCTCAATAACCCCAACTTCTTTGGAAGATTCCACAGAACCAGAAGAGGTGTGTCTGGACCGGTGCCTAACAAGAGGCTGCTCCTCCACATCTTCAACTTCATCTTGGATGGATGAGCCTCCTGCCTCCAACCTAGAATTACACAAGGTATCCTCATTAGATCATTGACGCAAAACAATTGAAAATGCATGTCAAAAAATATGCCATCATTTAGTAAGGCCAGTTCACCATAAATATGTAATGAAAGCTTGCAGGCAATCTTGTCAAGAGTTTAACTCCCAAAGCAGCAACGGACAAAATTTACCTTCCATTTGATGCAGCTACTTCCGCCAGCTCTACTTCAGCTGGCTTATTAGCTTCCTCGTCTGATGATCCAGCTTTCCCTGCTTGCTCACGCAGTGCCTTCTCTAGCTCTGCTGTCTGAATTAAGATCATTTTAAGTCAAAGCAACGCTGACTGGGGAACATACTGTACAAGTATACAGTAGTGCTAGAAAACAAGACCTATCTTTTAACTACTATATTAAACATTAGATAGTGTGGTAAATGATACGCTAGTAGTCTATTATATCGTTTGTGATAAATAAATAGCGATAAGTCTCATTATATCTAGCCTACAGTAAACATTAGATAGTGTGGTAAATGATAAGGTAGTAATGTCTTACATCGTTTGAGATGAATAAATAGTGATAAGCCTTGTTACTTACATCTAGCCTTACTCAAAATAATAGCATACCTTCAATGACAATGAAACAGCATGTGCCATATCAGCATCCTCTAAGTGAGACTGCCTATGTTCAATCCTAGAGTCACTAAGGTCCTGCATCAAGTGGAATATCCATAAATCACTAAAGGCACTAACCGTGAAGAAATCCATGAACAGCAGCTAGTTCCATCACATATATGTACCTCAGTCTCCCATTTTGAAGCCTCAATGGCAGCTCGGATCATTTCTTCTTCTATCTCATTGTTGTAGTCTGGCATACTATCAACTGCAGGAGCAGTAGGGTTTATATGTCCCTCATGAGAGCCATCATTCCGCCGAGTGGTTGTAGCGGTTGCGGCAGCTGGAACATCCTCATCCACTTCATCGATTATGACAGTCCCCTGATTAGTTGAGGAAGGAACATGTGCAGATTCAGTGACATCCTCAACGCTAGGAGCTTGACCAGAAGGCTGACTGCCATCCTTAACCTCTATAGGGATTTGTCTAACCTCTCTAGGATGAGAAACAAATGGTTCACGATTCATAAAATCAGAGCTCCCATCCAACAAACTTCTATAAATGGCTGGATCCAATAATGAGAATGAATTCAAATTCCTGGCTGCAGACAGAAGTGGTAGAGGAGGGCCAGGAGGCCCTCGTTGTCCAGTTGCAATTGGATCATCTATATCCATAAAATCATCTTGAGGAGCAGAAACAGATGTTTGCTGGATGCTGAACATGGAAAAACAGATTAATACATCAATACAAATGAAGAAAATACCACAAATCATGACAGAATCAAAGAACAATCATTGCAAACCAAGAAGAAATGACAAAGGATAAATGATGACTGACAAAATGCAAAACATTTTTATTGATAAGTACACTATTTTCTTGAAAAGTAAAATCCAACAGGTGAGGGATCAAATAAATGAGATGTGTACAAGTAGTTCCCTGGAGGACAACCAGTGATCACAGTATAAAGAATATTAAGTAAAAAGAAAGAAATATTGCATAAAAGGAGTGATTTCATTCAAAAGAAGAATGAATTACGGGTCCACAGATGCATTTCTATCTCCTTCACTGAAATGTGCATTCACAGCTGCATTTAGATCACCACCATGCTCCTGATTGCAAAGATTAACAGATGGATTAGTAGAAAAATAAAAAAAATAAAGTAAAAAAAAATTCAGCAGTCAATGCTACAACAAGACTAGCAGGCATCAGAGGCTCAATATGCATTTTTATAAGAATTTGACTGTTTCTTGGTAATGTGCTTCGCTACTGAACGAGCTTATAACAAGAGGCATGTATTTTACTCCCACACTGGTAATGGACAAGACACAGTCTAGTTGCCAAAGAGTATAATATATGTACAACTCAAGATTCAAAAAAACCAGTAAAACCTAAACCAGCCAAAATCACGATTGCAGTCCCCTACAACTCTAGAATTTCTTTCTATCCAAATTCTTGCTGTAAAATACGTCTGTCTCATCATGCTTGATTAATCTTCCTCAGCATGAATTTAAATTACTGATTTGCAAAATTCTTACCATTTCTAATGATAGAGCAATCAATAAGTTTTAAGTAATTGAAAATGTAGACCTTTCTTTTTTAGTTTTCTAAGTTAAATGAAAGAGAGTTTTATTGATGGACATAAAATCCCAAACTCAAGAAAGAGAAAATAAGAACTTTATTTGGACATTTGTGTCTGAAAGAAATACATAGTTAGTAAAAGAGGTATTGAACTTAAAAAAAGAATTTTGCTGCCATAATACAGGAGTCCAATAAATTTAAGAAAGTCCAGATATGATCAGCATAAAACTCTTAACTTTCTCTCACACTGCGTTGACACACTTTTCACCATGTTCCTTAGTAAGCTACTACAAGATATGCAATCTAGTCCTAAGCCAAATCTACTTTTGTAGTATAACATTCTCTTCAATTTCAAGTCCAAAAGAACTCTCTAGTCCTCAGTAGAAGATGTCACAAGGGCAACTGCAGTCAATAAGATTCAGAGACAAGACATCAGAAAAAGATACATTGGCTGCAATCTATGAGATTCGAAACCTACATAGCCACAACCAATCACGGCAACACTAAAAGGGCTATACTTTCCCAACTGCATATACTTCTAAAGCACATTGATACGCTCTAAAATCAATTCAGACACATTTCAAACAAACAGTGATAAAAAAGAATCATCACAACTAGAAAACACATCAATCCATTTCAAAAACAAATTCACATCTATTTTTTGTACCTTTTCCTGCTCAAACTCAACCACCCACAAAATTCCCCAAAAAGTCCATTTAATTGGCCAAAAAATACAAACTTTTACAATATTAGCGATCATAGACTACGTAAACAAACTTAAAAAACCCTAAAAAATTAACAAATTGACTGACAATCCATCTATCACAATCCAACACACCAAAATTTTATTAAAAAAAAAAATGCAACAAAAACAGAAACCCTAACTCAACAAAAATCATATCATCAATCAATTGACAACCTAATAGACAGATATAACTGATTTAATTGAAAAAAATAATAATAAATTAAAAAAAAATAAATTAAAAAAGAAAAAAGAAAAAACACCTCAAGCTTTTGCAGGGCGACCGATTCAGTGAGACCAGTGATGCTGATGAAGGTGTCAATTGCTTCTTGATTAGGCCTGACCATTTTTTGCGATTTTAAATTTAATGATTTGTTTTTGGGTTCTCAAGGTAAGATAGAGTTGGAGAGGTTTTCAGTGTTTTTAAGTTTCTTTTTTGGAAGGAAAAGACTTAAGATAGAGGGAGAGAGATGATGTCAACTTTATATACGGTAACGTTTTGGGGTGTATTTGTGTTTGTGTGGGTTGCTGGGTTTTAATGGGAAAATACCTTCTCCAATGTTCTACGTTTCTTTTTTTTATTTTTTGAGAATTTCTACGTTTCTTTTCTATTGACGCAAAGCGTGGCTACATTAGCACCCCTCCAAAGTTATGCTGTATGTCCATCCCTCTATATTTGTGCACCCCATTAAACTTTTTCAAAAGACTCTTTTTTGTTTTTAAGAACACCCCACTCCATATTAAATATACCCTTTCTATTGATTTAAAAAATATATATATATATATTATAAAAAATATACACATAGAAAGGAGGAGATGATTGGAGAAGGCTCCATCTTTTTTGAACTAGGATGGAGAAGGCAACAGAACTTTCAGGTTTTGGAGGTCTGAGAGAAGGTTATAGCTCCACCCACTCTTTTTTTTTTCTTTTATTCTTGAAAGAGAAAAAATCAAAATTTTATTTAAATAAAATGAACTAGAAAAATATTTGAAATAAAACTAGGGTGTGAGACAATCAAAGCACATCAAACATACGGGATAAACATGCCTTGCAAGTTTATGATCAACTTGATTCCTATCTTTGAAAATTGAATGACAAGAGTAGCCCCCCATAACGGCAAATTAAATGAAAATATCATGGATCATAGGACCACAAACAACATTAATATGATAGCATTGGTTGAATCACATTCCACTTGATTCACTTGATTTGAGTTGATGTTTGTTGGAAACAAAAAACGTAATTTGATGAAAAACATTGGTTTATTATTGTTTGAAATTATTATACGATGATGGAAAAAATTTATGCTTTCAACTAAGCCTCAACTCAAAGTACAAAAATTTCTTTTCATTATCCTTCTTTCAATATCCCCATATTTTCTCACCTTCATCATCCTCCAACTATGATCTCACCTCCATCACTATTTTCCTCAGCCAACTTTTTAAAATTTCAATAAAACTAATCATTTTTTTCCTAAATTCAACAAATCTATCTACAACCTCACAACTCGCACCAAATTCATCATAATTATATTCAAGTTTATATTAATTGATCTTGAAATTTTTGAAAGATTAAACTAAAAATTGAGGTTGAATGTAATTTTAGGTCAAATCTCACAGATACAAGTAAATCAACCGAACGAAAAAAAAAAAGGATGTCTTCAAGTGGGAAGGAAGGACAAATGCGGCGGGCGGTGAATCGTACAAGGGCATTTTAGGTATTTAACACATATTGTTTTTAAACGGGGGTCATTACACAATTAGCTTTAATTTAGGGTCATTTTTGCTAAAAACCCAAAAGCCAAAAGAAATCTCCAGTCTCTCGGAGGATCTGCAAGATACTGAAGAAAATGGAGTCGAAGAAGAAGGAAGAGAATGGGAAGAAAACGCGGTGGTTTTGGGTGTGGGTGGTGGCGTCAGTGATGTTCAGGCTAATATTGATTTATTTCCCCCAAAATCTAAACTTATCTTCTCGCCCCGAAGTCTCCACTCCTCTCACCAGCCTCCGTCGTCGTATCGTCCCTCTCTCTCTTTCTCTACATGTATAAACTGCTGCTTTGTTAGTTTATGATTCGAGTTAATGATTTCTGTGCAGTGGCGGAGGGTTACTGGCTGAAGCAGTCATCCATGTCTCCATATGCTGGTATGTTTTTATGATGATTATAATTGAATAGTTTTGATGTGATTTGAGAAATGAATGATGTTGATTGTTTTGCAGGTTCAATGTATCATGGTTCTCCTTTGTTACTTTCACTGCTTGGCCCTCTCACTCTTAAGAGGTGTTATTCATTTATAGCTTAATTGATTCATTGCTTTCTTTGCTTCAAATTTTGGTTTGATTTTATTCATGGACTGTTTGTTTATAACTGTGTAATGCAGAATAGAAGGCCAACCCAATCATCTTCTTTGCAGGTATCCATTATTTATTTATTAACTGTTTGAATTTTTTTCATGTGACAGTGAGAGACTTGAATTGTGTTGATGCATAGGGGCTTCTAAGTTGATGGAAATAGGATTATTTGCATCCTTTGTTTGTCTACCGATTTCATGGTTACATGTGTGATAGAGGATACCTGCTAAAGTATTATGTACTGATTTTGTTTTTTAAAGGCTCTAAGTTAAAGCAGCTCAATAGCTCCTCCACTGTCATGAGCAGTGAAGAAGGAATTTGAAATGTACAATACTTTGATTCCAATCCCTTTGACTGTGTAGTGCTCTTGCTACTTTGTTTTTGGCTGATTAGAGAAGGTTTTCTGTCAGTTTTCAGAATTATAATGTCATTCAAATTTGTTTTGGTGTTTTTGAGTTTGTGTTTGATCTTTGCTTTACATTTTGCCCATTTCAAAATGACTTGATAACTTTTCATTTCTTCTTTCCTCATTAAATTTTAGCATCGGTTTAGGTTTTTGTGTGTGTGTGTGTGTGTGTTATTTATTATTTAGTCGTGTAGTTAATGTCAACACATATTTGGATACAGTTTGCTTTTTGTGCTTGCAGATGTTGTCAGTGCAGTGCTTCTTCGTGCCACTGGTCAGAAACTTCAGACGGCATACTGTCAGAGTTTGAAACTGCTGGAACTTGATAATCTGTCAAAATGTGCAGGTAATTTCCAAATTAGTATTCTCATAAACCACGTATAGATAAGAACATAGCCAAAATGTAACTAGGTGATCATATTATGAGCACATTTCTTCTATGTTAACTAAGTATTGAAACGATGTAGTTCAATTTTGAGGTGAAGATGAATATTTGAAACATGCAAAGTGTTAAGTATTCAAGAGACATGTCAATGGTGCGCATGGAGGTGTGAGATTTAACCATAAAAGTGGAATTGTATGGAACCAGAGGATGCCCTTTTGAGGAAAAATTGAATTGGATATCTGCTCTATTCAATTGCAGCCTCATATTTTAGTTTCATGCTACCAAACAATTAGACTTGTGCGATAAATTGTTGATGAGTTGGAAATGGAAGGGTGAGAAGACTATGACATACGAGATAAAAGAGTAATCCATTTGATATTATCTAATTCTATCCCAGAAAATACTTTGTGCTGAAAATGATCGATATTGGTCTGTACAAAAACAATATTGATTCTCTGTGCAGTGAACAAAGAGGAGAATCACCTTGGATTCTACTCCAAAGATCTAATTTTAAATTTGTTGAAATCTGAGAGCAAAAATAATTATTAGTTTGGTTAGGGAGCAAGGATGAACTTTTGTTTATTGTTACTTAGTCTGCTTCCCCTCTTTATGACTATGCTACGAAGTTACTGAGGTTAGATGGAAACAGATGAAAGTATGGAACCTTGACAAATTGATGGAATTATTGTAATGCTCTAGGATCCCTTGCCTCACAATTTTATGTTGCTTGCAGAGAACTTTTTTTCCGGTGATGTTGCTGCCCTTGTATATTTGTGGAATCCTTTCACAATAGTAGCGTGTGTGGGTCTGTCAACATCCCCAATAGAAAATTTTGCCATCATATTATCTCTTTATGGAGCATGTACAAGTAAGAAGCTTGATCTTTGCCTAGCAATTAGTGTTTAACAATTATGCTGACCAATAAGTATTCCTACTTTGAATCTTTAATCTAATGTTCATCAAATGCAATAATTTTGTATGAGGTCCCTCTTTAGAGGTTTCTAATGGTCATGTAATATTCCTTTTCAATTTTCCCATGTTTATGTTATACTTACTTGCACTTGCGTGCACTTTCGCACTCTTAAGAGATTTTGAAAGAGTGTCGCTCATGCACTATTTTGTCAGTCCTGTATTTTTTGTTGAATTCTGGGAAGGTATATGAATGCAAATTCTTTGGTTTTGTTGCCAATATATATTAAGGTTGATGAGAATCAATCTTGATAGTTACTTTGTTTGTTTATATCAACCCTGATAATTATCTTCAAATTGTCATTTCTTGAATGTTATCCTCAATAAGTATGTTGGGAAGTGAGATTATTTGTTTTTGACTTGGGGATAAGCTGCTGCTGTTGGAGCACCCGCTTACAGCTTATTAATGTTTTTTGCTCGAAATTGCAAATAAGATTGTTCTTTGAATGTAATACAGGAGTGCCATCATTGGCTGCTTTTGGATGGGTCGTGGCAGCACATTTGTCTCTTTATCCTGCAATTCTAATTATTCCGGTATGCCTTGTTGCCTTATGATAATATGTTAAGTTCTTATATAAAAAGAAATGAATTTCCTGCTTACCTTTGTGTATATTAACATCCAGTTGTAGTAATTACTGTTAATTTTCATCCTAGCTGATCTATTTACTGGGATATGGTCTGGATTCTCCTCCGAGGAAATTGTTTTTGCAAGGGAGATATGGCAAAGGTGGAGATAACCCCTCAAGTGGTATCTCTTGTCCACAAGACAAACTGTTAAACCAATCAAAGCTGCCATTAATCTTCTCCTGGAAACCAGTCATGCAGTTTTTGTTCTGGGCTTCTGTCTGGTCAGTCTATGTGTTGGTTCTATGCAGTTTATCTGTTAAACAGAAGGGTGGCTTGTGGGAGATGGTTAAAAGGTATTCGCTGAAAATTATATTATCTGCACTTGTCATATGCATAATTATGTTGTAATATCTCTTTCATAATGTGCTATGTACAAGATATCGCAGAAATAGTTGTTTTCTTGGTAGCTGGGCACAGCACTTGTTATGTTACCTTGCTGCAAAAAGAGGCTTATTGTAATAGCGGCCAGAGTTAATACTGGAACTATTAAAAGGATTTTGACATGGATAAAACCATAATTTGTTAGATCATTCTTCTTTCTTTATTATTATTATTTTTTCGATAGGAAACAAAAACTTTATTTAAGAACAAAGAAACAGAATACAAAAGTGAACCAGTAGTCCACCGAAACAATGAACGAAACAAGAACAAAATTCAATCTAACATGAAAAAGTTGGATTAAGGTCTTAAGCAAGATTAATCACCTGTATATAGAGCCACTCAATGTAATAAAATAGACAATCTTGCCAAGATGTGAAAACAGTTCTTGGTTAATGGATAGCGGCTTCATTATAAAAGAATGTATATCAATCTTTTAGCTCTCTTTGGTCTGCGCTACTCAAGTAAATTAATAAAAAATGGTTAGTCTAATAGAATGAGATGCAGCCCATATTGTGCTTCATTTAATGTTTTATTAGCTTTTCTGTTCATTAATATTAAGAGATGCAATGCTATTTCCAGTCTGGTTAGACAGCTTTCTGTATTTTTGGCTTTGTAGCCATATAGAAGCTTTGACTGTTCCTGTTTGTGGATTATTTCTGCAGTACTTATGGGTTCATCCTTACTGTGGAAGATTTGTCTCCAAACATGGGCGTTTTATGGTAAGCCAGAAATGATCTTTGTTGTTGTGGAGTGAAGTAATTTGATAATGCATTTTGTGTATTTAACCATTGCTTCACGTGTTTGATTTTTTACTGCAGGTATTTCTTTGCCGAAGTCTTTGATTTCTTTAGAAATTTCTTTCTGATAGTCTTCCATATGAATATCCTATTCATGATATTGCCATTAGCCATACGACTCAACCACCGGCCCTGCTTCTTGGCTTTTGTGTACATTACAATCTCTTCAATGCTTAAATCTTACCCATCAGTAAGTATTTGCATAGTTGAAAAGTAATGATACCATCTTAATGTTTCAGTTTGTCAATAAATATTTTGTCGTTTACAACACTACTGAAGTACTCAAATAATGCTGCAAAGTATCTCCTTTTGTTAACTACCTCAAGGGCCCCAACCCCCTCATGGAGTAAAAAGAAAGAAGGGAATTTTTTTTTTAAAAAAAAAGAAAGAAGCTGCAACCACTGTTGGGATTTGGGAAAGGGGAATCTGAAATGACTATTTTTTTTTTTATAGGAAACAAAAACTTTATTAAAAGGAAGGAAGATAATACAAAAGTGAATTATAAATCCACCAATAGAGAAACAAAACTAAAGCTAAAAGCAAGATTGGAAGAAACAGTTAACAAATAGCTGTCTTCCAATCTAGCATAATTAAAAATAGCGATAGATCTTTGAATTCTATATTAGAAGATGTCCAAAGAGAAACTAAATAATATATTTTATTCCCTAGATAAATCTCCTCCTTTTCGCTTTCATCGAAGATTCTTTTATTTCTTTCCTCCCAAATAACCCATAAAATGGCGAACACTCCACAATACCAAAGAATAGTAGCTTTCTTTCCATCTCCTAAGGCTTTGAAATCTTTCAATAAGATAGAGAATAACGATTTAGGAGCAGTTCACTTCAAACCAACTAAAGAAAACAACTTATTCCATAACAATCTAACCATCGGACAATGAAGAAAGAGATGATCCAAACTTTCCCCCCAACTCTTACACATGATACATTGAAAGGGAGAAAGACAAATACTCGAAAATCTTTTTTGAATAACATCACAAGTACTTAGTTTCCCGTGAACCGTAAGCCAAACAAAAAATTTGACCTTGTTTGGGGCATTTGATTTTCAAATAATGTTAGCAAAATCGAATCTAAGAAGAGAATCATCTTGGACCAACTTATCCAAAAATGATTTGCACGAAAAAATGCCATTGAAATTTAGCACCCATCTCCTGTTGTCATCCACGTCGGGATTGAAAGAAGCACTCTCTAACAAAGAGATAAGAGAAGAAAATTCTTCAATCTCTCTATCATTCAAGTTCCTTTTGAAGTCAAAACACCTCCCTCTATGAAAAGACGAACAATCCGATCTACTTAAAATCAAAATGTTTTGAGAAGAAGCGAGCTTGTACAATCTTGGAAACTTCGCGCTAAGAGGCTGAGTATCCAACCAGCAATCTTCCCAAAACCTTATTCGAGCACCGTTTCCAACTACAAATCTTATATTACTCGAGAAAGCATAGATACCTTGCATGATAACTGTAGAATTAGGAGTTTATCTTGTTTACTTAGGAAAGTTACTGCTCTTAGAGAGGTAATTTATTTGAATAATTAAGATTAGAAACTCTTAGAGTTATCCTAATCTTTTAGGTTGTTTTAGTTTGTTTTAATTTAAATTTTTAGAGATATGGTTGAGGTTCCTAAGTTTAAGGAATGATTGTTTCCTTAAACCATATAAAAGAATGTAATGTTGCAAAGTGAAGTAAAGATGAAAACATTTATCTCTAAATATTTTCATGGTATCAGAGCGGGTTTCTTTTGAACCCTAAGATAGTTCATAACCAGATACGGAATGGCTACGCCTAGTGCTCCTCCTGCCAGTCCAGTATCTTCTTCTTCCGACATTGAGCTGCCTTCTCAGAATAGCAATGGTGGTTTTGGTAATGGAAACAATGAGAATATTCATCATATGCCCATTACTGGACACAAGCTGAATGGACACAATTATTTGCAGTGGTCGCAGTCTGTGTACATCTTCATCTGTGGAAAAGGGAGAGATGATTACCTTACAGGAACCATACAAGCACCAGCAGAAGATGATTCAAAGTACAAGCAATGGAAGACGGAAAATAGTATGGTGATGTCTTGGCTTCTCAACTCCATGACTAATGAAATAGGTGAGAATTTCCTCTTGTACAAAACTGCAAAACAGATCTGGGATGCAGCTAAGCGACAATACTCCAGTAGCGATAATGTAGCAGAATTATTTGGTGTAGAAAGCACTCTTTATAGATTGCAACAAGGGGAGATGAACGTCACTCAGTATTTCAGCAAACTAACTCGGTTATGGCAACAACTTGATCTGTTTGAGAAGCACAAATGGGATACTGCAAATGATAGCAACCTATACAAGGAGATTATTGAGTAGAAAAGGATTTTCATGTTTTTACTTGGGCTGAATCCTCAACTTGATGAAGTGCGAGGTAGAATTCTTGGAATCAAGCCACTACCAGACATTCAAGAAGTGTTTTCTGTGGTAAGAAGGGAGGAAAGCCGGAAGAAGATTATGTTGGGGAGTAACAGTACTGAAATCAAGTCTGAAAATTCAGGAAATGACAGCTCTGCACTTTCAGTTCACTACAATATTCAACCTGCCTCAGTTGAGAATCGACAAAGGAAAGGTAGACCTTGGTGCGATCATTGCAAGAGGGCTGGTCATCTCAAGGAAACTTGCTGGAAATTAGTAGGAAAACCAGCAGATTGGAAGCCAAAATACAGCAAGGAGAGTCGTGGAAATTTGGTGGCAGGAGCTGAGATTGAATCCATAACGGAGCAGAACCTGTTTAGCAAGGAACAAATGAATTTTTTAAAGAAGTATTTCAGTTCACAATCACCTTCCTCAAATGTGATTGGTACTGGATCAGTAGCTCAACGAGGTAATTTTCTGTCAGCACTTAATGCTCGAAAAGAGTTACAGAGGTCCTGGATTGTTGATTCAGGAGCCTCTGACCATATGACTGGTGATAGGTCATTATTTTTTGAATTTGTTCCAAACCATAGCAGTGCAACAGTCAAGATTGCTGATGGTTCTTTAGCGAAAGTAGCTGGTACAGGTTCTGTGATGGTCTCCTCAAATATTTTCTTAGAATCAGTTCTGTTAGTGCCTAATCTAGATTGCAATCTACTGTCAATTAGTAAGTTAACAAGAGATTTGAATTGTGTTGCTAAATTTACTGCAAACCATTGTGTTTTTCAGGACTGGACCTCGGGGAAGACGATTGGCAATGCTGATTTGCACGCCGGACTCTACATACTTCAGGTTGGATCCGATTCTAGCAAGCACTCTTTTTCAGCTAGGAATGAATCTTCTTCTAATTCATCTAGTTTGTCAAATAAGGATGTTAGATTGAATAAAGATGATGACATCTTCTTATGGCATTATCGTTTAGGACATCCGAACTTTATGTACTTGGAAAAATTATTTCCAACTTTGTTTAGGAATAAAAATCCTCAATCATTTCAGTGCGAAGTGTGTTCCCTATCAAAGCAAAAACGTCAAAATTACTCAATACAAGGCTATAAACAATCTCTACCTTTCACTTTAATACATAGTGATGTATGGGGTCCTTCTAGGATTCCAAATGTCACAGGAGCAAAATGGTTTGTCTCCTTCATTGATGACCACACTAGGATTACATGGGTATTTTTAATGAAAGAGAAATCAGAGGTGCATAAAATTTTCAGAAACTTTGTAAACATGATACAAAATCAGTTTGAAACAAAAATAAAGATATTTAGAACTGATAATGGCAAGGAATTTTTTAATAAAGAACTAAACAATTTTCTGCTACAAGAGGGTATTGTCCATCAAAGTTCCTGTGTTGAGACACCTCAACAGAATGGAGTCTCAGAAAGAAAAAATAGACATATACTTGAGGTAGCAAGGTCTCTTATGTTTACAAGTAATGTGCCTAAACATTTTTGGGGAGAGGCTGTATTAACAGCAACATACTTGATTAATAGACTTCCATCTAGAGTTTTAAACTTCAAAACTCCTTGTCATGTTTTGTTACAAAGTTATCCAAATACAAGATTAATTTCTGATTTACCAATTAGAGTGTTTGGATGCACCACTTTTGTACACATAAATCAAATTCATAGAAGTAAGCTTGATCCAAAATCCCTAAAATGTGTATTTGTCGGTTACTCACCAACACAAAAGGGATATAAATGCTACTCACCCACTACTAAAAAATTTTATATCTCTAAAGATGTTATCTTTATGGAGACAAAACCATATTTCAAAAATAATTTGGGTGATGAGTTAGTGTTTGGTCATCATTGGGAGAATGTTAATAAGCCTTGTTTTGAGTTATTAGATGCATTTGAGAGTCAGTTCAATCCCATACAAGATGTTATCATGTCTCCTTCTAAAACTCAAACTCCTTATTCTCATGATAAGCATCTAGAAAATTCTGATAAGGCTACATCAAGTCTTGATTTATCCCACGAAAATACATTTATCCATACAGAAAATACTCCTTCTGTTAGAGATAGGATTCTCAATAATTCTGATAAAGTTCTTGAGTCAAGAAACATTCCAACTGAGAAAGAGATGATTGTGTATACTAGAAGACGGACAAATCAGGAGCAGTCACGAGTTCCAATGCAAATACAGCAAAACCAAGACTCTGAACCAAGTGAATCAGTCCAAAAAGGCAACACAAATGCAGAAACTGATGTTGCAGAAACAGAATGTGTTGACAGTGTTGATACAAAAACTGAAGAAGGTGACAGTGAGCTGCCCATTGCATTAAGAAAAGGTGTAAGAGAGTGCAGAAGCAGACCTTTATACCCTGTTTGTAAGTATGTATCGTATGACAAACTTTCACCTTTGTTTCGAGCTTTTTCTGTCAATATCATGCAAGTAGAGATTCCTAGAAGCATAGAAGAAGCACTGCAGATTCCAGCTTGGAAAACTGCTATAGATGAAGAGATTAAAGCCTTAGAAAAAAATCAGACTTGGGAGATAACTGAGCTACCTAAAAGAAAGCATCAGGTTGGTAGTAAATGGGTATTCACCATTAAACACAAGGCTGATGGAAGTGTTGAAAGATTTAAGGCAAGATTAGTTGCAAAGGGGTTTACTCAATCATATGGAATCGATTATGAAGAAACCTTTGCACCAGTAGCGAAACTTAATACAGTTCGGGTACTACTTTCTTTGGCAGCGAATCTAGATTGGAAACTTCATCAGCTGGATGTCAAGAATGCTTTCCTAAATGGAGAGCTTGAAGAAGAGGTATATATGAGAATTCCACCTGGTTTTGAAAGTGCAGCAAATAAAGGAATGGTTTGCAAGCTCAAAAAGTCGTTATATGGTTTGAAACAATCCCCACGTGCTTGGTTTGAACGGTTTACAAAAGCAGTAAAACAGGGAGGCTTTGCACAGTGTCAATCAGATCATACCATGTTTGTTAAACATGGTTCAAATGGGCAGCTGACCATACTTATAGTCTATGTGGATGACATTATACTCACAGGGAATTGTGAAGAAGAAATTCAGCAACTGAAACAATTTTTAGCAAGGGAGTTCGAGATAAAAGATTTGGGGAATTTGAGATATTTTCTTGGCATGGAAGTAGCACGGTCAAAAGAAGGTATAGTGGTGTCTCAACGCAAATATATTCTTGATTTATTGAAAGAAACTGGTTTGAGTGATTGCAAACCAGCTGAGACACCTATGGACTACACAATGAAGTTAGGACAGCAATAGAACAGCCCTCCAGTTGATAAAGAAAGATATCAAAGATTAGTTGGCAAGCTCATCTATCTTTCCCATACAAGACCTGATATTGGCTTCCCTGTAAGTGCTGTGAGTCAGTTTATGAACAAACCCACAGAAGAACACATGCAGGCTGTTGTGAGAATCTTGAGATACCTGAAATTTACTCCAGGCAAGGGTCTATTTTTCAAGAAAAATAGGAGTAGGAGTGTAGAGATTTTCACAGATGCAGACTGGGCAGGTTCAATCACAGATAGAAGGTCTACATCTGGCTACTGCAGCTATGTGTGGGGTAACTTAGTCACTTGGAGAAGTAAAAAACAATCAGTGGTTGCGAGAAGTAGTGCTGAAGCTGAGTTTCGAGCTATGGCACATGGAGTGTGTGAAGGAATTTGGTTAAAGAGAGTTCTAACTGAGCTCAAGGTTCCTATGGATAATGCACTACAATTGTTTTGTGACAACCAGTCCACTATTAAAATTGCCAAGAATCCAGTGCTACATGATAGGACGAAGCATGTGGAGATTGATAGACATTTTCTTAAAGAGAAAATTGAAGAAGGAAGCATTGATCTGGTGTATATACCTACTGCATCTCAGACAGCCGACATTCTCACCAAACCATTAATTCGAACAGCTTTTGATAACTTGTGTTCCAAGCTGGGTATGATAGATATCTATCATCCAGCTTGAGGGGGGGTGTAGAATTAGGAGTTTATCTTGTTTACTTAGGAAAGTTACTGCTCTTAGAGAGGTAATTTATTTGAATAATTAAGATTAGAAACTCTTAGAGTTATCCTAATCTTTTAGGTTGTTTTAGTTTGTTTTAATTTAAATTTTTAGAGATATGGTTGAGGTTCCTAAGTTTAAGGAATGATTGTTTCCTTAAACCATATAAAAGAATGTAATGTTGCAAAGTGAAGTAAAGATGAAAACATTTATCTCTAAATATTTTCATTTCCAATGACATCTACTAAACCCTTTAAGAACCATGTTAGACTCTCAACCATTTCTTTGGACTTCATACTTACTTTTAATTACTCCATGCCACAATGAATTAGGTTCCAACGGAAACCTCCATAACCATTTACCGAGCAACGCCATGTTCTTCCTCACAATATTCCCAATTCCTAAACCGCCTTCATGTTGAGGTCTCGAACAACATCCCATCTTACTAAATAAGCCTTCATTCCTTCGCCGATACCATCCCAGAAAAAATCCCTCATAATTTTCTCAATTCTTTTTGCCACTCTTACGGGAATTGTGAATAAGGAAAGAAAGTAAGTGGGAATGCTATGTAGGGAATCTGAAATGACTATGAAGCCTAGGGTTAAAGTATTGTTCTCTAGCATAGTTTTCTTGTTCCTTTTGTGTAGCATCTCTTGTATACATGCTGTCTCTTAGGGTCACATACCTATTTTTATTTGCAGTGATGCCTGTTTTATTAACTACCATCTCTCCTGCTTGGGAGGTTCTGATACAAGTCTCTTAACAAATACCATCCAGTGGTGTTTCCTAGGGCATATAATCAGTGTTCTTCTAGTTAGTTTTAGCCTTGGGCACTGATATCAGTGTCTTCTTGTCAGATATTCTCGGGGCCTGCATAATATTTAACACTACAGTTATATAACTGGCGGCTTTGAGTAAATTCTCAGTCCTTACAATCAGTCGTCTGTCCTTAACGAAACAGGTCAAATGTAATACTTTAAAAGTTGATACTGAGTTGGTGAACTACTTCTGAAATTGTTCACTGTGGCTTGTCTTCCCCCATCAGTTTCTTTTGGTTGTTGGTATTACTGCATAGTCAGATCATTGCTCTGGACATCTGCACTGGATTCCCCTAGCAACTTGACCCATTATTTGCACATTTCTCATTGTAAATAGTAATGCAATAAAATGCAAAGTCTGGTTGACTGGTTCAATAAAACTTCTCAGGTTTAGGGGTGCAAAACAAAGTAAAAGAGACTAAAAAGGACTGGCTTTAGGACATGTTTGGTAGAATTCTGTTCCAGGCGAAATTATTACCTAGTTTTGGTGTTTTTTTATGACTTTTAGTGGTGAATTTTATTTTATTTTTGTTATTTTGTTTTATTGCATAATAATATATTAGCTGCTACTAATGATTTCATGCAACCCATAGTCTACTTCCATTAGCCTCCTTGAGATAATTTTTAAATCTTGCTTATCCTCGCCGAAGTTGCATCGGTTGTTCTTTGCTTTAATAGATAACTTCATGAATTTTTAACATCTTTTGTTGATTATTTTCTGATCTTTTGACCTTGTTAATCTAATTTGTTCATCTGTTTCCTTTGTGGATTGATTTTTAATTAGATTGGAGATTCGGCATTATACTTGGGTCTTTTTGGCCTGTTTGTTTTTGAATTAGCAGGTAATTGAACAGGTCCTTGTGTTACTGATGAATTTTTACTTGGGTCTGGCTTATTAAACCTTCTGTCTTGCAAATGCAGATATGCAATTCTCCTTCTTCCTTTTCTGTGGATATGTCGGTGTTTCCCTCCTCAGCCCTGTGATGCACAACCTATGGATATGGAGGGTATGCCTTTGCTTGAATCTCATTTATAGAGTTTAGATGACAACATGAAATGAAGCATTTCATATGGAATATTGACCTAATGAAATTAATTAACAGGGCACTGGCAATGCAAACTTCTATTATGCCACTGCTATGGCTTTTGCTTGCTTTCAGGTTAGTTATTTCTACCTAGTAGTAGTTTATTCTTAATGTCAGTTCTGTAGGAAAGTATATTTGATGACAGATATTGCTTTTTTCTACACATAATCAAATATACTAAAGGTCACTAAGAACGAAAGTGATGACAGAGCATTGCTATCACCTTAATGGTTCTACCCATGCACAAACTTAACGAGCAGTTGTTCTTGTTATTTGATAGTTTCCTCACGGTTATATTTAAGCTGATTTTGAGAGTTCTGTATATTTTTTCTTCTATATTGCTTGGCTACTGTTCTTCGAACTTAAGCTGAATTTTGGAATCATAATTAAAGTATTATATCTAACCATTTATTTGGAAAAAAAAATTGTAAGCATGATTTTGTCTAGTGCTTTTTACCCAATATTCCATAGAAGAAGACTCGTCTGTGCCCTCTCCTCTCTCTCTCACTTTCTCTCCTTGTTTTAAATTAAAAATTTGATGTTTTCCAAATCACCTAACTGAAAATTAGAAAATGAGAAAAATAATGTGATTCAGTATATAAAGGAATCAAGTGTAAATATTGCTCAGGGCTTGAAATGTGACAAAGCTGGTATATTCTAAAGAATAATCAGGCTTTGTTTCTCTCCTGTAATTCACACTCTGGCCTTCTTGTGCAGATTGTTTTAGTAGTTGAGAGTACAAGTGCCATGCTCAACCACGACAGGATGTTGAGAAAGTTATCCGCAACAAAGCCTTGAGATGCAAAACTGAGTCTTTGCAACTGGACCCGGTGTAGCTTCAGTTGGCGCTATGTCCACCACTGATAAAATTACTGTATGGAGCTCTAGTGCAGATTTAGTTAATGAGTTGAAAGCTAAAGGTATTACCATGCTCCATGAATAGGCTACTTGCTAGGGTTTGTGATGTGCTGTTTTAATGGATTATGATAATCAGAAGCTCTACAATTTTCCTGTACTGTACGAACTTCCCCTTTTGTTTATTTAATTCATCGGAGAATAGGAGAGGGTTCATGCATCTTCATTATCTGGTTATAACTCACAGGTTTTGTTAATGCATAAATTTATCCAGTCTGCGGTGGTTTTTTCCCCACCTACTGGCATGACATCTCAGCTCATCTTATTAGGTTCATGAAGAAAAAGACTTCCCACTATTCCACAAACTTTGTTTGGGAGTGTTTTGATTTGGTGCTATCAAACATATTTTTTAATGGTTAAAAGTTTTGTCAATTCCATTGTGTTGTTTAGATAAATTAGATAGAAACACATTTCAAATTTAAAATTGAAAAATATATGATTATTAATTAAGATAAAGACCAAAGTAGAAGCTTTAGTTTCATCATTTGCGACATCATATTCCTTCTAATACCCAGTATGCCCATATTTATATAAGAAATAAGAGGTCAACCTGAGTACTGACAAGTCCAAATGACAAGATGGGTCCAAGCCTCATCAAGCATGAACACAGAAATTTGGTTTTCTACTAGTGTTAAAGCAGCACTAGCATCTCTCAGGCTGCATGCCTTGGTTTTAACCAACACTCATTATTTGATACATTTTTGTCTTGCACCTCCAATTTGATTAGTTTAAGGTCGCCTGTCGGTTTTCCTCATCAAAAATTAATACTTGCACGAACAAAATTCTGATTTATTCAATAGGATTTTATGAATTTGATTTCTAAAACAGGTACTGACCATTGATGTTATAAATTTATTTTGTACGAATTATGTGAATAGATTGGTTTCACTGAAAACAAAGTGAAAAAGGTATTATAGGCTCGCATGTGATGGTGCTAGATTGGAGTAATGGAGTTAATATTCGAGGGAGATGAACCCATCAAGGTTGACGAGGGTCATGTGGATTTGAAAGGTAGTGAAAGGAGAACATGTTGCCTACGTTACATGAAACTTGAATTAAATTGAAAACACAAACCTTGATTGTTTTACAAGTCTTCATTTTTAAATTAGTCAAGCTGCCATTGTCTGTTCATGTTACCCTTACCACGTCATCAATGACCACATCCTTTACCTTGCTTACAATTAAAGCTCTTCTTTCTTTTAATAATATGATCAAATGCATGCAAGCCAGTTAAATAATCAACATAACATTTGTAGAGGTGTGTACAAATTACACAAAACAGAGAGAGATATATATATATATATATATATATATGATTTTTATAATCAGGTATACATGATTTTAAAAAGTAAGAACCAACCAATCAAATTTATCAATTACATTATCTCTCTTATTTAATTTACATACAATAGATGAATTTGATTGGTTGATTCTTACTTTTTAAAATCAAGTATATCTTATTATAAAAACCGTTATATATATATATATATATATTATTGTTACAGAAGATGAGAAGCCTATGTTACAAATGTGTATAATCCTTTTTGATCAATAAAAATTATCTTCTAATTCTATCATAATAAGAAAGTCTTGCCCATGTTTCTTTGAAGAAAAAAAAAGTCCCGCTCATTAATTCTTACAAGGTGACACCACCCAATTTGGTGATTTCAAAAGAGGTCAACCATTCTTGTATTGATTTTGAACACACGAATTTAACTAACAGAGAAAACATACCTGATTATTTGACTAATTATAATAAGTTATAATTTAGAATAAAACATCACTATTATCGAGCATAACAAGATGCTAATAGTTTAGTGTAGATGCTTATTAGGCATTGATTAATTAACTATTAGGACAGTTTATTTCTTGACTCCAGTTAAATGGGGGTATTACCATTCTTAATTACTTATATTTTGTCACTTTATGTATGCATGTTTGATTAGAATAATAATGCACTTTTATGTACATGTCCATATGCATACGTATGTATATATATAAACAAATATCAAGTGTATGATTGTTGTTTACTTGTTTATGTTTAATTCTCAAACCATGGATCTACTAGGTACCTTGGAGTTTTCTTACCAGAGATAAAGTTATGTATATTTCTTTTTGTCAAATTCAGTTTAATTTACTAAAAAAAAAAACTAAAATTAGGGTGCAAGGCAAATATATACTTAAAAAATGCATTAACATCATATATACATAATTAGGAAACTTATCTCATGGGTACCCCAACTTTAATAGAATAATTATTTTTGATGAAATTTCATGATTTTAAGTATATCTTGATTTCGATTTTTATATGCATGATAATGGAACTGAAATATACATGTAAAATAAAATTGAAAACTTTTTCAGATGTGGTAGTTAACCTATATATATATAAACAAATATCAAGTGTATGGTCGTTGTTTACTAGTTTATGTTTAATTCTCAAACCATGAATCTTAGGTACCTTGGAGTTTTCTTACCAAAGAGAAAGTTATGCGTGTTTCTTTTGTCAAATTCTGTTTAATTTACTCAAAAAACTAAAATTAGGGTGCAAGGCAAATATATATACTTAAAAAAGCATTAACATCATGTATAAATAATTAGGGAACTTATCTCATGGGTACCCCTACTTTAATGGAAGAGTTATTTTTGATGAATTTCATGATTTTTAATATATCTTGATATTAATTTTTACATGTATGATAATGGAACTAAAATATACATGTAAAATAAATTTGAAAACCTTTTCAGATGTGGGAGTTAAGGTGGCGTTTGTCACTATTTTTAAAAAGTGTTTTTTATTTTTAAAAACAAAAAACATTCGAAAATGTATTTGTCAAACGTTTTCAAAAACATGTTTTCGAAAATAAAAAACATGTTCTCAAAAATATACAGTAAAAGTAAAAGATGATTTTTTTTTTTTCATTTTCTATCATTTTCAAAAACCATTTTCTTTTGTATAGTAAAACTTAAAAAAGTAAAAATACTTATCTTTAACAGTCACATCGTCATTTTTAAAAATAGTTTTCATGCAAATATATTTTCAATTTTTACCTATTTTTAAAAATGATACTAAATAATTTTTTTTATCATTTTTTGGTTTTTAAAATGTATTTTCAAAAATGCTACCAAACGCATTATCATTTTTGAAAACGTCATTCTCAAAACATGTTTTTCGTTTTTTAAAATACTTTTCAAAAGCACCATTTTAAAAACAATGAAAGATATATAGAAAATACCTTTTTTTCTATATATTTTTCACTGTTTTCTAATCTTTGATCTCTCAAAAGTTAGAAACAAAAAGTTAATCTCCATCCTCCTAGAGTTTGCGTACCTCCCTGCATCCACCGAGAGGTTGATGGTTAATTTCCACCAAACATATATTATAACTTGTTTATGTTGTTTTCTTCTGATACGGTGAGGGTAGTTGTCTACTAATTATGAAAGTGAATTTCAAGGCTATATATAGTGTTTGATCTCGTCCCTCATTTGAGAGTAGTTGTCTCCTAACTATAAAAGTTTTGGATTATGGGTAGTGTTTGATACTGTAGGTAGTATTTGATATCGATGAGTAATGACATCACAAAAAAAATAAAATAAAAACCAAAACAAAAATAAGAACAAAAAACCAAAAACTCTAACCAATGTTTTTTTAACAAGGATATCAATTTCCTTATCATCGACATGGGTACAAAAATTACATAAAATGCATTTTGTAACCTTTGTGTAGATATTTTTTTTCCTTTTAACAAGAGTAGTTGTTTACCAATTATGAAATAAATATTTGAATCAAACATATAATATTTAATCTCAGTAAATCCCAACAAATTCTACTCCATAGCCTTAAAAACAATATTAAATTTCATATAAAGTGCTTGAAGTTTGAATAGTGAATTATCACAAAAAAATTTCTTTACATACTTCAATATTCTTAAACACTTCTTTTCATCTACACACCTTAGTCCAAGTTAGGAGTGTGGAATAGTAACCTACCTTTCAAGTAAGCATGACATAATAAAATCGTTATTTTTTAAATAATAAAATCTGCTAGTTATCAAAATAATAATAAAAAATAATAAAATCTGTTAAAAACCTATCTAAAAATATATCATAAACGACAAATATTTGCAGCAATTGATAACGTTTACACACCGAATTGTTTAACGTAAAATAGATCCCATCGTAACGTCATGAATCATGAGTTATGACCACCAACACTGCTTGTGTCCTTATATACAAACATATAACGAATATCAGGCGCCAGCATGCTGCCTTAAAATAATCACACACACACGTGTCTCTACTCAAACCGCATTTTTGCTTCCTTATTTCTTCTTCTCAATGTTCATGGTCCCCCCCTCCTTTTCAGTCTTCAAAAAAATTGTCATGACTATCAAGATCATTTTTAAAAAAATTATGTTTATCAAAGTGAACGAGTCAACTGATTCGACGCATCGAATTGATCCTGCCCACATGCTCTTCTCTAATTGATTTTTTTTTTTTGGTTTAGTTTTCAAATTTAATTAACCTATTTGGTTTTGGATTAGATAGGCATTTTAGGGGCTCTCAGGGGTGGAATATTATGTGTCCCTCCCTTTAAATCCCCCTTTATTTATTTTTAATGAAAAAGGCTAGTATAAATCTTTTTACTACAATACAAACTTCAAAAATATAATAAAATGGAAAATGTTAATAGTAACTTTGACCGATATTATTGATTTTGTTTAAAAATGCATTCCCCACGAGCACGTTACAGACAGCAACAGCAACTTTCTCCTCAATTCTCTCTTTCTCGCCCTCGGTTCTACCACCTACTGCTTCTCTTTTTGTCAATTGTAATTGTTATCAATTATTAATCACTATAAATATTGTTTTTATATGTTTGCTCAATTTTTTTTAAATGTTCTATCAACAAAGTAGAAAAGAGTAGTAGAGTAGATTATCATAATATAAATAATATTTAATATTAATAAGTTCCGGTAGAATTTTAAAAATAAATATCAAATGATGTACTATCTAACTAATAGTATAATACTAAAAGTACCAAGGAGAGCAAGAAGTATAGAAGCAATTAAAAAAAAAAAAACAAAAACTGAAAACGATATTGAAAGTTGTAGAGTTGTAATAACTGCACTGCATGTTTGCATACATGAACATGAAGGAATCTGGATTAGGACTCAGGAGGCACCGTCGCCGCCCTTTTACACGTGTCCGTCATTAACAACTAATCCCCTTTCATTAACAAGGCTTTTCCAAAGTCAACTCCACATTTCTTTCCCAACCCTCCCTTTCTAATTACTCCCAGCTCATTTCTGAGTCACTCTCTTTTGTTTTCCATGGAGGCTCCCACCACAGGATTTCTGCTGCTCTTCCTCTATAATCCTGACACATTGGACCCATATCTTCCTATTTTCTTATCAAATTGTTTGCATGTTTATTTTTTATAAGTTAGTATATCAAATATATATTTATTTTTGATTTTTTTGTTATTTTAATTAAATAAAAAAATAAGTAATGTATATATCGATTCCATTAAAAGAACTCCTTTTGAGTCGGATATAAAATTTTCTAAAATGTATAATATAATATGTAAAGAATACAAAACTTGACTAGCTATCAAGTTAGCAACAGCTTTTTTTTTGTATAGTATTAATAATAATATAATGAAAAACATTGTTTGTGGTGTTAGTTTATGAATTCCAAATGGAAGAGGGTATCTGAGCTGTCATTGCTGTGCACCCCTTGAAGGAGACCTTTCCAAGCCTACTGGTATGGCAGTTAAGCCATCTGTGTCATCTTCTTAAACAAACCATTCAAAACCCTTTCAACTTTTTTGCATTAAAGACACTCTCTTACTAAATAAATAATCACCGATCAATATATATGATTTGGATGACGACAAAAATAAAAAAAAAGTACATATATTATTTTGCAAAATGGGTTGCAACTAAAGTTGTTCCATGTCTCTATCTGGCTCTTCTATATGAATAATCTTTTTGACAGCTATCAGAAACTCGCTTACTAATATATAACATAGTTATATGTATATAAAACAAACAAGAAAAGATTTTAGACAGTAAAGTTGTGATCATAAAGTGCGTAAAAACACTGAGTAACACCGCGAAAATGTCTAGCAATGGCACTGGCTTTACAGCTTTGGAACCCCAAATGTTTTTTTCACTTTTCAGACTTTAGATTTTGACTTGTGAAGTAATCAGAAAAAAAGTTAACCAAACAAGGTCGAAGGATTCCTGCATTCAATGTCTTTTTTTTTTTTTCTTCCCCTCTTTTGAGTACAGATATCTTGCTCAGGATGTGTGGTCAAAGGACCTAATCCCAAAAAACGAGAGGGAGCAACCCACATCAAGTGAGGGAATAACCCACAGCAAGTGAGGGAATAACCCACAGCAAGTGGAAGAAAATTGCCCACTAAGTGGGACATAGTGAGATTGAACTCACAACCTTGACCAAAGTCTTTCCACTAAACCAGTCCACTTTTTCGTATTAAATATCTTTTCATTTTAAGAAGAGTCAGAATTTCATTCCTTTAGATCTATGATCTGATCATACGTTGAACTTTGTACAATTATTATTATTATAGTGAAAGAAAAGTTTAACAAATGTATAATCTAATAGCATATTGCATATAATGGAGTCATAATTCACAGTAACCTACCTACATTGTAGTAAACTGTTGCAGGGGGTTGAGTCCGTGGCTCAATGGGCCGGTGGGACGGTGCTCTATGTATCAACTAGCTAAGTTTACCTACTCTTTGAATGCGCTCCAAGCAATGAAAACAAAAACACGTACAGTAGTTTCATGCATATCTAGAACGCTCTCCTACAAATCACATATGATGTATGCATTAAGATTTGAGAAGTTTGACATTAAGATTATAAGAATATTGTGGTAATGATTACAGCTAAAGGAGATCTAGGAAGAGATCCAATTCTAAAAAAAAAAATAAAGAGAGAAAAACATGAAGAAGATGAGTGGCATCTTTCATGGAATCAACATCAGACAGATACTAGAGTATTTAACATAGATATTGAGAAGATTTCAAGTAGTTGATAAGAACCATTAGATATCAGTATTTAACGATGAATTATAGATTGGTTTGAGATACTTGGTTTGGTCAGACAGGCGGTTTGAACTTCTATCCACTCAAATCTAGGGAAAAGCCCTTGTCCTCCTGCAAAATCTCCTTAAAAAATGCCAGAGTTCTGCCTCATGCTTCTTCAGTTTTCGCGCAGTATCCATCTATTACCCTTAATCAAAAATGTATCTACCAGACAGACTAAGGAAGCATCCTGTAAGTTTCATAGTCATGGCAGGCTCTTAAGACTAAAAATTTATATATGCCGTTGACAATAAAGGATAATGAAAGTGGACACTGGACAGAATTATTCTAAACTATTCTATTCTATCTACAACCACTAGTATAACTTTTTGTTTTATGAAACCAACTGCGCAGAAACATATAACCAAAAATTATTAATAAAATACGATAACTAGTTGTAAACTTGCCTGCCTATTTAAGAAGCCTTCCTCATGGTTGATGAGATACATGCCAGCACTTTCTTCTCCTCCCTGTCTATTCTTCGCACGTTTCCCACCTAAAACTCTTCTCATTTCTAGTAATCATAACCTGTCCATTTCCTTTTCTGCTAAACTCATATCAACATTATATACACACCCCTTTCTTCAACCTAAGATCTTACATATACAACTTATATTTCACATTTGAGTTCTTGAAGATGTGGACTCTCTTCATTGGTGCTGTGCTTATTATAAGCATCACACATTGGGTTTACAGATGGAGAAATCCCAGATGCAATGGACAACTCCCACCAGGTTCAATGGGGTTGCCACTTCTTGGCGAAAGCATTCAGTTTTTCCTTCCCAACACTTCTTCTGACATACCTCCCTTCATCAAGAAAAGAATGGAAAGGTAAAAACACAATGTCTAGTTCTTTCAAGTCCATTATAAAAATCATATTCTGATATACATCTCATCAACATGATTTCTGCTGTCACTTTCAGATATGGGCCAATATTTCGGACTAGTTTGGTGGGACGACCAGTTGTTATATCAACGGACTCTGACCTCAATTACTTCATCTTCCAGCAAGAGGGTCGATTGTTCAAGAGCTGGTATCCAGATACATTCACAGAGATCTTTGGAAGACAGAATGTAGGTTCGTTACACGGGTTCATGTACAAATACCTTAAGAACATGGTGCTAAATCTCTTTGGTCCTGAAAGCCTAAAGAAGATGCTCCCTGAAGTTGAGCAGGCAGCTTGTAAAAAATTAGAGAGGTGGTCAAGTCATGGCACAGTTGAACTCAAAGAAGCTTCAGCAAGTGTAAGTTGATTCTCCTTCATCTCTCATTGAATGATCCAACAACACATTTTCTTGTTCTGCCTCTCTAATAGAGTTCTATCTCTACAGATGATATTTGATCTGACTGCAAAGAAGCTGATAAGTTATGATCAAGAAAACTCATCAGAGAATCTAAGGGAGAACTTTGTTGCTTTCTTCCAAGGATTAATCTCTTTCCCTTTGAACCTTCCTGGAACAGCTTATCACAAATGTTTACAGGTAAACCAAAATCAAAGACAAAACAACTAATTCCATCATTGCATCTGGCCAACTATAATCTAAATCCTCCCAAACACAGACTAAGCTAGCTAGTGATTATCAGGTCAATCAATAAATTAGTCAAAAGACCAGGAGAATGTGTGACAACTTTATTCACTAAATTATTTTCCCCTGAATACACAACTAAATTGCTCAACAATTTCCTCCACTTATTGGTCTTCACTTTCTTAAAACTTTTTTCAGGGTAGAAAAAGAGCAATGAAGATGTTGAAAAGCATGCTACAGGAGAGAAGAGCAAACCCCAGGAAGAATCAAAGTGATTTTTATGATTATGTCCTTGAAGAACTTCAGAAAGAAGGAACGATCCTTACAGAGGCAATTGCTCTGGATTTAATGTTTGTGCTACTGTTCGCTAGCTTTGAAACAACTTCCCTGGCTCTAACTTTTGCCGTAAAAATCCTATCAGACAATCCTCAGGCCTTGAAGCAATTAACTGTATGTGAAGACACTAAATTGCAAATTCTCTAATCAATATATTTTGTACATATCCTTTATAGTTTCTGCATCTAACAAGCTCTAAACAATATGATTTCCTCAGGAAGAACATGAGGCAATTCTGAAGAATCGAATCAACATTGATTCTGGACTTACATGGAGGGAATATAAATCAATGACATATACATTTCAGGTCAGTCAGGCACTTCAACTTCCAGCCTAAATAAAATATTTAACATTAAGTAATTCCTTCTTCTAACCATGACTTTACAACTTCAATTTGCAGTTTATCAATGAAACCGTTAGATTGGCAAATATTGTGCCAGGAATCTTCAGAAAAGCATTGCAAGATATCCAGTTTCAGGGTACAGAAACTATATATTAGTCAATTTCCAATAATTATACCACATAGGCTTAAACATGCATATATTTTACTGAAAACAAAAATTGGCGATGGTGCAGGATACACAATTCCAGCAGGATGGGCTGTTATGGTCTGTCCCCCAGCTGTACACCTGAATCCGGCGAAATATGAAGATCCTCTTGCCTTCAATCCAAATAGATGGAAGGTGGGTCAAAATTTTGGGTCTTGTGTACTAAGTCACCAGATTTTTCTGAAAAATATAAAAAATCATCTAAAATTTTCTTGAAAAATCTTGGTCATTCTTCGTAGTGCTTAATTGTCTAAATGATGGTGCCTTACAGGGAACGGAAACAAATGGTGCATCTAAACATTTTATGGCTTTTGGTGGTGGAATGAGATTTTGCGTTGGAACAGACTTCACCAAAGTGCAGATGGCTGTATTTCTTCATTGCTTGGTCACAAAGTACAGGTAAGAGCATTCTGTTTCTACGATATGTATCTTGCAAATGTGTGTGTGCGTGCCCCTCAAATAGAAAGAGAGAGAGAGAGAGAGAGATAGACTAACCTTTTTACTGTGGGACACTTCAGGTGGCAAGCACTCAAAGGAGGAAATATAGTTCGAACTCCTGGTTTACAATTTCCTAATGGTTTTCATATTAAGATCATAAGGAAGGACAGGATATAAACCTCTACATGTTCAAACCAGAACTGACAAGTCATTGGCGTCGCTAGAACCCAGTTTCGCATCTTACACCTCAAGATTCCTATCCTCAGCCTGCAAAGGAGTATAGTGGTCCAGAATACGTGTAATTCTCAGAAACAATGAAGCAGTTGCAGTGTTCCTACAGTTTTGCTCAGGGTCACTAGCAAGTTTTGAGCCATCTACAGAATTTTGATGCTTTACTTCAGTTCGTATCATCTTATACTTGAAGAGGGGGAGAAAGAGAGAGAGAGAGAGTGTGTGTGTGTGAGAGAGAGAAAACAAGAGAGAGAGAGATTAAAAAAAAAAAAGGAAAAAGAAAAAACATTAAAGGCATCTAGTGTTAAAAGAATATAACACGCCCATGACATTGAAAATTTACTTGTAACAATTACTGTAAATGTTTCAGTCTCATCCTTTATATGATAATTAGCTTTCGGCCTATCAAACCAAATCATAAAACATTATCTAATTGTCTTTTTTAGAGAAAACATAAATTTCAGTGCTATTATGCTCTGTGTTCAAAGTGCAGCCTTCAGTTATGAATCATCCAAAAGCCAACAATTAAACTTGTGCAAGTCATCTTGCCTCTCTTCAAAACGTCTCATCTTGGATGCTCCTACCATGAACTCTCTTGTCTCTTCTGCATCTATGGTGGCCAATACGATCAATATCCCTTCCATCCAAATAGGCTTGCTGCAGGATACTTGAATATTTATTGCGTCCGTGCTTGTGCTTATCTTTGTGAACATGGTGAAGATGATAATAATAATCAGTGTCCCTTTCTGAAATGTTATGCTTGTGATCACTGTGAATGCCACTTCGACCATATCGAGCAACATGCTTGTGGTGTCGATCCTCAACCTTGTGATGTTTTTTGATACGAACATTGTGGTGATGAAAATCAACCTCATGCCTGCGAGTATCTCTGATTCTCTGGTTTTCAGGCTGACAATGATCTTCCCACCAATCATATAGGGGATCAAAGAGTCCTTTCTGATGTAAAAGCCAAATTACCACAAGCACTGCACTCAAAGTTCAGTTATTTAGGTACCCTGATTTTTGTCCAAAATCATTGATTATAATATTGACTTCTGCAATAAGAAGCAACTTTACCTGTTGGAAATATAGCCAAAACTAGACCAAACATCACTATCCAACTCATGCAAATATACTGTATGTGACACCTAAAGTCAAAAAAACCAGAACATTTTCTCCTGCATTCAAATGACCAAAAAAAAATGAAAAAAGATTTAAGGTGGACAACAAAGATAAGAGTTTTATCAAATGTCTTGATTGGCATCTATGCATAATAATATAATATAATCTTAAACAAGTACCTGCATGTCTTTCCAGTGATGAAGTCCATCAAAACTTCCCAAAGGTTCTTCCAAATCCTTGCAATAGACTCAAAAAAACCATTTATACCAGTCTTCGGAGGTTCAAAGGGAGTCTACAACAAATTTAACTAAAGTCACTTATTAAATCATCCAATTGCGACTTCTTAAATACTATATATCGGGTCATTTCCTAACTATTTAAAGTCATGGTATTAAAGTCAACTTTACTAGGAGTACCTAAATTCAAGTTTCCCACACAACTTTATTCAAATAAGTTTTTATTATTTGAAATTTGTTATATGCTTGAGTTTAAATCAGAGCAACATGGCAAACCAATTGATCTTACACGTGGAAGGTGTGTAAGATTGCTTAAATTACAATTGCGGAGCCCATATCTATCAGAAGCATATCAGCAAACCACAATTCAGAAATTTTTCTCACCTGTGAACCATTGTCATAAACGGTAGCCATGGTACTGAATTGGCACTCAGCTCTATCAACTTCATTGAAATCAGAATCCTTTAATATTGCTGTATTCAAGCATAATAACCTTCGAGTGAAACTCAACTACAGTCTGCAGTTTTATTTATCTTACTTAAAAACAGCCATAAATACCCGTAAAGGTCAAGTTTTAACTTGCCTGAACATGTATACTTTGCTGCCTGATCAGTTGTTGGATAGAGTTTAAATGATCGAACTAAAGTTTCTTTAGGCTTCATAATGAAATATTGTTCCTGCAGCCATATAAACTTTCATGATCACACACTCCATGACTTAATTGTGATGGAAAAATATTAGAAAATACCTCCATGAGTGTGACACCTCTTGAGCAATCAAACTGCGAGATTCAAAATTTATCATAGCAAATATGAGAACATCATATTCCAGCAAGGAAACAACTATTTATGCAAAACAATACAATACTGCTACACAAAGTTCCAAAACATATTTATCAGAATTCGCTAATTTCATCAAGCACAGAAGTCAAAACGAACTATCAATTACTTTCATCGTAACACCAATGACATATTTGCATGAAACAACAATAGGCATAAATCATGTTGTTCCTTGATTTCAAAAACAATCCTAGAAAATATACCTCTGTGCAGACATTCAAAACACAATAACTGCATTCAGTTCTTAATGTAAAGGGCAGACGAAATCTATGCTAACATCCAACATAAAATAATCATTTCAATGTCTGTCCAAAACTATTGGCAAATTAAATAAATAATAATAATAATAAAATATCCAAATCAGAGAAAGCCCTACTACCAAAGGCCACATTCCATAAAGCTCAAAATATGTTACTAAAAATTGTTAGCATTATAACAAAAATGCAGAGAAAAAGTTTGATAATGATACCGTTAAGCTATACGATGCTTCCACTTCACCAGTATTCATAGTTGTAATTGTGGCAACTCCAAATTGCGTAAGGGCTTCAAATGTTGGAACTGGTGACATTTACGATTTTTCCTGGACTCCTACAAAATAGATGGAAAATAGCATATCAACAAGGAGTGAAATTCCACAATATTAAAAGTGAAATTCTTCTGCAACTTTAAACTGAGACAAAAGTATCATAAATCTGGGTGCTTATGCACTAATTTATTTGAAAATCAAAACAACATTAAGCAACTTCATAAAGCATCTGTGTGTGTTTGTCCTAGTGAATGACAAAACAAGATTAAGTTCAGTTATCCATTGTTAAATCAGATCTTCGACATTTAAGCTAAAATGCGGCAAACCAATTCAAATCAATATGAGAATTTCCTAACATCAAATGACAAGAGATATTCAACTCTCATATCCAGTACACATAATTAAAACAAACTGATACAACCCGGTTCAGCTCATGAAAACTAATCAAGCAATGTAAACCAATTTCATTTTAAGTGAAAAATGCACTAGCAATAACTTAAGTGACAGATTAACAATAACCTTTGGTAAACATATTCTATATCATCAGCAGTTAGTTCTATCAAAAGGTTTGTATTGAGAATTTCAGTGACACCTATGGAGAACGAGTGAGACCCAGCATTCTGCACACAACAAAAATATTCAATTGACCAGTAAAAGACATCCTTCTAAATCTGAAATCTGCTACTTCTAACAACATACTGGATGCTGGTTTATCCTTTCAAACCTTCCTTCAACCCCATACAGTGGAAGCTGATTCCTACTAATTCGGTTTTGGTCAGCCTGCAAGAATCAACACCAATTTAAAAGGAATGAATAGCTTTTATTCAATTTATATAAACAATTACAAGAAAAAACATGCACCATGTCAATAAGCTAACAATGATACCATCATATCCAATTTATGTAACATGCTAAAGAACCAGAAAAGAGGATTCACATTAATGAGAGACAAACTTGATTAGTAAAGGACATATATATGCAACAAGTACCTCAACAGCACAAAAAAATAACCAACTTACACAACCTATGAAATTTTATGAAAAAAATGAATGCTGCTTTCCAGTTTGATGTACTTACTTCCCGATAATTCCACAATTGATTGTGCAAGCAACTCCACAATGGTGAAGAGCAAAAACCAGACTGCCCACTGAAAGCCTCGTAACCAACACCTATCTTATTACATTCTAAACCATCTAAAGTAAATCTCACTCTCTCAAGCAGCATCCACATAGAAAAGTTCATCCCTAAATCTTGTGGTTGACCCGGGCCACCCTTCAGAATGCAAACAAGAAACTTATAATCAGCAATTCTCTCAAGCAAATCAGCCTAAATGTTCTAGGAAACATGTAAAACAATGGCATTCCATCTTGTTATATTATAATTAAAACAAGCATACCTGCCTTGGAATGACAAGGTAGAAGTCCTCAAATGACGGAATATTAGTATATCCAACAAAATCTCCAATAAGATTAACCCTTAACAAGTTGTTGTTTGATGTCGCTGTTCTATTTTCAGGACCCACAATCACTTCCTGCTGACATAGAATTTCTCAGTTTCTTCATTATTAAACTTTTCTATAGCTTTTGATATCAATAAACTAAGACAAGAAAATGAGAAATAATTCCAGGCAATAATGATTCACCCCAGTGGCAAAATCTAGTAACAAAAAATCATTACCATTAAAATTCATATTATATTGATGTCATCATTAGAAATAATAAACTTTAGTCCCAATTAACTCGAGCACTATTGACAAAGTTAAAAAGTATGACTAATTTCAGTAAAAGAAAAATGATGCATTTGCAGATAATGCACTTAAATATATTTCTAAAAGATGTGGATTTTAAAATATGACATCAGGATCAATTCATGGAAGTGGAACATTTACATTACAAGATATTCCAACTGTTCATTCTTTAACAGAAACCCCCTACAGTTTCATGGGAAAAAGGCACCACAGAAGAACCATTTTCATTTCCGAATATGTTCAGCCACATTAAATGCATTTAAACACAACAAACTAGCAAATGACACATATACCATTGCCATAAAATACCTAAACCAATCATTATAGATAGGCACTCAAATTAATAGCATGTACTACAAAAGTTTGTTATTCATTGGAAGAAAGAATTGATGATGAGTAATGTAACTTAAGGATCATCTGCTTCCTCAAGCAATCTAAGAACATAAGCATATGAAGAAATGAGCTTTAAATTTAAAGTAATAATCCATAATACGTACCGACACTTTGGACCCAGCCTTCACCTCTATTCGAACGCTAAATCCTATGGTTCTCTGCGCAACACCAAAAACATGGAACCTGCATGCAGGAAATTTATCATCTGTGGCACGGAGATCTAAGCAATGCAAAATGAAGCAGTATAAAAAATAAAATGCAGTAATCAACTAGCAAGTAATAAAACTGCACAAAAGTTGCTCATATAATTAAATCTTCATACTTTCAGGAGCCATAGTCTCCCAAATCTTCCAAAGTTGATTTCAAGTTTCTTCAACTATTCTAAACATTTTTGTCCAGCAGATCTTTAACCAATTAGACGTACAACTTATTCAGCAAAGGTTCAGAAAATAAATAAAATAATTAAAAAAAATGCCAATATCTTATAATACATTAGGAATAAGAGTTGCTAATATAGATTGAAGACATGTACCATGCATGTAACAATCTCTGACAACTAAATGGCTACGGTATAATAATCTGATCGAACAGCTAATCTGATGTTTTGGCACAAACAGCTTCCAACAAATAAATACTACGTTACATGTCCTCAAACAGCTTTCATTGGAAATGCATTTTCCTAGCAAGTAAAAAAGGAAGCAAAACCAGAAAGGCCATACCAATCACCTTGAAATCGAAGACAATGTGCAGTATTTGCTTTTCCTTTCAACAACTTGTCAACTAATCAATATAAAGTAAAAAATCAATCACCAGAAACCCTAATCTGCCTCACTGTAAGCAATTTAGAATAGTAGACAGTAAAAGAGCACATACAGACATTTCCACATGATGAAGGTACCCGTCTCTGGGGTCCACAAGGACAACAGATAGGCTGTGCAGTCAGATCAAAGAAAGGAAAAAGGGATACAACATAAGTTAGCTAGAAAAGATTAACAGGAAATCTTCATAAGTGCTGATTATTTAATTACCAAAAAGAGACAAAATCTAGAGAGCGACAGAAGAGATAAACACCTTAAAAAATACACCAATATAACAAAATCTTCATAAAAGATTTTAATCATCATATATACCAAAAACTTTGAACTAGTGAATTCATAAAAATTTATGTTTTTCAATGAACCTCAAATCCCCACAGATTACCAGTTCGTAAACAAATTAAATATTACCTCAATATGATAACTTTTATTTAAGTAATGTATGACTAAATAAGACAAAGAAATGACATATTGAAAACCAAATTAGCCTAATGCAACCTCAGTGTGCTCAATAACGTGACCATGCTCATCCCTTAACCTGCAAAATAGTTAATAGAAACTAATTATTGATTCTCATATATATAAAGAGTAATATTTCTTCTCTCTCGAGTTGTGGTATCATTCATAAGCACAAGTATATTTCGATCAAAAAGAAAAATATGAAAACAGAGAAAAGTAAGCAAATGCAAGAAACTATAAGCCATGCTAGTTTTTCATATTGTTCATATATATTTATTTAGCTGTAGCAACTTCACACCTAAGTCCATTATCCAGAACCAACTATTTGTGACATCAATTGAGTGACAAAACCAGTAACACCAAAGGAAAGGAAAGGAAAAAAAAAACTGATTGCATACTTGGAAGAATGTGGAACAGTTACTTGGCAGCAAAAGCACACTTCTACTAGTCAAGATATTGTAGGCAGAACTTCATAGGCACAAAGTGGGAAAAATCAATTTACAAAAATACGTAATATCCCTATCTCCAAGATGTTGTCATTGAACTGCTAAGAAAGCTATTTAAATGCCACTTAAATGAGAAGCAACATTTTTAAAGCAAACCATATTACAGTATATTTCCATCTATAAGAAGCTAAGATCTCACTGTTTAATCAATACAATTGCCAAATGTTGCTAAAAACAGTTCAACATATTTAAATCAGATTGACCACAGTTAAAAATTACTCAATAAAACAATAAAATGCAAAATCAGCACAATACTTGACTCAATTTTTCTACATACTTTGATACAAAAAAAACAACCAACCTAAACAAAAATGCAAATACTGAGATATCACAATTAAAAAAAGGAACCAAACAATCTCATATAATTAGTCAAATAAAAACTTGAATATTTAAGACATAACTTGCCTTTCACAAATCTGGACGACATCTGCGCCAGCATCAGGCTCACATTTCCGCGTTTTGACATAAAACTCGTGGGGTTTATAAGGAACATCCTGTCATTCACAAACATATAATTCCTCAGTAATTAAAATTATATGATGATTCCTACATTATAGTTAAAAACCAAAAAGGTAAATGTTGGACCCGTATATATGTTAGCTGGTAGAGTGCAAATGAAGCAGATTTGTTGACTGTTATTACAGGAGGTATTCTCAGTGTTCGCATTGCCTGTGTCGAATTCTCCTCCACCTCCACTAATTCGGCCACAATGGAGGCCTCTCCTCCACTCTAAACAAATGCATTTGGTCAATCAAGACATCACTAAAAGTCAACTTCAGAATTGAAAAAAACCTAATTAAATCGTCTAAAAACAAAGATGAGAAATTGGTTACCGAGCCACTGGGAACAGCCAAGTTGAGGACGATCTTGGTTGTGCAATTCAAGTTATCGTCGTCACTGCGCTTCTCGCATTTTTCAAGTTTGGATTTTGAGAGAATTTGAACTCCGATAGCAGTTTCTGGACGCAACATAGTGAGGAAGAAAAGGAAAGCAATTGAAAAGAGTATCAATTTGGGGATTTCCATTTGTATAGTCGTTTTTGTTTTCAAATTTTGCCCACACTCGTTACTTATACAAGGAGCGGTTTTTGTCGTTCTGATGGTAGTTTTAAAACTGCCAGTAACGGTTCATTGGTCCTCACGACGTCGCATCACTTTTAAATTTTTAATCATTGCTCGTGAAAAATAAAATAAGGACAAATTTATTTATTTGGCTAAAATAAAATTGAAATTTTTGTTTTGGGTTAAAATAATTTTAATCGTATTTCAAAAAAAAAAAAAAATTTAATCGTTTCTAACCTAAAACAAACCCTCAATCATTTTTAGCCCAAAATGGATGGACAGTATTGAATCAAAATGGATCTCCACCATCCATTTTTGGATGAAGGGTGATCAATATTAATTTTAAAATAAAATAAAATAAATATGATCAAAAGATTAAATTATCCTCCATATCTTTTACAATCAATGATGATCAATATTCATGATTTAGTATAAATTTGTTAGAAAAATGGAAAGTGAGTTCTTGTCAAAAAAACCAAACCTGACATAGTTTGAGTGTACTTTGCTCTTTTTCTTAAATTATTATACTGTACTTAAAATGTAATTTAATTTACTTATCTCATGATCAAACTGTAAAGTAAAATAAAACTAATCAAATTATGTAAAAAAGAAATAGTTATTAGCGAAATATGGTATAAAATTGAAATAAAGCAGAAAATTAATAAACAATGGTGAATTCCAATAAAGATGTTTTAAATTAGAAGCAATTATAATTCAAAAGATTTATGACTACAAAAAAGTTTTATAACTATGAAACTAGTTTAAATGTGAGTTTAAAGATAGTGAGAGGAAACAAGATGAAATAGTGCATAAGTAAAAAATCAAAGTTTAATTTAATTTAGTTCTGTTAAGGGAAAGTGGAATTCATTTTTATAAGTGGTTATATCACTTAAAAAATCAAACAAAACAACTTAATGGAACATATTAGACACTTAAAAAATCAGAACAGTTTAATGGAACGCATTATGTCATAATTACTTAAAAAATTTAGACAAAACAAGTTAATGAAACGTACATCAAGTGTCATTCAATATTAATTAAGAAAAAAATAAAAATGGAAACAAATGAATTGTAGTTCCAACCTAATTGGATGACAATGGACGTTTGTAAAATCAAATATCAACGGGTGATCCATCGGATTCAGTGGACCTGCTTCATGTAATTAAAGCCAGTGTTTGTCTCAAGCAACTCCATTAGCTGCAATACAAAACCCATTGCCCTTGCTACTATACTATTCTTGGGCCATATAGAGTTTCCGTTTGGGCCCCGGTTTTGGGCTCATCAAAATTTAGGTTTACTTGACTCTAAAATCTGGTAGAGTGGGCAACATTTCCATCCCTCAAAAATGGTATGTACACCCAAAATGTTTGCACACCCTATAAAAGATTCAGCCTTACTAATGCACTGGCTAATGGCAAAGACAATTTGTGTTTCAATTATGAAAAGTTAAGGGAAGTTGCTCTTATTATAGTTAAAGTTGTCATATTGATGTAATTTCACTAAACTTTCAAAACCTTAGTACAATTTTCCCTTACAATAATATTTTTCTAACGTTTAAGGATGATCGCAAATCAAATTTAGATGAAGTTAACAAAATACACACTGACTCCATAAAACTTTTTCTGTCGATATCAGCATCGTATATTTAGGTTAAATTGGCACCCACTTGTGAATCTAACATGAACTTGGCATTAGAGTGAAAATTTACATCCTTAACCACCCATGAATAGATTTTGTTGAACTCACACCTCTTATTACGGGTGGACATGCATGGGTTTGTGGGTTTGCAAGTGGAACTGGCACCTGTACTAACGTCATCAAACTGCCTGGTTCCAAAATTCCACTGCCTGGTTGGTACGCTAATAGTGTGGGCACGAGCGTGATGGATGTGACCCATTGGCATTAGTAGTTAATGGAGTGTTAGTGGTAGTGCAAGTACAGTTGGCATAATAATAATCATCCATTTTACGATATCGAATAACGTCATCAAAGTGTGTTACTTAAATTCGATGCATGGAAAATCCAAGGGTTGAGAATGTGCTTCTAGATCACACAGGGATATCAACTTTGAACTACATGTGAACATTTTCTCACCAGATTTTGACCCTTAGCATAAGCAACGAGGCCTGTTAATAATACGTTGTAAAATAATTGGATATAGTGGAGTGCAAGCAACCTAACCCTTTCAACCAATAGCGTCAAGTGCAAGATCGTGGATCATGATCACGCAATTGTTTGATTCCAACCAATAGCAAACTCTCATTCTCAAAGCAAAACAAAAACAATCACTTCACATTTCCTGATGTTACATCTGTACACACCTGATAGATTCCTCAAGCTGGCCAATGACATGTGGCGACCAATCTCATGCTAACAATTAATATAGACAAAATCAATATAAGAAAGCTAATATTTTATTATTTTAATTGTTATAGTAGTAAGAGGCAGGAGCAGACCACCACTTTTGCTTTGATACATATATATTTTTTTCATATATTAAACTATTCACTAAAGTACTGTTAATGCTTGTTGAATATCTCCGGCAAATATATCGCTAGCTAACTCTGATGGATGGAAACGACCTTTCTGCTGCTGGTTCAAGCCTGTATAGAGTATTGTTGGATCGGTTTCGGAGTCTGGAAGCAAGTCATACAAAGCTAAGACGAGAGTTGGAGGAGTTGTTATTGCAGGAGATGAGAAAAAACGAGGTGGTGATGTTAGATTGGGAGTTGGGAATATGCTTGCCCGGGTATTACCATGAAGGAAGTCCGTATAGGAAAGTTTTGGAGTCAATGGGACATGCAGTTTATGTGTGTAGTGCTTCTTCCAGAGAGATCATGTATTGGTACGTGTATGTATGTGTATGTTGATTGACTTTTGTTTTTTTGTTTTTTTTTGTTTTTTTTTTCTTTTGAGTTTGACAAAGGTGGGTTGTACTTTTATTGTAGAGTAAATTAGAATATGCTCCTTCATGTATATATATAACACTTGCTTTTGATGTGATGATGTTGGAATAACAGAGAGTTTTAACAGGAATTGTTTAAGTTTATGAGAGTTGATTAATGGAAATTGTATTGCTTCAAGTAGATGAATAAGAACAAGAGAAAAGTTTAAAAAGGTTGGCTTTTTAAAAGAATAGTTGATGAAGTTTACAAATGTTTGATGGAAATAATAGCGTTTATAATTAGTTTCTTCTTCTAATATACTTCTTCTACATATTTTAGTTTCATCATACATCACTTTTGGACGAAAACATTTTATTTCAGGAATTATTCTGTTGAAAGTCTTTATAGGTGGAAGGTCCATGAAGTTGTTGGGAAAAAGCCTGCTGAATTTTTAATATCTGAAGAGTACCATAACGCTCTTATGAAAATCATGGAACAGGTGTCCTCTGGGCACTTATGGTCAAGCCAGTTCCCTCACAACAACAGGTCCGGTTAAGTCTTCACGGTAATGGTGACAAAGAGCCCCTTCTATAAGGATTGAACTTGCCGGTATCATCACTGTTTCTAGTGATGCAGCAAAATTTAATAGTATGGATTCAAAAAACTTAATAACATATCAGGAACGAAGTAGAGTACGTGGTTTAAACATGAAAAAGATTCAATGGCACCCGCCGTGGCCACTAATTGGACCTGTGTCACAGGTGGCATCATCTGTTTCCAATCTGATGCTTATGTATACGCTTCTATAGTTTTGTCCCCTCTTTCTCTTTTCCTGGTTCTATTTCACTTAGTTTCGGATAGTGTTGTTCACTTGTATCATTGAACCAATGAGGTAACAAAGCTTCCATTGTAGAGACATAAAGATGATAGCCCCAATACAAGTGTAAGCTCTCGGGACAAGGAAACAATAGAAACCGTAAAAGATATGAAGTCTGAAAAGTCTGGTGCTATGGTAAGTCTCTGTTAAATTCATTAACTAAAGAATTTATATTTAGACATAAAGTCACGTGTTTAAAATTGTCTTGCAAAATATGTATATGATCATTGCATGGTATTTATTCTTACGAAAATTCGTCAATGTTGTGATGCTGTTGTTAGGCTGTGTATGCTCATTGGTTTTTTTGATATTTTCTAGATTCATTGAAGAATTGATGACCTTTGTTGCTTTTAAAAACTACAAAAATGACAGTCACAGCATCTATATAGTTTCTTCCTTTGCAATCCGCTAAGTTTTTTCAGTTTACATGACTGTAGGCAGCACAGACCTTAGTAAAACTACACATGACAGAAGCTGAAAACTGTGGAGGTGAAGGTGATGGCAACCTTCAGCAAAATGGCGGTAGTCATAAATTAGTAAGCAATGAAGTGACTAATGAGCTTAATTCTCCTAGAGGTTCGACATTATCATTTCAACACCAGTGTGGTAGTTGTAATGAAGATACAGAGAAAAGGCCAAGCAACAAAATATCAAACAGTACATGTTCAAATTTGTATAAGCATAAAATTCCAGATTCTTCTGAAGAGGACTGCAATCTCTTCTTTTCAAGAGAGTGCAATGGTTGTTATACGTCAACCCGACAAGGAGAATCACTGCCAACTTTAGGCTGTCAGGATGTTAAAAAATTTGATCCAGATTCAGATATTAAATAGTGTTTTAGTACAGGGGAGAGCATTGATAGTCATGAAAGCTCATCAAGTAAAGGGGATTGTGAGTTGAACAGTAGAGTAGATTGTGATATTCACTGGGAAGACTTATAATTGAGGGAGAAGATTGGGCAAGGTAAAGTCAGGGGCGTACTTTGTAAAAATAATTGTGGGTATCGATTGGCTATAATCTATTGATTTGTACAGGATGGAATGTAAGATTGACATTCTATGTGTGTGAGCTCAATTTCTAGGGAATGGGAAAATGTGAAGTGCAAATAAGGAGATCTAAATTTTAAAATCGATTAATTGTTTTTTTTTTCAGTTCTTTTGGTCTTACAAGTTCATATATTGTTGTTTATCGTGGAATTTGGAACGGATCAATAAGTCCTAAGTCACACAGTTTGCGATTCTTAATTGCTATAAGAATGTGGAACCAATATTTTGACTTCAAAAATACATATTTGTGTTACTAAGATGTTGCATTTAAGGTCTATTTTAGGGATGAATACAGTGAGGGGACTTTAGAAAACTACTGAAAAGAGGTAATTTGGAACTTTCAATTGTGTTATATTAAAATTTGTGAAAAATGGAGATCTGATCCTCATCTTGTCTTTTCCATATACACTAGATAGATATAATGAAAAAATTAAGACATCCAAATATACTGCTATTCATAGGAGCAGTGTATTCGCAGGACCGGCTTGTCATTGTCATAGAATTGTTACTTAGGTAAGCAAACTATTAATTTTAATATGGATTGATTTTAGGCTATTTAAAGTTGAAGACCTTAGGTTATACATATGTCATTAGTTGTAACACACATTAATCAGGGATAGTTGATCCCACTTGATACCAAACTAGCTATGTGCTTCTCTTAATTAGAGTACAAGTGTCTTTTTCTTTAATTTTTTATCCATTTGATCAGGAGAAGTCTTTTCAGAGCACTTCACAAGAACAATCAAGCATTAGACATAAGGAGGCATCTAAGAATGGCCCTCGATGTTGTGAGTGCTCTATATGCGTGTGTTATGTTACTCTAGTTTTAAAGGATGTGATAGTTTTAAGTTTGTAATATATCAAACAAAATATTGAAGCTGTCCTTCTTCTACAGGCTAGAGAGATGAATTATTTGCATAACAGAAATCTACCAATAGTGCATAGAGACCTAAAGTCTTCTAACTTGCTTGTCGACAGAAACTGGTCCTTCAAGGTATATTCACTTAAAGCTTACATAAGAAATAATGCAAGCAGATCGGCCTTCAGCATTGTTTATAGAGGTTATTTTAATATTCTGTCTCAGGTTAGAGATTTTGGTCTGTCAAGGTTGAGGAATTCTACATACTTAACTGTTAAATCTGGTGGAGGAACTGTAAGGATTCAATCTTTTTTCTTCTTTTTTTTGTCCCCTTAAAGATTCTTTTGCTTGCTAAAGGTGTAAAGACTAACAGACTTAACGTCTGTTATGAATTGTTTTTTCGTCAATAGCCACAATGGATGGCCCTTGAAGTCCTCCGAAATGAGCCTTCAAATGAAGAGTAACTTCATGAACTGATCTATGCATTCTTTATGCTATGAAAAGTAACACAAGTTTCTGTTAGTTGATGCAGTTCCTTGTATATAAACAGGTCTGATGTATTCAACTTTAGAGTCATCTTATGAGAATTAATAACTGTCTCCATTCCATGGAATCACCTAAATTCATTACAGGTCCTTTTCTTTTCACCATACTCAAATGGCAATGGATGCATTTACAAAAACATACGCCTTATCTAACTTCCATCATGTTAAGCAATGCTAAAACCGTCATCGTTGATTTGAAAAGGTAGTTGGAGTTGTAGGTTTCATGTATAGAAGATTGGACCTACCAGAAGGCCTTGATCCTCAGATGACATCCATTATTCGCAACTACTGGCAAAGGTAATTTCATGTTCTTTTTCATCATCTTATATTGCCTTACTGTTTGTCGATAGGAACTAAAACGTTCTTGTCGTTAAACACGAGCAGTGATCTAGATAAGCGGCCATCATTTGAAGACATAATTCAGGAAATGTCAAGCCTACTTCACAAAGCATTGGCTCGGAAAGGCTCAGAGCATTAGTACTGCAATGTGGATTAGATCAAATTGAAATGTGAGGGTTTTGATTTATATAAGATGTAATTAATCATCGGTTAAAGTCTCATCAGCTCTAAGCAATAAGATAGATCAATTCCAACAATATGAATGACGCAAAATGGAAGTCAGTTGTAGTAGGTAGCATTAGATATGATGATTCTGTGAAACTCTTTTTGATGAATTATACAAGATTTTGTATAGATTTTGATCAACTGGTTAAGTTTCTTGGATTTGAATTAGTCCAGTTAAACAGATGTTTGGGAAACATATATACATATGGGTGGTGCTTCCTTTTTTAAAGTCTTACAAGTTCTTAAGTAAGTAAGTAATTATTAGATTTACAGTGAAATAAGAAAACAATAATGAGTAATGAGTATAATTATAGGTGTTTATTTGTTTAAATTATAGAACAAGAATTGTGATGCCGCATAAATTTGGGATTATGGAATGATATTAGCATTCTCTATTAGAATTCACGATCTCATTCCAATTTAAATATTAAAAAGTCTTTTTTATCCCTATTTAAAAACTAAAATAATAGGCAAAAACTAAAAAAAAAAAAAAATGTGCAAAAAAAATTATTTTATATTTATGAATTGTGTAATAGATAATATTTTATATTTATGAATTGTGTAATATATAATATTGAATAATTATTATAGTGACCATTCATCCATATGGGGTTTGGTCTTACCTCTGGAGGGATTTGACGAAGGTTGGCCGTCCTTAAACCATAGATTTGAAATTGATATAGAGCAAGAGTGTAGTAGAGATATGTCTTCCATGAACCATAAATAAATGAGTAAAATAACGTTCTTAGGGTTTAAATCAAATACCTATAGGTGTTTTTCAAAGTTGTAATTAAAAGTTGAAGACAAAATATTTTTATTTTGCATCATTTTTAAAATAGGTTTTCAAAATAAGTTATTACGTTTCTCTCCCAAGTCCAAACAATTACTTCACTTATTTTCCGATATAATACTAAACGCATTAATATTGTTTTTACTTTTAAATTTTGCCATAGAAAATGTTACCAAACATTAACTGCTTCCTTTACAACTGCCACCTGTTCATTGGGTTGGGCTACCTGACTTGAACCGAGCTCAAACCATTGACATTTGGGCTGCTCAGTATTTATGGGCTGAGCCAGTAGTTCTCCAATCGACTGAACTCTCCCCCATTTGGGCCGCGTGTAGTTTATGGACTTTTATTGGGCCACTGGTTCAACACTAATTTTTTACATACACATCAGATGAATAAGATTAGATGAAATTTAATAAATATTATAATGCATTTTGTGTAGTTGAAATTGAATTAGATTTGACTAAATTAATTTAATGTTGAATTAAATTGATCCAAAATTGTTAACACAAATACAACTACAAGAAGAAAAGATGAAGTTGACAAAAACGCATGCCCAAACATTTAACTTAATATTTAGAGACTATCTAAAGAGCATCTTTATTCAGCGTGAATGTCACATTAAATTATGGAATTAATTAATCAAGCTCATCCAAAGGTGGTAGTTGCGTCACTGGTGGTTGTTCAACCCTTAAATTCTTCTCAGCATCAACAAAAATGCGTGACCATTCGTCAGTTTGAATATTCGAACCGCTGCACACTTTATTTCATACAATCACAGTTTTGTTAGATGAAGTTTTATAACTAAATTTTCGAGTATGAAATGTCATGATTTTATAAGTTATAGAACTCAAAAATTATCTTAATTTCTGTAGATCTACCTAAGATGGAGAATCAAATGAGAAAGTATTTTAACAAAATTTAAAAATTTCGACGCAAGAATGTCTATTTTGATAACGGGTTTGATTTAAGATAGCATGTCTTCTTACCTTCTAATAGCTTTGGCGAAAAGGGAATAGTCCAACCGGAAGTGAATGTCTGCCAAAGTTTTCTTTAACGCTTCCAAACCTGATGCAGAGTCTACAACATTGGAAAAAAAAAAGGATCAATTATGGGCTAATAAATAGGAGGAGGAAAAAATCTTACATAAATAGACAAAAAAATAAATCAGTCGTAGATTAAAAACCTCGCAATTGAGGTGATTCCACATGAACTAGGAGGATCAGTCATCCTCCTAATTCTCAAATGCCTTCTATGACAAGCATATTTGTTGATTGAATCTAGCCCTAAATTTTGAAACATAATAGTCTAACAAGCTATGAACTGTGGGTTTGGTCGTTTCAGATCAAAGAATAAGATCCAATTTATGGAAAATTGGGCTATTGAACAAAAATAACACAAAAATCTATTGGAATTACAAAACCAAGAGAACACATAAGTTGAATGAAATCTATGGGCCCAAGATAACACAAAAATCTATGGACCAGTTAAAAAACAAATAACTTTTACCAAATGAAGACAACACAAAAAAAATCTAAAGAAATTTATAAAAATAAAGTAACGTGTAAGTTTAACGAAAACAATTGGCTTACGATAACACAGAAATCTAAAAAATTCTATTGGCCAATTGCAAAGCCGAAAACTACTAGTTAATAACCTAAGATAACAAAAATGTAAAACAATGAATAAAAGAGTGTTTGCTGACTTGTGTTGAGAGAATTGAAGAATGGATTTCAAGAATTGGATTCCATTTCTTTTCTTGAATGACAGAAACCTTTAACAAGGCTTTTATACACTGGGAATTTTCCCTCCAAAACTAACAGAATTCCCTTCTAAACTTAACCGAAAGTACACCTCATCAACTAAGCTAATAGGTGGCTGAGTGAGCGAGCTAAGTAAGCATTCTGACTGACTTAGCTCAGCTGCTTTGCAGGCTACAGCTTGCACACCTGTGCAAGGGTGAAAGACTTCAGTGTTGCCTGCAGCTCGGGTTTGTTCTCTAGCAAAAAATATAACAGTAGTAGACTTGTGAAACAATGTAACCATAATACCCCTTAAATCGGTTAGACTTGTGAAAATATGGATTCTTACCCAAAAGACCCAAAAATATAAGATCCAAATTCGTTTATTTTGAAATGAAATGAATTAGGTTTAAATTAAAAGGTTATTTGACTCATTTTATTCTTCAAAAGCTAGGGCCAAATAGTTACATAAATCCCATAAACAAGGGTTGAAAGTCACTATTCATATTTAAGCGAATCCAGTATAATCAATACTAAACATGAGATATCGTAATATCTCTAATCTCCTCCAACTTTCAATCAACCAAGCACAATCCGCATTTACTTTCGAATCTGATGTTTGGCGAAAGCAAGGGATTAATTAGCGTTAGATTACACACATGACCCATGATGATGAATTATTTTGCAACCCAAAACCCATATGTAATTATTTTTCTATTAAAAAAAGTTATTATAATTTTTCTATTAAAATTGATTGTAAACTTTTTTGAAAATTTTCTATGTATTTTGTTTTAGTAAAAAAAAAAAATCATATTTTTGTTTGATTTTAAAATAAATTTAATCCAATTTTATTACATTCCAAATTTCCAATCTATTGCCAAATATATGATAAAACTATATCTAATTTAATTCTATTCTATATTATAATTTAATCCAAAATGATATGACATACGGAAGCCATAATTTTAATAACTAAAACTGATACAATCGGTGAAGCCTTACCAATGTCAGGCAGGCCCAGACCAAGACTTGGCTTGTGGTTAGGTTATGGCCGAGTCGTGGCCAGTTGGCCAGTTGATGTCCTATTTCATTGTCATTTTCTTATTAGACAAGCATGTTGTTTTGTTTTGAACTAAATTTAATATGTCGACTGTTGTTTTGCATCTCTTGGAAGTTAGATTTATTTGAGGTGCTTAAAGTATTCCAAGTGTGAAACGAGAATTTTGGTGGTGAAAGTATTTAAGAGAATAATACAACTAGGTAAGGGCATTTTTTTTTGTTCTCTTCAACCAAATTTAGGTGAGAAAAATTAAAAATTCGCACCAATTATTTGATATAATTAAAAGTAATGTGAATTTTAGACTATCTTCGTCAAACCTTCTTTTTATTTCATTCATGTTTTCTCAATGGAGTTAACATAATTAATTTCTTATGGTAATTCGTAACATTATTCTCTTTTTTTCCAAATGTAAGGAATCCAACTTTATGAATTACATCTCACAATCAATTTATTCTAATATCTTTATGTACGTTTCTTTGATATGTTAGATTTTTTATTTGAGGATTTTGTTTTTTATGTTTATGCTAAATATCTTATAATTAGCATTTTAAAATGGATATAAGAAATAAATAAATATCACATGCACAGAATCATTTTAGGCTAAATAATAACTTAATCAAGGAAAAGGATAAATCACGATAGGGTGGGCTTCATTTGTTCTATTCTTCACTTACATAGCTTAAAATGATACATATATAATAGGTTTACATGAAACTTTATTTTATATTTTAAATTTATAAATAATAACTATGCTACATTTCACTTATGATCTATTACAATAGAAATAAAAATGAACTTCTCATATATGAAAATGCATGTCATATCATAAGTTAAACAAAAAAAAAAACCTGAATAAATCATGATTTGTGGTACATCTCCCACTTCGATTTCGTCTTGTGACAAATGTATTGTGCTTCCCTTGCTCTGATTTCATCCCATGACACTTTTTATCATATAACGGAATAATAGTAGAAGATCAAACAATCATCATGCATTCGATATATGATAAATTCTCTCTACATAAATGAGAGTGGGTTGATATATTACTTTCGAATGTAGATGAATACTGGAACCAGAAAAATCTAATGGGGGAATATCACTGATGAAGGTCATGTACTGTTGCCATTTTGTGTCGGCCGGGGGACGGCGATGCAGCAGCAATCTCATTAAAAGGTCCACCGTGCAACTTGTTTTCGAAGACAAAAGTATCAATATAGAGCGCATCAATTAATGCAGAACCATACGTGCTTCAGCTACAATATCTCCATCACAAAATTAAGTCACTTGCAACTGACAATGATATTTATTAGGAGAAACTTTATCTGATTCCTTAAGGTTTTGAAAAATATCAAAATTTTAAAGCACTTTAAAAAATAGCTTTTTTCATCTCTAACTTTTAAAAACTCTTTAAAATAGTGCAAACTGTCAATTAATTAACGGTCAATGATGACAAATTATTTTGGCGGGAACGGTAAGATGGTCTCTTTATGTGAAAGATTAAAATCGTGACATGTGAATAACTAGGATTTTAAATATAAAAAAAAAAAAAACTAAATAATTAATTTAAATAATTTATTATATACTTAAAATTAATTTTATAAAAAAAAATTTAAAAAATGGAGATATTGGATCTTCACTGTCCGTCCATAATGGATGGACGATGGAAAACCAATCTGGTAGATCTCAACCGTCTTCAACGCATCAAATCAATTCCAACTCAGTTCATCAACATCATCTCCCATAGTTTTCAACATCATCAATAACGTCATAATATCATCAACATCATCATCTCCATCAATAAAGAAATCATCAGCAACATTAAGAACCAACAATTTATCAAAACAAAATTCAAAACAATTTCAAAAAAAAAAAAAAATAGAGGAACTACTAGGTTCGACAAACCCAGTTGACCTTCATTTGAGTTCGACGAACCCAGATGAAGAGTGGGTTTGATCGAACCCAGAACCTCAGGTTTTGGATTCGATCTACAACATTAATAATAAAAAAATAAATTCAAAATAAATTCAAAAAAAAAAAAAGATGAGAGAGACAATAGAAATAGAGTTTGTTGCGATTTATGAGTTCTCAATGGCAGTTGTTGGGCTTGTTGACAGCGATGGAGATGACATCGGAAGGAAACAGCAGGAGAAAGAGAGATGGAGACGTGAGAGAGAAATATATGAAAGTTTAATTGATGCTCTTCAAATTTTTATTTTTAGGGTTTTTTTTTTATTAGGAACAAAATGATCATTTTGGTTAATGATGGTAATTGAGTCTTTTTAATTTTTTTTATTTAATTTGATTGTTAATTGATCATTGATTTAAATCATTTTAAATAATTTTGAAAAGATTGGTGATTAAAAAAACTGTTTTTAAAAATTGATATTTTTTAAAATTTCAGTAACTAAAATAAAATTTTTCCTATTTATTATCCAGGGTGCAAATCGCCCGCTACAGAATATTGACTTTGGTCAACGATATACTGTCATTTCGTGCATGCGCAATTCCCATTCCACGCACGTTGAACAAGTATTTGACTGACAATGGACAATTTGCGGAGAAATTTGACCCGCCATCGACAACATGCAGAGTATTTTGACTCCCCTCTAAATTTGTTCATTTCCACACCCGTGAGCTGATTGATACAAAAATTAGAACGTACAACCATCTAATCTAACATTGACTCACTAAACCGACCAAAAATGCCATCACATTTTCACATGGCCACGTGTCATAATCACAGTGGTCAACAAAAACATCAATCTCTCCGTCCAGCCTGGCTTTTTCGTGACAAAAACCCACAGGCGAAAAAAGGCCAACGAAAACTAGGGGTGCATGTCATGTCGGTGATGTGTATGTTTTTGTTGTCTCTCTCAATGAGTTACTATGCCAACAAGTTATATTATAAAATTTTATATTTGGAATGTGGGGGTAATTGACCGTGTCACCTGTGTTAATCATACTTTGTATCCTAATGATAGATTAAGATAATCCAAAAATGTATATATGGGAGTGGTACTGGCCGTTTTCTGAGTATGGAGACTGCAAGATTTCTGATAGATGCAAGATACGGTACCAGAAGATATAGCTTTACTAGTTTCCATCTTTTTCAGCGTTTGGTCTTCTGCTGCGCTCTGCTGCAAAGAAGGCTGTATCTTTCCAAGAAAAAGTAACCCCGTGACCTGTCGACCTCTCATATCGATAATAAAATATGAGTGATTTGCAGAAACGCCTCTGGAGTTTGATATATTTTTAAAACTAATTATCTATATTTAAATTTCACATTAAAACTCTACTTTTTAAAAAAAATAAATAAAAGAATTGATGCAGAACAGATCATCAACCCTGCATCGTTAAGATCTATATTTCACAGACATTTACTTATACAATAAGATATTCACTCAATTACCTCTACTCTAAAGAAATTTACTCCTTATATTTAGTTGTAAAATAAGCATTGTGGGATTTGAAATATTATCAATAGTGTGGATGGGGGTGCACACGTGGGCTAGGAGATAAAAAAATTATTTGTTATATACCAAAACACTTTGATTGGGTCCCTCTTGGATGTCTTCTCAAACTAAATTTTTAGTTTTAGATTTTTTGGATCCGAATCCTTACCGGTAAAGCATTTGAAAATAAATTAAGAAAAAAATCATTTTTAGTCCCTAACTTTTAAAAAATTATCAAATTTTTAATTATATGTTAAACAATGATAAAATTAGCCCTAATATTTCAAAAAAAAAGTATCAAATTAATCTCTCACATCAATCAACTGATGATCAAATTTAAAGGAAAACATAAAAAAAAAACTCATTTACTCTTACACTTAGTTAAAATAGATAAAAAGACTTGTCATATCTCTATCTATAATTAAATATTATAATAACATTGAATTATCAAATTACCTTTTACTAGTTTTATATGTAAATTTTGTGAAATTATAGTTTTGCCCTTAGACTTTTTTATTCTAGTACAAATTTTAAAAAATCATTAAATATTAAATGTTATTGTAAAATAAAATAATAAAATAAATCATTAGATAATAAAAAAATCACTACGTTGTAGTAAAGGAGAAAGAGAAACAGAGAGAAATATGATTCCATCTATTGTTGTAAGAGAGACGACGTTACAGTTGATGGTGAGAGAGACACACAGATGAGATTTCTAAGTTTGATGGAATTAAAACGACGCAAGGATGATTTTTTTTTAAATAAAAATCATTTAATTTTTTATTTTGTTATTAATGTTAAAAATTTTCAATTCCTTTAATGGTAAATATCATTTTTATTCTTTTTAAATTAATTAGTTTTTATTATTTTTTATATTTATTAAATATCTATTCTTTCATTTATTATTGTTTTAAAAATTTTTCTTAATTGTTCATTTTTAATTTTCCTTTCTTTTTTTTTTAAATTATTAGATTTGTACACTTATCAAGATTTTGAGTTACGATTTGAAATTACAAATTTACCTTTGCACACTATGTCATCTGTTAGGTTTGACCGTTAATTAACTGATGAGATGAACTAATTTGATATTTTTTCGAAATGTTAAGGTCTATTTTATTTTATTTTTTTCTTCTTTTAAAATATAGTTAAAATTTTGATTACTTCCCAAAAGTTAGAGACTAAAATGATTTATTTTAATAAATTATTGATGATTTAGTTGTTTAGTTATGATTTTTTTTTTCGAAGAATAGATATATAGTTAATTTGTTAAAAATGACATAGAATAATTAATATTGGAACGATTTATTAAGGTTTTCATTTTAAAAGAATATAATGGAATTAATAAAATAACATAAGGAAAATTTTAACATCCCAATATTTTTTTTAAGAAGTTCAAAACTTAAGCTTCTATTAGAATTGAAACAACTTTTTAAAATAGTTTAAATCCATTTGACATAAAATAAAATAATTTTGGGATTAAAAAAATGAAAACTACCTTTTTCATATAAATGCACTACTAAAATTTACGGCAATCAAAAATATGTAAAATAAAATAAAATGAACTTTTGATATTAAAAAAGCTGTCTTGGCCAATAGAAAAATTTACCAAAAGTACATTTTTTTTTTCTTAAGTTAACATAGAATGAATAAGAGATATGTCTAAATTAAATATTATTTATACGATCAGAAAACAATATGTGTTTGTTAGGAGTTAACCCCCAACATTTTGAAGAATAGGGAGATACCACACATAATTCCTATAAATTTATTTTAAAAATGTATGATGGTTTTTTTTTTTTTTTAAAAAAAGGATTAACCATTAGGGGTTGTTGTAATTTTATTAATGATAATAAATAATTATGAAAATAAATAAAATTTATGTATCAACACGCTGTCGACTATGTCAACTCATAGATAAAAAGAAAAACTTTATTTTGATTTTTATATTTTTAGAAAATTTCTCACTTTTAAATATTAATATGTTTATAACAGTTATAATTATTTACCTTTTAAAAACTCATTAAATTGGTCATTACCGTTAGTCAACAGTCAAATGTTACATTTATGGAGGGTAATTTTATCTTTTAATATTAATCAGTAACATAAAAACACATGTTAAATGAAAAAAAAAAAAAAAAAGAATGAGTAAAAATGATAATTATAAGTGTATATAAAGTTAAGGGTAAAATAGTTTTTTATCATTTTTTTTGTTAATGTTGACCATCAAATACCACATCAGATAAATTAATTTAATGAATTTTTGAAAAATAAAAGATTATAAATGTGATAAATGAATTTATATCTAAAAACGATAAGTATTTTAAAAATATAAGGATCAAAACAAAGTTCTCCTTAATTAAGAACCATAATCTTTCGTATCTACATAATTAACAAATCGTTCGGATCACGAGCCATCCTCATCGCCAAGATTTATCCTTCATCATCTGCTGACTAAATGTGGTGTCCCACTCGTTGCTTCATAATTGGACCAAAAAGGGTACAATACGCAATCGTGAATCGATGAGGGCAATTAGGTAAACTCGCCTGGGTTCTCTTATTATAGCAGCTCCTGAAACGTCCTTTGTCTTTTCGGCTACCTGGATTGACTATCCAGCTTTCATTTTTCAGTCGTCCACAGGAGGCTAAACTAAATGATAATTATCGGTTGGTAATGGTAACTTTTTTCGTTGAAAGGGGTTGGTAAATGTAACTTACTATAAAAGATTCGCCTATATTATTTATTTAAATATAATATTTGAATTATAATTAATATATTATATTAAGATTAGAATCATTATCGCACGCATACGCAATATTTTGTAAACATAAATTAAACTAAACAACTTGAATAATTAAATATTATTATAAAAATTATTATTTTAGATTTTTTTTAAACATTGATATTGTAATAGTTTTTGCATTATTTATTTATTTTATGTACCATTTAAAATGGCGACGACTTGAACATCAATTATTATCGGATTGAATAAATTTTTTCACCAAACTACATCAGTCAATGATTGCATTACTATTTTTTAGAAAAAATTAATTACTGTTATTATTTACATAAATCATGTATTTATTACAAACATCTATCATTTATTATAAAAATTAACTTATAAAAATTAAAGTGGTTTAGTAGTAAATTCCTCACACTCAGGTATTAGTTTAGGTTTTGAATAAAATCTGATTATTATATATTTTTTTCCTAGAAATCTAATTGTTATCTTAAAATTTTAATTAATTGTTAATAATTCGTCTTATCATATTTTGAAGTTGCAAAATTAAATTAATATATATCACATCATCAAATAATAATAAATGAGTTTGAACATCATCTCTCAGCGTGATAGTTACGTATCTCTCTATTTACTAAAATGGTCGATGTTCAATTTCTATAAAATACATTTGATAAACTTATGTGGATAATTTTTTTCTCCGATTGTGTGAATAAATATTTAGGATTTATCTCACTAGGTCATTTTAATTGGAGTTCGAAATCCTTTACACTGTTGGAGTTTTTACAAACCACAATTTTGGCAATTGATATTTTTTTAACATTTGACACTTGGATCATTGATAGCATGACCTAGTTCGAATACTTATTTTACAATAACTAGATACTTGATCTAGTTATAGTGCGATCTGACCTACCTATTAAGAGAAGTCTCACATTCACACCTAATATTTTTAAAAAATTTAAGTGAGACTTGAACTGTTAACCTTAGGAAAGTTAAAAAAATGTACTCAACCATTGTTATTAAAATGTGAAGTGTCATGACTATGATACATTGCCATCACTTGTATGATTTTTTGAATAAGTGTTGCATGTTGACTTAACGAGCCTATAATAGCTTAGTGAAATAAATATAATGTATTTACACCTAAAGCTTAATTATTTAGCATGCATTCGAAAAATATATATAATGTAAATAATGAAGTTTGTAATGTATTTATATCTATAGCCTAATTATTTAGCATGCTTTCCAAAAATTACATAACGTAAATAACGAAGTTAGATAAAACTTTTGGGTTATTAATTTATTAACAACAAGACGAGCTGGGCTTAGCCACCTTAAGATTCCAATACCAAAGACCCAAAATTAGCAAGCGCGTCATAGAGGCGCGTGGCGTTCACTATTTGTGTAATTTCCATTCATAATCTCCGTATTTAACTGTACACTCTCTAGTGTCAAGTCTCAGGTTCCGCTCTCTTTCACACTAAACTATACCACGAACCCCTCTCTCTCTCCCTCTCTCACGTGAAAATGTAATGTGATTCCAAATCCAAAACCTGAAAACACACGCCACCTGACGTTTACTATGGGAAGAGCCTCCAGGTGGTTCCGCAACATTCTCGGCCTCAAGAAGTCGGACTCCTCTCACCCTCCCCCGACCCGCTCCCGCTCCAAAGACAAGCGTCGCTGGACCTTCGTCAAATCCTACCGCGAGAGCGATTCCCATAGCTCTACCGCCAAACTCCACTCCTTTTACGCCCAGCACGCTCCACCCAAACCTGATGACGTTCTCTCATCCACCTCCAACGACGACAAGCACGCGATCGCCGTCGCTGCCGCCACAGCCGCGGTCGCTGAGGCTGCTGTTGCCGCGGCTCAGGCAGCCGCCGCCGTTGTCAGGCTCACCAGTAGCAGCGGAAGGTGCCGTCACTACCCCGCCCCCGCGGCCTACGTCTCCAGCTGTGGTGGGACCGTCTCGCTGGATGACGTGGCGGCGATCAAAATACAGTCGGCTTTTCGTGGTTACTTGGTATTTTCTTCTTCTCCATTAATATTAAAAAATAATAACAATAATTTAGCCGCTGATTTTAGCGATAAGAGATTCAATTAGCAGTCGATCTGGTTAATAATTGACACTTGTCAGTTCTCGCCATGCATTTGGGCTTCTAATCCTTCTCGGTTTGAAGTTTCAACTAAATAAAGAAAAATCGTTGACGTGGTTATATCCGTAGCGTTTGCATTGGGCGAGGGTGAGAGTGAGACTGCGTCATGTGCGATGGATGTCTTTGTATGAATCTGGAAAAACACGTCCGTCACCAAGTCACTTCCTTTGCATGCTCAATATTTTTCTTATTTTTCGAACCGGTGTCGTTTTTAGCAAAACCAGATTCCCATCTTCGTCTGTATCTGATGAGTTGTATCTGCTGTGTCGTTTTTCTCAAAACTCTCACTAACTACAAACCCCCCCTTCCGTGTGACAACACTAGAACTTGCATTCCATCTTTTCCCTCTCTTGTCACGAAGGCTATTTGGGTCATTTCAAATCGGAGTAAACGATAAAGTCAAGCGCCTGCTTGCATTGAATAATGAATACAGTATAATCTACTCAAATATATAAACTTTAATTGTTAATGTTTTAAAGTCTTTTGCATGTACACACAATTTAAGGAGAGTAGCAATAGAAGAAGACCTAGACATGGTCCAAGTCTAAACACGTTCACTGCCTTTTGGGCATCACCAAGATTAAAGAGTGGCGCTAGTAAATGGTGGGTCCAATCAGGCAGAAAGTTTGTTGTTAGAGTTGTGCATTTCCTTAAGTGCATTTGTATGACTTTTTGGGATGACAAAAGTTGGGTTGGTTGGGGCACTTGAATGTAGAATTATTATAAACTGTTATACGTCATGTCCTTGTCTCGTTGATGTATAGTGTCAGATTTTCGTTTGCGAGGAACTAGGTTGATGAGTGTATATATATATATATATATAAACATACACACACACACACACTTGGCGCCATACCTTTTAAACTTTTAATTCCAGTCTAGACTGGTTTGACTTGGCGCCCTGTTTTAAAATTTTGTTTAATTTGTAGTTGTTTGATAAATGAAAGTATATGTGAAACAGCGTGGTCCTTGGTATCTTGTAATTATGATCATCCAATGCATGATGATCTTTATTAGAAAATCAGATTGACGGTCGGCTTTTTTAAGGCTGTTTGTGTTGCAATAATTGAAGTTGTTTAATTTTGAGATTTGTATTTATTAATGTAGTTATTAAGGCAATGCTAAATTATCGTGTTTGCCTTATTAATTGGTTGGTGACTTTGCATTAGGCTTGTTAGTAGTAACTATTTTATTTTTCTGTGTGGATGGTTTTGATGAAGGCAAGGAGAGCATTGCGTGCATTAAGAGGATTGGTAAGGCTTCAGGCACTAGTCAGAGGTCACATTGAGAGGAAGAGAACTGCTGAGTGGCTTCGGCGAATGCAAGCATTGCTACGAGCCCAAGCACGTGCTCGTGCAGGACGTGCTCAATTATCTGAATCTTCACAATCAAGTAGCAAGTCTTCACATTGTCATCACCCGGTATGCACTTCTTTTTCCCTCCAATGTTTGAATTTTGCTACCACTATATTTTTATTTTTGATTGGGGAACCGGTAAGTGCCTATACTTGTGCTTTAACGGACTGCAGGCTACTTTTTGCTTTTGTGTTTCCTTTTTCTTTCTTAAAGCTTATTTGTTTTGGACCACTTAAAGTCGTAATTTCACTTTACACTTCAATTAAGTAGGTTTAAATTGTTCGTTTTTCTCACCAAAGTCTTGAATTTAGAAAAAAGTCCTTGACAAAAAAGAATTAAGAAAAATAAAGTGTTTATTCGCAAAGTCAAATTTATTGACTTCTACCCTTGAAAAAAAAAGGGTCTTAAATCAATAAAATGACACAAACTTTCGAATTAACTTTATACAATTAGGTGGTTATCAAAATATCCATATTTCCAAGAAAAAAAAAATCCCCAATTCTAGAGATGACAATTGCATTCAGACTCAAATGATCTGAATCTGATTTCTTTTGGAATTCTTGGATTTTCCAATAGGTTCAAATTCGGTCTAAAAGAATTTCAGACTGAATTTGGATTGGATATTTCAAAATTTGTATTTTTCACTTAGTCTGGTTATACAAATATAAAAGACTTTGGATTCTTTAGGTTGATATGTAATTATGAAATAACATGACATTATTTTAGAATTTCAAATTTATTTGATAGGCAATATGATCGTTTTACCCTTGAACCTTAAAATCAACGATAAAATCTGATGATTGACCATTAACAGAAAAAGGCGTTCATGTAATAAAGACATTTATTGAATATTATGTCTTTGCAGTAAGTTTGTGTAATTTACCAAAAACAATATTACATATTTTTTATTTAAATCTTCTTTTGGTGGTTGGGAAAAAAAAGTTACGAAAAAATTCTCCTAAAGTTAAAATATGTAGCACTATTTGAAGCAAACTATTATAATTTACAAGTTATAGTTGTCAGGACAATGAATGTTAAAATTCGACCTCTGTACACCTTAGGTATATAGATTATTTCATTCTGGACATCAAATTTATATTTCAGTAAATAAGATAAATTTAAGCTCATGAGGATAGTAATACATGTGAAAGTGGAAAGATGCAGGGAAGATTTTAGTGCTTCCTGGAGGAGTAATTTAGCAATTTAGAATGTTAAGGTTTATGTAAAATACCCATTGTAAGTGTATTCTTGAATTTCTACCGAAATCTTTCTGAATTGTGAGTTAATAATGGCTTGGCTGGGGCCATGATTTGCATCAATTATGTAGTTGTGATTGGTGATCATAGGTCTAATCAATTTGCAGGGTCCACCAACTCCTGAAAAGTTTGAACATGCTATTCGATCAAGGAATGCAAATAATGAAGTGTCATCAGTGCTCAAGGTGGATTCCTTATACCTCTCTTTTCCCCTTCTTTTTTGCCTGGAGTGCAATTCAATTGTAATTTGTCTAATAATGAATGCATGACACTTACTGCAGAGAAATGGATCAAAATCAAGCAGCAGGATCGTTGGTGATCGTGAAAAAGTTAACACCGATTTGAGATTGTCTAGACGTCAGATAGATGATCGTTCAAAAGACCAACATGGATCTTCTTCAATGAAGTTTGGTGCTATGGATGATGAGAAAAGTGACAAAATCCTTGAAATTGATAATGGGAAACCCCAGTTTACACCCAAAGGCAGAAATCTCTTTCACTCCTCCCATCTTGTTGTGTCTTCAGATCAATATAGCCATAGTTTCACCACCTACAAAGACTCAACAACTCACCAGACCTCAGCAAGTCCATCTTCATATGAAATTCAATCGTTAACACCACTGAAGTTCCCTCATGAGGTCGAAGAAGGCTCTTTTTGCACTGCCGAAAACAGCCCACAATTCTTTTCTGCCTCGTCGAGGGGTGGTAGTTCTCGGAGAAGCCCCTTCACTCCCACCAAGAGTTATGGCTCACATAGTTGCCTAAGTGGTTACTCGGACCACCCAAACTACATGGCCTACACTGAATCTTCAAGAGCTAAGGTGAGGTCTCTTAGTGCCCCAAAACAAAGGCCACAATACGAGAGATCAAGTTCAACAAAGAGGTATTCCGTTCATGGGTTCGGTGAATCGAAAACAAGTGCACAGAGGTTTTCATCTTTACAAGCAAACTTCACAAACAAAGCCTATCCAGGATCAGGTCGCTTGGACAGGCAGGGGATGCCGGTTGGCCACAGATACTAAACTAAATGTGTTTTCAAGGGTGATGTTCTCATTGTATGTAACATTTTATCTGTCTAACTATTGTAGTTTTACAAACATGTATGTTGGGATTTTCTCTGTAGGGTTAGTCATGGACTGTCTTGACATATAGAACGACTGTCCGATATGTAGTGCATGTAACTTGGCAACCATTAGGAATGCTGGGTTGAAGATCGTGTCCTGTTTAATCGAATATTTATTGCTAGCAACTAATGGCAAGTATTTGAAGATTTTGACATAAAAAGGCATTTGTCCTTTTCTGAACAAGCAAAAGCAAAAGCGAGCCTTAAATTTTGTACATACCATGCAACATTGAGAAGTCATATAGTATGATCTCGATATGGTAGAACTTTGTGGCCAGAAAGGTCTCAGAATCACAAACAATGCATGTAATGTACACAAAGTCAGGACATCCCAAAGAAATAAACAAATGAATATAATATAATTAGGAAAGAGGCGGGAAAGAACAAAGAAACCATAAACAAGATATACAAAACATCCAAGATGATCAAGATTCACGAGATGTGGAAAAACTGACGTCAGTTCCCACAGTTCCATTTTTTGGTAGGTACACAGCTTAGGTAATGGCACCAGCTGCAGTGTTGATTTCCGTTCTCTCCTCTAAATAGCATCACCAATCCTACTGTGAACCTGCAGTGGTTGAAAGGAATAGAGTATGTTAGCTTTTCTTAATGCTTGGATTGTATATGTTCATCAATAACATCATTAAACCAACACCAGATTACAAAAAGCAAACATAATTTGAACACTAATCTATCAGAACTAGGCCGCATGAAGGTCAGTTAAATGCATTCAGAGAATGGCAATGATTAAATATACTGTAAAATTAATTTACTATCTTGAGCTCTAAACAGCATTTTTGAATCGCACATGATGATCTGCAAGGGCGCTTTAATATGCCCGACTTTGACATCTCCCCATTTCTTAATGCCATGATTCTAAGTTCTAACCTTAAGGATATGAAGATGATGGATTTTAAATATACTACATTATCAAGCATAGGATCCTTTAATTTATTATCAACTAATAGACTGAGTGTCTTTGATTGAATTTTCCTAGCAGTAAAGAAATTAATTATAATTTTAAGAATCATTAAAAGACAAACTCTGAACTCCAGAACACCAATATAAAGATGATAGATGGAAGATGCTTTGCAAATAGAACTACCATTCCCATGTGAAGCAGAACTAAACTGAAATTTAATGTGGTGAACTTACCCAACAATGAGTAAAACCACGGCAACCAGCAATAACACATATTGGTAAGCCTTGTGCTTAGATTTCACATGTGCATGGGAAGGAAGATGCTGGCGCTCTGACCACCCAAATTGGGGACGAAGTAGCAAGATAAATCCAAGTAGAAAACCGGTTAAGAAACCTCCAATATGTGCAAAATTATCAACATGAGGAAGGATTCCTACAGCTAAGTTGATGACAATAATGACCACAAGAGTCAATAGAGCTGCAGCCTACAAGAGAAGGAAAGCAAGAAAAGTTAGTGACACAAATTTCATTACTTTAATTCCATTCTTCACTCAGAGATCTGTAGCCCTAGGTTTCAAAACCCAATGCATCAAATTTATGACAAATTGCTGCAGTAAATGTTTCTCCAATTTAATAGTTTCCTTCGAGTGTCTTTTCCTCAAAAAAACATATCAAGTGCCTCAGTTCCACTGCCTCACATTTGTCATAAAGGAGTTCTGAACTCCAGAAAAACATAAGAGTCAATGTTCAGTTCAGTCTGGTTCAAACAGGTGTGGATTTTTCTTTTTTTTTTTGGATTTTGAACTGGTTCGAAAAACATCGGACTCAGAGTCACTTCTAGAGGGCCCAATCCAGCTGTCTCCACTTACAGTCAGATTGAATAACAGGAACCGGTCCAAGCTTATGTTCATAGTGGTCTGCAATTTCTTTTAATCTTTTTTCTTTTTTGATTTACTGTTTTGACCAAATCAACCCAGATCCAAACAGTAAATTGTAAAGGCTCAGTCAGAATTCAGGTTGACAATCAAGGGATCAGACTAGACCAGACCTCTATAGTACTGCATTGGATTTTGAAACCCCTATGCCAGTGTTCATGAGGAAGAAGAAAAATGCTTTGTAATGCCAACATTTCATTTTCACCTCTTAATAGGGCATTCGGTTTAATGATATGGTTCTCACTTTAGGTGTGAAAGGTCCAAAGTTCGATTCTCAAAATTCCTTTCCACACTTCCCTCCAGATGGAAATACACAGAACTTATTTTCCACTAGATATAATCAAGGGTTTAGGAGCATACCTTATTAGTATAAATTGTCCAGTTAGTAAGAAGCTCAGATAACATTGCCCCAAGAAGTCCAAACAAAGCACCCGAAGCACCAACAGAGATATTGAGCTGGATAAAAAGAGAAGATAGTATGCTTCCACCAAATCCTGACAATAAGTACAGGAAACCAACACGCACTGCCACCATAATCCCAAAGTTAGAATTTAATACACAGCAACCATTTCTCTTTATCACATTTATCACTTATGCTGGTAACACAGCTAAACTTAGAATCTAATTTATAAAAAAGAATATCATACCAAATCCAAACTGTTGTTCAAGACGAATCCCAATAAAGACCAGGCTCAACATGTTTGCAAGCAAATGAATAACACCAGCATGCAACCATACACAGGTGATAAGTCTCCATCCTTGATGTCCATGCACTACCTTTGTCCACTCCAGGGCTCCCAAATTTTCCAATCTGCACAAGGAGCAAAATTAAATTATAAAGTAATTCAAACTACAAGGAGTTGGCTAAAAATAAAAAACTTGGTTCCAAAGCATCACCACACAGAAAGGAGGACAGAAAGGAGGGAGTGGAAATGATGAAAAGTGTGATTAAACTTCCACAATCAAGCCACTCCATTCAATGAAGAAATCAAACAATTTTAAAAGATAGAGCAATTAGATGACCAAAACCAAGTTTCCATAGGCTTTAATGGACTTTGTTTCTTAACAAATACATCCACATTTGAGTTAACTACCCTAACTAAAATTAGAATTTGAAAGAATTCTTGTTCATGATATAGCAATGGACTTTAAAAGTGCCCTTGTTCATGATCACTCTGATTACTCTGACTTTGTCAGTAACACAATTTTGAAAGAACCAAGTCATGGTCGTTAGGTCCTCTCAACACTTCCCTCCAGTACAAGGTGCATCACTGTTCCCACTAATAATCGTTAAGGAATTCTTCAGTTGTACAATATCATCACTCACATAAAAAAATCAGTTGTACAATATCATCACGCACACATAAAACAGCAAAAGAAAACAAAATAATCACATATTAAAGAAGCTAGAAAGATATTAAAGCCAAACCATGAAGAGCAACAGCATAAAACTATAAATCTTCAGCACATGTTATACCCACATAACTAAAAGTATTTAGTGATCTATCCCCAATCTCGTGAGGCAACCATGAACGGAGATATAACCTAAGACTTATAACTAACAAAGCTCTGAAGAATATATAATTTCAATATAACTAACAAAAAGTTGTAGCAGCATTTACGCTCTCATTACATTTAGGAAACAGCTATCTATAACTAAAATCAGTACAAATTCCACAAATTGCACCAGATTCAGATTCCATCGCCCAGCAACAGGCAAGACTTACCTCAAGATCTTTATCTTATCCCTATAAACCAAACAATAGTGGAAGCTAACTACTTCAGCTATTAAGGATAAGTAAAAGGTCTTGAGTTCAAAGAATTCAAATCTCACTCATATAAGGTTTGAGGAGTTTGGTTTATATATAATATAATAAAAAATAACACGATTTTATATTCTGTGACCCAAAAGTTTCGAATTTGCAACCTTCATCTCTGATCAAATCACTTACTTGAACACGCACACACCTACCATAGTAATAAACACAATAATGGAAGGTCCTTCTTAGTCTCTACAAATTTCTGATGAAAAACAATAATTACCAAAACAGTGAGCTTAATCGAAACATCACAACTTTATTAAAGGGCGCAAGAATTAAAAGATAAACCAAAACTTTAATTGCTCGATTTTTCAAATCCAAACACGAATCAAAGAATGAAACAAGAAGCCAACAAGTCAAAGTGATGTAACAAGTTAATAAGATACAATCAACCAAAACATAAAAAACTATTTCAATCAAATTACACAACTAAAAACTTACGTATCAGAAGAAGGACCAAAGAGAGGATTTTCATTGAGAGGCTCAAAAGACAGCCTGCCAAGAAACTTGGCAACACAAGCACGACTGTTGCGGGGGCAGTTGTTGATATACATGGCCACAATGAAAACAGCAACATTAGCCACCACGAACATCGGGATCAACCAAGACGTCCATTGCTTCTCACCCGTTTCAACGTAGTATGAACCACTGTTGTATGTGTTATTATTGCTTCTGCTGTTGCTCTTCCCTCCTCTTTCAATATCACTACTCGCCATCTTTTCCTTCCTCTTAACAACAAACCAACTCTTCTGTCGTCTTCGTGTATTTGTACGTCTGGAGATTGGAGAAGTGTCTTGTAAGGGAGTTCTGTTTTGGTATGGTGGGAGCTGTACTGGCCTGCTGATGTTCTCTCTTCTTCTTCCTTTCGTTTTTCTCTTTTTTTATTGTTTGCTGTGCCTCGGTGCCAGATTTAACCGTTGAAACTAAAACTTACCCGGAATTTAATAATTAGAAACCGACACCAACTTTTGACATCAAAGACACAAACACCCTTTAGTTGACCAAAGTCAAATTTTGAAACGTGCCTAACTATTGGATGGCATAATGGTCCCTTTGCTTATCAACTGTACTAGAAAATTAATTATTAACTCTAACACCTTTGTTTTTTTTTTTTGAAACATTAACTCTAACACTTCTTTTAACCGTATTTTTACCAAATTCTCAAATAATACATATATATATAATTATACATTTACCTTTAATTAAATTTTGAAAAATATTTAAAACACCGTAGTCAGTGGAGTGAAAATGCGACCATTGGAGTATATCAACTCTCTTCTATTGAAGGGATATCTTTTTTGCTGAAAAAAAGGAAGGCATCGCCTTCGTTAAGAAGACATGAAGAAGATATCCTCTGTGGAGGAAATCGAGTCTTCTCTTTAGAGGAGATGAAATTCTTTATAAAGGAAGCAGTCCCCTCCTTTTGGATAGATTATTTGATGATCTCCTTTTGGAAAATTGAACCTCCACAGTTAATAAAACAATAACCTTTTTAAATTATTTTTTAAAAATTAACTTGTAATTATTTTATTTCATAATTAATGTTTTAGGGATAGTTTAGTCTTTCTTTATTTATGGAACTATTTCCTTAACATCAAAAATTAAATATTATTCTTTAATTGTTAAACTTGGGTAAGTTTATGTCATTTTCCCCTGCCTTTATTTATTTTTTTTTTTAATTTTTTTTAGGCACCGGCTCTTATTTAATGGATTTTGTAACTCAGCTCTTATAAAGTTAATGTGTTAGGCGGTGCAAGTGGAAGAGGTAGTTGGCAAGGCTAACCACAATTTCATACAGGGATAAAAGTACTACTTCACTGGAAATTACTTATCTACCCTTATTCCATTATCGTTTTTTTTTTTTTGGAAAATATGGGATTGATGATTAGGTTGTTTTACCATCCGAAAAAAGAAAAATTGACAGTCACGAAATATTTACTTGCAAATTGGGAGGACGGCATCACCGCTCAATTATTAATGTGCACAATGGTTTTAGATCCCCTTAGTTTGAATTGATCAAAATTGAAGGGTTAATTCTATATTAATTCCTTTAAAAAAAAATCGATATTAATTAAATGACATTGAGTTCTTATTAACTTGAAATTTAATTGGATTGATTCCATAGGACTGAAAGAATTACAAATTAATAAATACTCTTTAAAATTAAGGTGGGTTTAGTAGCTCATCAAGAAAAAAATAATGAGAGAAGGAGAGTTTAAAGTGGAGGTGAGGTTGTGATAATGAAACCAGTCATGCGTTTCAGGTGTTTATTAAGGTTACAACGTCAATGATTACTTAAAATTGGCGTATGAAAATGATTTATTAATCGAAATAAAAGAAAACAAAAAAATAAGCAAGAACTTGGTTCACATGCACACAATTGGATTTGTCCATTCACATGTTTTGATTAAATTAAAGTCGGTGTCACTACACAAAAGGTACGGCAAAATGATTAGTGCATGCATTAAACAACAAAACAGCAAAACTGGGGTTACTTTTTCCAACTTTTAAACCAAAAAAAAGTTGGCATATTTTATTGAAGGTGAAACTGGATAGGTAAAAAATAGGAAAAAGAAAATAGAAATGATACAAAAGAAGAATAGAAAAAAAAGGGCCATCGACAGACGCGTATGGAAAAGACGGAAGCGTGTGGTGGTGGAAATGTGAGAGAGAGACAGGGCAGAGGCGGAGAATACGCGTAGTGATGTTAGGTCCATGGTTGTGACCTGTGACTTGTGAGTTGTCATTTGCTTGCTTTACAACCTACTCTTTTTTTTTTTTCCTGCCGTCTGTCTTTGAATCATTTTTAGCCACTCACCAACATGAATTTAATAGAATATGAGATCGGACAGTCAAGAAAGTTAAGCAAAAATGGGAGATGAAAATGACCATATTTAAGAGGCAAGACACACCATCTTCTTGGATTTATTAGAAAGTCCTTCCAATTTACTATAGAAAAATGATGACATCGCTAGAAATCAAATATCATATTTTAACAAATAATTTAATAATTCAAAATTTTTTACTTATTTTTTTATTTTGAATTGTTTATAATAAGATCTAAAATATAATTTATATGCTTACGAATAAGAAATGAAGTCAAAGAAAATCAAGTTCATTGAAAAAAGAGATTGGGAAATGAAATTTGATTTCTTAGATGACAAGAGAAAATTGTTTCATTGGAAAAAGGGAGTGGGAAATGAAACTTGATTTCTTAGATGACAAGAGAAAATTAAGGACACATTTACAAATTGAAATCATTAAGAAATAAAAGGAATTCGGTTTGTAATTCTAATTTTTATTAAAAATGATTTGGAATCAAATTATATGAACTTCATCAAAGTTAGAAATTAGTTTCCTTGTTAGAAATTATTTTCCTCTAACCAAGTAGAGATGGCGGTGGGTCAAGTTCAGATGGGTTCAACCGAATTCGCGAGTTCGCAATTGAAATCGTAATCCCTACACCCAATAAATGAACTTCCCTTTCCTGATTCATTTTCTAACGAAACTTAATTTCATTTTATTTTAATTTTCGATTAGTAAACATGCCTTAAGAAAATTTTAATCCTAATTTTATTTAAGATCCACATAATTTCATTCTCAAAAATTTTTAGAAAGCTTTGAAATCACAAAATATGAATTAAGTTTCATTTTCCTTAGATTAGTAATTAATATACATTCCAATATAAATCTACTAGAAATAATTTATTTGACTTGAAACTAAAAAAATCAGCTTTATTGATAGAAATAATAAAATATAGCCCCACTAGAACCTGTATATGCTTGTTTGGAAGAGCAATAATGCATCGAATTCTATTAAAAAATAACTGTTTTTGTTTGTAATCCTCCATTGTCCTATAAATGAAGCTTCGAGGAATTAACTCTGATCATATTTTTATTCAACTTGAGAAAAGAATCACTGTATGTCAACACGTAGAAGATTGAACTTCAAAAGGGGCCAAAAGTGGTGAATTTATACGAAAAATTATTCATTTTAATCCAAAAATCTATGTATCAAGTCAAAAGTCCTTTGATGGTTTGTGATGACCCTTGGCTGAACCCTTGACTGCTCAACTGAATTGTTGTACCACTCATTACAATCCAAAACATACCACAATCATAACATATTTTAGATAATATATTTTAACCAGAAAATCTGATTTGACATTGAAAACAATAAAAATATATATATATAATCAAGCTGAAATTATATTTGGAAACTATATACAATTTAAATACTATAAAACATGAATGTAAACAAGAGGAATAAACACAATTCACGCATCTACATAGCTTAGTCCTTTATAACCATGATAAGATTTAAGTCTCACTGTACATATTTTTTAATATATGTGAGAAATTTTTATTCCTTATCGCAATAATAGATATCTCTTAGTATGAGAAAATTTCTCTCCTTATTGCGAGAGTAATATCTTTTCAATATAAGGATAGATATTTAAACTAATCGTATTTATTTTTTACAGGCATCGATAAATCCTTGAGCATTCGTATTAATAGATTTTCGATTACTTTCTAATTATTATTATTTTTTAAAAATCCCATATTACAATTAAGAAACTAAGTGATCATTAATAAAGAAGAGTGTACAATTATTGTAAGAAAAGTTCAAAAAATAAATTATTAAATGAGGTTTTCTAATACCTTAAATTTTATAATTGCATATGTAACAACTTAGATGTTTGTATGGTTAAGTTAGTTCCATGACAACTTAGATGTTTGTATGATTTAGTTACAAGGTAAAATCTAGGACTATGCATATCATTGTATATGGCTTGTTACAAACAACCAGTCAAATATATCTCAAATTTGAGTTTATTCCCTTTATTTATTTATTTATTACACATATATATCACAGGTATCATATATCGTATAACTTATCGAACACTCTTGATTACATTCTTTGAAGTATGGTCTAGAATGAGTATCTTACCGTGTAACTTACAGAACACTCTTGATCAGAGTCTATGAGGCATGGTTCGGAACGAAAGCTCCTAAAAACGAGCCCTTAATGCAGATCGAACTATAGATATCTAATTGAAACTAGCTAAACTCTATAGATTGGGTGCCACTGCACCAAACAACCATATGCGAGTTTGTTCCCATTTGTAAATGCTAAAAAAAAATCAATTTACATTATTATTATTTAATATAAATAAATAAATAAAACACCTAGAATACAGATATCCTGGGTTAGTTACAAAGCCTTCCTGGACCAACTACCAACTAAACTATCATGTCTACTCTCCCGCCACCTCCTCTAGCTGTTCCCGCCAAGCCGTTTAAAAGCCGAAAGAGACTCAGTTCACTCAATCTCCATCTCCACCAACACCTCTCTCTCTTACAACTCTGCAAATACACCACCGAGTTCGCTCAACTTCACTCCAAACTCATCAAACTTGGTCTCATTCACAACCCACTAGCCTTCACTAAACTTCTATGCTATGCTTCCATCTCTCCTCAAGCAGACATCAACTATGCCCTCGCAATCTTCCACCATGATAACAACCCAAACACGTTTGCTTACAATGTCATTATCAGAGGCTGTGCACAAAAGAATCAACCCCAGTTTGCCCTTTCATTATTCTATACTATGCTTACAAGTAGTTCTTCTGTGCCTAATAAGCTAACTTTTCCCTTTGTTTTCAAGACTTGTTCCAAGTTAAAAGCCATTCAAGAGGGTCTACAGCTTCATGGGCAGGTTATAAAACGTGGGTTGAGTGATGATGTTTATGTGCAAAACAGTTTGATTGGTTTCTACTCGTCCGTTGGTCTGGTTGGTTTTGGATTCCAGTTGTTTGATAAAATGCCTGACCGAGATGTTGTTTCATGGAATGCAATGATTTCAGGATTGGTTAGTGATGGCTTTTTGGAGGAGGGAAGGTGGTTGTTTGATGCAATGTTGGAGAAGAGTATTGTTACCTGGAATTGTTTGATTGATGGGTATGTTAAAGGTGGATTGTTAGAGGAGGCAAGAGGATTGTTCGATCGAATGGAAGAGAGAGATTCCATATCTTGGAATACTATGATTGGTGGCTACGTTGATTTGGGTTCAATGGAGGATGCTCAAGCGTTGTTTGGTTTAATGCCAAAGGAAATGAAGGACTCAATCACTTCTAACTTGATGATTGATGGGTATGCAAGAGAGGGTAGGTACGAAAACATAGTTGAGACGTTCGAAGAGATGCAATTGTTGAATATTGAACCGAACAGATTTACTATTGTGAGCATGCTTGCTGCTTGTTCTCATTTGGTTGCATTGGAGCAAGGTGAATGGCTTCAAGCTTACATAGAGAGAAATGGGATTGAGGTGGATGCTGTCATGGGAACCGCCCTGGTTGATATGCTTGCTAAATGTGGAAACATTGACAGTGCTGTTTCCATGTTTGAAAGTATGGAAGAGAAGGATGTTTTGGCATGGAACACAATGATTTATAATCTTGGAGTCCATGGTTATGGCCAGCAAGCATTGTTGGTTTTTGCGGAGATGTTGAAGTCGAATATGCCCCCAGATCAAACAACATTTCTTGGTGTATTGGGTGCATGCCGCCATTCTGGACTGGTTGAGGAAGGGAAAAGATATTTTCACCTCATGAGTGAAGTATACAGCTTGGTTCCGAAGGTTGAACATTATGGTTGCGTGGTCGATCTTCTTTGCCGTGCTGATCGTTTGGAAGACGCAAAAGAGTTGATAGAAACGTCAGAGATGAAATCCAGTATTCCCATGTGGGGGGCTCTGCTTGGAGCTTCAAGTCGGCTTGGAAACATAGAAATAGGTGAATATGCTGCAAAGCATCTCATGACACTGGACCCATGTGATAGCAGTTGCTATGTTATTTTATCAAACATGTATTCAGCAGCAGGCATGAATGAGAAAGCTATTGCAACTAGGAAAAGCATGAAAGATCAAGGGATTGAAAAAGGCCCGGGTTATAGTTCAATTGAAATCAATGGAGTCGTTCAGGAATTCACAGTGGGATCTAGTTCTCTTGAATAAAACCATGCATTTTTCGTTTAGTTTCTTACAGTACCACCATTTCTTGTTCAGTGAAAGCTCAATCAAGCTGTACAAATACCTCTATTTTGTTTGAATCAACAAACTCAAACAAAAGCAAAGGGCTTTTGACTTAATTCAGAAACTACAAAATCGTTTTCCAATTAAAATCAAACCTCAGATGGAATTTTGTTACTCTTCAAAACACTTTCACCCTCACAAATTCGTATTTACTTTGTTTGCAAATGCAATATCACAACTAAAACTCCAGCTTCGTGCATAGCAAAGCAAGCAAAAAGCTCATATTTTTAAAGCTGGGATAGTAATTTCGGGACAAAAAGGTTGTCGTAATTAAGCGGTCCCATTAAAAGATCACTAACTAAGGCAGCATTAACTAAAAAAGGGTTACATGTCAAATAAGCTTCTTCAAGCACTTCAAATTTCTCCTAATAAAGCATGCATTTGCATTTAAGCCAATAGTGATACTCAATTCTCTACAATAAAAAGCCCTAATACTATTAGAGTCTTGGGGCACCAACAACTTCTTATGCAGCTTTAGCAGTTTCGCGAACTAAAGACAGCTTAGCCAGGAGACCACAAAGCTGAAGATATGAACCAACTCCATCACAGATTCTCATATGGGCAAAACCAGTTTCCTGCAAATCAGAGACAAAAATGAAAATCTGATTAAACAACCAGAAAGAGGTAGGAACAAAATAATTGGCGCTAGCATGCTATTTGCACCTTCATGAATTCTAATTTCAGATACTCAGCCATATCATAATTCTTTATGATTCGGAAAAGGGTGGTGATTATGTCAGTAGGGGAATAACCCAAATCATAGAGCTGCTTCAGACCAGAACAAGCATCATCAAATTTCCCCTCGAGAACATTACGGACCATATTCTTCACATGCAATGGATGAGGCTGGTCACAAACCTGTAAACCAGTTACCTTATTATTTAGTTCACAAGTAGCATACTTAACAAAATATCAGCAGTATTTCTAACTTCTGACCTTGAAAACATTTTCCTGGTTAACAAACCGAAATCCACTGTATGTGGCTTGCAAGTTGTTTAATGCCTGTCTCATGTCACCATCAGCAGTGAAAATAATTGCTTCAAGACCTTCTGGCACATATGGAACCTTCAATTTGCAAATACAGATCAATTACACAATTAATAAAAACACTTGAATAGTAAGTAAACTTACTAAATAGGAAAAGTCCCTGCCAAAGAGGACCTTCACAAGTTTAAACTTCATTTCCTCCTAGTTATAAACAAGTTTACCCAAGAAGCTCATATTTCAGAGTTGTTATGCTTTCTCAGTAAACACAAATGTATCACCAAATCAAATGAACATTTATATAGCACGCGCTGATTTATTCAACGCAAAGATGACTTAATATCCCATATTTTCCACCAGTATTGTCTTCTTTTTTTTTTTTCAAAAAAATAAAAAAAGGGTAATTTTGGTCACTCTGCCGACAGTTTGCTTACGACATCATGAAAACTTGACAACTGTATCATATTATAACCTGAATGGTCAATAGTTACCATATTACAGATTAAATAGGCAAAAAACAAAAAAACCATATAATGACTCCCACACCATCAATGGACTCATTTCATAAAATATAACGAGACCGTCTCATGTTTAAGACTTTTTCCTCTCAATAAACCGACAGCATGTCTAATATCACGTAAAAGCTCGACAGCCCAATCATTTTAATAGTAATACTCTACTAATAATTTTTCTTTAACACATTAAACTGGTAGGAGATCATTTAATGCCTCGTCATTGTTTGTTTCTTTTACTTGTAAACTAAAGAGACCCACACTTGTGTTCTTGTCTCTATAAACATAAGTTACCAAATAAAAAGAAACAAGAAAATCAAAGAGATAGATTGACCGCATAATGGTTTGGCAGGATATTTTAGCATATGTCTACAGATAATTTACTAGCCAAAATTTAAAAGCGGATGCTCACAAAGCAAGTGGAAATAGCAATTCAAAATAACATCAGCAAATTGCATGCAGGAGAAACTGTGGGAGTGCAGCATTGGCAATAGAGTTATAAGACGTCAATTGACAGCTAAAGGTACACAGAGGTCAATTAGCCACCCATTAATCTATGAGCAAAATGGAAGAAATAGAGTCTATATCTAAAAAAAGAATAAATAAAAGCATGCTGTACTATTTACTGCAAGAGTTGAACTGAAACCATAATAGGATGGGACAAACAGGAATGTGGGGGTGCATGCTCATAAGTACATTTAAGTGTCACAAAGGCAAGCAAACTACTGCATTTTGCCTGATAGGCACTTTTTTTCAATGTTTGAGTTATACTTCACTTTCTCTCCCTTCCACTTTGCTACAACACCAAAATAAAAATTAAAATAAATAAATAAATAAATCAAAGTTGGATGCATTGTCGCAAAGCTGAGTGCTAGAATGTGCTCTATTTTGGACTCATTTTCAGAAAAAATAACATGTTGAGTTATGCTTCTCCTTTTCTCCCCTCAGTTGTTGCTGCAACACCAAATTAATTTTAGACCTACCAAAGTCCAATTTATTGGAAACCTAACAAACTTGTCAAAAAGCTAAGTGCTGGAATTGTAAAAATTCAGCACAGCAAGGCAATTGCCACAATGAGATCTAAACGTCCAGTGTTCTGTGTCAAACAAACATTCTTTTATATAAAAGAAAATTAAGAAAACAATGATTCAGTCTTGACCATGACCAGCAAGGAGACAAAAGAGATGACATAATCTAATGAAAGTTCAAAGCTTGAGAAGGAAAATCTTGCGAATAGATATTTATACATGCTATATGGAAGTATAATCATAAGATGAAGAATTCATCCTAAAAGTAATATACTAAGTGTGTAATGAATTGAATAATTGAAAGAGAATGATGCAACGTTCATAGTCTCAACAGTTAGTTCAAAAGCATAGCTACTGGTCAATACCAATGACAAAAAAAAAAAAAAAAAGAAAGAAAAAGAAAAAACCTCAAGCACAAATGTTTTTCATAAAGGTTCCCAGTTGAGCCACCATATGAAGTGTGGTACAATCTCACAAATGTATGAAATAAGTACCTTTTCTGCATCAACTACCACCATGAGACGGCCCAGTATCTCTTGGTCAGATAATCTTGAAAATCGAACAAGAGCACATCTACTCTGTATAGGCTCGATAATTTTAGAAGATATATTGCAAGCAAGAGCAAAACGAGTAGAGTTTGAATAAATCTCCATTGTCCGTCTCAATGCTTGTTGGGCTCCAGATGTCATGCTAATTTCAGTCCAATTTGTGGTTACCAAAAGGAAAAAAGAAAGGAACCAACAGCATATCAGATAAAAGAATCGCAAATAAGAACAAAGAAGAAACAACTGAATATTCAATAAATAAAGTGTAAACAGAAACAATATTAACAAGCTGAAAATCAAAAAAATGTTTCTGTCTCAAAACAAACCGGTACAATTAACATTTTTCTCAACATCTAAGTTCCGCCTTTTGAACCACATAATAGAATTAGGTCATCGACATCATGATACCGAATTGTCATTGCTTACCTATCAGCTTCATCAAGAATTACTATTTTATGCTTGCTTGGAGGCAGTGTAACTTTCTTTTGGGCAAACATCTTAATTTTGTTTCTCACAACATCTATACCCCTGTACAAGAAAAACAATATTGATTATAAGTATGAGAGGAGGCAATAAGGAATAAAAGAGAACTTAAAAACATAAAAGATGAAAACTGTAGTTTCTAATCAACCTATCATCGGATGCATTAAGCTCCAACACAGCATCCTTATAATTTGGCCCCAATAGCTCATGTGCAAGAGCCAAAATACTCGTAGTTTTACCAGTTCCAGGAGGTCCCTGCAAAACAAGAAGAGTGGAAATGCAAAATGTAAAACTTTGCACAGAAACAAGATTAATTGTCTCACTTGTCGGTCTTTAAATGACAAAAACTTGTGATGAAAGCGAAAGGATAAAAAAACAGAAAAAAGAAAAAAAAGCACTCACCGATAAGATTATATTAGGCATGTTGCCATCACGAGCTATGACTTGGAGTCTGGACACAGCGTCCTCATTGCCAACAATATCGGTGACCCTATTTGGGCGATATTTCTCAACCCACGGAATATCATAGCCATTGCTGCTCGAAGAAGTTGACGATGATGCCATTACCGGTGGAGACGAGGAACGCGCTAAATTGTTTCTCTCTCTCTCTCTCTCTCTCTCTCTCTTCTCGGGCTGTGGAGATGGAGAAATTGAGAGGGAAAGAATGGCGGGTGTTTTTGGCGGTGGTGTCGTTAGGGTTTAATGGTGAATGGGCTACAATTGGACTGTACTGTATAAAAATCCACTACTGTATCGGACTATCGTTTAGCCTATCATAATATAGGGACCAGAGCAACCCATAATATACGGGGAAAACATTTACAACTAGGAGGGATTTTTTATCATAATGCAAATGAAAGTTAAGACATCAAAAATAAAATAGAATGACATGTTTTGAAAAACCGGTTACTAATCCAAATGGATATAAAGTTTGATTTTACTAAATAAAAGTCTATTTAAAAAAATAAAATAGTAGAAAAATTATATTTATTTATTCAAAATTAAAAACAGTGTTTTTGTAATTAGTCAATTATTTTTTTCCAAATAATCATTTTGTAATTAGTCTCGGGTTGGACTCAAGTCACTCATGACTCGACAACTTTTTTGTTCCAATTTTAAATTTCATGTCCACCTTGCGCCTTTTGCTTTCCAAATTCACGGGCGTCCCATCTTCCTACTCAAGTTTTACGTTTAATTTTAGAGTAAATTACACTACATCCACAAAATTACGTATAATTAGATTAAGAAAGGCCAATTTATGATTAATTGTGTACAAGTACCCTATTGTTAGTTGATTCCATAAAAATGAATAGTTTCACCATTCATTAGGAGTTAAAATGGCACAAATACTCCTAACTTAAATAATTAACATAAAAATAAAATTTTTAAAAATTATAAAATTTGAAAATAAAATCTTAATTAACTATGGAGGTTCTTTTACAACCGATAGAAGTCAATCTCTTCCCCCACACAAACTAGACACTTGGAGGAGATCTACGTGATTTGTACTTTGCCTTTGAGAGGTTTAAAGAAGAGACTTGTCAAGACCTCATTGCTTTGTTCTCTTGTTCTTCTATGTTTTTATTTTTTCTTTTATTTATTTAAATATAATTGTTATTTAATTATTTAATTATTCTCAAATTTTATTGTGATATGGTATAATATGATTGCGCATAATAATTTTTTATTCATTTTTTAGATGTAAAGGACTACTTCACTCTTAAGATGTAAAGATAGGCATTAATGTGGTTAACATAATTAGTGGTACTTGTTTGTGCATTGATTTTTTGCTCGAAGGTCTCTCTCTCGTGTGCTTCTTTGATCTTTATTGCAAAACAATAAAATATTTGTTAGGGTAGCCCGGTATTTATTACCGGTTACACACTCTGATGCTTTAGTTGGTCTCTTTATCTCTCTAAATTTTAGTTATCTCCTTAACCATACTTGATTCATTCCTAAAGTGTCTCTAATGAAACATTAAATCAAGTTTTATATGCGGATAAATTTACCTTTCCACTTGTGCTTATGCATGCTAATATAATTGACATTTGTCATGACGTTCACCTTATGTTTGATATCTATCAAACCCCTATCAAATTCCTTACTTGATATTGCCAGTTGACAAAATTTCGTAGGCTATCGAAACCATCCTTCGATCAAAGGATGTCATTACCATGCAAATAATGATACGTGGATGTTGACGTGTATCTTTCGTCCTAGGATTATGTGGCACCCCACACAACACTTTTGTGTTATTAAGGGTACATTTATATTTTTCATGCATTTAAGCCTAATTCGAAACCCTTAGTGTAATTAATCCTTAATTTTACAAGTTCAAATTTTAATATGGAATAATAAAGTTGTCCATTTTATTTATATTCAAATTCATAAGTTTGGTATTATACCTTGCAAGTAATGCATTTGATTTTAAAATTCCAATTTTAGTTGTGGGCTTAACAACTTTCATGACCAAAATCATGCTTTTGTACTTAAATTCATAAGTTTTATGTTAAAATGCTCAGAAGGTTCACCTTTTATTTTAAATAATGTACAATGGATCTCACAAATTTTGATTTTAGTTGTAATAAGTTTCATGTTGAATTCAATAATATTTGTGTTCAAAATTTCAACTTTTACATTTAAACTCAGAAGTTTCATATTCACTCTGCATGATTGCATTCAAAGTCACCAACTTTGCATCATACTCTAATTTACATTCAAATTCACAACATCAAATTGAAGTTGGATAAACTCTTTTTTTTTTTTGGTTCAAGTTTAGGGACAATTAAACTTAAACCTATTACTTTGTGGAGATGTAACAAGTCTTATGTTGGTAAAATAAGTCACGCATTCAGCTTTGAGAATTATGTGTTAAAATTACCAACTTTATACACTTTATATAATTTGTGTTCAATTTACATCTTTTGTATCTAACTTTTAAGTTTGACATTATATTTTAGCGAAAATTGCGAAAAATACCCATTTGAAAATGACAATTTTTGTTTTTACCCATTATTTTTAAACAAATTGAATTTAACCCCTCAAACAAATTAATTTCATTATATACCCAAAATACCCATAATGCCCTTACATATATTTACCTATAAGCCCTTAATTTTCAAAAAAATTAAAAAAACCAAAATATGTAATTACAAAACAGCCCCTCCTATATATATTTCTAAGAAATCGGTGAAAAGTCATTTTCATCACCGGTTTCCCATTCAAAAACTCGACCCACACTGTGCGACCCGTACCCGATCGCCCCCTTGCACGACCCGACCAGCCGTTCGACCGTTTCCGGCCATTCTCTCGCCGTTTTCGACATTGGCAGACCATCTCCGACCGCCGGCGACCCTCTCAAGCTTGGCAAGGTACTCGAATCTACCATGTTAGGGACTTTTTAATTTCGTTTTGCAAATTTGAGATGTTTTGTGTTATGATGATTAAATTGTGTTGGTTTTGTGTTAGATTATGATGATTAGATTAGAATAGGTTAGATTTGTGTTGTTTTTGTGTTGAAATAGGTGAGATTTGTGTTGTTATGACGCTGCGATCATCGTCGGCCTTTGTATTCTTTGAAATCGGTTTTTCACAATCGGTTGTTGACAATCGGTTTTTCCAATCGGTTTTTCACAATCGGTTGTTAACTTCGGTTTTCGACTTCGGGGTTTTGCACTTCGGTTTTTCACTTCGGTTTCAACTGGTTGATCGGTTTTTCTCTTCTGTACTGTGAAAAACCGAAATGAATAACCGATCAATATCATTGATCGGTTTTTCACCAGGGCTGGAAAACCGATCAACGATGTTGATCGGTTTTCCAGCCCTGGTGAAAAACCGATCAATGATATTGATCGGTTTTCCAGCCATAGTTAAAAACCGATTATATTTGTTCACATTTGTCATTTGAATACTATACATCATTTGCTGTTTCTGGTTGTTTTGTATGATTGATCGGTTTTCCATCCCTGGTGAAAAACCGATCAATGTCATTGATCGGTTTTCCATCCCTGGTGAAAAACCGATCAATGTCATTGATCGGTTTTCCAGCCATAGTTAAAAACCGATTTGAGTTGTAGTCAGTTGCAGTTTCAGGTTGTTTTCTATCATTGATCGGTTTTAGTGAAAAACCGATCAATGATATTGATCGGTGTTTCACACTGGGATGGAAAACCGATCAATATCATGATATTGATCGGTTTTCAGCCCTGGTGAAAAACCGATCAATATCATTGATCGGTTTTCCAGCCATGCTGAAAAACCGATCAATATCATTGATCGGTATTCCAGCCCTGGTGAAAAACCGATCAATATCATTGATCGGTTTTCCAGCCATAGTTAAAAACCGATTGTCTTTGTTCACATTTGAATACTATACTAATCATTTGCTGTTTTTGGTTGTTTTCTACAGATGGATTTCAAGTACAAATATAGTTCACAAACAATTAGCAAGAATTCGAGCGGGAATACACATATTGGGCACAAATGGCTTGGTAAAATCATTGCGGTGATTACTAGACGAGGCTTATACGACCGGTTCATACGAGAGTGCCCATTCGGACATATTTTAGCGATAAGCAGCAACAATACAACAGCTGCTTCAGTGATATTATGGTTTCTTGTTAGAGAGGTGGAGGTCCCCGGTGGGCGCCGTGATGAAATGTGGTTTGAAATCGGAGAAAGAATATATAGGTTTGGGAAACAGGAGTTTTTATTGGTGACAGGACTTCCTTTTGGGGTTGTAGATCGAGAAATCTTCAATACGGTGCAAAATGATGTAAAGAGCATCCTATGGCGATTGTTTGATGGAGTGTCGCCGAGTGTCCCCAGTCTAGCCACCTTTGTTGAGGCAAGGAGCCATACAGGACGTCAGGGCCGTGCAGGTGAAAATGTTTTAAATGATGAGGATCTTTTGAAGTTAGCAAATGTAGGGATCGCTTTCCATCTCTTCATGGGGCAGGATGACAGAGCTAGCATTGGTCATTTTATGTGGGTCATGATAGAGAATGCAGAGTTATGGAACTCGTTCCCTTGGGGTACATTGAGCTATAGTACGCTGATCCATTGTCTCCATATGGCGATTAATGAAGAGCGGGTGAAAAACCCACCGAAGACCATTAATCTTTATGGTTATATTCCGGCATTTCAGGTATACTTAATATGGTAAATAATTAATAATAGTATCCTTTTAATTGGTTGATATATAGAATTTTATTTTATATATATATACACTAACTATATGTTTGTTATTTGTTTAATCAAATTATAGTGGTGGTTGGTGGAAATATTCCCGGTCTTACGAGAGAAGATAGCGAAAGATAATCAATCCTTGCAAAATGAACTGCCAAGGTGTAGGAGACGGACACTGAAGAGGACCCCGAAAGGCATAACCAGCCTGAATGATTTTCCCCCTGTAAGTGGTGAAAGTAATTGAAAATGGTTTCCTTCATTTTTTTTTGTTGTAACCATCCTTAATAATAATATAACTAACCATTTATATATGTATATTGCAGATAGTTGGTATTGCACAAACCCTTGAGCCTACTGATGCCGAAAAGGAGACGGATTATTGGACATCATTCAATCCGAAGCATGTGGTTGGCGAAGAGGTACATAAAGTAGGTGGCGGAGGGAGTGAGGAGGATGATGATGATGATGATGATGCACGTGGTGATGATGATGCACGTGGTGATGATGATGATGCACGTGATGATGATGATGATGCAAGGGATGATGATGAGGAGCAGCATGAAGACATCCCAAGTGGACAGCCTGAATCAGAGGATAGCTTTACGGAGTTACGAGCAAAAAAGGCGCACGATGTACCTACAGTACATTCTGAGGTACGAATCTTAATTGTTTTTTCTTAAGTGAATGTGCATTTGAGTAAATGGAAAAGTTGTGGATATGTTGTATAATCATATGAAGTGGGATAGAGAGACGGAGTCTCTAAACATGATAGATGAAGTGTAATTTTAATATATGCAGGTTATATTTCTCTGGATACTCAAAAAACAGGGGAGACTCTGTCGAAATTTTGTTTTTTTCAATTGTGTACATTGTGTAAAATGACTTATTTATGCAGGTGATGCAGTTATTTGAGTACCTTGTGCGTTTACAGAAGGCAACCTACAAGAAAGTAAGTAAGATGGATAGAAGGCTGAGACAGGTGGAAGAATATTTAAAGATGCCTATGGATGACGACGACGACGACGACGATGATGATGATGATGATGATGATGATGATGATGGGAGCATTGTCCCTGATGACCATATCTATAGCCCACCCCCACCACCCCCCCCCACCCCCCCCCACCCCCATCCCCCCCACCACCACCACCACCACCACCACCACCCCCACCACCACCACCACCACATGAGGACGAGGGGGTCCATCAGTCACCTGACCATATCTATAGCCCACCACCACCACCACCACCACCACATGAGGACGAGGGGGTCCATCAGTCACCTGGCCATCATGATGAGGTAGTCCATCAGTCGCCTATCCATAGAGACGAGACAGCCATCCATCAGGAGGAGCAGGAGGTCCATCAGGAGGATGAACGTGGTGATGACCAGGTACGTATAGTATTTCAATTGTGTTACAGTTTGATTTATAATTCTAAATGTTTATTGTAATTGATAGTTTTGATTTCCTTACAGTTGCATGATGAGGTCATCCAGGAGCGGGGCAAACGAAAGACGAAGCCAGCGGCATCTCTGCGTACACCATACACTGATCCTGGACCGCCAAAAAAGAAAAAGAAGGTGCTCCAAAAGCAGGTTGAGGAGGTGGCAGAGTCTGTAGACCCCGTAGAGGTTGTCTACAATGAATACAAGGCTTCTTCCACGTCATTGGATCTCAGGTATTGATAATAAGTAGTTTCATACCTTTATGTTGGTTACTATTAAAAAAAATTTAACCTTTTTTTTTTTTTTTTTTATTTTAGGCGTGCAGTTGATCGTTGTCAGTGGTGCGTGATACCAGACACATTGCGAACCATTGAAGATGAGAACAGATGGTTCACTTCTGAGCACATCGATTCTTATTTGCTGTGTTTACGAAAGAAGTGGAATGAGGTTGAGGACACTAGATATGCGGTTCATGGGAGCTCTTTATTTGTGAGTGTTTACATTTTAATAAGTGATGTCGTTACAATTTATCGTCATATGTCCCTTAAGTGTGATAACATGTTTAATTTTTTATCTTGCAGGCATTGATGACATTATACTATAGAGAGCAATATGTCCTCAAAGGAAAAACATTTGATCCGGTTACAGCTGATGTACCTTCAGAGTGGCTAGCATTCGGTTCTGGCAAGTTAGACTCATTAGTACCGTGGTGGGAAGTTGAAAATGTGAGTGTTGTATAAAAAAGTATAAGTTATTATTTGATCATTGAAATATTTAAATTAGTCTTATATCACTGACGTCTTCAAATTGCAGGTGTTGCTGCCATGTAGCCTAGATCAAAATCACTGGGTCCTTTGTCAGGTGTGCTTGAGACAGAAGAAGATATTAATATATGATTCTCTTGCACATACTGATTTAGCTTTGCGCATTGAGCCACTTCAGCCGCTTGTGTGTTTGATGCCCATTTTATTGCGGTTTGTGGGATTTTATGAGAGGACCCAGATACAGATGCCACCTGTGGATGAGCGATGGACAGTTGAACGTCTTGATAGATCGGTTGTGCCCCAGCAACCCGATGGGTGAGTAAATTTGTAACTTAATGAAAATTTACATCATTTGAATATATAATATATATATATTTTTTTATATTATATTTAATGGTATGATAACATCATTTAACTAATTTGTTATTAATACAGGACGAGCTGTGGAGCATATGTGGCCATGTACATACGTGATTTGTTACAATCAAACGAGACTACATGGAAATCAAGACGACCGGATCAGGTTGCAGATGTCATTGCACTGAGGGCAGAGATTGCAAGGGATCTGTATACGTTTTCAACACCATTGTATAAAGTAAATAAATTTGGAAAATGGATGGTTGACTCTGATGGAGAGGTTGTATATAAGTAATTGTATTTATTTATTTGAATTATTCATTCATTTATATAAGTAATTGTATTTATTTTTAGTAATTAAATGGGAGCATTTTCTAATATTTTTACAAATTCCTAATGTTCCACTAAATTGCATTATTCCACAAATGCAAAATTTTAATCAAAAACTTAAAAAAAGAGGTGTTCACCAAAAAATACAATAGAAAACACCTTAAATTATATAATTATTTATTTTTTTACCCAATCTTAACCTATACCAAACAAGAGATGATCTTATTTTTAATCTAGTCCAACTGTATGAAACACAACTAAGTATTAATTTAGTTTAATTTAACTATATCCAATTTGACATCTTAAAAATAGTTCATCAATCATGTACATCAAACGCAATTTTAAAGTCGTGAATTTAAATCATATCCCATTACCTGAATTAAAGGTAACATAAAACAACCTTAATTCTAAATAATATTGTTACTATAAATTCACAATAAAAATGTTTGGTAGGAGTAAACTTTGTATCTATAATATCTATTTCTTTTATAATATCCCAGTAATAATATAAATTATTATTATTATTATTATTATTAAATAAGAGAGTGAAATGAATAAAAAAGTGATATTTTGATACTTAATTTAGTGTTCATATTTGTTAAGATGAAAATTTTAAAATAATAATTAAAATGTTTGAATTATAAATTAAAATAATACCAATATCTGCATGTCACCTCGGTTTTGGACACCTCTCTATTCATTTAGATGTTTTAAGTTCAATTCTCACCAAACATATTTTAAAAGTTTGTGTAGATAATTTTCCTTCCTTATTATAAATATCACCTTATGACATTTATAATATTATTTGTGTAAATAATATTATGTGCTTTTATGTTGATTTATAATATTAACATTTGAGTCCTAATTTTATAAAATTTATCCAAAAAATCATTAATGAAGTCTCCAAATTTGAATTAGAAGTCTATTTATAATTAGACCATATTTAAGAAGATGCAAGTAAAATTCTTTCATTTCTTGAGACAATTAAATTCATTTTTATATTGATATGTATAACATATATTATATTATTATGTCAAATCTTTTGAGTTTGATAATAACTAACTATTATGGTATCAGAGTATGGAGGTTTTTAGTGCAAACTCTTTTTCCCCTCTTTATTTAAACCGGTTACACTTGTTATACAATAAAAAACGTTTAACATGTATCCGTCATTTGTTATCTATCTACAAAAAATGTGAGGAAGCATGTTAATGTATTATAACATCAAATTTTAAATACTACACATTAAGTGATCATAAGGTGATCAAATTTTAAAAATGTGAGGAAGCATGTTAATGTATTATTAACTTAAGCTTTTGGGTTTGATACGTTTCTTAAGGGATTAACGTCATATTAGAGTTCTGTCTAAATCTATCTATATCAAATACTATAAGAGTGTTAAAACTTATATTTTAAAGATTATTATTGAGCTCATTTTGGATTTAGTGATCATAAGGTGATGTTGTGTAAATAATATTGCCATTTATGACAATAGCTATTTAAGTCAATGGTTCTTTGTTTGAGCACTTATCACTTAATGGATTTGAATTAGATTTATTAAATTATTTTTTTTTGTTTTTTAAAGTGATCCAACTATTTAAAACTATTGAAAAATCATCGAAAAAAAAAAAATTTACATTAAAATAATATTACATTAAAAAATTTTCATATTTCTATATAAATGTCAAATCACTTAATAATTCTTTAAATATATTATTTTAAATCTATCCTCCTTAAAATAATATATTTCTAAATTTATCATAATTTTACATTATATATAAATTCCTTTTAACAGTATAACAAACATTGTTAACAAATAAAAGCCCTAAACATCTAATCCTCAAAATTTCTTTAAAATATAATCTTTTATTGTAATACACCATACACTTAAAACCATTTTGTTTATTTTTATTTAAATATATAAATTTAAATTTAATTTAAATAACTATAATAGTTTTCAAATATTTTTAACTTTTAAAAACAAATAAGATTACTATATTGAGAGGTAAACAAGGGGAAAAAAAAAACAAATTAATGTCATTTAAATTTCAGACTTTTATCATTATTCAGTCTTCAATGTCTATAAGATTACTATATTTAAATATTTCAGATTTAATGTCTCAAACACCATTAGTTGATATGTACAGATTTTTAATCTTGCTATTTAAAATAGAGAATCTCCAAGTCAAGTCCTACCAATACGTCTGATCGGTTTTTTAAGTGCGCTTAAAAACCGAAATCGGTTTCTCCTTAACTGAAAAACCGATCAGACGTGCATATGGCAGATGAAGCAATGTCGGTTTTATGATCTATTAAAAACCGATTTCGGTTTTTTATCAATAATGAAAAACCGATCAACCTGAAAAACCGATCACCCTGAAAAACCGATCAACCTAAATCACGAAATCAGTTTCTGTTTCCCATTTAGACCTGGTGTATATTATTGCCTGAATATGCTAAATAATGTGTGTCATATAACTGAGGAAACTTGTGTCATTATAAAAGTTTGAGTTCCCAAAATTTAAACATATGCTAAATAAATAAATGAACATTTACATGCTACATGTGTTCTAATTAATAAAATACTTGCAAGACGTCATTAAACAAAAAATAATATAAGTTTCATTGTACTCTGATGAAGATTAAATCAACATAAACAAGCGTGAAATAACATAATACATATTATTAAACTAAAAGCTTCAATTAATTAATGTGTCTAATCATCAATGTTTGGATCATTACCCATCATTTGATTGGGAGGAGGAAACCGTTGCGGGCATCGACGTTGGTTATGTCCAGTCTCATGACAGAGGCGGCATCTTCGTGAGGGCGCAGTATTTGGATGAGCATTTGCACTTGTTCCAACTTCTGCAGTAGCGGCTTCGCTAGTTTGGGCTTCTGCACTTGCGGCTCCGCTCGTCCCTCCACTGAAGGATGTTGGAGGGTTAGGGCAACGAAGACGGTTATGTCCCCTCTGACCACATCTTCCACACTTCTTAGTTCGACGAGCTTCCCCAACGGAAGGAATCCGAACCTCTTTCGGCCTACCTGCTTGCCTTTTTCCTATGGGTGGTAGTACAATCATGCTTCTAACTTCCGCGGAAACATTCCAATCAAACAATTTAGGAACGGGATTGATCGGACGTGCATATGCAGCTTTCAGCCACTCTGTGCTATAATAATGACTACAAAGTGTATCACAACTGACGCCCTTAAACCTGACAAGTATCATAAATATTTATTTAAATGTAAAAATATGATATGACATTAAATATAAAAATTAACAACGTACAATTATGATACCTGGCTACAGCACATGCATGAATACATGGCAACTGATCTAAGTTCCACTTCAAGCAAGTGCATGTGCACGTTTCAATATTAACCACCGCATCGCCTTTGCTAGGATGTAGAACACTGTATGTCATCGGTTCTGTAATAGGATATACAGTACCTTCCGTTGATAAATTTTTGGCCAACATGATTCGATCGTACGCAGCAGGGGTAACAAAAGTCGTGAGTTTTTCAGCAACACCACGTCTATTATTAAACCATCTTTGTAACACATTTCTCACATATTCATGTGCGGTAGTTATTGGCAAACGACGTGCTTGCATCATGCAATTGTTGAGTGATTCTGCAATGTTAGTGGTCATCATGTCATATCTTCTGTTTGGACAATATGCCCGTGACCACCTGCTTACCCCAACCTGAACCAAAGTGTCATATGATTTCGGATGCAACGCCCGAATTTCTTCTAACATTCTATCGCAGTCATATGGCACATGACTGTATGCTGCACTGTAAAATGCTTTTTCCACTACATTCGAATACTTTTTACAGTGTTGCTTCAGGTTTTGCCACAGGTGGAAAAAACACAATATGTGAGGGACTTCGGGAAAAGCTACACTCATCCCATTTGATATGCTTTTGTGACGATCGGATACGATAAGCAAATCATTTGACACACCGATCGCCTCTCGTAATCTGCTTAAAAACCAAGTCCATGAACGGTCTGACTCTCCATCAGCAAATCCAAAAGCGATGGGATAAATCATCTCCGACCCATCTTTGCAGGCAGCAAAAAAAATCACCCCTTTGTATTCACCTTTCAAATGGGTGGCATCAATAGCAACAACCGGTCTCATGTAAGATCGAAAACCCTCAATACAAGCTCCAAGTGCAACGAACGAATACAAGAACCGGTTGTTTTCATCCCTCTCAATTGCCGTCATGGTGCCGGGGTTTGATACTTTTAACATTTCAAAGTAGGACGGAAGCTGTTGATATGACTCATCCGCTTGTCCATATGCTAGTTTCTTTGCATATTGTAAAGCCTTCCAAGCTTTACTGTACAAGATCTGCACACCATACTGCTATAGCATTTCTCCGATCAAACGATTAGGTGTATAAATATCTCTCCCCACCTTTCCTGCATATAATTTTCCGATAACAAAAGCCTTCACACTTTTCATATGTGATTCCATGGCTACCTGACGACACGTGTGTTCCGCCACATACTTCAATACAAACCACATCGAACAACCTGTTCTGCATCTTGCACGAACTATAAAGCTACAACTCTTATCCTTGCAACCAGCTTCAAATCGTTCCGCATCTGAACGTCTAACACGATATTCAAACTTGGATTTCAGAGCATATTCTCCAATAGCTGTACACATTTCTTGTTTACTATCAAAGAATGCACCTTTATACAAAGTGCCACGTTGATAGACAGTTGACATAGCGCTTGAAGTAGCCTCAATGTCGCCCAGTTCTACACCGGGAACAATCCAGTATGGTTGTGAAGGATTGTTCTGAAATTGTAAACCCGAAAATCTTATTTCTGGAAACCCTTCATCCTCGTCGACATCATTAATTCCAGCTTCCTCTTCATCACTATCTCCAGTTTCCTCTTCATCACTATCCTCTGTCCCATCACCATTATCATATGTGTCTTGCTCTCCATCATCACTAACATCATTCATATCATCATTATTAATGTCATGAATGGGACCTTCCATAGATGTAAATGGGGTGACCGAAACATCAACCTGATTGCTACCAGCACCTGAAGTCAGATAAAATTGACTTTGAACAATATACGGATCTACAGGTCTATTACTATTTGGCATCTCATGTCTTATGTCTGGTATTGAGTCGGTGACATTTGGACGAACGATATGCCTACTAACTCCAGCTCCAAAATCTCTTACAACCTTATCAATGTAAATCTCTCTAACATCAACATTTCTCACCGCCATCAAACCAACCACACCAAGATCGGACATGATACGTATTTTTTTCACTTGACCATTTGTCATGCTTTGTAGTAAATAATATATACGAATATCCCACCTTCTTCTATCAATGCTAGTCTCTCTATACACAACATCCACCAACGATGAAAAACTACTCTCTTTGGAGACCCCACACATGATCGACTCACCCCCAACGTAGTTAGATCCATTCCACTCTCCATCAAAGTTGATGACGATCGTTTCGTGAGTCATTCCTATAACATTCAAAGAATGTTTAATTAGTCTCACTATATATAACAAAATCTAGCACAATAAATCAATGTCCATCATTAAAAACAAAAGATATATCACAATTATGCTAACACTGCCTACGATCATATCTAACCACATATAACACTAAAATTAATACACGGCATCCAAAACACAACAAATATCGAAAACATCAAAAATTGCTCAAATCGGTTTTTCATATACATGAAAAACCGATTTCGGTTTTTGCGAGACATGAAAAACCGATCAAAATAGAGACTCGGTTTTACGCCTCTGTAAAACCGAAATCGGTTTTTAAATTACCTAAAAAACCGATTTCGTCGCAGATTTTGCAGAAACTGCAAATCTACAAATCTATCTTTCGGATGATATTTATTATCACAACCAAATCACTCTTAAAGCCTTTACCTTACAATTTGAACAAAATAACCTAAAAACCAACCAACAAAAACACATACATTACCTTCGAAACTCAAATCACTTGAAATGAAAGAAGAAGCTTCAAAACGGATCACACTTGAATGGATCAAAAACCTTCAATGGACAAAGAAGCTCAAATGAAGAATCCCTTACTAGGAGGTTTGACTTTCGGCTATAATGGTGAATGGAAGAGAACAAAAACCATGAATAGAGTAAAGAGAAAGAGAAGAGAGAGGTTTGGATGCTAGGAGGAGTAGGAGGAAGAAGAAGGCTATTTTGGTAATTTCGTTTAGGGCAATTGGGTGATTTTAATTTGAAGGGTAATTTAGTAATCTTGGGTATAGAATGGAAATAATTTGTTTGAGAGGGTAAAAACAAATTTGTATAAAATATTGGGTAAAAACAAAAATTTCCTTTTTAATTGGCTGAAAATGATAAATCTCCCATATTTTATGTGTTTGTATTTATATCATAAGTTCTATGTTCCAAATCACAACTTTCTATTGCAGTTTAATGATTTACAGTAATTTTAAAAAATTAATAATTTATAGATTTCACATTTTAGTTAATGAGTTTAAAATTGAACTTATAAATATTATATCAAATTTCTTTAAAAAAAAAAATCTTATATCAAATTAAACAATTTTAACATATTATTTGTGAATATCACATTCCAATTCATATTATTTTCATTATATGTAAATATCTAAATTTAAATACTAATTTTGATGTTAATTGGTAGTAACAAGGCGATCGGGAAATTATATAAAACCCAAACAAATGAAATCAGCTTACATTTAAAACTCGATTGAGGAATTACGTAAGTTGCTTTAGCAAAACAAACGGCTAATACCGTAATAATATAAAAATACAGTCGCGTATATGGAATTCGTATCCGTCATTGTAATCGACGCCTAAGGTTAAAACTGATTAACGGACTCGCTAACTGTAATCACCGTACGATGATCACCTTAGAAAAACAAAAGAAAAAAAAAAGACAAAACAAAAGAAAGCAATAAACAGAACACAGCGGACGCACCCCCTAATCAATCCATCTGCAAGCTTCGACACGCACGATCCAAAATCCCAATCTCCAAACCCTAACCATCTACTCCTCTCCAACAACATTTGATGGCCTAAAAATCCATCACATCGAAATCCCAATTTCACCGTCCAAAACAATTCCAAATCCCCAACATGTCCGCCATCACCGCTCCAACCCGATCCTCCGATGACATCGTCGACACCACGCCCTTGCTGTCCTCCAACGCCTCTCATGACGACAACTTCAACAATCAAGGCCGTCGATCCGTCCGGAGGCAGAGTCTACGCGAGGCCGCCAGGTTCCTGCGGCGTGCCAGCAGCCGCCGACTGATGCGAGAGCCGTCCATGGTGGTCCGGGAGGCGGCGGCCGAGCAGCTGGAGGAGCGCCAGAGCGACTGGGCCTATTCGAAGCCTGTGGTGGTTCTGGACATAGTCTGGAACCTTGCTTTCGTCGGAGTTGCATTGGCTGTTTTAGTCTTGAGCAGAAATGAGAACCCTAAGCAGCCGTTGAGGCTGTGGATTATCGGTTACGCGATACAGTGCATTCTGCATATGGTTTGTGTGTGTGTTGAGTATAGAAAGAGGAGGAGAAGGCGAGTTGCGTCATTTGGTTCTGTTGAGGAAGGCAATTTGAGTTCAGGCTCTGCTAGAGGCGACTCGGTAGAGTATGTTACTTTGGCGCAATTCGAGGAGGAAGGGACCAGGTATGTTAAGTTTCGAAATTGAAACTTTTTTGAATTTTTCTTGATTGAGCTTGCATTTGAGATTTTTATGTTAGGTAGGTTTTCATATGGTTTTTTAGTGCAAGTGAAATGATTATTAAACTTTATGTGTTAGTGAATGGATTTTGGAATTGGTTATTGGTTAACAAGTTGTTCGGAATCAGGGCGTTTTGTTGTTGTGTTGATTGAAAAACAGACTACTTTTTTGGTTAATAACATGGAAAGGATAAATTTCATATGATATGTGGATATATTGCTGTTAAATACTTAATGGTTTTACTTTTATTCTCTCAGTAGTGCTGCTAAGCATCTGGAATCTGCAAATACAATGTTTTCGTTCATCTGGTGGATCATTGGATTCTACTGGGTATCTGCAGGTGGCCAAGCTTTGGCACGTGGCTCCCCACAGCTTTATTGGTTTGTATTTTTCTGTTCTGTTTGTCTCACTGATGTGGTTCTAAATTAAAGTGTTTTCTAATTGAACCTGACTCTTGCAATGTAATTGTGTTTGCAGGCTTTGTATAATTTTCCTCGGTTTTGATGTGTTCTTCGTAGTTTTTTGTGTTGCACTGGCATGTATTATTGGCGTTGCTGTTTGTTGTTGTCTTCCGTGTATTATTGCTATCTTATATGCCGTGGCAGACCAGGTAACATTTGTTTACGCTCTGTTTCTGTTCTTTCTGTGGAATTTCTATTCTTTTCCATTTTATTTATTAAATTAAAATTCCTTATACTTCTGCTTTTCTGCCCTTTACTAGAATTTTTAGAAATAAACATGGTCATATTGAAGTCCCCTGACTAGACTTCAATAGGTACTGCATGGCTCAAAATAGATCAGCCAGTTCCTTCCAGTTTCTTTTCCTCTCTCTCTTGATCTCTCTCTGCCTTGCATGGTTTGTAAGCTCCAGTGATACCACTTTACTCTTGTACTACTCCTGACTTTGATGGACCCTATAGAATCTCCCACCATACCTCTGAACCTGAAGTTCTTTTCACATCCGAAGCCACTAACATACCCCCAGCCTTTTCCAGTAACCCCTCTCTGTTGATTTAGAACCTTAAATGCTGGAAATATCTCTCTTATCTCTCTGATGGATGAGGTTCTTGGTTTTTACATTAATTAGTACTGTAATGGAAATGTCTATAATGATTATTTATTCTCTATGTTTATTGTTAAGCTTTTGTTTTCTCGGAGTTTTGTCATCTTGCTTTCTTTGTAATTGTAATTTGCTTCCTGTAGATTCTATTTCATTCAGGTATCCCATTATGTCAACTTTACATCTATAAGTTATCTGTTGGTAAGGATTAGATTGTGGTTGGAGTTAATGCCGGTAGTCTTGACAGTCAAAAAGATATATCCAGTGAAAAATTAAATGCGATTCAAAAGCCCTCAGAGTCCTAATGTGTCTTTAGGAATACTCTTCTCTGTGTGTGTTGAATTATCATAGAGATTTCATAGTTGATGGTTTTAAAAATCAGAGGTTTCTATTTGATGTTAGAGGAAATCAGTTATCAAGTGTGTGTGTATTGAACTATTGTGGAGATTTCATATTTGATGTTGTAAGAAATTGTAGGTTTCATAATTGATGTCTTAGGTTATCAGTTATAGTGTGTGTATGTGTTGTGTTTTGAATTCTGTTGTTTATAAGAACTGTCGTAGAGGTTTCATATTTGCTGTTTTAGGAAATCATCATATCAGTTATTGGGGTTGGGTAAATTTGGCAAAGATGGACTGATAAACATTTGCTTCAAGAACTTATGCTTAATGCAGAACTAAATCTCTGGTAGTTCTTGTGGCATGCTTGTGTGGTTGAGACAGTAATGACTGTAGTTAAAGAATATCCATTTTGATGCTAGAGAACCTACTTTGGGACAAAGTGGAGAAAAATCTGTCCCGAAAGTGCTTTTGTTCAGTGAACAGTCACCCGTATTCACTAGTTTTTTATGGCATGCATTGGCATAAGCATGATGATTTTGTCAATCTGGATGAAACTTCATCTTCTTTGTTTGAATTAATTGAAATTAACATCCAATTGTGTCCTGGCTGGTTTAATGTTTGTTCCATGGCTTTGGTTATCATTACCGGAATTTTTGTGAGGTTTCTTCGTCAGCCTTTAATTGCAGGGAGTTCAATCTCAGTATATAGTGTATGAGTTACTTTCTGAACTATAGTCCTGAAAGGAAAATTCCACATGCGTTCTATAGAGGATGGGATTAGATATGGATTCCTTTGGAGCAATGGTTGAGGGTGACTGCTTGCTCAAAATAATCAGTAAAACCTACCTTATTCTGTACTGTTTAAGGGATAGGAGCTTGTTGCCTAGGCTTACTGTTTTATTCTAACTAGTTCGATACTTTAGTTGCACCTAGTGTTATCCTCACGTTCAGAGGTGTGAGCTGATGGTTTTGTCTCAGGTGTTTATTTGAGCTTTAATGAGGTCATAATGGATCTGAGATTGAATTATAGAGCGAAGCAGTCTTTGTTTTAATAGCTGTGGACCCCTCATTTTGATGACTGAAACCCTTTCCTTTTAGACTATAAGACACAATATATATATATATAAGAACCGATCAATGATATTTCCTCACTGTTATTGAAACTTGATTAAGCCAAATGTGAGATCTTGATATGGTGCTTGGAGAGTGAGCAATTGAGAACTTAGGTTGGACGCTTTGATACCAATTTATATGTTTTAAAATCATTGTTAAACATAAAAGAATAATAAAAAACAGTGACAACATAGCTTTGAATTCACAATAGGATCACTACAACAATACCACGGGGTCTGGAAAGTAATCACCAGATGGAAAACCTCCTCTGTTCACAGTGTAAGAACCAAACACATTCTCTCTATTTTTGGTTGTTGCACTATGAACAGAGGAGGTTTTCCATCTGGTGATTACTTTTCAGACCCGTGGTATTGTTGTAGTGATCCTACTGTGAATTTAAAGGTATGTTGTCACTGTTTTCTATTATTCTTTTATGTTTACTAGTGATTTTAAAACATCTACATTATATATATTTATGTATCTTTGTTGAAGTGATCAAGACTTCCAACACATTAACTTATATCAACAATGCTGACCTAGAGAAATCCTATATGTATGTATATATATAAATTCTAGAGTTATGGTAAAAACAGTTGCTTAGGTGACTGTTCCAGCACAGTTGCTGCTTTAGTTGAGTGGCACCTGTATCTCTTTACTTTTATTTACATTTTGACTTGTTTTTTAATTTATAGAATTATTACAACTGATATTCCATACATCTGGGTTCACAAACCACATTGTTTCTTTTTTTACAACAAAACTTGAGATTTATTTGGATCTTTTAAATTCCACTTTAATCTCCATTGAGTCCTCTCTCTCTCAACTCCCATATGTTCTCACTTTTCATCTTCCTGTACGTCATATCATCATCAGTATCTCATCGGTCACACAAAAGATTGTAATGACTAGTGCTTGGATAAAATAAGTAGAGTAGTTGAGAGAGAAAGAGAAATATAATAGCACAAGTTCATTCTTCAAACAGCAGCCAACGAGTGGATGAAGATGATTGGCAATGATTTAGTAATGATTGGTGATGACTGATGACAGACAATATAACCAGCAAGATCAATGAGAGACATGATCAACAACTGGGTTATATGAGCTGAGCACATTTTACGAACTGGATAAATTGAAGACAATAAAAAAAGATAAGGGTAACTTTGTAACTTCACCTCACTTATGAATATAATGACAATTTGGTAACTCAAATTAATGAAAGAAAATGACAATTTTGGAAAGAATAAAATTGACAACGCAAGTGTCACTTATTTAAGGTAGCAACTTTGCACGGCTCTAAATTTTATTATAAGGTGGTACCTCACTTAATAGTGAGATGCTCATCTTATTAGGATTTTTAATTACTGAAAGACAAAACTGTAGTTTTGTTTTTAGTCTTTACAATTGTGTCTTTAATGTGAACAAGGAAGCACTTCACGTGGTTTTTAAAGTAAGTTGGTATGGGTGCTTTATGTGATAAGGCCAATCAATGTGTGTGTGTAGTTGTAAGACCGCAAATTCATGTCTTTTAAAAATCTAATCCTCCTTCTTTATATCATTAAACTATGTAACTGCTACTAGCTCTTCTTTGTGAGGTAAGTTTACCAGTTTACATATCTTAGCTCTCTTTTGTCTTTATGACTATGGGGAGTGCAAAAGGTTTATGAGTGTGCTTGTTTCTTAATCATGGTACCTGTTCATTTTATCTATTTAACCTCATGTTATGCATTTTTTAGCTTCATATGGCACGTTCGGATATTTTGTTTTCATTGAATTTATTTTGGTTCTTTGGATTTTTCAACATTGTTGTTTATGTGCAATATGGGTTTATACCAACATTATCATTATTCTCTCATCTAATAGCAGTTGGGAGTAAATAAATGATCGAGTGGACTCCAATTTGGGATTTTCCATTGCTTTTTGAATGTCATGTTTGATATTTTACTCTTTATAGTTGATTCATAGCTTAGGTTGAATGTTTTTTTTGACTAAAGTCTAAATAGTGTTGAATTTGACTGGATATTGAATAATGCCTCAAAACTTAGAGCTGACCAACACATTTGTTTTATTTATTTTTTTTACTGAAAATTGAATATAAGTATTATTATTATTAGTATTATTTTAACGACAAAAGCATTTGAAATGAAATGCTTTTACATTTATACCCTAATGACTTAATTAATATATATTTACATATAAAATATAACTAAAATCAACAATTTAATATTTTCTAAAATAATATTTAATAACAAAAACATTTCGAAAACTTAATTTTATGAATACTAATATCAATTGAAATGATGTTACATATATTTTAGAAAAATATATTTCATATAATATATGTACTTGATTGCTATTACAATTGTTTTTTTAAAAAAAGTTCTGCTATCGAAACAGCCATAAATTATCCTATTAACATGTCAATGTAATTTTTTTTTTTTTATTGACAATTTTAGTGTCAACTAGAATATTAAACAGGACAATAAATAGTAAAAAAATAGCGGACAACAATCTTAGGAATAAAGTCTAGATGATTTTTTTTCCAGAACTATTTCTCTAGACACCATCAACATTTCTTTTGCTTGAATGTTTTATATTTTGACTGTCAATCTGTTGAAGCAGGAAGGCGCTTCCAAAGAAGATATTGATCGGCTGTCGAAATTCAAATTTCGAAGTATTGGGGACAATGAGAAATTTAATGGTGGTGCACAAACTTCTCATGTAGGAATAATGACTGAATGTGGCTCTGATACACCCAATGAACATGTTCTTTCACAGGAAGATGCAGTAAGTTTCTACAGTTACATTAATATCTTTCTTTTAATATGTGGGTTTCTTTCTGCCTATCTTCGCAGTAAATTAATACATAAAATTAAAACTCATTTGATACTCACTTGACTGCCACCATTAACTTATAGAAATTCTTATTTCAAATGTTCATGTTTATACAAACATAAGCTTCTAGAAACTTGTTAGAAGTTTCGGGAAAGATGTTAAAAGATAAGACTATTTGATGCATCTAAATAATAGTTAAGAATTTTGGTAGCAATGAATGTTATAAATATGGCATCCTTATCAGAGGACCGCTTAAATTTGATATCTATGTCTACTTAACTAATAATCATTCTTGTTAATTAACAAAAGGTTGTGTTTTAGTCATTATACATCTCCCTAAAATATTATTGTTAGATATCGCTGATGTTCATGGTAATTTGCAGGAGTGTTGCATCTGCCTCTCGGCTTACGATGATGGTGTTGAGCTACGGGAACTTCCTTGCGGTCACCATTTTCACTGTGCCTGTGTGGATAAGTGGTTACATATAAATGCCACCTGTCCTCTCTGCAAGTACAATATATTGAAGAGTAGCAGCCATGATAGAGAGGAAATATAGAAGAATTTTTGAGTAATTGTGCATGGTGATGCATACACAGGTCCTGTATTTGTTCCATGTTGGGAGAATCTCAATTCACATCGTGTCATTAGCCTTGATACTGACTTTCTTTGATGATGGTTGTTGTTGCAGTGATGCTTATAGTATCTAATGTTGTGGTGGTGACAAATGTGCTGTGTTTGTTTTTGCCCTGGCTTTCATGAGTTGTTGTATATTTGTGTAGCCCAGGGCTTCTCAGCACTATGTAAAATCACTGCTTTGCTTTTACTATATGTGTTTTGTACTTAATTAGCACATATTACATACTTTGTTGTTGTTTTAGGCTTGTGTGACAGGTTTCGCCAGTAAAAATGTTTTGGGTGAGGTTCATTAAACAAGCTGCTGTAAGAGTAGTCGTAAAACTACGTCCACATTGTCAATAAATTTATTTTCCTGAATATGATTAAATTGTGTTATATTTTTTAAGCTCTTGATTTTCAACTGTTAGGTGTAAAATATGCTGTTGGTGTCGTTTCTTATGTTGAAATAGATGCAACAAGAATATGAGGGAAAGTGATCAAGCGATGGTTGGAGGGACGGCAGTTTTTGCCTGCAAACTCGTTGATTTTCGGCCACCACACAATATTATATATATATATATATATATATATATTTGAAACTATATACATATGAGGTAGGATCGGAGGATACAAGTTTTGACATAAATTTTGACATGATTTGTTAACCATTAGATAAGGAGGGCTTTAATGATTTAGATTTACTCACACCATTATATTAAACTCTATTTTACATTCTACGTAAATGTTTTCTCTCATCCCTCTCTTCATTATTACACTATCTCTCCTCCCTTCCATTAATATTAAAATCTTAATATTTAAATTATTTATTTCTCACCCAATCCAATTATATTTAAAAACCCATCAAGAAAATTAAAAAACAAAAGCTGCAATTGTTTTTTTTTTTTTAAACTTGATAAATTTATTATTTAAATGATGATTTATTTTTTAAAATAGTTTAAACCAATCAATCTTTAGTAAGAAAATTTTCACTACCACTAAAAAAAAAAAAAAATCTTATTTCAAAAACAATTTCTAATCAAAATAAGTAAAATAGATTTTGTTCCAAAAACACAAAACACATAACCAAAAAAAAAAAAAAAAAAGACACCGCCATTGAATCATTTCCTAAGTAAATTTAAAACACAAAACCACACTTGTCAGTTGTTGCCACCACTGACACCCACCAACCATCAAAGTCTCTTAATGTAAAAGCTGCAAACTTTAAACTTTTTGGTTAAGTGTTTTGTGTTTTTGGAAAATAAAATCTATTTTACTTATTTTGGTTAGAAATTGTTTTTGAAATAAGATTTTTTTTTTTTAGTGGTAGTGAAAATTTTCTTACTAAAGATTACTTGGTTTAAACTATTTTAAAAAATAAATCATCATTTAAATAATAAATTTATCAAGTTATAAAAAAAAAACAATTGCAGCTTTTTTTTTTAAATTTTCTTGATGAGTTTTTAAATATAATTGGATTGGGTGAGAAAAAATAATTTAAATATTGAGATTTTAATATTAATAGGAGAGAGGAGAGATAATGTAATAACGATGAGAGATAGTGTAATAATGAAGAGAGAAAGAGAGATAATATAATAATAAAGAGAGAGTGGAGATAAAACATTTATGTAGTGTGTAAAATGAAGTTGTATGTAGTGTTGTGACTAAATCTAAACCATTAAAACTCTCCTCATCCAATGGTTAACAAATCGTGTCAAAATTTGTGTCCCCTGATCCTGCCCCTATACATATATATGTTGTGTATAGTTTCAAATATCTATAATAATTTGTATTTAAAAAAAAAAAAAATTGTTCAGAACAATGTATTTTATTATGTTGGAAAAAAATTTAACCTAAGAATAACAAACAGTCATATTTTGCGTTCTATTACATTGGATTAATCAAATTTAAGTTTTTTCAATTTTGAGTTAATGATGTTTATCATATTGAAACATTATTTAATTATATTTTTTTTATAGTTCATGTCGTTAGAATTTGAAAATGATATAAGTTTTTTATTATTATATTATATACTCTTTTTTGAAGAGTATTATATTATATACTTATATTTGAGGATATAATCTATTATAAATTGATTTTAAAGATTCTTTTATTTTTTTATAGTTCATATTGTTAGGATTTGAAAATGATATAATTTTTTATTTTTATATTATATACATTTATTGGAGGATATAATCTATCATAAATTGATTTTAATGATTTTTTAAAAGTTTTATAGGGCTTGCTAGTGAAATGTGGGTTTCACCTGAAACCGTAGGTCTTCCAGCCCTAAAATTTTGTGGGTGTTGGTATAGGTCAAAGCCATTAAGAACCTTATCTGTTGTCTTCCCTAATTGGACTGAACAGGCGGAAATATCTGACCCTTTGTCACTATTCTTTCACTCTGGTCTCTTAAGGTTAATCTGAAACCATTAAGCAAAGTCCGTACCTGTGGAACTTTAAGAAACTCATCTGTGAGAGTTCATCGGAACACCAGTATTCCTTGCTGCCCTAACACGCCCTCCTAGCTTCAACGGGACTTACCATCAGGTTGGTGACTTTCCACTCTCCTTTCCATTTCTTTCCAGATCCAGCTAAATACCCTTGATGACTAACAAAGGGTTTACTGGATTAAACAGAAGTTACAAGAATGAAAGAACAGGAACAAAGAACCAGATAGGTTCTTTCCTTATCACATAAACACACTCATTTGAAAAAGGAAGAGAAACTTCCAAACAGACAAGAGAGATTTAAGGGACACTCATGTTATTGCTTCATAGACTTTTCCAGTCTTAATTTACAACTGAGAGGCGAAACCATTTTATAGAAGAATGGTCGCATAAGACAAAAGCAGACAGCATTATGGCTGTGACATAATGAAAGCAAAAGTAAAAGCAAACATAATTAAAGCAAAACATAATGACTTGCGGGACCATCTACTTTTGACTCAAAAGTAGAACAATTATTACAAACTTTAATTATGAGACACGGGCCCAGAGACATAAGGACCCACAACTTTTGACTAACACACCAACTTTTGGATTGATAGGAATCTTGGAGCAGTCATGCGGAGCATTTGGGCAATAATTATTCAGATGTGGACAAATTGCAATTGTTGTGGTCTTCGTCATCAGAATTGGTGGCACCGCAGATGTGACAAGTCCATGAATGTGTGTCGGCTGTATGGATGGGACAATGAGATGAGGATGAGCATCTCGGGCAAAATGCTGAGTCAAATGTGGATAAGGACTCAGCTGCTAAGGAGATAGTGGCGACAGATGGCGATGGAGTATTGAGACGCTTGGCAGAATCATGTCTGGCTTTAGCAGCATCAATATCTTCTTGTTGCCACGTTTCAGGCTGAGAGTCTGGATAATACCAGAGAGGATAAGACTCTCCAAAAGAGGTAGACAGCTGGGCATTGAGTGATTGGACATATTGATCACGAGCCAGAGTTAGGTGTTCCAAATAGGGAGTAGGATATGTGGACCAGGGTGTATCGTCTTGGAGAGCTGGCCAGATGATATCAAGAATGATCTGGTTGTGTTCGAAAAGCTGTCTTTGAATTAGACGGTATTGGTGAGCACAGTGGAGTTTACCATCAAAGACCGGAAAAGGGTTTTGTGTTAACAGGAAAAACTGTGGTTTGGACAAATATATACCATCATATCTAGAGAAGTATGGATGGTGAAATACAAGAATAGATCAATGCTTGGGTAGAAGTTTGTTAACTTCAGACCATAATTGCCAGGAATTAAGGGTCTGAAACTGTGAAAGAAAATGGGGAAGATAACTTAGGACCCCTGTGGAGGATTCTATGTTCCATGTAAGAGCAGAGAGAAATTTGTCATTGGAAATTTCTATAGCAAAATGGTGAAGATGACCAAGACACTAGAGAAAATAAAAAAGCTCGATAGGGAAGAGATAATGGGGGAAGAAAGATTGTTCTGGTAAGTGTATGACCTTGGCAAAATGATACTCAGGATGAACACACAAAGTATTTAAAAATACAGAACCATGAGGCCTAATACACTTATGCTGATAAACAAACATTAACTCTTTAATACGAGACTGGGGAAAATGTGACTTAAGCAACTCAGAAAATTCAGGGAGTTCTGGATGTGAAGAGGACTGAAACATAAACTGAGAATTAACACTAGTTGCTTGGATGGGTCGAGAGAGATAATCTGCAAGACAATTGGTAGTACCTTTGATATGTATGGTGGTGAAAGAGAATCTGCTGAACCATTCAGACCATCGAAGAAGAAGCTGATGTGGCAATTTCTTCTTGTGGAATTGTAGCATTTGAAAGAATGATTTCATGTCAGTTTCAACAATGAAATGATGACCAATAAGATGGAACTGAAATTTGTCAATAGCATTCTTGACTGCAAGAATCTCTTTAAAAGTTGAATGGTAGTGGAGCTGACTGGGTTTGAAACTTCTACTTTGGTAAGCACAGATGTGCTTAATGCCTTGCAAATCTTGTTCATACAGGACTGCACCCCAGAAATTATCACTAGCATCTGTCTGTAAAATTCTGGTTCCTGTGGAGGGAATGTGCAGTGAAGGTAATTTTTGGCAAACTTGCTTGAGTTGCTGAACAGCATTGGTTTGGGAAGAACTCCAAAGAGGAGGATCCTTTTGTAGCAAGATTGTTAATGGTTTAGTCAAGGAGGCAGCATTGGAGATGAAAGGCCGGACATAGTTGACGATGCCAAGGAACTGCTGGATTTGATGCTTAGTGAGCAGTTCATCAGGGAACTTGAGGAGCTCATTTCCAATGTGCGGTTGAGGATGATACTTTCCTGTAGAAAAGTTCATACCTAGGAAAGTAATCGCAGGCTGAGCAATCTCCATTTTCTTGGCAGAAAGCATGACACCATAAGTCTGAGTAATCTGGGAGAATTGCTGTAAAAGTTCGAAATGCTCTTGCTCTGAAGATGAGAACAGAAGGATATCATCTATGTAGATGAGAGCACTGTGGAGCAAGGGAGCATAGATTTTTGACATGGCCTTTTGGAATAAGGACAGAGCTGTCTTGAGACCAAAAGGGAGGACCTTCCATTAGAAGTGGTGATCAGGGATACAAAAAGCTGTTTTGTATCGGTCCTCTGGATGGATACCAAGTTGCCAGAAACCTGCCTTAAGATCGAACTTTGAAAATACCTTTGCAGTAGAAAGACAGGCGAACAGTGTATGGCGACTAGGGAGAGGAAACTTGTCATCTTGAAGGAATTGATTCAAAGGCTTGTAGTTGATGACGAGTCTGAGTTTTCCTCTTACTTGTTCAGCTCGCTTATTGACATAGAAGGCTTCACATGCCTATTGGGATGTAGTTAATTCGATAAAGCCTTCAGACTGTAACTGAGTGCATTCAGAACGAGCTAGCAGGAGATGATCAGGATTCATTCCTGAATGGCTGGCTTTGGTAGGATTAATGTTTTCATTCATATGAAAAGGCAGTCGAATGAAGAAGTCTGGATTTTGCCATAAAGGATGAAAGCATTTCTTCAAAAAGTCAGTATGAGACTCGGCACAGGAGTGAGTAAGCAACCGATCTTTTAGAGAGGAGAAATCCAGAACAGGTTGAAGAGCATACAGGCTAAGAATTGGAGACCATGGTTTGAAATGTTGACGAAACCGGATGCCTGTAGGAAGAAGTTTAAGAGCTGGAAGTTTGACATATAAGTCAAAGCCAAACACAAGATCCTTATGAGGGAGCTCGGATCCAAGGACTTTCTGTTTGAGAGAACATCCAGGGAAAATCTCAAAGATCACAGGTTTACTGATCTGGGAGATATGAAAATCTTGGCCATTGGCGGTTCTAAACTTCTCATGGTGAGGTTGCCAATAATGAGGGGGCAAAACCGAAGGATTCATGATAGAGGTGGAGGCACCAGTATCTATGAAGACAATGATCGGAATAGGTTTTGCATACTTAGAAGGAAAGACTTTTATCATGACAGAGGGAGTCATGGATACTGAAGGTTGAACAGTATATAAAAGTCTAGAAGAAGGCTGGTCGGAATCAGAATCTTCAGAGTCAGAGGATTGGTCAAATTGAAGAAGATCATGGGAAGTTGGATGATCATGGATAGAGAGAATGTCTTCAATTTCATCATCAGTAAGAGAAATACCTTTTTGAGCAAGGTATTGGACCATCTTCTGAGATTTCTGTGGTTTATTGGGACAGTGTTTAGCAAAATGACCAGTTTGGTTACAGAGATAGCATCTGGAGGAAGATCGCTGTTTGAAAGGTTTCTTTCGGAGGAATCTCCTAAATTTTGGTTTTCGGGCATAATATTTGTGTTTAGAAGAGACCTTAATAGGAGATTTGGATCTAAAGGAATGATGCTTCTTTTTAGTGGAACAATGGCAACGGTCTTTATCTTTGCATTTGATTTGTAGATCAGGATGTTGACATACCTTGGTTAACTGCTGAGCTTTCTTCAGATAGTCTTCAAAGAATTTCTTCTGGGCACAGAGTTTATCAAGTGCTGCAAGAACATAATGATAAATTTCACCAAGAGTGCATTGATGCAGAAGGCGATCTTGGGACTGCATTAATTTCTGTGCTTCCTGAGATAAGGATTCAGGAATGAAAGATAAGAAAGCTTGTTTCATGTTAGGATCATCTATGCCATGAAGAGCATGAAACCTTTTTAGCATCTTTTGATAATGATGATCAAGATCAGATCGATTATAAGAGCAACACTTCATTTGGAAGTATTCTTCGCGCATCTTGATCTCATGAGCTTGAGGTCTGCCACAAAATTCTGTATATAAGAGATACAGAACCTGGTTAAGGTCTGGGAGCTGGCAGAACTGTAATTGTCTGTATTCGCCAAGTTCTTGCCACCATTCACGGAGTGTACCAGTGAATCTTGTAGCAAACTGGGTAAGAACTTGCTGGAGCTGAGCCTGAGGTTTTAGCATCTCAGTTTGGAGCCAGACTTGAAATTCAAAAATTCGTTCACGCCATTTAGAGTAGGGAATATCGTCAAGCGTGAATGTAAATAGCTTGGATGTGTTCGGGTTCGGCTGAGCAGGAGGAGGCTGAGGAGGAACATGTGGAATTTCAGTCTCTGTACTGCTGGGCTCAGTATGAACCTGAGGTTCGACATTCATGTACTGAGTAGGCAGCTGCTTAAAAGAACCAGAACTACTAAGAGTAGTAGTATTATTGGAATTGAATTCACCATCCAAGGGAGAGCGGAAATTGTATTCAGCTAAAGAGTATGAGCCGGTGGAGTTGGTTGTAGTTGTGGTGGTCAGATCATTAAAAAGACCATGATGTGACCCAATAGGGGAATTAGGAGAAGAGTATGGTCCAGATGAGCTAGAGAAAGGATCATCAGGAGCATATGTAGGAGCATCATTTGGATCAGGGTCAAATGGTAAAGGCTCTGGAGGTGGAATGTATGGAATCTGGGAAGATCCCATTGCTTGTAAAGTCTGCGAGATCGGGTTTGTCTGAGAGACCATAAGCTGAGGATCTGGAAGGGATGGTTCAGGCCGGAAATGGTCTTCATGGAACCGATTGTCATGAATGTGATGAGAACTAGATCTCGGACTAGGGATATGCGAAGCATAAGCCTTGGCTTTGCCTTTCCTTCTGAGCATTTGTTTTTGTCGTTTGAGTTCAGCTTGCTGAGCTTCTTGTTGTTCTTTAAGCTTAGCATAAAGGCGATGAGAGGTGCCAAAAGCAATATCAGCCTCAGATCTGGTTTCCAAAGGAAGGGACAAAGGAGAACAAGCCTTGGGAGGCGGAGGAAGTGTCCAGGTACTTGGTGTTGCTTCAAAAGGATTGTACACAGGTGTAGGAGGAGTAGTATTGTAGGTTTGTCGATACAAATCTGCTTGTAAAGAGGCCATCTGAGTTTTAAGATTCCTCATTTCAGCATCCTTTTGAGTAAAAGCACCAGTAAAGCTCTGATTGGTCTGAATCAGGTGGATTAACTCATTGTGAAGCTGATTCATTCTCTGGTTGAGCTGTTGAATGAGTTGAGTGGTCCGTTCTGCGGCAGTAGAAGTCTGAGATTGCAGATGATTGAGTTTAGACTCAATTCTGTGCATCACTTTGTTCTGAGCAATAGCATTCTCAGATTGCCAATTAAGAACAGCTTCTGCTTGAGAGAGAGGCTTTACTGAACCATCAGGTTGGATGGTTTGAGAAGGAGCAACACGATGTCGTTGGTTAAAAGTTTCCTCAAGTGAGGGAAAATCCATATCATATGAAGGAGATGGATGTGAATACATCATAACAGTAGGGACAACAGGAGGAAACTGTTTAGGAACCCATTGATGTGAAGGTTTACAGGTGAAAGGTCGTTTGACAGAAGGAACTGTCAACGGTTGAGCACTAGGTGGACGTTTGGGGAAACGTTTATCAAAATCATCCCAAGAGGGAGAAAGGACAGGAGCTTGGGTAGGCAAGTCAGGATCAGTGTATCGGACAATATATTCATATTTGCCAGAAGGTTCACCTAGAGGGCCAACAGTAGGATCACCATTAAGCCATCTTTGATAAAGAGACTTTGGTTTGGTAGAAACTCTAGGCAAAGGAGTGGGTTGACGGCAACTTTTACACTGACACTCAAGATCATAGAAACTATGACCTTCTGGATCCTGGAAATGATAAACTGGTTGACCTGTAGAGGTAACATATTGTACCTGAGGCTGGGAAGGAGCAGGGTCAAACGAACTAGAGGAGCTTATCATGAACTGGGTGCCAAGCTCTGGAGGAGCACTGGGTGCGCCGGGTTTGATGAATTTGATGGTAGTCGTACCATCTGGATTGTTCAGCATAATGGATTCATTGGCAAAGACTGGTGCAGGAGTCTGTTGCTGTTTTTCATAAGAAGTTACCCACTGAACAGGGAGTAACTTGAGTAGCTTGTCACGAGAAATCTGTCTGGGAACAGATGTACAGTGAGGGACATGATTAGAATCCATTGTTAGAAACAAAGCTTCCGTAGTGCTGGGCATCGAAAGATCAAGAGCATGATCTTGAATACGCCAAATCATCTGATGATGAAGAGTGGCGGCTATAGATCCTGGTTTCTGAACAGCACCTGTAAGCTGGATTTGAACTTGCAAGGCAGTAGAAAGGAACTCATCCTTAAGATTAATATTGAAGTTGGGTTTAAGGGTGAGCATGATGGTACTGGCATTTAAAGTGGTTAAGACAGTAGCAAGACATGCATGTGCATAATTTGGATATCTGGAGTCGAGTAAAGCTAACCTGCATGAAACAGGAAGGCCTTTTCGACCATGATAGGTAACTGCAAGTCTTAGAGCACCAATATGAAGGTGGGAATAACCTTCAGCTAACCACTGGTTAATACTGGACTGAGGGATCTCAAGAGTAAGATACTGTTCTTCAGAAGAAGCAAGTATATCACACTGGCTAAAAGAGGAAGATTGTACATACTCTTTTAAAGGTTTACGAGACTGCTTAATCAACGTTTTTATAGAAAACGATGAGGAAGGTTTAGCAAAAGCAGAATAAGGGTTTAATAAAGGAGGAATAGTCGAAGGAAGTAAATGATTATCAGGAAAATAGGTTAACTCATAGAGGCTATCTATCTTTTTGGAAGACGACTTACACAGGGGAGAACTAATAGTAGGGAGTGCTGGAGACGAAGAAGTAGTCATGAGTTGAGAACTTGTCTGTCTGGCTGAATCTCGACCTCATTACAACAAATGAGTGGAAGGCTCTGATACCATGAACGGGCGGAAATATCTGACCCTTTGTTACTATTCTTTCACTCTGGTCTCTTAAGGTTAATCTGAAACCATTAAGCAAAGTCCGTACCTGTGGAACTTTAAGAAACTCATCTGTGAGAGTTCATCGGAACACCAGTATTCCTTGCTGCCCTAACACGCCCTCCTGGCTTCAACGGGACTTACCATCAGGCTGGTGACTTTCCACTCTCCTTTCCATTTCTTTCCAGATCCAGCTAAATACCCTTGATGACTAACAAAGGGTTTACTGGGTCAATAGAGGTCATACAAAAACTAGTCTTTTTTTTTTTTTTTTTTCATTTGCTAATGAGTTTTTTATTTTTTATATCTCAAACGGGTTTGTGCATTTTTCAAATTATATTTTTTAAAAACTACAAAATTGTAATTAGTGGTTATCATTTGGTATTATTATTACTAGTTTTAAATTCTTAAAGCTATTTGGTGGCATATCTGTATTATGAGCTATAAAAGGTTTAGATCAAATCACTTCAACCTTAAGGTCAAAAAAAAGAAAAAAAGAAAAAAAATCACTTCAACCTTGGCTACACATGATATGAGATGATGGAGGCCTTAGACTTTGCTTGGGATCTCAATCAACAAAGAAGATCCAATTGTTAATCTTTGTCGAAATTCGAATATCTTTGCCTCCACCTTCTCTATTTTTTTTTTCATCTTAACCCTTAAAATATATATTTTTTTATTTTCACTGTCTATCTAATTTCCTCTTTTTTAAAAATAAAAATTATTAATTTAAGATATATGGTATATATCCAATTTTTTCTTTTTTGTTTTTTATTTTTCATATTTTGCAATTTCCATTGTCATATAATATTAAGAGAATAAAAAAGATGAAAACACCTCTCAGCAATTAAATTTGACCTATACATTAGCTAATATCAAGAGAGAGGTAGCTGTCTTTATATCAAAGTCTTCTTTTCCTATGTAGGAGTTTTTTTTTTTTTTTTTTTTTTTAATACGTCTTATTGTTACTTAAACGTTAATTTAAGTAATTTAGTTTTTTTTTTAATATATATCTTAATTTTAGTGAAAAATATAATTTTTAAAATGCTGAAATTTCTTTCTAAACGAAAGTTAAATTTTCTAACTTATATCCTAATAAAAAAGTCTTGTAGTAATAAATTTACATTGACTTCATAAATTAACCTTTCATTATTAGATTATCGATAAAATGTCCTAAACAAAAAAATTTATATATAATTCTTATCATAGCCTAACCCTAACTAACCTTAGGACTGATGACGACAACTACTAATCATCAAATAATAACAATAAGAGGCCGATCGGCCTCCTACCTTTGTTTGATGGAGAAGGATGGTTGATCTCCGTCTGAATAAAGGAAGAGATCGCGACCTCCCTCCATTCGAATGGGAGAAGGTTGTTGGTCTTCTCTAATCCATGTGCCAAAGGTTGGTGACCTCAATAATGTTGCCGACCTCTATTGTTTATAAAAGAGGACGCCGTCGACATCCTCTTCGATCCAATGGTGTTGACAAAAGAGGAGTTAGGCTTTTCCTTGGTCAATTCTTTTTTCATATATTTTTTAATTTTTTATATTAAAATATGATTTTTATTTATATAAAATAAAATAATTAAAATATAAAATATATTAAATGAAATTTAATATTAAAAATTTATTTAAAAATGAAAAATATTTTTAAAAAAGATATAATGATAATAATTCAATCACTTAGTATTTATATTTAACAATCCTAACGAGAAAAGAAACAAATATGAATATCTTAAATGTAAAGACTTATGGAAAACTTAGTTAAAATAAGATCTTATAAGATTTAAGATGAAAGGGCAAAAAAAAACACACACACACCTAAGTTAATGTTAGACAGCCTATCCATAATTTCATCAATATTTAATATTATAATTATAAATTCTACCTTAATTTTGATTAAAAAAAGCTTAAATTTGTTCTTATTTAATTATCACTTCAATGCAATTAATAAAAAGGATATTATGAAAAACCTCCTTGAAAAACAAAATAATCGAAATTTACACCCGATTTTCATTTTATTAGGTAAACCGCCCCCTGCTGTTTAAAAAAACCAACCGGTGTTAACATTCAAGGGTAAAATAGTAATTTAATAAAATAATTAAAATTTAAAAATGAAAAAAATTATAAAAAACTTAAAAAAAAATAAAAATAAAAAAAAAATTCTTATCACCATCCTAATTTATCAATTCAACCCATCAATCCAAAATCCTAAACATAAAAACACATTAACATCACCCAAAATTGATGGAACCAACATCACAAATAACAATCCCAAAATACCAAACCAATCTAAAAACATTAAAATCCAATAAACCAAAAACAACTCAAAAAAAAAAAAACCACAATCAACCAACTAATTCGATGAACCCAAAAACTAGGTTCGAATGGAACCAATTTTCTGGGTTCGAATGGAACCTAGAGAAGCAGAAGAGCAGAAGAAGAAGACGAGCAGAAGAAGAACAAAAGAAGAAGAATCAAACCCTGAGAAGAACAAGAGCAGAAGAAGAAGAAGAAGAAGAATGATGAGCAAAAGAAGAAGAAGAGCAGAAGCAGAAGAAGAAGAAGAGAGAGTGGAGAGAGAGAGGGATTTTGTGTGAAGAATTTTTTTTTTTTTTAAAATATGTTATTTTTATTTAATATTTAATTAATTAATAATTTAAATGATATTTTAGTCATTTCATAAGTTTGAAGGGTATAAGAGGAATTTTATAGGATATGATGAGGGTATTTTGGTCATTTTACTATTTCGGATGGAAAATGTTAACATTTTGGATTGAAAGTTAACGGCAGGAGGCGGTTCACCTAATAAAATGAAAACCGGGTGTAAATTTCGATTATTTTGCTTTTCAAGGGGTTTTTCATAATATCCCTTAATAAAATTAACGATACTGAATTTATTATATAGAAAAGAAATATATATTACTCAAAAAGAGAAATATATTTAATTAATTAAAAAGGGAAAATGTTGCAATTAATTAAAGGGATAATCCCAATTTCCCACTGTAGTTTAACGTAATCGTTAATTACTCATGTAGTTTCTGAAAATTCTATTTGACCCCTTTTATTAACTCTGTTAGTGAGAGTTGATTTCTGACTATAATAGTGAGTGAAAAGACTAAACTGCCCCTCAACACTGTAACCATACAGAACACCATTAAACTGTTTTTCTATTGTTTGTTTGTTTGTTGTTTTATTTTTTTAATTCAGTCTTGGTCTTCTGTCTTCTTCTTTTTTTGTTTTTTTTTTTATGATTTTAATTTGTTTTAAACTTATTTTTCTATTTGAAGTCATTAATTTTCATATTTATTATTGTTTAACTTATTTACTAAATTTGCACTAAGTGACTGCCAGTGTTAATCTAAAAGAAAGTGGCTGAATTCATTTTGTTTGCATTCGTGATTTTATGTCTTTGTTGGAAATGATGAAAGTGTCTCATGAAGGACTCATTACTTTGGTTAATGTCAATTCATAAGCTATATTTGAGAAGGCCAAGATCAAAGTCTATTCAATTGTCCGTACAAACATAATTCATTTTGTCTGCACTAAAGTAATCTGTTCTAGATTTTATGAACGGGAATTGTAGTCACTTAATTTTTGTTGGAAGTATCTTTTGTTCTCACATGCAATATTTTGTTTCTATGGTTTTTCTTTACTGCAAGCAAGGTGTGTTATCTTTCTCTTACGGGGATGTATCGAAACTTTGTTGTCTTCTGTAGAGCTTAGTGTGCCTTAATGACAGTTGCTTCAATGAGCAGATTAATAGTATAATGACCAATTATCTTGGCTTGGTATTTGACTCAGTTAATTTTTACTGCATGAAAGCTTGTCCCTGTGAAACTACGATATGTTAACTATCTTATGGGAATTCTTCTTTTTGGAAGGGCTTGGTGAGATGTGAGAACTTGTTATGCAGTGATTTTCTTGTTCGTGTGGCAGTTTCTTAAACTTGCTGGGATGTATTATTTTGCTATCAACACAAACAACATTTGTGTATGAAGGATTAGGAAGTCTACTGTGGTTTTTTCATAGGCACATATAATTTTTTTATTTTTTTTATAATGTCATTTTCTGACTAGCGGGTTAACTGGATTTGATCATAAAATGATTACTTTGACCGTTTAAAAAGTATTGAAAGATGAAATTACCCTTGAGTACTATCAGTATCAGGGTTGATTTTGTAATAAAGTGAAATTACCAATATGCCCTAGAAATCATCTTCAACCAAAATCATTTTTAATCCTAGAAAACCTTCGCTGGAAATCATCTTCAATCTCTTCTCTCTCTCATCTTTAACCAAAATCATCATCTATCCAGCAAAATCATCAACATCAATCACCAATCCAAAATTATTATCATCAATCAATCAATAAAAATCAGTATTTGATCACAAAAAATTCCCTAAAACAATCCATAATCAACCCAACTTGGGTTCGAATGATTCGAACCCAATCAAGTCCTTTGAACCTAGAACCTTTGAATTGGGTTCAAAGAGGATTTGAATCCCCCAATTCTGGGTTTGAATCCTTCGAATCCAACCAAAACTGGGTTCGAATAATTTGAACCTAGATCTGGGTTTTATTAGAAGAAAGAGAAGAAGCGGAAGAAGAAGAGGATGAGAAAAATAAGAAGAGGATAAGAAGAAGAAGAAGAGAAAAGAGAGAGACAGTGACCGGTTGAAAGAAGAAGAAGATGAAGAAGAGAGAGAGAAAGGAGAGAGATAGATGTTAATATGGGTTTTTGTGTTTTTATTTTAAATTATTTTTTAAATTTAATTTTTTAAATTAATCTCCACCGTCCATCTTTAGATATGTAATTAAAAAATTTATTTAATTAAAATTAAAATTTTTATTTAATTTTTAAATTTTTTCTCAAATTAATCTCCATTGTTTATTTACAGATGAATGGACAAGATCAAATTAAATTTATTTTTAATTTATTTAAAATTTTAAAATTTTATTTTAAAAGAAAATTAAAAAATAAATTTATTAAGGGACAATTTCACCTTTTAATATTTTCTACACAATCAATCATACTTAATGACGATCAAAACAGTCAGTTCGTTAGTCAAAGGAGGACGTTGCAAAAAAATCAAAAATTATCTACGCCAGTGAATATCAAATTTATAGGTAGGCTGTGAGTAACTTGCTCTTTTCTTTTTTGTGATAATAATTATTATTATCTCTGTATATATGTATGTATATATATATAGGTTATTTTGGTAAGTGAGCATTGATATAATAAATCTAATATTTCAATTATCAATAGTTAAGTTTACTTATTTTCATTTTCTTTGACTTAACAATCATTTATATTAATGAATAATCAATATATATGCTGAGATGAAAATTTATTTATATACATAATCTGAAAATTTTTTAAAGTTCTATCCCTTTTAGGTTTGGTTTAATTTTAAAATATTAAGATATTTTTGTCTTTATCTCAATAAACGTACTGGTAATGTTTTAATTAGATAATTCAGAAAAAATAAAAATTGAAATGAAATATCTTAATTTAGGTTGTTTGTTATATATAGATTCCCTTTTGTTTTTTTTTTTCTTAAAAGGCGTCGATTCCATTTTTCAAAGCTTTACTTCGTTCAAGTTTATTAGATGGGGTTCCAGTCATTTACAAACTATTACAGCAACAACAGCAAAATCAAGTAAATAATAAATAATTCTTGGCGATAAAAAGTGACCGAGCCGGGCAACAACAAAGTGCTTCCAATCAGCTTTTGTCTTTAAAGGGTCGGCTTTTGGCGCTCCCTCCCTGGCAATGGGCCTTTATTTCTTGTATTATTGACAACAGATAGAGAGACAGACGAAAATGGAGCCTCATCTCTCTGTCTTGCAACGCTATCGTCATGATCGTCGTCGGCTGATCGAGTTTCTTGTTTCGTCAGGCTTGATCACCGAGTTCCGAACTCCCTCCGGTTCCACCACCTCACTCTCCAACATAGATTTCGACACTCTCTCCGCTGATTACCTCCTCCACTGCGTCAAATCAGGCAACTCTCTCTCTCTCTCTCTCTCTCTCGCAAAATCCTAAATACATGTAACAATTATTATTCGCTTGTGCTCTGCTTTATTCACTACCTTTTTCTTTGCTGAAACGTGTTGTTTTCATGAGAATTGTTATCAGGTGGAGTGGTCGATGTCTCCGAAGCTGCTAATAACTTCCTTGATCAATCTGCTTATCCTCTATCGGTAATTCAGCAATCTCATGCTTATTTTAAGTATTAAGTTGCTTTATCGTGCTCGATGTAATATAATTTTGCATTTATATTTATGTATTAAAAGGTATTCTTTTCATTGTAGTGGAAGAGTATTTAATTTTTTCTTTTTATTAGAGGGACCACTTTCAACTAAATGATAATGACACTAAAAAACTGAATTATGGTAAACATGAACTTGGACATCAAGAAGGAATGTTTGTTTAATAAAACAAATAACTTACGTAGTTAGAGTTTTCTATTTATAATTGTTGAGTTGTTTTATAGATTTCAAATACAGTAAGTAAATGTAAAGAGAGAAAAAAAAAAAAACTGTTGAATTATGATTATAGATTGAGAATGTTGATGTAACTAATTTAAATGTAGGGTTTTAAGGTCTACTAGTTTGATTCTTAAGTCAAAAGTATGAATATTGTAATAAAGAATATTAAGATAATGCTGGTAATTTAATAGATTAAAGTGACTCATTTGTTTTATGAGATGCGTATAATTAGATAAAAACATTATGAACAAAGATGAATGAATTGGAAGGAACTATGGCTGTGATATAGTAAATTAAGTGAGAGAAAAATTAGTAATTAAGTCTTACATAAAGTTAAAGAATTTTAATTTATTTATCTTCTGTGGAGGTTTTTAAAAAAAATATAAGAGGGGCACTTGCCCCTCTTGGTCACACATCAGGTCCACAAATGTGTATAGTTAGTTATAAATCATCCTTTTCAAGGTTTCCGTTGTTTTAGGTTTTGGTATGAAAGTTAGTACGCTTCAGTAGTATGTTCCAGAGATGCAAGTTTACCTTGGATACATCATAAGAAGTTTTAAAAATATTTGGAGCATACGACTAGCTTAGTTTTAAGATCTCTTTTGGTTATGTAAAAGGGCTTGCGATTGAATACCAATTGCATTAGGGTCTGGGAGGTTCAGTTATAAATATATGCGTCGGACTAAACTTTTATAAGATTCTTTGTGATTACTCTGTAGAATACAATTTAAAGTGCAATTGAAGATTGAAAAGTGACATGCATCGATCTTTTATGAGGTTTTATGCTATGTACTTGAACAGATTTCGTGAATACAATAATAAAGATTATGTAATGACATGCATCAAGTTTTGTGAAATCATTGTAGAATAAGATTGTGATGTCTAGACACTGTCCGGTTTCTGAATATCTGTCTCTTTGTCAATAGTAATCTTCTCACTCTTATTAATTCCAGTATTTTCACTGCAGATTCCTTCTCAATTAGGGGATTTCTATTATCTTATTACTGATCCAGCTTCAGCTGGATCTCCTCCTCGACGTTTGCCTCCTCCAATTAAAGTGAAACAAGAAACGAACAATGTATCATACTCAGCTAGTAAGCGGGGTCCTGCAAATTCTGAGAATGTTGGAACATCTAAGAATGATTATCATGTAAATGATAAAGCAGCTCCAACTACACCTACGAAGCCAGCAGGAAATTCTGGAATTCCTCCATTAGGATTACCTAGCCTCAGATCAGGTATTTACTGGGTTGTTATGTTCCTTCACGACTCAGCCAATCTTATGCAATGAAGGTTTAATAATATGTTATGAAAGATTTTGGAAAGTATTCTTCTTTTTTCCCTGTTTTCTTCTTCGTTTCTTTTAAATTTTTTCTTTTTCCTTTTTATCAATTTTATGTGTACAGATATATTCTGAATAGTTGTTTTTCATCTTTTGAGTAAACTGATACATAACTTCAGAATTTTTGAAGGAATGTCTGATGATGATTTGCGGGAATCAGCCTATGAATTACTACTTGCATCTATGTTATTCTCTGGGTAATTTCTCTATCTCTCTATCTCCTCCTATTTATGCACTTGTGTTTTTTAAAATTGGTATCATGAATGGAGCCAGCCTGGGTTTAAACATTTTGTATGTCCCTTTTATTATTGTTACCATAATTCTACACCTCTTGATCTGATTTTTGATGACGTTCTCTTACACTATTTTATTGCAATGATCAGGATTGAAGTTTACTCAGCTGAGGATAAAAAGAAAGAAAAGAGTTCTAAATTTTTATCGGGGTTGAAAAGCAAAAGAGATAAATTACAATTACGATCTCAATCTTCAGAAAGACATTTAAAGCTTGTTGACACTATCCGTGTTCAGATGCAGGCAAGCTACAAACGATGTTTGTTTCTAATGTTAGTTGTGATCATATATGCTTGTTATAGAACATGAGAACTTCAATAAAAATAAAAGAAAGCTTTCTAAATCAACATCACCATTCGCAATTTCATGTCTGAAAGGCATTTGTTGTGGCAGTGTATCTACAGACTTCATTCACTGATAATTATCTGTTCAATGATTTCAATCTCTCCACTACCACATTTAGAGTATGACATGGTAAATAAATCGCTGGTTTCTTTAACTGCAAATTTTATACTGAGGCCTTATAGCCTAGATGTTAAAAAGAATTGCTAAATAAAGTATGTTGCTTGAAAGGATGAATGCACCTGTCTGGTTCAAGTGATTTGCTCTGCTTTCTTGTAAATTGCTTTTTATGACAGTATTGCCTCTGCACTGCAAACCTGCAATTCTGTATGAGAAGCATGCTCTCCCTTCATATAGCTTTAACTGCTTAGTTACTGCCTTGGTATATTCGTAAATGTGTCTTCCTTACTAGATTTCAGAAGCAATGGATGCATGCATCAGGAGAAATTTGATTCAATGGGCTGCAAGGAGAACATCTGGACAATTTGATCTTCCTCAAATGTCATTGGCACTTTTGATTGGAATTTTCAAGTCTGATTTTTTGAATGAAAAGTCTTATATGCAATGGAAAAGTAGACAGGTAGAGATTATTTTAAGGTTGTAACTTATTAAGAGTTTTTTCTCTGATAGCATAGATTAGAATAATATATAATGCTTATTTGGGAGTCTTTCTCTACCAATGAACTTACCATATTGCTTTTCAACTACAATTGTAGACAAATATATTAGAAGAACTTCTCTATTTTTCTGCTAATGTTTCAACGACTGAACATTTAACTGTTGGAACTTGTCTTGAAAAGATAGAACCACAAAGGTATGGTCTCTTTCTGGGTTCTTTGCATTTTAATAATACTGAAATGACTGATTTGAAATTCATTTGAAACTTTACTACTTGCCTTATGCAATGTTGTAGGAATGGGACTTTAAAATGTCTGCCTCTGAACGTGTGGAGGTTCTATCATCTATTAGACAGGTGGCGTTGAAAATTTCGTCTCTGCCAGGACAGTTTGGTATCCAAAGTGAAACCTAGTGATTGGACTGCTAGTTATCACCTGAACATTAGACTTTATGAGAAATTACTTTTTGGCATGTTTGACATTCTTGATGAATGCCAGCTAATAGAGGTAGAAGCTTTCCGAATTCTTCAAGTTCACATTTTCTTGGATGGATTCAACTACTATATAGATTTTTATACTTATAGGATGGTTGTGAGGGTGATAATTTATCTTTTAATTTGGTTATGAGGGTGATAATTTATCTTTTAATTTTTATTATTTTTAATTCTTAAACTTTGAATTTTTGTGGAATCTTGGATTAGAATCCAATAATCGATAACTTTTCCTATAACTTCACAAAATCTGTATAGTAGCATGACTTATATTTGTTATTTTTCTTGTTGTTTTACTTTGGATGATTATGAGAGTTGATACTTTGGATTTTATTAGGAAGCAGATGCTATCCAATCACTTATCAAATTGACTTGGTCAACTTTAGGGATCACTCAGAAAATGCATTATGCAATATATGGGTGGGTCCTTTTTCAGCAGGTATAGTTTATATCTTAATGATGGTTACTCACTAAAGCATTTATTTATGTATCATTTAACTAGATATAATAATAATAATAAAAATCTAGAGTTACGTTAGCTTATGATCATCTTCGTTTTGGGTGGAAATTTAGTTGCTAAACATGGATAAAAAGTGTGTTGTGTCTAGAGTGGCCACCTGTATTATTGTTGGGCACTCCACATAGTAACTTAAGGTTTTAGGTTAGGTTTGTTTATTGTGGTAATAGACAAAGTTGTTTCTGCTTTTGTTTTGGTCATTCCAGCTTTGATCTACGATTCAAGTTCATTTAGTTAAATTGTTTTTTTCGACTCACGTGTATGGATAGTTTATGTCTAAAATAATCTCTAAATTGAATTCCTCAAGCATTTTATTAGATATCTCATAGAAAAATGAAATGAAGGAAATTGATTGCGGTGATGTTGCATTAAATGCTACTTATCTTGAGATATGACGTATAGGGGCAGATGACATACAATTATTTTGTGTCATATGTTTTTAGTGCTTTAAACTAAGAGGTATCTTAAGTTGTGAATGACTTTGTTGTCTAGCTTGTAATCCTAGATCTATATCATTTCATTTCTACTGCCTAGAAACATCATGATGTTTTGTTTAGTGCATTCTGAATGGAGGACTATTGTCAAATCCTATTCCCTTGATAGGCAAGAAACTTGTGAGATAACGTATGTTGTAGGTAGGTGGCCCTAAGAGTTTTTGACCCATGCCTTCTTGGATAAAAAAGTTTTTACCACTCAAGTCATTCCTTTTTCTTTAAAAAAAAAATTATTCATTAATAGGAAACAAAAAGTTCTATGAAAAGAAATAGAAGTGAATCAGTACTCTACTAAAGACTTGACAGACCAAGAGAAGATCTTTTACAGAACTATCTTTCCATGTAGAGCAACTCCCCATAAATATAGTCATCCAGACAGAACCAACCTAGAACATATAAACTTAAGATGTATAAAGAGAAGGAAGTATCCTTAAACTCCTTGTCTTTGAAGCCGATAAAAGGGGCATCCTTCATGATAATACAATCTCTTTTCTTTCTTGGAAAATGTGGCTGTTTCTTTCTGGCCAAATGACCCTTACAATAGCCAACGCTGCATACAATTAAAAAAGGTCTGCATATCTCCATTTACAATATGCTTGCGTTGTCCATGAGAAGGCTGTACTGTTGGGGATGTCCTCACAAGCAAGCCCATAAAGGAGAATGGTCTCTTCATTTCTTTTGAACATCACATGATAAGATAGTCTCCTCATTTCTTTTGAACATCACATGATAAGATGGCGAAAGGGACATTGAAGGAGATGTTTATTGTATGACATCTCCAGTATAGATCTTTCTTAATGCAAGCCCATAAAGGAGATAGTCTCTTCATTTCTTTTGAACATCACATGATAAGATGGCGAAAGGGACATTGAAGGAGATCTTTATTGTATGGCATCTCCAGTGTAAATCTTTCTTAATGCAATGTAGAAGTATTCGAGGGACTATCTTTTATGACCATCATTTTCTTATGTAGTTTCGGTAGGACAAAGCCTCTGTATCATAACTATGAGATAAGGTAAACCTATAGAAACAGAAGAAACACTTCAGCTTCTACAATTTTTTCGCTGTAATTACAGATACAAGATAGGGTTTGTGTTTGTTGTTTGGATAAGCTTTTGTTTCATCAACTGTGAGATAAGGTAACCCTATAGAAACATGAGAAACACTTCAGCTGCTACAATTTTTTTTCTAGTAACCACAGACAGAAGATAGGGTCTGTATGTGCAGTCCTCATGGGATGAGCTTTTGTTTCATTAACGTGAGATAGGATATAGAAACACTAGAAACACTTGACTAAACAATTTGCTCCAACTTCATGCCAGTAATTACTTATAGATTACAAAAATACCAAACCTAGAAAATGAAAGGGACAAACTCTTACAGCCTTTTTTGCACTTCAGTGGTTAGTCATTGTTAATGAATGTGATGACAACAATGTAGCATCATGAAGAGTAGTGAACCATATAAATTGCTTCATTTTTGTTTGGCTGCAAGAATGAATTGAGAAAGGGGATCTTTTCTTGTTGGTTTTTTCAAGGAATTAATGAGTGGTTTATATTTTAAATTTTTACATGCATAGCTAGACAATTGGTTTCCAGAATCATCTCTGCCCAAACTGTGGTGTAACATAATTCACTACCTGAAAATAGTATTCCTGGAAATGCTCTAAGGCTTGACAGGTCTCACTTCAATGGGAAAAATTTGCCATCTCTAGTTTATACTGCCTCCCTTCTTTTTGTAAATTTTATTTGGGGTGAACCCTTCTGGTAACAAGGGTGTTTACCATGCTATTTCCTTAACACAGTAATAGTGATACACACATATACAGGGTTGAATTCGTTAGTCAAGAAAGGAAACACAACACAAGTTCTCTCTCTCTTTCTTCTTCTTCCTTTCTTTTTTTTTTTTTTTTTTTTTTTTTAAATGACCAAAATACTAAATAGAATATTTAATGTTTGAACAATTCCCTTTAAGCTGGAGAATACATATTTTCATTGCCAGGTTGGAAGTTGAAGCATAGATGATAAAACAACCTTTTATGAACAGCTTTAGTAAATAGGTCTCTAATCTGACCTTCCGATAAACTTCTCAGCTTCGTTCTTTCGTGAAATATTGGGTTACTAGCAATATGTATATATATATGGCAGTTTGGTTGTTACAGTACATCACCAGGGAAGTTTAGTGTCAATTCCAATCTCTTCTATCAACAAGAAAATTTTAACGTCAATCCTGATGTCTTTCGTAAGTTCTTCAATCACAAGAGTCCAAAAGGCAGTGTGAGTGATTGCTCAATATTACACCTTTGTAGTAGATTTGAGACTAGATTCTGCGTCTTACTTAAACAAAAAATCTAAGTTCCCACCAATAAATATGCAACTGGTAGATCTTCTTTCAGATTTAGAATTTGCCAAATCAGCATCAGAGTGGTTAATAAGATCCAAAGTCTTATTTTTCCTTGTAAAGAACTCCCTCACTAACTGTTTGTTTGAGATATTTGGTGATTCTACTTGCTGCCTCCCAATGAACTTGCCTAGGATTGGATATATTGGCTAATTGCATTTACAGTAAAGGTAATATCTGGTCTAGTTACTATATTAAAAAAATAATTTTCCTTAAAGACTTCTATACCTCTGTTTATCTTCAAACTGGAGGCTATTTTTGTTGTCAAGTTGTAAGTTAGGATCTGGTAGGAGGTTTTGCATGCTTAGATCCTGACATACTTGTTTTAGATATAAGATCTTGAGTATATTTCCTTTGAGGCAGAACAATGCCTGTTTGCTACAAGTCAATTCAAATTATGACTTATAATTATGCTTTTGTATGACTTTAATCTTAATTTCTAAGAAAGACTTCCCTATTGAAGTTTGTTGAGACAGCTGAGGGCATGCTACTGGAATATGCTGTTCGTGAGTTGCAGAAAGTTCAATCCTCTGAAGAAGATGATGGGAAGGAAGTGCACTATATGGACAGTCTTATATGTCCAAGGCAATATGGTGGCAGAGAAATTAAGCTAAATATGGTGCAATCTATTTTTCTCTCTATTAACATTTGGTGTGACTGTAAACTTCAAGATTACCACCAACATTTTAATCAGGTTTGTTGTTATAATGTGTTACTCTGTTTTAAGGTTATCTATTGTTCCAATATTAATGATAAGTAAACTCTTTTACATCTTTCTAGGACATTTTGTCAAAATGCCTACACTCCTTTCAAAGTTGTACTCTTATATTTGTTATTGTGTCAACATAAGTCATTATCGCTTTTAAATCATTATTCTATTTGACAAATATACAAACCTAGGTCATTATATTCAATAGTTTCACTTAAATTTTCACCTAATAAGTTAAGCACTTTTTTCCAAGGATTTTTGGTTTGATTACTGTTTGTAATTGCTAACCCAAAAGTTTAAATTATTAGGAAAGAGCATAATGTATTTAAGTACTCCAATCCTCTCATGTTTAAGACCACAGTGCTTGCATTGTGGCTCAAGCTCAAAGGCAAACATATTATAAATTTAAATAACAGATAACAAGTTCTAAAGTTGTCATGTGGGAGGACTCAAATCCAAACATATCGAGCAAAATTAACTCCAATATGATTGTTAAGAAAGAGTCTAACAATAGTATTTAAACACTTAACAATTACGATTATAACTTAACAATAGTATTTAAGCACTTAATAATTACCATCATAACTTTTCAGGAAAACTTCGAAAGGGTGATGGCCTTGGCATCAACAGTTGGAGTACTTGCTTCTGGTGATAGTACAGAGATAAAGGTTAGGTCTCCTGTAGTTATTAATTTGCTTTTGTGGTGGTTGAAATGAATTGTGCTATTCCATGGCCATGTTTAGTATTCTTTTCCTTATTCTTTTCCTTATCGTTGCTTAAACTTTTAATCCGTTGTGATTATTTTTTTCCTTTTATTTTTACTATTAGTATTACTGTTATCTTTAATATTGTACTTTAGAAGAATCCCAAAATCTTCAGTAAGGTTTGGCCAAAATTGAAAAATAATTATGCTATTCCAGAATTAGGTAGAAATCGCTTTGCAAGAGGGTTTTTTGCTGATGGGGGTGAGGGTAGTGTGATTGGCTAAACACAGTGGGTTTTTTTTTGTTTGTCTATCTTCATATTTTGCTTTTTTCTTTTCTCCCGGTCTTCTAGTCTTTCAGTTGGTCCTGAATTTACAAGATGGAGTTGATTTTTATGAGAAGTGATTATTCTTGGATCTTAGACAATGAAGGTTGTGTGCTGAATTTTAACTCTTCATGAGGGACATTATTTATTGTGTTGATTGTCAAATTTAGCCTTATAACTTTGTCAAAATTTATTCTTAGCCACATGCAATAGTTTGGTTGTATGAAATCAAGTGAGAAAATTTCTTTTATCCCATAGCTAAAAAATTACCAAAATACCTTCAACCTTTCTTCTTTCTCTCGCTTCTATCACTCTTTTATCACATTTCTCCTACAAGTTTCTTATTTTTTTCAACGGATTTGAGTGAAACTCAAACGTAACTGGATTTAAACACAAAAAATTCATCTGAAGTAAATCTGTAGTGTGGCATTGCTCAAGCGGTAGGAACTTTAGTTTGACAAAAAAAATCAACAAATCGTGCCAGATTTGTTCAATGTGCATAAAACTATTAGTTTAATTGCATCATTGTCTTTGTAACATCATTCATTTGATGGGTTTTGGTTGTACGTTACAAAAATTCAAAAAACTCTTCACTACTAGTCAATTTGCAGTATTTTGCTGCTTGAAATAGCAAGCTAAAACATGAAACATGACATAGCTTTGTTATTTCATGAAACGTAACATGAATATGCTATTTTTCATTGCAAAGCAACATGAAAATAGCTTGCTCTCCCCCCACCCCAAATCCCCTAAAATCGCAGTTAGGGTTTGGACCCCTAAAATCGCAGTTAGGGGTCTCCAAATGCAATTTCGTCTTATTTGGTCGCATCTCCTCTTTCTCTTTGGCCTTTGGCATTCACTATTTGGAGATGAAATCAAAAGGAATTTTGGATGTTTTATGTTCCTAATGGTTATAACATTGCATGTGGTTAAAATAACCTTTTCAGTTCTTGAGGTTGAGGGGCTATTTTTGAAAATTCCCCTTATTTATTTTTTGTCTTTCAGCAAACCCTGTGTAGTTGTTAGCAAGGAACTATTCTTATGGCGCAATGATGAGAGGCCTTCTTTTTAATAGTACTTCTTACATCCTGACCATTGGAACTAGTTTTGATTGTTATGTATATTCATTTTTGTGCATGCAGTTAACCAAATTGAGTACTTTGAATGATAATGCCGCCAGGAAAATTAAAAGATACGTCCGGAGGTCCATTGAAGCTGCTTATAGGCAGGTGAGTAGCTTTTATTCTTTTGTCTTCAAGTATCACTTTTACTTTTCTTGTTGAAGGTAGATACGATGATATTATTGTGAAGTAGCAACTACTGTTGTGTCAAATAAGGTTGATTTCTTTTTGATATTTTCTTTTTCCTTATTGAAATTAGATGAGGTTGATTTGTTTGTTTTAGGCTGAAAATACCGTAGATCTTGAATCTAAAGTACATAGGACACATCCTTTGGCTCTGCTTGCAAACAAACTAAGATTGATTGCAGAGAGAGAGTTCAGTGTATTTTGGCCAGTATTACAGCATTGGTGCTCTGAAGCATTGATGATCTCAGCCATGCTATTGCATCAATTTTATGGGGAAAGACTGGTTTGTTTCCATAACCTTGAGATCAAATTTATCTTGAATTTTTTATTGTCGGTAGGTTCTTATAAATATTTTGTATTATTACTTATTTATCTCTTGGTTTACTGCCACATGTAGAAACCATTCCTCAAGGAAGTCTCATGTCTGTCTGAAGATGTTAGAATGGTGCTTCCAGTTGCTGATATGTTGGATCATTACTTGACTCAGCTGTATACTTTGGCTTTTAAAGAGAATGAATCCCATCATCCTTTCAACCAAACTTTGGATCATTATCAGGTTAGGAGCTTTTTAATGTTCAAATCCTATGTTAATTGTTTGAAATTCTTTCAAATTTCATAACGATCTGTCCCACATGTGGTTTTGGGTCCACAAGTTTTCATTTAAAGTTCAATTGCTATCTTTGGTGTGTTGTATCTCCTTTTCTTTTTGTGTTCAGCAGGATAACAAGTCTGAGAAACATTTCTTCTTCTTCTTATTCTTCTTCTTCTTCTTTTTCTTTTTTCTTTTTCTTTTTCTTTTTGGTGCAGATTCGAGAAATTTGCAGACCAATTATTCTTGATTGGGTGATTGCTCAGCATTCTCATATATTGGAATGGACAGGACGTGCATTTGATCTTGAGGTTGGTTCCACATTGATTAGGGTGATGTTATTTGGATTAAAGATCTTTTACCAACCTGTCAAATACAGGAAATTAATAGTAAGGACAGAAGTGTAGTGGAGAAGATGACCATAAAACTGTCGTTGAGTTCTGGTTTCGCAGATTTTTGCCGATTTTTCGACTACATTAAATTAATTTGCCCTCACTAGGGAAAATAGTGAGTGCAAAACCTTATTGCTTGATGTGTTATATTGCATGATCTGACGGGGATTTAATTAATCTAAAGCATCACCTGACACACCCTAAAATTTATGCACGTGTCCACAAGGTAGGATATAGTTGTTTAGTTTCTCCATTATGTCCTGTGTTAACATTTTCCACTTAATTCCGGCAATCTTAATAAGCCAAAAATAATTATTAGTGGAAACAAATGATAGCATATACTCCAATTATGTGCCTAGAGCAATAAGTATTCAATGAGCTTATTAATTGTTTTCTGTTTTTCCAGTCATTAGTAAGCCTTGTTAAGTGATATATGTCATTTTAAACCACCTTGTCAATTGTCAAGCTTGAGTGAGCCTTTAAATATTGAGAAAGGTGCCTACTCGAATAAATTCCAGGCATCTAATCTTATATGGACTTGTGGTAAAACTGAGGTACTCAGTGGTGCTAAGCATGCTCATGGGCTGATATCGATAACCATCTTAATCCTTATATTAGAATTTCTTTGTTCTTCTTCCCTTTTCTTTTTTTTCTCCTAAAAGAAAATTGTTTTCGTACATGTGCATGTGTAAATGTTTCAAACCTCTGTGTTCCTTTTGTTCTGTTGGTACTAAATTAATTGGTTGATTATTAATCTAGATCAACTTACTCTATCTAGAACCAGCAATTTAACTCAAGTCACTTCAGCCTGTAGCATGCTCTTTGATGGCCTCAAGCAACATCTGCTCAAGTTAAACATTACAGAATAATATATTGAATTAGAGCCAGAACGTTTGAGTAATATGGATGTATAAGTGGCTACCTAGACACTATCAGGTTTTAAAGCAGAACAAGGGAAAAATAAGAAAATATTGTTTTCGTCTTTTATAGAATTTGGTTGACTAGTTGAAATTCTGTGAAAATTTTAATGAACGGATTAGATTTGGTCATATTAGTTCAATAGTCTCTTTGATAGACACTGTGAATTGATTAAAATGCATTATTGGCACATGTAGGATTGGGAGCCTTTATCATCTCAGCAAAGGCAGGCACCATCAATTATTGAAGTTTTTAGGATTATAGAGGAGGTATGTATTGTATTTGAGACAGTTATTTAACTAGTTATTTTCAAATTAATTATGCAAGATAATAAATTAATAATTCCATCCATCCAGAGTAAAAAGATAATTCAGATTAAAGCTACCTTGTAAAGGAGTTGCTCCTGGCAGGTGTTTTTCCCATTGCAAGGAATTTTCTCTCTTCATTCTTAAAAGATTTTTGTTCTTTTTAGTTATTTAAACGGCAAACAACATGCTAAATATAAAAATATTACTTGCACCACAATCATAGTTTCAGATATTGATTTATTCTTGCATTTACAGTTGTATATCCGACCCTTACATATAATTTACCCTGCAGACCGTGGATCAATGCTTTGGCTTAAATCTTCCTTTGGATATAACACATTTACAAGCTTTACTGTCTGTAATTTTCCACAGCTTGGATTTCTATTTGCAGAGAGTGCTCAACCAGTTAGGTATCTTTCATGTTATCTACTATAGCATACTTAGTGTAGGACATGTTTTTAATGGTGTTTGCAAATCTAAGTTTTGCTTCATCGCCAAGTTTACTATATAATTGATTGAAGCTCTGAAGAGGCTTTGCATCGTTTAGCTTTGAAGTTTGGCTAACGATGCAGAGAGCGCTCAACCAGTTAGGTATCTTTCCTGTTGTCTACTATAGCATACTTAGTGTAGGACATGTTTTTAATGGTGTTTGCAAATCTAAGTTTTGCTTCATCACCAAGTTTACTGTATAATTGATTGAAGCTCCGAAGAGGCTTTGTATCGTTTAGCTTTAAGGTTTGGCTAATGGTGTAGGATGGCTGGCTTACAGTCTCATGTTGTCTGTGAAAAATTATTTCTGTATTTTTACCATCTTCTTCTAAATTTCAACTAGATTGTTCAGGTATAATGATGATGTTGGAAATATATCATTGCTATTTTAAGAAAGATATACTTAGTTCATATTCTGATATGATTATGCCAAGTTTTGCTTCATCACCAAGTTTACTATATAATTGATTGAAGCTCTGAAGCTCTAAAGAGGCTTTGCATTGTTTAGCTTTAAAGTTTGGTTAACAGTGCAGAGAGCGCTCAACTAGTTAGATATCTTTCATGTTATCTACTATAGCATACTTAGTGTAGGACATGTTTTTAAGCATACTTAGTGTAGGACATGTTTTTAATGGTGTTTGCAAATCTAAGTTTTGCTTTATCACCAAGTTTACCGTATAATTGATTGAAGCTCCGAAAAGGCTTTGCATCGTTTAGCTTTAAGGTTTGGCTAATGGGGTAGGATGGCTGGCTTACAGTCTCATGTTGTCTGTGAAAAATTTTCTTTATCTCTTACCATCTTCCTCTGAATTTCAAATAGATTATTTGGTATAATGATGTTGGAAATATATCATTGCTATTTTAAGAAAGATATACTTGGTCCATATTTGATATGATTATGATATTCTGATACGATTATGATAAGTTTTGCTTCATCACCAAGTTTACTGTATATTGATTGAAGCTTTGAAGAGGTTTTGCATTGTTTAGCTTTAAAGTTTGGCTAACGGTGCAAAGAGCACTCAACCAGTAAGATATCTTTCATGTTATCTACTATAGCATACTTAGTGTAGGACATGTTTTTAATGGTGTTTGCAAATCTAAGTTTTACTTCATCACCAAGTTTACTGTATAATTGATTGAAGCTTCGAAGAGTCTTTGCATTGTTTAGCTTTAAGGTTTGGCTAATCGGGTAGTATGGTTGGCTTACAGTCTCATGTTGTATGTGAGAAATTGTTTCTGTATCTCTTACCAGTCTTCCTTTGAATTTCAAATTAGATTGTTTGGTATAATGATGATGTTCGAAATATATCATTGCTATTTTAAGAAAGATATACTTAGTCACTAAGAAGTGATGTATCAAAGTTGACAGATTGCAGGACCAACAAGGAATAAGGGATTGTAATTTCAGCCTATCAAATTTAGGGATTAAAGAACATTATATTTTATGGTCTACATAACAAGAAGCTCCTCTAGAGTTCTCCATTGAGGAATTTCCTATTCATCATCTATTGACTGATTGGAAGCAGATTGTTTGCCATAAGTCTTCACCTCAGGAGCATTCTTGGAACTATTTTAATCTTCTTCTACTCTGCCTTTTTTTTAAAAATAATAATAATAATAATAATAATAATTTCTTAAGCATTTAATGAAGACTTGTGACAAGTCTTTCAGATGCTGTCATAGTTGATTACAGTCTATCACAATGCGTATAATGTTGCAGTTGAGAAAAGTCATCTCTATCCATCAACTCCTTCTTTAACTCGTTATGAGGAATCAGTTATTCCAGTAGTTAAGAAAAAGCTGCGTGAGTTTTCACTTTTGGACGACAGTATTCGTATGAAATTGGATGAACTGACAACACCCAAACTCTGTATCAGGTTAAACACTCTTCAGGTAAGTTTGTCTGTTTATTGATGCCAGTAAAACATTAAATTCCTCTTTGCATGTGTATAGAAAAGTTCAATGATTGTGAGTAACCCATGAGGACTTAACTAAACCAAAAAATAAAATGAAAAAGAATAAAAGGAATGTAAGAATGTTTCAAGTTCAATAAGCTACTGTCATCCAAATCAACTTGTTCATTTTCTCTTTCAATGATGGATTTGAATGCTCTTGTATGTGGTCGTATTATAACTTGTGGATGTTGTCATGGACTTATGGTCAGAGCTACTTGTTGCCTCCAGAGTAACAAACTTAATATATCTTACAAATCAAAATACAAGCATTTGCTATGAAAAAGTGATTTGAAGCCACTGCTGTTGAGATCACCTGCCAATAATTAAATTGCTCTGGAAGCAACATTCGTTCCCCTGCCAATGAGATCATTAAATTCTTTTTTAACTTATAACAAATTTTCATGTCGGTTTTGTTTGTAAGTTCAATATTCATATATTCATGATTTAACAGATGATAAGATTCCCTTGTGAATGATTATAACCTTTGGTGCATAGTTCTTTTAATGCTCAGAAACTGTAGCTGTAGTTTCTCTTGCTTTCTACTAAATTAAAATATCAGTTCAAATAGAGTGTGGGAAATTGACCAGGCTAGGCTAATTTAGGTTGGAGGTCAAACCTAGGTCAACCTAAGATGTTGAATTTCCTAGTTATGCTCAGTTGAAAATTCAGATCAAATATCAGGGATATGACTCTGGCAGGCTAGTTTAGTTAAAGGTCATCATCCCATGCTCCACTTAACATGTTAACTCCTCAAGGTGAGGCTAATTTTAGGATAGGTTGGAGTTCTGATATAGAACAGGAAGAGTGAAATAGAGAAAAGTTAAGATTGGTAGGAATAGAAATTAGATGGAAAGAGGAGGAATTCAAAGGAGGGGAGAGGAGGGGAGGGGGATCTCTGAGAAATAGGAATTAGAAGAGAGAGAAAGTGGAAAAAAATTGAAGAACAAGAGAACTCAGATTACACCTTTTTGTTTGATCACCAAAACTTAAAAGCCAATAACAATATGAGGCCTATTTAAAGACATATTAATAAATAACACCTAATCCAGCTAGAATCATTTGCACCCTAAATATCGTACAATAAAAGAAAATTTCTTAATAAATCTAATATTTATAAAATTAAATGAATATATAAGTGATACAATTTCCTGATTGGTTCTCCATCAAGTTCAGTACTGACCTGCCCCGCCGATGCCCAAATAGCGTATCTATAAAAGAAATGTTTGTGTTTGTTTTTTCACTTGTTTTTAGTTATATTTGTTTTGATAAGTAGTAGGTTCTTAGTGTATTATTTCTGAATGAGCATAGTGTTTCTAATTCTGACTAAATATGATATGCCATGATAATTCCATCTTTGGAAATTTTTGCGCTCTTGTCTAATTTTTTGACTTGAAAACACACAGTAGATTTTTTTGTTCATCTCTACAATTTATTTTATTATACCATCTTTTGTTTCTTTGTGCAGTATATTAAGAAACAAATCAGTGTTCTAGAAGATGGCATTAAAAAATCTTGGGCCCGTGTTGGACAATCCAATGCTCAAGCACATGGTATGTCTATTTGTTTTTTGTAATGCTAAGTGAAAATGAAACCCATTATCAATTATTTCTTGATTTCAGATTGTGGCACTTTTCATTTTAAGTTTATTAGCTCCCTCAGATAGTTCTGGTTGTTGTTGAGAAGCGTTAGATCAAACTAAGTTTTGGTGAATGACACTTCCTGTAAAGGAGAAAAGTAGTTAAATGGGTAAGGTGCTAGATGGCCGAAACAATGAACTTGAACTTTTATCTCCTGAAGGGCAAGACTTATATATTTGCTAGTTGCTACTTTCTCTGAAAGTGATTTTTTGTCAATTACTTTGGTCAACACTTTTTCAGACCATGAAAGTGTTAGATGGAATAAACAATATGCACACTGTGGTGAGCATTGCAATGGGCAATTTCTTGTATGTGCATGCACCGGCATGGATCACAATTCTGCATAATTTGACATAGACCATCATAATAAAGGAGACATGTGAGTTTTATGATAACTTTAGTGAGAATAATGACAAGTTCAAAAACTCTTTTGTTTTGAAAGGAACAAGGAACCATAAATTTAATTGGAATGATTTTTAGGACAATCAGTAGGTATAACTTTTCAGAATAACATTCATGCTAGTGGTAATCTAGACTTCAGAACGAGGTGGTCGAAAAAATTTAGGGCTTTTTTTTTTCCATTGCTTCGAGATGAAAATCCTTATTTTTCTCTCTCATGTCACTTTTTTTGCTGAATGAATCTGTTGAAAACGGAAATACTTCATATGATAGTCTAAGAGGGTGTTTTTATTTCCATCCAGCCAAAGAAGAGCCGCAAGAAACTTCAGGAGAGCAATTTTTTAACATGTAGTGAAGTGTTGGATGAACTATTTGTGACCACTTTACACTGCATCAGGGATATTGCATCTGATTCTATCAGCAAAATTTGTGATTTTATTGGTGAGCTAACAAATTTTCTATTTACAGTATATTTCTGTTGATTATTACTTGGCCCTCAGCACCAGCAGGACTGTCAAAGCATCTTTAGTATATATATATATATATATATATTTATATACCAATGTCTAAGGTTCTTTATGTTTTTAAGTTTTTGATAGGAAACAAGATTAAAGAATTTTAGGTCTGAAGTCTGATACGAACTCTTTATTATTATTATTATTATTATTTTATTTGTATAGGAAACAGATTCATGAAAGAAGAAACAAGTACAAAAGTGGATAAGCAATCCACTTTGAACAAAACTATATTACATAAGCATAAACAAGAGGGGGAAAAAATGAAAAAATTAAGAAACAGCAGTCTTGTCTGATACACTAAGGTAATAATTTGTTAACATACTGATATTGTGCCTGTGCTGGAAAGCAGCATATATGAGTTCATCCATGGATCACTGTTTAATTAAATTTTCCTGTTTCTACGAAAATGTATGACAGGCTGTCTATTATCTGTCCTGCAAGGACGAAAGATAGTTTATAGCTAGGTTCATGAAGTTTCTTAGTAAGTCTTAATATCGAGTAGCATTTATCAATGCAGATAACATAAGCAAGGATTTGAAAAACGAGTTAGAAAATCTCCATTGCTTCTGCCTCTTTGTATGACACCTTTTATTATTGCTGGCTTGTTTCCTTGTAAGAAAACTCTAGAATACCCAATGCAGCCTTATCATGCAATGTATTATGTTTTGTATCTTATCTCTTGATTGCTGACTGCTGGAGTGTCATATCCTAAGGTGGATCTTGTAATTGATTGGTTCAATACCACAACCTTGGAATTGAAGTTTTCAAAACTGCCAAAAATTATCGGAATTTGATAGTCTTCAAGGTGTAATGGAAAGACGTCTCTAAGTGGCCCTGATTAGCTCTCTAGTGCAGCTTATTATGTTGGTTTTGAGTTGATTCGTTAAATGAACAGTCAGTCCCATTGGCAATGAAAGGAGCTGAAACATTTAAGTATTTTAACATGGATTTATGCTTCAATGTATCTCCAGTCACTGAAAGGACTAAACACAGCATATATGCATGATGATGAAGTAAAATTGTTGCAAAAAGAAGAATAAAAAAAAAACAACTAAAACTTTTGACCTATATCTGTTCTCTATTATATTTTGTAAAAACCTACTGGAAATATATTCAACTGGTATGAAACAACTCTAGGAGAACTGAACTGATAAACCAACTAAAGTAAACAAAGTACACAAAAGGGTTATGGACTATCATCTGACATTAGGTGTAAGGTTGATCAAAGATGTGCATATCGTCTAAATTCTGATTATCACCTACAAAAGATTATTTGGGACTTGGTATGAACTTCAGCAAAGTAAAGCTTTAGAGCTTTCTTTGATGAAGACAGATGATGTGACAATAGGATTGTAGTTAATTTTTCCTTGTTATATCAGCAGTTCAGTGCTCCAAAAGAAATTTTGATGCTAGAAAAACTAGCATCGCGTATGTTATAATAATTCTGGCAAGCTTGTATGATAGGTTTAAGGAGAAAATATACATCTTTTTGAGAGAGGAGGGCTGGAGCAGTGGTAAACCCCAACTGGTAGGATAACATTATATTGGAAGTCTATAAAATTTATACTGATATGATTTTGGATCTCTTATGTGTATAAGGTACTTAATGGTAACTGGTAAATGTATTTTATTGAATATAGGGATCAAATTAGATGACCCAATGACAATTCCATATTTTCATTCTTTACTTCACCTTCTTGTAGCCCTTACCTGAAACAATTTTATCTGTTCAGCTATGGGCTTCAACATTTTTGTTTCTCCTACTAACTGACTCGAGCATTTACATGCTTTGGATCTTTGTAGTTTCCTTGTCTTTAGCTGTCTGGTGGTGCTAATTTGTTTTCCTATGAAATTCCTTGCTTGATTATTATTCTAGTGCTATCTTTGTTTTTCAAGTCATCACTCCAATATAGTATCAATATTTTGACCCTTTTACTAGATTGAATGCAAACATAAGAATGTTATCAGCTGTGTAGTAGTTTTGTGAGTGTGTATACCCCATTCCTACTACTTGTTATGTTTACCTTGCATTTGACTCTGACAGAGTGACATGAGTTTTCTTAAATTTGTTCTATCTATTATAACATCTAGGAGCAAGAGTTGTATTTTGGGACCTTAGAGATTCGTTCCTGTCTCATTTATATCGTGGTAGTGTGGAAAGGGCTCGCTTGGACATTTTTCTTCCACAGATTGACACTGTAAGATACTCAAGTACTCTCTTGCTCTCTCTGTGTGTGTGAGTGCATGTGCATGTTAGCATGCTCGTTCCACTGTTCTGCTACCCTTTCATAATGAAGGTTAGAGTACTTTTTACTGTAAAGATATACTCTTTTAACTTGAAAAAGAATTTATGTAGGTCCTTGACCATATTTGTGGATTGATCGATGACTCACTAAGAGACCTTGTTGTTTTGAGCGTTTGTCGAGCATCATTGGTATGTTCTTGTTCTCAATATCTAATATGTTGAAAACCCCCTTTCTATGTGGGTTAATGTTGTGTATGTCTGCATTGTTTAGGAGGGCTATATTTGGGTATTGTTGGAAGGAGGTCCTTCTCGTGCATTTTCTAATTCAGATATTGTGCTGATGGAAGAAGACCTCAATACATTGAAGGTATCATGCTAGAAATTTAACTTGAAAGGAATTAGTTTGAACATTATTTTGCATAATGTCTTCAAGGACTAGAAGCTGCTAGCCTGTTGTTTTCATATCATGTGATTATGTGCATGATCATTGCATATTGAAAATTTTTTAGACGCATGTCTGCATATTATCTGCATTAGGATACTGATTTTAAATTTTTATTCAAATTGAAGAGAAACAATTGGGCAGAATGAAGGAACCTCTAAGAATGCACTGGCCTTCCTGTTAATTGATTAGAATTAACTTATCCTAACTTCTCATCATATATGCTTCTAACTATTGGAACGTTTTTCTGTATCCCTACTAGAATTTTTAAATTCTTAAGCATCTATCTAACTTTGTAACTTAAAGTCTGAATTCTCAAATCTCATCTGAAATTATGTTGTGTTAGCTTCTTTTTAAGAGCAATTGTGCATGATGCTGATTTATACTGGTCAGGTTGAGCATGCAGTGCTCATGGCTTTGGTTGAGTTTCTAAGAAAGATCATTTATACTGAGAAGTTTCTAAGAAGTTGATTGTTTTGTTGTGTAAGTAATTGAAGCAAAATTAATAGTGGACTTGCATGCAGATTTTAATTTATTGAAATGATCCATATTATACTTAATGCAACCATTTATTAGGGAAGTGGTATGCTGAGAGACATTTATATTTAAGTGAGATTTCTAGTGGCATACTATTGTATTTAGTTGTCAGTTCATAAGGTGGGAATGTTTAGAAGCCATTCATGAAACTAAAAGAGTTGTTCGTAGACATTGCATGATGCATTGAAAGGTCTTGCTTGATGTATATGTATTTGCCATTTGATATCAATTGATTAAAAATGTTCTGGTTGCTGATAGATCCATGCTGCTCTACATTTTTAGGAACTATTTATAGCTAATGGAGAAGGCCTACCTCGTTCGTTGGTTGAGCGAGAAGCAAAATTTACTGAAGAGATACTTGGTTTATTTCACCTTCAGGTTTGGTTAATCGTAGTCCAACATTATATTACTATACAAGGATTGATGGAACTGCAGTCTAATGGTTTCTTTCATGGCAGAGTGAAACTGTTATTCAAATGCTGATGAGTGCCAGTGAACACATTTCGATGAAACTGGATCCTAAGAAACATGGTCACATGCACTCGGAAGACGCCAACACTTTAGTGCGAGTCTTATGCCACAAGAAAGATAGAGAGGCCTCTAAGTTCTTGAAGAGGCAATATCAACTTCCTATATCTTCAGGTATTATTTTGTTTCTAGTGCAATTGCTTGAGTTAGCATATATATGTTTCTAGCGTATAAACCGTGGAAATCAGTTCTTATTCTGTTATATTTACAAAGTACATCGTTGCTTCTATACATGTGATTAAAGACAGCATGCTCACGTATACATACAAAAGCATCATTATATTTCTTATAAGCAGCTTTCTGCTTTCATCTCAAGCTTCATCTATTAGTTCATCTCAAGCTTCTTGCTAGTATATGTCTCCTTCCACATCTTGGATGGAATAGGTATTTTAATGTCTTATCCCTCCTCTGTTTGAGATCACAAAAGTTCGACAACCTTCATGCTAATGATGGCAGTTTGAACCATATAGTGAGCCTTTTCCATGTTGGATTCCTCTGAGAATGTCCCACCCATTTTTGGTCTTTGAAGATCAAGCTAAAATAAATTATCTTGCTTAAAGTTTACTTCGTTATCTCAGGCCTGGTTATGCTAGTTTGAGATTTAATGAATTTGATGTGCTTATTTGCAGAATATGACGACACTCCAAGTGATCCAACTTTGAGATCCCCACTTAAATTTGATCTTTTCAAGCGAAGTGCCTCAATGCATTGGACTAAGAATGGCCACAGTAGTTTCAAATCTATGAGGAGGAAACTTCAGAAGGCAACATCAGAATTCAGCAATGCTACCTGGTTGTAGTACCCCAAGCATGACTTGGAGCGGTCGAAATGAGTATGTTAAGACACATTGAGAGTAAGTTATTTTTACTTTCTAGTTCAACCTAAGAGGCTAGCATCCAACACCTCGCTAAATTTTGGTGTGAATCAACTGTGATGCAGTTGGTACAAAATTTGTGTAGACAACATTAATAGTGTATCATCTTATTGTTGAAATTTACCATGCCCAGTATATCATCCTTTTGTTGAAATTTACCATGCCCAGCTTAGGCCTGCTTAGGTGCAATATTCTCTTCCATTACTGTCTCGAATTTCTTGAAACCCTAGAATACTAGTATATGCATTAGGTAACATATTGTACCAGGACTTGAAAAATGTTATATTGCAGTTAACATAGAAAAAGTGGAACATATTTCCATTGTCATGCTAGAGAAACTTTATATGATCGATTATGCAAAACTTAAAAGTAAATAGTAAACTTACTCTTATGGATATTAAACGGGGATGAGGACCATTGAGGTGTGCAATTAACGTTATAATAATGTTTATCAATTCATAGCTTAGTTTATATGACCACGATGTTTCTAAATCATTGGTCACCTTTTCAATCTGCTTAAGGAACTGTAAGGAATGATTTGAAATCTTGTTATGGATCTCGCCTCAAATTATGCTAACCCATCATTGGTAAAACTAACCAGCAATCTCCAGAACTTCCTCAACCGACTTGAACCGCTGCTTTAAACCGTCCGTTACATACAGTACCGGAAATGCCTATTGAGTGAATAATTTGTACATCATCGTTGTAGTAGCGCAACAATGCATTTGATACTAAATTTCTTATAACCAAATTAATTCCAGTTGATAGACAAGTGAGATAAGAAGTTCACGGTCGGATTTGTCATCTACGAGTGCTATTATATTACAATAATTTAATCCATAATAATTTAATAACGGTTTGGTTCGGTTGTAGTTAAAACCAAACCGGATTATATCATTCGATGCTAACCTCTACCTAAAAGAAATTAAAACCTCAATCGTCGTCAAATGCTATTTTCATCCATTGTAAACTATTGATTGATTTTAATGTTCAAATATTATGTCTGTATAAGTAACTTTTACCCAGCATCTAAAATAAAATAATTTAAAGTCATGACTTCTATAATCTTTACTTCTAAAACTTTTAGCAGCACATTTTTCACACTTTCATAATTTACATATTAAATGCATGCAAATAGATCGTCAATACGAATGGTATGTAATGTCAAAAAATCTATTTAAACAACATTTAAATTCGTATGAATCCATATTTATTGTTCAATGACATTTTAATAAACAAATTCAATTTGTGAAATTATAAGAACCTACCGAACATAAACCACGTACATTTTGATAAAAGAAACAATATATATCAAATTAGATCATTCAAAATCATAATTAATTATTATTTCAATGATGTATAAAGATTCATGTGCAAAAATAATGAAATAACTCTAGTCCTGGGGTATCACTTTATAATCCCAATGACACGACCGTTAATATCATTAATATCATTCATGCATGACACATGATCTTGCCTTTTTTTTTTTTTGTTCCCTTTTTGAATAGTAACATTAAGACACTAAGGATCTTGAAGCCTCATATAACACAAACATGCTAGTGAACTAACTAAGTTTAGTTATCTTAGTTACCTAATAAGAATCTTTAATAACTAAATTGATTATTTCAATAACAACACTTATAATCAATCCAAAATTGTTATTGAAAAAGTTTGGTTTGAATAATTTTACCCTAATCCAGTAAGTTAGCAAAGTCTGAATTACTATAAATATTAAATTAAACCATTTATTACAATAAGGTACAGTCAATTAACTGTAAATTACAGAAAAGTAAGACTTACATCTTGTATGCTTCCTAAAATTACTGTCAATCAACTCACATAATCAACTGGTAATCTTTTGAAAGTTTTTACTTTTTTTATTAAAAATAAGTATTAAATAAATTGTTTCTAATTTCTTAAATGCCAAACGACCTTAATTGTTTTTTATTCATCCTAATTTGTTTAGGCTTTCAGAAGCAATTTTTTTCTTGTATTTTTTTTTTCCCGGCCGGATAAAGACATCGGCTCCTTGTTAGTTCGCTGGATTTTTTTTCAGTCCTTCTCAGGATTTTGATGATAGAGCAGAAAACCGCAATTTCTAATTCCTTATATACTCATGAATAAAGAAATATACATATAGTATTGAGATATATTAAAGAGAGTGAGTAATACGACAACATTAATACATAATTTCCCTGTAGTCTACCCTTAAGATAAGACCACCCCTAACTATAAATCACCGTTGGCGTGATACAAATGTTTTGCAAAATGGTTTAGTCCAGTTCACCGTCCACGCCATACCCATATCCACATTTTTAATATGGAGTTTATATATAGATATATATATATATATACATAGTATTTCACGTAAATTTTGTTCCTATCACCTAATTATCACTTTAACTTTTAATAACACTTATTATTGACTTTGAACAAATACACCTCTGTATATAAAACAAATATTACAGATTTTGAATTTAAAAAAAAAAAACCTCTGTACATAATTTAAGGGGGAAAATGAGAAAAGAGAATTTCAACTCAAAAGGAACAAATGAAAAAAGAAAATACAAAATGAAAATTGAAAAGAATCCTTGAATTTTAAAATATGATAAGATAAAATTTTATTTTACTCGTTATGACAATTCCAACATATCGTGCGACAGATCTGACATGGTTTCAAAAGCTTTTCAAGTTTCTTCAACATCAATTCCGAAAAAGAGATTCCCGAACAAGAATATACATCCTAAAAAGAAAATAGATCTCAAGCTAATAAACAAATTAAGATCTTGAACAAAAAATAGATCCATATAAGTAAAATAAATCTCAAATAAAAAATTGATCCCAAACATAACATATATTTCAAATAAAGGAAGTAAACATCGAGTAACTGCAAAAAGATAAAACTATCAATTTCAACACAAAATAGGCAAAATTCCTCTTGAATGGTATTTTTTTCCCTTCCATTTGTTTTCAACTTCCACAACTAAACACAAATTCATGCCATTTACAATTTAAAAAACACACAAAAAACAAAAATCAAACTCCTCCAATTTTTTTTTCCTAAAAATCACTACCACTGACAAAAATCATTGTGGACCCTCAAGTCTAAAATAAAGAGACGACGGTAAGCATAATAACAACTTTGATTTATCAAAATGTAAAAAACCTTTGTGCTAGTGGAAAAAAAATGAGAAAATAACTCCAAAATACAAGAAAGAAAGGAGCCAGAAACAAAGACTAGAGAAGTCTTTCATCAACGGTAAATTTAAAACTTTTCGGTTTTACATACTACTAAAATTCGCATTACTAATTCAACAATAGGCAATAAAACTAAAAAGAGATGATTTTTGAATCTGTAGTATAGGTCAATCTTATTACCACATAAAATTTACCAAATAATTTAACTCATATCGTACGTTGAAATTGTGTTCTTTTAGTTCCAAAATCCATGAAACTAATAACTCAAAGGAATAATGAAATATTTGCTTTCAAAAAAAAAAAAAAAAAAGACTCAAAGGAACAATTTTTTTTAAAAAAACAAAAGACTAAAAAATAATAGTACAAGGTTGTTGCGCCGGCAGCCACACCCTAGATTAATTTAGTAATAACGGAGCTACTTGTAGATAAATCACAGCTATCTGGTAAGAATTGGGTGAATTTGCACCCGAAACAAGAGCAAAAGCTTAAGACTTGTGAGATACAAAGATGCTACACTATTAATCTCCTTTACACACAGAGAAAAGCTTTCAACCCCAAATACCAATTTGAGCTCCATTTGGTCCCTCTCACTTTCCTCTCATGTTCCAACCCAACTCAAAGAAATCACTTCGCAATTTCCTCTTTATTGAGGTTTCTTTACCCTTTTTTTTATTCATTTCTTTGTGCCATCCAACCCTTCCTGGGATCACAAATACTTGCTTTTACATGCAACCCCAGATCGACCTTGGACTTTCTTCCTCCATACACAACTATCACGTGCAGAGACACGATATGTCAATATCATCCTCCCACCTAAGTGATCATCATCATGATTTACCAAGTTCGAGCCAAGGAGGATCCTGATGATGATCAGCATTGCCATCTACTGGCTCTGGTTTAATATCAGACTCAGGATCATGCTCTTCTTGCTGCTGCTGGAGCTGATGATGATGATTTTGTTCGTCATCATCGTCTCTCCTAAATCGTTTGACCCCAATTGAAACACCAAACAATTTCGGTGTCACATCTAAGTCCTCTGCCTCCTCCGACTTTGTACCACCATCATCAGCTTTTCTCTCCGACATTAACTCCAGAGCCTTCCCGTCCTGTAAATTAACCGAATCTAACTGACCAGAAGCATAATTAGTCATCAAAGCAAGTATACTATTACACAATCCTCTCAACTGACCCAACTCATGATGCAATTGCCCATTTTCCTTTCTAAGCCTCTCATTTTCCTCCAAAAGTTCTGGCATGGTTGTACAACTCGTAGTACGAACTACAGTCGTACCTGCAGCTGCTGCCGCTGCAGCTGCAGCGGCAGCCACCGGTGATGAATTAGTCGATATAACCTGCTCTTCACCAGAATTCGCTGGTGAATTAGACCGCGGCACCGCTGCCACTGTCACAATTGCAGCAGCAGCCGCAGAGGCAGCAGCAGCAATAGAAGGTGAGATTTTACGGCGTTGTATATCGCGTAAAAGCCCTTTCTCACCTCTCCGAAAACAATCATTCGCAAATTCCCATCGATCTGGAACCACTTTTCTGAATCCCTACAAAATTAAAACACATTAATTAAACCTTGAATTAAATGGTGTAAACTGCAAACACATATAATAATCATCACATAAATATCCAATCGGAAGAGAAAGACTTACGTATGTGTTGAGCTGACGAACAAAGCTAGAGAAATTATTGTGCTTAAAATATTTAGGCAACAAATCTCTAGCAAATTCAGCTGGTCGCCACACTATAAAAGTCGATCCATCTTCGTTCCAGGAAATCAAGTCATCAACAGACGGATCGTCAACGAGTTGATAGGTTTTAGTCAAAAACGGCGTCGGTAGAGATCTCTGCGAATCTCCTCCAGTCGCAGGAGATTCGCTCGGTTGCTCAACCGGAGCCATCGGGTCAGGTACAGATCCCCAACCCCTACAACTCAATTCCCCTGCAACTCTGCACTTATATGCTCTACCTTAATCTAATTCAATTTTTCAAGCAAAACCATCAGATTCCATACTAATAACCAAATACATAAATATTTCTAACTAGCTAAAAATCTACACAAATCTTTTCTAGCGAACCAAATCTGAGCTGTATTTCCAATGAAAAAACCGTTTTTTCTTTATTTTTGTGATTTTTAATATTGTAATGGTTATTTATTTATATATTTCATTTAGGAGCATGGTCAGATTTTGTGATTATATGAGCAAAGTTTTGACAGTAAAAAAAATTGTAAAAGATGAATATTCGTACCTGATAGAAGAGGAGCTTTGTGAGAAACCGAAAAAGGAAAAGGAAGACGCAGTTTCATGAGAGAAGAGAGCGAAAGATAAGAAAAAGAGCACCTGAGAGCTGCATGAACGTACTGGTTCGGGGGGCGGTTGCTGATTGATCTGGTTGAGGCGGAGAGAGAGAGAGAGAGAGAGAGAGAGAGTTCGCGACTGTGTTGTGTGTTAGGTGTTGTTGTTTCTAGAAGGTTCTGGCTGGAGTAAATGATAAGGCGGAGGATGATGGGAGAGAGAAATCGTGGGTTCCAGAAGGAAAGGGATATGAAAAGAGGATTAGAAAAAGCAAGAAAAGGGCGAACTCTGTGGGTTCCACTCCAGAATAAGAAGGCGCCAGAAGTGCTACGTCTTTTCCAGAACCTTCTCTTTTTCTATTTTGCTTTTTACTAATTAACCCCCCATCCCGTTTTGACTGTTACTCTTTTCTCTTACACGTGCCGTTTGCATTCGTAAGATGAGGGATTTGTTATTATTATTATTTTAAAGTGGAATTTGTTTACTGTAAGGCTGTGATTGTATCATCCTAATGGAAATTATGGGAGACATTGTTGAGTCGTCTTCGGTGTTTCGTGCTGCCGTGTGGCAAATTTTGATTTTGACTCCTAAGTTGTACTGTGGAGGAAATCTTGAGTGCAATGCACCTTATCATTAAAAATTAAATTATGCTATGTGGCAATAAAAACATCTTTGTTCGGTTTTGTATATCATCAAAGTTTCAGTGGGGATGTTGGCACTAAGAGTTGCCGGACCATTATCAGATCAGAAAACCGCTTGGCACACCAACAAGCATCGTTGACTTTGTCCTCAGTGGAGAAACTTAGATGGCATTCTGTAAATGTCACTTGTATTTTTACTGACTAATAATGTGTTCATGGAATCGATGAATTCCATCAAATTGTGTCATTAAAATGGATTTCATCAAACTCAAGTAAACTCTACATTAAATATACTCCTTTACCCTAATAATGTGTAACTTTCACTCAAAGTCAAAAAACATCATAATAATAAAAACTAGCTCTTGGCTCATTGTAACGATTGACCTCAGTTATTCAACTTGAAATATTCTTCTACACAGATCGCACTGACTTACTTTAATTATTGCACTAAAATTCGAGAAAGTATCTAGTAAGAAAAACCATCTCTTGGCTCATCGTAACAATTGACTTTTGTTAGTCATTTATTGACAAAGGGCAATCGCTAATGTCAGTTTTCCCATTGCACTTTTATTATAGCAAATACATAAATGATAACTAATAGTAAAATCAAACCGATCTCCTTTGGAGCATGTATCCAATTTTTCCCCATTTTTTGTGGAGAAACAAATCTCTTCCATGGGGGTTGCCAATCTTCATTAATGGAGATGTGCAAATTCTTTTAATGAAGATATGCTCTCTCTTTGAACGGAGATTTGATTTCAGATCTTCTCAAATTAAACCATACATATACTGATATACATCTCTTCTAACCCTCATTGTATCATAATCATAAATGATATGTATGGTATACTATTTAATATTAAACTGTATTTGTGCTATATGCCATGGAATGATTGAGTGCACAATATAAGACCGTTCCACATAAAGTATTTCTCCTATCGCAAAACCACCCTTCATTCCAAAATAAAACATGTACTTAATTTAAGTTTGTTTTATAATTAATATGCCATCAACATAAAAATAAATTAATCATTTGTTTATAACTTTAGAATAGTTCTATTTATAGCACCGTCGAATGCAGTTTAATAGCAAAAAAAATACTCATTTACTTAAATAAAAGTCATTGAAGTCATTAGCTTTCATCTAGATTTCCACGAATATTAACTTATGGAATAGCCCTTACCAAAAACTCACTGTATATGCTTATAGACAGTTTTTTATTTTAAATTTTCCCTAAAACAATAAAACATCATACAAATCTAGGACCATTGCGACAACAAAACTCATATGATTATAGTATATAGTTGATTAGATAGCAGCTGACTTTTAGAATAAATCTAACAATATGGAGTTTTAACTCCTCGATTGGATTCTAAACTAGTTCGAAAAAAGCCTGTTGAAATTGGAAAGTTGACAGATTTGTGTGTTCATTTTTGAGAACTAAAGTTAAAAGAAGGTGATGTTTGCATTCATGAAATGAGGAGATTTATTTAGTTTGCAAACCTATTCAAGCATTAAAATCAATTTACTACATAGGACTTAAGAGTAGAAAATGTCTCTTTTTTTTTAAATTTACTAGATAAATTTATTTGATATATGAGCAATATTGTTAAGCTTTATCATGACATCTATGGCCAGCACCAGGGAATAAAAGTTGCTGTGGAACCAATAGTTACAGGAACTTTTGTTGTCCGTAATTTTGGCATTGTTTCAGCTCGTGACTTACACAGAACAATTTTACTTTTGCATGTCCAGAAGCTGGAGGATATCATATTACTCGTTTAATGCATTCGAAATTGTAACCCAAAAAAACGTTGGGCCCTTTGTAATGTTTAGGTGATAAGGAAAGCTAGGAGCCAAGGGCTCGGGGGCATGACGCACTCCCTATACCAGCCTGCAAGTTATCAGGCCACTTGACAATATCGTGGTCGCTGACCCTGTAAATTTGTATGGGCTAGGCCTACTTCTAGATTGAACTCAAACTCAAATGAGCTTTGGCATTTGCACCCCTCAAAAATTGTATATGCACCCCAAATTAGTATCTTGCAAAATTACTAAGAGTAAATTACAATTTAACTACCAAGTTGAAACTGTAATTCAATCGAAGCAATTGTTTTGGCTTTATTATAATTGAACCCCCTACCATTAGTAATTTTTCGTTACATCTGATATAAATAGTATCAAAGTGATGATAAGATCAAAATACCCTTGGTGGTTGAAATGGATCCAATTGACTGAATAAAAAATAAAATAATTAAAAACTGAAAAATTAAATAAGAAATTTTTTCATCAGCTTCATCAACCTAGAAAATCAACATATTCATCATCTTCATTAACTGGAAATCTTTTACCAGATGAGAATAACATCAAATCTAGTACTTGACCACAATAATTCCTTAAATTAACATCAGCTCCATTGTCAAACAACAAGACCACAATCTAAGAAAAACCCACCAAAATGAAAATCAAAATCAAACACAAAAACAAAAAACAAAAAAAATAAAACAATAAAGAAGCTCAGATCTGGTAAGTTCGTCCCTCTCTCTGTCTCTGTCTTTTTCTTCTCTTCTTCTTTTCTTCTTCTTCTTCTCTTCTTTTTCTTCTTCAAATCTGGGTAGGTTCATCACACACACTCTCTCTCTTTCCTCTTCTTCTTTTTCTTCGAACCCAGATCTGGGTTTGTCACACACTCTCTCTCTCACTTCTTATGCTTCTTCTCTTCTTCTTATTTTCAAACAAAACACAACTCTAAAATCAACCAAAGGATGAAGATGACGTATCCGGTGATGGCAGAGGATGAAGATGACGTTTGAAGCAACTGAATCTGGATGGGTTTCAAAGGTCTGGAAGGGGGCGACGATTGGCAAACAAGCAAAGGTCGTTGGGGAAAGGAGATCACCGATGATTGGCGAAGAGGTGCCAATAAGAAGAGGTTGCTGGAGAAACAAGGGTTGTGAACAAGAGGGGGCAACGGTTGGCGAATGGGTGCAAACAAAAGGGCGTTATGTTTGATTTTGTTTGAGGTTGTGTGTGAATAAGAGAGGTTTATGTTTGAAGAACAATGTTGTTCTTTTTCATGAAGAAGAACAGTGTTGTTCTTTTTCATCAATTGTTTCGAGTTAATGCTTTTAATTTTTATCGATTGATTTAATTAAAATTTATTTAATTTATTTTAAAAGAAAAATTAAAATTAGATTAAAAAATAATTTGGTCCCTTAATCCGTTAACTCTATCGGAGATCAACTAACAGTTGGGGGCTTAATTGTAATAAAATCGAAACAGATACTCCGCTTGAATTACAGTTTCGATTAGGTAGTTAAATCGTAATTTGTTCAATTACCAAAAACATAGATACTTTGCAAGTACACCCATAAATTATTAATTAAAATATTATGTATATGATAAAACTCTTTTTATTTTCTCAAATTATAACTTGTTAGCAGCAGGGTTCAAACGTGATTGAGTTTGAATTCGTAATTAATTTAAACTAAGCTACGAACTCAATCTATTGTTAGTAATACTATATAACTCAAATGTTTTCATCTCACTATAACAAGTGATTTATAATGATCACATTAATCTATGATCTCCATGATAATTACAGATAACTTGTCACGCCATTTGAGATAAAGTTTTGAGCATACAAATTGGGTTAGATAGCATCACTTGTTCATTAAATCATTATGCCCATGGAGAAGCTAGAAACGCTAAACGTTAAACTTATACTAGGAAGCTTAATAATTCTATTTGTTATAAAATTGGAGATTGCATAAGGACATAGCAATTTTGAAGCCGTAGCTTGAATGTATCTCGCATTTTTCATGATTGGCATCTAACTCCAATCTTTTGCCAAGTGCTGGTTGATATTATTACCACTTTTCTTGAAGAAATGAACCAAAGTAAAACAAAAATTGCATGACAAGTAGTTTGAATCTAAAGTTTAATTACATCATAGTTGATAGACATGAGCACTAAAATAAAAGCAAACATCACCAGACGATTCTCTTGCAAAGCCTGTACCCTGATAGAAGAGTACAAACAGCAATAAAAAGAAATGTTACAAAGGACATACTAGTGGAGATGATGGCTGCCCTCCAGAATGATCCAGTCAGTTTCATGTGTCGAATGACCGGTATTGTCACTGAAGAAGATGAAATCAGAAGATAACACACCAACTGTTGCATGCTAGCAATGAATATGAATTAGTATTTCCAAATGACAAACATTTTTCAAATATGAACAATAAATACAAAAGTGATCATGGAAGTTGCATTCACCTGATCCAGAATGAAGTTACTGTAGTCAGAGATCATATCTGATATTAGAATACCTGTGTGTGCAATGTCACAAACGCCTTTGAAGAGTTGGAAGGATGAGTATATGAAAGTAAAAAGGCTTACTATGAAGGAGTACCTACACCAAACAATCCTAATATCAAACACTCAAATAGCAAGAGACTAACAGATACAACTTTTTATTTCTTCTGGGTGGTGACTGGTGGATGGTGCTAGATCAAAATTAATGTTTTATAACCATTTCATTTTGACAAGACAACAGTAGCCTCAAATTTAGTCCAAGATATCATTTGAGATTTTTTAGTTTGTACTGCTACAATCCAATTTTATTGACTTCCCTGTTTTCTCGGTTTTTGTTTACATATGGATTAAACCTCCGATTGGTACAATTTCTTGAATTAGATCTTTTATAAATAAATCTTCTACGATTGTTGATTGTTTGATTATCAATTAAAAAAACTCTTTTAAATTGTAGATCGTTTGTCAAATGAAAAGGAGAAAGCTAGCTTAGCTCAGGCTTACATGAATTCTGGATAATCAGTGAAGCTGGTAGATAGATGGGCTTTCTTGTTAGGTGATAGAGCAACCAGTGAAAGAGCAGAGACGAAGGAGAAAACAAACGCCAAGAACCGAAGAAAAATATTGGGTAGAAGAATAGATGGTCTGGAGCTCCACCTTGTAGAGGCAACCGAGAAAGAGAAAGGTGATGGAGTTTGCTGAGCCAGAGAACCAGCTGCCACAGGCGAAACACCGGCCATTGAGCTACGAGTAGAGTCAACATACCGCAAACAACTCTTTTCTTCTATCATTTTTCACTTAACGACAAAGAATATTCCTCGAACCTACTCCCAATGGACCTTATCATATTTGCAAAGTATCCTGTTCAGAAATGTTTAACAACTCCAGAAAGGTCCAACCTTTTGATGCCACACCAGCCTTGGAAACACAAGTTTTTCCAAAAGTTAGACCAGAAATTCTTGTTTATTTATCGTAAATGTATTAAATAAGATAAAGCGACAGATACATTTAAATATTCTCAGTCAACAATTTCAGTCTTTCTTTAAACAGTAATTAAAAGCCAATTTCAATTTCATTATTTCAGCGGATGATACATATATCAATCATCTACTTCAACGTAAATAAACACATACAAAATATTTATCACATTATTTGCTACTGTATTGACTAGGTGCTCAGTTTCTTTTAACACTTTCGTGAATATGTCAATGAGATAGATGCTTTCTGACTGCAATAGCATTTTAACAGTTTAAACAAACAATCGAGTATTGTGATGCGGGAATGAAACACTTAAAGAATAGTTTTATTCATAATTGAGTCAGCATGACAAGTATCCAAATGTCCCCTAGTCAAGGGGGAAAAGAAAGACGAAGATAACACGATTAGTTGATTCATAAATCGTAGGTTGTTCTGCATATATTCTGGATCCTTATGTGATCTCAACTGTTATTCAACTTGTATTATATCATGTCATTCAAGGCTTCGGCTTGTACCCCAATGGATTGTTGCTTGCCCATTTCCATTGGTCCCTGCACATCTCTGCTACCCCATACTTTGCCCTGGAAAATGCATCAAATGATAAATTAGAAACTATATTAACAAATAAAGATATGCCGAAATATTTGTGGCCATGTAAGAACAATGACAAAGGCTATAACGGTTCCAAGAGATAATTCCAGCGCAACTCCCTATTCTAAAACTTCTAGAATTAGTTGAAACTTCAGCTTCATGTCAGTAATATTCATATTTAATAATAATTTTTTTTACTTATGTAGTTATAATTGTTAGGTTGATAATATGAACTAAGAGGCAGCAAGATAAAATTATAAACATAAGGGTTTGTCTCACAGCAGAAACATCTTAGATTACAAAGAAATATCCACGTAATGCGACTAATTATGATAAAATGTGATCGGACTAATACGTACTTCCAACCAAGTTCTTTCTCAGCTTTCTCTGTAGAAGCATAGACAGCCGTTGCATCTCCTGGCCTTCTTGGACACAATTTAACAGGAATTTTCTGCAATATTTTATAGAGAAAAACCTTAGCATGTAATAAAAGTGTGTGTGTTCTTGTGTGTGTGTGAGAGAAAGACAATAGACAAAGAGAATCATGGGAAGGGAGTCACCTTGCCAGAAGCCTTTTCAAATGCAGCAACCATTTCCAGGACTGACGTCCCATGCCCAGTCCCCAAGTTATAGGCAGTACAACCTATCACAATAGGCATGATTGAAGCACAAAAATTTAATGCGAGATTATGATGGAAGAAGTATATCATATGACATAAACGTGGTAAACTTCAAGATTTGCACGATCAATTCTCAGAAAGTGCAGGCGGCAGCAAATTAATTAACATTTTAAGGATAAAATATATGGTCACCTATATTTTCTGTCTCAAAGATCTTCCTGAGAGCAGCAATGTGACCATCTGCTAAATCCATAACATGAATGTAGTCTCGGATCTGTCCAATATATGATCATTTAACCAATCCATCAGGCAGAACCTAATAAATGAATCTCAAGTCAAGTAGAACAAATTTCTAATCTGAGTCAGATGTTTGTTTTTGCAAGCAATGCATAAAACTTTACATACCGCAGAACCATCCTTTGTTGGGTAATCATGACCATATACATTAAGCTCCGGCAATCTGCCAACAGCTACTTGTTGTATGTAAGGCATGAGATTGTTTGGGATTCCCTTAGGATCTTCACCAAGTTCACCGCTCTCATGAGCCCCAACAGGATTAAAGTATCTCAGCAAAATGATTTTCCATTCTGGATCTGCCTTATGAATATCTCGAGCAATTTCTTCCAGGAAAAGCTATTAAAAATAACAGAAACTACTTAGAATCTAAAGAAAACAATTCTAACAGCAGAGCTTTAATTTAACTAAAAAAATTTACGAACCAAAACAAAAGGAACTTTTCCGACCAAAAATAAATACCTTAGTCCGTCCATAAGGATTCATAGCTTTCAACTCGAAGTCCTCAACACATGGTATTTTTTCAGGTTGTCCATAAACAGTGGCTGATGATGAGAACACCAACTATTGTAGAAATAATATTATATTCATTGTGTCAGCAATTGGAAAAGATTAAAAATTCTCAGCTAAGGATTCAACAAGAAGTGAAAGCTTTAGCTGTTATAGAAACTCATTATAATTACTAATCAATACTCATTTACTTTGGAAAAATACCAATATACAAAAAAGGTCAAAACTCAAAATTCCGAGATAAAACTCACACTAATGAAAGCACAAAATGGTGGGCAAAACTCAAAGAGTAAATTCCACAAAGTTGGTTCATTAATTTAAATTATAGCATGATCAATTTGAAACAAAATCAGTTAAAATTAAATTAGTAATCAATTAGCTATACAAATCATAGGCATGTCACTTCTCTAGAAAAAGCAATTCATAGAAACGATGCGCAACACAGTCACATAACCAAAAAAATAAGGGCATTAAATTATAGATCAGCAGTTTAATACACTTTAAATACACATATTTATGTTGATCAGGAAAATAGAATCTAATTTTCTTGTTGACATGATTATCAAGTGCAATAAACAGAAACCAAATTAAGAAAAATAAAGTTCAAAAATTACAAACTTGACACACCTTCTTACAGTTGTACTTGGCCATAGTCTGGTATAGATTTATAGAGCCAATCAAATTGTTGTCGAAATAGCGGAAAGGATATGCAACACTCTCCCCCACAGCCTTAAGGCCAGCAAAATGGATCACAGCGTCAAATCTAAAAACACCATTATACCATGCATCATTGGTAAACACAATCCCCAGGTTGTTGGAACGGAAAATTATTCCGTAGAAAAGTTTTCAAGAACAGATTTTAAGGTTTTTCAGTGGATTCATTTATCACCAGCTGCCTTAATCTAAATTTTCCGGTATTTGTACTATAAGTTGTATATACAAATGCTAAGAAACCCAGAAAGCAAAACCCCTATAAGTCTAACTACCGCTATACAAGATGCATTTTCAACATATAATCTAATATAAAAAAAGAAAAGCAAGAAAGAAAAAGACCCATATCAGAACTTGCATACTTTTTCTCAGAGAAAAGCTTTTCCAAGTCTTCCTTGTTCCTGAGATCACCCTGCAAGAAAGAAGAAACCATGACATACAAACAAACACTCAAGAAAACAAAAACCTGAAAAAGAAGATAGAATTTACCATACCAAATGAAAGTCAAGCTTCTGAGAAAGCTCAGGACCCGCCAATTCCCTGACTCTGTCAACAGCTTCAATGACAGCATTATCAAGATTGTCAATGATGGAAACAGCGGAACCCTCATTCAGTAGCTGAAGCACTGTGTGGGTTCCAATGAAGCCAGCCCCACCAGTAACCAGAATTGTTTGGTTAGAGGAGGCCATTGCAAGAAAAAAAGTCTGATTAAGAGGAAAAAGAAAGAGAGAGAGAGAGAGAGAGAGAGAGAAATCAATATAAGAGTTTGAAGAAGAGATAAAACCGAAGAATGCAAGAAAGTGGATTTTTAAAAGCAAAGTACAGAGAGGAGTGGCGTGGCGTGTTGAGAAAATCAAGGAGTCAGTTAGCTGATGGAAAACGGATAAGGACAATGACCAACTGAGACCGATTTTGAAAGATGGGAGCGATATTCCTCTTCTTTTGTTCGATCAAGTTGTCATCGACTTTTTATTTTTCTGTTACGGTCAATGCGGTTTATTGGCGCGCCTTTTTTTCATTTATTTTTAGATATATATATATTTTTAATTATTGCTCGTGTTTTCTCGTATTGGGGGATCTGGACCGACGTCGACGTCCAGCGAACCAATTCCTTTATCTGTTTTTCAGTTAGGTCAGATTTTCCTTTTTCATGAAAAATGGGTTAGAGTTTTCCAAATTAATTTTATGTCCTATATGCGTTACATCTACCATATGAATTGTGAAGAATGATGAATGGTGGATTAGGTCTCATATGTGTTAATTTTTACTCGTTACAATATTACTTTGTCCTCTCTTAGATCTTACATTTAGGTAAGTTGATATTTTATCAAAGGGCAACATCAAATGACATCAATGCAGTCTTGATCCTTCCGATCCATGCGTATCTGATGTGGCACATCCACGAATTACCTAATTTGTTTTTTGAATTAGACTAGACTTTTCAAGTGATTGCTTTAATTTTATGTCAAATGAGTGTGATATCAATTATACCTACTATCTTAATTATAAGATCGTGATGAATGATGTGTTGATAACATGTGTGTGCACACCACCCATACTGTTAATCTTTGTTTTTTTCGAAGTTAGTTTCCTTTGTTATATCTTACATTCAATCAAAGTTGGTATTTTATTAGATTTTCCTACGTCAATAAAAAAAGCAATTAGAATTTTACAAATTATTTCTTTAATTTATATTTAAATGAATGAGATATGAGTTATACCAATCATTTTAGTCACAAAAAAAATAATAATGATAATATATGTTAATTTTTACTTTTCATAAATTATTATTATTATTCTTTTTTGTTTAGATCTTACATTCAAGAAAAGTCTATTTTATTAAGGAAGAAGACCAAACAACATAAATACAGAGTGAAACCCAAATTCTTTGAGTATCTTGAGTGTTAATTCCAAATTGTTAATTTATTTTTATGTACAAATAAGTGTGATATCAATTAAAGTAATGTTAAGTTTTCTAAATTTTTTACCTAAATTTATGTGTAAATAATATGACATATGATTTATCAAGCTTAAATTAATTATTAAATCATCTCATAATTTATAAGATTTTGACAATCCGCATATCATATTATTTAGGTATGGATTTAGATAAAAAATTTGAAAAGTTTAGTATTAATCTATTAATCATACCTACTATATTAATTATAAGACATAGTGAACCATGTATTATCACTCGGGTCATATGTTGTTCTTTGAATTTTTTTACAACAGTTATAACAAAAGTGTTGTTTTCCCGTGCTATCTAACTCTCAATTGACAATAAGGATGAGAATAGAGTCTTATCAAGACAACCTTACAAGACAATCAGCTCAGCTGTCACTTAGTCTTTTTTTTTTTTTTTTTTTGGTTTATTTATTGTAATAAATTTGTATTTAAAAAAATGAAGAAAATTAAATAATCAATTTCATTTGTCATAATTTTTATTTTGGAAAGTATTTGTCATAAATTGAACAATGATTTAAATATATTTATTTACTCACACTTTATTTTAAAACACTTATGTTACTCCAAATAACTCTCTCTCTCTCTCTCTCTCTCTCTCTCTCTCTCTCTCTCTCGTTATTTTACTCACAATATTTTTAAATATCTTTATTTCATTTAGAAATGATTCAAAATAATTTGGTTTCACAAATTGTATACAAAAAAATAATAAACCTTTAAATTTAATAATTATATGTTAAAGAAATTAGACAAGTTACAAAATGAATAAATTTTAATCAAAATAAGAAAGCCATCGATTTTTTTTTGTTGAAAGGACAAGAATTCATCTATTTTTATTTTTTTTGAACAATTAAAAATAAGTCACCTATCTTTTTTTTTTTTTTAATTTTTGGGACTGACTTAGGGAACTATTAGAACCAATTGAGATGAGACACCAGTGACACGGTCCGAAGAATTGCTCTCAAATGAAAAGGATCGGCCCACACGTGAGTGAACAGATTTCCCATACAAATTGATGGAGATATTATTATAAGATGTAGAACCCACACCAAAAGACATGGATTGTGACTTTTAACAAAATGAGCCAACAGCCAACTACAAAAGAAGTCACCTATTGATATATTATTTTCAATCCATTGACAAATTGAGTTGAAAATGACAATACTAATTTAAGGGTAAATAGTGATATTATGTAAAAGGAAGTAAAAGAACACTGAGAATAAGGTCACCAATTGATGATATGATAGGGTACTTTTTAAAATCAACTCTTTTGAATATGTCACTACAAAGATGTGGCCTGGCGGTTGGATCTGCGTGGACCTAACAGTCATGCTTTCATGGGCCGGCCTAGCGACTGCAAAGATGGAAATGTGCCTCGTTATATCGGGCTACTTCATGAATCACCTTTGTCACTGGGCCAGTTTGATTTTGGACTTGAATTTTACCATTACAGTGATCCATCAAATGGAGAACATCTCTTGAAAGAAGTAATTATAATCTCGCACACAAAAATCACGTTTGATGGAAGAGTATTTTTGTTTATAGACATACTTTGATGATATTGAAATTTAAAGTATTAATATGATGACAAACCCTATGCCTCGTTTTTTAACATCTATGTCTTAATTGTAACCAGGTGCGGGTACGTCACCGCCCTCTATCGTATATATGCAACTCTGTCGGCGATGGCGAGATTCACTCAACCTTTATCAGATATGTGTGTGCCTTTCGCACGATTTATTTCCCAATAAAGCAAGAATTTTGATCTCACATTCACGTAAAAGTGACAATTTATGCGTGAATCTCAGCAAATTTTTTTTTCTATCATTTTCAACTTGCTTTAGCATGAATTTTAGGTGAAATTTGTATGCAAATACCATTTGCAAATAAATCTAGTATAAATTTTAAGAGTTTAAGATGAGTAAAAATAATAATAATAATAATAATACAAGATCTATAAAATGATTGAAATAACATTAGTATTGTTATATGACATAGAGTTATTAGCATTTATATCGGACTAACAATATGAGATTAACCAAGTGGTATGTCTATTATATAAAGATCACTCAAGAGAGTTTAAATTCAAATCATATGCTTTTCCCAAGTCGCAGAGTAATTATAACATTTCCAAATTGGGTCATATATTGGATTAAATTTGACTATTGAGCATTGGCCCCTCCCACCTGTCCAGTTTTGGAAGGCTAGGGCTATGATCAAACTCCTCCACAGTTCGCACAGAATTAGTTCAACCTGGCAATCAAATTCGAACTGTTTTTTCACTGGTAGCTAACAATCAAAAAGCACTTTGTCGTAGGAATAAATTGATGCCTAACTGGCCAACTTCATGTTACCACTTGCAAGATGGCCCTAAAAAATAATCAATAATAAAGTAGATGAGGTGACCTTACAAAATGGTCGATGACAAAGTAGCTGTGAACCGTTATATATAATATAAATGTTTTGTACCATCTAATCGTTCTATACTTTGACTTAACCACCCAGAATCATATCAAAACCTAACTTTTCCCACCCTAGTGAGAGCTGATTTTATTTTATTTATTTTTTATTTTTTTCACAAACCCTAGTGAGAAATTTGAATTGGAAAACTAATATGTTGGGGTTATGAGTTCAGATATTCTCTTGCACATAGATGCCACACACCGACATTTTCCACTGTCCCGTATATCATTTGAGAAAAGCAAATAAACATACAAGGGGTGAAATCCCTCAAATTTCTACCTCGTACATCTTTAGAACAAACCCTTCGAAAGATGTAAGGTTCATTGCTGCAGATAAGAACAGTCAATATCATTACTAAGAAATTAGAAAAGCAATGGAATAAAAAGGCCAAAAAAATACAAATAGTGGTTTTAAGAGTATATTAATTATGACTAAATGTATCATGCTTGATAACTACATGCTTCCAGGTGATAAATAAAGCCAATGACATCTAACTAGGACTTAACCTTATCATGAAATTCCTTATGCCCTTCAAAGCATCGCTGTTGAGGTCCAATATTGCTAAAACTTGGTGAGCTCACACTTCCTGATGGCAAGAATGACTGATTTACAGAAAACTGCTGCTGGGAAGCAGGCTGTTTTTCTGGTGCATCAAACTGGAGCAGAATGTCAGTTTCAAAAGAGCTGGGCAAGCCAAGATCTGGCAGACCCGAACCACCCCCTATCTGGATGTGAGAAGGAGTAAATTGATGCTGGATGTAGTCCCGAATTGGAAAATTATCTTCTACTGGGATTGCGCCAGTAAGAGTCTTGTATGCAAATTCCAGGCATGGATCAGACCAAGACTCACCAAATGAAAAAAACTGTGATTCTGCATTTTCATTATTCATTTTCTCAGCTCCCAGTTTGTTTGGTTGATCATTGGGCTTGCCAGCATTCATTTCCTTAATTTCTAGCTTCTGAGGTTGCCCTTTAAAATTAGTTTGGGCTTCAAGATCCCTTTTTCTCTTGTCTGATGACTCCGCAGGTGATTGAGATTTTTTGCCAGTAGAATCATGATTAGCCAGCCAAGCTTCATGCTCAGCCCCCAGCTGCTGAGAAACACCATCTTCTAAACTAGTTGAGGCTTCACATCTATCGGAATATCTTGTCACATTTTCACGTGATTGTTCATTGAATATCAAATCAGCTACAAGCTCAGGTTCAAGCCCAGCAAGTCGCTTTGAAGATCGACAAGGCAAGTTTAGTTTTTGCTTCCTCTTGGATTTGATAGAGTTAATCCAAGTTTTTCTGTTCCTGATGTTTCCACTTTCAGTTTCCTGCATGACCTTGTCTCGCAGGACATCAACTACAGGAGTTGAAACAGGCCTGTCAGATGAAATACCATCCACAGGTATTTCACCTGTTAAAGTCTTGAAGGCAAATTCCAGGCACGGGTCTAAATAAGAACTCCCAAAGGGAAAGAATGGACAAGGTTCTGACTTGCCTTCATCTGTTTTAATAGATTCAAGTGTCTGCAGTTGCTTTCCCGGAATAGCCAGGTTTTCGCAAGCTTTTATATTATTTGATGGCTCTCCATTGGATTGAAGGTTTGTCTCAGAAGACATACAATTTACAGGCTCCTTTACAGGCCTAACCTCGAGCTGCTGAGATGCTTTATCTACCAAACCATCTAACATCATACCTTCAGCTGGAATGGCCTCGCTTTTGCAAGACTTAGTAGTTGCACGTTTTAGAGAACATTTTGTAGTCTCACAATCGACCACCAGCCCAGGTTCATGCCCAGCAAGTCGTTTTGAGGATCGACAAGGCAAGTTAACCTTTTTCTTGTTTTCGGATTTACTTGAATTATTCAGAGATTTTCTGAGGCTGCACTCCGTCCCGCTTCCAAGCAAGTTCTTCCCTTGCAGACTGTTAGCAGGAGTTGAAACCAGTAAATTATCAGCTAAAATCCTTTTGCCTTGATATCTCTTGGAACCTGTAGATTTTGGCAAAGATGCACAACTCAAATTAGTGATTTCCTTAGTTCCAGTGCCCTTTCGAATCATCATTTTTTCTGGGAAAACCTCAGCTTTGGGAGCTCCATCTAGATCATTTTCAGCAGACAACCTCTTGCTTTGCCTTTTCTTAAAGGCCTCAGCTTCTCGAAGTTCTGAGCTGCTAACATTTAAATTTGCCTCACCTATTGTAGCAAGTTTTGGCTTGTCATTTTCAATATAATTAGCCACTCATTCCTCAAAAACTGTTTTTATAAATCATCTCACCTTCAAAAAGTCGTCTCCTGGTTGCAGTTTTTTTCAATTTTTGTCTTTTAGCTGCAGTAGATGTCTATGATAGAGCAATAATAAGAGCACAAACCTTAATTAGATTAAATTCATTTTCTGCATAACAACGCAAACAGCACATATAAACTAGAAAGCTGAAACAAAATGAAAACCAGTTGCAAAAAAGGTTTTGCATATAGTTGCCTCGTATCCCTTGCTTTGAGAGGGTGCCAATATTATCATCTTAATCACCACTGAAACATATGTAAATGCATATGAAACCAACATAGCATAAAATGATAATAGTTTTTATCACCAACAAAAAAGTTTGATCTATTAAAATGTAGTTTAAGCATATAATTTATCCTCAAACATATGGATGATGTTCACAATAGGACCATAATGTCATGCACCAGTACCATGGAGATATACCCATACTAAAGCTTAGTTAATTGAATTTCCAAGCATTTTCAGAAGGTAATTCAACTAACTTTATGATGATATTTAAATGTGGTTTGATATAATATTTACACAAACATAGAGCAAGCATATCATTGTGGTGGCATCACTAGCATTGTGCAGTTTCCTGTTAACAAGATCAAAGATTATGACAAGATGGATTCCACAATTAACCAATCTAGATAGATGTATAACTTACCAACGCTTCATCATCAGTGCCACTTTTTGCTGGTTTGTATGCATATATACTAATCTCTCCAGTTTCCAGATAGTGCAATACAGCCCTTTTAGAACGAAATATATATCCACTAAGTGGATCCGTGTAATACTGCAGCAAAAGAATATCAATGAAAATTTACACATAACAAGATCTAGATACAAAAGAACAAGCTAAAACAATGTAGTCAAAGTGAGACATTTGAGTGCATGAGTTCACACACAGAATAAGGAGTGGAAAATTTTAACAAGACTTGAAAGCAAGACAAACACGAAATGGTTTTAGCAGGTTAGCATTGAAGTTACTGACATAATTATTAAACAGACTCTGTATGAGTTGATACAAAAAAGAGTACTGAGGGCAACTTTTGACATGAATCATTAACACAGTACGAATGCTAAGCAATTTAGCAGGTTAGATTGAGGATTTCGAAACAATTAATTACATAAATAGGGTGTTTAATTTACACAAACACAATATGATAACACAGATTGTCACCCCTACACAAAATGAAGGAACAAAAAAAGTAGAATTTCACCGCAAATTAAGCAAGAGTTGGAACAGGAAACTCCATACCGGATCCTTTCTAGTCCCTGATGCAGTCTTTCTAATTCTGGTTTCCTTAATCCAGCCAGGCGGTAAATCATTCGCTGTAGATCTGACCACAACCTAGATTTAAGAATATCATCAGCACTGAATATCTTATTAAGCAAATATAAACCATGATCCACAATCAAAGGAGATAAACAACTTCAACATTCCACAAAATATAAATATCATGCAGCAAAATATATAGCCCCCTTCCACTTTTTAGTTAAAGGGACAATACTGTGAATCAAAGTCATGGATATTAGAGCACCTTTGCTACGAATCAGTATTGCACCTATTTAACTAATTTATACAACACAGCAAATTGAATGTCATGACTGTCTTGCAAACATTAGGTCTTCAAGTATATAATTTTGATCAACTGGCTTCTTCCATCATTTTGATAGAGTTCAATGTTTTCTATTCACCCTTTTTTTGCAGCATTAGATGCAAAATGAAGGTTTTGGTGGTGTGCCTGGTCATCAAGTTTTCCATACTGCATACAGGCTTCACTGCAAGAACTACTTTTACAATTCAACTTTAAATTATAAAAGGGAAAATCAAAGAAGTTTGTGTGAAGGATGCATAGCTGAAGGTACTAAAGTTAGAGAGAAGACAAACTCATTGGGAATTTTGAAATGATCATATACTATTAACTGAAACATTTTCTCGACAGACCATCTATAGAACCAGATGTATAGACAACAAATTTAATTATTCATATCTTTTTATCTTATAAGTTGAAGTCTCCCACACTTTCTTTGCTCATTGGACACGAAACTAAGAATAACTGTTGGACCTTTAAACCTTGGCACTAGGAAACTCAAGAGACTTTTTATTCAAGGGTTATTCAAGGTAGATAAACTAGGGGGTGTAAACCAACTCTGGCTATAACCAAAGGTCTTACCACTGACCCACTTCTTGGCATTAACTTTTAACTTCTCACATCCCCAACAGACAAACACCAGGTCCACGGCATGCCCTTGTCTAAACAATAAGTGGACTAAGATAGTGCCATCCCTTCCAAGATCATGACAGTCAGAATTCTTTCTTACATTTAGAAGTGGCTTAAACACAGACTGATATTGAAGAAACTCTCAAAATAGTAGAATTATTCCGAGCAACAATCACAAATAATAAATTATGAGCTCATAATAAAGCCAGGCTTTGCTGTTTTAGTGAAGACAGCCACCTACTGAATTTAAGGCAGTAGCTGTATGGCACATTCAATAGGCTGCCTATCACTTATCTGTTATATCTCTTTTTTAAGGTTGTCACTTTTGCTTTGTATCCTCATATTGTAGTCTTCCAACAATAGAATAACTAGTTACCCTACTAATTACATTTAAATATAAAGTGAATATAACTTCACACAGTACATAAATAAACTAAAACCTAGTGAGTAGAATATGAGATCAACTGACAAGCGATGAGACTGAAAGAAAATAAAATATAAAAAATTCTCCAAATAAGCACATAAAAAACTTAAGCATCAGAATAAGAACAAACTTTGTCTGAAGAACGTGTGCCAGTGTGTGCTTTCTCCAGTCCGGATTTACGTCTTTTCTTCTTTACAGATTCAAGATAACGAAGCACCTCTGGCTTTGAAAAGAATTTATATCCAGTCAACGGATCAATAAAAATCTGCAACAAGAAAATGTAGTAAAATAAGAATAAAAGGTGTTGCCAAAAATTAAATACAATGACAACAGGATGATCAAGGTTCCAGAACAGATTAGAATCGATAATTCGATTACTAAAAAAGAATTAAACATCCTTCGGTCCTTCCAGAGTATCGCTGTATCAACCATTCATTTCACACCACACATTGATTACTAGTAAATTTATTTACAAGTAAAATACGCCACGAAATCATTACCAATACTACTGACAATCTTGACTATGCCTACGACATGCAAATTGTGCATCAAGAAATATACAAACAACAAGAGAATATATATAACATAACAGAGTACACACATAAATGCATGCAATACCTTGTACCGTCTTCCAACAGCTGGACCACTCTTTCGGGTTCTGACCTCCGTGAGCCAGCCATCAGGTAACCATATGGAACATTCATTTTCTTTTGTTACACTCTGTACACATTAAACATCAATTAAACAAATAAAAACGAGAACAAGAAGTCAACCACCACAAAAACCTCAAACTCTCACTTTTATTTCACTATACTCCAACTGCCTTTTGCTACCACCACCACTACTAGGTCGAGTCTTGTTGCATTTAGAGCTCTCTATCCTAGCATATTCAAGTAGATCATCTTTGTCGAAGAATCTCTTACCAGTAGTCAAATTCACGTAATACTACAAAAAACCAGGTAAAATTATGAGCAAGGCAGTGACTTCAGGTAACAAATTAGAAACAAGTGACGTTGGACGTTAGTTACCCTAATTTTGCGACCGGTTTTCTGGACTTGGAGGTGGAGGGTCCAGCCGGCGGGAAGATTTTCGGGATCATTTGCCGCCATAATCGTACGGATTTGGAGGGATCGTGAGGTGGTAATTGAGCGATTGAAATTGGAGAAGAGGGAGTGTTTGGGTGTGTGCGTGCGTGCGTGGGGTAGAGGTAAACGGAGAGAGTGTGGAAATGAAAAACAAGTGAAAAGAGAAGAAAGAATGATTAATGGAGATGGCTTGTACAGTCATCTTATGTACCCACCAACAAGATGGAGGGCATCATATTCATGCCAACCCTTTTAGTGCTCTCTTTGCCTGACATCTGTCACCAAAGTCAATTTTGTTAACGGCACTTCCAGCGGGTTTCCTCCAGCTTCTGGCCATATTTATTTAGAGGCAACTTACACTAAAGTACCCGAACGTATCAAATTATTACAGTCATGATGCGAGTTTTATCTAAATTACACATAAATACCTTTGACCTGATTTGACTAACACTCAATTAACGGTAAAATTAACAGTCCAAGGGTAAATTGGTCTTTTTATATATCAAATGATATTTGGGATGTTATAAAATGTCTCTCTCTCTAAAAAAACAAAATCTCTCTCTCTCCTTATTCTTCTTCTTCTTCTTCTTTTTTCTTCTTCTTTTGCTCATCTTCTTCTTCTTCTTCGTCGTCTTCTTTTTATTCTTCTTCTTCTTTTTATTCTCTTCTTCTTCTCTAGGTTCGAAGGAACCCAGTTTCTGGTTTCCATTGGAACCCAGATGATTTGTTTAAATGTTTTTGGTGATGATGATGGTTTGATGAATGTTTTTGGTGTTGATGGGTGTTAATGGCGTTTTTTTAGTGAAGTTTCTATTGGTGTTGATGAATGTTGTTAATGAAGTTTCCGTTGGTGTTTGTTAATGGTGATTTGTTGATAAAGTTTGCGTTGATGTTGATGATGGCGATAAAGTTTGTGTTCATCTGGGTTCAAACCCAGATGCCCAGAAGAAGATGATATGAACAAGAAGAAGAACAGAGATGAGAACAGAGATGAGAACAGAGATGATAAGGTCATTTGTGTCATTTCATTCTAAAATGTTGTCAAACTGTTAAGTTTGACTAAGTCAACTAACGGTAGGGTATTTATCTGTAATTAACAATAAACCCACACCATTGATGTAATAACGTAATATGTTAAGGTACTTTGGTGTAATTTTCTCTTTGTTTAGTTACTCAATTTGTTTATAAAAAGCTATAAAAGGGTGACGGAAAAAGGTATGTATGCAAGTGTTAAAGATTATCGAGAATTATCAAAATGTAAGAATTAGAATAACAGAAATTATATAAAAAATTTAAAATAACTATTAATTAGGTTTTTTGAGACATAATCCGAAACTAAAACTTTCAAAATTGGAAGAATAGACCTATATCGTATGAAAAAATTACCTTTTAAATCAAAAGACTAATGAGCACTTGAATTCAGCACACCGAAGGAGAGGCGTGCTGTCTGCGTAATTAATAAAAAACAAAAAATGATAGTAAAGTTCCTAATACAAGCTCACAGTTACCAACTTTCCATTCTTTTTTTTACAAAAAGGAATTCATCCGAAGGAATTCATCCATTTGACTTATTATAATTAAAAGTAGAACAAATATATATATATATAGAGAGAGAGATAGATAGATATATTCTTTTGGGTTCAATGGATGGTGACAATCATTTGCCAGCCCTATCATCTTTTCCCTGAGTTGAGGCTATTTTGTTGGGCTCCTGCAATCACAATGTAGTGATTCCACTTTTGATCCCAAAATTATCTAGTATTCTCAGAATACTAGATAATTTTTAGGAGAAAAGCTATTCTCATAAATTGGGTCATATAATCAAAACGCACTTAAATGAGACATGAGTTAATAAAATATTACATATATTCCATCAAAATATGGATGATTGTACGATAACGTCTTGGGAGTATAAATATTATCTTTTTATTACCATTTTTTTCTTTAATTGACTATAGAACGCTATAGTATAATAAATGCTCAGAAATTATAATCACTAATGCAATCTCATCACTAATATTCAAGTACAACTTGGCAATTTTTCATTTTTATTTCCGTGCATCAGGAGGGACAGCAAGTTTTTTAGGCTTTAGATCACACAAATTACAAATTCAATGGAAATGCCTGTCGGTTTTTGCTCTAGAACATTTTTCCAATACCATCTATCCGCGGAACAGATTCATGTACATCCATTCGATGCCAATTTGTCATCAGTGAAGCCATTTGATCAACCTTATCGTACAATCCGAGGAGCCCACCTGTGTGTATAAATAGGATTTTTCTGCCCTCCCATTTCTTTGGATTCTCAGCCATGTCCTTCAACATTCCATAAGCAGCTTTCCCACTGAAAGCAATTAGAAGATTAAATCACTTGAGAATGAACTAAGAATTTGAATGTAACGCAATTAAATTCACGGTTTATGCAGACGTGTTTCAGTGGACATGGTACTAAAAGTGATGTCTGATGTCTGGAGTGGTTCTAAGTTAAAATTTCTAACTATAAAGCAATTCAATTATACCATTTGAGTCCTATTACTGCTGGCATTCAGTGGTCATTACCCGTTACCACTTCCCCAATTTGATCTCATGAGTAATTATCAGAAAGACAATTCAGTCACGAATTTTAGGCTTTGAAGCCAAGAACTGCTTATTCTGGATACAAAGGTTATGAGAACTCGTATTTAAAGAGAACCTAAATCACGAAATGAGCTCATATTAACATTTTTGAAAGAAGCATTCGTGTCAGTCCTTATTCAGATAGTTTCTTTTTTTTTAAATAAAGGAAATATTTCAAACAGACTGAAGCCAAGAATATTGCAAAATGATGAATCAATGACGCCTAGGGTGGAGTAACAAGAAGGATGCAAGTTCACTGTGCAAGAATGATTTGCAAGCTATGACCAAACCAAGGTTTCTCTTCTCAATATAGAGATTTATGTTTGTCTAAACTGATTTGCAATTAGTACACAAATGCAAAGAGTAATTGAAGACTGGATATTATTATATATATATATATATATATATGAAGGATGAGACTGCCATACCTGTAAACTGGGTCAAGAACAACTCCAGTTGCTGCAGCAATTTCCTTAACAAATTTAAGTTCCTCAGATGTGTTAATTGCATAGCCTAAGCCTTTGGCCTGTGAGAAGACAAAAATCAGAAACAAGAATCCTGTTATTTCAAATAATTTTATCAAACGTAACATTGGACAACTGATTAAGAGAAAATAGTGTCACCCTCTCAACATAAGCTTATCATGAAATGGGCAAAATTTGCATGCTGCTCAAAGGCTAGTACCCACATTAAAGACTGCGCCTCATGAAATTATGCACATTCCACAGTTAAAAGTTAACTTCCAGTTTCTGTTTTCTAATATAGGAATATGCACTGGGTTCAGTTACCAACCAATATGCTTTTCATGACAATTTAGTGTGGCACTCCAATCAATATAAGTAGTTTATCACACCAGCATAATTGCCTATCATCCACAATTTTATTTTGCCCAACCACATGAATTAAAAGTTTTTCAGGTTTAAAAATCAAGGCTAAAAAGAAGAAAAATCAAGACACTGCAAACACTTTTGTCAATTCACATGATCAATTTTCTCTCCCTAATAGAATCTACAATAACAGGATTTAAAATTGTTATCAAAAGAAAAAGATCAGATCAAATTATACTACAAAAATAAAATCTTCAAAAAGTGCCAAGAGAGTGCAAGGGACTGCAATGGTATTGTTAGTAACTAACAAATCCAAAAACTTAAGTTGGTATATAAGTGCCCAATAATAGTATCTAAACACTCTTTAACAAATCCACTCACCAATGGGCTAGCCACATGGCTTGAGCTTAACACCGACACATACAAATTCGAATTGAAAATAACAAATACATAAAATCACGTAGGAAAACTCCAACCTAGAATTCCTAGGACAAACCAAGTTTTGATACCATGTTAACCAACAAATTCAAAAGCTTAAGCTGATAGAAAAATATTCAACAATAGCATTTAAGCCCTTTTAACAGGTATTGTAGCGTTACATCATTCAACAGATCACATTCTATTTTCGGAAACAGCATGGGACCAACAGGTGCATACCTACCAAAATTTTTCCTTCATCATATATGCTTACACAATGGATTTTGGCTAATCCAACTGTAACACTCACATTTTGAACGTCAACAATATCACGCGAGTTCACGCCTGCATTGAGCCCATCAAGTAGACCTTGGGTAAAATTATAGAAGTAATCAGGGTCATCACAAACAGAGAATGCATGAACCTACATAAAAAATGGAACATATAAACAAATTAATTAACATATCAACAGCAGCAAATACAAATGTAGAGTCATGTACATTTTAAACTCTAGTGGTTTGGCCTGCTTTGACTTAATTATTTGTAATTTTGTTTTTGCAATTGTCACAAACAAAACCACATGGTAGCAGATTGAAAAAAGCCAAACCAAAGTGGGATAATGTATTTGATCAATAAATATGTTAATATGAAAACATACTTTTGCCTTCAATGTGCCAAGCCACGATCCCAACGACAAACCAGCAATTGTACCTCCACTGGTTATCAATTAAAATAAATAAATAAATAAATAAATAAAACCATCAATTAAAATGGCAGTACAGCAATCAACAAAGTTTGAACATTTAAGTTGTAAATGTAAAACATACATGCAAAGCCCAAAATCAATTTTTCTATTTTAGAAAATAGCCAAGATACAAGCCTTTACTAATTAAGTCCACATGCCAGGCCTTTAAAAACTAATAATTTCTGAGGGGCTCTAGAGGCTTTCCTTTTAAGTTCACCATCAGATTAAATGATCTCATGTTATTCTTGCATTGTTCAACAGATTTAAAGGCTTTACATAGTCTTATTTATATATTTTTTCAGATATAATAGAAGTCCACTAGATGAGATGATGACAATAATTACAACATATGCTCCTTTCACATGATATTTAAGTTAGAAGTAATGGGTAATCATAGCAAGATCCATTCGAAGAGAAGAGAGGAAGAAAAGCCTTTCAGTAAGGTAATTAACAGATGAGTAAAAAAATAACCTGCCACATGCTACAACAATGTCATCAAATTTTACTTTGTTGTCCCCAGTCTGTAGCTGCTGCTCAATCTCCCTAATTGCTTCAAGATAGCCCCTGAGCAGAACTAAAAGTGTGATGTCGTAGATAGGAGAAAACAATCTATATAGAAGCAACTGTTTGAAGAGGACAACTGGGACAACTTGAACCTTAAATAAACGAGAAAAATAAATAAATAAAAAAATAAAATACCAACCCATATTCATCTTAAAAGGTGTAGAATAGCCTTAACTCAAGGCATGAAGTAACATACAAGAAAAAATGGCTGGCAAAAGAAAAGATAGAATGATAACGACCCATATTACCAGGTGCCTAGGGAATTTGATCCACCAACAGGAATGACATATGGCTTTCTCCCTTCCTTTAGCAACTTTTCTTTTAATATATTGGTGAGAGTCTGGTTTAACCAAAAAAAAAGGTAATCAATATTATATAATTATATTTTGAAATGAAAAATTCGTCATCCAGAAATATTGGACAAAAGTTCCTGGACCATAAAAGTAACATAGTTGGCAACATACAGTTTGGATACATCTCTGTTCAATCAATCAATAATCCCTTCTCCAAAATTCATTCATCACCTATCTTTCATTTGCAAACTTGAATAGGAGGAATATCTATTATGATAAGAGTAAACATTTAAGAGTTTGGAACACTCCCTGTGCTTGTCAATGTCATTCTTTAGAGTAGAAAAATAAATTTCCAGCAATCTGCTATCATTACCTCCTTAATACATAGATTTGTTCTATTAGCCAAAACTTCCTTTTGTATTATAATTCAACCTCCAATTTCAAGATATAATGCTCCCAAAAACATAAACTTGGCAGGGTGAAATTAGCAAATAAATCATAAATTGCCCAGAGACACATTGAATACAAATATATAATTACACAGGCACTAAAGAGTATAACATTGCCAAAGAAAGAGCAATACAACATACCACACTCCCAATTTTTCCATATTCTTCTTTCGAAATGAGCTCAATATGAGCTCCAACTAAACGCTCAACCAGTAAATTCCCGGTCAATCCAGGATCTTCGTCCACGAGAACCTGCAGCATTCATTTTCAAACACATTGTAGCTGCCTACTAGAAATTCTTTTTCTTCTTTCTTTCTTTCTCTCTCTTTTTTTCGAAAAAAAAAAATGAAAAAAGATTCTTAGAGATAACCTTTGATGTTCTCAGTATACAATAACAGTCAAGATTGAGATACTTAGCCGCGACAGCAGTAGCACGACAATGATTGCTTTGAATGCCTCCAATGGTGATTATACAATCCGCACCTTGCGCCACGGCATCCGCCATCAAAAACTCCAATTTCCTCACCTTGTTGCCACTCATTTGCATACCAGAAAGATCATCTCTCTGTAAAACAACAAAAAATTTAAAAGAAAGAAAAAAAAAAAAAAAAAAAAAAACCTTCGAATACAAATTCAAATAAAAAATAATAATAATACAGTCAAGTACTAATAATCGATATAAAGATAACGATTGCACAAACCCAACTGTTTCCAACAAAATTATGGTTTTCGTGTTTAAGTGGTTTTATAGAGCTACGAATCCAATTTGTAGCTCTGCAAATGCAAAACCAATTAATTTTCTACCGATACAAAATTGGATATGTATCGCAACAACAGCACTGCTGCATCTTAGTGAAGAAGCTGTCCTCATTTTATTTAGTCATTATGCCAATTATCAGTACCTATAAATGATTTTAGCACGTGAATTAATTAACAATAATACTAGTAGTGGTAAATAAATTGAACAACAAAGAAATTAAAAAGAAAACATTATACCTTTAACCAGACCTCTGTGTTGTTGGGCAAATTCGGGAGGTTCCATTTGTGGATTGGAGTAGGAAGCTGAGAGAAAGACAAATTTAAAATGTTTATTTCATTAAAGTAAAAATTATTATTATTTTATTTTAATCCAGAATCGAAATCAACGTAAAAAATATACATAGAAAATTTGATGAGATTGAGGAGATGGTTACGTGGGCGAGAGAGAAGACGTGAGAGGGGAGTGGTTTGAGGTGCGAGGCCCAGGAAGGAGGAGAGTAGGGTTTTCTGGTTAGGAATGTGAAGGGTGATGCGGCGTCGTTTTGGTCCATTCTGGCTGAGACTGTCAATTTGATTATTCTCTGAGACCGGAAAATTAAACTTTTGTTGATCGAGGAAGAAACGATCGGATTCAGATTGAAGAAGCTATTGATGTAGCACGAGCACAACATTATCAGCTCATCTTCTCCTTGCGTTTGAGCACTCCGCCCACTCAACTTCACTTCTGTTTCCCGTTCTCAAGTAAAAATACAAAACATAGTATATTTTAAGATTGTAATGTTTTTTCATTAAAAAAAAAAAAAAAAAAAAAATTATAATGTTTCATGCCACCACAAATTTCTTACTAATTATAATTAGAACAATTGCACGAAACCTCCACGAGTTATGTTGATTTTAGTCAAATTCTGATTAGACGGTCTGGATTAATTCTAAAATAAAATTTTAAAAAAATATTGAAGAAAAAGGAAAACTAAAAACTTCTCCATTTTTCATTCTTCATCTACAGTGTTGACATCAATTTATCCTAACATAAACGTAATTTGAAATCCTACTATATAGTAAATGCCCATGATTATCATATTTCTTTAAAAGAAAGTTGAACAACAAAACCAGTTTGGAGACTAAATTTTAGGAACTTGTTTTCTTGATGTTCAGTTGGTTCCAAAAACATTAATAATTATAGTGAAAAAAAAAAAAAGGAAATTGTTAAATATTACGGTTTTAAAAAATATTTAATTTTTCCTTTGTTGTTTAATTCAGGATTGATATTTTCATAATATTATAAAACAATTTATTACACTTATATTTGTATTGACTAATCAACTTTGACTAATGAGTATACTATACACAAATCATGTGAAGTAAAATAACTGTAAAATTTGTAAGTCAAAATTTGCAAGTTGATCTTGAGAAACATGATTGGTTATTATTAAGGTTTTTCATAAAACAAAGAAAAAAAATGAGAAGAGTTTTTTTTTTTTTTTTTTTGAAGTGTAAATAGTTGTTTAAAATTAAATTTTGGGCATGTTAATAGTTTAATTTGGTGTTTTTGGTAAATAAATGAATTTACTTTCTTAAGATTAGTTTTTGTATTAGATTGGATGCTTATAGTAAAATTGATTTTAAAATTTCTAATGATAGGTGTACCTATAATTTGGATGTATAAATCACATTTTTGGGTAGCAATATCTGCACCCTAATTATAATTAAAATATTAATTATCATGTTTGTGGCAATATCTACATCCAAATTATAATTGATATATTAATTATCATGTTATTTTATATTTTATATAATATATGTTGATAATTTATATATATTAATGCTAGGTTCTCCAAATATTTTGCCCAAAATATGTGATATGTAAATTGTCAAAATTCTATTAATTATCACATCATTTTATGATTTACAAAATTTTGACAACTCATATGTCATATCATTTTAGTATAAATTTAGATAAAATATTTAGTAAGTCTAACATTATTCTATCAATAAATACTAATGCTACATTACCCAAAACTTTTCTCAAATTCATTGTCCAAATAATGTGACAAACTTATGTGTAACTACCATATTATCAATATATCATTCTATAATTAATGTGATTGCTATAAATCATTTACCACATCATTTGGATAAAAATTTTAGGTAAATTTCTTGGAAGCTTAGTATTATTCATTAATAAATGCATATAAGAAATGGTGGCATAAATATGAGAGATATATTAGTGCACCAATCTCTCTTTTTTTTTCTTTTTTTTTTCCTTTTTTTCTGTGTTTTTTGAAAGGCACCAATCTCAAACTTATACATTGGATATTCTATTGTTATGGAAATTTATTCATGTAAAATTTTGTTTTACAAAAATGAAACACTAATAAAAAATTTAAATGATGAAAAAGAAAAATGTAAATCAAGGAGTAATTGCATAGTTTTTTATTTTATATTTGTGATATGAATTTAAATTCCATATTGTTCCTTAAAGAATAATTGCACACTTTCTTTTTTGTATTTATAATATGCTTTTGAATCCCATATTATTCAATGGGAAAACTTCATTTTAGTCATTAAGATTTCAAAAAATATCAAGTTTTTAAAACTCTTTTGAAAATAACCCTTTTCATCCCTAACTTTTTTAAAACTTTTCAAAAAAGTCCAAACTGTTAGTCAACTGATGGTCAATGATGACTTTAAACAATTTTTAACAACTTAAATTCAAAGACATTTTAGATGATTTAACTTGTAAATTCATTATTTTATTAGGATAATCTAATAATTTATGTAAAACTAACAACCATCAATGGTAAAAATATTTTTTTATGTATTCTGTTAATGTTGACCATCAGTCGGTTTTGGATTTTTTTAAAGAGTTTTTGAAAAGTTAAAAATGACAAGAGCTACTTTTAAAAATACTTCAAAAATCTAATATTTTTTAAAACCTCAGGGATTAAATGAAGTTTTCCCTTATTTAATTGAAAAAAATTGAGTCTCACATTACGATTGAAAACAAAATTGAGTATCCTATTGAGGAAATTATTATTATTATTATCATCGTCATTTACTCAGGGGAGGGGGAATCGGGGGAAATTACATTTGTGTTACAATTTGACCTAATTGCATTCAGAAAAAGGAACAATGATTTCAAGTCATTACCTGGCACAAACAAATTATATTTACTTGCATTTAAAATTGAACATTTATATTCCCGAAGCACATATAAATTCCTTATAAATGCTTCGCAACCCTATTTGTTCATGATCCCAAATCCGAGACATGAAAAAAATTATACATGGATATTTTTATGTACACATATCATTATAGATACAAGGACTTAGACACCTCCTATTTTATTTTTGTTTGTGTCACTTAAAAGGCAGAGTTACCCCTCTGTTTCCCAGTCAAAACATTTTTGGCTTCACTGATCTTTTGTGCCAAATAATGGCTACCACCTGCATCGGGGTGATTTGCCTTTATCACTCTTAGATAGGCTTCATGAATTTTCTTCACTACATCCCGTTCCCTGTAAAGCATTTTTAACAAAAATAAAATAGGAATATATTAAATCTATATGAATTGCAAACTACATTCCACATTAACTTAACCATAGGAAGATAAACCAACTATATAACAAACCACTTGTTAGGTTGATTTCTAATTTAAGCACAAAGTACCTTGGTGTACTATAATTACATGCACCATGACAGGAGCCACCTGGTATGAATTTTAAGACAAAATCTGGAACAAAATTTCTAAAAATAGGAGGTAGGATCCACACACAAATGAAAAATTGAGACCAATATTGACCCACACATTAGTAGGAGACGAAACTCAATGCTGGCTCACAATTACGTGGTCCTTAAACTATAAGAAAGAAAACCATGCGCTTGAAAGAAATCTTCTTCTAATTCGAAAAAGTACACTATTATACAGACCACCAAAAGTTAATATCGAAGATTGAGAAATTACCTTACTCCAAGAATTAAAGCTGCTTCTCGCTTAGACATGACCTGTTCCAAGCCACCGTAATAAAACCTCCGTGCACGGGGAGTGAGCGGACGAGCTTTGAATGCTTGCCATGCGGTGATTAAAAATCTTCCACCCGTCGTAGCAACTGCCACTACAGTCCCTATCATAAAAGGAGACTCCTGAGAAGCAAAATTGTACCAGCAAGAGGTCAATCATTCAAGCATGTGAATTTATCACTACACTGTATGCAAGACCTTAACAGTCCACTATATATTGATTAACATTTAATATCCGAAACAGAAGTAACCATCAACCCATGAAGAATCAGATTTTGGTAGGCAAGATATATTACATCTCAACAAGATACACACAAACATAAAAACACAAAAGGCTCCATCTTTCATTAAAAAGACACTAAAAAGGAAAGAGAGAGAGAGAAAGAGAAAAGAAAAGCTTATCATTTTAATGCTTTAGAGAACTTTATTGATGGTGTTCTTTTTCACTTTTCTCTCCATTCCTGTGATTTCTAAAGTAGATTTGGCGTGAAGAATATAAATAGAAGCTTTTGGCGGTTTTTTTTTTTTAATTTTTGGAAGAAAAGCTTTTGGTGAGTTTTGAGCTACAAGTTTGGCTTGGGCTTCAAGAAAAACCAGACAAATCGACTCTATCTGACAAAGATCCGAGAATAAAACCCGGAAAGTGTGGGAGAATAAAGTTGGTTTTTTCATCCAGAAGATTCGTTTCCAGCAAGTAATAGCATTTTAGTCTTTTGCAAACTATGTTCGAACCAAACGTTATTAAGACGAAAACTATTATTTTCCCCATAATTTTCGAGATATACTCCATTCTCGCCCAACGTTTTGAAATAATAGCCAAAATCCCTCCCTACTTTAAAGTTAATCCACATTTTGCCCCCTCCCTTTATAATTTCCATTACAAACATTCAGTATGCCAGAAATAAATGACAAAGGGGTAAATATAATAAAAACTAAAATTCTTAAGTAAAAATTATTAAAAACCAAAATTTTTAAATAGAAATAAATTGAAAACATTATTTTTTTTAAATTAAAAACAAATTTTTAAAAGTAATGAAAAAACAAAAACCATTATTTATAATAAAAAAAGATATTATCAAAATAACCCCTAAAAATGCAAGTAATGTGAAACCATCCATTTTTACGTTAAAAAATGAGGTTAAGTGATCTTATTTTCTATTTTAGGAGTTTTTTAGATTTTTTACTAATTAAAGATAAAAAACAGATTTTCGATTTTCATCCAGTTTTAGATTATTTGGAACTAAAAAAATTTCAGTTTCATTACCTAATCAAACCCAAACTAAAAGAGAGAAAGGGGAGGAGAGAGGACCATTATGCATTCTCCAAAGGAGGCACCGACCAAAGGGAATAGGCCATTCAATTATCTTCGTCAAGATGGCGATTGTGTTATTTGGTCCATCTTTGAGATAGAGCATATCACTTTGTCAGATGGAGCAATTTGCTTTATTAAAATCTATTGTTCTTTGGTGATGCATGGGTTCGATTGACCGATTATAGCAAGAGTGAGATCAATGATGGAGATCATGGATGGAGAAATAAATAGGAGTGAGAAGCGGAAAAAGGAAGGGAAGAGAAAATGGGAGGACAGAGGAAATAGGGCGCAAATAGACAAATGATACCAATGAAGGGGATCGAAAATGAGAAAGAATAGAAGGGCAATGGAGAGAGGAACAACTAATTGAGAAGAAGAAACAAAAAAGGATTAGGGTTTTCTTTTAATAATTTATGCTTTATTGATATTTTTATGTTTTTAAAATATTAATGTTATTTTTAATTTTTAATATTTATTAAATAGTTTAGGCTAAAGGATAATTTATTATGCATATTGAAGGATAAAAAAGATTTTTGACATGTAAACATAACAAATGTAACATAAGGAGACTTTTGAAGATTATTGAAAAAGGTTTAGAGAAAATGGAGAGTATCTCAAATATTAGAGTCAAAGTGATAGTTTTCCTTATTAAAGTGATCAGGATCACTGGTTCGAAATTTTAAAAAATTTGTTTCTATAAGAGTTCCCAAATTTTTGTTATTAAGTGAAATTGATTAAGTTATTATAATAATTTATAGTCAATTGTTATAACAACTACCAAACAAATATTGTAACAGAAATAAAAAAAATAATATAGCAACATTTTTTATGTGGTCAGTTTTACCCTACATTTACGAGACCACGTCCGAATATTTATACTAATTAATAAATGTAGAAATAATACATACACAACTTGATTCACTCAAGTGAAGGCTCTTTATTTACAGTTGATGTAAAGTTTTTCGCTTTCTCCACTAATCTAGTATAGCGAGTTTCCTTCGACTTCTAAAATCTCTACCTACTTGAATTCCTTTAAATGACTTAAGATCAGTCTTATCCCAAAGACAAACAACCTTCATCGTAAAGAGCATATGTTGCTATGATTGCTTATAGAACCACTCTTATCCTGAGACTTAACCTAGAGATAAATACTCTAAGCCACAACTACATAAGGCTCTCATAAGATATTTTTCATTCACGTTCTGCACACCGATCTTCATAAAATCCTATAATTATGACGAGATGTAATAAATCAAATGGTATATCCCTTATATATATATATATATTCACGTGTTCAAATATCTAAAAATATTGTTAATAGTCAACGAATATTGTTAGTTGCACAAATAACCTTTAACGTTAGTTAACGTTCGTCAAAGATAATGACGAGCAAAATAAAAACCCGAACAAGGAATGGTAGGCAAAATGGTGATTGAAACAAGAAGGAACCACCAACCGATGATAGATAATGGTGAAGAATGTTTTTTTCTTTTTTTCAATTGATAATGGAATATTGATGATGGTGACGAATGGGCGAGTTCGACTTGGGCAGCTAGTGGTAGTTACAAAATTCAAATTAATGAAAGAAATTTTAGGTCAAAGGTTTTCAATTTTCAATACCAGGAATGTAAAATAATGGAAATAGCAAATATATATATATATGTATATAATTTTACCCTAAATAAAAAAAAAAAAATCAACCATGACATGATTAATAAAATCTGAACATAACATAACGTTAAACAGATTCGCCAAATTGATACGAATAATGACACAACCCATTGAATCTCAACCCTATCCCGTAATAATAATATTATTATAATTATTTCATATTGACTTGTTATATCATGACCCAAATTGCAACTCTAATAAAGAGCTTCTCAGAATTTGCAAAAATGGTTGTGATAAAAAGCCGTGGTTTTACGATAAAGTAGACATAAAATATTTCTTTTCTTTTTTAAATATAATTATAGTATAATAAAAAATCTATTGACATTAATGATTATTAGTCTACCAGCCTTTATCAAAATTAAACACTATATACAATTAGAGGTGGCAAAACATATTGGCGTGCTAGGTCGAGCTGAATTCGATTCAATTTGTTTATGAATTCAACCCATTCGACACAAATTCGTTTAAGAAGCAGGTTGATATTTTTGAATTCGACACAAATTTGTTTATGAACGAATGACACAACACGACAAGACATGACACGACTAATTTGTTTATTAATTAGATCATAACTCATAAGGGATCCAAACTTATTAACCTATCAACCCGTTAATTCGTTTAACTCGTTTAACCCGTTAACTTATTTAATTCTTTTAACCCGTTTAATTTGTTTAATTTAAATAATATTTAAAACACGAATATAATGAATAATTCACAACTAAACACCTAATTCAACATATAAAATCCAACACATTAAATCAACTACATAACATTCCATATCATCCACATTTAATAACCATAACAAAATAAAACTATACTCAAACTCGGTGCAAATTCATAGAAATTAAAATTACATAATATTATCATTCTCCAACACAAAACTTTGTAATGTAAATTATTCCCTCTTTGATTCAAAAGAGACCTCTAAGCTATACAAAAATCACAAGAAAAACAATTAAAACCCTTTTTCAAGTTTCAACAATTATATTACATAAAAAACCAAAGGCAACAGAAAAAAAAAAAAAAAAAAAAAGAAAACAAAAATCAAAATATAGAAAACACAAAAGAAAATGGAAGAGAAAGACACCTGAAAGTTGAAGCTGGTCCGATTTGATCTGATCTAGTGGTAGAGATGGTGGAGATGGTGGTGAAGTCGTGGAGAAGGAGTGACTGTGAGAAAGAAATAGCAACAATTGGTGGTCGTGATGAAGAAGGAACTGCGACTGGTGACCATGAGAAAGAAGGAATAGCGACCGTGATTGGTTTGGTGTGGGAGAAGGGGATAAGAGTTGTTATTCGCCGAGGTGGGTGTGGGAGAAAGGGAGAACTAGAGAAGAGAAGGTGGCTGCTGAAAATTTGAAATGGATTAGGTTTAGGGTTTGGTTAATGTTTATATATAATATATATGCATAATTACACGTTAAACCCTATAATATTTGAATATTATAATTTTACCATCAATTTAATCGTTTTAACCTGTCATTTATTTAAACAAACCCAATTCGATTTGTTTAATAAACGGGTTGACATGATTATGACACGAATTCGTTTAACTTCAATCCACACCCATTTATTCTTTACGAATTCGTATAGATCAGTCATATTGTGACCTATATTGTGACTTCTATATGCAACTTAAAAATCTACTTCTATTACATTAGAAGAAGTCTACTCCCATAATAAAAAAGATAATACTTCGATCACAAATATGAGGATGTATAACATTAAATCACTACACGAGAATTAAAATTATAAAGTCAGAGAATTTATTATAAATAAAAGAGTTGAAAGAAAATTAACTAACAAAATTGTTAAAAACGGTTTTTTCAAAAAAAAAAAAAAAAAACACACCTCTTTTGCTACATGAATGGTACAAGTTACCTCCTATTTATAGGAGACTAGGAGTCTAGTACTGATCAGAAGTCATCATCTATTGTACAGGTTCTCATTTTTTTTTTTTGTTTTTAACAATAATTTCTCTCATCAAATCTCACGGGATATTGAATATTTCTAATCGCAATTCTCATGGCTATTTCTTCGATTCTTTTTCCTTACTGCAAGTATCCTGTTTGTTATCATCCTATGTAATGACTGCGTTGTTAATGCAAACGGAATTGTATCTTCTGCATAAATTATGAGTGTATGTATATTAGGCATGGAAATTTGTTAGTGTGAACCTATAATTGTATATTATTAGAAATTTACGTAATAATGAAGGAATCAATTGTTGGAACTTGGAAGATTCTACTCATGTTCATAGGTATACGTGATATATAAATAATTGAATAACTTTAAATTCTTTTCTTTCAAATAAGATATTAATAATAAAAAGCTAAAGCAGTTTTCAACATTGAATTTCTTTTAGTCTATATAAATAAGTCATATAGAATACATTCAAATATAACTGCGGTAGTCGATAATTGGATCTGAAAGATTGTTTCGTAGAATGATTGGACAATATGATATTATAATATATAAGCACATACAATAAAATATGATAAAAATGTTGATGTTTAATGTTTGAACCCGCTTGTGCGAGTAGGTGTAGTTAGCTAAAAATAAATAAATAAATAAAATATAAAATATAATACCATAGTACAGAGGTAGGCTCTATGAAATGCATGGTTAGGTTTTACAGCTTTATCAATTCATTAAAAAATTTTCAAAAAGAAAGAGAGCAAGAAAAACCTACCTCAGTGCCCTTTCTGAAGCAGCAGCCAAGATGTGCTATTTCAAAAACATTACAAAGACTCATTTTGTATATTTCAATATATAAATACATGACAAAAATAATGTTATGAAATCAAAATATATTTTTCAATAAATATGAGGTTAATGAATACAGACAAATAATAATTAAAATAATGAATTTCATAAATATCCTAATATTTGTCCTAATTGCATGAAGAGGAAGTTTTTACTCATGATTAGACTAATATCCTCACCATTAGTGGGTTAACGATTAAATCTAATCATTAACTTCGTTATCTGCATGAAAGGACTAACTTGCCCCTAGATACTTATTTCATTATTAATTATGTTATTTTAAAACATTTTATTTATTTGATAAAAATTCAACTAAAAAAAAAATCATGTATCGATCAATATTAATATGAAAATACAGCATAAAACTCCTCTTCTTTAATCAAAATCAAAATCAAAACCTCAACTTCCTCTTCTTCATCAAAATCGAAATACAAACTTCCTCAACTTTAATCAATTCCAAATTTAAATTAACAATTATTTAAAAAAGCAACTCCAAAAAAAAAAAAAAAAAACTAAAACTAAATCAATTCCAAACCACCAAAAAAAGAAGAGAGATACTTCATTAATAATGGAAATTTACTCCATCAAAGATGGGTTTTATTCCATCTCCAATAGAGATGATCTATTAAAGTTAGAATGTCACTCCATCAAACATGGAGTAACTTTCTCCATTTCAATGAAGTTTATCTATCAAAGATGAAAACGCTCCATTAGACATGGAGATACTAAGCTTTGCTGGAGCATATCTCTATTAGTGATAAAGATGAAAAAATAGTTTGAATATTTTTTACTTATATTTTTTAAGTTTAAAATACAATCTTTCAATTTTTAAAAAAATATTTTATTTTTTAAAATATGATTTATGAATGGTGTGAAATTTTTGACATAAAATAATCTTCACACATTAAAGGGTAAATAGATTTTTACCCTTTTTTCAAAATTTATTTTTGGCAACTCACTAATGACAGGGGATATACGTTTAATCATGAAGAAAAGTTTCCTCCATTTGTAATTAGTAAAAATCTTGGGGTATATATGAAAATCTCTAAATAAAGACTAAAAAGACAAACTCTTGCGTGTCAAAATTCTCTATATACATGTGTATTTTTTTAATTATTTTTTGCAGTGTCCGCCTGTGCGTACATAGCCAATCACAATTCACAACACAAGCAAGGTCGGTCAGGCCAATATCTTTGTTCAACAACCGGCTTTTCAAGAACTTTTTTTATTTTTTATTTTTTGTTTTAAAGTCAGCTGCACTCAATATTCACCCTTGTTCACACCTCTCTCTCCCCCTCGCTCCCTCTCTCTCTTCAATCTCATCACGTTTGGCTCGTCTTCTTCTTCCTCGCTCTATTTTGGTTGTTGCTATTTTGGTTGCACGGTTGGCATCTGACACTCGGTTTCAGTTTCACCAGGTTTGTCTTGTAAAGTTTATTTTTGCTTTTATTTCCTACTTAGATTTCCTTTTTAATTATGTGCAAATTTTGATGATTCTTCTTTTACTTGTAAGCTTGTTATTGTATGTGAAGTATGTTCGGTTTTTTCTTTTTTTGGTAAAATTCATTTTCATCCTTAAATTTTGAAAAAATATTAAATTTTAAATTATATTTTATTAAAGGTTAAAATGAATCCTAAAATTAAAAAAAATGTCAAATTAATCCATTTCATTAGTTAACTGCCGGCCATTTATCCGTGAGTTCAGTTAAGACAGGACAAAAAGATAGTTATAGTCTGTTTATAGTTAAATATTTAGGAAAATATATTTATTAATTTTAGATATAAGTTTTATGAAATTACAGTTTTACCCTTATACTTAATTTTTTGAATAGTTGAAATATCTCGTTTGAGGGGAAACAAATTATTTCTCGATGTTATTATTTAGAAAAAGAAAGTTGAAAAAATTATCACACCCAGCATCTTTCATAAAATGTGAGTCCTTTGGAGCAATTAAACAACACAACATCAGTATCTATAAATTAAAACACTGAGAATTATAAACCCAAACAGAAACTTAACAGTGAGAATTATAAACCAAAACGAAAGCTTACATCAATTCTCATTAAAACTTACAAATTCTAATTATATTTTTAAACTACAAAAAAAAAAAAAAGAACAAAAGAATGGTGCACAAGACCGAAAACACACCAATCACAGAAAATGACATAAATGGGAACAGTTCGAGTCTGTGGCTGCCATGGCTGGTTGGGACGAGGAGGCCATTTTTGTCGGTGCTCTTGTCGTTGACACCCTTGATCGACTGTCCATCTCCCAAATCCATCTCTCCATCTCGGTCAAACTCCCAGATTTGAATATCTGGGTTCAAACTCAAATCCATATCTTTGTATGGGTTTGAGTTCGAAGCTAGATAATGTGGACGATCTGGGCTTTGGAAGCCAGATCATTACCACCTGTAACAACAAAAATATGGCAAAGATAGAGATGGAGACCCATCTCTGCCATCACAAGCACCAACTGCTACAAACACAAAAACCTTATCGTTGCCATAAACACCAGAACCGGAAGCAACGAGGACGGCGGCAGCAGGGATGCCTAGCTTGTCCTGGAGGTACTCGACGAGGGTGCGGGCCTCCTCGAGGGTGAGGGAGGAAATCTGGGCGCCGAGCTACTCGATCTTCTCGGGGGCGGAGGAGGGTGGCACGGCTGGAGAGGGAGGTGGAGAAGGGGTTGGAGGCTTGGAGAGAACGAGAGGGTGGTGGCCGCCACCACCGTCCTTCTCCAACGAACCGGCGAATGGAATGGTCTTGAGTGTTTGAGTGAGTTTGAGCCTTTGAGGGATATGTTTGTCATTTTACTCTTCAATTTTCCTTTCCTTTCTTTTATTTTTTATTTTTTATGTTTTTTCAAATTATCATGTGCATACATGTGCCACCATCTTGGGTTGGGAATTGAAATGTCAAAATGACCCCCTACCCACCATGTCGTCAATTAAGTTTGACCGTGAATTGACCGATGAAAGAGACTAATTGATAATTCTCGGAAATGTCAGGGTTCATTTTAAGTTTTATTAAAATATAATTAAAAATTTGATCGCGTTCCAAAATTTAGGAACTAAAATGATTTTTGCCTTTTCCTTTTTGAAAATGCAGTTACTTTAGATACATGAATAAAGCTTCATAGTGTTATAAAATCTGTAGTTGAAAAGATGATATGGGTTGTGTTAGAAATTGGGTGATCAATGATAGCTTAACAAGGAAAAACAAATCAATCAGTGTGTCCAATACTGCAGATTCTGTCACATTTGTCAGAACTACATATTGATATGTGCTAGATAACTATTAGACCAGAAGCTTATAGGTAACAGCTCAAGCGATAACATATGTAAGCACTCCAACACACTTCTCACGTGCAAGACAAACTAGTTTTCATGTAGATGGAATCTAAATTATCCATCTTTCTGCTCCCAGTAGTGTAAAACTGAGCTTTAGGTTGGGGTCTAAACTAAAATTCTCGCTTATATATATAAATTCCGGCTAGATGAAATATGTTTTATGTTAGACTTGCTCTTTTTGGCATCATGACATATAGAAGTCAAGTTTTCTATATTGGTTACTGAAACTGGAACTTCGCGATATTTTCATGCATTGTTCTCTGTTTCTTGTATTTAATATATAGTAAAATTATGTTTATTTCTATCTGTTGATTATTGTTTATGAACCTTGAATGCTTAGTCTATTTTATATTTTTTTTTGCAGGTCCATTATTTGTATAATGGCTGGTTATGAGAAAGATAAGCTACCAATGCTATCGGATTCCCATCCACAGTTGTCAGATGAACATGTGGATTCTCGATTGCAGATGTTTGCTTCCAGGGCTAGGAGTGCATCAATGTCCATTCCTGCGAATTCCACAGAATACAATGGAACTGAAGCTAACCTTGTTGGCCATACTGGTCCACTACGGACTGAAAGAAGAACACCATTTATGCAGATGAGTGGTCCTTTATATGTAAACCGTAGACCTGACAACTCTTTCCGCTCAACTCAAGCTGTTCTAGGTCTTCCGACAACAGAACCTACGGTAGAGAGATTTCCTTCCATTAATGGAATGGACCAGAATGAGTGGCGTGACGACAACTATGCCAGAACAAATGAACATTTATTGAGATCTGGACAACTGGGAATGTGCAATGATCCTTACTGCACAATCTGCCCGACATATTACAATTTCAAACGAACACAACCAAAGATCTCGAAAGGTTCCGGTTTATTTGATCCTAAGGTACTTTTCTTTCAGGCTAGCAGAAGATTCTTTCTGATGCTTTTTTCGTGTCATCTTCTATGATTTACTTCCAGTTAAATTTCTTGAATGCATCACCAAGGTGATAAGCTTTTGGTTTGATAAATGTTTTAATATAAGTTCCAGTCATGTTAGTTAATGAAGTGAACTGTCATAACTCATAAGCAAGGGTGTTAACGGCGGCAATCTTTCAGAATTTATTAAGTACTTATGCATACGCACACAGGCACAAAAGAATACATGTAGACTCACATTCTTTCACTGAAAAGGAAAAATAATTGTGCATGCATTATGTTTTGCCGAATGAATATATTTTATAGAAGATTAAAAACTTGACAGTCTTTTAGCAAATTCCTGATATGTTGAAAGCCTACAGTACTGTATTGGAATTAGAATTTCCCTCTGTAACTCTTTTGAATTGGCAGCAAGCAGTGTGTAAATAACTTATGTCTGTTAAACAGCTTTGGTAATTACTGGCAGTATTTGCGGTAGATAGTTATCAATTACTAAAATGGTTTTCGTTATGCTCCATAACTATATGGTCTCTAGTTTATTTTCTTCATTCAACAATTTTGTCAAGTGTAATTGTCTGTATGTTTTGTTATCCAGAATGATCTTATGCCAAAATTTAAAATTTATTCATGCTATTTTCCTCATTTTTGCTTGTTTGCAGTTTCACAATGCTCTCTACGGAGATGCCAAAGGTTGGGCTAGGAGATTTATTTCTTTTCTGAGTTCGTATGTGCCTGGAATCATGAATCCTCATGCTAGAGTTGTTCAGCGGTGGGACAAATTTTTTGCCATCTCTTGCTTGGTGGCAATTTTTGTAGACCCTTTGTTTTTCTTCTTGTTTTCTGCACAACAGGTATAGTTCTATCTATTTTTGGCTATCGAAGTGTCAAGTTAATTTTTTTTTATTCAGTTTATGTTGAATGTTTGCATGAAAAGACCTTAAGATTTCAAAGTCGAGACATCTTCCACAGTCATTTAGACCTGTTCCTAACTTGTTCTGCACATACATGCCATATCACATCGCAAATTTAGTCTAGCAACAAAAGTATTATTCTGTGATGCACAATTGTACATATTGGGGGTCCAGAGCTTAAGTCAAATGTGTCAAACATCAATTCTGTGTCTAATTACTGCCTATATGACCTGGTTGGGGGTATGACCTTCAAAAGTAAAGCAAAAGGTGAATATAGTTGTAGAATAAAAGCTGCAGAGAATTATGCATTATGGTACCCATTTGTTAGACATGTTTTTCCCTTTGATTTGTCCTACGATAACTAGAAAAGCATGAAAGCAATTCTAGCAAGATTGATAGTCATCAAACTAATTAGCATTTTTCTCTATGATTATTTCAGTATCTCCTGTGATTTTGATAGCTCATTCCCCAGCAAATCTATGGAGTCCTTTATTTCTGGTCTTCTATGAACATTGAAGAATAGCTAGTTGATCAACTTTGATAGCATTGTCACTTTATCTAGCAGACTGATTGAGCGTTGTTGTTGACTTGTGTGCTATTTTTTGTGCTCGTTAAGCTTTGAGTGCCCCAACTTTCATGTACAAATCTTGACTTGCTTGATTTCAGTATGTGGTATTCCTCTTATTTTATTACTGTACATTATTCTTAGATTACGGAAGTCCTTTTGATGCAGGATAATAATTGCATAGTCCTTAACTTGACGATGACAATGACAATCGTGGCTTTTAGAAGTGCGCTTGATTTCATATACTTTCTGAACATACTTCTTCAGGTGATTATTCACCTCCTTTGAATGCTCTTTTTTTTTTTTTTTAACCATCAGATTTGTGAGTTCTGCAGTCTTCCTACCAGTAATGAATTGTCTGGTCATCAGCAGCACCATTAGATTTCCTTTAGTATTGCTTAGACATCATTGATGAGTTGTACATTCTCTGTGTAACCATTTTTGCAAGTTCTATAGTAGGGCTCCGGCTGATTTTGCTTGGGATATTTAGTTATAACTGTGGGCTCAGAATGTAAAGGAAAAGATTAGAAACACAGTGACCTGAGTTGCTAACTTAAGTTTGTTTTCTTGGCTCCTTAGACAGGATAGATTGCATTGAGCTCCAGTTTTCTACGATTGAGCTAAGGCTGATTTGAACTGGGTAACCTTTAGACAGATTTTTTTGGTTTAACCGAGGGTGTGGCTACAGCACCAACAATATTGTTCTATATGAAGACAACTTTTCTTTTATAATTTGATAAACAGAAACAATTTACTCATTTATAATTTTTTTTACTGGCAGAAAAGTGCAATGAAACTAGTTTTCTTATTTCTTGACCCAATATAATCCAAAGTCAAGTTTGCTGATATTTACTGTTTTATTTCAGTCTTAGATGTACATTCAAAGGCTTCATACTGTCTTTTATTATTTTGTCTTTCTAGTTTATTTAGTTCCAAAAACGAAAAGCTTGGCATTATATGATTTCTTGTATATATATATGCATCACTATTCCTGGTGTAATTTTAACACACACACACATACATATGTAAAACAGTGCCAGTTGTTAAAAAGGCAACACCGATGGAAGAATTAAGAATGCTTTGATTTGTGATTGGATTTGGAAATCCAAGCAGTATTGTTATTGAAAGATTTCATTTTGGTTATCCATTTCTAGTGTATTTGTTGTCAAATGTTTTCTACGGTATGGTTCTTTAATTATTATTAAGTAGGTTTGGCTGGAGCTCTTCTGTTGTCCAGCTTTGATTATTGACCAATATATCTGATCTTCATTTGCGTTTGTGGTTGTTTGATTAATTATATGTTTTATGCAGTTTAGGCTGGCATATGTGGCTCCTGAGTCTAGGGTGGTTGGTGCTGGGGAGTTAGTCGACCATCCAAAGAAAATTGCTCTCAATTACATACATGGATACTTTTTTATTGATTTGTTTGTTGTATTACCACTTCCTCAAGTGAGTTTCTATTATCCCACCCTTCTGTAGTGACTTCTTATTTTCTTGCTTTACTTATAATTAATATGTTACATCTACATGCATAGTATAGAAGAATCTACAAGCATAAGGCCCTTAATCATTGGCCAACCATTCATTCTACCATGTACAGATGTATTTAGAAGTGTGGTGAAGGCCGAGTATTATGAAACCAACTGTTTAATAAAATGTGTGTCTGTGTGTGCACATGTGCACACCTATGAGTGTGTGTTTGCTGGGCCGGTTAGAAGGTAACCTTTTCTTTGTATTCAGTTACGTGCAGAGAGAGATTGTTTTTTGCAGATATGTACTTTAGGCCCAGTATGTAGAAAGAAATATGAGGAATGAGAATTTTGAAGCTAATATATATATATATATATATGTATATATATATTTTTTAAAAAAAATCAATTGGATACGATAACGACAGGCAGCTATGATATTGAATTTATGTATAACCTTCTTTAGCTGATTCTTTTTGTGTGGTTTTCCTGATTAAGCATGAGATTACCACAGAACCTTGCATGGCATTGAATATGGAACCAGCAATTAGACCAGTACACTAATAATTGAGATGGGTGATGCATTATATAATTCAAAGTTGATCCTCTATCTCTATATTCTTTTGCACTAGATTCAAGTACCAACTACTGAATCACTATGAAGAAATAGAGATTAAATTTATTGGCATGCTAACAGTTGATAAATACGTGTGATAGCCATTTTAAATTGCATGGGTCAACAAACAAGGATGGTATCATCAACATATCAATGATAATAAATATCTGAAAAGAATATACATGTAAGATTACAAACAGTTACCTGTGTCCATTTATTGGTTTGCATCCACAAATTACAGTATATGCTTCATTTTGTCGTAGTATCAACTATTCTCATCTTGTTACTTGTTGTTTCCTTCACTTGTTTGCAGATCATGATACTGTTGGTCTTACCGCTATTTCAGTCCGCAGCAAATGATGCCAAGAATCTTTTACGTGTAGCAGTACTTGTTCAGTACGTTCCCAGGTTATATAGGTTTCTACCTCTGCTTGCTGGTCAGTCGCCAAATAGCTTCATATTTGAGTCAGCATGGGCGAATTTTTTTATAAATCTTCTCACTTTCATGTTGTCCGCTCATGGTGTTGGGTCTTGCTGGTACCTCTTCGGGTTACAGGTAAATAAAATTGGTCGTAACGTCAAAAAATGCATTTCTTATAAACAAATTTTTTCTGTACCTGTTGTGTTTTTAAGTTTTTATAAACTCCGATATGCTCTACTTCTGCATGCGCTTCAGTTGCTGAACTGTTCACAGGACACTTATGATTTTGTTTTGGCCGTCAATAACTTGAGAAGTGCAGGCATTTTGTCATTAATTCAGACAATCTTGTGTTTATATAAATTTGTGTTATTTATCTACATTTTTCGTGCATTTAAATTTGTGTATGATGGGCTTGGTCTGTATTATAAGCTTGTTGTGCACCTAAAGGGTGTGTTAAAGATTAATGGTGCTGTTTATGTTGTTAACTGCATACTTAAGCTTTTGGGTTTTGCAAGTACTTAGTGCTGTTTACATGGGACGAACTACTAATTTTCTTTTAATTACTTGGTATTTCTCCTCTATTTTAAATGAAATTTTTGCTTCGTGTGAAATCAAAATGCTAATGTAATATGTTTTATTACTTTAAGCTAGAAAATTGAATCCTTCTTTTAAATAATTAAATTGCTTAATATTTTAAACTTAAATGATTGTATGCTGGTGTACTTGTTTTCTTTGTATAGATTTCAGATACTTCAACTTGATGTGCATATATATATATATATGCGATTATAAATGCACGCAAATATGGGATAGAAAAAAGTTGTTTATTTACTCTTCTTTTTCCCTTCTCTTTCTCATACCAGAGGGTTAATCAATGTCTTCGAAATGCCTGCCATGACACGACCAGTCCTCCCATTTGCATGAGATTTATAGACTGTGGCCATGGGAATGCTTTTGAAAGGTTTGAGAACAGTTCAGAGTGGAACAGCTGGAGAGAAAATGGGAATGCTTCCTCTTGTTTTAATAATAGTGCAGGAACATTTTCTTATGGAATTTATGCTCAAGCCGTCGAGCTTACCACAATCGATAGTGTCATCACCAAATACATATATTCATTGTTCTGGGGATTCCAGGTACTCTCTTATCACCTCTACATTTTGGCTATTGTTTTAACTAAATTGACTTACAGGTTGAGCACTTGGTTATACCCCAGTCAGAAATAGGTGATCAGCTTTAATTTAAAAGTTGTTTTCTAGCCATGATTAAAACATGCAGAACTGCCTTTTTCGAGGCTTAATATTGCAGTCTTGCCTCAAGGTGTGAACAGAAGCTGAGCAGGCCTAACAACTTTGTCTCACATTTTATACTTTGATGTGTATCAGAGTGTCAGTAGCAACCATTGTGATTTTTCTGTTATCACATGAAGTTGAAAGACTCTTTCCTATTTGAGATAGAAGAAAGAAAATGAATGATCTTATTAAAGAAAATTGCTTTGAGAAAACCATTTTGATAATCAACTCACATCTATAGCAATTTTTCCTTGTTAACAAGGAAAAAATTGCCATTTATCAAAATGGCGTCTAGTTTGCCTATGTAAGGCTGAAATTTAAGCTCAGATTTGATTTCATCATTTTAATTTCCAGTTAAATTCATTTCTTGTTACTGATTTATTTCTACTTCCATTTTACATTAAGCATTTTTCTGGTGTGCAAACTCATTTGTTGTTACTACAGGAAAACTTATCTTGATTTGTTATATATGATTGCAAAAACTATGAACTTGAATACCTCTTGTTGACATTGACATTTTGTTTTCTGTTTTAATTATTAAAGCAAATCAGTACTCTTGCGGGAAATCAAACACCCAGCTTTTTTGTTTGGGAAGTCCTTTTTACTATGGCCATCATAGGAATGGGGCTCTTGCTCTTCGCTTTTCTTATTGGAAATATGCAGAATTTCCTCCAGGCTCTTGTAAAGAGGTGGAAATTTCTACTAATTCCTATTTTCTTAATATTGTTGTACAAAATTCAATTCGAGATGAGGTATATTGCATGACAGTTGAATGTTGGCATGGTTGATCGGTTGACGAAAAAAAAAATCTCTGATACTCTTTAAAAAGGAAATTATTCCTATAATGGATGGATGGCTTTAAGGGACTTGGTCTTGTAATTTTGTATGACAATGAAAAACAGTATAGGTGAGGTTTATATCTTCATAAAATTTTGTTCAATGATTTGAAGGGCAGTAATTTTACATGTTTAGGATGTTTTGTGCAACTAAAATATTTGACTAATTTTTTTCTTATTTAATATCTCTGAATTTTCAAAAAAAAATTGTTGCTTAATAATTAATCCTTCTTTTGGCAGGAGGTTAGAAATGTCACTGAGACGTCGTGATGTGGAGCAATGGATGAGCCATCGGCGCTTGCCTGAAGAACTTAGAAGGTATCATGTTTCCTTGTTCCTATATATTTGTTACTTGTCCCCATATTATAACTTCAAACCTGATAGTCTCATCGTGAATCACCTAAATGTTGTCTGTAGAGCACTAGGGTTTGTGCATATATTCTGCCATGTTTAGTAGAACATGAGACATTAATATGAATGAGAAGAAGAAGAAGATTTTTTGGCATATATCCTGCCATGTTTAGGAGAACATAGTATGTTAATAAGACTGAATCCAATAAAGAGACAGTACTTCTCAAACGTCTGCATAATGCAAAGCCTGTATGAGATTTGTAAGTACTGTACTTACATTTCTTCTATCCAATCTTTTGCTCTTACTAGGCTTGTTATGAATTGAATCTGAGCAAATATGTAACATATTTGATGAAGAATTTTATATTCTAAAATAAGGTCCATGTTATATTTGTATTCATCGAAATCAAATAACCTCATCATATACAGCATTTTTCATTAATGACCCATAAAATTGTTCTACTGAGTAGGCAAGTACGAGAAGCTGAAAGATACAACTGGGCTGCCACCAGAGGGGTGAATGAAGAAGCGCTCTTTGAGAATTTGCCTGAAGACCTTCAGAGAAACATAAGACGCCATCTTTTCAAATTTGTTAAGAAAGTGAGTATGAGAATGTACAAGTTCACCAAGTTTCTTTGTAAGTCATGTTCATTGGTCACTGTCAAAACATATCAATTATTTCAGATCTCTAGTAGAACTGATGAGTTCCAACTTCATCAGCCATGACAGTAGACCCTTAAAGCAATATAACATTCTCTTTTTGGAACATGAAAGATATTGGATAAGCCTTTCATGCATACTCCAAGAGCCTGAAAATGCATTATTTGCAGGTTCGAATTTTTGCGCTTATGGATGAGCCTATATTAGATGCTATTTGTGAGAGATTGAGACAGAAGACATACATTAAAGGAAGCAAAATCTTGTATCGTGGTGGTCTGATAGAGAAGATGGTGTTTATTGTCCGTGGAAAAATGGAGAGCATTGGAGACGATGGGATTATAGTTCCCTTATCTGAGGGAGATGTTTCTGGCGAGGAACTTCTTACGTGGTGTCTTGAACATTCTTCAGTAAACAGAGGTATAATTATGATTATGACCCCCTTTAATTAATTTCTCCTCTAGACTCACGGGCACATTTGAAGATCTCAAAATGTTGGCTAGTCAACCAATTTTTTCGATACACTGAAATGTCTTGGCATGAAAATTCGAAGCATAATTTTGTGTGGTCTATGTTGCAGATGTGACGAAAATTAGGATCCCTGGGCAGCGGTTGCTCAGCAACAGGATGGTGAGATGCTTAACAAACGTGGAAGCTTTTTCACTCCGAGCAGCAGATCTTGAAGAAGTTACCAGCCTTTTTGCAAGATTCTTGCGGAACCCTCGGGTTCAAGGAGCCATAAGGTTTTTATCTATGTCAATTCATCTCCTGATTCATCTAAAAGCAAAGATTTTCCATGTGTACAACAGCTTGGTAGTTTTATGTTTGCATCATCATTATGCATCTAAAAGCAATGATATTCCAAGTGAACTCCATTACTCGGAAAAGCCTCTAATCTCATTCACAAGTAAAAATGTGGAAGCAAGGGTGCTTTCCTGGGATGTTTTTATTAATAAATGTAATCTTTTTTTGTTCTTTTTTCATGCATGACATAATTATGTCATATTGGTTTCGTGATAGATACGAGTCACCCTACTGGCGAGGCCTTGCTGCTATCCAGATTCAGGTAGCATGGAGGTACAGAAAGAAATGTCTAAATCGTGCAGATACCTTTCAATCAAATTCAAATCATTTTTCCAGTTGCGTTGATACCTCTCAACCGAGTTCAAATCCTTTTTCCCGATAGTATGCTAGTATTATTTGATAAGTATCTTGTATGCTAGTATATATGCAGTACAGATACGCTCTCCAATGATATGATCACCTTCATTGCGAGCTTCATGTAAAGGATTACCGCAAATGAACTTGGAGAAAAGTTCATTTTCATATCTGCATTGCAACACAAAAAAAAATAAAATAAAATAAAATAAAAAAATCCGCCCTATATTGAATGTATCATGTATGTACCAGTAATGTAATTTTTGGTATTATTTGTATTGGAAATCAATGCTATTACTCTTTTCTTATTTTTAGATTAAATGTTTAGATCAACTTGCAACTTGATATATTATTATAGCAAATTTTGTAAACAAATTTTGGATTTCAATCATCTGAGATGGACGTATTTTGCATCCAAGCTGCCTTTCTTCCACATTATTGAATTCTTTGTGTAGCATATATCTTGGTTCATGTGGGAGTCTGCTAGTCTTTAGGTCGGGTGATAACTGATAACTTAAAATGTAGATCCTCACGCTTGACTTCTACTAATTACTGAAAGATGTTACTGTGGATTTTATTCTTCAATAATTCCTTCTTTTATGTATGACGATCAGTTTGAAAATTTTACTGTTAAATTTGGATTAATAACTTGTATGTACTCTTCACCTTGTAAATTTTTAAGTTGAATTGAGATAGGAAGCTAAGTCATTAAAATTTTATTCAAAATTCAAGTTTGTTTATAACAAGAAATTATTAATTAATTGAAGTACTTAACTATTTTAATATTAAAGTAATATTTAATATTGCTAGGTTCCCAAAGATATCATATATTAATGTTACATTACTTCACAAATGTGTACATATATATATATGTATATATATATATATTCAAAACCCGTTTTTTAACATAATATTTAATTAGATTAGTTCAAAATTGAAAAATAATTTCTGAAATCTCAAGTTTGTTTAAGAAAAGTAGAACTATTTTTGGATCATCTTTACAAAATTGGCGTGTATTATATTGGATCCGGAGATATCTAATAAAATGAAGTATGAATAAAGAAATTTAAATTGTTAAAATATTATTCTAGAGTGGATTGAGTATAATTTATATTCCAAAAACTAGTGTGTGTGTGTGTGTGTATATATATATATATATATATATCCAGTTGATGGATTGAAGAATTATTTCTTTATATGTAGTTATAGAGAAAATTCAATCCACTCTAATTTGGATATTATTAAAATTTATTAGAAATTAAATCATATTGAATGAAATATTATTTTAATTGAAGCAAAGTTTTTATAAATCAAATGATAGTTACTAAAGTTGAATCTTTGTTGCGAAGACTATTTGATCTTAGCATATTTTAATAGAGTTTACGTAGTGATTAGTCTTGTCTAAGCCATTGATAAATTAAAAATAACTGGATATGCAATTTAATTTGAAGTCAAAATCTAGGTATACAGTTGTATGGGACTAATTTCTACGGTTGCTAAAGTAGGGTTTTGGCGCTACAATCAATTTTTTGAAATCTAGCAACTTACAAAAAAGTCAAACGAAATGGACGAATTACCTTGACATTGGATTGGCACCGGTCATAGGTACTCTAATGCTTAAGGTAGAATTGTAATTGAATGTAGATAAAAATAGTAAGAGAAAGTGTACAACAAATGATTGAGACTAAGGCATACGATGAGTAATGGTGATTTGATTGTTGAGATAAGAGTATAATGTCATGCGACAATGAAGATAGGGACATTTACTGAGTTGTTAGCGAAGAATTTGGTAAAGTGGCGATAAGGTAGCAAGATGTCTTCCCTCCTCACTGATTGTTTCACTTTTATAAGAGAGAAGTGACTATTGTTTGAGCTGTAATAGCTTCTGAAATCAAGGAATCGGTTCCTTTGATCCTCGCCCCTACAATTAATTAGTCAATCCCCAAATTTAATTAGTCAACATTTACATTAAATTGGTTGGATTTGATAGGATATTACAATCGGTCGTGAGCTTCCAGGCTTCAATGAGGTTGGATTGGATATGGATCTAACACTTAGACTACTATTTTGAACTCTACTTACAACCCATCTATTGGATGTGTACTTACTGACTTTGGCTATTACAATAGTCATGATTTGAAGTTAAAATTAATAACAAAGTAAGTTTTCATTTTGTTTATATTAGATGTTTTGGCATATACAATAAATATTCATGTGCATAAAGACATTCTTTAGTGTTCAACAACATTTGCCAAGTCAAGAAATATGTGATATAGCTCAACAAAACATAACGTCTACATCCATTTATTAATAGTTGTCAAATACTCAAATTAAACGTAAATTGTTGAAAGGATAGAGCTAGCCTAATTACAATCGACAGAATTACCACACAAGATTTCAAGAAGATAGTAATAAGAATTTATGATCTTTTTACAAACATAGTTGTATTTGATTGTGATTTGTGAGAATATTCGTTTAAGTATATTGAGGAAATTGTTAAGAAGAATCTTTTGACCACGGCACTTTCTATTTTTACCTACTCTCATTGATGTTTATGCTCTTCCCCAAACTTGCCATTATGAACATCAAAATACATCTCTCTTACTTCTCCACCTTTTTGCTTACATTTTCAATTAACAATGAAAACATTTTTTTTTCTAAAAATTAATAAAATTAAAGAAAAAAAAATTCATCGGTGATGGATCATATTCATTCAATGATGCATCATATTCATTCCATTGTCAGAGCAAATTGCAATCTCCTCCATCGAAGGAGTTTGTCAAATCTCTTTCTTTGATGGAGGAGATCATGTCCTCTATGATTAAATAGAGGAGATGATGATCTCCCCCATCTAATCGATGATGATGATCGATTTCTTTTCTTTTTTTATTTATTATTTTTAAGTATAAATTTTAACTTTAGTTCTATGTCAAAAAATACAAAAAGATGGATTTCTTTCTTTTCTAGTATCTTAAGGTACCTTACAGTTCTTTCTCGGATTTCATTTTTTGTTAACGTGATTTTTTTTTTTTCTGTTTTATTTTTCTCTCTCTACTTTCTTTTTCTTATCTTCTCACTCTTTCTTTTTCTTCTTATTCTCTCCTTATTTTATGTCAACCAAAAGGTTGAGGGGTATTTTTGTCAACTAAAATGTTGAGGGGCATTTTTGCCTAAGAGTGGGTAAAAATGAAAAAGTTATTAGGTATTAGTAAATTTAATAAGTGCAACAATTAAAAGACTATTTGGTAAATTTGGGAAAAATTCAAAACTAACCACAAGCATGAAGAAAAATTTGTTTTTAGCCCCAAATAAAACTTAAGATTTTTTATGTCAAAAAAACAAAAAGAGTAAATTGCAATTTAGTTACTTAATTTCAAAACATGTTAAGGCGGAGCAAACATTTTAGTTTTACTATAAGTTCCCCACCCGCCGTTGGCTCATATCCGTTAATTTTGATAGACAATAGTATAAATCTGGGTAAAAGACTGAAATGCCTTTGATGGTCGAAATGTAAACTGTTTTGACCCAGTTGATCATTTTGACTTAATAAAAAATTAAAGAAAAAAATATTATAATGTTCTTGAATTGAAGGAAAATAAAGTTAAAAAATAAATTTATTTAAAATGAAAAACAAAAATAATAATTGATGGATTCGTGAGCGATGGATGGTGAATATCAAATGCTTAAACAAAAATGGAATTTAAAACAAAAAATTGGAAAAAAAAAAAAAAACATTTGAATCTCTATAATGTTGGAAAAAATCATCCCATCTCCATCTACAAAAAAAAATGAAATAAAAAAATTCATCTTCAACCCATCTTCAACCTCAAAATCGTCAATCATCAACTCAATCATCTTCAACAATAGAAATTTAAAAAAAAAAAAAACCAAAAATCAACAACAAAATTTGAAAAAAAAAAAAATCAACATTTTAATCTAAATCCCAGATGAATTTTCATCTGGTTTGTTGAACCATGTGAAGATGAAGCGTTCATCTAGGTTTGACGAACACAAATGATGAAAAGGACGACGATTGGATGTTGAGGTGAGATAGAAGGAAAAGGACGGTGGTGATTAGATGTGGATGTTGCGATCTGTCAGTCCTCGTAAATACTTCTCGCCAATTTCTCAGTTGTCGCCGGTCATACATTTTCTTCTCATCGGTCTTTCGGTCTCTTAGTCTCTTAGTCTCCACTTTCTTCTTACCATTCTTTCATTGGTCTTTATGGAGAGAGGAGAGAGAGGAAAGCGGTAGTAGGGAGGGGAGACTGAGGAGATCTGATAAATTTGATTTTAGCTCAAGGATGAAAATTTAATTTTTATTTTAATTTTTAATTCTTTTTCAAATTATTCTTCAAGATTAACAGTAGAGATTTGATGAATTAAATTTTTTATTTGAAACTCAAAAGGAATTCTCACTGTTAAGAAGAGCTTCCAGTAATTTTCACATGACTTTTGCCTTTTATTCTTACATAATTGTTATAAAAGTTTCTGGAAGGGTTGCTTTTGAACTCTTTTACTTTTCTCACACTCTCTCGCATTTTCTCTCCAAACAAAAACCGACCAAACTTTCAGGTGAGCTAGTGTGAATTCTGTTATACCACACCATGTAATTCAGCTAAAAACAATAATGGAAGCTACTGGGAAATTAAATTGGAGAAGACCAAACAAATAATGGATATTGAAATTTTTTAGCTCGTGTATATAAATGCCATGGCTATGCTACGTTATAAGCCATGCATACACATTGTTAATTATTAATTATTTTCTCACTATGGATGATAAGATATATATATTATAAAGTTGATAGAATATTCATGACACATGCATAGAATAGAAATAAATTTTGTCAAAAAGTTTTTATGATAATTAATTAAAGCAGCACACATGGAGCTAAACTATCAAAGTCAATAACTCAATATACAGTTGAAAGATGGTGACAAATTAATATGTGAATTAATTAAAATCCAATATGGTTGGACCATATATATGATTTGTTATTGGTATTTATTTGATCTAAAATCAAGGCACACGGTGATATCGACCTGCCTTTTATTAACATTCGTTAGGTTGTAATGATTTGAAATGCTAGCTATCACTGCAGTACTAGAATTAATATTATATCCAACCAATTTGGATTTTATTATAAATGTAATTTACATAAATTAGATATAACACGAAGTAGCTTTTTTTCGGGCGAGCAAGTTTCAGACTTGGATCTCATATTTGAAGTTCAAGAGTCCATATATAAAGTTAAGAAAGGTAGAAATAAATTTTACATATATAGATTACATAAAAACAATAGAATTAATGGTAATATTTATCCATGGATATCATAATTCAGTAGGCTAGGTTGTTTATCGTAAAATATATATATATATATGGTTTATTTTTAATTTAATTTATTATATCATTTTTTTGAAGCAAAATGATTGAATTATGTACAGTATTGAGTAAGGGATTACTTGGCAAACAACTTCAACTTTTTCAGCCATGACAAGCTATTTAAATTGGAGCAGTAATTAAGATTATTTTGATGAACTAATGTTATAAAGTAACACACTTATAGAAAAAAAAAAATAGGGGAGAGTATTAATTCACGATTACAAATACTATTATTTTCTTTAAGGAAAAAAAAAAGGAAAATGTTTGATTTCATCAATTCTATTAAAAAGCCATTTTAAATCTCAAATTTTGGTTTAAAATGTGAACACAGAAAATATATAAACCAAAATCGTTTAAGCTCCTTTTCCAAAATTTTTTTTAAAAAAAAGTCATTTAAGCTCTGGTACATTCGATCCTAAGACTTCTTGCAATTTTATCTACTTTAATGTTAGTAATTTTTCCTTTCTAAACTTCAATATAAAACTCACCTTATACATTTTTAAAACTATCTTCAAATCATACATTAAAACTACATTAATAAATACAAAAATTAGTGTTCATCATTGAATTAATTAATCATACAGTATAGTTGTGATTAGTTCGGAAAATATATTTTAACTAGTGAATAAACTTTGAAATAGGCATCAATATATAGACATAATAATTTTATGATCAATGCACCCTAATTTTATTTAATTTTTAGGGCTATCAATGAAAATCATGCATTACAACAAAACTAAATAGAAGAAAAAGATTCTTTTTTTAGAAGAGAGAATATAATAAATTATTTTAATTGGTGTTTTTAACAATTTAAAAGTTAGAACACGCTGACTGTAAAAATTTTATATATATATATAGTTATAGATATCTATGGTGTCTCTAGTTGTATTTAAGTTATTACGATATTTAAATGACCGTTGAAATTGCCACACAAAGATGCCAACAACTCACCCCTTTTTTTTATTTGATTATCTATGACTTGTAACTCATAAGCAAACTTATTAATTTCTAATAAATATAGAGAAAAACAATATTAATTACATATGTTTGCTATCTATGCAAAGGTATACATATCTCTCTCTCTCTTTCTTTCTTTTTTTTTTGGTTTCTTAAAAAAGATAAAGATATACATAACTTTTAAAATTGAAATCTGCCGGATATATACGTACATACACAGGCCAAATCTCGAGTGTCGACAACCTTCTTTATTTTGCTTGTTTTGCTAGCTTAAAACATTTTGATGAGTTTAAAGTGTGCGCCAACAAAGCAGAACAAGAGTTTTCGAATCTTGGGTTGATCAGGCAACACAACACCCAGATTTGAAAGAAGTAAAAACGACTTGCAATCTTCAATTTCACCTTAAAATTTGTTTATGCCATTGAAATACGATACCAAATAGATAAAAATTAAAAAAATAAAAAAATAAAAAAACCTTCATTTATGTAAGATTTAAATGGGTCGAGTTTAATTGATTGACATGAATGAGTAAACTTCAAATAAGAAATTTGTTATATCTCTAAAAAAGAAATATGTACATTAACATCTATATTCGTTATGAAAATAGATAAAAGAGAATTAAAATGCTTATGTGCTTTAATTTAACTTATGGCAAAAGTAATGAAAAAGTTATGTTATTAAAACATTATTTTATTTGATTTTTTTCAACAGTTATATCGGTTATGGGCTATAAATAAATAATCGATTATTGCAACTCCTCTTAAGATCAATGAGTGTGTGTGTGAAAACATGTGACTTTACTTTAAATATCTTTATATTATATATATAACAATTTCTACGATCAGTGCTTCTTAACTTTAAAAATTTAGAACGAACCAATCAAATTCATCAATTGTATTCATCTCCTAAAGCAAATTTTTTCTCCTATTCAATTCAAATACAATAGGTGAATTTACCAACTTTTTAAAATTAGGAAACACTGACCATAGAATTACATATATATATGTATATAGGCAAGTGTTACATGTTTAAAGGTGTGAATCAAACATTAAGAATAGATATGGATAAATTGTTACTGGAAGATTAATAATGTAGAAGGTTTCTTGTGAAATCCATTTGAATAATTAAATCATTTAGCCCAATAAAAATTTAATGTGTAGTCAAGTTTAGGTGGAGAGCTAGACGAGCAATTATTTATTAACTTAAGCATCGTTGTATCTTTTAGTATAATACCAATATATTTAATTAAGCTTTATCATATTTTCTAATAAGAGTACGTGGATAAATTATCATCATTAAAAAAAGAAGAAAAAAAATCTATTATGTAGAAGTTTCCTCATTATTCTATTATTTTATGTAATCATAAATATTTTGAATCATTTAATTATCAAGCCTAATTATATTTAATGTTGAAACATATGCTTTAACTAGCTCATTTACTATTGTAGGACTGTGCACCAAAATGTTCAACCTTCTTTAAACGTAAGCAATAACAAACGAGGGGAAGAAATCCAACATTTAGAGAAAAGATTTGATAAGACAAACGTATCATATTATTTATGCATTTGTTTGGTTAAACCGTTTACGATTTATGTATATGTATAAGTTGAGAGTCAAAATATACTATATCAAATTGGTGTCCTTTTTCTTAAAATTGTGTATAATTGTCAAAATTTTAATTCAGTGATTTTCTTGAATTTTATTTTTAGAGTATCAGATATAGTATTATTACTCAAACTTGACTCATTGTTGAATTGAATAAGCATTCTGTAACATTAAGTTATATTGGATGGTGGTTTTTGAATTTTATTAATAGGGGAAGATTTTTCGTTTCATATTTTTTTTTGGAATCTTGGAATTATTTTTCTAAAGAGTATTCGGTGACATAAATATTTAGTTAGTTTGTAATTGTTTTAAGAAATTTAACACATGGTTTTTCAAAAAAAAAAAAAAACGAAGGAAAAATCAATTACTTTAAGCATACTGAGATTTTAGAAGGGAAAAACTAATACAATATTCTAAGATTTTTTTTTTCCATATTCGTTAAATTAAATTATTCCGACTATTTTGCTTCAATAAACTAAATTATTGTAATTATTTTTAAAACAGACTGTTTTGCTTGATTAATGAAGGAATTTTTTTTTTTTTTTTAAATAAACGTGATTAGTTTTCTTTCAAAAATAACAAAAACAACTCTCACAGTCACATAATATAAGAGTTAAGATTTTTTTTTTTTTTTTATTGAAATGATGTAAGTGTTAGGACTTGATCGATATTGATTTTGTCATTTTGCTTAATTAAATGTAACTTATGAATGTCAATTTCTGTCATTTAGGTTTGACAACTGAAAAAGGAAAAAAATAATAATAATAACAATAGCTGTAATCACTGGCGGGCTGCGGGGTGCCCACAGATGCCGTGGCACCCCTAGCCCTAGCCAATTATTATTATTATTATTATTATTTTATTTATTATTTTTCTTTATTAATTTAAAATATATAAGATTAAATTTCATTTAATTATTATGATTATAATTAAAGACACATATCAAATTAGATTTTACCTAAAAATATAAAATACTTCACTTTTGTTATTTATGATATTTTAATTATTTCTTCATTTTTGCACATCACCTTTTGATAGAAGTGATTGAATATTTTTCTTAATCTTAAGAGGTTAAAAATTTAAATCTCACTCTTGTTTTGATAGGAGTGATTGAATATTTCTCTTAATCTTAAGAGGTTAAAAATTTAAATCTCACTCTTATTTTAAAACATAAGGCATGAGTAATTTTTTTTATAAATGTAATCTCATTTCCTCACCCAAAATGAAAGAAAAAAATCATCATTCTTATCTTAAATATAAGGGAAAATTACACTAAAGTACCTCGACCTATTGTTTTATTACAATAATAATGCGAGTTTAGACTAAATTACACAAAGATACCCTTGACTGAGTTTGACTAACAGTCCATCGACGGCAAAATAAACGTCCCAAGGGCAAAATGGTATTTTTATACGTCAAATTTCTCTCTCCCTCTCTCAATATCTCTCTGTTCTTCTTCCTCTCTTCTTCTTTCATATGTTAAAAACTCAGTCATCTCAATTGAATTGCCACCACAACCACCCTCAAATCAATATAGCACATAAACAGCAAACTATCACCACCAGCAACCAACCATCACCACGCAAAAAAGGGAAAAAAAACAAGAACAGAAGATGACACGATTGCAACCCAGAAACTGGGTTTCGATTCGAACCCAGAAACTGGGTTCGAATGGAACCCAGTTTCTGGGTTCCATTGGAACCCAGTAACTGGGTTCCATTCGAAGGAACCCAGGTCTGGGTTCGAAGGAACCCAGAAACTGGGTTCGATTCGAACCCAGTTTACTGGGTTCGGAGGAACCCAGATCTGGGTTCGATTGGAACCCAGATCTGGGTTCCTTCGAACCCAGTAACTGGGTTCCATTGGAACCCAGTTTCTGGGTTCCTTCGAACCCAGATCTGGGTTCCTTCGAACCCAGTAACTGGGTTCCATTGGAACCCAGTTTCTGGGTTCCTTCGAACCCAGATCTGGGTTCGGAGGAACCCAGAAACTGGGTTCGATTCGAACCCAGTTTACTGGGTTCGGAGGAACCCAGATCTGGGTTCCTTCGAACCCAGTAACTGGGTTCCAATGGAACCCAGTAACTGGGTTCCAATGGAACCCAGATCTGGGTTCGAAGGAACCCAGAAACTGGGTTCCATTGGAACCCAGTTACTGGGTTCCATTGGAACCCAGTAACTGGGTTCCTTCGAACCCAGATCTGGGTTCGAAGGAACCCAGTTACTGGGTTCGATTAGAACCCAGATCTGGGTTCGAATTCGAACCCAGATCTGGGTTCCATTGGAACCCAGAGAAGAAGAAGAGCAGAAAAAGAAGAAGAAGAAGAAGAAGAAGAAGAAGATGACGAGCAGAAGCAGAAGAAGAAGAAGAAGAAAAAAAAAAAAAAGAGAGAGAGAGAGATTTTGTTTTTTAGAGAGAGAGAGACATTTTGTTTAAATAATATTATTTGATATATAAAAAGACGAATTTACCCTTGAGATGTTAATTTTACAGTTAATGGATTGTTAGTCAAACCAGGTCAAAGGTATTTAGGTGTAATTTAGATAAAACTCGCATTATGACTGTAATAATTCAATAGGTCCGGGTACTTTAGTGTAATTTGCCCTAAATATAAAGATTTAGTTTCCTGTTATTAATATATTATACAATTTTCTTTATATAGTTGCAACAACTTTTACTCGTCATTTTCAATATTCATTTTGATTATTACACCTAAACTTATTAAGTTTGAGATTATAAATTAATAAATATTTTACATATTTTTAAAAAATTTGAATTATTTATACTTATTATTTTGTTAGTTTAATAAAGACTAAACTCGTAACGATGTGAAATCAGGTGTAAACCCATGGGAGGACCAAGTGGGTCATGTGTTTCCTAAAATTCGGGAAAAAAAAAAAATCAAGTTTTCTTTGTATTAGTTTTTTCTTTTTTTTTCGTAATACTTTGGTTTCACTGTCTCACAATTACATAAAATGTTGCGGTTTGACTTTGACTTTGTTTTGGTTTTTGTAACAACACTCTCTCTTTCCTTTTTTTTTTTTTTTTTTTTTTTTATAGATATCTTTCTTTCCTTTTTTATCGTTTATTTGTTGCGTTTCCCTTTTTATTTCTTTCATTTTCTTTATTCTTTTTAGTTTCCCCCTTTTTTTTTAATACTATTGTTTATTGCTTCCATTTTTGATATAATTAACTTTTTTTTCTTATTACTTTTCTTATACCTATTTTTTATACCCTTAGGATTTGTCCTACCCCTAATTAATTAATGCTTTCCTTTTCACATTTTTTCCTTTTATTTAGGTACATATTCTCTCATATATAAGTAGTGGCCACACAAACATCAATTTCATGTATTTAACAAACAAAAGCTTATTCAACTTGGTCAGTTTTATCAAAGAGTTTTTTCTATTAGAATCTTGGCACTTGAAGATCAACTTGAGAATTATATTGCAGTTGTGCGCTTTAACATTGAATTTTCAGAACTAAATGACCTTACAAATCTGACACAAAAAATGGTTAAGAAAAAAAAAAAATTCCATTAGTTTACTTGCTCTTGATATTGGTAGTATTAATACATGTCACAAGTGCCACTATTGATAAAGTATTTTAAGCTATGAATATTGTGAAGATTGTACTATATAATTGAATGGAAAATCAATGGTTAAATTGATAATTATAACTTGCATATGTGGGGAATGATATTTTCGACAAAATTGGTAGAGAAGTTATCATGAAACGATTTCAAGGTATAAAACCTCGTCGAGAAAAATTATAACTTTAAGTGGTTTATGTTACTTTTTTTTAAAAAAAAATAATAATTTCATTAAGATTTTTAATCGTGAAACTACTTGCTTTGCATAAGTATGATGTATGTTTCATTTTATTTAAAATATATTATGTCATCAAACTTTATTTTACATAAAAACATCATATATTTAATATGATCTTAATTTTAGATGTTCTTATTGTTTTGTTCATGTGCCTCGATTTACAAATTTTATGGGTTCGCCACTATGTGAAGTATTATTTTTCTATGAACTTTTGATCATTTGAAAGGGAAATTGTAGAAAACTTTAGTATAATTTCCAATTTTATAAGTGATTTGCCGAGATTCAATAGAGTGATGAGTTCCATTTTTTATAATAAGACTAAACGATATTCTAATTAGTTTTTTAAAACCTTAATTTTTTAACATCCATCAATTTAAATATTTATTTTTGTTTTAGCCCCTCTAAATCCTAACTCCACCCTAAGGTGTAATTCAATGCCATTAAATTATAAGTAAAAAAATAAACGACCTCTAGCATAGTGAATGATCATATAAATTAATAGGAAGTTGGATCACATTCTATCTTTCATCTTCTAGGTTTTTTATTTTTTTAATAAATAAATACAAGTTTATGAGTTTGGTGAATGAAGTATAGTTTAAACTCACAACCTTATTAATATCATCATATATATATATATATATATAAAAGAAGTTTCTCGTTAAATCACTTACACTTCCTCGGTCTTTAGAAAATTTATGCCAATACAAATTTGGTACTATAAAAATATCTCATGTTAGTATTTCATTCGTCGAATTTCTCTAAGATTGTTTAAAATAAATTATTATAATTAATTTAAATTAAAATTGAATCAAAGGATTTGAACCTATCACTTTAGGGTATGTTTGAAACATGGAATTGGACTGGGTTTAGACAATTTCCTATCCAATTTCATTTTAGCATGAAACATGAGATTGGAAAGCCAGTCCCATGTTCATTAATTTAATCTGATGTGGAGGGTTTATTTTAACCCGCCACAACACCTATAAAAAGCAAGGGACATATCCTTTTTATTTTTTTTAAATTTATTTTCTTTAGATATATATTTAAATAATATTACACTTTCAAAATGTTTGTCCAAAAATCTTGTCAAAATAATATTACTAACTAATTATAGTTACCATATTAATTTTAAGATGATGTACTGATGGTGTATTGATTATATGGTAATTATTGATAACTTTATCATATTATTTAAACAATGAATTTAAACAAATTTTTTTAGTAATATAGCATTACTCACATATTAAATACTTTGAATTATTTTGAAGATTAAATTAATATATTTATTAATCATATTTTTTTTAAAAAAATATTTTTATATTAATTATAAAATAAATATTATTATTAATAATATATAACTATATTTTTTACGAAATAATTTAATACATTATTTTAAAATTAATTTAATTGATTAAAGTATAAAATATATTTATTTTATTCAAATTTTTGTAGTTCAATCCCAACCTCTATCAAATAAGAAACAGTATTATTTTTATCCTATTCTATATTACACCAATATATCATCATATTAATTTATTTAATCTAATTTAATTTTATTAAACTAATCTAATCTAATTCTACGTAGCAATCGTGTCTCATGTATCTCTTATAGATGGAAATGGATATTATTTAACCAGTTACATGGTATTTGACTTGCCTATCTCGTCAACTCTTAGGTAGTGTTTAGTACATGAGATTTGGGATGAGATTGAGATTCAAAAATCTCAACATTTCCAAATCTCATGTTTGGTGAGCAATTAAAATAAATGGGATTAAGATTTTTAGAATCCCAATCTCCCATCCAATCCCATTCTTTTAGCATTTTTCAATCACACCCACATCTATGTCATTGGGTGGGATGAGATTGGATTTGATAATTTTTTTTTCTCTCCATTTATCTCTCTCACATTTCTTCCTCTCACGCCCATGGAAGCTCTCTTCATCTTCATCATCATCATTCTTCTTCTTCTTCACGCATCTGGTTCTGGGTTCACCGAATGCCTGAACCAGAATGCTGTTCTGGGTTCGACGAACCCAGAACCAGCAATTGGTTTTGGGTTCGCCGACTCAGAACCAGACTTTCAGTCTGTTTTTTTTTTTTTTTTTTTTTTTTTTTTTTGTGTTATGATGATTTAATGTTGTTGAAAATGATGTTGTTATAGGAGATGATGATGTTGATGAATTGGATTGATGATATTGATGAATTATGGGTTCATGATGTAAAATTGTGGGAGATGATGATATTGATGAAGTGGGTTGCTGAAGTTGAATTGTGGGAGATGTTTTTTGTTTTTGTTTTTTTTTTTTGTTTTAAGATTTTTTATAAAATTAATTTTATATAATACAAAATTAAATTAATTTATTTCAATCCAATCCCAATTTACACCAAACATGATATTGTATAATTTTTAATCCAATCTCAAGTTTTACCAAACATGAGATGGTGATTTTTCATTCCAATCCTGCATATCAAACGAAATCCTAAGGATTGATGCCTCGAATAAATAATGGCATCCCACTTGCACAAAAATCCAGTGAAACATGCCAAAAGAAAGGGTGGGCCCAATGGTCTCACTGACATAATATTACATACATCGTCCATCATCACTGATGATAATCATAATATTATAATCAAATTACAATTTAACTTACTGATTTAAAATAATTACAAATAGAGTCAAAGTTTGCTTGTTACTTACAATTTAGACTACTGTTGTTATGGAATCTCCATTAAAATTAACTGAGTCAAGGGCAAAATTATCTTTTGATATTGTTTTTAACTTTCTTTTTTTTTAAAAAAAAAAAAAAAAAAAAAACTTACATCCTCTCTCTCGCTACCCGAATCGTCTCTCTCTTGTTGTTGTTGTTGTTGTTCTTCTTCTTCTTCTTCTTTTTCTTCAAACCTAGATTCATCGGTGTTCCTCTTTTCTTTTTCTTATTCTCTTCTTCTTATTCTTAATCTGGGTTCAAATCAAACCCAAATTTCATCTGGGTTCGAATTGAACCTAGATTTCATTTGAGTTCCTTTTGAACGAACTTAAATTCATCCAGATGAAACAAACTCAGACAAAATGAACCCAGATAATCTAGGTTCAATTCGAACCCAAATGAATTTGGGTTCTAAAACCAACCCAAATTGGGTTCGTTTGGAACGAACCTAGATGAAATCTGAGTTGATTTGATGATGATTTATTGTTGGTTTTTGGTTTGATTTGATGATGAGTTGGTTTTTGGTTTGATTTTTAGATGGGTTGATGATGATTTTTAAGATTAATGTTGGTTTTTAGGGGATTTTTGGTGTGAGTTAATGATGATTTTGAGGTTGATGATAGTTTTTAGGGAATATTTGGTGATCAATTTGTTGTTGATAATATTGATGATGATTTATTGATTTGTTGATGATTTCCTGGATGGGAAGAAGAAAAAAGACATGGATCGACAATGTCGAAGGGTTTTTTTTTTTTAATTTTTTTAATATTTTTTTTTATGGGTTATGGAGAGCCAATCTGGAGACTTGATCTTTTTTTTTTATAATTTTTTTCTAATTAAATGAAAACTTTAATTATTTTTAATTTTGTTTGAAAAATAATTAAAATGTGAGGGCATTTTGGTCTTTTGTCTATCAATGGTTAACTCTAATGGATTTTTCTAACGATAATAGGCTAAATTGTAATTAACAGCAAACTTTGACTTCGTCTGTAATTATCGTCAGTAACTAATATTTGTCCTAATTGCATGAAGAGGAAGTTTTGACTCAGGATTACACTAATATCCCCACCATTAGTGGGTTATCGATCAAATCTAATAGTCTATGTTATCCGCATGAAAGGACTAACTTGCCCCTAGGTATTTACTTCATTATTAATTATGTTATTTTTAAGCATTTTATTTATTTGATAAAAATTCAACTGAAAAAGAAAAAAAAATTCATGTATCCACCCATATTAATATGGAAATATAATATAAAACTCCTCTTCCTTAATCAAAATAAAAAACAAAACCTCAACTTCCTCTTCTTCAATCAAAATCAAAATACAAACTTCCTCAATTTCAATCAATTCCAAATTTAAAGTAACAATTATTTAATCAATCAACTCTAATGCTTAAAAAAAAAAAGAAAAAAACTAAATCAATTCGAAACAAAAAAAGAAAAAGAAAAAAGAAATACTTCATCATTAATGGAGATTTGCTCTATCAAGGATGAGTTTTATTCCATCTCCAATAAAGACGATCCATTAAAAGATAGAATGTCACTCCATCAAACATTGAGTAACTTGCTCTATTTCAATAAAGTTTTTCCATTAGAGATGAAGACACTCCATCAAATATGAAGATGCTCAGCTTTGGTGGAGCATATCTCTATTAGTGATAGAGATGAAAAAATAGTTTGAAGTTTGAACATCTTTTATTTAAATGTTTTTTCGTTCAAAATATAATTTTTCAATTTTGAAAAAAATATTTTATTTTTTAAAATATGATTTATGAATGGTGAGAAATGGTTGACATCAAATAATTTTCACACATTACAGGGTAAATAGATTTTTACCCTTCTTCCAGAATTTATAAAGGCAACTCACTAATGACAGGGGATATATGTGTAATCATGAACAAAAGTTTCCTCCGTGTGTAATTAGTGAAAATCTTGGCGTGTCTATGAAAATCTCTAAATTAAAACTAAAAAGACAAACTCTTACGTGTCAAAATTCTCTAAATATACGTGTAATTTTTTTTTTGGTTTTTTGCAGTGTCCGACTGTTCGTACAGAGCCAATCACAATACACAACACAAGGAGGCGAGTCAGGCCAGTCTCTTTGTTCTACAACTGACTTTCCAAAGACTTCTTGAAGTCAACTGTACTCAAAATACACTCTTCTTCACGCCTCTCTCTCCTCTCCCCCTCTCTCTTCAATCTCAACAGTTTACCTTCATCTTTCATCACGTTTACCTCGTCTTCTTCTTCCTCTCTCTATCTATGCAATCCACTTCTTAATTCCTCAAAAAGCTGACACGTTTTGGAGTTCTGGGTAGTTACTATTTTGGTTGCACAGTTGGCATCTGAACTTGGTTTTTAGTTTCAACCAGGTTTGTCTTGTTTTGTTTCTACTTGATAAAGTTTATTTTTGTTTTTATTTCCTAGTACCAATTTGGCTAGATTTCCTTTTTAATTATGTACAAATTTGGATGATTCTTCTTTTACTGGTGTTTGTGATTGTGTGTGAAGTATGTTTGGTTTTTTTTCCAAAATGCAGTTACTTTAGATACATGAGTAAAGTTTCATAGTGTTAGAAATCAGTAGTTGAAAAGATGATATGGGTTGTGTTAGAATTTGGGTGATCGATGGTAGCTTAACAAGGAAAAACAAACGAATCAGTGTGTCCAATACTGCAGATTCTGTCACATTTGTCTGAACTAAATATTGATATGTGCTAGATAACTGCTAGACCAGAAGCTTATAGGTAACACCTCAAACAATAACATATGTAAGCACTCCAAAACACCTTCTCATGTGCAAGACAAACTAGTTGTCATGTAGATGGAATCTAAATTATCCATCTTTCTGCTCTCAGTAGTGTAGAATTGAGCTTTATGTTGGGGTCTAAACTAAAATTATTGCTCTTCTTGACATCATGACATATAGAAGTCAAGTTTTCTATATTGGTTACTGAAATTGGAACTTGGCGTTATTTTCTTGCATTGTTATCTGTTTCTTATATTTAATATATAATAAAATTATGTTTATTTCTCTTTGTCAATTATTGTTTATAAACGTTGAATGCTTAGTCTATTTTATATTTTTTGGCAGGTCCATTATTTGTATAATGGCTGGTTATGAGAAAGATGAGGTACCAATGCTATCGGATTCCCATCCACAATTGTCAGATGAACATGTGGATTCTCGATTGCAGATGTTTGCTTCCAGGGCTAGGAGTGCATCAATGTCCCTTCCTGCGAACTCCCCGGAATACTATGGAACTGAGGCTAACCTTGTTGGCCATACTGGTCCACTACGGACTGAAAGAAGAACACCATTTATACAGATGAGTGGTCCTTTATATGTAAACCGTAGACCTGACAAATTTTTCCACCCAACTCAAGGTGTTCTAGGTCTTCCGACAACAGAACCTAAGGTAGAGAGGTTTCCTTCCATTAATGGAATGGACCAGAATGATTGGCGTGATGACAACTATGCCAGAAAAAATGAACATTTATTGAGATCTGGACAACTGGGAATGTGCAATGATCCTTACTGCACAACCTGCCCGACATATTACAATTTCAAAGGAACACAACCAAAGATCTCAAAAGGTTCTGGTTTATTTGATCCTAAGGTACTTTTCTTTCAGGCTAGCAAAAGATTCTCTCTGATGCTTTCTTCGTGTCATCTTCTATGATGTACTTCCAATTCAATTTCTTGAATGCATCATCAAGGTGAAAAGCTTTTGGTTTGATAAATGTTTTGATATAAGTTCCAGTCATGTTAGTTAATGCTGTCAATTGTCATAAGCAAGGGTGTTAATGGCGGCAATCTTCCAGAATTACATAAGTACTTATGCATATGCACACAGACATAAAAACATACTTGTATACTCACGTTCTTTCACTAAAAAGGAAAAACAATTATGCATGCAATATGTTTTGCTGAATGAATATATTTTGTAGAAGATTAAAAACTTGAGAGTCTTTTAGCAAATTACTGAAATGTTGAAAGCCTACAGTGCTGTATTGGAATTAGAATTTCCCTCTGTAACTCTTTTGAATGGGCAGGAAGGAGCATCTAAATAACATACCTCCATTAAACAGCTTTGGTAATTGCTGGCAGTATTTGCAGTAGATAGTTATCAATTACTAAAATGGTTTTCGTTATGCTCTATAACTATATGGTCTCTAGTTTATTTTCTTCATTCTACAATTTTGTCAAGTGTAATTGTCTGTTTGTTTTGTTATCCGGAATGATCTTATGCCAAAACTTATAATTTATTCATGCTATTTTCCTGATTTTTGCTTGTTTGCAGTTTCACAATGCTTTCTATGGAGATGCCAAAGGTTGGGCTAGGAGATTTATTTCTTTTCTGAGTTCGTATGTGCCTGGAATCATGAATCCCCATGCTAGAGTTGTTCAGCGGTGGAACAAATTTTTTGCCATCTCTTGCTTGGTGGCAATTTTTGTAGACCCTTTGTTTTTCTTCTTGTTGTCTACGCAAGAGGTATGGTTCTATCTATTTTTGGCTATCAAAGTGTCAAGTTAATTTGTTTTTATTCAGTTTATGTCTGTTAGTGTTTCCATGAAAAGGCCTTAAGATTTCAAAGTCAAGACATCTTCCACATTCATTTAGATCTGTCCCTAACTTGTTCTGCACGTACATGCCGCATGACATCGGAAATTTAGTCAAGCAACAAAAGCCTTATTCTGTGATGCACAAATGTACATATTTGGGGTCCAGAGCTTAAGTCAAACGTGTCAAACACCAATTCTGTGTCTAATTACTGCCTATGTGACCTGGTTGGGTGTATGACCTCAAAAAGTAAAACAGGAAGCAAATATAGTTGTAGAATAAAAGCTGCAGAGAATTATGCATCATGGTACCCATTTGTTAGACATGTTCTTCCCTTTGATTTGCCTACTATAACTAGAAACGCATGGAAACAATTCTAGCAAGATTGATATTCATCAAACTAACTAGCATTTTTCTCTACGATTATTTCAGTATATCCTGTGATTTTGAAAGCACATTCCCCAACAAATTTATGGAGTCCTTTATTTCTGGTCTTCTATGAACATTGAAGAATAGCTAGTTGATCAACTTTGATAGTATTGTCACTTTATCTAGTACACTGATTGAGCGTTGTTGACTTGTGTGCTATTTTTTGTGCTCATTAAGCTTTGAGTGCCCAACTTTCACGTACAAATCTTAATTTGCTTGTTTTTGGTATGTGGTATTCCTCTTATTTTATTACTTGTACATTATTCTTATAGAACTCCTTTTCGTGCAGGATAATAAGTGCATAGTCCTTAACTTTCCAATGACAATGACAATTGTGGCTTTTAGAAGCGTGCTTGATTTCATATACCTTTTGAACATACTTCTTCAGGTGATTATTCGCCTCCTTTAGAAGCCCTTTTTTTTTTTTTTGGTTTATCATCAGATTTGTTAGTTCTGCAGTCTTCTTACCGCTAATGAATTGTCTGGTCATCAGCAGCACCAGTAGATTTCCTTTAGTATTGCTTAGACATCATTGATTAGTTGTACATTCTCTCTCTAACAATTTTTGCAAGTACTATAGTAGGGCTCAGGCTGATTTTGCTTGGGATATTTAGTTGTATCTGTGGGCTCAGAATGTAAAGGAAAAGATTAGAAACACAGTGACCTGAGTTGCTAACTTACGTTTGTTTTCTTGGCTCCTTAGATGGGATAGGTTGGATTGAGCTCAAGTTTTCTACGATTGAGCTAAGGCTGATTTGAACTGGGTGACCCTTAAAAGATTTTTTGGTTTAACTGAGGGTATGGCTACAGCACCAACAATATTGTTCTATATGAAGAAGACGTTTCTTTTATAATTATAATTTGATAAACACAAACAATTTACTAATTTATGATTTTTTTACTGGCAGAAAAATGCAATGAAACTAGTTTTCTTATTTCTTGACCTAATATAATCCAAAGTCAAGTTTGCAGATATTTACTATTTTATTTCAGTCTTAGATGTACATTCAAAGGCTCCATATTGTCTTTTATTATTGTCTTTCTAGATTATTTGGTTCCAAAAACATAAAGTTTGGCGTTATCCTTGGGTGCTGAGCAAGCTGTTTTGTTTTATGATTTCTTATATATGTACACACACACACACACACACATATACACATGTAAAACAGTGCCAGTTGTTAAAAAGGCAACACTGATGGAAGAATAAGAATGCTTTGATTTGTGATCGGATTTGGAAATCCAAGCCCTATTGTTATTGAAAGATTTCATTTTAGTTATCCATTGCTATTGTATTTGTTACCAAATGTTTTCTATGGTATGGTTCTTTAATTCTTATTAAGTAGGTTTGGCTGGGGCTCTTCTGTTGTATTCCAGTTTTGATTAATGACCAATAAATCTGATCTTCATTTGCGTTTGTGCTTATTTGAGTAATTGTGTGTTTTATGCAGTTTAGGCTGGCATATGTGGCTCCTGAGTCTAGGGTGGTTGGTGCTGGGGAGTTAGTTGACCATCCAAAGAAAATTGCTCTCAATTACATACATAGATACTTTTTTATCGATTTGTTTGTTGTATTACCACTTCCTCAAGTGAGTGTATATTATCCCACCTTTCTGTAGTGACTTCTTATTTTCTTGCTTTACTTATATTAATACGTGCCATCTACATGCATAGTATAGAAAAATCTACATGCATAAGGCCCCTAATCATTGGCCAACAACTCACTTACCATGTAAAGATGTTGGTAAATAGAAGTGTGGTGAAGGCCGAGTATTATCAAACCAACTGTTTAATAAACTGTGTATGTGTGTGCACATGTGCACACCTATGAGTGTGTGTTTGGTGGGCCGGTTAAAAGTTAACCTTTTCGTCGTAATCAGTTATGCGCAGAGAGAGATTGTTTTTTGCAGATATATACTTTAGGCCCAGTATCTAGAAAGAAATATGAGGAACGAGAATTTAGAAGCGAACATTTTTTAAAAAAAAAAAAATCAATTGGATACGATGACCTCAGACAGCTATGATATTGAATTTACGTATAACCTTCTTTAGCTGATTCTTTTTGCGTGGTTTTCCTGATTAAGCATGAGATTATCACAGAACCTTGCATGGCATTGAATATGGAACCATCAATTAGACCAGCACACTAATAGTTGAGATGGGTGATTCATTATATAATTCAAAGTTGATCCTCTATCTCTATATTCTTTTGCACTAGATTCAAGGACCAACTACTGAATCACTATCAAGAAATAGCGATTTATTGGCATGCTAACAGTTGATACATACGAGTGATAGCCCTATTAAATTGTATGAGTCAACAAATAAGGATGGATTCATTAACATATCAATGATAATAAATATCTGAGAAGAATATACTTGTGAGATTACAAACAGTTAACTGTGTCCATTTATTGATTTGCATCCACAAGTTACAGTATATGCTTCATTTTGACGTTGTTATATCCACTATTCCCATCTTGTTATATGTTGTTTCCTTCACTTGTTTGCAGATCATGATACTGTTGGTCTTACCACAGTTTAAGTCAGCAAATGATGCCAAGAATTTTTTACGTGTCGCAGTACTTGTTCAGTACGTTCCCAGGTTATATAGGTTTCTACCTCTGCTTGCTGGTCAATCGCCAAATAGCCTCATATTTGAGTCGGCATGGGCAAATTTTTTTATAAATCTTCTCACTTTCATCTTGTCTGGTCATGTTGTTGGATCTTGCTGGTACCTCTTCGGGTTACAGGTACATAAAGGTGGTCATAACATCAAAAAATGCATTTCTTATGGACAATTTTTTTCTGTACTTCTTGTCTTTGTAAGTTTTTATAAACTCTGATATGCTCTACTTTTGCATGCACTCCAGTTGCTGAACTGTTTACAGGACACTTATGCTTTTGTTTTGGCCATCAATAACTTGAGAAGTGCAGGCATTTTGTCATTAATTCTGACAATCTTTTGTTTATACAAATTTGTATTGTTTTATGTAAATTTATCATGCATTTAAGTTTGTGTATGATGGGCTTGGTCTGTGTTATAAGCTCGTTGTGCACCTAAAGGTTGTGTTAAAGATTAATGCTGTTGTTTATGTTATTAACTGCATAGTTAAGCTTTTGGGTTTGGCAAGTAGTTAGTGCTGTTTACATGGGACGAACTGCTAATTTTGTTTTAATCACTTGGTATTTCTCCTGTTTTTTAAATGAAATTTTTGTTTCGTGTGAAATCAAAATGCTAATGTAATATGTTTTATTACTTTAAGCAAGAAAATTGAATCCTTCTTTTATATAATTAAATTGCTTAATATTTTAAACTTAAATGATTATATGCTGGTGTACTTGTTTTCTTTGTATAGATTTCAGATACTTCAACATGATTTGAATATATATGCAATTAGAAATGCATGCAAATATGGGATAGAAAAAGGTTGGTTATTTACTCTTCTTTTCCTCTTCTCTGTCTCATACCAGAGGGTTAATCAATGTCTTCGAAATGCTTGCCATGACACGACCAGTCCTTCCATTTGCATGAGATTTATAGACTGTGGCCATGGGAATGCTTTTGAAAGGTTTAACAACAGTTTAGAGTGGAACAGCTGGATAGGAAATGGGAATGCTTCCTCTTGTTTTAATAAGGCAGGAAATTTTTCTTATGGAATTTACGCTCAAGCCGTCGAGCTTACCACAATCAATAGAGTCATCATCAAATACGTATATTCATTGTTCTGGGGATTCCAGGTACTCTCTTATCACCTCTACATTTTGGCTATTGGTTTAACTAAACTGACTTACAGGTTGAGCACTTGGTTCTACCCCAGTCAGAAATAGTTGATCAGCTTTAATTTAAAAGTTGTCTTCTAGCTATGATTAAAACATGTAGAACTGCCTTTTTCGAGGCTTAATATTGCAGTCTTGCCTCAAGGTGTGAACAGAAGCTGAGCAGGCCTAACAACTTTGTCTCACATTTTATACTTTGATGTGTATCAGAGTGTCTGTAGCCACCATTGTGATTTTTCTGTTATCACATGAAGTTGAAAGACTCTTTCCTATTTGAGATAGAAGAAAGAAAATGAATGATCTTATTAAAGAAAATTGCTTTGAGAAAACCATTTTGATAATCAACTCACATCTATAGCAATTTTTCCTTGTTAACAAGGAAAAATTGCCATTTATCAAAATGGCGTCTAGTTTGCCTATGTAAGGCTGAAACTTAAACTCAGATTTGATTGCATCGTTTTAATTTCCAGTTAAATTCATTTCTTGTTACTAATTCATTTCTACTTCCATTTTACATTAAGCATTTTTCTGGTGTGCAAAACTCATTTGTTGTTACTACAGGAAAACTTATCTTGATTTGTTATATATGATTGCAGAAACTATGAACTTGAATACCTCTTGTTGACATTGACATTTTGTTTTCTGTTTTAATTATTAAAGCAAATCAGTACGCTTGCGGGAAATCAAACACCCAGCTATTTTCTTTGGGAAATCCTTTTTACTATGGGCATCATAGGACTGGGGCTCTTGCTCTTCGCTTTTCTCATTGGAAATATGCAGAATTTTCTCCAAGCTCTTGTAAAGAGGTGGAAATTTCTACTAAATCCTATTTTCTTAAAATTGTTGTATAAAATTCAATTCAAGACGAGGTATATTGCATGACAGTTGAATGTTGGCATGGTTGATTGGTTGACGAAAAAAAATCTCTGATACCCTTTAAGAAAGAAATTGTTCCTATAATGGTTGGCTTTAAGGGACATGGTCTTGTAATTTTGTATGACAAAGAAAATATAGTATAGGTGAGGTTTTTATCTTCATAAAATTGTGTTCAATGATTTGAAGGGCAGTAATTTTGCATGTTTATGATGTTTTGTGCAACTAAAATGTTTGACTAATTTTTTTCTGACTAATTTTTTTCTTGTTTAATTGATCTCTGATTTTTCGAAAAAATTTGTTGCTTAATAATTAATTCTTCTTTTGGCAGGAGGTTAGAAATGTCACTGAGACGTCGTGATGTGGAGCAATGGATGAGCCATCGGCGCTTACCTGAAGAACTTAGACGGTATTATGTTTACTTGTTCCTGCATACATTGTTACTTGTCCCCAAATAATAACTTCAAACCTGATAGTCTTATAGTGAATCACCTAAATGTTGTCTATAGAGCGCTACGGTTTTGTGCATATATTCTGCCATGTTTAGTAAACATGAGACATTAATATGAATGAGAAGGAGAAGAAGAATATTTTTTTGCATATATCCTGCGATGTTTAGGAGAACATAATATGTTAATACGACTGAATCAGAAAAAACAACAGTACTTCTAGAATGTCTGCAAAATGCAAAGCCTGTATGAGATTTGTAAGATACTGTACTTACATTTCTTTTATAGAATCTTTTGCTCTTACTAGGCTTGTTATGAATTGAATCTGAGCAAATATGTAACATATTTGATGAAGAATTTTATATTCTAAAATAAAGTCCATGTTATATTTATGTTCATCAAAACCAAATAATCTCATCATATGCAGCATTTTTCACTGATGACCCATAAAATTGTTCTACTGAGTAGGCAAGTACGAGAAGCTGAAAGATACAACTGGGCTGCCACCAGAGGGGTGAATGAAGAAACGCTCTTTGAGAATTTGCCTGAAGACCTTCAGAGAAATATAAGACGCCATCTTTTCAAATTTGTTAAGAAAGTGAGTATGAGAATGTCCAAGTTCACTTTCTTTGCATGTCATGTTCATTGGTCACTGCCAAAACATATCAATTATTTCAGATCTCTAGTAGAACTGATGAGTTCCAACTTCATCAGCCATGACAGTAGACCCTTAAAGCAATATGGCATTCTCTTTTTGGGACATGAAAGATATTGGATAAGCCTTTCATGCATACTCCAAGAGTCTGAAAATGTGTTATTTGCAGGTTCGGATTTTGGCGCTCATGGATGAGCCTATATTAGATGCTATTTGTGAGAGGTTGAGACAGAAGACATACATTCAAGGAAGCCAAATCTTGTATCGTGGTGGTCTGATAGAGAAGATGGTGTTTATTGTGCGTGGGAAAATGGAGAGCATTGGAGACGATGGGATTCCATTTCCCTTATCTGAGGGAGATGTTTCTGGCGAGGAACTTCTTACGTGGTGTCTCGAACATTCTTCAGTAAACAGAGGTATAATTATGATTATGACCCCCTTTAATTAATTTCTCCTCTAGACTCACGGGCACATTTAAAGATCTCAAAATGTTGGCTAGCCAACCAATTTTTTCATACACTAAAATTCTTGGCATGAAAATTCAAAGCATAATTTTGTATGGTCTGTGTTGCTTGCAGATGTGAAGAAAATAAGGATCCCTGGGCAGCGGTTGCTCAGCAACAGGATGGTGAGATGCTTAACAAACGTGGAAGCTTTTTCACTCCGAGCAGCAGATCTTGAAGAAGTTACCAGTCTTTTTGCAAGATTCTTGCGGAAACCTCGGGTTCAAGGAGCCATAAGGTTTTTAGCTATGTCAATTCATATCCTGATTCATCTAAAAGCAAAGATTTTCCATGTGGACAACAGCTTGGTAGTTTTATGTTTGCATCATCATTATGCATCTACAAGCAATGATATTCCAAGTAAACTCCATTAGTCAGAAAAGCCTCTAATCTCATTTGAAATTTATTCACAAGTAAAAATGTGGAAGCAAGGTTGCTTTCCTGGGATGTTTTATCAATAAATGATTTTTTTTTTTTTTGTTCTTTTTTCATGCATAATATAATTATGTCATATTGGTTTAATGATAGGTACGAGTCACCCTACTGGCGAGGCCTTGCTGCTTCCCGGATTCAGGTAGCGTGGAGGTACAGAAAGAAATGTCTAAGTCGTGCAGATACCTCGCAGTTGAATTCAAATCATTCTTCCAGTCACGCAGATACCTCCCAACTGAGTTCAAATCCCTTTTCCCTATAGTATTCTATTATTGTTTGGTAATTATCTTGTATGCTAGTGTATTTGCAGTACAGATACACTCTCAAATGATATGATCACCTTGATTGCGAACTTCATGTAAAGTGTTACCGCAAATGAACTTCGAGAAAAGTTCATTTTCATATCTGCATTGCAAAAAAAAAAAAAAAAAAAACCACCCTGTATTCAATGTATCATGTATGTACCAGTAAGGTAGTAATGTAATTTTTGGTATTATTTATATTGGAAATTAATTCTATTGCTCTTTTCTTGGCTCTTTCTCCTTAACTGAGACACTTTGAAATTTCTACCAAAGAAATGTGATTGCATGTACTTGGTAACTACATCCCCAATTTGAGCATCAAAAAACTCCAAAAAACCACGTCTCAATCTCTTCAATCTGCTCTCTCTGCACGACAACTGAATCATAGTCTGACTCATCCAAACCACCTCTAAATGACTGATTCTCAACATGATATCCATGAGAGATTGGCATCATCCATGAAGGCCTCCTTTTAATATCAGTCTCTCCTCTCTTGCTCCCACCACGTCTGGAGAGAAACCGGAACCGTCTCATCTTAAATGCCTTGAGTTTGAGATGGAGATTCCTCAACCCCATTTTAGTCCTCTGAAATAAAAATAAAATAAAATAAAATCTTGATAGATATCTGGCAAAGCAAAACATGCTATTACTCTTTTCTTATTTTTAGATTAAATGTTTAGATCAACTTGCAACTTGATATATTATTATAGCAAATTTTATGAACAAATTTTGGAATTCAATCATCTAACATGGACGTATTTTGCATCCAAGCTGCATTTCTTCCACATTATTGAATTCTTTGTGGAGCACAGGTCTTGGTTCATCTGAAAGTCCACTAGTCTTTAGGTTGGGTGATAACTGAAAACTTAAAATGTAGAACCTCATGCTTGACTTCTACTAATTAGTGTTAGATGTTACTGTGGATTTCATTCTTCAATAATTCCTTATTTTTTGTATGATGATCAGTTTGAAAATTTTACAGTTAAATTTGGATTAATAACTTATATGTACTCTTCACCTTGTAAATTTTTTAGTTGTGTTGAGATAGGAAACTAAATCATTAAAATTTTATTCAAAATTCAAGTTTGTTTATAGCAAGAAACTATGAATTAATTGAAGTAATTATATTAGAGTAATATTTATGTATATTGCTAGGTTCCCAAAGATATCATATATATATATATATATATTCAAAAACTTTTTTTTTTTTGAAGTGTTCAAAAACCTGTTTTTGAACATAATATTAAATTAGATTAGTTCAAAATTTAAAAATCATTTCTGAAATCTCTAGCTTGTTTAAGAAGAGTAGAACTTATTTTGGATCATCTTTGCAAAATTGGCATGTATTATATTGGATCCGGAGATATCATTTCTTTTCTTTTTTTTTTTGAAATAGGATCCAGAGATATATATATATATAATGAAATTTAAATATATATATATATATATATATCAGGAGATATATATATATATATTGTATTATAAAATGAAGTATGATAAAAGAAATTTAAATTGTTAATCATTTCTGAAATCTCAAGTTTGTAAAAGAAAAGTAGAACTATTTTTGGATCATCTTTACAAAATGGGATTTTTTTTTTTAATAAATAATCATTTTTTTAGATCTAAATTGAACACTAACATTTTTTTCAAAATCTTGCAATAATAACTGTTTTTGGATAAAAATATACTTGGGAAAAATAAAAAATCTAAAAAAATTATTACTTTTCAATTTCAACTTCAAAAAATGATCATTTCTGCAATTTTCTCTTACAAAATTGGCATGTATTATCTTGGATCCGGAGATATCTAATAAAATCAAGTATGAATAAAGAAATTTAAATTGTTAATATATATATATATATATAGTGTTTTTACTATCAGTACCTCTTAACTTTAAAAGGTTAAAATAAATCAATCAAATTCATTCATTGCATTCTCTCTTCTAAAACAAATTCTATATTCTATTTAATTCAAATACAATAGATTAATTTGATTGATTCGTCCTAACTTTTTAAAGTTAAGAGGTATTGATAGTAAAAGTATTATATATATATATCCAGTTGATGGATTGAAGAATTATTTCTTTATATATAGTTATAGAGAAAATTCAGTCCACTCTAACTTGGATTTGATTAAAATTTATTAGAAATTAAATCATATTGAATGAAATATTATTTTAATTGAAGCAAAGTTTTTATAAATCAAATGATAGTGACTGAAGCTGAATCTTTGTTGCGAAGACTATTATATTTTAAGAGAGTTTACGTAGTGATTAGTCCTATCCAAGCCATTGATATATTAAAAATAAATGGATATGCAATTTAATTTGAAGTCAAAATATAGGTATATAGTTGTAGTGGACTAATTTTTACGGTTGCTAACATAAGGGTTTGGCTCTACAATCAGCTTTCTAAGATTTAGTAACATGCAAAAAAGTTAAATGAAATGGATGAGTTAATTTAACACTGGATTGGTATCGGTCATTGACACTCTAACGCTCAAATTAGAATTGTAGTTGAAGGTAGATAAAAATAGTAAGAGAAAGCGTATGACAAATGATTGAGACTAGGGCATACAATGAGTGATGGTGATTTGATTGTTGAAATAAGAGTACGATGTCGTGCAACAATGAAGATAGGGACATTTACTAAGTATCAGTGGAGAATTTGGTAGAGTGGTGATAAGATAGCAAGATATCTCCTCTCCTCACTGGTTGCTTCACTTTTATAAGAGAGAAGTGACCGTTGTTTGATCTATAACGACTTCTGAAATCAACGAATTCATTCCCTTGATCCTCACCACTACAATTAATTAGTCAATCCCCAAATTTAATTGGTCAATCTTTACATTAAATTGGTTATATTTGATCGGGCATTACAATTGGTCATGGGTTTCTAGGTTTCATTTGGATTGGATTGGATATGGGTCTAACACTTAAACTACTATTTTAAACTCTACCTACAACCCATCTATTGGACCTGTACGTACTGATTTTGGCTATTACAATAGTCATGATTTGAAGTTAAAATTAATAACAAAGTAAGTTTTCATTTTGTTTATATTAGATGTTTTGACATGTACAATACATATTCATGTGCATAAAGACATTCTTTAGTGTTCAACAACATTTGCCAAGTCAAGAAATGTGTGATATAGCTTAACAAAGTATAACGTCTACATCTATTTATTAGCAGTTGTCAAATACTCAAATTAAACGCAAATTGTTGAAAGGATAGAGCCAGACTAATTATAATTGATGAAATTACCACACAAGATTTCAAGAAGGTAGTAATAAGAATTTATGATCTCTATATAAACATAGTTGTATTTGATTGTGATTTATGAGAATATTCGTTTAAGTATATTGAGGAAATTGTTAAGAAGAACCTTTTGACTATGGCACTTTCTATTTTTACCTACTCTCACTAATGTTCATGCTCTACCCTGAACTTGCCATTATGAATACCAAAATACATCCCTCTTACTTCTCCACTTTTTTGCTTACATTTTCAATTAACAAAACATTTTTTTTCTAAAAATTAATAAAATTAAAGAAAAAAGAATCCATCGGCGATGGATCGTATTCATTCAATGATGCATCGTATTCATTCCATTGTTAAAGCAAATTGCAATCTCCTCCATCGAAGGAGATTGTCAAATCTCTTTCTTCGATGAAGGAGATTCTATCCTCTATGATTAAACAGAGGGGATGATGATCTCCTCCATCGAATCGATGATGATGATCAATTTCTTTTATTTTTTTATTTATTATTTTTAATTATAAATTTTAACTTTAGTTACATGCCAAAAAAATACAGAAAGATAGATTTCTTTTTTTCTAGTATCTTAAGGTCCCTTGCAATTCTCTCTCGGATTTCATTTTTTGTGAACGTGATTTATTTTTTTGTTTTATTTTTCTCTCTCTATTTTCTTTTTCTTATCTTCTCTCTCTTTCTTTGTCTTCTTATTCTCTCCTTATTTTATGTCAACCAAAAGGTTGAGGGGTATTTTTGTCTAAGAGTGGGTAAAAATGAAAAAGTTATTAGGTATGAGTAAATTTAACAAGTGCAACAATTAAAAGATGATTTGCTAATTTTGGCAAAAATTCAAAACGAACCACAAGCATGAAGAAAAATTTGTTTTTAGCCCCAAACAAAACTTACCACTTTTTATGTCAAACAAAAAAGTAAATGACAATTTAGTTACTTAGTTTCAAAATATGTTCAAACATTTTAGTTTTATTACAAGTTTCCCACCCGTTGTTAGCTTAGGTCTATTAATTTTGGCAAATAATAGCATAAATTTAGGTAAAAGACTGAAATACCTTTGATGGTTGAAATGGAAACTGTCTTGACCCTGTTGACCATTTCGACTAAATAAAAAATTAAAGAAAAAAATATTATAATGTTCTTGAATTGAAGAAAAATAGAGTTAAAAAATAAATTTATTTAAAATAAAAAACAGAAATAATAATCGATGGATTCAAGAGTGATGGACGGTGAATATCAAATGTTTAAACAAAAATGAAATTTTTAAAAAAAATTGGGGAAAAAAAAACATTTAGATCTCCATAACGTTAACAAAAATAATAAAATAAAATAAAATAAAATCATCCCATCTTCTACCACTCCATTTGGGAAAAAAAAATGAAATAAAAAAATTCATCTTCAACCTCAAAATCATCAATCATCAACTCAATCATCTTTAACAACAGAAATTGAAAAAACCGAAAAATCAACAACAAAATTTGAAAAAAAGGATCAACATTTTCATCTAAAACCCAGATGAATTTCTATCTAGTTTGTCGAACCCCGATGAAGATGAAGTGTTCATCTAGGTTTGACAAACCCAAGTGATGAAAAGGACGACGGATGGATGTTGATGTGAGACAAAAGGAAAAGGACGGCGGCGATGGGATGTGGATGTTAGGATCTCTCAGTCCCCGTAAACATTTCTCGTCGATCTTGCAAGTCTCAGTTCTTGCCAGTCGTCATCCATTTTCTTCCCGTCGATCTCTTGGTCTCTTAGTCTCCATTTTCTTCCCACCATTCATTCGTCGGTCTCGACGAAGAGAGGAGAGTGAGGAGAGTGGTGGCAGGGAGAGAAGACTGAGGAGATCTGATGAATTTGATTTTAGCTCAAGGATGAAGATTTTAATTTTTATTTAAATTTTAATTCTTTTTCAGATTAATTTTCAAAATGAACAGTAGAGATCTGATGAATTAATTTTTTTATTTGAAACTCAAAAGGAATTTTCACTAGTGACAAGAGCTTCCAGTAATTTTCACATGACGTTTTGCCTTTTATTCTTACATAATTGTTATAAAAGTTTCTAGAAGGGTTGCTCTTGAACTCTTTTACTTTTCTCACACTCTCTTACATTTTCTCTCCAAACAAAAACCGACCAAACTTTCAGGTGAGCTAGCGTGAATTCTGTTATATCACACCATGTAATTCAGCTAAAAACAATAACAGAAGCTGCTGGGAAATTAAATTGGAGAAGACCAAACAAATAGTGGATATTGAAAATTGTTAGCTCGTGTATATAAATGCCATGGCTATACTACGTTACAAGCCATGCATGCACATTGTTAATTATTAATTATTTTCTCACTATGGATGACAAGATATATATAAATATATATATTATAAAGTTGATAGAATATTCATGACACATGCATAGAATAGAAATAAATTTTATCAAAAAAATTTTATGATAATTAAGTAAAGCAGCGCATGTATAGCTAAACTATCAAAGTCAACAACTCAATATACAGTTGAAAGATGGTGACAAATTAATATGTGAATTAATTAAAATCCAATATGGTTGGACCATATATGATTTGTTATTGGTATTTATTTGATCTAAAATTAAGGCACACGGTGATATCGACCTGCCTTTTATTAATATTCGTTAGGTTAAGTTGTAATGATTTGCAATGCTAGCTATCACTGCAGTACTAGTATTAATATTATATCCAACCAATTTGGATTTTATTATAAATGTAATTTGCATAAATTAGCATACCACGAAGTTGCTTTTTTCGGACGAGCAAGTTTCAGACTTGGATCTCTTAGTTGAGGTTAAAGAATCCATAAATAAAGTTAAGAAAGGTAGAAATAAATTTACATATATAGATTACATAAAAAGCAATAGAATTAATGGTAATATTTATCCATGGATATCATTATTCAGTAGGCTAGGTTTTTTATCGTAATATATATATATATATAAGGTTTATGTTTAATTTAATTTATTATATAATTTTTTGAAGCAAAATGATTGAATTATGTACAGGACAGAGTAAGGGATTACTTGGCAAACAACTTCAACTTCTTCAGCCAACTTAAATTGGAGCAGTAATTAAGATTATTTTGATGAACTAATGTTATAAAGTAACACACTTGTAGAAAAAAAAATAAAAAATAGAGGAGATTAATTAATTCACGATTACAAATACTACTATTTTCTTTAAGGAAAAGAAAAAAGGAAAATGTTTGATTTCATCAATTCTATTAAAAAACCATTTTAAATCTCAAATTTTGGTTTAAAATATGAACATGGAAAATATATAAACCAAAATCATTTAAGCTCTCTTTCCAAAAAAATAAATCATTTAAGCTCTGGTATATTCGATCCTAAGACTTCTTGCAATTTTATCTACTTTAATGTTAGTAATTTTTCCTTTCTAAACTTCAAGATAAAACTCACATTATACATTTTTAAAACTATCTTCAAATCACACATTAAAACTACATTGATAAATACAAAAATTAGTGTTCATCATTGAATTAATTAATCATACAGTAGAGCTGTCATTAGTTCCGAAAATATATTTTAACTAGTGAATAAACTTTGAAATAGGCATCAATATATATAATAATTTTATGATCAATGCGCCCTAATTTTATTAAATTTTTAGGACTATCAATGAAAATCATGCATTACAACTAAACTAAATAGAAGAGAAATATTTTTTTTTAAGAGAGAGAATATAATGATTGATTTTGATTGGTGTTTCTAACAAATTAAAAATTAGAACGCATTGACTGTAAAAATTATATATATATATATATATATATATCTTCTGTGTCTTCGGTCGTATTCAAATTATTACGATCTTTAAATGATTGTTGAAATTGCCATACAAAGATGTCAACAACTCCTTTTTTTTTTATTTATTATCTAGGACTTGTAACTTGTAAGCAAACTTATTAATTTCTAATAAATATAGAGAAAAACAATATTAATTACATATGTTTACTATGGATGCGAAGGTACACATGGCTCTCTCTCTCTCTTTTTTGACTTAAAATAGATGAAGATATACATAACTTTTAAAATTGAAATCAGCCGGATATGTACGTACATACACAGGCCAACTCTCGAGTGTCGACAACCTTCTTGATTTTGCTTGTTTTGCTGGCTTAAAACATTTTGATGAGTTTAACTGTGTGCCAACAAAGCAGAACAAGAGTTTTCGAATCTTGGGTTGATCAGGCAACGCAACCTTAAAATTTGTTTATACCATTGAAAGATGATACCAAATAGATAAAAATTATTAAAAAAAAAAAAAAAAAAAAACCCTTCATGTATGTAAGATTTAAATGGGTCTGAGTTTAATTGATTGACATGAATTAGCAAACTTCAAATAAGAAATTAGTTGTATCTCTAAAAGAGAAATATGTACATTAACATCTATGTTCATTCTGAAAATAGATAAAAGAGAATTAAAATGCTTATGTGCTTTAATTTAACTTATGGCAAAAATAATGAAAAAGTTAATTTATTAAAACATTATTTTATTTGATTTTTTCAACAGTTATATTGGTTATGGGCTATAATAAATAATCGATTATTGCAACTCCCCTTGAGGTCAATCAGCGTGTGTGTGAAAACATGTAACTTTACTTTAAATATCTTTATGTTATATATGTATATATATATATATATATATATATCAGAACTTTTATGTTTTGTCCATCCTAATTTTAAAAAATTAGGATGAATCAATCAAATTCGTCCATTATGTTCTCTCTTCTAAAACAAATTCTCTCTATTATTCAATTCAAATACAATAGATAAATTTATCTAACTTTTCAAAGTTAAAAGACACTGACTATATAATTACTTATATATATATATATATATATAAGTGTTACATGTTTAAAGGTGTAAATCAAATATTAAGAATAGACATGGATAAATTGTCATTGGAAGAGTAATAATGTAGAAGGTTTCTTGTGAAATCCATTTGAATAATTAAATCATTAAGCCCAACAAAAATTTAACGCGTAGTCAAGTTCAGGGGGAGAGCGAGACGAACAATTATTTATTGACTTAAGCATCAATATATCTTTCAGTATAATGCCAATATATTTAATAAAACTTTATCATATTTTCGAATAAGACTATGCAGATAAATTATCATCATTAAAAAAAGAAGAAAAAAAAATCTATTATGTAGAAGTTTCCTCATTATTCGATTTTTTTTTGTAATCATAAATATTTTGAATCATTAAATTATCAAACCTAATTATATTTAATGTTGAAACATATGCTTTAACTAGCTCATTTACTATTGCAGGTTTGTGCACCAAAATGTTCAACCTTCTTTAAACGTAAGCAATGACAACAAACGAGCGGAAGAAATCCAACATTTGGAGAAAAGATTTGATAAGACGAGTGTATCATATTATTTATGCATTTGTTCGGTTAAACCCTTTACGATTTACATATATGTATAAGTTGAGAGTCAAAATATACAAATATCAATTTGGTGGTCTTTTTTTAAAAATAGTGTATACTTGTCAAAATTTTAATTCAATCATTTTCTTGAATTTTATTTTTAGAATATCAGTTATGGTATAGTTACTCAAACTTGACTCATTGTTGGGTTGAATGAGAACTCTGTAGCATCAAGTTATATTGGATGGTGGTTTTTGAATTTTATTAGTAGGGAAAAATTTTTCGTTTCATTTTTTTCTTTTTTTGGAATTTTGAAATTATTTTTCTAAAGAGTAGTCGGTGACATAAATATTTTGTTAGTTTGTAATTGTTTTAAGAAATTTAACTCATGGTTTTTCGGTAAAAAAAAAAAAAAAAAAAAAAAAAGGAAGAAAAATCAATGACTTTAAGCATACTGAGATTTTAGAAGGGAAAAACCAACACAATATTCTAAGATTTTTTTTTCCCATATTCGTTAAATTAAATTATTCCAACTATTTTGCTTCAATAAACAAAATTATTGTAATTATTTTAAAGCAGACAAAATTTTGCATGATTAATGAAGGAATTAATTTTTTTAAATAAATAAAAGTGATTAGTTTTCTTCTAAAAATAACAAAAACAACTCTCACAGTAGCGTAATATAAGAGTTAAGACTTTCTGTTTCTTTTTTTAAATAATGTAAGAGTTAAGACTTGATCGATATTGATTTTGTCATTTTGCTTAATTAAATGTAACTTATGATTGTCAATTTCCGTCGTGTAGGTTTGAACACTGAAAAACGAAAATAATAATAATAATAATAATAGCTGTAATCAGCGGCGGGGCTGTAGGGTGCCCACAGATGCCACGGCACCCGCAAGCCCTAGCTAATTAATTTTTTTTTTTATTTAATTTGTGTTTTTCTTTATTAATGTAAAATATATAAGATTAAATTTCAATTAATTATTATGATTATAATTAAAGACACATATCAAATTAGATTTTACCTAAAAACATAAAATACTTCTCTTTTATATTTTGATGATATTTTAATTATTTTACCATTCTTGCACATCAATTTTTTATGGAAGTAGTTTGATGCTTTCTTTTATTTTAAGAGACTAAGGATTTAAGTTTCACTCTAATTCTAAAACACAAGATATTGATAATTTTTTTTATGAATTTAATCTCATCTTCTCACCTTGAAAAGAAAAAAAATAATAAAAAATCATCATTCTTGTCTTAATATGAAGATTTAGTTTCCTATTACTAATATATTATACAATCTTCTTTACATAGTTGTCACAACTTTTACTTTGTATTTTCAATATTCATCTTTGGTTATTACACCTAAACTTATCAAGTTTGAGATTATAAATTAATAAATATTTTTTATATTTTTTAAAAATTTGAATTTTTATACTTGTTATTTTGTTAGTTTATTAAAGACTAAACTCTCAATAATATGAAATCAGTTGGCAACCCATCTAAGATTTAGGTGGGTCACGTGTCCCATAAATTTTTTTTTTTTAAAAAAAAAAAGATTCAAGTTTTCTTTGTATTGGTGTTTTTTGTTTTTTTTTTTCGAAATACTTCGTATTGGTTTGATTGTCTCACAATTACATAAAATGTTGTAATTTGACTTTGACTCTGTTTCGGTTTTTGTAACAGCACTATCTCTCTTTCCCTTTTGTTTTTTTTTTTTGGAGATATCCGTCTTTCCATTTTTATTGTTTATTTGTTAAGTTTCCCTTTTTACTTCTTTCTTTTTCTTTATTCTTTATAGTTTCATTTTTTTTTAATACTATTGTTTATTACTCCCATTTTTTATACAAACTTTTTTTTCTAATTACTTTTCTTATACCTATTTTTTTCTACCCTTAGTATTTGTCCTACCCTTAATTGATTAATGCTTTCATTTTTATAGTTTTCCTTTTATTTAGGTACATCTTCTCTCATATATAAGTATTGACGACACAAACATCAATTTCATGTATTTAACAAACAAAAACTTATTCAACTTGTTCAGTTTTATACAAGAGTTTTCTTCTATTAAATCCTTGGCACTTGAAGATCAACTTGAGAATCATATTGTAGTCATGCACTCTAACATTGAATTTTCAAAATTAAATGACCTTACAAATCTGACACAAAAAATGGTTGAGAAAAAAAAAATAATAAGAGTTTTTCCATTAGTTTACTTGCTATTGATATTGGTAGTATTAATACATGTTACAAGTCCTATCGTTGATAAAGTATTTTCAGCTATGAATATTGTGAAGACTGAACTATATAATTGAATGGGAGATTAATGGTTAAATGACAATTATAACTTGCGTATGTGGAAAATGATATTTTCGACAAAATTGGTAGAAAATTTATCATAAAACGATTTGAAGGTATAAAACCTCATCACGGAAAATTATAACTTTAAGTGGTTTATATTACTTTTTTCATTTTTATATATTTTAATAATTTCGTTAGGATTTTTAAGCGTAAGTCTATCTGCTTTGCTTAAGTATGATGCATGTTTCATTTTATTTAAAATATATTATATTATCAAACTTTATTTTACATAAAAATATCATATATTTAATATGATCCTAATTTAAGATATTCTTATTGTTTTGTTCATATGTCCCCTTTTGCAAATTTTTTAGGCCTACCACTATGTGAAGTATTATTTTTCTATGAACTTTTGATCATTTGAAAGAGAAATTGTAGAAAACTTTAGTATAGTTTCCAAATTTATAAATGATTTATTGAGATTCAGTAGAATGATGAGTTCCATTTTTTTTTTTAATAAAACTAAACAATATTATAATTAATTTTTAACAAGTTTTATTTTTTAACATCCATCAATTTAAATATTTATTTTTGTTTTAGCCCCTCTAAATCAGTAAATCCTAACTCCGCTCGAGGGTGTTATTAAATATCATTAAATTATAAGTGAAAAAATAAACGACCCCTAGCATAGTGAATGATTGTATAAATGAATAGGAAGTTCGATCATGTTCCGTCTATATTTGATCTCTAGTTTTTTTAAAAATAAATAAATAAACAAGTACAAGTTTATAAGTTTGGTGAATGAAGTATAGTTTAAACTCAAAACCTTATTAATATGATCATATATATATATATATATATATGTATGTATGTATGTAAGAATTTTCTCGTTAAATCACTTATACTTCATCGGTCTTTAGAAAATTTATACCACTACAAATTTGGTGCTATAAAACATCTCGTGTTAGTATTTCATTCATTGAATTTCTCTAAGATTGTTTTAAATAAATTATTATAATTAATTTAAATTAAAATAGAATAAAAGGATTTGAACCTACTATTTTAGGGTACATTTGAAACATGGAATTGGACTGGGTTTGGACAATTTCCAGTCTAATTCCATTTTTAGCAGGAAACGTGAGGCTGGAAAGCCTGTCGCATACTCATTAATTTAACCTGATGTCCACAACACCTATAAAAAGTAAGAGACTTATCCTTTTTTTTTATTTTCTTTTAGATATATATTTAAATAATATGACACTTCCAAAAAGTTTTTTTTTTTTAAATTTATCAAACTGATATTGCTAGTTAATTTGCAGTTATTATAATAATTTTAAGATGATGTATCGATGATGTAGTAATTATAGATATTTTTGTCATATTATTTAAGTAATGAATTGAGACGATTTTTTTTTAATAATATAGCATCACTCATATATTAAATACTTTGAATTATTTTGAAGATTAAATTAACATATTTATCAATCATTTTAGAAAATAATATTTTTATATTAATTATAAGATAAATATTATTATTAATAATATATAATTATATTTTTTTAGAAAAGAATTTAATACATTATTTTAAAATTAATTTAATTGATTAAAGTATAAAATATTTTTATTTTATTGAAATTTTTGTAGTTCAATCCCAACTCCTATCAAATAAGAAACGGTATTATTTTTATCCTATTTCATATTACACCAATATATCATTTTATTAATTTAATTTAATTTAGTTTTATTAAAATATCTAAATTAGAGGAAATGGATGTTATTTAACCGGTTTGATGGCATCTGACTTGCCCACTCGTCAACTCTCAAGGATTGACGCCTCGAATAAATAATGGCATACCGCTTGCCCAAAAATCCAGTGAAAAATGTCAAAAGAAAGGGCGGGCCCAGTGGTTTTACTGACGTAATATTACATACTTCATCCATCATCGGTGATGATAATCATAACATCATACGCCCTTCTCTTTCCATCACTCTCACCATCGCTACATGTACCATCGACAAGACATGTATGCTCTTCTACTAGATATGATCTTTTTTTTGTTTTTTTTGTCACTTATAGACCTTGAAACATGTAAAATATAATTTATTTTTTGAATTTTCTCATACTCTTTTTGGGCACATAAATTTTATTATCCTTCCTGTAATTGGCAGACTGCAGCTAGCTGGGCAGTTGCAGCGATGATTTAGAGCACTGCCCCGCGTTAGAGAGCGCGTTCTACACCGTGCAATCCCCTTTCCACCGACAAATTGTGTGGATTCCGCCCCGCGCGCACCCCGCACCCCCGCACCAAACAAAGTTTTATACTGTGCAAACCCCTCCCGCCAATAAATTGTGGATTCCCTCTTCCCCCATATTGTATGGATCCTCTTTTCTATCTAAATATGGAATGTTCTCTCTTATATATAACTGCTTATCGAACTGCGTTATGAAGTCAAATATCGTTTAATCCAAACTCTTCCCCTAGCCTTGTACCAACTTTAAAAATATATATATATATAGACAAAATGCATATAGCTTGAGTTGTGGTTTGATGGTTAGATCATCAACTATCCTCTCTAAATGGGAGTAAAATGTTATACATGTAAAAGTCCCACATTATAATGGACATTTTTTCTTCATTCTTTGTGGATTAGCCTTTCCAGTTCTAGAGAGTTGAACAAACATATTACATATATAAATTACGCAAATAATGTAAGTTGGAAATCAATGGAAAAAGTAAATAGTTAAAAGCTAATATTACAACTATTTAGATTTAAATTTTAAGAATTATCCAGTTGATTGTTCAACAATGAAGTAGATTTTTAAAAGAGAAATGTCAGAAAGAAATCTATATTTATGGAAATATGGAGGTTTTACTAAGACAAGAAGACAAATTCTCTTACTTAAAAAAAAAAAAAAAGAAAACAAATTAATGTCAAAAAAAAGGGAAAAAAAAAAAAGAAAAGGAAAGAAAACAAGCTACTCACAAACTATGAATAGATAAATTGAACGAAATCTTATTTTTACTTTTTATTGTTAACATTTTTATCTTCTATATCATTAAATTTAGATTTAATAGTTACTAGCATCCCTATTTGTCCTCTTATCGAAGTTTTTATATTATTATTTTGACAAGTTGGTCAAACTAAAAAGTCATTTATGGATAACAAATTTAGTTGTAAACATTTGTAATCAATCACCCTTCAAGGTTTAATGATGCATATAAATGATACTGAATGTTATCAAGTGATCAAGTATATTGATATTGATTAATCATGAGATATACAAAATCACTCTAGGTGAATTAATCTATTCATATGGTTTGGTGAACTTATGTCTTGCTTAAATTCGTATTAGATTTCAAAAGCTAACAAAACTGTTCAATTACATAATACACATTTAGCCAATAAAGAAATATAAATGCATCAGACTGATAATGATTGGTAAATTTTAAAATCTGTGAGAAAACATTCACTGATATTTATTGGATTGAAATAAAGCTAAAATTTATTTTAAATGAAAAAAAAAAAAATCAAATGCATTGTTCATGTCAAAAAACAAATAATACAAAAAGTTTTAATGACTCGTATTAAATTAATATATCTATATCTCTTCCTCTTCCCTTTTTTTTTTTATCAGGTAACCCTATTACAATCAGTATATACATACATACATATATATATATATATTCCAAGTTGAGTGTTGTTTTTAGTAAATATAAACTTTTAATTTGTATTTAAGAAATAAATAAACTTCAACCATGTATTAATAGTAATTATTACATCTCACTAGCTAGAGTTCTCAAAGCTCATGTATGATATTGGATCAAGAGAGTTACTTATCCATGTATATAAACACAGTTATTAACATTTAAGGGTTGTTATCACCTGTCTTGTATTTTATTCCAGTATAAATCAATGTTTATGAAATCTAAAATGCTAAAGGAGGATAAATAATTAATTTCAATTGTCAAATGAATCAAGTTAATATCAATTTTGTCCCTCTTATATTATAATTAATAGTATTGAATGCCATATATAGACAAATCCCAAGTAACAATTGCAGCGTCATTAGTTTCAACTGTCAATAATGCCAAACCCAGGAGCTCTATCTGAAATCAAACTAATACATTGTCTTTCATATTTGTCCATATGCTAGACTGTACTCATTATTAATTGATCAGTACTTTCTAAACCATTTAAGTGACTTAAATGTTAACATTTTTGGATAATTAATTTTTTTCTTAAGAACATAACATAAGAGTTTGACAGAAAATTCATGTTTATTATTTTAAAGCATCAAATGTAATCGGACAAGACTTGGATTTTTGCTGTCTTCAACTCAATTGTGATTTAAAAGCTCGTATAACACAATTATACTATGATAGTATGTGGTTAAGATTTTTTCGTTTTCACTTTCAACTTTTGTATTAATTATTAAACACAAGTTCCACTTGTGCTTAGAAGAGCACATAATTAATCTAAATTCTTAGATTTGGAATGGGTTGCAACTCTTAAAATGCAAAGATTTTTTTTTTTTTTTTTTTTAATGAGTAGATTGGGGAAATATCACCCTATCGTTTTATTCAAAGAATATCACCGACACAATAACTTAAGGGTATCTTTATTATCCAACAATAAAAATAAACATGAATCAAATTATAATTAAAGAAAGAATGAGCAAAGAGAATAAGAAGGAAAAAAAAATCAATTTCTTATAGATGGGAAAGAGAAATCAGGTTTCCTTTCTAGTGGAAATTTAATTCTTAAGTTGTATATGGGGTACGGTCTATGTAATTTGCACATCATAAAGTTTTTACTAAAGCTTGTAGTCATAAATTAGGAATTAAATCTTATATCCCTCATAAAAATTTTCAATTGGCATCCAAAATTATTTTGTATTGTGTCATTTAAGTGAGGTTTGATGACAAAAAATCCATTCCATCACAAAACTTCTTCCCTGCTTTTCTCATTCACTGTTCTCATTCTCACTCTTTACTCCATTTTCTTGCCTGCAAATACATGTATATATATAGCCACAAAAAATTCAGTTCTTACATGAAAATCATGATTTCCATGTTTCCAACACCATATTTAACTAGGTATAACAAAGATCTAACAAAATTTACTATTATATAGACGAACCTAGCAAGGCCTAACGTTAGAAAATTGATCACGTCTTACATTTTTGCAAGATTTGTTTTTTATATTTAAAATGATATACCTAGGTTTCTTCAATCTTATATTCATGAATGTTAGAACTGAAAATTATATAATTTGATGTTTTGGTAACAAACATTATGAATAAATATAGTTTACAATAAAATTTATTTTTTTAATACATGCGAAATTTATTTTGTGTTATAAAATTTATTACTGTAGTCAAGAGAGGTTTATTTGTGTTTTCAAAACTTATTTGGTATCATCAAGAAATCCAATATGCTTTTGAAACTTATATAATTATTTGATTATTGGCAGTAAAACTCATTAATTTTATGTTTTTGGGATTTGTTCGGGTGCAGGATTTATTAGTCAGATAGAGACTGGTGATATAAAATATGATATTTTTATCTAAAATGGAAAAAAAAAAAAAAAGTGAAATAATTAGCATTACTAATTTTGAAAACTTTTAAGAATTAAGAAAAAAGAAAGAAATTTTCTTTATTATTATCACTTCAATAATGTATACCCATAAAGCACGAGTCAATCTTGCATTAATAATAGCTTTTATACTAGTGAATTTATGATTATTTACTAATAAAAATGCATTCATAAAGAAAATAAATAAAAAATATATAAGTAAATTATCTAAATATTTTATTTAAATGATATCATCGATAAGTTATAATTATAATATTGAATATGATGTGAAAAATAATGTGTAAATTATAAATTATAATTAAATTATTTAGATAAAATATTTAAATAATTTAGCATTATTTTAAGAGTATTATATGGGACGGTACAATGTGGAGGCAGCGAACCTTGGCGCCCGAGAAATTTTTTTTTTTTTTTTAAAAAAAAAAAAAACTATAGTCATATATTGTTAATTAATTAAAACATGTGAAAATAGTTTATACTTCCTAAAACTAAAACTTTTAAATGTAATTTCATCTCCTATGAAAATTTATCTGTTTATTAATTTGTAAAACATAAGGCACTGCAATGTCAAACAAAAAAAAAAAAAAAAAAAAAGAAACATATGGCAATGCTTCACCGCCCCCAATTTTAAGTTTCATTAGCACATCAAAAATATTTAATATTTTAAAATAAAAATTTATCCTAAATGACCCAATTCATAAAATTACGCGTTAAATTGAATCCCTTTTAACTAAGGGCTTGTGGGTATGGCAGGAGGAGTTGCTCCGCCATGCAACCACCACAAATGAATGAAATCCCCCACCTGTTCATGCAGCGTTGTATTCAACTAACCTACATACCCCTGTTTTTTTTTTTTTCAAAATAATAATAATAATAATAATGGTACGCAATCCATTTCACTAGGACATAGATAGATAGGGGTTGTGAGAGAGAAAGAGAGTTGGTTGGATTTTTTAGAGTAGATTTTAAGAGTAGGGGTCCACCATTGTAAATTTTCCATGATGACGTGTACTTAAAAAATATGAGTAAATGGAAGTGCCACATCAGCACTATGTAGAGGTGCCTCCTCATCATCCTAAGTCCTAAGTTCCTAACTATGGCCTTCCATTGTACTGTTGCTCTCTTGCCTTTTTACATTGACCATTAACATTAAAAATATATATGTCATAACATGTGCGTTTTAAAAATTATTAATAAAGATAATATACACAAATATATATTTTTTTATTTTGTGGGTATATTTAATCTAACTATCAAAATATTTTACTTTTTTTAAAAAATATAATTTTTAAACCAAAAATATGTAGATAGCTTGAAAATTTTATCACAAAATTAACCATATAATAATCAATTTATCATTTTTTTTAAGAGAACAATCAATTTATCATTATTGGATAACTGTATGAAACACTGTCTCGTATTTCTTGTATTCATCCAATTTAAAATATCATATGACAAAAATATTGGATATAATTTGATGAAAAAGGGATAAATTTTAAAAAGTTATAATATCACAATTCACAATTTATAATTAGGCGGTCCTCTCAAGAGCAAATAAATTTGGTGAAAAATATATGATTAAAAAAAGCACTTAGTTATGGCATGGCTACTGCCCTATTGTTTGTTGATTTCTGTTGGTTTGTTAGGGTGGCCTGTATGTTTGAATTTTTTTTTTAAAAAAGGGCATTTAGTTAAATTTTGGATAAACTTTTTGGGATATGTAAAATTGCTGATGTTAAATGTAAAAAATAATAATAATAATAAAAATGTAAAAAGTTTCTGCTCTCCTATAAATTAAATTGTTAAATTTCACAATTTCTTCGCTTGTAAAATACAATAGAAGCCCAGCTTCAAGAAAATTTTGGACAAGAAAGGAACAAAAACAAAAAAAGATACATAAATAATATGTTTTGACCAAATTGAAAACGAGCGGCGTTGAAGGTTGACATTTAAAAAAAAAAGGACGAAACGGAGGAGAGGTAACCGGAGAGAAGTGCGCTATCCAAAAAGGTATCAGCATTGACTTTTGTACTAAAAGCCCCAAAGATAGCAAAAAGGTCAGTTTTGTCATTACACGTTGTCTTTTATCGGGAATAACACGCCGGACCCGGCGCGAATACAATATATTATTTTATTTATCAGTTGGTCCCTATAGTTTATCTTAAATACACTAAGAGCTTTTATGTTTTCTATAGAACTATAGGGCTGGCTAAGGATATTTTCATATTGGAATTTGATCATAATTTTTATAATCTCATAAAATAAGATAAACATATATATATATATATTTAGAAATGTTCATGTTCTCTTTAACTATACTTAGGTTTTATAAGTTGACATCTATTTCGAAAAAAGTTTCGAATGATTTTCTTGAAATTTAATAAATAGTGTATGATAATTTTTCTATATCTATTTAATATTTGAACTTTATTAAAAAAGAGATGATAATCTTTTAGATTTTCAGTTAAGAAATGAATATGAGAATCCGTTGGACTTGATTGCCTTCAAATAAAACTTGGTTTCAAAATTTATCATAAACAACCATGTAATAAAGCTTTTGTTGAAACTTTGTGGAAACTTTCTAATATTGTATTATAATAACTTATAAAAAAGAATACAAGATATCATAATTTTGAACAAAAAAAATAATTATTGTGATAAGTTATTATTAATATATAATTATTTTAACTTAGGTTTAAATTTATGCAATAGTTAAGATACATATAAGTTGACATTTCTAGCAATATGGTTTTCAAAATTTGAGAAGAAATGTAAAGATGGGTGGAAAATGAATTGGGCATTAGTGTATTTAAGGTAAAGACTATAGGGTGGGGGAAAGGCAAGTGAGACTAAGCGAAAGAATACAAAATCACCGGCAACAAGCCGGTCCTAATAAAAGCACTTTTTATTTTCTCTCGCTTAAGTTTCAGTTGTGTACACACCTGGATGTGTGTGTGTGAGCGTGTGTAGTGTACCACTGTCGACTCTAGCACTAGCAAGAGAGAAAAAAAGAAACAACATTAAATTCCAGAGAGAGAACCCAAAAGCCTCTCTCTCTCTCTCTATCTCTCTCGAATTTGGTGAGTGAAAATTTTAAAGCCTCCACTATTCTCTCTCTCTCTGCTTTAAAGCCTTCTTCAGTTACGCATTTTTTCGGAGTGAAAGAGAGAGAGAGAGAGTAGGTGTTTTGTTTTAGTATTTTGGTAGTGGCTTATTAGTTATAGACTTATTGTCAGTGTTGTAGCGAAGTTATATATATATATATATAAATAATATGTATATATATATAGGGAGAGAGAGAGAGATAGAGAGAGGCGTTTGTGGGCTGGTCCTCATTCTCTCTTTCTGTATCTTAATTACAGCCTAAATTTTTCTTAATTTCTCTCATTTTAGGCCATAACTTTCTGTCTCATAAGTCTCAAATCATGCTACTTCTTGCTTTCATTTCTCTCATATATTCTCCAACCCCCCCCTCTCTCTCTCTCAAATGCTGCTAATATAATCTTCTCTACCTATTCCTTTCACTAGAGAGAACTCAAACGGAATGTTTTTGTCTTAAAAAGCCTCTCCTTTCTCGTTTGTTTTGCACTAGTAATGGGAATAGTCCTTGTTCAATCACAGACACTTTGAAGAAGGCGATATATTTTATATATACATACACACACGCAGATACTTATTATATATATTTATACATATGGAGTTTGGAAGTGGAGGAGGAAGTGCGTCTGGTGGGGACCATGATGATTCCGATTCTCAGAGAAGAAAGAAGCGTTACCATCGCCACACTGCCCACCAGATTCAGAGGCTTGAATCGTAAGGCCATTTGCATTACACCAAGAAGTTTGTTTATTGTGTCTTTTTTTGGTGTTTTCTTGTCCATATTTTTGTATCGGGTGTTTTTCTTTTGATTCAAAAGACTGAATTTTGACGTTTTTTCTTTTTGGGTTTTTTGTTTGTACAATGAAGAATGTTCAAGGATTGTCCACACCCAGATGAGAAGCAGAGGTTGCAGCTGAGTAGAGAATTGGGGTTGGCTCCTCGTCAGATCAAGTTTTGGTTTCAAAACAGGAGAACTCAAATGAAGGTATATGTTAACTCTATATGTTTTGTTGTTGGTCACTTCATGGAGACCCTTTTTTTTTTTTTTTTTTTTTTTCACACATGTTGAAGGAAAAAAGTTGTTCACTTTATATAGGCACAGCATGAGAGGCAAGACAACTGTGCTCTTCGACAGGAGAACGACAAGATCCGATGTGAAAACATAGCAATTAGAGAAGCACTCAAGAATGTCATTTGCCCTTCTTGTGGTGGTCCTCCTGTCACTGAAGATTCTTATTTTGATGAACAGAAGTTGAGAATGGAAAATGCCCAGTTGAAAGAGGAGGTTGTTTGTTGGTTTTTTTGGACTAGTAATTGCTGTGTTTGCACCTATGTCATGTCTTTCTTTGTGTTTTGTTTGATTGTTGGTTTGTTTTTCCAGCTTGATAGAGTTTCAAGTATTGCTGCTAAGTACATAGGGAGGCCAATTTCACAGCTCCCACCAGTGCAACCTATTCATGTTTCTTCATTGGATTTAACTATGGGGAGCTTTGGGGGCCCATCTGGGTTGAGCGGTGGTCCTTCGCTTGATCTTGATCTTCTTCCTGGAAGTTCCTCAACTATGCCAAATTTGCCATATCAACAGATAGTTTTATCAGATATGGACAAGTCTTTGATGACAGATATAGCAGCAAATGCAATGGAGGAATTACTTAGGCTCTTGCAGACCAATGAGCCCTTGTGGTTGAAGTCATCGACAGACGGTAGAGATGTCCTCAATCTGGATAGCTATGAGAGGATGTTCTCTAGGGGCAGCAGTCACTTGAAAAATCCCAATATCAGAATAGAGTCATCCAGAGAATCTGGGGTTGTGATCATGAATGGCTTGGCTTTGGTTGACATGTTTATGGACTCAGTGAGTTTTCTTCTTACTCATGCTTCGACTGCTTATAGTTGAAGGGCTCTGATTGTGTTGACTGATAAGTTGATTTTGAATTTGTTTATAGAACAAATGGGTGGAGCTATTTCCCACTATAGTTTCAATGGCAAAAACAATTGAAGTGATATCAGCTGGCATGTTGGGTAGTCATAGTGGTTCTCTGCAATTGGTACCTCTCTTAACTCACTAGCACAAGAACTTGGTCACTTTTGTTAATTTTTCAAATTCTGTTAGAGTGAGTGATGGCTTACATGAATGGTCTATGTTTGCAGATGTATGAGGAGTTGCAGGTGCTTTCGCCACTGGTACCAACTCGGGAATTTTACATCCTCCGTTATTGTCAGCAGATTGAGCAAGGCTTGTGGGCAATAGTCAATGTTTCTTATGATTTTCCCCAGTTTGCTTCTCAATGTCGGTGTCATAGGTTTCCTTCTGGATGCTTGATTCAGGACATGCCTAATGGGTACTCTAAGGTTGTCAATTGAATCGAATTATTTTCATTCTTTGTTATATTTTTGTTTGTTAGATGGTTTTATGCTCTAAAGAAAGTATGATTATCATCCTCGACCTTCATTTGATCATATTCCAATATAGGTTACTTGGATGGAACATGTGGAGATTGAAGACAGCTCCCCCATTCATCGGCTTTATCGAGATCTTATTCACAGTGGTATGGCATTTGGAGCTGATCGCTGGCTTGCCACTCTTCAAAGAATGTGCGAGAGGATTGCTTGTCTAATGGTGTCAGGGAGTTCAACTCGGGATCTTGGAGGAGGTAAATCTTTTCAGTATTTCTAGTTGGACATCAGTTTTCGAACTAAAGGTCTAAAAATGTTAACGTTCATACTTTTTTCAGTAATTCCATCGCCTGATGGCAAACGGAGCATGATGAAACTTGCTCAAAGAATGGTTAGTAGTTTCTGTACAAGCGTTAGCACATCAAACAGCCATCGATGGACCACTCTCTCTGGTTTGAATGAAGTAGGTGTCCGTGTCACTCTTCACAAGAGCACAGATCCTGGACAACCCAACGGTGTGGTTCTTAATGCAGCAACAACATTTTGGCTCCCCATTTCGCCCCAAAGTGTCTTCAGTTTCTTCAAGGATGAAAGAACCCGATCTCAGGTATATATTGATGTATCTCAATTTGAATAATAATCTATGTTATGATGTGACTGATCCGTTGTTTCTAACTTTTCTTACTGTTGTTTTGTTCCTCTTTGCTTACTTTTAGTGGGATGTACTCTCCAATGGCAATGCAGTTCAAGAAGTTGCACATATCGCGAATGGGTCACATCCTGGGAACTGCATCTCAGTTCTTCGAGTAAGATTATTGTATTCATTTTTGTTCATGTCCTGAATTTGTTGTGATCATTTGACTAGTAACTTATAGCTATGCTTTTCGTCCTCATGAAATAGGCCTTCAACACTAGTCAAAACAACATGTTAATACTCCAGGAGAGTTGCGTAGACAATTCAGGGTCACTCGTAGTATACTGTCCGGTTGACTTACCTGCCATCAACATAGCAATGAGCGGCGAGGATCCCTCCTGCATTCCATTGCTGCCATCAGGTTTCACCATCTCTCCTGATGGGCGTCCTGACCAAGGAGGAGGAGACGGGGCATCGACCAGTTCGAACACACATGGGAATGTGGGCACTAGGTCTAGTGGTTCGTTGATCACAGTAGCATTTCAGATACTGGTGAGTAGCTTGCCATCTGCAAAACTAAATTTGGAGTCGGTGACGACTGTTAATAACCTTATCAGCACCACTGTCCAGCAAATTAAGGCTGCTTTGAATTGTCCTAGTTCCTGATGATCAATCAGCTTCTGTTATTGCCAATACTGCTACACAACTGTTTTTGCTCTCTCTCTCTCTCTCTCTCTCTCTTTCTCTGCCATCCTTAAATAGCATCCATCAGAGAAAAGTTCAGAGTCTCTCTTGTGTGCTGCTGGTGGTATTCAATGTTGGAAGAACAAGTATTTGTGGTTAGTTGGGGTGCTTTGAATGCCATTCCATCAAGACCCCTGAAGCTGCTTATTTACTGCTTCCTGATTTTGGCTGCCAAACTTCATTACAATCCACACCAACTTATTGAATTCTTTTTTCTTTTTCTTTTTCTTTTTTTTTTCCTCCCCTACAAACCTTCTTTTGGTTTCTTGCAATTTTACCTTGGAAGAGTAGTAGAGCCTTAAAAGGAGTCAAGAACGCACCATACGTGTCTTTTCTTGCTGAGTGTTTTTTGCCATTTTCTGCCATTTTTTCTTCCCTTTTCAACCATCATTGCACAACTCACAAACACAGCTAGAAAAAAAAAAAAATTGTATGGTTCGGGTATTGACTTCTGTTCATGAACTTTTTGAGTTTATTTATCTATGAATTTATGAAATTATATTCACTATTTGTTGTAATCAATCTTATCTCTTTAGCTAGCTTCATAATTAAACAAGGAGTCCTGATACTCAGTAATTCAATCTTAAGGTCACTTACGTTATTAGAAAATATCTTATCAACAAAGGTAATCGGTACCACTTTTAGGCTCTCTACGATGGGTGGATGTGTCAGACTGAAGAGGACCATGACTTTTGAAAGTCAGGAGGGGGGAGGTAGGGGCCAGAAATTGACAGTTTAATTTGGATAGTTATGGAGGTTTCACATCAATTTGGGCTCCACAACCTTCTACTCATACTATAAGTAATTGAACATGAAAATTTAAATTTAGCTTCATTTGCCCTTGACATTTTCTGGGGGAAAATCTTTTCATTTGACTGATATGACTTCAACCCATCTTTTTTTAAGGGAATATTTCCTGGAAAAAGAAAATATGTTATGTTAGATTTTAATGGTCATCTACACTACACGATCACCATTTGTAAACCACTTATCTCCTGCCTAGGCGTAGGTTCAATGTTGATATAATTTTTTGTCCAAATATCTTATATTGTTAACAACGGTTACCATTATCAAATCTTTTCGAAGTTCAACAAAAGATCAGATTAGTTGAATAAAGTTGTTAAATAAAGTTGCAAAATTGCGTTATTCATCTTTTTTTATTAGCCTGTTTTCACATAATAAGACAAAAAAAAAAAAGAAAAAGTCTATGAATGTCATGTAATCATGTCATACATTCACGATTCATCATTGATAATTTAGTTTTAAGTTCATTCAAATCCGTGTCAAAGTCTCTTCCCTCAAAAAAAAACATTAAAAATTTATTTTTAAAATGTATAAAATTGCTTTCGTTTTGTACCCTGTTAAATAATTTATTTTAGTGTAATGGTTTCTTTGAACATAACTTCCTAGTTCTATCCCAAATTGAAATATAGGTGTGATTTTATTAGTCGTGGCTGTATTTAATTTTTAATTCCTTTTGTTTTTTCTTTTCATGACTAATATTAGAAGTATTTATTCCAAAATGACAATTTGTCTGCATTATAACTCAACTTTTGAAAGTTGGACGAATTAGCGTAATCCGTGTCGGCCCTAATAATGAGTATGCAACTTATTATCAGGATTTGCACTTCTTTGAAGCAACTTGAACTTAAAACGGAGATTGTAACTTGTCTTTAACTCAACCATATGTAAGGTAATTCAAAACTTCTTAAAAGGTATAGTTATAAACTCTTGACATGATTATTTTCACACACCTCCTAGCAGGTGGTTTACTGGTTTTGTGCCTCCCCGTAAAAGATTGGAAGTTTCAATTTCTACCAACTCAGGGTTCAGGGTTTGGTGTTATATACGATATTATCCCCTTATTGTGTGAATAGTAATAATATTTATTATATACAAATAGTATTTATGAGAGTAGATAACAGAGTCGTGACTATGCAAATAATGTTTGATATATGAAAGTAGTGTTTATAGGACCGTGTCGACAACTCCATGTAAGTAATGTTTGATACGTGCAAACAGTATTTATGGGAGTAGATAACAAAGCTGTTTGTTTGATATACAAAAGCAGTATCGATGGGAGAAAATAATAGAATCGTACAAGTAGCGGTAGGTCTTGGTAGACCTTTGATTGATATTGAAGTGATGCAAGTAATGTTTGATATATGTAAATAGTGTTTATGGGAGTAGATAATGCAGCCGTGCAAGTTGTATTTGATATTGACATGTTCTAATAGATCTTTGATATTGTGTTTGATATCAATAAGTCTCAGTAGATCTCTGACCCATTTGGTGTCAACCTTAAAAAAAAACAAATGATGATCTTTTAGTAATCTTATTAGTTCTCTCAAATTATAAAGACTTTTGTGACTTTTTATTGGTAAATTCATTCACCTTCCCTCAAGTGGTTTAATTAAATACAAAATTTGTTAATTTATAATCTAGACAAAAATTTTAATTTAACAAAATGTTTTCGAATCTTTTTTGGACACATTTCTTAATTTTCAGATGTTAAAAAGGGGTTTATGATACGTTTCAAAATCAATGTAATAGAATCAGTTTATATTCTAATTAAAACTTAAAAGAGGTTAATGTAAATTTTATTAATTAATTATATGAGAATAATTTATTATATAGAAGGCTTCAATTAAATTGTTTGGAGTACATTAAATGGAAGAGCATAAAAGCTTCTAAGAAGGTACAGCTATGGTGTTTATAATGATACTCTCCTTCGTATGGCTTCCAAGTTCCAAGTTGGCGTTTCATTAAAATGGAGGATATATTATGGACATTATGGTTTCCATTGTCCAATTAATGATGCTCACGTGGTGAACTTGTAGCAACAGTGGAAATTCAGCCCCAATTTGGTGGATCAAACTGTTATAATTCCTTTGACTCCAAGGAAGTTGCTTTGTATGCAATGGAAAAAATGGCAAAACTTTTTTGTATTCCTTTTTTCGAAATATTTAATTTTTGCCTTGGTGGGGGGACAGAAAAACATTATTAGTGTTACTGTTGAACATATAATTTCATGGTACACAAGGAGTTGTTGTGGGGAATCCTAAAAATTTTTTTATCATTTTCATTCAAAAGAGAAGGAGGGAAAGAGAATATGAGCCTTGGACCTGTAGAATTACAAAAACTAAAACCCTAGATTTTTTTTTTTTTTTTTGAAGTATAAAACCCTAGAGATTTAGAAAGTCATTATCAAATCTTGATTAAGTGTATTTTTTTTATTAATCTTGATTAATGTGTATTGAGTGGCACTATATTATCAAATCTGAGAATAGAGTTTAGGATGGATCAAATGCATAGGACACAATATCTAATATAGTGTATATCATTTAGTCAAATTTCGACGCACAACATAATGTTGTCTAACTGTCGACCAATTTAGAGTTCAAATATAACTTTTGAGTCGGGTTGGATTTTTGACCATATCTACTTTTGTGTTCATAAATTTCCCAAAAGCAATATAAAAATGTTCAAAAATTGAATGGAACCAGTGAATAGGATAAGGTGACAAATATAAAATGAAGAAAATAAATGAAAAGTGTAAATAAATTTAATACAGGTCTTCTTGAAGAGCGCATCAAAGATACAAAAATTAAATAAAATACTCATATTTTTATTTAAAGACATTTATGCATAATATAAATATCTTAAAAGATATAATACATAATTTTTTATTTATCTTTTCAGTCTTTTAACATGTGATTTAAAGAGTAAAAATTAGTGTAATAAAATAAAAATATAATAATATAAAAGCTTAGGGCTCAATTTTTGTATTTTATTTCAATCTAAAATAATTTAATGGGTTTTGTTAAATGCGACCGATATGATGAAGTTACATAGTTATTTACTGGTTTGAATAAGTCTAAATTATTTGTCAAGTGTAAAGTTGAATTGGTCCAAGTTATTCGTTGTACTTTCTTTTTAATTGCAACTTATCTACTTTCTTAATATTTATCTATTTTTATGGCGAAGTACGTTATAAAAGTAGGAGGAGATGTATTGTCAAGTGTATATCATTAACCTTCTTCTTATTGAAGGAGGAGATGTTGATTAATAAAAGTAGAGACAACATTTATCAAACACTCTTCAAACAAGTGCCAACCGGAGGCTTGGATTTCCTCAAATTAATCCAACATTTTTCTTTTTTTGTGTCAGTTTAACAGTAAAATAGGTAAGACTAAGAGTGCTGTACCACAATATTTACAGGATATTTGGTAACCATTGAATTGCATAAATGAAATCAAATACAATGTATTGGTCTTCAATGTTTACCACTGAATGCTTTGATAATATTTTGTATGCATACCGAAGCCTAAAAACCAAGGCTTGTGTTTTCCTCAAAAAAAAAAAAAAAAAAAAAAAACCAAGGCTTGTGTTGCATTGTATTATGAGTTTAAAATGTATTAAAATTATAAAATATATTGATTGGCAGTTCGATTGTATTGTATTAGTTAATACATTTTAATTAGGTTAATATAGTGGATATTATTAAAAAAAGGGAAATTTAGTTAAATTATCCTATTATATAAAGCCATTTGTAAAATTACCCTTTTCTTGAAAGACCTTGCAAACCTAACCCAAATATTCCAAAATGGCCCTAGTGTTGGAGAAAGATATGTGAATTCACGTATCTACAATTTAATTTAATTTAATTTTGTAATTTTATGTTTTCATGTTCAAATTTAGGAATTTACATAATCTCTTACTTTCTTATTCTGACATTATTACTTTTATCTCTAAATTTGACCATGAATACATTAACTATAGACAATAATTGTGAACATTAAACTATAGATCTACAAATATTCTTTCAACCGAATCAATAATTGGATCAAATCGATAAGTGAATTTTAAAATATCACCCAAATATAATTGTTATGTTTTCTTTTCTTTTTTTTTTGGGGGGGAAAATCCCAAAAAAACCCCTGACGTTTGATAGATTACCCATTCTCCCTCATAAAGTTTCATTTTTATCCAAAATACCGTCTGACTTTCAATTAAACACCAAAAATACCCCCTGAAACCATATAAAAGGACAATAATACCCCTAACGGTAACAAATACCGTTAGGATGATAAAATTGACTATTTGACTCAAGGGTAAAAAAAGAAATTCAACGAAAATATCAATAAAAATTAAAAATAAAATAAATAACATTAAAATACCTATTCAAATAAGATATTTTTATTAAAAAATAAAAATAAAAATATATATCAGTTTTTTTTTTCTCTTCATTTCTTTCTATTCTCTGGCTCTCTCTCTTTCTCTCCTCTTTTCCTCTTTCTCTCTACATCTCCGACTGGCTCTGCGGGTTGGTTCGGCGGTGGCGGCACCTGGTTGGACGACGACGGCATGGTGGAGACCCAGTTCTGGGTCTGGGTCTCCACGACGATCGATCCAGATTTGGGTCTCCGATCGTGGAGACCCAGACAACTGGGTCTCCACGAATGGAGACCCAGTCTGGGTCTCCATGAATGGAAACCAAGTTCGATGGGTCTCCACCGTTGGGGTCTCCAACGGTGGTGGAGACCAGTGGGTTTTTTTTTTTTTTCTCTTTCTGTTGAATGGTTTTTCTGTTTTTTGATGCTTGGTGATGATTGTGGGAGATTGATGATTATGGGAGGTTGATGATTATGGGAGACTGAATGATGAGAAAGGCTAGGGAACCCATAAATGGGAAGAGAGAAGAGGGAGGAGATCAGAAATATGTTTTTTTGTTTTCTCTGTTCATCGTTTTTTTTTCATGGATATGGAGATCCAATCTGGATCTCTATTTTTTATTTTTTTCTTTATTTTTTAATTTAATGTGTTTTTTTTAAAAAAAATCATATCAGGGGTAATATAGTCTTTTTATGCTCTGCATATGTTAGTATTACTTTACAGTTATTAAAGTGACGGAATGGGGGAAAATGGATAAAAATGAAACTGCATGGGGGAGAATGGGTAATCTATCAAACTTCAGGGGATTTTTTTTGGGATTTTCCCTTTTTTTTTTGGCCCAGACTAACTTGATATTGGGTCAAGCCAATCCAATGCTAAAATTTTAATCAAGTTTGCCTTACGTGATATTGGGTCAACTTGATATTGACCTGGCCCAAAACAATATGCACAATAATCATATTTTGGTCATATTTTGAGATATACTTATTTGATTGATACAATTCTTAATTTGTTGAAAAAAAAAATTGCTAGATTTATAATGTCATGTCTCACAACCATTATCTATATCCAACATAGTCATGCTCAAATTTAGAGAATGGAGATGAAAGTAAAAATGTTAGAATAACACGGTGAGAGTTTGTGTGGATTTCTAAAGTAGATCATGAAAGCATTGGAATGAAACAATTTTTATATTGTAGATCTATAAATTCTTTTTCCAATATATAAAAAATCATGTCAATCTTATACATATATTTTAATATATGACCAAAATATAATTGATATGTTTTTTTCTTTTTTCTTTTTTTAATCAAGTCAGGCAAACCTGATACTAAAATTTCCATCGCGACAACTTAACTCAATATTGGGTCAAACCAACCTAAATCAAGTGCATCGAGTTAGATTGACTCGATATCGGGAGGGCTAACCTAATAACCAAAAATTTTAACCCAAAAAAAAAAAAATAATAAATAAAATCTACCATTCAAAACAAAGCTAGCTATTTTTTTTCATCTATATATATATATATATATATATATTTCACAATATGTATCAACTCATGCAACAAATCCTAATGTATTGAGCTCCTTTTGTGTGAACTTTACCTTTTTTAGCAGCTCCATATGTATTTCTCCAACATTAGGGGTATTTTGAGAAGTTTGGTTAGTTTTGCATGTTTTTTCAATGAGAGGGTAATTTCGTAAAAAGATTTTCTCCTTACAATCTATATATATATATATATATATATATATATATATTTTTTTTTTTCTTTTCAAAATCACTCCCATCTAAAAATTTAAACTTCAAAAAAATTATAAAGACACTTTCTTTTCTTTCAATATTATCTTTCTTTTTTTTTTTTTTTAATCTTTTGGCACTTCAATTATAAATACACATCATTTTAAGAAAAAATTCATTTAATAAAACGTTCAAAGACATTCCATTTATTTTAATATTCTGTATATTAATTCTGATGAAATTCTTTTTTTATTTTTTTTATTTTTTAATTTTTTTTTTTGGAAAAGCTTTTAATAAATAATTTCATATGCAGTTACATATATAAATCAATGAATCTAATTCAACAAACAAAATTAATATTAAACCATATTTTGTAAAACTTCAATAGAGCTAGTAGTTTAAAATTCTTAATATTTAACTTCACATACTTACAACTGTAGGTTTAAAAGTTTATTAAAAACATTACTTCTTTATTATTATTATTATTTTTACAAATAATTCTCTGTTACTTCAAAATTTGCTTTTGATTGCATCTATCATCCATGAATCTAGGAAACTTTAAAATAGTAAGAAAAAAGGGGGAGATATTATAGGTGTTATGAATGTGAAAAAGCAAAGAAATAATATTGAAATAAAAAAAAATTAATATATGTGTGTGCATGTCTATATATATATATATATATATTTCCTCTTTGGTAATAATTTTAGTTAAGGTTACAATTACTATTAACTAAAAAAAATTAAAATGTAGTGTAAAAAGATATTTAATGGATAGTTAATAGCATCACTGTTTTGCAAATGGCTTTGTATAATAGGGTAATTTTGCTAGATTCGCTGTTAGTTAATATAAAGGAGAAGAGACATGGCTTAAAAGATATAATATTCAATGGAGGCCAAAGCAACAATTTTACAAAAATAAATCGTAAATGTATAACATTTTCAAAAACTTAGGGAGTGTTCCCTCCTAAAATCCACCACTGCAAAGGAGAGAGAAGAGGTGAGTTTATGTTATATTGTATTAATTTGGACTCATCACCAACAAAAGCAGCGGTAATAATAAAAATAAGGGAATTTAGTAAAATATCCTCTTTTAAGAACTTTATTTACATAAATACTCTGTCACTCAAAAAAGTTGTAAAATTACCCATAGTACCCTAATAAATTCAAACCATCTCATTAATTTTAATACAGTTCATCAATTATTTACCAACAAGAACTTAAACTATAATAAAATTAATGACACACATCATCAAGGAATATCATGATCATCAACTCATATTAAGGGGTCGTTTATTTTTTTGTCTGAAGACTTAATAGTATTGCTGAAGACTAAAGACTAAATAGTGATTGAAACATTAAATTTGAATGACATGCTTTTTTTTTTTTTCCTTTACATCTGAATGTATAGTAATCTTGTTTATTGTTTAAAATTAAAATTATCTGAAAATTAGTAATTTGATATTTATATCATTTGACTATTAGTTGTTATGTAATTTCATTTAATATAACACAAATAATTATAATAAATTATTTAGCAAATATTAAAACACTTTTATGTATATATTAATAATATATTCATTCATAATTAAACTATGATTAATTATTATAGTAAAGTAACTTAAATAAAAATAAATAAAATGATATTAAGTTAAATTACTATTGTTATATATTTAAATAAAAATAAAATTAAAAGGAATATCATTAAAATAAATATGTATAATGTAAAATTAGAAAAAATTTAAAAATATGTTTGTTAAAGTATTAAAAGAAATTTGTATAATATAAAACCATGACAAACTTTATTTTGAAGAGGATAAAATTGGAATAATAAATTTACAAAATCAACAAGTGATTTGGTATTCAATGAAAAATCAAAAAATTTTGCTTTTTATTTTCAGTGGTTTTTAGGTGGTTTTAAATGGTTTGACCACTTAAAAAAACAAAAAAATTAAAAAAAAAGAAAAGAAAAAGACATATCATTTAATTGGCCTAATTTAGTATTATTAAGTGTTAAGTGCAAAAAACAAACGACACTTAATTCATCTTCTATCACAATTTTACTCAAACAAAATAAAAGTTTCCTATCATTTTTATTTTCGAGTGAAAGAAAAGTTGAAAAAAAGTTGAAAAAATTTGGGTGTTGAAAAATGTGAGTGCTTCAACGAAAATTATAATTTAATTTGAGAACTTACTATTAAGTTATTAAAAAATAAGTAAAAAGAGGAAAAAAAAAAAAAAAAAAAAAGAACTCCAAGTTAACACATAACCCTATATCTGGTTAACCCGATCTTAGGTCATATGCTAACTCGAAAGTTTAATTATTGACCCAAAACTTGAAGAAAAGTTTATCTTCGAGTAAGTGACTAACTTAATTCGAGTCAGTTGTTGACTCAAAATAAAAGTATAACTTTTGAGGTCAACTGATCTGATTTGGGTCAGTTATTGATCCGAAGTGAAATTATAACTTCAAGTCAGATTTTAACTCAAATCGGGTTAGCCACTGACTTGAAGTGCAGATTTAACTCGGGTCAGCTTTGGGCTAGATTCAAGTCCGTTGTTGAACATGATCTCATGGATCGAAGAAGGATTTAAAATCTTATGTTTTGTTTTTCTTTCTTTCTCTCTCTTTTGCCCTCTCCCTTCTTTCTCCTTTTCTAGTGCCGTCGCTGTTGAAGGAGAAAATGTTTATTTTTTTTATATGCAAGGGCAATTTTGTGTTAAAACCGAAATAGATATCATATGAACTAGAACTATATAACTATTGATACAGTGATGATACCAAAAGTCACCTAACAAAGAGTGTCACTAAACAAAATTTCTCTAAATAAGAACAAAACGCAGTCCACGAGCTTCATAATTTGGCGTATGAAATGGGGTTGAAAAGTAAAAGACGGTGGCTCACCAATGTGATGAGAAACATCCAATCCGCGTTCAAGTTGACTCGATCAGCTTCTTCTCAAAGTCAAGGTCTTCCCTGTCGAAAAATTCTTACGTAAATCCACACTGTTGTGATGATACTATATATACGGCAAATTTTACTATGTGTGATAGATCACAACAAAAGATATACTTGCACTTTACTGGTGGACTTCTTGTTCCTCCCTTTGTCTTCTCCTCCTCATCACTCTCTAATATACAATTAAATCATTCTTTCTAATAGATAATTAAATCATTCTTATAAATTTGTTTTCTGGGTTTTCCCTAGAAAGTGTGAGAAAGTGTAAGGAGCTGAGAGAAAAGAATATGAGGAGGCCAGACGACGAACCGCCGATCATCCATCACTTCAGTCACCCTCATCCTCTGCAATGGATCAACCCACAAAACCTAACCACTCAATGCTCAGGTTGCGAGCTGCAGTCCTCTGGGTGGATGTACGCTTGCACGGACTGCAACTTCATCCTTCACTTGTCGTGCACCAAGTTGCCCCAGCTCATCAACCACCCATCCCACCCTTCCCATCCTCTCACCCTCCTCCCAACGCCGCCCTACCCCAACCGCATGTTCACCTGCAATGGGTGCCGGCTACCAGGCCGTGGCTTCTGCTTCAGCTGCACTCACTGTAACTTTGATGTTCACATCCGTTGCGCCACGAAACCGCTCTCTTTAATGAACCATATGCATGCTCATAAGGTGGAACTCATGTTTGAATGTCCTTATAAACCAAGGGCTTTTTCTTGTGGTATTTGTCACCAACTTGGGTCTATTAATCATTGGCTTTATCATTGTAGCTTATGTGGGTTTGATGCACATTTGGATTGTGCTTCAAATGTTGCAAACGTGCCACAGGCTGAAACTCGAACACAGATTCATATGCAGCATTATAATTCATCTCCAGGAGGATATCATCAGATTCAAAATGGAACTTTTAGGCCTGGTGGGGTGAATAATGTTGCGCATAGTCAAAGTATCGGAATGCATCAAAATTATCTGGTTGGGACGCCTGGAGTGGCAAATTGGAACGTTTTTGTGAGCGCGGCACTTCTAGGGTTTGAGCGAGCAGCGCAACAAGTAGGTCAGTATTTTATGCATAGTTTGATGGATGATGGCAGTGGTTGTGGTGGTGGTGATCCTGTTGGAGATAATGGTATGGAGTTTGGGTCTTCGACTTTAGGTGGCTTCTTCGATGGCTCATAAACATAAGCTTAAAATTTGGGATGATGTTCACGCATAATAAAGTGAACAAGAAATGGAATTCTGAATTAGATTTCATTTAAGTTTGTTCTTATTCATGTACCTTTTCTTTTTTGAAATCTTCTAGTATGATGTACCCTTTCTATTGTGCTCTATTACCTAAAACGTGTTACTTGTTCTTGCTTATAACAAAGGCGTCGTTGTGGTTGAATATTACTTTTGTGGAAACAAAAATTGTAATAAAATTCTAAAAAAATACTTCCCTTTTTTTTAAAAAAAAAAATTGTCAATTGTTTTTCTGATTTTGAAAACAGATCAAACTAAACATCCTAGCCTTTTATTCAGATGTTGACAACATAAAAAGTAATCAGAAGAAGTTTAGAAGAAAACCCTTACTCTAAACTGACATTACCTATGAAAAGTGTTTTTGCATGCAAACTCTACTTTAGGTGCTTTTTAATTTTAAAAGTTTAATATTATTTATTTAAAAACAAAAAACAAGTGCTCTATCCTAAGAGATTTTAATAATATATTCTTAACCATAATGCACATCATTTCCTAGTAGGAATGGTTAAACATTTCTTTTAATCCTAATAGATCAATGGTTTAAATCTCATTTTTGTTCTAAAATATTCCATCAATAAAAAAATGAAAACAAAAATAAATCTCAATCACAATCACAGTCTAAAGAGACGGTGGGGCTGGACATTAATATGTTAATATGTCTTCAAAATCTCAATCACGAAGTAAAGAAATGGTGGGGCTTGACATTAATGTCTTGTTTATTTCTGGTTTTCATCGTTGTCATGGGGAATTAGCATACGTGATTGGCGCATGTGCCCACTACAACCTTGCCAAATTGAACTTGTCGAAAGTTAGTTGTATTATAATGCTACTATATAGTTTTAAATGAAAATAGTATACCGTATATATCAAGAATATGTAGTAGTGAATTGTTTGATGAATTCTTTTTTTAAATTTTGAACAATAATTCAAATTTGAAGCATTATAACATTGAATTAGCATTTTCTATAATCAGATTATATTAAACACCGGGACGAAGCTCTTTATGGGCTAGCCTACCCTAGCCCATCTCAAAAAAATTTATAATATTACTAATCTACCCTTTTAATATAATTACTATTATAACCTTGTTATTCTTTTAAATTACTAACCCATCTCTGTTGCTTTGGCTGCGACGCCATACTTCTCTTTGCTTTTGCTTTTGCGCAACACCTGACTTCTTTTTGTTATTCTCACTTCCACTTCCAATTTTTTACTTGAGTAGATTAAAGTATCAACAAAAGCCAGCTTTTGTTGACTCCTTATTATGTATGTGTTTTAAGAGTTTTACATACTTGATTATTTTATCTAATTTTAAAATTTATAAATCTGATTTTGATTTATCAACTTACATTATTAAATTTGACTCAATCTTTTTGTCAATATCAATAATTGACCTCATCTTTTTTTGCTTAATATCAACAATGGATCTCAGGTATTTTATTGTGAAATAAATAAATTTAAATGGTTATCTTGTTAAAAATTTTAGGGTTATTGTAATTTTTAATAAAGAAAAATTTAAAGATATTGTAATTATTAGTTTATCTTGTTATGAATTGAATAATTTATAAATTGAATAGTTTATATTGATTTAAAATTTTAGGGTAAATTGTAATTTTTAGTTATATAAAATTTAGGGATAAACTACTTAATTTAATCTTGTTCATCTAATTAGTTTATAGATAATTGATTAAATTATCCATTATGTAGCGAGTCCTGCAATTGTTTAATTAAAATGTAAATGATAGCGTTAATGTGCTTGAAAAATGCTCAAATATTAAATAAAAAAAGTGCATCAGTTTCGTTATTATCTTGATTTTAACCTATTTTTGTGCATTCTCTGACTTACTTTGGAAATAATAACTTTTATAGGTCACAATGCAAATAAGAAAGATATTACATTAAAGTTTATTGATCTAGATGTCATAATTGATAAGTCTGATATTTAAAAAAAAAAAAAAAAATCATAGAATGCATCTTAGTTAGTGGTTTATTATGTTCACGTTCCGTGTTTCTTTTACACTAAGTTCAATTAATCTCTAATGCATTTTGTGTTATATTTATGGTATTTGAAATGTTATGTAATTGTTTTGTGGAGAGACAAAATCTCTATTTGTGATGGACTTTCTTTGTGCATTTAAATGTTATTAATGCAAGTGTATTGAATAGTTGGAAAGCTATAAAAACAAAGGAAACTCTATTGAAATTTTTATAAAAATTCTAGTCCACTCTAATGTTAATTCTTTGCTATGTCCCTAATTGAACAATACTTACATTAGGATAAATAGCAAATTAGATCTAGAGTAAACAAAAAAAAAAAATGTCATAGATGTTTCTTATTATATAAATTATTTTATTAACTATTAATTGCAAATTTTATTTTTCTTATAGATCAATTATGTAAGAGGAGAAAAGTCCTACCCTTGCAAGCTGAACTTATTCTTCCTATTTATTTTTAAAACTTCTTTAACTATAAATAAGTGAGCAATTTCAAAAGAAGAAAAAAAACACTAAGAGTAAGCTTTTAGTTTTAGAGTTTTCTTCCCAACCGCCCCCTCCTACCCCCACCCCACCCCTCCTATAATTCACCTTTTTCGCTTGGCACTTCTTTTATGAAAAAATTAACATTGGAAGCATTAAAGATTAATTTCTAACTTAATTATTTATCAAGTGATATTTTATGTTATATAGGAAGCAAATATCTTGATATTGATGATATGATAATTTTTTTTTTTTTAAAGCACAAGTCCGTAGAACATTGGAGATGCTCTTAAAATAATAATTAGAAATAATTCTAATACACCCCTATGGTTTGATCTAATCGCTAATTATTCCCCTATAATTTGAGAAAATCGCACTTTCCCCCTAGCCGTTAACTCTGTTAGTGGAAAATAGATTCTAACCATGATAATGTACAAAAAGACCAAAGTACCCCTCAATTAAAAAAATAATTAACTTTTTTTATGAAACAAAAATTAAAAATTAAAAATGAGATCCAATCTCCAGATTGAATCTTCAACGTCCTACAACTTATTCTTTCTCAATGAAAAACATCAAAGAACAATACTAGCCCACACCAAATCAACAAACACCACATCAATGAATAATGTTATACATCTTCAATTTTCATCTACAAACTCCAAATCAACAACAATAAACACCAACTCAACATACTGCATTTAAATTTTTTTTTTAAAAAAAAAAAAAAAAACCTAAATTCATCATTCTCAATCCACCTTATCATCCGATCATGATCAACCCATTCATCACCATCATCATTAACATCAACCCACCATCACCAACATCAACACACAATCATCATCATCAATCATTTGAGAAAAAATTGAAAAAAAAATGAAAAAGAAAAAAAAAATGGAAAAAGGAGAATATTGGGTCTTCTTAGTTGGAAACCAGAGGTCTCTAACTAAGGAGACCAAAACTGGTCTCCATGCAATGAAGATCAAATCTAGTCTCTATGAAGACCGGATCTAGTCTCCATTGTATGAAGACCAGTTTCGGTCTCCTTTGTTGGAGACCCCCCAGTCTCTGGCGAAGGAGACCTAATGTTCTCCATCCGTTGACATTGCTCTTGAAAATGGCAGAAGAAGATATTCTCTATGCCAACCTTTGGTTTTCAAAAATGAATAAGAAGAAGAAGATGGAAGATAAAGATTGGACGGTGGAGATTATATTATTTTTTTTCCAAAAAAATCTGTTTAATCTAATTAATTAATTAATTAATATTATTATGTATTTCATTTTGATTTAACAGTTTTGTCTTTCAACATTAATAGTCAAACATTAACTTTTAACATCCAAGCATGTTTTGAGGCCTTGTATTCATTTGTTAAGCTTGTTATTGGTGATCGTCATTGTGGCTTTCAACTGGCCGGTTAAAAAACTTTCTTCCCAAAGTCCAAACTTTGTACTTGTAGAACCATTGCAAGTTTAAAACAAAACTTAACTCTTAGGAAACAACAAAAGAGATTTTTTTTTTTCTTTTTTTCGGTTGGTTTATGTGCTTTCAAAATTTGAACATTAGTCATATGGTTTATGCTCGTTTTCAGTTGTTCTCTAAATCAAATGCTATGATCATCTCCATCATAATCTATGAAACTCAACAAATCTTAGAATGCAACTAATCAAAATCTACTAATGTAAATCCATAAATCACAAATCCATTAAAATGCGAAAATCCAGGTATCAATCATGGTTACAAATGAAATAATCAACAACATTTCCATGAATGAAAGTTTGGCTAATTAATTTGATTTGGACCAATGTACTGCCCCATTACCCGCACACCAAAATTTATTAACTCTCATCGACAATGAAATCATTAAATGGGTTTCATTTGTAAACGAGCAAAAACCATAATGACTATTTTTAGTACTAAGTCGGGTGTATATACAAATTATATTTTTTGAAAAAATTTTAATGGAGTAACCAGATTAAAGGGGGCATATATGGTTTGTAAGAGGTGAAATATCGCAACTCTTAAATCTTAATGGAAGGACCATGAGGAAGTTCTCATCAGCCCAAATTCAATTGATAAAACACAAGTGACCGAAATTGATTCCAAACGAGGGCCAGCAAGAAGCCCAATTAAAGTCATTACAATCAAGAGCCCAACAACTAAAGACACCCAAAAAACATGTCTCTAGACAGGAGACAGGAGCTTAAAGCCAGTGCCCCTCCAGTATTGGAAACATAGAATGAAAATTCCCAACAAAGTAAAATAGACAGGCCCCTAAAAATTAAAATGGTAAAGAGTATTTTGTGTTTGGTTATCACAAGACACTACTAATAAAATCTGATACATATTCTTCTTTTGACAACTATCCGTTGGATTGTAAATCAACAGTGGCACTTCCATCTAACAACTTTAATGACTAGCAAGGTACTATAACTTGATTTTAGGGATATGACAAATACTTTTCAATGGCATAATTGTGATTGTCAATTTTATAACTAAATAGACAGTGTTACAGCCATAGGCACCATTGTATTACTCATCATTACATTTTACTTTATTTAATTGGATTTATTAAGAATCTTGCTATTGTGATTAAAAAAAAAAAATGTGCAGCGATTTTATAATTCGTGAAATTCTGATTACACTAACCTTAGTAGATTAGACGGACTTAGCCTTTATCATCAAAAAGTAGTGTTGGTAACATTGATTATTGTGTAACTTACCTATGCAAATTTTTTAATCATCATCACAAATTCGACATCTAATTTCAAAGACTCAACTTGGGTTCTCAAAAAAGGGCAATATCATGGGCAAGCAGGGTTCTAGAAAGGGTCTATCCAGTTAATGCTCACATGTGTGAAACTGCTGCAATCAAATTGCAATTTTAAAACAAAAAGCAAAAAGAAAAAGGAAAGAGATCAGGTGCTTCAGTTAAGCAGTAACATAGCATGTGAAGTTTGGTTCAAATACCCAATATTTTAGGCATATTTTACTAGTTCCAAAGCATACCAAAATGGAGGCCAAAAATCACTTGGTTGAAGCAATCCTGATCCTGGACGAATCAAATTCATGGCTCTCAAAACTTGTAGGTAAAGGGCGCACCTGAACACAGGTGATTCTGCAAAAGCGCTTACATGACAGCCCTTTACCTACAAGTTATGAATAAAATCATATGAATTTTACACTCTAATTTTAACTATTGGATGTATTGTTTTCATTGATGTCAAATTTAACGGATCAAGCAGTCAAAGTTCTCCTTTCTTATATTAGAATAATCTCTAAATTGTTGAATGCATTTAAGGAGTATCATTTCGTCTATTAGAAGCATCCGACGGGGGGTGAGAATTCGAAAATCTTTAGAAACTTGTGATTAGTGATTTTATCAACCAAACATCCTCACATGATGGCTTCCACTAATAAACAATAATAATAATACCAACAAAGGAACAGTGTGGAAGATGATGATACATGATCTTTGAAAGGGAATATCTTACATAAAGATCCACCTCTCATTTCATTTTTCGGCTGTATCTTTCGGATTGAAAGTTCCACAAACAGGGACATGTGGCAGAAACCCTTTGAGTTAAGTTGAATCCAACCAACAGCCTCTCAGCCCGAAAAAATTGTGGCTCCTAATTTTTCTTGATTTTAAATATTTTGGCCCTAGAAACTTTTGTCCTTTTTTTTTTTTTTTTCCTGGGGAAGCATTTAGTAAGGGGGTCCACACGTTACCACCTCATTGTGTTCTGGATGGATCCTATATGGACACTAGCAATGTGTGATGGAATACGATGTGAAATAAAAAAAAGTACTAAAAAATAAATATATACGCATTTGAGGAGAAGCACAATTATTACTGTATATAGAATAATATCAAAGTCCAAGTATAGAAATTCTTATCATTCATTACCGATCTAATAACTAGATCTTAAAAGTAATAGAGAAGAACATATATAATTATGACATATATACCAATATTGTTATTAATTTCACAAATGAATTATAGAAGAACAAAAAAAGACAATTTTAAGATTGTAATAACGATTTAGCTATAATCTGATAAAAATATTATGTAGAACTATTTTGGCTGGCAAAATATATTATAATTGTTTAACACGTTTTGATATTAAAATTCCAGCATCATATTTTGATTCATTATTCAAGTTATATTAAATGTGTTGAAAAAAAATAAAAAGGGAAGTGAATAGGAGTAAAATATTCATTTTAATCTCAAACAAATTTTAAAGATAATATCAAAAACTGGATATGTAAATTTCCATTGGAAAAGTAAAACTATATTTTTTATATCTTTTAAATCTTGGATTTTTTTTTAAAATAAATAATCATTTTTTAGGTTCAAATTGAACACCAATAATTTTTTCAAAATCATGCAATAAAAATTATTTTTGGACAAAAATACAGTTGATGAAAATAGAGAATATGAAAAATTGTTATTTTTCAATTTCAACCTCAAAAAAAAGTTATTTCCGTAATTTTCTCATCTTTTAATCTCTAATAATACATTCAATGCAACTGAATAATAAATTGAAAGTTGATCCATCCATGACTATATTCAATTTTAGTGTAGAATCAAGTGTTGGTAATCGTAACTTGTAAGTAATCAAAAACAAAAAACAAAAAAAAAAAAAAAAAAAAAACAAGTCACACAAAAATTTAATAGTATTGTTGGTAGGTAATAATATTAGAGAGAATTATTGAAAAGTCTTTGAAGATAAGTATTATTACAAATGAAAATTACTTTTACTTTTTATAATAGTCTTCTCCTCTAGGCTAAAGTTTGATTATTTGAGATAACTGGAGGCTGACAAAATAGAGTAAAAAGATGATATTGTCCCTAACTAACTAATTTTTGACAGAAATAACATAGTTACCCCTACTTTTATAGGAAATTTTTTTTTAAAAAAAAAAACTTAAAAAATCTCATCCGTCCATCTCGAAAATGAACAGTTGAGATCTATTTAATTTTAATATAAAAATATTTTTTAAATAGATCTAAACCGTCCATTTGATAGATGAACAATCTAGATCAATTATTTTTTTTAAAAAATAAATTAAATTTCAAATTTTGAAAATAATTAAATTTTAATTATAACAAAAATTGAACAATTGAAAAAAATTAAAAAACAAAAAACAAAACAGATTTCAAAGCAAAACAAAACAATATAACAAATTTCAAAAAAAAAAAAAAAAAGTGGACCTAGTTCATTTTTCTCACACCATCTATCATCATTATCAGATAACGCCTTTGACAATCCATCACCCTTCTTCATCAACCTTACCCAGGTTCAAAAAAACAATTGGAGATTAATCTCATCCCGGGTTTAAAACAACAATTGAACAACTAAACAAAAACTTAAAAATCAAAAACAAAAAAAAAAAAACAAAAAACTTGGGTTGAAGATGAAGTCTTCAAAAAATGGAAAAAAAAAACAAAAAAAAAAAAATCAGTCTCAATTTTTTTCATCAACCTTACCCAATCCATCACAAAAACAAATCTATCAAAAATTAAAAAATCAATTAAAAAAAAAATACTAGGTGGTTTCCCAATGGTGGAGATTGATTCGAGTATTCACTAGCGGAGACTCGAAATTGGGTCTCCACGATGGAGACATGTTATGGAGACCCAAACGAGTTTGGGTCTCCTTGATAGAGACCATCTGAGTCTCCATAAAGGTCTCCATCATGAAGCTGTGACAACCAAAGTCGTTTATGTGTGTATAGCCATTTGTGTGCAACAACTATCGTAAAGTTGTGACAACTATGATTGTTCTGAAACAAGATGAAGAAGAAGAACAACAAGAGCCACCATAAATATAGGGAGATAGAAGATGAGTGTGTGTATGACTTTAAAGGTGTGTTTGTGTTGAGAGGTTAAGATAATGTTGTTTGGGTTCTAGGTCTGTGATGAAGAACAGGAACAAGATGAAGATGATGAAGAAGAAGAAGTAGAGTGGGTTTGTTGATTTGGGTTTGTAATGTTTATGATGTTTAATTACACTAATTTTTTCATCTATTTTTTTTTTCAATTGTTTTGATTTTTTTTTTTTTAATTTTTTTTTATCTTCACCATCCATTTTAGAGATGGACGGTGGAAATCCATTGTTTTTGTTTTTGTTTTTAAGAAAATGTAAAAATTTATTTTTTATATTTAAAATTATGTTTTATTTTTAAATTTCAAAATCATTTGATTTTTATTTGATTTTATAATTTTTAAAATTTTAAATTATTTTAAATAATTCTCCATTGTCCTGATAAATGGTGCAGATCCAAATAATTTATTAATTAATATAAATTTTAAAAAAATAAAAATAAAATAAAATAACCTTTTAATCTTTTTTTTAATTATTTTAAATTATCAACTATAATCAAACTATTAATATAGAAAAAGATATTATTATAAAAAAAATAATTTTTGATTGTAATAAGATATATTTTTAGAGAATTTTCAATAAATCTCTCCTAATATTATTACAATTACAAGTACACAAAATATATATTAAAAAAAAGCTGGTGCGTGAAATGGTAGGCGCGACTTTTACTGTAAAGAAAAGGCGCTGAGGTGGCAAAAAGCGCAGTGGAAATCCCGTGGGGACCAGCTCACCTCATCACTCCTCCACTCTGTTGAGACCAGCCTACCACCACCACCACCACTTCTTCCACTTGGCCACCCGCCTTTGTCTCTCCCATGTTTCCTTTTTTCTTTTTCTTTTTTTTTTTTTTTTGTCAATTGATATGAAAATTTGCGGTCAGAGATATTTTCTCGATTTTTCTTTTGGCTCGCCTCACTTGACTTTATTTCGATAATTGGTTTCATCCATTCGCCCCTTTTCTGCACAACATAATCTACTCTCCTGCAAATGATTAAAAAAAAAAAAGTGCCAATAAAAAGGGGAGTATGTACTTTTATTTTCCCTATTTTTAGGATAAATATAGATAAATTTGAGTGGTTTTGAAAAATCTTATAGCATGTGATTGTTATTCTTACTGATTTATAGTCAAATTTTTATTATTTTACTAATTTTTATTTTAATTATCATATAATAATCATTATTTATTTTAATAAAAATTTAGATTTATGAATGATTATTGTTTGTTTTGAACACTTCACTTTACTTATCCGAAGATACATCTTTGACCATGTGAATCATTTCTTGCGCAATTGACAAATATTGCTATCAAAGATCACAGCCGATTAAGCAAGAAGCCCATATATTATACTATTCTTGAAATTTAGTACAACCTTAAAACTGTTCTAATTACTTCAACTTACGTTTAGTAAATTAATATCAACTCATGCACTTATTCACCCATTACTCGTAGATATAAAAATATATTAGCTATAATACATATATCAATATCTCAAATTATTAGTATATTTTTTCTTCACATTCAAAATAGAGATTTGAATTCCACCAACCTAACATTTGTGAGGTGTATCTCATTTTATTTATAGAGTAAACAAATTGAAATAAATTTTCGAATTGCACATAAAATATTTAATTTCAATAAACATGATAAATCCATAACCAAGGTTTTAATATCGATAACCACGTTGTATCAAAAAAAAAAAATATCGATAACCAGAGAAATATAAGATGTCTAAATTTATATAAATATTAAAAGAAATATCAAAACTATAAAAAATATAGAAATTATTTTTAAAATATCAAGAGTACACAAAATATTTTTTATATTGATTGCGTCAAAATAAAAAAGCTATTAGTGATATGGTTTTAATATTTAATTCCTATATTATTTTTTTTTAAAGAATTTATGTTATATTATTTTATAATTAGATAGATACTTCTTGTTACGAGGGAAAATTATATAGATACATCAATCTCAGCACTGAAGTAAATATCAATAATATAATGTTTTTCTTACAACCACACAATGTTCAAGTACACTAAATTTGATACTCGCGCAAGTGAGAGAAACGGGCAAGAAAAATATCTAATTTTTGTCCACATAAAAAAAGGGACACAATTATTTCAAAAAACAAAAAAAAAGGACACAAATATGTAATAACTGGCATTTATCCATCCGTGACCCAATTACTTTCCATTAAATCTTATCTTACAGCCAAATAAAAAACAAGACGAGAGAGTGAGAGAGACTGACATTACCAAAAGATGCCGCGTGTCACGAGTCCCGTCAATTCTCAGCCACAAGATTCCACGGCTCCTTCTCGAATTTTCGATGATAAATTTAAAAAAAATAAAAATTGAGTGACGTGTCACCTCCCACCCTGCTTTTAACCTCTAAGGTTTTTATGTTTTACGATTCCATTTCTCTTCTATCAAATATCTATTTATTAAAAATCTCTCGTCTCGTTAGTCTGGATTCTTGATGCTCGCATTTTCTTTTCTTCCAAACAGACCCCGATTCGAATCTGGAAAAAAAGTCTCCGATTTCGCTCTCACTTGAAAAGGCAGAAAAGAGAAGAATCTGTTCTGGGTTTCTGTCGCTGTTTTACGCTTCTTCTTCAAAAGAGTCGATACTACACAAAAGACAAAGACTTGTTTTTGGCTGGTGAGTTGCTGATCTGCTTATTATATATCAACTACAAATATCTTCATCTACTTTTATATATATATATTTATTGCTGTTATAGGAAAAACAGAGGAACCGTAAAATTTACTGTTTTTAAGGGAAAAAAATGTAATTGATGTTATTTTAATTTGTGATGTTAATAGAAGTTTGTTTGATGAAAAAGAAGAAATGACTTCATTGACTGTTCTTCAATCTAAGCTATAGATTGTGGTTTGGTTCAAGTACGTACTTTGAAGAGTTAATGATTTAAGACTAATCACTGTATATTGTGCTAATTATAGTATGTTTAATCAATACTGTTTTTATTGTTTGAGGCTTATTTTTGTATGTTCTTGTTGACGTGGTTTCGTTAGTGTTGATGTTGTAGTTATCAGATTAGGCTGTTGTGTGTGTGTCTAAATGGGACTATTATGGGTGATTTGATTTGGGTTTTGAGAGCAAAATTGTTATATAAATTGATCAATTTTTTGGGTACAGGATCCAATTGGGAGTGGAAAAAAAAAAAGGAATGTCGAGCACTTGTGGTTCGAAATCTGAAAGTTCGATCCGTCATAAGGAGTTGTATTCGTTTGAGAATGACCATATGCCCAAGGTTTCATTTTTTTCTTAGTTCGTCAATGGATTCGATGTTAGGGTATATCTAGGGAAGTGTCATGTTTTGTGTGTTAATGGTCTGAATGGTTGTTCTCTGTTTTAATAGGTCAGGAAACCGTACACTATCACCAAACAAAGAGAAAAATGGACTGAAGAAGAGCATCAAAAGTTCCTTGAAGCCTTGAAACTGTATGGCCGCGGTTGGCGTCAGATAGAAGGTAAGTTAGTACTAAATTAAGAGATTCTTGAAACTCTTTTGAGCTTGTGGTGGTTTCAAATAGACGAAGTTACTATTATTTTCGTGCAGAACATGTAGGCACGAAAACTGCTGTCCAAATCCGAAGCCATGCTCAAAAGTTTTTCTCTAAGGTTGAATGTTTGTGCTTGTTATGAATTTTGATAAATTGACGATCCTGTTTGCACCTGCTTAGTAAGGTTTGTCTGCCTAGTATTCATTTGCATTTACAGATTTTTTCTTATTGGTTTCAGGTGGTCCGGGAGTCAAATGTTAGCACCGAGAGCTCTATTAAGCCAATTGAGATACCTCCTCCTCGACCTAAAAGAAAACCAATGCATCCATATCCGCGTAAATCAATTGATTCACTCAGAGGGACATCCTTTTCGAATCAGCCAGAAAGGACACCGTCCCCAAGTGGATTGGTTTTGGACAACCAATCTCCCATCTCGGTGTTGTCGGCGTTTGCTTCCGATGCTTTGGGATCTGGGGTCTCAGATCAACAAAATGGATGTTCTTCGCCAACTTCTTGTACAACTGAAAATGAATATGTGACATCCAACTCATCACTGGAAGAAGATAAAGCTTCCATGTTACCTGTCCAACTATCAGCCAGTTCAACCATGGAGGACTTTCTGTCCATGGTAACACTCCCTCGGAACTTTTTAGCTTAGTTTATTTTTGTAAATTTTCATCTTAGTTAGAATTCTGACTCTGGTGTGCCATTCTTAACTGATTATCCGGAAAATCGAATCACAGTCGAACGACTGTGTGTGTGTTAAAGGAGATGCAACCACAGTGCAACCTTGCTCGAGTATCAAGCTTTTTGGAAGGACAGTTTTAGTAGCCGATTCTCAGAAATCATATTCATCAGGTGTTGAGGGTTATAAGTCACCAATATCCAAGAACAATCTAGCAGATTGTGACACCGGCAATGAAAATTTTGTTCAGGAATTACCATTAGAACAGTTAGGCACACATTTGTCACTTGGCATGGTGTCTTGCAATTGGAATGCTTCCCCACCTGGAGGGGAAGCCCCTGTTTACACTAATATGGAGCTTTTGAAAGAGCACACCAACACTGCAGCGGAAGCTTGTTCTACTGCTTCCCTGCCATTGTTGGCTTTGCATCAAGGCCTACCCTTGGTCTTTAACACGTCCGATAACCAAACGTCAGCTGGAACCCTAACGGAATCTAGTGTGAACGAAACATTGAAAGAGAAGGATATTCACAAAGAAAGATCTTCCACTGGTTCAAGTACTGGGTCTGTTAGTAAGCTGGAAACTAGGGATAGAAGTTCTGACACTGGCACGGATTCTCAATGGCGACAAGCCGCTCCAGCAAGAAGAAACTCTAGCAAGTTCACAAAAGGGTTTGTGCCATACAAAAGATGTTTAGCTGAGGGAGAGGTAAAATCGTCTATGGTTGCGTCCAAAGAACGTGAGAGGCAACGAGCACGGGTTTGCTGATAGCATGTCCTTTCTGCTGGTTTAGATAGTTTAATAATTGATGGCTAAAAATAACACTTCAGGAGATGATTTAAGCAGAGCCTAGCAAATCAAATTAGCAGTCGTATGTAGGGAAAGAACACAGGCAATTGCAGCTTCAACGTAAGAGCTTTCTGGTTGTTCCCTTTGTATAATTATATTGCTTCATGAATTATGACACTATTTCTTTCTAAATCATTCATTTTGCGAAGTAGCAAATTTGTACACATACTGTCGTTGCCGTTCATAGTGACCGTCATTATGGGACAGAAAACTATTATTAAAAAAATCAAGTTGACTGTTTTCAATGCTTACTATAATTAAATTCATTTTTCTCTCTAGTCAATGTAATATTATTTATTTAATAATAATTTAAAATATAATTAAATACTTCAAAAGATTATATAGGACAAAATTTACTAAATTTGAATCTAATTTTACCTAAGTGAAATTTCATTTAATAATAAAATAATTTATGATAATTTATGATTGATTGTTGTTCATAAACTAATTAGAAACGTTTCTTGATTAAAGTAAGAGAATGATTTTTCATTTAATCTTCTATATTATTTTTTATCGACATACGAAGAATTACTTTAGAGCTACATGATTTTTTTGATAAACCCAAACATAATTGTTTGGAAAACCGTGTTATACCCTAAAAAAGTAAAAATATAAATAAAAGAACAATCATCGAAACAGTAAAGTCCGATTAAATCCACATTTGACAACATAAACTATCTTGGAGCACCGCAAATGAGATATAAATTGTTTCAAACAGCAATAATACTATATCTTTCAATTATTATCTTAACACTTAACGATTAAGACGGCAGTTGAATTGCTAATGCTCCATCAATTGCCAGACCATTGTTCTTTTTAACTTAAACTAAGAAAACATATAGAATAATAATTAAATCGATGATTATTTGTAAGGGTGATGTGGCAAGTGAAAATTTGACAAATGATGTGGTAATATCAGTTCAAGCTATTCAACTACTCGATCAATTGAGATGGAAATATTGGAATGATAAAAACTATAGTATTATTGTTGGAAAAATCATCCACATTCATTTGGTCAACAGACAAAATAGAATAAAAGCATTGCTACCAGGTATTAGCCATCAACTGAGTAGCATAAGAATGCACACCACAGGGTCAAACTAGAGCTTTTGTAAATAACATAAAAACTTCCTGACTGCAAGATGTTAATATTGGGCTAACAGGACTGACCCGCTTTTGCAAGCAGATAATTGCACACAACGTTATTTTAATATCAGATATGATCTCTAACTATAGTAGCACAATTCCGGATTAGGTGGATGCACTTTCATGATATTTCTTTTTTTATTTCAACTTCAAAAACCATCATTTCTCTCCAATTTTATTGTGATAGTATCCACAAGATCCATTTACGAATAATGGTACTTTTTAGAGATGCATATCATAGAAAACCTTTATAAAAGTGAGAAAATAAATATATGATGATATGTAGGAGATAAAAAAGAAATAATGATACATACCTGTGTGTGTATTGAAACAGATATAATGGGGCTTGAATGAATTAATAAAGTTTGGTCAAAAGTATAGAAAGTATTATTTGTGGCTAAAACTAAATGTTCCTAATTTTATGGGGTTTTTAAAACTTTTTAGCACTGTTTCAAAAAAAAAGAAGGAAAAAAAAAAAATCCTTAGCACGTTTTTACATTTATTTTGAATTTAAAAATTATATATATAATTTAAATTCAATTTAAACTTTTAATTTTTTATTATTTTTAATATTTCAAATGGTCAAATAGTTAATTCGATTTGTTGGATGATTAGAGAGACATGATTGGTTGATCAAAGTGGGACCCCAACTGAGTAATAGTCATTAAGTATTTTCTTAATTACTTGTTTACCCTTGTAAATTATAAGCAATTTATGGTACGATTTATAAAGTTATTTTATTGTTAATTTTACAATTTTATAGACATGATCACCGGAGTTTACAACAATTATCAAATTAACTCATGATTCTCGAAATATAAAGAATTAAAAAAGAGAAGGGAATTTACTTATACTCCACTAATAAAATGTCTGTATTACATTCACTCAGGAAAGCCCACTAAAGGTATAAAAAAAAACAAAAAACAATTGCTAGGCAATAATCTAAATATATATTTTTTCCACCCACATTGGTGGAGTGATATGGTCTAATGATTGATCACTATAGTGTGGAGTAATACTTTCATCTTGTAAATTGTAAATTCCCATATCCTTACCACCTCCTTCGTCGGTAAACAAATAACCTTGTATAAAATCATCAGTAAAATATATAGAATTAGGTTTGCAAGTTGTAAGATGAGCTTCCAATGAGAAAGTAGAATTGTGACCCAAAAAGATTACATTGTTGCCCAAATCCTTTATCTCTGTAAATATCTTGGTAGTTAAATCGAACTTAAACACTTGAAATCCGATGGTTCTATGATCAACCTTATCATATTCTTCCAAAGATTCAATCGCAGCATCTTTCTCGACATATCGTGAAATTAATAATAATTGTTCTGCACATTCTACTATATAAAATTTGGGTGGGGTTGGAGTTGGTCGAATAAGTGTAGAAGGCAATTGTGCCACTTTTTCAAGCTTGTTAGGATAATCACCACCGATATCACAAGCTATTACTAAACCACCAAACATTACTGCATAAAATTGTCCTTTATATAAGGTAATGTCACAACACATACCTGGGCATAAAAAGGTCCATCTTTCATCACCTGGTTTAGCATAAAACAGGTCATCTTTACCTCCAAAGATGATCATCACTACATAATCAGATTCCAGTAGAGGATTTGCTGATAAAGCACATTTGCTTATAAAACTCTCATACATTGAACTATCAAAATCCTCATCCCAATCTTCGATAGTTTTAATATTCGGAAGTTTAACTTGTAGATTTGAAAATGGATGCACAATTTTCACATCCAAAGTTTGTCCAATTGTTACTAAACATCCCTGAGAAGAAAAGCACCTTTTACCATTGGCTTCAGCCAAACTAACTTGGTGAACCATTCCTGTTGAAAGATGGAAAAAATCACGTACATCACTGTCGTCTCTAGGCGCGAGCATAAGCAATGGATCATGAAAAAACAAGAACTTCTCCTTTGCAGCAGCAGCAAATCGCCAATTACTACACACTCCACGAAAAGCAGTATAGTCTTTGAAGCACCTTATTCGCCTAGCAATTTCCACCAAAAGATCTTGATTAAGTTCCTTCCAGTAGGCCATTACTATTGAAATCTAGAAAGAGCCTTTTTAAATATCTCTACGATTTTGCCTCTTATAAAAAAAATCTCTACTATTTATAGATAAATTATTTACTAATTGGAAAAGGATTGTGAATATATTGTCATGTTGAAGAAGGATTGGGAAAGCTTGAATTTGTTAGGATTCTATTTTCTACACCAAGTATGATTACTATTATATTTGTAAGGATTCTGTTTCCTATTATATTTTGGCTACTAATCAGGAAAAAACATTTAATTTACAAAACTATTTTCTACACCAAGTTTTGCTTGCACTTATTTTCCGCTCCAACAGATGAAGTTCAATGTGCGCAGGTCTTTTCCGCTAGTAAGTACATCATTCCTAGAGTTCTACAGTGAATAGATTTTTTAACAAAAATTCTAATCATCAAATTTCTTTGGATTTATAAAGTTTTCTCAGCTATATGTGGTATGTCTTTCTGAATAGTGGTGTTGATTTCTGATGACACACAGAGTTTTTTGGCGAGGAGTTGTTGAAGAACTTTTGTGGTTTATTAGTGGTTCAACAAATGCTAAGGTACTAACGTCTTCACCAATTGTCTAAGGACCATGCCTTTTCGTTTTTGATAGCAAAAATAACGCTAACGAAGCCATCAAGCCAACATCTGCTAGCTGTTTTCCTTGTATTTTTTGAAACAATGTTGTCATCTCTTGTTTCTCAAATTGGTCTTGTATTTTGTTTTGAAACGATGTTGTTATCTCTTGTTTCTCAAATTGGTCTTGCATTCCGTTGAAGGCCTTGACGAAGTTCTGCTCTAGGTTTTGCAAATTCCACGAATATTACCCTGCCATCCAAGAACTGAAAGGAAACAGTTGATATGTGAACAATGCAACATTTGTTGAATTGTTAAATATATTGAGAAAGCGTTAACAATTAGAAAGCATTACACTCATAAATAATTCAATTGTTCAAAAGGATATATCTGGATTCACAAATTTACACACTATTCAGTACAGCTACTAATGACCCAATCATTGATGTGTTCAACCTACGTAGACTTTAGGTGGTAAAAAAGAAAGAATGACTTCAAAACCATGTATTACCAGATTTCAATTATTAGTTCTTCAGTTCTAGAAAATTCAGCAAGACGTAGAAAACAGTTTAATACAATATACTATTAGGATGAGATGTCGTAATTGTAATTATTTTTCAACCAAATCCTTCACGTCAAACAGTCTCGATAAGTTTACAGTACCACACAAAATTGAAATAACTTCATAAAACGCTTTTTATTTTCCTTGTAATTGTACAATTATTTAATGTATACAGGAAGTATGCCAGTGGAATCTTATATTAGAGTCTTTTATACGCAAATTTCACAAGGAGAAAGAATAAAGAAGTATAATTGCACAGGGAAGTGTTTCTTCTTTTTGCATTTTAATATATTCCAATGCAGTTTTGCTGCTGAATATTATATTATTCTGTTTTGGCCAAGCAATGAAAGAAAATATTTTCATCGAATTAAGTTTTAATGGTTTTGGTTAATTTCTCACCCAAAATGAAAGAAACGGTTTCGGCCAAAGGCTAGGGCCTTAAGTTTGCAGTCTTGTCATTGTAAGAAGTCAAGTTGACACAAAGTTTGTATTGCTTATAATGCAAGAAGCATTCTCATTTGATTAAATCTTAAACTAGAACAAAGGCCTTGGTCCCTATACAAACAAAACCCTAGTTTAAGGCTTTGATCCAAAAACCCAAGACACTGGTCCAAAACCCAACCCAATGTAAAAGCAATCTAAACATCAGAACCCGACCCACCATATAAACAAAAGTCCATGCATACAAAACCCGCCTCAAGCATGGCCGCCGGCAGCTCCAGTACCACCACCACCGAGAGCTCCAGCATTGCCGCCACCGGCAACTCCGCCGTTGCCGCCAGCAGCTCCAGCAGCAGCACCGGCGATCCCGCCACCACCAACAGCAGCTCCAGCAGCACCGCCACCACTGTAACGAAAAAGTAAAAGTTGAAAAATACAAAATATTAACAAAATATATATGTATAAACACCTACCAGTAGTGGAATGGAAGGAGATGCTGAGATGCAAACTTGTTCAAACAAACGGGACAGGAACGTTTATGGTTTGGATGCTTGGTTCTGTAGTGCCTCTCCATTTCGAAGGGCCTGGAGGTCACAAAAATAGGTCTACCACAAGCCTCTCGGTCCTTGTCCTTGTTGTTGCCGTATTTGCAGATGAGACATTCGTAAGCCATGAATCTGAGAGAAAACACTCTGTTTTAAGATAAACAAACAGAGAATAAAAACAGTGAAAGAAAGGAAGAGAAAAGAACCAAAACTAGTACCAGAAAAATGGAGAAAGGAAGAGAAAACAACCAAAACGAGTACCAGAAAAATGGAGAGAGCATGCGTCGCATGTCTATATATAGGCTGTACTGTGTGTGCGTGCTTGGAAAATTACTTTTGGGGGCAGGATCGGAAAAATCCATCTGCAGGGGAAATGAGGAGACACGGAGCAGATACTGCAATGCCGCCCAAAGGAAAAGGTGTCTGACACTGAACAAAAACTAATTCCGCAGGTGACCCAATCACCCTCCTCTACCTGTCCCGGAAAAAGAAATTTGTTGTATGCATGTGAGGGGATAATAATAAATTTGAGTTCAAAAGTTATATATAATGGTGGGGTGGTCTTTCGCTGGTAGTAGGCTCAATTTATAGCCACATCATCTGTTCATTGTAGCTTCATGGCTATGCATTGGTATTAAACAGCCAAAGTTGGTCGATTTGGAAATATTCCTCTGCAACTTTGAACAAGTCGATTTGAAAATATTCCTCTGCAACTTTGTGTTCAATTATGGTCTAGGTGCGCACACATTAACGTATATGTTACAGTTTCTCTACTTAGGAATGCATCACCAAACAAACCCTAAAGCTATAAAAGTAAAATTTTATCATGTCATTAATCTGAAATTAATGAAAACCCACTCCAATTAAACCTTATATCTTTTTTGTAGTTTTTTAATTTAATATAATGATGTGTTTTAATTAAATGGGACAATTGTGAAAAAAATTTCAACTTTAGCAACAAGAAATACCTTTCATAGGTTTAACTACACTCCAATTTGTGAAAGTGAAAAATGTTTTTATTAAGGAAACATGTTTTGTATTAGTATATAGGGAAAATATATCTCATGCTAAGGTTAATTAGATGATTCATGTTAGAAAAAAGTGTTATCTATCATAGTTAAAAAACTTCAAATTGGGGTTAGATGTTTCATATTAGAGGTGAACATGAAAATTCTTTCTCTTACATGAAATGCATATTTTATGTTCAATTTGTGTTTCATGTCGCAAGGTCATGGGGCTTTACGACATGAAATACCAGAAATTTACAATTAGTTTGTTTATTTTCAAATTGATTGAGAGGTTTACACACCTTCAATATAATTAGAGAGATTGAAAACCATAATTTCTCCCCAAATTTTAGTGTGATGGTGTCCACAAGACCCATTTACGAACAATGGTATTTACAAACAATAGTATTTTTTAGAGATATATGTTGTAGAAAATGTTTATAAAAGTGAGAAAGTAAAGATGGGAGAAGAAGAAGATATAATGATATTTTGTTGATGAAAGGCTATGGGGCTGGGATGAAATAAGAAAGTTTGGTCAAAACTATAGGAAGTATTATTTGATGCTATAACTATTTCCTAATTGGGGTTTTAAACTTTTTAGCACATTTTTACATTTATTTTGTGAGACTAATACCTATTGCATTGAGTTTCGTTAGCACTAAAGTATGTGCATGAACAAAAATACCTCTACAATAAAGTGGATTTTCACACGAGTTGGGGGTAAGATATTCGCTCCCTCGTTTGTTATGGTTTTGGTTTTTAATATAACGTTCATAAATTCTTTTAGGTGCTTCGTGGTTGGTGGCAAGATATTCGCGCCCTCGTTTTTTTTTTTTTTTGGCATTCAAATGTATATGAATGTCTGTCCATGTGAGTTCTCTAATTATGTAAGACAATTTACTTGTTTGACATACTTGATTTGACAGTTTTTTGGTATTCTCAATTGTAGTCCCTCGGGGAAATTTTTGCTAATAGTTGTCTTGGCCTATGAAGTCTTTGGAAAAGGGGATGCATCTTAGATTTAGCGTTTCCATATCATTAATGTCTTTTATCCCTTACAAAAGATTAATAAATTAAATAGAAGAGCAAGGACTGGTGTTAATGTAAAAATGCCTTTAGATAAAATTCAGGCCATCGAGTTGCACATTATTGTTGTTAAGTATTCAATTAATCCTTCTCAAGAAAAAGAAATAGGATATCAAATTTCTTAGTTACTCATAAATCTACTCTTTGTTCGTTTTTCTTATGATTCTGATTGGTGCCACCCTATTTTGAACTTTGCTAATTTGGTAAAGTTCAAAGCACATGGGCATCAATATTAATTATGATAGTCGTGGTAATCAATTTGAAGTGAGTGGAGGCGTCTTGGCACGTGAGAGAAGAAAGGGTGGTGGGTTCAACATCGAGAGATGGATCTCGCTTTTTGATAAACAATAAGCAGGCGTAAGCTCTAGTGGACACGGAGTTGTCAGCTATTGAAGTTGCGGATTCTGACTGGAGAATGGAGGAAGTGGAGTCGGAGGGCTTGGACTTGGATTTGTTGTTTTTATTAGTCTTGTTTCTTGTTGTTCTGCTTGGAATAATAGCGGTGGTGATTGAGGACCGCTGTGTACAGAGGAGAAAGGTCGAAGGCGGTGGAGTTTTTTGGTTTGGAGAGAGCGGCTCTGTAAATGAAACGCAGCAATTTCGATGTTGGTGGAGGTTGACAGAGGTTTGTAAAATCCAGTCCAAACCCACGTTTGGTAAGAGTACAAGATTGATAATATTTATCCTGTCTCCCCTCTTTTATCTCGTTGTGGTGGGTTAAATGAAACCCACCAGATAAGTGGGATAAATTTGTCCAGGGGTTACATTTTTTTATTTTTTTTATTTTTCATGCAAATAAAAAAAAAAAAAAAAAAGAATCAGAAGGAATAGAGAGAGAAGGAGGGAGAATGCAGGCGTTATCAACTGGCAGTGGAGGAGATGGAGGTTTGGACTAAGTGGAGGTGGCGACGGTGTTGTGTAGGCAGAATAAGCGAGGTGGAGGCGTTGTGTGCAGTCAATCGATGGCGTGGCTAGGTTTGGACAAGGTGGAGGTGACAGTGGCATTGGTGAGAAATGTGGAGGAGGATCAGGCAACGTGCCGGAGGAGAGGGAGAGAGACAATTGGGTTTGGTTAGGGTTTAAGACTCACTTGATGGTTAAGCAGAATAGGATAACGACGACGACGATGGTGACAACGACGGGAGATCGGAGATGGGCACAGAGAAGCTTCAATGAAGTCACGGTGAGTCGGCGATGTCGATTTGGCCAAGAGGGAGAGAGTGACGCAATCGGGGAATAGAGTGAGACAATTAAGGGAAAGAGTGAGATGATGACTCCTCAATTGACTTAAAAATAGATTTTTTATTTTTAAAAACAATTTAATTATTTAAAATTAATTTTATCCCATATTACACCAAACACATCACATCACTAATTTATATAATCTCAAATTACATCAAATACATCATAACACTAATTCATTCGATCTAATTAAATTCTATTCAATCCAATCCAATCCAATCCATGAAAACAAGTTATTTTGGTGTTCAACAATTTTATTAATAAGTTATTTTGGTGTTCAACAATTTGTTTTGTAGGACGTTTAATTTTTATTTGAATATGGATATGATGCTGTAAAATATACCCTGGTCAATCTAGTTTTGGTTAGTTTTTATAATGGTGAGAAAATATATGTTTGTCAAAAACAGGTTAATGTTAGCTTTTTAAAGGAGAAGACATATTAATGCTTGTAGTTTCATTATATATATATATAGAGTCACAGTTAGGGATGTCAATTTCATCCGCGAATCAGTGAATCTATAGATTTCAACTCGTAATGGACAGGTAAGGATCTAATTAAATAGGTTTGTGGGTGGGTTTAGATAATAAATTTCAAATCCGAATTGGGTTCTGGTTAGGGAGTGGGAGCCAAAAGAATCTGGACCTGCACCCACGAACCTGCAATAATCGTACTTTTGTTCCCATGGATAAGATATTGCAACCCATGCTGAATGAACGAGTGACTCCCTTCACTTGTTACTGGGGCCGCTCCTGTTGAAGAAGAATTGATGTTACCTTTCAAGGTAAGATCTTTCGGTTCATACAATTTACAGTCATAGTAGGCTAGTCAGTACATATCACATCCGCAGTCGAGGAAAGATTGTACTATCAAAACTAGCTAGCACCTATGCTGTATTGCGTTGACTTTAATGATTTTGTAAATTGACGAAATACCATGCTTAAGTCTTGTTCAAATTTGATATATAAAAATAAATTTCAAAAACATTGATAAAATTAAATAAACATGGGAGATGGACATAACATTGGCAGTGAGACATGCTTTTGCTCAATAACCTTTTTTAATGAAAGAGCACATACATTTATAGTTAAAGGAGAGCTTGCTCAAATAAAAAAATCAAAACATCCATCTCATTAAAAATCAATGATCACTTTTCATTAATGCAATGATAGACAAAATAATATATTCTCAAAAGTAACCATTTCAAAACTCAAAAGTAATGGACGCCAAAGCATTTCTTATCGTATGAGTATCAAACACCCTTTTCAAGTTTTATACTTTTATCCAATAATTATAAAGGTATTTAGCTAGCCACATATTTTAAATACAATTTGACAAATTGAGTGACGTGGATCTAAGTAGGTTGGATGGTGTCAAACAAATAGATTTTTATTTTATTTATTTCTACTTATTAAACTAGAACAAAACAAAACACATGAGAATAACATATGATCTTAAAACAAATACGATCATTAACCATTTAAATTTGATTTTCTTGGCATCCTGTCCTAGCTCATGTGATTGTGTACATTTCTAACTATTTTAGTTATGGAAGTTCAAGTCTCAACTGAACACATTTTATAAGTTTTTTATGGATGGTTTTACTCTAATTATAGAAGTAATCGTTTTCTTATTATAGAGGTAGATTTTCGAACCATATAAATAATGGTTAATTTCGATAGATTCTGATCGACTTTTAATCTATTCAAGTTTAGCTTTTAAAAAAATCAATTTAGTTATAAGGTGAGCACATATTGAGTTCAAAATTCAAATTGCACACCAAAAACTATTATTAATGATTTATCTTTTCAATATTTATACTAAGAGCCTGCATCAAGCATAATCTTTAATTTTTCAAGATTTGTAAATTGTAATGTCTATTTTGTGGTGAGGCTAATAACATTGAATTAATAATGTCTTCACTTAATCATCTATCAACAAAGATTTTTATTAGCCTTTTTGCATAGGACTTTGCATTAAATAACATTATATAACTCAAAGGATAATGTTATTGTATATATTAACATCACTTCTTCCAAATCTAGAAATTTGTGGAAACTCATTCTTCAACAATGTAGAACATTACAAATTATTATGTCACAATGAGTCATTAAAACATACTTTAAAATAGTTCATTAATTTAATCATTATAACAATAGAGAAATAACATACAAAAGTCACAAATAAATAACACATCATAAACCTAACATTCACTCAATTATTCTCTAGGGTCCCCCACCAACAATTTTAGGATTGATTTTGTGTCAGAAACAAGGGAGCCCTAAAGCTGTAGCAGACAACTTTTGTTTCTTCTTAGAGTGAGAGCCCCCTGTTTACACTGGTACAATGTTTTGGAATTTAATTTGTTCATACTAAGTAATATGGTTTGTGATTATCAATTATGACTATATACTAAGTTATACATTTTCTGTACCTAGATTAAACTGATATTTTTATTTAAAAAAATTTGAATATCAAATCTGGTTGTGGTAATTTAAATTAGGGCTATTCTAAAAGATTAAAAAGAGAATCGATTGAGTTATTTAAAGAGGAAGAACAATTGCTTAATGTGCTTTGGTATTTGAGAATATTCATTCAGTTAGGTTATGATCTAGATATTTAGACCGAGAGATTGTAATCGAATTTGACTTTTCAAATCCAATTCAATCCAATCCGAAAATGAATTCAATCTTTAAAAAAATTCGAGCAACATCCAAATCTAGTTGTCTCAAATCCTAAAATTAGATATAAAAAATATGAATTTTTAAATATATAATTTTAAATTAAAAAATTGTGCAACAAATATTAAAACTTTTAATAAAAAACAATACTTATGATTCAAAACGACAACATAACTTTCTTTAAAAGTATAAAAGAAAAAAAAACAGAATACAGAAAAAACTTCCAAATTCAATTCTAAACCTTTAGTAAAAAATAACAACTTTGAATATTTTCCAATATATTTGATCAAAAAGTATTTGTTTCGACAAATTTGATCTGAATTTAGTCGACAAATTTTTGAATCAAATACAAAAAATGGAATGTAAATCCGATCAATTTGCCATCAACAAAAAAATCCAAGGGTCTTTGTGTAATGACAGAACCTCTAAGAAAACGTCAATATGCTATGTGTGGTTGTAGACTCTAGCAGGTCAACGTGACGATTGAGAATATGTGGTGCCATTCTAGACAAAAACAATCATGCATAGGTTCCACTTGATCCCACAAAATCCAAAAAACATTCAAGCTGGCAAAACCGTAAAAGGCTTTTCCCCTTCTCCTTGTTTTTGTTGATATTTTACTTTGAAACTTTTATTCATGGACCAACATAATTATTCAAGTAAAGAAGATTTTAGGCATCATATTTATTTGTCCTCCACTCAAATAATAGCATGCCACATAATATATTATTTGATTATTCAACAATATTTGCTTTTTATTATCATTTTCAAAAAAATATAAAAATTTGAACTTAATTCAATTCTATTATAATTTAAATAGATTAAAAAGTATCCGAACTTATAACTTTGAGTTTTATTTCATTTGAAATTTTAGACCATGAGTTTTAAGTCTTGCCAATCATACATTACAATTATTAAGCAATATTTTAATTATTAACAGCACTTAATAAATCATCAAGATTTAATATTCAACACAATAGAAAAAAAATAGTATTATAGCTCTTTGTTCAGTTTTAATATTAAAGTCTTTTGCAATTATATAGTAATTAATGTTAGATTATCCAAAAAGATTATCTATATTTTATCACACTTTTTATATATGATGTTGGTAACTAATACATCACATTAATTAATTGGGCAAAAAATTTAATTTATTTTTTTGTTTTGTATTATGTATAATATGTCCAAAAAAGTAAAGTGACAATAAACTCAACTGGACAAGGTGGCAATTGGAATCAGTTTTGGAATCCGTGCTGCCTTCATTACCATGCCAAGCACCACACAAACGCGTGTATAGGTACCACTTGATCCCGAAGCATAGCCTGCTTGAAAAGTGAGTCTTTTTCCATTGCTTCTTGTTTTTATTAATATTTTACTTTTGGAACTTTTATTCATGGGATGAGACCCACAAAATTATGTATGTAACATTTTAGGCGTTCTATATATGTATCCTCCATTAAAGTAGTATTTTGTCACACAAAATCTTATGTTGTTTGCTTAATAGAATTTGATTTTGATACGATCCACGTAATTCTAAATCTGAAACTTTAAATTGATGTGATTCAAAAATTTTGGATAGAAAGTTTTAAGTCTTGCCTGATGATCATATTATTATTGCTAACAATTAATCAACACTTATCCAATTGATACCAAGACTTAATGGTAACAACAAAATAGAAAAAATTGGTATTATAGCTAGTTGATTAATTTTAGCTATTAATTTTTTGTATATATGAAAAAACTTAAGTATTTGTTCAAGAATATCTAAATAATTAGAGATTTATGGGGAGGACATGATTCAAACCCATAATTTTAATGGTATAGACATGAGGGATGTTAAAATATTAAAGCTTTTGTAATGATAAAAAATTTAATAAAAATTTGGTCAAGCAAGATTTGATTAATCAATTAATATGCATATAGTAAAAATAATTTAGAGGTTTGTTCTTGCTGTTTAATCTCTAACTGGTTTGTTGAAAAGAAAACTTATTTAGTATGATTTGATAAACTCTTAGGTTGGAGTTATCCCGACTATAAATAGTATTATATTAAAAAAAAAAAAAAAGTCTAGCTTTTCTAGTTTAATTATCGTCAATCATGTGTGAGCCTAAAGCGTGCTCATAAAATATTATCAGCAAATTTGACATTACATGAAAAGGGGTTGTGTTTATGATGCCTTGAATGGTTAGTGAATCAACTTTGTCTTTTTGTGTGGTCACTAACATAGTTGCAGAATTTCACTTTTCCTTATTAAAACCTAATTGTAAATTTATAAAGTATTATTCCACTTGTGCATTGGAAACTTCTCTCTCTTCTCTGCCAATAACCATCTTCTCATCATTTTTCTTCCTTTTTTTTTTTCCAAGCACCCTAACCGTTGGATGCAAATTTTGTTCATCCAAAGGTCGAACATGATTTTCTTTTTATTGTATGTACAATAGCTATTTCCAAAATCAAGAAGCACTCATCCTGCAACTTCAGTCTCCAAAAAGGCAAAAACCCCCCTCTCTTTTTCTCATACCCATCATCAACCTCAAATTGCTCTTATGGTTGTCTCTCTCATTTTTTTCAAAAAACCCAACTCTCTGTTCTCCCATCCACCAACTCTTTTGCCAATAGGTCCCATTTCTTCAAATACTACAAGAGTGGTGATATTTCCACCCCTTATGTACACCCATTTTATAAGTACACCTCATCAAGACTATGAAAAGTTTATAATTTATAAATAAACCCTAATTAATACTAATATTACCATTCTTTTATTGTTTTTGTATTATATTTTTGTAAACACAACACACAATAATTATTTTGTTATTAAATTAATTTCGCTAAAATTTTGAGATTTTTTCCCCAATAAACAAAGACAAGTAGATTATGATTTTCTACTAATAATAATTAATTGAAAACTTATCATTTTACCATCAATTTCTTGAGAAGAGTTTAAATTATTCTTCACATTTTACAATTTATTTGTATTCTTTTAAAAAAAATGATATTTGAATAAAAACAAAGTTAATTTAGAGAAATTAGAATTTGAAAAGGCATATAAAGTTTTATCTTGGTTTAATTTTTGATTGGGTTTAATTTTTTGAGTTATATGATAATATTTAAATAAGTTTCTTGTTATTTGATTAATGTGTAATTATCACGGTTCAATAGATGCATTATATTATGAAGAATAGAAGCTTGAATTGATCGATGATTTCTTATTTAGAATAAAACATACTTATTGATATATGATCTCATTTTTTTTTTTTCAAATATGTTTTCATTTTTTATTTTTTCCTTTTTAACTAAATACAATAATTTAATCATGATTTTCATTCATTTTCAATATTCTATAATTAATTTGTTTCCTTAAAAATTGTTTGATATTTGAAATTAGTATTTAAAATATAAGTTAAGGATTTGAGAAAATAATATGATTTTATCATATATATGAGGACATTATTAATATTTATGGGTGTAGTAACAAATTATTTACCTTTTTTAGTAATTTTCTTTAAGGATGATATTGGATTTTTAAAAATAGATTACATTGGGGTGCACATACAATTTTTTAGGGGTGCAAATATAGCTACTCAAAAAACAAAGTCCCATTTTTATTCTAGGGAAATTATTAAACACGTCCCTATGGTTTAAGTTTTTCTTCAAATTTCCCCCATCGGTTTCACGTTTCATCAAATCCTCCCTATAGTTTAATGAATTCTCCAAAATCGCTCTTGCATTTGTAATCGTTTTTAAAATGATTTTAAAAATCATATTTTTAAAAATGTAATTTATTTTATAGGATTTCTTAAAAGTTATTTATCAAAAACAGAATATGATATAAATGTGTTTGATATTGTTTTGAAGATGACTAAAATAGTTGCTTGGATGAAAAAATAATGATTTGTTTTGAAAACATGTTTTGAAAATAGTGAAAAACATAAAAAAAGTTGTTTTTCATTTTTTTTTTTTTTGAGTTGAGTTGTTTTTCATTTTTTTAGTTATAATTTTCAAACGAGAAAATCCTAAAAAACAATTTGACTTATGAGAAGATATTTATACTTTGCTATCTATTGTTTTATATTTATTTGAAATACAACTTGATAATAACATAAATATCTAAGATCTCATTTAGAGGCATACGTAAGGACGACAATGCTCCTGATGATCACGGATTCTGTTAGGTTGACACAATTAACCATTTGACTCTAGAGGCAAAAAGAAAAACAATGAAAAATTAATTAAAATAATATTAATTAAAATATAAAAAATCAAAATAAATAATATTAATATAAAATTATAAAAAAGAGATATTTTTATTTAAAAATAAAAAATAATATACATAATTTTTTTTTTCTCACAACTCTCTCTCTTTTCTCTTTTCCATTTTTCTCTCTATCTCCGGCCAGTACCTTTCTCTCTCTTTCTCTATCATTGACCGATAATGATGGTGGCGGACATTTCGACGGCGACGATAGCATTGTGGTCTTCACCATTGGAGACCACGGTGGTCTTCGATTGTGGACACTGTGGTCCCCACCATTACAGACCTGGGTTTGCGATGGTGGAGACCATCTAGGTCTCCACGATGAAGACTCGAATCTCGTTTACCATCGGAGACGTAGGTTCTTCGTCTCTCTCTCCTCAATTTCTTCTTTGACCGATGACGAACCCAGTGGTTTGGTGTTTGATACTTGATGATTGATGGATGGGTTTGGTGTTTAGTGGTTTGGTGGTTAATGATTGAATTGATGAATTTTTTTGGGTGAGATTGATCATGATGGTGGTTTCCAATGCCTGGAAACCCATAAATTATAGGTTTCCAATAGTTGGAACCCAAATTGATTGATAATGATAATTATTTTTTTTAGAAATATATTTTTGTTTTTGTTTTTGTTTTTTTAATTTTATAATTTTTTTTATATTTTAATTTGATCGATTAATCCTCACCGTCCATCTATGATCAATTTTTATTAATTTATAATTTTTTTATTTTAAAATATTATTTTATGTTTATTATATTTTTTAATAAAAATTTCAGGGTTAATTAGTTCTTTTAACTTTTGTAGGATTTTTTGTTAATTTTATAACGTTTGTGGGATTTTAGATAAAAGTAAAACAGTGGATTGTAAAAGGAAATTGTTTCATATGTCAGATGGTTTTTTGGGACTTTTCCTACATTTAATTTATGTACAAAAAATGCATAAGCGGATAGCCTAATCAGTTAAGACAGTTGTGTAATTACATGAACAAAATTTATGGTGATAAATATGAGGCCGAAGAAAAAAGAAGGTAGGAATTGCTGGGAGAAGCATACACATTCCGGTTATAAAGCCTGGTATTTGCCCTTTAAACGGAGGCAGTGGAAGGACCATCTCTAGCGTTTAACCTCTGCTTGTAAAATAATAATATCAGGACACCGTAACTACATCAACTACTATCAAGTAAGCCCAAAAAAAAAAAAAAAAAAAAAATCATAGTATTATGGTTTATGACCTCCTGAAGAGCTGCTGATGCCGGAATAAGTGCATCCCACATTGTTTTGCTGTGACAATTGATTGGCCGTTTGCTTTCAACTGTGCATATGCTGCCTTAAAAAATATATTGTATCTGTTTCAAAAAGGAAAACACAGAGATACATGAATCTAGTGTATACATGAATGGAACTGACAATAATCAAATGAATGTACAAAGTGTATTCAGTAGAGAAAAATAGATAAATACAGGATTCCACTTGTTCCACCCATAATTCTTCAACAGATGCTCCAATTTCATTCAATGTTTCTGCTGCATCATTCAAAGGATAACTTGGAAAAAAAAGAGGACAAGCATCGTTGTAAACCAAGAACTGTCTATTGCATCACCAAATAGAATAAAATAAATGTCCAGGTGCCATAAGCAAATATTGTGCTATGCTAGAAATTCTGAACACACATTGGAAATCTACAACGGCAATTGGCAACCAACCAAAAACATCTTACATGCAAGCCAAAACGCAACACCTGAATGAAACCTCAAACATCAACTAGTCAGATTTAACTACAGAAATCCATCTTCATTACCCTCAACAGAGGGCAATATCTATAACAAGTTACATGCAACAATGACATTTACCCACCATCTCGACCTACATTCTACTGGGTCTTCATCTTTTCATTTTATTATAAATATCATATCTAAAACACACTTCCTAACTGTTGCAAGATTTAGCCGCCGTTGTACAGTTCCAACCCAATTTATATTATATCTGTTTCATCTAAAATTCACCGAAGAATGTGCATTATAATATTATACAAGAAAGAGAAGAAATAGTTTTGTCGCTTGTTTTCCATGCCGGTATCTACCTAGTACATAAGGTAAAACTCATTCTTCCAAGCCATTTTCCTGCTAGGACACAGGGCAAACTTCATGAATTTATGTTTTGCCTCATAGGAACACTAAAAGAACCCATTTCTCACATTCAACTTACAGATCTAGTAATTCAATTTTCCACATAAATCTTGATAACCTCAGCAATAGTATCAAATATGCATTTTGGTACTTACTGAATCCATATTAATTAGGCAGCGATAGCAGTTCATACACACATATAAATGAGGCAGAATGCGACAAGTTTAGCCAAAAACATTGAATAAGCTAATCTCTGATTTTCAAATGTGAAAAACCCATCATGTTTAAACATTTTTGGAAATTTCCAAATGAATGCCACTATTTCCATGGTCATATTGGACACCTACTCCAATCCCATCCATCAAACAAAGCATTAAAATTGAAAAAATAGTTAATTTTAAACTTGCTTTGACAATAATTAACGTTCAAATCTTCATACTTTAAAAATGGTGTTGAACTTAGTTGGCTCTTAGAAAGGGAAAACAGTAACCTATTTATGATAACTTAACTATATCATTAACTTGCCAAGAGAAATAACCAAAATTCTGGACAAATAATAACTACAGCCATCAATTCTTTAAGAAAGAATTGTGAAATCAAAAACAGAAACCTTAAAATTTTCTTCTGGAGACTTGAAATTATTTTTCTTGTATATATTGATTTTTAAGGTTTATTCTCTATATTTGTTAATTTCAGCTTATTATATTATTGAGTTTTAGAACTAAAAAGAACTGGTAATACAGAAAATTAAACAAAACTTCAAAAACAAAACATATCTGATGACTTGTACTGTCACTACCACTAAAAATTGAGACAATTTTTAAGAATTGGAATTTTGAAGAATTGATTGCAGAGTTAAATAGCATATAATGCATTTGATTGTATGTACAATGGAAGACATACAAAATTACGTTAATAATATATAACTTTCTTTTTCATATAAAAAAGCAATTGTATAAATATCAAATGAAACACTATAAACATACTAAACCGAGTTTTTATATTCCCCATTTTTGATAAAGTTTTTAATCTTATTATAATTGCCCCCACCAAATTTTCTACCTCTATCAAGAAAATGTCAAGTATTGTGATGAGTATGCTAAGAGAAGGTTTGAGAGGGTGAAGAGAAGAATGGAATCTAGGCGTTATTTGAGGCCGCTCGAGCAGGGCACGGCCCATAGTGGCGGGTGCAAGCCGAGGTCACGTAGCTAGGTGGTGCGTTGATTGTGAGATCGGTGATATTTCATTTTAAGATTTGATATTATTTCCTTTTAAAATTTGATATGAATTCTTTTTAGGATTTGGCATTATTCATTTTAGGATTTGATATTATTTCCTTTTAGATTTAGATATTATTTTCTTTTATGATTTGATGTTATTTCCTTGTAAGATTTGATATTATTTCCTTTTTGCATTTTGTCAAAGATTTGCAAAACATCAGCCCCAGAAGAAGATGATTTCCCCTCCCCCATGTAAAGAATCTAGGATAGATGGAATCAAAACTTACTACTTTTTCATGTCCTCCAGAACTGCCACCGCACCTCTATACATCTGCAAAATAGAAATGTATTAGAAAAGGATGTATGATCATATGCACCAGGCCGAAAATCAAAGTGAACAGAGCTACAGAATTGGACTGACCGTTGATCCACAATCACCATTACCTACTTTGCTATCCCATTCATTAAAACTTTCCGTGAGATCCATAATTGCATTTGCAGCTGCTTCAATGGCCACCTCAAGGATACGGCCTTGTTGATTTAGCTGTAATGGCCGACTCAATGGCTAATCAAAATCGAACATGGGCTGTCAGCTCTGTTGTGATAATATATAGAAACAAAAGTAACTTTCTCGCTTCATAAGGGGCAACTGAGACATCACAGAAACAAACAGTGATTTGCTTGGTCCTCAGCTCATAGTAGGGCCATTTTACTCAAAATTAAATGTCACATTTCCTGATGAACCATTTGATAGCAAAAAGCAGTTTCTAGGAACTCACCTCTTCACTCTTCGTTGAACGAGATGGTGGTAATGGAACAGGAATCTTGGCAAGTGGTCGGTTGCCTGCAAGTAAAGACTAAAGACACTCCTTAGCTCAATGAAAACAAAATCACTATAGAACTTTATTTTTTACTACTTTATAGGGAATTATAGTGGACATTCCCCATTCTTCAAGGGAGGAATTTTTTTTGTTTTTGGAGAAGCTTCGTATAACCATAAATGACAACCTTTGCAACAGAAGTGAATTATGGGACAAAAGGAAAAAAAAAAAATGAAAATTCTAAAACATGACAGACCGCCAACACTGACAGGCCAATAAGGGGCCTTAGTTGCAGCATCAAGACGTTGCAAAATTGCTTGATCTGCCTTCATGATGGAAATTGAAAAACCTGGAAAGAAAAGAGCTTGAGATTCATTATGTTATTGACTAAGCACAACAGGATAGGCAGCAAAAACAAACCTGCCATGTCAAGTGAAGTCCAAAGATCCTGTATACATTCTATCAACAGCTAGTCCATGTTCCAACTGCAATTTTGGGACTGCCTTTCCTGCTGCAATCATCAGTTCCGTTGCAGGGGTGGCACCCAGTCTGCAATTTAAAAGATAAAACAATAGAAGGATGTCACTCACAAACAAGAGTTTGCCTTGATGAGTAAGAGACGTAAGGAAGCAAGTCTATCAATTATCTAAAACTATGACAAAGTAGATTTAAAATCATCCTCAGAAGGAAGACACAGCACCATGAAAAAGCATGATTAAATATGTTACTAGCATACTACACCTTATATATAATGAATCAATACAGTAATTCAAATAAATAAGTGATCCTATATCACCGTCCTGAAGAAAATGGTAAGTCAATAAACAATCAGAAAGCCGTTTTTTTTCAGATCAACCAAGTACATACATCAGTCAACCAAGGTCTTTAGATGTCTAATCAGCACGTAGAAATTTCCAAAACATAGAATTGATTCTAATAGGAATTTCGAGTTCTTTTTTCTTAGCATTCACAGTGTAAAACTGATTGCTGATACAAACTATTTGCTGCAACAAGTAATGTTGCTTGGTTCATCACATAACATTAATAAACTTAGATTGTGTTGCCTTTAACAAACAATGCCACAGTTTTCCCTTGATAAAGCAAATGGCAGGAACCATTTGGTGCGGCCGAATGAAGTGCTTGAAAAAAGACTGATGCAGGCAATCAAAGTCCAAGTCAATGTAAAGACCCTCCAACAGGTACAGATTTTTCAATATTATTTTAAAATCCAAACTTAATTTCTTTTGTTGGGTGTAACTCAAAGAAACTTTCTCATTAGTGAACAATATTTTATTCAACGCGAGTAAGCATGTCATGTCTGTCTATTTTTACAATGTATCCCTTTAAATGTATGTGCTATATACATCTACGTATCAATTAGCGAGTAGTAAACAAGATTTTTGAGTATTTTTAACAGTTTGGTTGTGTTTTCTATGTTGAATTGGATCGCATTTAATTGATTGGATTGGATTTAATACTGTCTTGTGTTTGATGCACCATGGAACAGAATAGGAAATAAATTTGATAAATTTGAATTAAATGATCTCACAGTAGAAAGAATAATTTAAAATTATTTCTTATAAAATAAAATCATTAAAAATATATTAAAAAATAATTATAATTTTTCAAAAAATAATAATATTTTTTAACAAAATGAAATTATTAATATTTTTTAAAGCAAGTTTTATGAATTATTATATTTTTCATATTATTAAATTCTTAAAAAATAAAAATAACAACAATTAATAAAAAAACAAAAAAAAAAAACCCAACCCACAAAGATGAACTACGTTGAAACTCACTATCAGTGGGCTACAAAAACTGTTGGGACTGTGTAACCAGTCCCTTGGTTGCACAAATACAGGATTTGAGAACAATTATCCAGACCTGCTTCTGGAGACTTCTTGAAGGATTAGATAATAAACTTTCTAATAGCTTTCCAGAACCTTCTCATCATGCAACTATCTAGAATTAGGTTCTAGATTAATTAGAATAGTTAGTAATTAGTAGTTGGTAGCTACATTTATTGTATAGTTAGTAGTTGAGTGTTTATGATGTAAATCTCTATATATAGCCTTGTAAACTCTCATTTGTAATCATCCAAAGGATCCAGAGAAATAATACAATTCTCCTTAGCCAACATTTCTCTCTACTCTTGCCTATTACTCTTAGCACACTTCACATAAATTCTGCAAATCTTCTGTAAGACTTGCTTAAGCAATTTGCTCACAAGAATTGCCTAAGCTGTGCACGGGGTTGGCTATGTCAAAACTAAGCCCGGGACAAGAAGTTACTTATGAAATAAATAGATTTTGAGAATTGTATCAAATAATTTTCTTATTCAAACTTATAAATGAATGATTATTTTTCAAACTACAACAATCCCAAAGGCTCCCAAAGGCTCCCCACTTTGTTTGGGAACTACGTAATACTCAATTGGTATAATAAGAAAATAAATAAGAAGTTGATTTCTTTTAAGTCCAGAAATCAATAAAATCTATTCCAATTATGAGAACGCATATAAGTAAAGCTTGCAACGGTGATTTTTTTTTAGTAATTATAACGCAATTGGAAATTTTATATTTAACGACACAATTAGTCAAAACTTTGTGAGAGCTACCAAAATGAAATCTAATGTGAGGCTAAAAAATTTACTCCCATGACATAGGAAGAAATATATTCCCATAATAATAATAGAAAAAAACTGTCCACACATGTTGATAAATATGTATTGTAAAACTCAAGCCTCAATCACAAATGTGAAGGAGCATGCACTAATTGCTTGAACTATGAATAGATATGGACAACAGTGGATTTTAACACTAGAGGAAATAGATTAGATATCCTAATTAACATTTAAAACTAGAAAAGTAGGGTTAGATATGTAGTACGATTAAGAGAGATCAAAGGAACTTTCACCCAAAAAACCAAAAAAAAAAAAACAAGAGAGAGAGAGAGATAGACGACAGAAGATGAAATAATGAAATTCTTTATAACTTTATTTGAAAGGTCAATTAATGTGTCACCTGATTGTTGTTCATAAACTAACTAGAAATGTACCTTCACTAAAGTAAGAGAATGGTTGTTCATTTGATCTTCTAATCTTATCGACCTACGAAGAACTGCTCTAGAGCTGCAAAATCCTCTTGATAAACCCGAAAATGATTGCTTGGAAACCGTGTTAGACCCTAAAAAAATAAAAATATAAATAAAGGGACAGTCACAGAGGCAGTAAAGTCTGACCAAGTCCACATTTAACAACATGAATTAACTTGAAGAACCACAAACGGGGTAAATTGTTTCAAACAACAATAATACTATATTTTCCAATTATTGTATTAACACTTAACAATTAAGATGGCAGTTGAATTGCTAATCCTCCATCAATTGTCAGGCCATTGTTCTTTTTAATTTAAACTAAGAAAACATGTAGAATAATAATTAAATTGATACTGGATTCATAAATTTACACACTACCCAGTACAGCTACTAGCGATCCAACCATTTATGTGTTCAACCTAAGTAGACTTTAGGTTGTAGAAAAGAAAGGATGACTTGAAAACTATATATCACCAGATTTCAATTATTAGTTCTTAAGTTCTAGAAAATTCAACAAGACGTAGAGACCAACTTACAGTAAGGATGAGATGTCGCAATTGTAATTATTTTTCAACCAAATCCTTCACATCAAACAGCCTCGATAAGTTACAGTACCACACAAAATTGAAATAACTTCATAAAACGTTTTTTATTTTCCTTGTAACTCTACGATTATTTAATGTATACAGGAAGTATGCCAACAGAACATAATACTCCTGAAAGGGAGAACAAACATAACAAGAAAAAGCTATCTATTAACTCACCAATCGAATTGCTTAGCAAACACCTTTCACAGCATGAATATCATCCGGTCCAGTACATACCTTCCGATGCATTCCTTCAATACCGTTTAGAGATTCCTCCTCCGTTGCATAACGGAGAAAAGCAAAGCCTCTGGGTCTATTTGCCATTCTATCCATCACCAGATTAACTATGAGACAGAGATTTCATCTTTTAGATTCTAAACAAACAACAAAAACAAGCTGCAAGGTCAACATTCACGTTCCTCACCTTCTACAAGTTGTCCGAAGTCTTGAAAAGCATTTCGCAAGCCTTCTTCAGTGGTTCGGAAAAAGAGCCCTGCAACAAGCACATTCACATAAAGCCATTTGTAGTGATTGATCAAATTCTACAAATAGAACCAAAAATCATTGAACTTTGTTTCTGAAGCAGCATAGAGAGAACTAACCGCTCGCGTAAATCCTGGTTTTTGGCCGAGAAGTAGAAGGAGGCGGCGGAAGACACGCCGAGACGAAGCGACCGTCGCGTCTGAGAGAATGAACAAGGGGAGGGCCATGTAATTGTGAGGGTAGAAACAGAAGAGCTGCTCAGATGATGAAGCAGTGGCATTTCGGTAATATTATTGTGAGAAATCGTAGCCGGAATCGTCGCGAAAACGGAGGTTGCTGCCATTTTTTGTTTTTAAACGAAGAAGGAACAAGACGCTTAGACTTGGTCATTGAAGATTGTCCAAACTTTTGGTCATCTTGACAAAAATACCCTTGTCTGCAACAATTGATGATCATCAAAAGTTCAACGCCCCACATTCGGTCTTTACGCTATCTACCATGATTAACAAGAATTCAAGGGCTGACTTGGATGTGCTTGGCTGAGCCCGGTAAAGAATCTACATTAATCAAACTGCCATTGGAACACTAAACTTTAGAAGAACTTTTTTAGATTTTGAGCAAGTGATTCACTGCTTATACTGTCGCACCCTAACTCGAAAGTTAAGATATGAACTAACGTACTAATAAATAACCACTAGAAATCCAATATATTTATGAATAAATACAACTATAAAGTTCTTAACTAAAATAAATAAGTTCTTAAAAATATTCGAATAATATATAGACTCATTTCTTAAGAAACCAAAAACCATTGCTGAAATGCTAATCTATCCTATATACGATAAGAATCTTAGTCATCTAAAATCACAACATACTAAGTGAGTTTGGATACTCAGTAAATATACTAAACGGTATTTAATTTTTCTATATAACATATATATAAACAAATATACATTTCACAAATATAAAAACTATAAGTTTCATATTTATAATCAAATTTACCAAATCAGAAACTTATCGAACATCATAATAAATTTTACAGGTTTTCTTTATGTTTACTACATAGTAGAACTTTCATAACACATAATAAAACTAAAGTCACCCGTCGGCAACTAATGTATACATAGCAAATGCAAGTGAGGAATTAATTTTCAAAACAGAACACTCATGCCCGAAAGTAAGAGCCAGACCCTCGTTGTGATCATCAACGAATCCTTCCACATGTACTGATTCATCGACACACGAATGTGACGACTCATTAGCGCCCAGGGTACTCTGGAAACACTTCCCATATACTCACATACATATAACAAATCACATATCACATAAAGCTCACACATATAACAGAGGTGTCTACTAATAGTAAAGAATAAAAGTAAGCCTATACAAACATTAATTAATGGTATCATTTAATCACATATTTTCATAGCACAATAATTTTCCAAACATAATTTCCAAAACAAACATATTGTTGTGATTCCAGTTTTAAAAATAGTTTAGTATACTTATCTTCCAACAAATCCAAAGCAAACAAACTTTTTATGAATCAAACGATCCAAACATTAGCCTAAATTAAAACAATCACATATAAATCAAACTCAAAATAATGTTTTAGGACTGAAATTAGGGTTATCGAACATCTCCCTTAACTGAAACCTAAAATTAGAGCTAAGTAGTACTGTTTTGAAATATGTGCAATTCGATTTATGATTTTTAGTAAATTTTAAAACAACCTGAAAAATTATGAAAATCCCCAAAAACATGCTACACATACATATCTCACACCATAAAAATTTTCGGAAATAAATAAAATCCGAAAGTGCCCTAACCAAATTTATTTTCTAAAATATTTTGGTCTGTCTTCCAGTAGACAGTCCATGATATGTTTTAAGTTGGAAATTTTTAAATATTCTATAGACCTCCGTTTCACTTAAAATTTAGCAAAAGTAAATAAACTTATGTGGGAGTCTGAAATAAAATTTTGATAGGAAAATAACATGAACGGATATTTTTAAAATATTTTCGTATTCGAATTTACACATGCTATCGGGTACTAAATAGATTTAGTACTTTGAATAAGAAAAATCATAACTTTTAAAATACGACTTCAAAAATTATAAAAATTTACAAGTTAATACCTCATATGTTTATAAACAACTGCATAAAATTTGAGAATTTTGGAAGAAGTAAAACTTAATAAAACATATTTCGTAATCAGACCATGTGCAGAATATTACAAAATTTTAACATTCTTTTCTCAGAAAGAAAAATCTATTAAAACTCAAGTACTTATGATATTTTTACTAAACCAATTTTATTTGAAAGGCCAGAAGGTAGTAGTTTTCAAAACAGAAAACCATAATATCAAAATCAAACACAAGCACATCTTATAATTTTGTAAGTAGGCACTGGTTAGTTTATACTTACATAAATTTCATAAACCAATACTAACATAAAAAATAAAAAACTAATATACTTAGGGTTTCTTTTTCTTACTAAACAATCTTAATCAAAGAATTAATTCTCTAAGCATTAAAATAAAATTCATTAAAAGAAATATGATAACAAACCTTGTAAAGTCTTTTTGATTTCTAAACTAAATTTTCTTTCAAAAAACCTTATAGAAGTTATTTGTCAAGAGCAAAGAAATATTTTCTTTTAAAAAATTTGTGTTGAACGTTTAATGAGGAAGGGAAAGGGTTTTATAGGGTGTAGTTTTCTATTCTTATCAAACCACCTTACCCTTTTAATTTAAATAAAATAAATTTAAAAGTTTAATCTAATTAGAAAACCTTATCAAATATAACTTCTTATAAAATTTAACTCCTATAAATTTAAATATTGTTTTTTATTTTAGTAAAATATCATTTATTTAGTTTTACTTATACGCTTAGGAAATAATTTGAGTGTTACGTTTACAGCCAACTGATTCTGACATTATAGAGAAGTATCTACATTCTTAATTGAGAAATATTTTGTTGGCTATAACGGGGAAGAACAAGCATGGCCATCCTCAATATTCACTTCAATCACTGCTACTTAGACAAATTTGGAATCATTAAATGTAACATGACTATGTACATATATTTCAACGACTATATATATATATATATATCAGTGAGTTTGAAATAACTACAATAAATTTATCTAGAAGAGCTCTCAATGACCAATTTGGTTGTATTTCAGAGGTTGGCGGCATTGGTAGATGTAATTTGCAATATTACACTTTTTTGTAAGTTATTCAAGTAAAACAGTGAAATTGAAATTGGGTGTTTTGGTATTTTTACTTTTCAAATATTTTATTTTATTTTATTTTATTTTTTGAGCAAACTGTTCAAATGTTTATAAAAAGTTAAACTACTGAGTATGGTTAAAAATCATAAACAATCTTTGTAAAATTCAAATGGTGAATTATGAAAATATACCTCGTTTGTTCTACAACTATGCTTTCACCAGCCATGAGCCAACACCAAGTTTGACTTGTTTGTTTGGTTCATTCAATCTTACAACACTAGTAATTTTATTGAATCATTAATGTCCATTAGCTTAAAATTCAAGGTGAAGTTACCATACAATAGGTACTCAAAAAGGAAAAATTGAATATTCATTAATGTTCCCTATATATTAACCAAACTGTGTTGGTGTACGAGATTACAGAAAATAATAATAGTAATAATAATAATAATAATAAGGTTTGTAACTATATGATATGTTTTTGAACTACAATTCCAAAAAGGGAAAATCCTAAAAAACAATTTTATGTATGAGAATATGTTTATTTTGTAACCCATTGTTTCATATTTATACGAAATACAACTTGAAATTAACATAAATATCCAAAATCCCCCCTGGAGGTGTATGAAAGGACGATAATCCATCTGATGGTTACAGATTCCATTAGGTTGACATGATTGACCGTTTAACTCCAGAGGCAAAAAGGGAAAAGTATTGAATAATTAATTAAAATAATATTAAATAAAATATAAAAAATCAAAATAAACAATATTAATATAAAATTATAAAACAAGAGATATTTTTATTTAAAAATAAAAAAATAAAAAATATTTTTTTTCTCATAACTCTCTTTCTTGCTCTCTCCCTTCTCTCTTCCTCTTCTCTCTCTATCTCCAGTTGTCCCTTTCTCTAACTTTCTTTATCTCTGGCCGGTTATGATGGTGGTAGACATCTCGACAGTGACATTTGGGTCTCCATGGCGGAGACCCAAATTTCGTCCACCATTTGAGACTTAGGTTCTCTCTCTCGATCTCTCATCTGTCCATCTCTCTCTCTCTCTCTCCCCAATTTCTTATTCGGTCGATGAAGATGGTGGTGGTGTTATGGGTTCAACGATGAACTCAGTGGTTTGGTGTTTGATGGTTGATGATTAATGGGTGGGTTTGGTGTTCGGTGGTTTTGTGTTTGGTGGTTGATGATTGATGGTGGGTTTAGTGATCGGTGGTTTGGTGGTTGATAATTAATGATTGGGTTGATGATTTTTTTTGGGTGGAATTGAGGATTGATGATAATGGTGGTTTCCACCCACTTGGAAACCCGAAATCCAGTCAAAATTTATAATTTTGAGTTATTAGAAACCCAAAGATTTTGCGTTCCTAGCTGCACTAGGAATGTAGAAACAGGGTTTCCAATGCTAAAAACCCAGATTTCAGGGTTTCCAGTCATTGAAAACCCAGATTTCTGTGTTTTAATCACACTGGAAAACCAAAAAATAGGTTTTTAACGACTTGAAACCCAGAAAAATCTGGGTTTCTAGATGATGATGATTTTGTTTTTAATTTTAATTTTTTTTTTATTAATTTTTTTATATTTTAATTTGATGAGTTGATCTCCTCCATCTATCGATGATAGATAGACAGTGGAGATAAGTTTTTATTAATTAATAATTTTTTCATTTTAAATTATTATCTTATGATTATTATATTTTTTAATAAAAATTTTAGGGGTAAAATGGTCATTTTAATTTTTGTGGGATTTTATGTTAATTTTATATGATTTGTAGGATTTTGGATAAAAATGAAATAGTAGATTGTAAAAGGAAGTTGTTTCAAATGTCTTCTGGTTTTTTGGGATTTTCCCTTCCAAAAATGACTTTAATACGAGGATTGAATTAATGTAGGTCTGCCTTTTCACAATAGGCTTGGTCTATATTGTACGACAAAATGCAAAGGCTTACAAGCCCATAGCAAAGAAAGTCCAGAAGCTTCTAGCAAGCCTAAAACCTTTCGAGCATTCAATAGAGATTCCTAGAAGAACAACAACCAATTACCAAAACAAAACGAATGCGCGCGAAAAAACCAGAATTTTCCAACCCTCCTTATAAACACTCAACAGTATTGCCTTCAAGACCATCCAATGCAATCAAAAACACTTAATCAAATATCAAACTTCAACGGGTTCAATTTTAGAGAAACAAATATGGCAATGATTCTAAGCTTCTTCAGAAATAGATGCAACAACAACCTCTCCGATCTTTTCTCTTTTGACATTTAGGATCCATTCAAGGACTTCCGTTTCCCTCAAGAAACATCTGTTCTCGTTAACACCGGTGTGGATTGGAAGGAGACCCTCGAAACCCACGTGTTCAAGGCTGATGTTCCTGGGCTAAAGAAAGAGGAAGTGAAAGTCGAGATTAAAAACGATAGGATGCTTCAGATTAAAAGAGAGAGGAAAGTGGAGAAGGAAAATAGGAATTTTACATGGAACTGTCTGCATGGAGCGTAGCAGCGACAAGTTCTTGAGGAGGTTTAGGTTGCTAGAGAATGTGAAGATGGAGCAGATCAAGGCTTCTGTGGAGAATATATGGAGTTCTCACTGTTACTATACCGACTGGAGATGAAGAAAGCTGATGTCAAGTCCATTCAAATCTTTGGTTGAGACTTTCTGTTACTTTTTTCATTTTACAAACATGTGATGTTACAAAATTGCCTATGTTAATGACTTTGAATGCTGTAATGTTTTGTCTAATTCTAAAATTTGAAATAAAATACTTGTGCTCTTGTACAATTTCATTTTGCCTGTTAATGAGTTTGATTAAGGTAATATTGAGAAATTGAAAATTCAAATTTTGAAATATTTGAAATAAATTAAAATTTATAATAATCAAAATATAGGATCACTTATGGATATAACAATAAAAGGAAAATAGAATAAGATTAGCAATGAAACTCACAGGTACATTCGAGATACATAAGAACAACAAATAAATAGTATGGGCTGTTTTACGGGCTTAGACTCATTAAGCAAATGGTATAGGCTTTTTAACTCATTTAGGCCCTTTGAACTTGTAAATCAACTCTATTTTAGAGTTGAGTAATTGAATTTTTGGTAAGAGTTCGCAAATAGAGTCTTTTACTTTCAAAAGTCCTTCTCGATTTTTTTGGTTTCATTTTATTGTCATTCTAGTTTGGTTTTTGGACAATTAAAAAAAATTGAAATATATTTTGATCTATTCAAATAGATGTTTTTGAGATTTTGTAAAAATATTTAAATATTTAATATAATTTTATCATATTTTATTAATTTCACCATATCATTCTAACTTAAAACTCTAAATAAACTATTTCTTTAATGTGTTAAGAACACTTCACTCCTTTTTACATATCTGGTGTTCACTCCTTTTTACATATTTATTTCAACAAAAATTATTGGAAACTCTTTTTCAGGCGTTAAGTTTTCTAAATATTTTCTGATTTTTTATCTTTTGAATTTATTTTCTACTTTGATATTATATTCAAGGTACATACACAAATTTTTGGTCATGTTTTGAATTTTTTTCATATTATTTCAAAACTCATATTTTCATATTTATTTATAATATTTTGTATTTCCTAACTATAAAAAAAAATTGTCTTTAATGTTATTGCATAATGTTTTACTTTCTTTAAAAAAAAAAAAAATTGTTTTTTGGTAATCTTGTAACTCAAAAAAATAAAAATAAAAATGACATAACTATATGCTTTACAAGTTAAAAGAGTTTCTCTACTTAGGAAAGCTACAACAGGTAAATTTTATGATGTCATTAACTTAAAATTAATGAAAACCCACTCCAATTAAACCTTATATCTTTTTTTTTTATAGTTTTTTAAAACTAATATAATGATGTTGTTAATTAAATGGGATAATTGTGAAAAAAATTTCAATTTTAACAAGTAATACCTCTCATAGGTTTAACTACACTGCAATTTGTAAAAGTTTAAAATGTATTTATTAAGGAAACATGTTTTACATTAGTGTATAGGGAAAAGATCTTTCATGCTAAGGTTCTGATTCATGTTAGAAAGAAATGTTATATATCATGGTTAAAAACTTCATATTAGGGTTAGATGTTTCATGTTAGAGGTGAATACAAAACTTCTTACTCTTACATAGAATACACATTTTATGTTTAATTTGTGTTTCATGTTGCAAAATCATGGGACTTTATAGCATAAATACCTAGAAATCTACAATTAATTCGTTTATTTTCAATTTGATTAAGAGGTTTACGCATATTCAATAGAATTGGAGAGTTTTTTTTTTTTTTTTTCTCAACTTTCAAAATTGTCATTTCTCTCCAAATTTAGTGTTATAGTATCCACAAGATCCATTTACGAACAATGATATTTTTTAGAGATACGTATTATGGAAAACCTTTATGAAAGTGAGAAAGTAAAGATATGATGATATATAGGAGAAGAAAAAGATATAATGATATTTTGTTAGTGAAAGGCTATGGGCTGGAATAAAATAATAAACTTGGTCAAAATTATTGGAAATATTATTTGTGGCTAAAACTAAATGTTCCTAATTTTATGGGGTTTTAAAAACTTTTTAGCACAGTTTCAAAGAAAAAAGAAAAAAAAAAACTTCTTAGCACATTTTACATTTATTTGAATTTAAAAATTATATATATTTAATTTAACTTTAATTTAAACTTTTAATTTTTACTATTTCAAAGGGTAAAATAGTTACTTCAATTTATTGGATGATTAGAGAGACATGATTGGCTGATCAAAGTGGGACCCCAAGTGATTATTAGTCGTTAATTATTTTCTTAATTACTTGTTATAAGCAATTTGTTGTACGATTTATAAAGTTATTCTATTGTTAGTTTTATAGTTTTATAGACATGATTACTAGAGTTTACAACAAGTAAAAAAATAACTCATGATTCTAGAAAATATGAAGAATTAAAAAAGAAAAGGAAATCGACTTATACCCCACTAAAAAAGGTCTGTATTACACTTAATCAGGAAAGCCCACTAAAGATATGGAAAAACAAAAACAAAAACAATAAAAAGACAATAATCTAAATATATTTTTTTTCCACCCACAATGGTGGAGTAATATGGTCTAATGATTTATCACTATAGTGAGGAGTAATACTTTCATCTCGTAAATTGTAAATTCACATATCCTTACCCCCTCCTTCATCGTTGAACAAATAACCTTCCATAAAATCATCAATGAAATACATAGAATTAGGTTTGCAAGTAGTATTAATGTATACATACTGATCAAAATAGCCTTAATAAGATAAATATATATATATATATATATATATCTTTTATATTTCTTTTTTCTCTTCCTTCTTTTCTCATCATTTCTCAATAACAATTCTCACATTCTCTTTCTATTATATTTAATGTTTTCTTCATGTAATGAAACTTTATTCTGTGTTTGTAATTTGATATGATTTATCATTTATAATGAAAATATGATTTGATTTGTTATTGGAATCCGTATTTTTTTTTTTTGGTATGGACTTGTAAGATTGTTTTAATTAAATTTTGGGGAAAAAGAGCCTTGAACCTAGAATAAAATTCAAAATCTAAAAAACAAACAACAAATAAGAAAGAAAAAGAGTTTTGCAAAAAACTTATTCAATGAGATAAGTCGCTATTGAAGCCAATTGCTTCAATCTCAACTTTTGATCGAAGCATTTGGTTTAAGCGACCTAATTATTAAGTCTCCAATGAGGTAAAATTTACCTTTTTCAGGCCTTATTAAAACTCGTGTGAAAATTCACTCTGTTGTAGATGTATTTTTATTCGTGCACATACTTTAATGTTAATGAAACTCAATGCAATAGGTAGTAGTCTCACAAAATAAATGTAAAAATGTGCTAAAAAATTTTAAAAACCCCATAAACTTAGGAAATAGTTTTAGCCACAAATAATAGTGCTTTCTATAATTTTGACCAAATTTTATTATTTCATTCCTGCTCCATAGCCTTTTACCAACAAAATATCATTTTATCTTCTTCTTCTCCCATCTTTACTTTCTCACTTTTATAAAAATTTTCTACAATATGTATCTCTAAAATAAACCATTGTTCGTAAGTGGATCTTGTGGACACAATAACACTAAAATTTGGGGAGAAATGACGGTTTTCAATCTCTCTAATTCTATTGAAGGTGTGTAAACCTCTCAATCAAATAGAAAATAAACCAATTAATCATAAATTTTTAAGTATTTCATGTTGTAAAGCCCCATGACTTTGCAACATGAAACACAAATTAAACATAAAATATGTATTTCATGTAAGAGTAATGATTTTCATGTTCACCTCTAACATGAAACATCTAACCCTAATTTGAAGTTGTTAACCATGATATGTAATATTTTTTTCAGGAAAACTTCATTTTATTCCTCAAGGTTTTGGAAAATATCAAGTTTTTAAAGTTCTTTTGGAAACAACTCTTTTCATCCCTAATTTTTTCAAACTCTTCAAGAAAGCTCAAACCGATAGTTAATTAATGATCAATGGTTACTCTAGGCCATTTTTAACAACTTAACTTAAGAGACATTTTAGATAATTTAACTTGTAAATTCATTATCTTATTAGGATAATTCGGTAATTTATGTGAAACTAACAATCATCAAAGATAAATTTTTTTTTTTACGTATTCTGTTAATGTTGACCATCGGTTGACTGATGATTTTGGACTTTTTTGAAGAGTTTTTGAAGAGTTAGGGATGAAAAGAGATGTTTTAAAAGAGCTTCAAAAACCTGATATTTTTCGAAACCTCAAGGACTAAAATGAAGTTTTTCTTTTTTGGTTTTTAACATGAATCATCTAACCTTGGCATGAATATGTTTTTCTTATACACTAATATAAAACATGTATTCTTAAAAAAGGCATTTTACACTTGCACAAGTTGCAGTGTTGTTAAACCTATAAGAGTTTTTACTTGTTGCTAAAATTGAAATTTTTTTCACAATTGTCCCATTTAATTAAGAAAATCATTATATTATATTAAAAAACTATATAGAAAGATACAAGATTTAATTGGAGAGGGTTTTCACTAATTTCAAATTAATGACATCATAAAGTTTTACTGTTCTAGCTTTAGGGTTTGTTTGGTAAAGCTTTCCTAAGTAGAGAAACTCTTTAAGTTGCAAATCATTTAGATATCTAAATTTTAATTTTTTTTTCAAGTTATAAGATTACCAAAAAAAGATTTTTTTTTTTTGAAGTGATACATTATGTAATAATATTTGAGAAAACATTTTCTTATTGCTAAAAAAATACAAAATAAATAAATATTGATGTCTGAGTTTTGAACAATATGCAAAAAATTCAAAACAAGGCAAAAATTTTGTGTATGTACCTTGAATGTAATATCCAAAGTAGAAAACAAATTCAAAAGAAAAAAAAAGAAAACGGAATATATTTAGAAAACTTGTTGTTTGAAAAAGAGTTTCCAATAATTTTTGTTGAAACAAATGTGTCGAGAGGAGTGAAGTGTTTGTAACACATTAAAGAAAGAGTCTATTTAGGGTTTTTTAATTTAGAATGACATGGTGATATTAATAAAATATGATAAAGTTACATTAAATATTTAAAAAAACACTCAAAAAGATTTATTTTAAAAGATCAAAATGTATTTCAATTTTTTTTTCCAATTGTCCGAAAACTGAACTGGAATGGTAATCAAAAGAAAAAAAAAAAAAAAGGGAAAGGACTTCTGGAAGTAAAAGACTCTATTGCGAGCTCTACCAAACATTTAGTTACTCTAAGATGGAGTTGATTTGCAAGTTGAATGGGCCTAAATGAGTTACAAAGCCTATACCATTTGCTTAATGGGTCTAAGCCCCTAAAACAGCCTATATTATTTATTTTGACTATCCATTAACCTTTTCATTTCATCTCTTTTCAAAGACATCAAATCTTGACCTAAAATATGTTGTTTTTATATTCTTCTTCTGTCGTCCATTATGATCCGCGATTTATCTTAAATAAATCTGTGAGTTCGGTTATTAATCTTATTCTATTTTTCTTTTGTTGTTATATTCATTAGTGGTCCTATATTCTAGTTACAATAAAGTTTAATTTATTTCAAATATTTTAGAAAATGAACTTTCAATTTCGTAATATTAGTCAGGACCATCAAAGAAAACTTTTTATTCCTTTGAATAACATCCATTACTCTTATTAGTGATAAGAAAGATGTTCCAAAATGTCATTGCATCTCAGAGGAGAAGAATAACACCTTCTATGCATATGAAAGTAGTCAGCAATGGCTCCTCTCTCTTCATTGGTCAACCTACCAAGTGCCAAGTGATGACATTACAGGGACAATAAAGTATGATTAAATGTAACTTCTTTCAAGATTACCTTCTTTCCCAACATGAACACCACATCTGCCACTATACAACCAAAAAATGTGATTGAAACCAAAATCATCTGCTTTATGAATTTAATGACGGGTACTATGTTAAACCATGTGTATGCTTATAATGTAATATATATGTATGTTATAATTAAATAGATTATCCTATGATTCTTATGCAAGTAAGATTTGGTATATGCTAAAGTATTAGTTAACAAAAAATATATGGGTGAATATAAACCCAGTGTTTGAAATTGTCATTGGATAAATATTGTTGTGTCATAATATACACACTTAATTTAATGTATATTCCAACAAAAATGAAATCAATGGTTGTTATAATTACATCTTTTATTCATCTCTTAATTTTATAAACAAAATAAATTCTTGTGCTTCGAATTAAGACTTTATATTAACAATGGACAAAAACTCTTAAATTTTCATTTTCCATATTAAAAAAATTTTCAAATCCCTCCTATAGTTTAATGAATTCTCCAAAATTCCTCTTGTCATTTGGAGTTGTTTTTCAAATGGTGTTTTTGAAAACTATTTGTAAAAATGAAAAACTTGTTTTAAAAAATGATGTTTTTGAAAATATAATGTATTTGGTAGAATTTTTTAAAAGTTATTTTCAAGAACAGAAAATAATATAAAGATGTTTAATATTGTTTTGAAGATAAGTAAACTAGTTGTTTGGATGAAAAAGTTATAATTTATTTTGAAAACTAGTTTTGGAAATGGTAAAAAACATAAAAGAAGTTGTTTTCCCACTTTTTAGTTATAATTTTCAAAAATGCTATTTTCCATTTTCAAAAACATATTTTTCAAAACATGTCACCAACCATCTTTCTCTTACTTTTTGTTCTTGAAAATTGAAAACCATTTTAAAAATGCATCCAAACACCACCTAACATTTCATTAGAAACCATTAAATATACAAGGTTAAATACATAAATTACTAAAGATTAATTTGAACCTATTAAAAATATTTATTAAATTGATATTGAAAACAAAATAATTAAATTAAAAAGGGAGAACTTCATTGTGGTCCCTATATTGTTAGAAAACTTCTCGTTTTTAAATAAGAATCCATTTATAGCATTCATGGTTATTTACGTTTCAAAAACTTATCAAATTAGTCCTTATCGGCAATCAACAAAAGGTCAAATATTACATATGTGAGGGTAATTTCGTCTTTTAATACTAATTGGTGGCATAAAGACATGTGTTAGATGAAAAAAAAAAAAAATCAAAATATAAATAAAAACACCGGTTAAAAATGTATATGAAGTTAAGGGCAAAACAATATTTTACCATTTTCTGTTAACATTGACCATCAAATATCATGTCAAATGGGCTAACTTAATGAGTTTTTAAAAAATATAGGGATCAAAATGAAGTTCTCCCAATTAAAGATAAAAAACTCATTATCATCTACTTAGAAATAAAATAAAATCTTATAGTTATCTTTTTTTTTTCTTAACTAAAATCTTATATTTATCTAATTAAAAAAAATAAGATCTTATAATTACCTATTTAAAAATAATCAAATCTTATATTTATTTATGTAAAAGAAAAATCATATATTTATCTTCTCCCTCTCTTTTCTATCCCTTAGTTCATCGCTCTCCCTCATCTTCCTCGCTTATTTTATCACAATCATTGATCTTCCCTCTCAGGTGGTTGATCTTCACTCTTTCTCACTCCAGTCACTATCTCTTTTACGTTTTCTTCAAGGCCATTTGAGAGTTTGGTTTGATTGTTGTTTCAGTGGTGTTGCCTAGGGTTTGAATTTGGGTGTTTGGGTGGTGTTGTTAGTAGCCACAGAGGGTTATTGGAGACACTAGTGTTTTGAAAGAGTTGTTGAATATTGGTGGCAATGGGAAATGGTAATGGATATGTGTTTTTTTTTTATGAAAAGATGAAATGGCCAGTGGTAATAAGGTGGGTTTATGTGTGATTTGGGCGGTGTGATTCATGTGTGAGTAATGAATCCAAACGTGACAGTTTTGTTCTAACATTTATGGATAAAAAGATTGAATCCAAACAAAATAATTTTCTAGTATTAGTTTTAAATTTAAAAATTTTATATTTTATATTATTTTAATTTAACTATTCAATATAAACTTTTAATTTTCTGTTACTTTTTGATATTTTGAAGGATAAATTTACTGGAAGGGTAAATTAGACTTTTGACTTAATAATGGTAACAGAAGTTAATAGAAGACGGTAAATAGAGAATAACTCAAACTAAAGGGGCCAATTTGGAGAAAAATGCAAACTACAAGTGAGATTAGTAATTTCCCCAAAAAATTTATAAGGGAAGATGGGAGAGCAGTGAGGTGGAGGATCAGAGAGACATGATTGGTTTATCAAAGTGGGACCCCAAATGATTATTAGCTGTTAATTATTTTCTTAGTTAATTACTTGTTTACCCTTCTAAATTATAAGTAATTTAGTGTACCACTTATAAACTCTTAAATTTTCCCACCCTTTTTTTCCTTATTCTCTGCATTTTCTTCTTCTTTTGTTTTCTTTGCGTTTTCAAGATATTCTGCGTTTTCCTGGTACTGGTTCTTTTGTTCTCTAACATATTTTACCATTTTCTGCTAACATTAATGACAGACCCCTTTTCCAAGGCGATCTGTCGGCACCCTACGGTGATCATCCAATTAGCCCTTTCGCTCAACTAAAGGATTCCCGCAGAGTTAAGCCGTGTTCTTTCTCAACATTTTCAAAAACAGTGGAAACGAGAGGAAATTTTTCTTTTTCATTTTAAACCTTTGAAAAATAATTTATAAAAATTTGGGCAGCATTTCGTCTGTTTTTCAGACTTTGTCACCCTGTGAATTTTAAAATTTAACATTTCTAAAAATCACAAAAGTAATTTCCCCAAACTACGGAGTCTCAGGCTCTTATTTTCCAACACAACCACAACCACAATTTCACATCTCAATTTATAAATTTATTATCAACAATATTATATGTCATGCATCAATTTACTTCAAAAATATAATTTAAATCCACAAAAGAATATTTACAAAACCACGTGGATATAACAAAATATATACATCTCTTAATATTAAACAAAAAGAGGGATAGGAAATCACATCAGCACTGTCGCCGCGGCTGTCTGGTATAGTCTTGGGGTAGTCCGCAGCTATGGTACTTGTGCCTGGGGAGGTTTATTTAAAAAAAATATAGAAAATATTGGGTGAGCTTTGAAAGCCCAGTGAGTGTCATATAATATTATTTGAAATTACATTTTTATAAAAAAAAACCTCCCTAAAACATTTTAATAATTCAAATCCATTTATTTAAATTCAAGTTTCATGCATTAATATTATAAAACACATGTTAGCACGGTTTTCAATTTCATAAAGGGATCTCCTATGGTTGCGGGGTTTTTATTCTAAAATCATTTTCTTTTATAAAACCGAAAATGGTCCGACTCTGCTCGAAGGTGTCCAGCCAACCAATCCGGCTCTCGTCAACCTATAGTGACCTGTGCCTCATGACACCCTAGTATAGAGCGGAATCCTACATCGCTCTGTTCGGTTCATGTAGCGGAATCCTACATCGCTACACAGCGGAACTCTGTCTCGCTTGGTAAGCTAGATAATAATATACCTTTCACGTGCATTGGGCTAATCTCTCAGACATTTGACTGACATGACATCTTGCGGGTATCTCCCGTGGTTAGTATAGTTAGTGACATACTGACACTACTAACTCTACCAATACACGCTTCGGGTACTCAACCTAGACCGGTAATAATATGATACTATTTGGGTAAGCCATAGGTTTTATTTTCATCTTTATAAAATTTCAATCCATTTCACATATATATAATTCAAAACTAAAAATCATGGTTTTAATGAAAACACAAAATCATATTATCTGTTACCGTGCCATTTATCATTTAAATCATATTTCGCTTTCAACAAAATATCCAAACATGCATGAAACATTCATTCATAAATCAAAGTAACACAAAACGCATTAAAATTCATTTTGACACTCACCTTTCGCTATCACTTCCGAATAGCTATCCGGAAGGCTCTAAAACTGCGCTCTAGCGCTCTTCCCTAGCTCCACCGGCTGATTCGTCACCTACACAACATATATATACGTAAATTTACTTTCACGTCAACTTCTGAAAACTCGAAATAATAAAAATTATATAATCGCCCCTAAGTGACCCTTTTTAGGCGTAACTCTCCATTTTTTATTCCTTAATTAAATCTCTCACTTTTAATAACCTCAATACGCCTAATTATGCAGATCTGCAGATGCGAAGACAGCGGCGCGGCGCGCGCTGGACGGTCGGAGAAGATGCTGCAGATGGGGCTACGCGGCATGCAGATCTGCAGATGCGAAGACATCGGCGCGGCGCGCGCAGGACGGCCGGAGAAGATGCTGCAGATGGGGCGGGAAGTTGGGTGGTCGACTGGTCGTGGTCGGCAGAGAAAACAAGAGAAAGAAAATAAACCAGAGAGAGAGAGAGGCAAAGATAAAAATGAGATGTAGGGTTTTGAGTCTTTTGACTTTTAAAAATATATATATATATATATTATCAATAAAATTACATAAAAGACCCTTTAATGTAAAATTATCATTTTACCCTCCTTAACGGGTCAACCCGTAACACGATTAAAGGAACACGAACCCAACACGATAAGCTAACGGGTTAAACGGGTTGACCCATTAATTTACCCAACCCGTTAATGCTCAACCCTAACTCGTAATTATCGTGTCGGGTTCGTGTCGACCCGTCGTGTCGGGTTCCAAATTGCCACCCCTAGTTGGTCGGCATCGGCGATGGTGGCTGGTCGGCGTCGACGACGACTTCTTCTCTTCTTCTTCTTTCTTTCTTCTTTCTTTTTCTTTCTTTCTTCTTCACGAATTCGCGAATTCACGACTGACTTTGTTTGTTTTTAAAAAGTCAACAAACAATATTTGGCTTCTAATTTCCTCCCCAACAAATCTCAATAATTCCACTTACACCCTAAAAAAATTTATTTCTTTCCCCTAGATTTTAGCTTAATTTTACTATGACCACAATTATTAAAATTTAACTTCAATTTAGTCCATTTTTACCTTAAAAATTATTCGATCTCATTTACTATTTTAACTTCCCGTTTAATCTCTAATTGAGTTTAAATCAAACCCTATGGGTTCTCTATGACTTTAAGTCTTTCCATAACCCTTTTAGGGTCTCTAATCAATACTTATGGACTATTCCTAGGAAACCCGTACAATATAAAAATAGAGAGTTTACAATTGACCTTCAGATCATGTCAAATGGATTAATTTGATGAGTTTTTTAAACGTAAGGGACCATGAACGTTATAAACAAATTCAAATTTAAAAACAAGAAGTTTCCTAAAAATATAGGGACCAAAATGAAGTTTTTCTAATTAAAAATGAAAAACTCATTATTATCTACTTAGAAATAAAATAAAATCTTATAGTTATCTTTTTTTTTTCTCCTTAACTAAAAATTTTATTTATCTATTTAAAAAAAATAAGATCTTATAATTATGTATTTAAAAATAATAAAATCCTATATTTATTTATGTCAAAATAAAAATCCTATATTTATCTTCTCCTTATCTTTTCTATCCCTTGGTTCATCGCTCTCCTACTTCTTCCTCTCTCATTTTATCACAATCGTTGATCTTCCCTCTTTGGTAGTCAATCTTCACTCTTTCTCACTCTAGTTATTGTCTCTTTTACGTTTTCTTCAAAGCCATTTGAGAGTTTGGTTTGATTGTTGTTTGAGTGGTGTTGTCTAAGGTTTGAATTTGGGTGTTTGGGTGGTGTTGGTAGTAGGGAGGGTTACTGGAGACACTGGTGCTTTGAAAGAGTTGTTGAGTATTGGTGGTGATGGGAAATGGTAATGAATATGTGTTTATTTGATGAAGAGATGAAATAGGCAATGGTAATAGGGTGGGTTTACATGTGATTTGGGTGTTGTGATTCATGTGTGAGTATTGAATCCAATCGTGGTAGTTTTGTTATAACATTTATGGATAAAAAATTGAATCCAAACAAGATAATTTTCTATTATTAGTTTTAAATTTAAAAATTTTATATTTTTTATTATTTTAATTTAACTATTCAATATAAACTTTTATTTAATTTAACACTTAATATGTTGAATTTTATTTTAAGAATGGACAAGGGAGAGTTGTCTCTAATTCATTTTTGAGGGCAAAATTGGATTGATCTGCATTTTCATGGTTTGAATGGAAGGGATGTATCTGTTTAACAAGCAAACTGGAGGGGGATAGAAAAAGTAAATTATGATTTCATTTTTTTTTTTTTTTTTGTAAAGCTAGCAGGGAATGGATTATAAGTTGAATAATAGTAAACCTTCAACATTTTTATTCAACTTTTCTATCCAATAATCGATATGTAAAAAAATTGAAGTCCATAATTTTTAATCTCAAACTCTACACCACATGCCCCTAACATGAACCGAAAAGATAACCGGATAGAAAACTGTCTATTTAGTGTTTCCGCATGATTGAGTAACAGGCAAACCTATGGCATATACATATCACGTATTTTCTATCTTATGGGAGAAACTGTGCTTCTCAGTTTATTGTAGCATCACCATGAGTAGTCTCTTCCGGCTCTTCAGTGTCACCTTCAATTGAGGTTTGATCTACTTCTACAGTAATGTTGAGAGGGCCTTGTGGGGTTCCGAAAAGTGTAGTAAATATGTCGAGAGGAGTGAAGTTTTTGTAACACATTTAAGAAAGACTTTATTTAGGGTTTTAAGTTAGAATGGTATGGTGAAATTAATAAAATATGATCAAGTTATATTAAATATTTAAATATTTTTAAAAAGTCTCAAAAACATTTATTTGAAAGATCAAAATGTATTTCATTTTTTTTTTTTAATTGTTCGAAAACCAAACTAAAATGACAATCATAAGAAACCAAAAAATTCAAAAAAGGCTTTTGAAAGCAAAAGACTATTAAATTTAGCAAAATTACCCTTTTTGGAACCTTATTGAATGACCCAATAGTTATAGAATGACCCGATTCGAGTCAAAATTATAAATTCGGATTAACATATGACCCAATATTGAGTCAATCCAATTGGGTCATGTACTACCCTAAAATTATAATTTTGATCCAAATCCGGTCAATAATTATAGATTGACCTGATTTGGATAAAAATTATAACTACTCGAAGTAGGATTAACACTTTAGTCTAAGTTTTGACCCGATTCGAGTAAGCTTTTGACCCGAAGTCTTAGTTTCATTTCGGATTAGTTGTAGCCCAAATCGGGTCAACTTTTGACCCAAAGTGTTAATTCAATTTGGGTCAATTTTGTGACCTGATTCAAGTATATGGGCAATTTAGTTTAATGCACACTCTAACATCATCCAAAGTCGAGTATTCCAACAAACATTATTCATATAGTCATATTTCGCCATTTTTTTTGCCTTTTTGGGTGGATAGTATCTTTACACACAATGGACCATCCACTTGTGCAATTGCTATATATATATATATATAGAAAGTTAATTAAGAGATGTAGAGTATTTATCAATGTAAAACCCATATAGGGATCAATTTGTTTGAAGTTTATGAAGTTTTCTTCAATCAAAGATTGCAACTGGATGAGATATTAATTGCTGAAAGAGTATTTATCAATGTAAAACCTATATAGGGATCAATTTGTTTGAAGTTTATGAAGTTTTCTTCAATGAAAGATTGCAACTGGATGAGATATTAATTGCTGAAAGATTGCAACTAAGTGTACTAGAGCAACATACCCGTGTTTGCAAGGAGAATGATGATGAACAAGAGAAAAAAGAACTCGAAAAGATTTCAGACTCTTAGCCTTTTCTATAAAGTTTCATTGTGGCATTGTAAACTCTTTTCGTGTGTGTACCGTCCACTATATTCAGAAACAAGAGCAATTAAACATGGACAAGACTTCCATATGTGTCCACTATTTTGTGGCACATGACGCACCCACGCAATTAAACTAATTAATCATGTTACTTTATTTACTAGCAATTTTTCATTTGAGTGGATTAATCAAGGCAGCAGAACTTGCTGCCTGGATGGAATCTATCGAAGACCAAATCAATCCAACTACAATGCACGCTAATTTAATAAAAATTTCACATTTTCATAATTAAATTTTCGCTCAACTTTAATCTATCAAGCACCAAATCAATCCAAAGCAGACAACTTTATCATTTTTTTAACTACAATGCACACTACTCTTATACAAATTTCCCATTTTTGCAATCAAAATTTCAATTTTAATAGTCTCTCTTACCTCCGAAAGTGTAATTAGTCCATAAAAAACCCAACTTTAATCTATCAAACACTAAAATCAATCAACTTTATCATTTTCCAACCACAATGCACAGTAATTGCATACAAATTTCACATTTTTGTAATCAAGTTTTCATTTTTAATATCTCTCATACCTCCAAAAGCATAATTACTATTAATAAATCAACAATCAGAACAATGACAAATAGAGAAGGAAATAAACACTAAAGCAATATAATTTTATTATAAAAATTATTTATACTATAATAAATAAATACAAACAGTACAATTACTCTTAAAATAATAATAATAATAATTAAAACACAGGAAAGAAAATGTGTACCAAGATGGTGAGATTGAAATAAAAAATAACAGTCTTATAGAATTGCAATGGCCTTACGATAGTAATTACCCTTTGCTCTGGTGTTTATAGAACTTTAAACAACTGTCTTCCAAGATCCTCCATTAAATTCAGAAACCAAACACTGGATATTCTGAATTCTGTAGAATTTTGGTGTGTTTCTTAGTTTTGTAATGAATGCAAATCAATAAAAAAAATTTCTCTCCAAATAACAAAAGTGATTTGTTATTTATAAATATTGAATAGGTGCCCATGAATAGACACAACTCTATAGAACAGACACTTATGGACAACCACAACTTTTCAGAACATGTACTTATGATTGACAGACATATTTTCACTAAAAAGGCACATTTTTATTTCAAATTCAAGTTTTAAAAATTGAATTTTAAAATAAATTAACCTTTTACTCAAACAACACAACTTTTACAACAATTACTCCATAAAAAACCCAACGTTATTATAACACACACTCAAATCAATTAACTTTATCGTTTTTCAACTAAAATTCAAACATTTTTTTTTTTTTATAACAAAAATGCAAACTAATTGTATACAAAGAGAGACGGATGTTTCGTTTTTTATTATCTTACCAAAGAAAAGCATAAAAAAAAAACCAAAACACAAAAAGACCTTCCTGAGATCATAAAAAACTAGAAAAGCTTGTAGCAAATAGCAATGAGAACATTCAAGCTTGAATATAAAATAATAATTACACTACTTTTTTTATGTAATTGTTCCGTGTATTTGGGCATGTTTGCTAAATTCCCGAGACTCTATTTGCGAGCTTTATCAAACATTCAGTTACTCTAAATTGAGTTGATTTACAAGTTTTAGGGGCCTACATAAATTAAAAAGCCGATACCATTTGCTTAATGGGTCTAAACCCATACTATTTATTTTGACTGTCCATTGACATTTTCATTTCTCTTTTCAAAGAGATCAAACCTCGACCTAAACTATGTTATTCCTATATTATTCTTCAATCTTCCATTGTGATCCATGATTTATTTTGGATAAATCTATGAGTTCGGTTACTAATCTTATTCTATTTTTCTTTTTGTTGTTATAATCGTTAGTGGTCCTATATTTTGGTTACAATAAATTTTAATTTGTTTCAAATATTTGAGAAATTAAACTTTTGATTTCTCAATATTACGTTATTCAAATTCATTGACAAGTGAAATGAAATTGTATAAGAACACAATTATTTTATTTCAAATTTTAGAATTAGACAAAAAAACATTATAGCATTAACATAGGCAATCTTATAACATCAAATGTTTATAATTGAAATAGAAACAGCATGTCTCAACCAGAGATTTGAATGGACTTGACATCAAGTTTCTTCATCTCCAATTTCGATACAGTAATATTTAGAACTCCATTCTCCATAGAAGTCTTAATCTGATCCATTTTCATGTTCTATGGCAACCTAAAACTCCTTGAGAACTTGCCACCCAGAAAAATAAAAAGTGTAATTCTTAGTCTCTTGATATTTGAGTGTTTAATATTAGGATTGTTTGGTGTAGGTACTCCTTCATAGTAAGCCTTTTGGCTTTCATATACTCATATTTTCAACTCTTCAAAGCCATTTGTGACATTGCACACAACGGTATTTTAATATCAGATATGATCTCTAACTATAGTAGCACAATTCCGGATTAGGTGGATGCAGTTTCATGATATTTCTTTTTTTTTTTCAACTTCAAAAACCATCATTTCTCTCCAAATTTAGTGTGATAGTATCCACAAGATCCATTTACGAATAATGGTACTTTTTAGAGATGCGTATCATAGAAAACCTTTATAAAAGTGAGAAAATAAATATATGATGATATGTAGGAGATAAAAAAGAAATAATGATACATACGTGTGTGTGTGTGTGTGTATAGAAACAGATATAATGGGGCTTGAATGAATTAATAAAGTTTGGTCAAAAGTATAGAAAGTATTATTTGCGGCTAAAACTAAATGTTCCTAATTTTATGGGGTTTTTAAAACTTTTTAGCACTGTTTCAAAAAAAAAAGAAAAAAAAAAACTCCTTAGCATGTTTTTACATTTATTTTGAATTTAAAAATTATATATATAATTTAAATTCAATTTAAACTTTTAATTTTTTATTATTTTTAATATTTCAAATGGTCAAATAGTTAATTCAATTTGTTGGATGATTAGAGAGACATGATTGGTTGATCAAAGTGGGACCCCAACTGATTAATAGTCATTAAGTATTTTCTTAATTACTTGTTTACCCTTGTAAATTATAAGCAATTTATGGTACGATTTACAAAGTTATTTTATTGTTAATTTTACAATTTTATAGACATGATCACTAGAGTTTACAACAATTATCAAATTAACTCATGATTCTAGAAAATATGAAGAATTAAAAAAGAGAAGGAAATTTACTTATACTCCACTAATAAAATGTCTGTATTACATTCAATCAAGAAAGCCCACTAAAGGTATAAAAAAAAAACAAAAAACAATTGTTAGGCAATAATCTAAATATATATTTTTTCCACCCACATTGGTGGAGTGATATGGTCTAATGATTTATCACTATAGTGTGGAGTAATACTTTCATCTTGTAAATTGTAAATTCCCATATCCTTACCACCTCCTTCGTCGGTAAACCAATAACCTTGTATAAAATCATCAGTAAAATATATAGAATTAGGTTTGCAAGTTGTAAGATGAGCTTCCAATGAGAAAGTAGAATTGTGACCCAAAAAGATTACATTGTTGCCCAAATCCTTTATCTCTGTAAATATCTTGGTAGTTAAATCGAACTTAAACACTTGAAATCCGATGGTTCTATGATCAATCTTATCATATTCTTCAAAGGATTCAACCGCAGCATCTTTCTCGACATATCGTGAAATTACTAATAATTGTTCTGCACATTCTACTATATAAAATTGGGGTAGGGTTGGAGTTGGTCGAATAAGTGTAGAAGGCAATTGTGCCACTTTTTCAAGCTCGATAGGATAATCACCACCGATATCACAAGCTATTACTAAACCACCAAACATTACTGCATAAAGTTGTCCTTTATATAAGGTAATGTCACAACAAATACCTGGGCATAAAAAGGTCCATCTTTCATCACCTGGTTTAGCATAAAACAGGTCATCTTTACCTCCAAAGATGATCATCACTACATAATCTGATTCCAGTAGAGGATTTGATGATAAAGCACATTTACTTATAAACCTCTCATACATTGAACTATCAAAATCCTCATCCCAATCTTCGATAGTCTTAATATTCGGAAGTTTAACTCGTAGATTTGAAAATGGATGCACAATTTTCACATCCAAAGTTTGTCCAATTGTTACTAAACATCCCTGAGAAGAAAAGCACCTTTTACCATTGGCTTCAGCCAAACTAACTTGGTGAACCATTCCTGTTGAAATATGGAAAAAATCACGTACATCACTGTCGTCTCTAGGCGCGAGCATAAGCAATGGATCATGAAAAAACAAGAACTTCTCCTTTGCAGCAGCAGCAAATCGCCAATTACTACACACTCCACGAAAAGCAAAATAGTCTTTGAAGCACCTTATTCGCCTAGCAATTTCCACCAAAAGATCTTGATTAAGTTCCTTCCAGTAGGCCATTACTATTGAAATCTAGAAAGAGCCTTTTTAAATATCTCTACGATTTTGCCTCTAACAAAAAAAATCTCTACTATTTATAGATAAATTATTTACTAATTGGAAAAGGATTGTGAATATATTGTCATGTTGAAGAAGGATTGGGAAAGCTTGAATTTGTTAGGATTCTATTTTCTACACCAAGTATGATTACTATTATATTTGTAAGGATTCTGTTTCCTATTATATTTTGGCTACTAATCAGGAAAAAACATTTAATTTACAAAACTATTTTCTACACCAAGTTTTGCTTGCACTTATTTTCCGCTCCAACAGATGAAGTTCAATGTGCGCAGGTCTTTTCCGCTAGTAAGTACATCATTCCTAGAGTTCTACAGTGAATAGATTTTTTAACAAAAATTCTAATCATCAAATTTCTTTGGATTTATAAAGTTTTCTCAGCTATATGTGGTATGTCTTTCTGAATAGTGGTGTTGATTTCTGATGACACACAGAGTTTTTTGGCGAGGAGTTGTTGAAGAACTTTTGTGGTTTATTAGTGGTTCAACAAATGCTAAGGTACTAACGTCTTCACCAATTGTCTAAGGACCATGCCTTTTCGTTTTTGATAGCAAAAATAACGCTAACGAAGCCATCAAGCCAACATCTGCTAGCTGTTTTCCTTGTATTTTTTGAAACAATGTTGTCATCTCTTGTTTCTCAAATTGGTCTTGTATTTTGTTTTGAAACGATGTTGTTATCTCTTGTTTCTCAAATTGGTCTTGCATTCCGTTGAAGGCCTTGACGAAGTTCTGCTCTAGGTTTTGCAAATTCCACGAATATTACCCTGCCATCCAAGAACTGAAAGGAAACAGTTGATATGTGAACAATGCAACATTTGTTGAATTGTTAAATATATTGAGAAAGCGTTAACAATTAGAAAGCATTACACTCATAAATAATTCAATTGTTCAAAAGGATATATCTGGATTCACAAATTTACACACTATTCAGTACAGCTACTAATGACCCAATCATTGATGTGTTCAACCTACGTAGACTTTAGGTGGTAAAAAAGAAAGAATGACTTCAAAACCATGTATTACCAGATTTCAATTATTAGTTCTTCAGTTCTAGAAAATTCAGCAAGACGTAGAAAACAGTTTAATACAATATACTATTAGGATGAGATGTCGTAATTGTAATTATTTTTCAACCAAATCCTTCACGTCAAACAGTCTCGATAAGTTTACAGTACCACACAAAATTGAAATAACTTCATAAAACGCTTTTTATTTTCCTTGTAATTGTACAATTATTTAATGTATACAGGAAGTATGCCAGTGGAATCTTATATTAGAGTCTTTTATACGCAAATTTCACAAGGAGAAAGAATAAAGAAGTATAATTGCACAGGGAAGTGTTTCTTCTTTTTGCATTTTAATATATTCCAATGCAGTTTTGCTGCTGAATATTATATTATTCTGTTTTGGCCAAGCAATGAAAGAAAATATTTTCATCGAATTAAGTTTTAATGGTTTTGGTTAATTTCTCACCCAAAATGAAAGAAACGGTTTCGGCCAAAGGCTAGGGCCTTAAGTTTGCAGTCTTGTCATTGTAAGAAGTCAAGTTGACACAAAGTTTGTATTGCTTATAATGCAAGAAGCATTCTCATTTGATTAAATCTTAAACTAGAACAAAGGCCTTGGTCCCTATACAAACAAAACCCTAGTTTAAGGCTTTGATCCAAAAACCCAAGACACTGGTCCAAAACCCAACCCAATGTAAAAGCAATCTAAACATCAGAACCCGACCCACCATATAAACAAAAGTCCATGCATACAAAACCCGCCTCAAGCATGGCCGCCGGCAGCTCCAGTACCACCACCACCGAGAGCTCCAGCATTGCCGCCACCGGCAACTCCGCCGTTGCCGCCAGCAGCTCCAGCAGCAGCACCGGCGATCCCGCCATCACCACCAGCGGCTCCAGCAGCAGCACCGGCGATCCCGCCACCACCACAGCGGCTCCAGCAGCAGCACCGGCGATCCCGCCACCACCAACAGCAGCTCCAGCAGCACCGCCACCACTGTAATGAAAAAGTAAAAGTTGAAAAATACAAAATATTAACAAAATACATATCTATAAACACCTACCAGTAGTGGAATGCAAGACGATGCTGAGATGCAAACTTGTTCAAACAAACGGGACAGGGACGTTTATGGTTCCGCTGTTTGGATTTGTAGTGGACTTCCATGTTGATGGGACTGGAGGTCACAAAATATTGTCTACCAGAAGCCTCTCGGTCCTTCTCCTTGTTGTTGCTATATCTGCAGATGACACATTCGTAAGCCATGAATCTGAGAGAAAACACTCTGTTTTAACATAAACAAACAGAGAATAAAAACAGTGAAGGAAGGGAAGAGAAAACAACCAAAACTAGTACCAGAAAAATGGAGAAAGGAAGAAAAAACAACCAAAACGAGTACCAGAAAAATGGAGAGAGCATGCGCCGCGTGTCTATATATAGGCTGTACTGTGTGCGCGTGCTTGGAAAATTACTTTTGGGGGCAGGATCGGAAAAATCCATCTGCAGGGGAAATGATGAGATGCGAAGCAGACACTGCAATAGCGCCGAAAGGAAAAGTTGTCTGACACTGAACCACAACCAATTCCTCACGTGACCCAATCACCCTCCTCCACCTGTCCCCGCAAAAGAAATTTGTTGTATGCGTGTGAGGGCGTAATAATAAATTTGAGTTCAAAAGTTATATATAATGGTGGGGTGGTCTTTCGTTGGTAGTAGGCTCAATTTATAGCCACATCATTTGTTCATTGTAGCTTCATGGCTATGCATTGGTATCAAACAGCCAAAGTTAGTCGATTTGAAAATATTTCTCTGCAACTTTGTGTTCAATAATGGTCTAGGTGCGCACACATTAACGTATTTGTTACAGTTTCTCTACTTAGGAATGCATCACCAGACAAACCCTAAAGCTATAACAGTAAAATTTTATCATGTCATTAATCTGAAATTAATGAAAACCCACTCCAATTAAACCTTATATCTTTTTTGTAGTTTTTTAATTTAATATAATGATGTGTTTTAATTAAATGGAACAATTGTGAAAAAAAATTCAACTTTAGCAACAAGAAATACCTTTCATAGGTTTAACCACACTCCAATTTGTGAAAGTGTAATATATTTTTATTAAGGAAACATGTTTAGTATTAGTATGTAGGGAAAAGATATCTCATGCTAAGGTTAATTAGATATAAAAAAATATGAATTTTTAAATATATAATTTTAAATTAAAAATTGTGCAACAAATATTAAAATTTTTAATAAAAAACAATACATATGATTCAAAACGATAACATAACTTTCTTTAAAAGTAAAAAAGAAAAAAAAAAAGAATATAGAAAGAACTTCTGAATTCAATTCTAAACCTTTCGTAAAAAATAACAATTTTGAATATTTTTCAAAAAATTTGATCGAAAGTATTTGCTTCGACAAATTTGATCTGAATTTAGTCTACAAATTTTTGAATCAAATACAAAAAATGGAATGTAAATCCGATCAATTTGCCATCAACGAAAAAATCCAAGGGTCTTTGTGTAATGATAGAACCTCTAAGAAAACGTTAATATGCTATGTGCGGTTGTAGACTCTGGCAGGTCAACGTGACAATTGAGAATATGTGGTGCCATTCTAGACACACACAATCATGCATAGGTTCCACTTGATCCCACAAAATCCAAAAAACATTCAAGCTGGTAAAACCGTAAAAAGGCTTTTCCTTTTCTTCTTGTTTTTGTTGATATTTAAATAAAGAAGATTTTAGGCATCATATTTATTTGTCCGCCACTCAAATAATAGCATGCCACATAATATTATATATTATTTGATTATTCAATAATATTTGCTTTTTATTATCATTTTCAAAAAATATAAAAATTTGAACTTAATTCAATTCTATTATAATTTAAATAGATTAAAAAGTATCCGAACTTATAACTTTGAGTTTTATTTCATTTGAAATTTTGGACCATAAGTTTTAAGTCTTGCCCAATCATACATTACAATTATTAAGCAATATTTAATTTATTAACAGCACTTAATAAATCATCAAGATTTAATATTCCACACAATAGAAAAAAATAGTATTATAGCTCTTTGTTCAGTTTTAATATTAAAGTCTTTTGCAATTATATAGTAATTAATGTTAGATTATCCAAAAAGATTATCTATATTTTATCACACTTTTTATATATGATGTTGGTAACTAATACATCACATTAATTAATTGGGCATAAAATTTAATTTAATTTTTTTTTATATTATGTTTAATATGTCCAAAAAAGTAAAGTGACAATAAACTCAACTGAACAATGTGGCAATTGGAATCAGTCTCGGAATCCATGCTGCCTTCTATACCATGCCGAACACCACACAAACGTGTGTATAGGTCCCACTTGATCCCAAAGTATAGCCTGCCTGAAAAGTGTGAGTCTTTTTCCATTGCTTTTTGTTTTTATTAATATTTTACTTTTAGAACTTTTATTCATGGGATGAGACCCACAAAATTATGTATGTAACATTTTAGGCGTTCTATATATGTATCCTCCATTAAGATAGTATTTTGTCACACAAAATCTTATGTTGTTTGCTTAATAGAATTTGATTTTGATACGATCCACGTAATTCTAAATCTGAAACTTTAAATTGATGTGATTCAAAAATTTTGGATAGAACGTTTTAAGTCTTGCCTGATGATCATATTATTATTGTTAACAATTAATCAACACTTATCCGATTGATGCCAAGACTTAATGGTAACAACAAAATAGAAAAAATTGGTATTATAGCTAGTTGATTAATTTTAGCTATTAATTTTTTGTATATATGCAAAAACTTAAGTATTTGTTTAAGAATATCTAAATAATTAGAGATTTATGGGGAGCAAATGATTCAAACCCATAATTTTAATGGTATAGACATGAGGGATGTTAAAATATTAAAGCTTTTGTAATGATAAAAAAATTAATAAAAATTTGGTCAAGCAAGATTTGATTAATCAATTAATATGCATATAGTAAAAATAATTTAGAGGTTTGTTCTTGGTGTTTAATCTCTAGCTGATTTGTTGAAAAGAATACTTATTGTGTATGATCTGATAAACTCTTAGGTTGGAGTTATCCCGACTATAAATAGTATTATATTTAAAAAAAAAATGTCTAGCTTATCTAGTTTAATTATTGTCAATCAAGTGTGGGCCTAAAGCGCTCATAAAATATTATCAGCAAATTTGACATTACATGAAAAGGGGTTGTGTTTATGATGACTTAAATAGTTGCAGATTTTCACTTTTCCTTATTAAAACCTAATTGTAAATTTTTTAAGTATTATTCCACTTGTGCATCGGAAACTTCTCTCTCTTCTCTGCTAATAACCATCTTCTCATCATTGTTTTACCTTTTTTTTTTTCTTTTCTTTTATTTTTTCCAAGCACCCTAACCATTGGATGCAAATTTCGTTCATCCAACAGTCGAGCATGATTTTCTTTGCAATGTACGTACAATAGCTATTTCCAAAATCAAGGAGCACTCGTCCTACAACTTTAATCTCCAAAAAGGCAAAAACCCCCCTCTCTTTCTCTCGTATCCATCATCAACCTCAAGTTCCTCTCATGATTGTCTCCCTCATTTTTTTCAAAAACCCACCTCTGTTCTCTTCCATCCACCAACTATTTTGACAATAGGTCTCATTTCTTCAAATACTACAAAAGTGGTGATATTTCCACTCTTTATAAATCATATGTACACCCATTTTATAAGTACATCTCATCAAAACTATGAAAAGTTTATAATTTATAAATAAACCCTAATTAATACTAATATTACCGTTCTTTTATTGTTTTTGTATTATATTTTTGTAAACACAACACACAATAATTATTTTGTTATTAAATTAATTTTGCTAAAATTTTGAGATTTTAGCAAAATTAATTTAATAACAAAATAATAAATCGAGAAGCACAATTTCTCCCATAAGATAGAAAATACGTGATATGTATATACCATAGGTTTGCCTGTTACTCAATCATGCAGAAACATTAAATAGACAGTTTTCTTTCCATTCATCTTTTCGGTTCATGTTAGAGGCATTTGGTGTAGAGTTTGAGATTAAAAATCATAGACTTTAATTTTTTGACATATCGATTGTTATAGAAAATTGGATGGAAAAGTTGAATAAAAAGGTTGGAGGTTTACTATTATTCAACTTATAATCCATTCCCTGCCAGCTTTGAAAAAAAAATGAAATCATAATTTACTTTTTCTGTCCCCCTCTAGTTTACTTGTTAAACAGATTAATCCCTTCCATTCAAACCATGGAAATGCATATGAATCCAATTTTGCCCTAGAAAATGAATTAGAGACAACTAGATCTCCTAGTCCATTCTTAAAATAAAATTCAACAAATTAAGTGTTAAAACATGAACAAATAATTAAATTGCCATCAAAATAAATATTTTTTGCTTTCAAATTCCCTTCTCCTTTTCTCCTAAGAAAATAACATCAAATAATCCAACTATATTTTCACAATGGTGTATAAGCAAACCTTCGAAATTCCCATCCCTATTCTCATAAGAAGTAACATCAAGTAAACCAATCATATCTACACAATGGATGGAATCCCAAAAAAAAAAAAAAAAAGAAGGAAAGATTTGGGCCTAAACTACAATGGGCCATTTTTTGTGTTATTCAAAATATCTAGCAGATCTTGAAGATTCAAAAGATCTTCAAAATTTAATGCATATTTAGCAAATCTTGGAGATTCAAAAGATATTATAAATTTAATGTCACCAATCTTTTATTTAGGAGGTTATTTTGTTAGGATTATTTATTTTTCATATTGGTTATATTTTTCAAGATTTTATTTTATAATTTAGAATTTTTTTGTTTAGGAATTAATTATGTTTCAAAACTAGTTTATTTATTTACCGATAAAAAGACTTGTAACCCTGAGCAAAAGAAACATGAAGATGCAGCCAATTATGTTTAATTGAGAGAGTGAATTATCTCTTTTGTTCATTCATGAACATGTGATCTTATCAAGTTATGTTTGTGGCGATCGAAATTAAGACTTATCTCTCATCTTCTTATCTATGTCTTCGGAGTGGCGTCAATATTATTCTTGTGATAATTTTGGTTCTTGATTATTATATATTCAATGGGTCAAAATTCTTTATAATTTTGGTTCTTAAATGACATAATTAATGGGTCAAAGTTTTCGTTATAAACTTGTTTTAATATTTCTTGGGGTTGTGTTTCAATTTAATTATAGGTGTCGTATCTTTATATGCGAGGTTCGCATCAGGAAGTTTGTTCAGGGTAGGACAAAAGAGAATCTAAATATGATTAAGAAAGAATATCTAGACAAAAGAGAATGTGATTCCTATGTAAGGGGAATTAATAAGTTCGTTTTTCCTTCATTTGTATGTGCGGAGTTAGAAGCTATTTTGAGATAAATAAAAATTCTTTGTTGTGGTGATCTTTGCTTTTAGCATAGACTGACAAAGCATTTAGAAATAATAAAAGTGAAAAAGAAGCAACTAAATAAATCCATTAAGGATTTCTCAAAAAAAAAAAAAAAAAACAAATCCATTGAGGATATAATAAAATGAAAAAAAAAAGAGTAAAAGAAAAAAAAATTAGATTCTAACAATTGACAATAAATATCAATAAATCTCATATGCTTAGTATAAGAATCACTGCAGTAGGGAATCTTAATTTATTAATTTATTTCTTTATTTTTATAATAGTAGAGAATCCTAATTTATTTGAGTTAATTTGTCTCTATTAAAATAGTTAAAACGATGTTATTTCATTAAAATAAAAAAGTTTTTTCAATATTAATAGCACTCATCTCCTAAGAAAAGAAAAAATTATCAATAGAAAAGTGATACGAAAGACAATGGCACTCTAATACATATTGGATAGTTATGAGCAAATTCTAGCGGGGTTACCATTATTCATAAAATTTTGATAAATGAGATTAAATTGTTGGGATATTATGAAAAATCTCCCTAAAAAGTAAATTATTTGAGATTTGTCCCCGGTTTTTTTTTATTAAGTAAACCGCACTCTACTATTAACTTTCCATTCAAAATGTTAACATTTCTCATCCAAAACAGTAAAATGACCAAAATTCTATTATTAAGATTCTATAAAATTTCGACTGTACCCTTCAAACTTATATAATAACTAAAATACCCTTTAAATTATTAATAATAATATTAAATAAAAAAATAACACAAAATTTAAAAAAAAACAAACAAACAAACACAAAAACCAACTAGAAAGCACCTTGAAAACCGGTTCGGGTTTTCAGGTTTCCAAGCTACTGGAAACCAAGAATTATGGGTTTCCAGCAACGTGAAAACCAACAGGAATTTAAAAAAATAAGGCAAAAAAAAAAAAAAATAGAGAGAGAGAAACCTAATAACAATTAAAAATAAAATTTAGGTGAACCCATATTTTCATCAAGCTTGCTTCATCAAGAACAATGTTGTTTATATAATTCTCCTCCAATGAAATAGAATATTGACACTTTAATTTTGATCTTTCTTGCCTCCAATCGATCTGTTGATAATTCTTCCTCTTTTAAATAATTAGTGATAGGAGTCATCCTAACCTTCCTCTTGATCTATTAAATGCACTTTTTTGTTTTCCTTCCAAACAGTGGGCTATTGTAGATGAACAAGCGATATCACTCTGTTTACTACTGATTTGATCAATGACCTTAATTTTGTCAATGTGTATGCTCTTGTGTTTTCCATTCTTGAAATGTGTTGAATATCGAACGACATGAATTTCTTCCTCAATTCCTCCACCAATGCTAAGTACGCTCCCATCTTCAAGTCTTCGTTGAAAAGTTTCATTCATCTAACTAACAACCAATTGTGAATCACATTTTACTTGAAGATGAATAACCCACATTTCTCGTGCGATTTGCAAGCTAGTTGATAGAAACTAAAGAAGCAAGCCTATGGATCCTTTAAGTATTAATTAAAGACCTATGACAAGGGCTCGAATTAAAAGAATGAAGGAAACTTTAAATAAGCTCGTTCAAGAGTTTTGGATCAAAAGTCTTACATAACATGACTTGGAAGGTTGGAGGGGACATTAAGGCTTCAAAATATTATTTAAGTCCAAGACTAAGTCAAAGAACATTATTCTTGAGGTTTGGATGGTAATTCTAATACAAATGGACTATTATTTATTTGTTTATATTAATTAGGCCCTAATTTATATTATGGGTTAGGTTTAAAATTAGTTTAATTTATTTAATTTTACATTAAACTTTTAATTATTGGGCTGAAACATTTAATTGAATTAAAAGCCTAATATGGATGTGCTTAAAACAGTAGGTGCGTAGGGTTAATTAAAAGTTAGGGTTTTATTTAGTTTCCTATTAGATTTAGAATTATATGTCTATAAAAGACTTATTAAACCTAAAATTTCAATGAGACGTTTATTGAATAAAGTTTAACTTTTCTCCATTGTTTTTTTGAGAACTTTGAGAATTGCATCAAGAATTGTTCTTGATTTATCAACCTTGACTTATCTCCCACATTCTCATCTCTTTCTTTGCAGTGGCGTCATTATATCTTTAGTTCTTGGTTCTCTAATCAACAAATCAAAGATTTTCTATAATTTGAATTATTTTCTTTGGGGTTGTATTTCAATTTGATCATGTGTGTCATATCTTTAAATACAGAGTCCGCATCACCAGCTATGAGTGCTTCATACTCCACTTTGTTGTTCATTATTTTAAAATCACATCGAACAACTTGTTCTAGCACATCTCCTTTAGGTGATATAAGGACAATTACTAAACCACTTCCTTTCTAACTACTTGATTCGTCAATCTCCAATGTCCATACGTTCTTAGCAGGCTCTTCAATCGTAGTCATCAATTTCTGAACTTTTTTTTTTGCTAGAGTGAAGTCGGTTACAAAATTTGCTAAAGCTTGAGATTTTGTGGTAATCAGAGGATGATAGTTGATATCATGCTCGTTTAGTTCGACTGCCGACTTCATTAGTCTTTTGGATTGCCCAAACTTGTGTAAAATGTTCTTAAGGGGGAACACTAAGTAGACCATGATTACATGAGCATGGAAATATGGTCTCGATTTCCTAGCCACCATCACCAGTGATAGAGCTAACTTCTCAAGATGAGTATATCTGGTCTCAACATCCATGAGCGCTCGGCTCACATAATAAATTGGATATTGGCTTTCTCATTCTTGCCTTGTTAACATTGCACTGATCGCAGATTCTGAAACTACTAGATATATGTATATCATTTCTTCTTCTTTTGGTTTTGATAAGAGATGAGGGTTGACTAAATTTTTCTTGATATTTTGTAGAGCTTTTTTGCATTCCATCGTCTATTCGAACAACCAATTTTTCTTCAATATTTCAAAGAATGTTTGCATTTATCTGACGACCTTGAGATAAACCGATTTAATGTGGCTAATCTTTCCATTAGTTTTTGAACTTCCTTCTTGTTATAGGGGGATTTAATCCCTCGAATGGAACGAATTTGGTCTGGATTCACTTCTATCCCCCTTTGAGTTACCAAGTATCCCAAAAACTTCTCTAAAGATACTCTGAACGAACATTTTTCTAGGTTCAGCTTTATATTGTACTTTCAAAGCATCTCAAATGATTGTTTTGATAACGTTAAAATATATCATTATTTTATACTTATTTACCTATTATTTGTAATGAACATTCAAGTAAATCAAGTTAATTATTTAACATTTTTATATTATTTATTCAGATGAGTCATGGAAAGTGTTAAAAAGCACTTTCGCAATTTATCAGGTCAATTGTACGATAATATGAAAGTTTGGTTCAACTTGGTAATTTATTGATTGAAGCAGATATTTTTTTAAGGTAATTCAGAATCAAATTAGGATTTCTCTAATAGCAAGTAAAGAATATATTCAGAATTGGAAGAAAATCTAGAAGCAATTTAGGAAGAAATTAGATTTGGAAGCTAAACCGAAAGTGAATTAGGAACAAAATTTTAAGGAGAATAATTGTAATTAAGAAAAAGATTTCATGCAGTTCGAGAAAGGAAATCAGTTGGAACAACTCAGGACTAGTCACCAGACAGAGTCGTCAAATGAGAAATCGTGCCAATAAACTGTGACAAGGTCCTAGATGAAAGCACAGGATCCTAGCCAACGGCAACAACCCGGACACAAATGACAAAAGCGACGTGGGCTGGAGACGAAATCTATGAAAGAGATACAAGTCGTGACCCTTTTTTTTTTTTTTTTTTGGATTTCGAGTTTTGGTCTAATTGACACATTAGTTGTTGTAATAAATGCTTCATACTACTGACTTAGGATTTCCATTCAAAGTGTAGACTTCTAAGGCGCATAAATAGCCAAGTTTTTGTTAGGTCAATAATTATTGTTATTTTATACCTATTTTACCTATAATTTATGCTATGTTTCTGAGTGAAATTGGTGCTTTTATTTTGTTTTGTATCTTTGTCTTTAAATTTAGATTGTGAAAAGAGAAGAATAGAACTGACAAATTTTCAGAATAAATTTCAACGGAGAGAAACTGGAGATCCAAGTTGAAAAACTCGCAGTACAATAATCGCATTGAAATGAAATAAAAGGAATTTTTCAAGGAATCTATGGTGTTAATGAAGGGATTGGGCTGATAGGCCCAATACCAGTGTGGACTTGTTTTATTTCAACCCAGAAACGAATCGCGAGAAGTTTAGAAGATTTTAAAGTCAGGGGCTTGATAGTAAATTTTAAAAATTAATGAAGCTCAAGGGAATTAGAAGAAATTCAAGGGGCTGATCATATACTTAACCAGTCAAATTCGAGTTAGAGAAGGTGCAATTAATGAGTAGCAACTTCATGTCGCAGGATCCAAGCTACAATAACAGACTGCGAAGGAGTTGCAGGCTAGGGTCACAGGTTTAGAAGCTATGGCGCTATTGTAGGATGTGGTCTCAGGGAAGGAAGCCGCGACAACTAATTTTGTGCGATTTCTAGTTTTCATTCAGGACTAACTTTCGTGCCACGTAATCCATTCGTGGCCAACCTCTCACTGTTAGAAATAAAAGTCCTCTCTATACAATTAAGATAGACATCAGGAGAGAGAGAGAGAGATTAGAGCCATAGGCTGCAGTTACTCTGTAGTTTATTTTTCTCTAGTTATTATTTATTTATTTATTTTTATGCTTTCTTTTAAAGTCATGAGTGGCTAATTTTTTTATTAATTAGAGTTAACTTCAAGCACTAAACATGAATTACAAAGTTTTGCACGTTGCTAAAACTATGCAAATGCACGTTGTTATAAATAATAACATGCATTATTATTAGTAAATAAAGTGTGTTCAACACATATTTACATAAAAAACTTTATTTGCACTGTTTTACACGATCTTACCAACATGCATGGTTTTGCATGATTTTGTGTGGTTTTGCACATTATCGTAAACTCTTTCTACAACATGTATTCTTTATACATTGTCGTAGATGACCTACAACATCATAGATCTCATACACATTGTCTTTTAAACATTACCGTAAATAGAATTTCTTATAGTATTTATCGGACTGTAACTGACTTAACTAACTGGATTGTGATCACGTGACTCTAGTCACGTGAGCTTTTTAATTTGTTTTATATAAAAAATGAAAATTTAATAGTTTTTGTGCATTGTTAAGATACAGTCTTAATTTGAAGAGTAAGAACTTGTTTTGTTTACAAAACTAAGAAATAAATAAAAGATGTAATTATAACAACCTTTGATTTCATTTTTGTTGAAATATACATACATTAAATTAAGTGTATATATTATGACACAACAATATTTATCTAATGACAATTTCAAATACTAAGTTTATATTCACGCATATATTTTATGTTAACAAGTACTTTAGCATATATCAAATCTTCCTTACATAAGAATTATAGGATAATCTATTTAATTATAACAACGTATATGTTACATTATGACTTAACATGGTACCCGTCATTAAATTTGTAAAGCTGATGATTTTGGTTTCGATCACAATTTTTTGTTGTATAGTGGCAGATGTGGTGTTCGTGTTGAACAAAAAGGTAATCCTGAAAGAAGTTACATTTAATCATACTTTATTATCCGTGTAATGTCATCACTTGGCACTTGCCAGGTTGACCAATGACGAGAGAGAAACCATTGTTGACTACTTTCATATGTATACAAGGTGTTATTCTTCTATTCTGAGATGTAATGACATTTTGAAACAGCTTTCTTAACACTAGTAAGTGAAATGGATGTATCTCGAAGGAAAAAAACAAAAGAAAAGAAAAGAAAAGCGAAATGGATGTTATTCAAGGGAATAAAAGTTTTATTTGATGGGTCTTGGCTACTATTAAGAAATCAGAAAATTTAATTTCTGAAATATTTGAAATAAATTAAACTTTATTATAATCAGAATATAGGACCACTAATGGATATAACAATAAAAAGAAAAATATAATAAGATTAGTAACCGAACTCACAGATTTATACAAGAATTTTGACAATAAATAATGTATGATATTACTACCTATACATGTCTTGCACCCGTATATTAACTAAATCCTGTAAGTATAAAAGATCAAGAAGCGAGGTTTCTAGTTTAACCAAAAAAGGGTTTTTCGTTTGTGTATGCTGTTCTATTCAAATAAAAGCTCTAGATCGGACTGATACTGGTAACAACTTAATATGGGCGGATTGACACTTGGGCCTGGTCCATATTTTATGAGAGACAGATGGGCTTCAAAGCCCATAACAAAGCAAGTCCAGCACCCTCTACGAAGCCCACTGCCCACCGTATTTTCCAGAATCTACTAGAGACTCCAACAACCACCAAACAGAGACGAATGCGCGCGAAAATACCAGAAATCTCCTATGCTTCTTATAAATACCCAACGCTTCTCTCTTTTAATCAAACCCATCCACTGAAAAGCATCAAATTCTCAGCAACTAATTAGTCGACCAGAAAAGCCTCCATTAAAAAATTCCGCAGAAACAAACATGGCGATGATTCCAAGCTTCTTCGGAAACCGACGTAACAATAGCCTCTTCGATCCTTTCTCTTTCGACGTTTGGGATCCATTCAAGGACTTCCGTTTCCCTCCAGAAACCTCCGCTCTCGTCAACACTCGCGTGGATTGGAAGGAGACCCCCGAAGCCCACGTGTTCGAGGCTGATCTTCCAGGGCTGAAGAAAGAGGAAGTGAAAGTGGAGATTGAAGACGACAGGGTGCTTCAAATTAGCGGAGAGAGGAATGTAGAGAAGGAAGACAAGAATGATACGTGGCACCGCGTGGAGCGTAGCAGCGGCAAGTTCTCAAGGCGGTTCAGGTTGCTAGAGAATGTGAAGATGGATCAGATCAAGGCTTCTATGGAGAATGGAGTTCTCACTGTTACTGTTCCTAAAGTGGAGTTGAAGAAACCTGATGTCAAGTCCATTGAAATCTCTGGTTGAGACATTCTCTGCGTTTTTTTTAATTAAAAAAAAAAAAAAATGGATGTAAATGGATTTCCCTATGTGATGAGTTTGAATAATGTGATATAGGTTAATAATGTAATGAGTTTTTGTATTTTTAATTTTCAACTGTTTTTTAAAAGTTAGTAACATTGCCTAATTGCATGGGAAGTAATGTACACTTAATCATCTTCAACCAGGCAAGTTCTGGTCTTGCCTGGAGACCAGGATTGCAAAGAAGATATAGAAGAAAAGATAATCTAAAACCTGCAACCCAAATAAAATTTGGGAAAAGACGACTTTTGCCAAAATGAAGAAGGAAAGGAGTAAACAAACATGTTTATTATACAGTGGTTTACAGAGCAGATGAATAGCTTACTTGGGATTAAATCTGTATTCTATAGATCACTCTATCTCGAAACTAAGTAGATTTTTTATATCTTTTCCTATAGGAAAAAAGGGAAATTTGCATTCTCCATTGGCATTGTAGATGTGTTGCAAGCCTCTGTCAGGATAATAGTAAATTGAAACAAGTATAATCACCTTTAGCCGCACCAAGGGGTTTTGTGCCTCAGATTAATCGTACCCCGATTTAATTTCCAATCAGCTGTGTTTTACAATCAATTTCATGAGCCATCCATGTGAAGCCATCAGCTATTTTATGCAAGATGAAAACTACTTATGACAAATGGTGAGATCAATCTTTAGCGAGACTTGTATCTTCTCACATGGTGCAGTCTATTTTTTTTTTCTTGATATGATGGTCTGGTTCAAATTTGCAACAGAAGTTGCATTTTGCCACCCAGGTTTATCTGTTGTAAAGTGCTCCGGATAGAGCCAAATGGTGCGGAAAATATTCATGAAGCTAGGCAGATTCAGTGGACCTAATGTTTTTCAGATTGCCATGCTGGAATCTTTGAACAGAGTCATTTCCTCACATTGGCATGCAACTTGTCAAGGATCCTCCAAGTTACAGCGTCTGGGTTTAATCCATTCTTTCTAAGTTCTCCCAGAATTCGATAAGCCTCTTTCTTCATGCCTGACTTGCAAGCACTGTCAATCACAATATTATAGCTCACGATATTTGGAGTGACACCAGAATCTACCAGTTCATATAAAAAATGGCAAGCCTCATTTATTTTCCCAGAGCAACAAAGCCCTTTGACCATCGCTGCATAAACATAATCATCATGAATATTCGAGGGCCAAATAACATCATCCCAGAACCGCTTGGCTTCATCTACTAGGTTTGATTGACATAATCCACTGAGTACTATAGCATAAGTTTTACTGTCAGCAACAACAGCATTGCTTATCATGCTATTGAACACTCCCATTGCTTCATTTGCTTGTTGGAGTCTAAACAAACCCTGAAGAACTGCATTATATGTCACAACACCAGGATTAAATCCTCTTTCAGTAATTACTTGATGCAATAGACTGAGAGCTTCTTGAACTCTTCCAACATTCAGTAAACCAAAAATAATAGAAGTGAAGGTCACAGCATCTGGACTACAAAATTTCCTCATCATCATATCGTCTAACACTTTCAGAGCTTCTTCAATTCTCCCCATCTTGCAAAACCCGTTGATAACCGTATTGAGTGTTATCACATCCGGCTGACACTCTGTTTGAAGCATAAATACAAGTACATTTAACAGCTCAGTCGGGTTATTCATAAGACAAAGAGCTCTTAAATATATATTGTAAATTCTAGTCCTATCAGCGTCCTTCTTATTCAACATGAATCGGAGAACCTCCCTTGCCTTGTGGAGGTCAGATTCGTGACAAATACCCTCTAGTAGGACTCTGTAAGTATACTCGGAAGGCAAGTAACCAAATTGAATACCTTCCTCAAGCAGCTGATAAGCTCTCATACAACTGCCTTCTTTGCAAAGACCATGTACGATAGAATTATAAGAGACCAAGCTGGGCGTAAACCCTCTTTTCCTCATTATATGAACTACCCTAGCAGCCCCATGGTTCCTTCCCGCTTTACAAAGCGAATAAATCATATGCCCATAAGCGAACTCCTCGTTCACACTCTTACCTTGCGGCATATCCTCCGCAATCCTAAAAACTTCATTGAAAAGCCCTTCTCTACACAACGAATCAAGAAGATTAGAAAAGGCCGTGTTCCTCACGGATTCCTCCTCCTCCTCCTCTGCCTCCTCCTCTCTCAACCTCTCCCACAGCTTTCCCGTCAACTCCTTACCACGCCCCACATCACCCATTCTAAGAACACCCCGAATCAAGACACTATACGTGAGGGAATTGGGCAACACACGCATTTCATCGAACACCTTGAACGCAAGACCTATTTCGCCAATTCGACAATACCCATTAATCATAGTAGTATAAGAAACAACACTAGGAGCATGCCCTCTACTCATGACATGAAAAAACAACCTATGAGCTTCACTAACACGAGACAACCCACAAAACTGATCCATCAAACGGTTGTAATTAACCAAAGAAGGTACAAAATCAGGCTTAAAATCATATAATCTACATATAACACGCCATGTGCTATCTGGGTCCTTAGAACAGAGCAAGCGAGCAATAAGTACATTGCAGGTGCGCTCGTCGGGGACGCAGGCGGAGGACATGAACAGGAGGAAGCGGTGGTGGGCCTCGGAGAAGCGGTTGGCGTCGCAGAGAGCGTGGATGATGCTGCTGACGTTGAGAGAGTTGGGTTTGTAACCGAAGAGGTGAAGGTGGTCGAGGAAACGAAGGGCTTCATCGACATTGTGGTCTTGTGTGCAGAGTCTATGGATGGTTTTGGTCACGTTGTGTTCTGATTGGAAGGAGTTGGGTGGTGGTGATTGGTGGAGGAGAGTTGTGAAGAGTGCGAGAGCTCTGCAAAATATTGGAGTTGGAGAGTGGAGTTTTGGGTGCTGGAAGAGTGGCGCTTGCATGCTTTCAAATTTGAAGTCATTTACTAAACAACCGCGTCATGGTTTTAAGATTTCTTGTCAATTTTAAGGCACAGGATAAAAGAACCCAACATGGCAACATCTGAGTCTACAAGCATTGCTTGTAAACTTGTTCTTTCCCCAAAAGATAGTGCTGGTGTATCCTCATCCAAATACCGTCAAAATCTGGCACCCAAACTTCTCAAAAACTGCATCTACTTGGAAGCGCTTTCTGCACACATTAGAATGAAATCAAAAAAGTTTCTTCCAGATGCGACCATAGGCGTTTAATTACATTACTAGGGGGCAAGCAATACAGTTCAAGAACAATTAAAATCAACTGAATCAAATGGCGCAAAGCAGGAGTGACTCAGTATTATGAATGACCACCCTTCACCCTTCACTAAGGCTTGACTCGCAGGCGCTTGGCACAAATGCACCTCTTACTTGGTACGTGAGTAGTTTTTTTTATGTTATATAGATCTTTCTCTTCCATTAAACATTGGGGTCATATTTCATAGTTCTATCACAACTGATCATAATAATATTCTGATCTGATATCAATGAAAAAAAAAAAAAAAAATCAACTAAATCAAATGTGTAATTACATCACCTTCCAATTATTATGGTTGGAGTTTTAATTTCAAGACTTGCATTTCCATTTTCCAAGTCCTGTGGAGGTAAACTCTAATTGTGGTAATAATTATTTCCCATTATTAAATTTAACAAATAATATTAAAATTAATAAATACTAATTAATCTTGATAAATCCTAGGAACTTATTAAAATAACAACATATATCCAAACTCTTAACCAACTTATCTTATATCAAAATATTAGAATTTGAGATTAAAAGTTGTAGACTTTAATTATCCAAACTTTTGACCCATTTATCTTATATCAAAATATTAGAATTTGAGATTAAAAGTTGTAGATTTTAATTTTTAACATATCGGCTGAACAAAAATGTTTAATGTTTACCATTATTCAACTTGTAAGCCATTCCCTGCCAGCTTTAAAAAAGGAAAAAAAGTGAAATCATAATTTACTTTTTCTGTCCCCACACGCTCCAGTCCGCTTGTTAAATAGATTACGCTCTTCCATTCAAACCATGGAAGTACAGATAAATCCAATTTTGCCCTCAAAAATGAATTAGAGACAACCCTCCCAGTCCTCAGAATAAAATAAGTGTTTAAACATGACATCGGGCATGCTGTAAAAGAAAAGATATTCGGACAAATAAATTGCCATTGAAATAATTACTTCTTTGCTTTCAAATTCCCTTCTCCTTTTGTCCGAAGAAACTAATCCTAATTTATATGGTTTTTAAAACTTTATAGCACAGTTTCACAGTTTCAAAAAAAAGAAAAGAGGGAGGGGCGGCGGGCTACTCCTTAGCACATTTTTACATTTATTTTGAATTTAAAAATTATATATACATATATATATTTAATTTAACTTCAATTTAAACTTTTAATTTTCTATTACTTTTTAATACTTCAAAGGGTCAAATAGTTAATTCAATTTGCTGTATGATTAGAGAGACATGATTGGTTAGTCAAAGTGGGACCCCAAGTGATTATTAGTCGTTAATTATTTTCTTAATTCCTTGTTTACCCTTAAATTATAAGCAATTTATTGTACGATTTATAAAGTTATTTTATTGTTAATTTTATAGTTTTATAGACATGATTACTAGAGTTTACAAGAAGTGAAAAAATAACTCATGATTCTACAAAATATGAAGAACTAAAAAAGAGAAGGAAATTTACTTATACTCCACTAATAAAATGTCTGTATTATATTCAATCAGGAAAGCCTACTAAAGATACAAAAGACGAAAAAAAAAAAAAAAAAACCAACAACAAGGCAATAATCTAAATATATTTTTTTTCCACCCACATTGGTGGAGTAATACGGTCTAATGATTTACCACTATAGTGAGGAGTAATACTTTCATCTTGTAAATTGTAGACTCCCATATCCTTACCCCCTCCTTCGTCGTTAAAGAAATAACCTTCTAGAAAATCATCAGTAAAATATATAGAATTAGGTTTGCAAGTAGTAAGATGAGCTTCCAATGAGAAAGTAGAATTGTAACCCAAAAAGATTATGGTGTTGCCCAAATCCTTTATCTTTGTAAATATCTTAGTAGTTAAATGGATCTTAAACACTTGAAATCCAATAGTTCTATAATCAGCTTTCTCATATTCTTCCAAGGATTCGGCTGCATCTTTTTCGACATAACGTGAAATTAACAACAATTGTCTTGCACATTCTACTATATAATATTTGGGTGTTGTTGGAGTTGGTCGGATAAGTGTAGAAGGCAATCGTGCCACTTTTTCAAGCTCATTGGGATTATCACCACCAATATCATAAGCTATTACTATGCCACCAAACATTACTGCATAAAGTTGTCCTTTATATAAGGTAATGTCACAACAAATACCTGGGCCTAAAAAGGTTCATCTTTCATCACCTGGTTTAGCATAAAACAGGTCATCTTTACCTCCAAAGATGATCATCACTACATAATCGGATTCCAGTAGAGGATTTGATGATAAAGCACATTTGCTTATAAAACTCTCATACATTGAACTATCAAAATTCTCATCCCAATCTTCGATAATCTTAATATTCGGAAGTTTAACTTGTAGATTTGAAAATGGATGCACAATTTTCACATCCAAAGTTTGTCCAATTGTTACTAAACATCCCTGAGAAGAAAAGCACCTTTTACCATTGGCTTCAGCCAAACTAACTTGGTGAACAATTCCTGTTGAAAGATGGAAAAAATCACGTACATCGTTGTCGTCTCTAGGCGCAAGCATAAGCAATGGATCATGAAAAAACAAGAACTTCTCCTTTACAGTAGCAAATCGCCAATTACTACACACTCCACGAAAAGCAGTATAGTCTTTGAAGCACCTTATTCGCCTAGCAATTTCCACCAAAAGATCTTGGAACCTTATTCGCCTAGCAATTTCCACCAAAAGATCTTGATTAAGTTCCTTCCAGTAGGCCATTACTATTGAAATCTAGAAAGAGCCTTTTTAAATATCTCTACGATTTTGCCTCTAACAAAAAAAATCTCTACTATTTATAGATAAATTATTTACTAATTGGAAAAGGATTGTGAATGTATTGTCATGTTGAAGAAGGATTGGGAAAGCTTGAATTTGTTAGGATTCTGTTTTCTACACCAAGTATGATTACTATTATATTTGTAAGGATTCCGTTTCCTATTATATTTTGGCTACTAATTAGGAAAAAACATTTAATTTATAAACTAATAACACTCGTTATAAGTGCGGTTAATAATTAGGGAAAAAAAAAAACTTAATTTATAAAACTAATGATATCTTGAACCCAACTCGACGTCCGACCCGCCCCACCATTTTGACCGTACCGGATCGGGTCAACGCATAAAAACCTCGATCCATTTATGGGATTGGGTCCATCCTGTCGGGTAATCCGACTAACATGCCTGACCCGTCACGATATAAACAAAAAAAGAAACCCTTGCTACTTTTCTCTTTGGCATTGACCGCTTGCGCCGCTCATCACCGTCTTCCACTCCATCTCTATTTCTGACGCCGCTTTTTACCAGCGCTTAAAATCCTCATACCGGCTTTCTAAAAGACCCAAACCCTCGACCGCTCAGATTGGAGAGAGACTGGATTGTTGGAGAAGGCCACCTTGGAGCAGAGATCTTTGTATTTTATTATTTTCTTTATGTTTCATTGGAACTGTTTTTAAATTGCAAGTCTGAATTTTGTGTTTATAATTTTAGGTTGTGTCTCATTTTTCAAATTAAATAATAGGCTTGCAATTGTTGGTAGGTAGTTCTAGTAATTTGAAGAAAAAACAAAATTATAGGAAAATAATCTATTCATTAAACCTCAGTTTAGGATTAGTTGAGTTTGAATAAGTGTATGCTGCTAGAGTAGGATAATGTATTGCAGTCACTGTGTTTATTATCGTACCAAACTATTGTAAAGATTTTGGTAGGTGGTGTTTGATTACTATGGAGGTTTGAGTTTGTTAATCTTGTTACTTGTGAAGTGATAGATCACTTTCCTCCCTTTTTCTGTCTTTGACATGATAATGAGAATTCGTTTTCCTATTAACAATTCATAACTAATCCAACTATATTTTCACAATGGAGTACAAGCAAAGCTTTGAAATTCCCTTCCCTTTTCTCATAAGAAATAACATCAAGTAATACAACCATATCTTCACAATGGCGTATAAGCAAACTCCAGAGCTATCTATATCAAATATACAAGGTAACGTCAACCAATATATATCAAGTAAAGTTTGCATATGAGAAACAAACATTAAATGCTAGGTGCACAGGTAGTCCAAAGGTTGATATTTTGAATGATTTGAATTTACAATCATGTGCTTTTGATGTATATAAAATCTAAACATGGTTCATTGATCTTAAAATGTTACATTTCTCTAAAAAAACATCAAGACATGTATGGGACAAAAAAAAAAGGAAAAAAAAAAATCGCTCTCTCAGCTTTACACACAAAAAATGAATAAGTGGAGAGCCTATTCAGTTAAGACAGTTGTGTAGTAACATGAACAAAATTTACGGTGTTAAACCTGAGGCCGAAGAAAAAAGAAGGTAGGAATTGCAGGGAGAAGCATACACATTCTGGTTATAAAGCCTAGCATTTGTCCTTAACAGCTAGGGCTGCAGCTCTGTACCAAGAAGCTGCAGCCATGGCACCTGGGTCTGGAACCGATGCAAGGATCTCTGCAGAGACATAGGTGGAACGACCAGCCTGCACCTGGTATTAATCAGATTTATAATTACATAAAAATGCAGAAGGGATTTCTCAGAAGGAACTTGTACCACAACCCTAAGCATCAAATCAACCCATGTGCTTGGTGCCTTCATATAGCTTTGAAGGGAATAGAACTATCCAGTGAAGTATTTTTTAGTTTTCAATATTATTTTTCTACAACAAAATCTTATGGCGCATCTCTGAAACTTAATTTCTCACAGCACTACTACCATTCAACTTAACCTCATGCCTAAGAGCCAATGCCTAACCTGATAACTGAGAACTTCAGCAGTTTTCATTTAGATGTATTGAAAAAGAATTCATAAGGCTACCTCACCGAACTTGGGTAAGTGCATGTGACTATTATGTTTAATACCTTTAACTGCATGATTCTCATTTTAAAAAATTAACCCATTTCCCCATCAATTTATGAACTTTATGAAAGATGTCTTCAAATAGCTTTAACCAGCAATATTGAGATTCATACTGAGGATTGTGGAATTGGTAAAAATGTATTCCCTGAATATTTAAATAAGCACTTGCATCACAATCACGACAACTCTTAATGCACATTTGCAACATGCATTTGCTTCAATTGATGCAACCAAAATTCTAAAAAGGCTCAAGGATCAATAATAATATACCTGTGCTTGCAAGTGTTTGGTTGATTCAGCTCCAGCCATTGCTGCTTGAGACAAAAGAACAAAGGCAGTGGAAGGATCATCTCCAGCATTTAACCTCTGCTTGTAAAATAATTATATCAGGACACCATAACTACATCAACTACTATCAAATAACCAAGAAAAAAAAAAAATCAGTGTTATAGTTTATGACCTCCTGAAGAGCTGCTGATGCTGGAACAAGTGCATCTAACATTGTGCGATAACCAGCACTGGCCCCCCCATATTTACTAACTGCAGCAATGGAAGCTTCAAGTGCTTCGGCCCCTGAATCAAAAGACTTATTAAGTCATGAAAGATGATCTGACAATTTATTTCACGGGAAAAAATCATCTCTCATTGTTTTGCTGTGACAACAGATTGGCCGTTTGCTTTCAACTGCGCATATGCTGCCTTAAAAAATATATTGTATCTGTTTCAAAAAGGAAAACACAGAGATACATGAATCTAGCGTATACGTGAATGGAACTAACAATAGTCAAATGAATGTACAAAGTGTATTCAGTAGAGAAAAATAGATCAGTACAGGATTCCACTTGTTCCACCCATAATTCTTCTAGCAGATGCTCCAATTGCATTCAATGTTTCAGCTGCATCGTTCAGAGCATAACTGGAAAAAAAAAAACAGGGGCCGGGGGGGGTTGGTTGGGGTTGTGTGTGTGGGGGGTGGGGGAGGTTGGTGGGGGTTGGTACAGGCACCATTATAAACCAAGAACTGTCTATTGCATCACCAAATAGAATAAAATAAATGTCCAAGTGCTGTAAGCAAATATTGTGCTATGCCTGAAGTTGTGCACACATATTGCAAATCTACAACAGCAATAGGACAACCAACCGAAAACATCTTAAAATCCAACACACAACATCTGAATGAAGCCTCAAACACTAACTAGTCAGATTTAACTACAGAAATCCATCTTCACTACCCTCTCAAAAAAAGAGCAATATCTATAACAAGTTACATGCAACAATGACATTTACCCACCATCTCGACCTACCTTCTACTAGGCCTTCATCTTTTCGTTTTATTATAAATATCATATCTAAAACACACATCCTAACTAATGCAAGATTTAGCCTTTGTTGTACAGTTCTAACCCAATTTATCTTGTATCTGTTTCATCTAAAATTCACCGAAGAATTCGCATTATAATATTATACAAGAAAGAGGAGAAATAGTTTTGTCACTCATTTTTCATGCTAGTATCTACCTAGTACATAAGGTAAAACTCATTCTTCCAAGCCATTTTCCTGCTAGGACAGAGGGCAAACTTCATAAATCTATGTTTTGCCTGATAGGAACACTAAAAGAACCCATTGCTCACATTCAACTTACAGACCTAGTACTTCAATTTTCCACATAAATCATGATAACCTCAGCAATAGTATCAAATATGCATTTTGGTACTTACTGAATCCATATTAATTAGGCAGCAATAGCAGTTCATAAGCACATCTAAATGAGGCAGAATCCTACAAGTTTAGCCAAAAACATTGAATAAGCTAATCTCTGATTTTCAAATGTGAAAAACCCTTCCTCCTGTTTAAACATTTTTGGAAATTTCCAAATGAATGCCATTATTACCATGGTCGTGTTGGACACCTACCCCAATCCCATCCATCAAATAAAGCATTAAAATTGAAAAAATAGCATTAATTTTAACTTGTTTTGAGTTTGACAGTAATTAAAGTTCAAATCTTTATACTTTAAACGTGGTGTTGAACTTATTAAGCTCTTAGAAAGGGACCAGAAACCTATTTACGATAAGTTAACTATATCACTAACTTGCCAAGAGCAATAGCCAAAATTCTGGACAAATAATAACTACAGTCGTGAACTCTTTGAGACATATTGTGAAATCAAAAAGAGAAACCTTAAATAAAATTTTCTTTTCGAGACTTGAAATTATTTTTCTTGTATATATTGATTTTTAAGGTTTATTCTTTGTATTTGTTAATTTCAACTTATTATTATTATTAAGTTTCAGTACTAAAAAGAACTGACAATATAGAAAATTAAACAAAACTCCCAAAACAAAACATATCTAATGACTTGAACTGTCACCATCACTGATAACTGAGACAATTTTTAAGAATTGGAATTTTGAAGAATTGATTGCAAAGTTAAATAGCATATAATGCATTTGATTGTATGTACAATGGAGAACATACGAAATTACATTAATAATATATAACATTCTTTTTCATATAAAAAAGCAATTGTATATATATCAAATGAAACACTATAAACACACTAAACCAAGTTTTTATATTCCTCATTTTGTTAAAGTTTTTAATCTTATTATTATTGCCCCCACCAAATTTTCTCCTCTATCAAGAAAATGTCAAGTATTGTGAAGAGTATGCTAAGAGAAAGTCTCAAAGGGTGAAGAGAAGAATGGAATCTAGGCGCAATTTGAGGTCATTTGAGCAAGGCACGGCCGATAGTGGGGGGTGAAAGCCAGGGTTGCACAGCTAGGTGGTGTGCTGGTTGGGAGATCGGCGAGATTCCCTTTTAAGATTTGATATTATTTTCTTTTACAATTTTATATTAATTCCTTTTAGAATTTGATATTATTTCCTTTTAAGATTTGATATTATTGTCTTTTAGGTTTAGACATTATTGCTTTTTAAGATTTGATCTTTTTTCCTTATAAGATTTGATATTATTTCCTTTTGGCATTTTGTCAAAGATTTGCAAAACGACAGCCCTAGAAGAAGATGATTTGCCCTCCCCCATGTAAAGTGATGAAAGAATCTAGGATAGATGGAATCAAAACTTAATACTTTTTTCATGTCCTCCAGAACTGCCACTGCACCTCTATACGTCTGCAAAATAGAAATCTATTAGAAAATGATGTATGATCATACGCACCAGGCTGAAAATCAAAGTGAACAGAACTACAGAATTGGACTGACCGTTGATCCACAATCAACATCACCCACTTTGCTATCCCATTCATTTAAACTTTCCGTGATTGCATTTGCAGCTGGTTTAATAGCCACCTCAAGGATACGGCCTTGTTGATTTAGCTGTAGTGGCCAACTCAATGGCTAATCAAAATCAAACGTGGGCTGTCAGCTCTGTTGTGATAATATGTAGAAACAAAAGTAACTTTCTCCCTTCGTAAGGGGCAACTGAGACATCACAGAAACAAACAGCGATTTGCTTGGTCCTGAGCTCATTGTAGGGTCATTTTTCTCAAAATTAAATGTCACATTTCCTGATGAACCATTGATAGCAACAAGCAATTTCTAGGAACTCACCTCTTCACTCTCTGTTGAATGAGATGTTGGTAATGGAACAGGAATCTTGGCAGGTGGTCGGTTACCTGCAAGTAAAGACACTCTTTAGCCCAATGAAAACAAAATCACCATAGAACTTTATTTTTTACTACTTCATAGCGAATTATACTGGACAATGGACATCCCCTATCCTTCAAGGGTGGAATTTTTTTTTTTTTGGGGAAGCTTTGCATAATCATAAATGACAACATTTATAACAGAACTGAATTACGGGACAAAAGGAAAAAAAATGAAAATTCTAAAACATGACAGACCATCAACACCAACCAGCCAATAAGGGGCCTTAATTGCAGCATCAAGACATTGCAAAATTGCTTGATCTGCAAAATTGTGTTTTGGGCAAGTTATTGCCCTTGAACATCAGGCTTGAGGCCTGACTGAAATATTAAATCTAGAATTAGCAACATACATCAATTCCTTTACCCCAAGTTAATTAAATTGATTTTCGGGTTTATTATTGATCCTTTGCAAACTTCTGGCGTCAAACTGGGAAAGAGCAGGTTGCTTAATGTAAATCCCTCCAACTCTGATTGAATTTTTACATACGCATCCTCTACATACTGCTTATTTGACAAAGAAATATCATTAACAGTTTCATATTTTCTCCTCGCTTAAGTAGGTAAAGGCTATTTCCAAGATACTACAACCAGTGGAAAGATGGGTAAGAAACTCGTTTTGAAAAGATAACTTGAAAGATTTCTATAAATGTCAATTCAATGGCAACTATATGGTTCATATCACTATTTGTCATTGAAAAATGAAAAAAGTTTATTGTTAATGAATTTGGATTGACTCATTGGAGATATCAGCTGACCATCCTCGCTAGGATGTAAAATTCAAACTTCCTCATCTACACATCAGAATGCATCTATATTGGAAGATCAAAGCACACACACAGGGAAAAAAAAAATCATTTACTTACCCATTGATCATGAGCACCACTCTACTACCTCGTGTAATTGGAACATAATTAGTTTCCTGAAAAGATTAATGAATAAGAATAATGGAAAACTAAATTTAATCATGAGAAGAAACATTCCATAGAAACAGTGATGTCGAGCTACATGGAGTCAAAATATTAGTTATTGCAAAAGTAGACACATAAAAGTTACAGACATCAAATTTTCCCAAGCCTATATAAATCCCTTTTTATTACACTTTTCTATCAACAAAGTAAAGTTATCAAGTAAAAGATGGTATCTCCTTAGGTAATGGGCATACCGGCAACAATATCTGGTTAAGAACATGAGAAACAACCACATCTACATTCTGGAGGTCCACCACAGCCACACCAGGTTCCCCTTGCTGAAAGGAAATGCGTCTTTCAAACAAATGTAAACGTGGATATCATCCTAGTCGACTTGGAAACATAACTCATCATACTGAAGAAATATAGGAACTTCAGATGATTCCAAACGAATTGAAGATACTAAAAAATGTTAGGTAAATTTCATAAGGACAATGCACCTCACAATTCCAAGACCAAGTTCCATCTTGCCTGGGCCCAAAACGATCTGACGTAACCTGCCCAGGCAGTGTGCAGACTGATAATGCAACACCCATTGTTCCAACCAATTCAGATGAATGTTTGGCTTCTGCAGCAACATCAGCAAGAGAAAGACCAGCAGCAGCCGCAGCTCCAGCAACCTGTCTTTTGCAAAGGTTGGAGATTATTTTACAGAATAAAAATAACATCCAACCATTGATTAGTTCAATTTCTCATCAGATTCACCAAGTCATTGTATGTTATAGACCTAGCCAAGAACTAAAAGTGAAAAAAATACATCAACGGGGATGTTGCAAGGACAGATACCTGACGCTGACACTACCTCGTGGCCACACTCGGCATCTACCTCACACCAAAAGTACGCAAAGGGGATGTTGCCAGCTTAGGTGAGAGAATGTCAGGTGCTGAGTTTTTCTATACCTAGAGATGTTAAATCTGGCCCAACATATTGAGCTAATCTGATCCAAAATTGGACCCGTTTCTGGAGACTTCTTGAAGGATCAGATAGAAACTTAAAAGTTTTCCAAAATCTTCTCATCATGTAAATATCTAGAATTAGGTTCTAGATTAATTAGAATAGTTAGCAATTAGTAGTTGGTAGCTACACTTATTGTATAGTTGAGCGTTTATGATGTAAATCTCTATATATAGACTTGTAAACTCTCATTTGTAATCATCCAAGAAATCCAGAGAAATAATACAATTCTCCTTTGCCAACATTTCTCTCTACTCTTGCCTATTACTCTTAGCACACTTCACATAACTTTTGCAAATCTACCGTAAGACTTGTTTAAGCAATTTGCCCACAAGAATTGCCTACGCTCTGTACAGGGTTCGCTATATCAAAACTAAGCCCGGGACAAGAAGCTATACATGAAATAAATGGATTTTGACAATTTACCAAATAATTTTCTTATTCAAACTTATAAACAAATGATTATTTTTCAAACTACAGCAATCCCAAAGGCTCCCTACTTTGTTTGGGAACTACGTAATACTCAATTGGTACAACAAGAAAATGAATTAGAAGTTGATTTCTTTTAAGTCTAGAAATCAATGAAATCTATTCCACATATGAGAACGCATATACAGAGCTTGCAACAGTGATTTTTTGTTAGTAATTACAATGTAATCGGAAATTTTACATTTAACAACACAATTGGTTAAAAATCTGTAGGAGCTACTAGGATGAAATCTAATGTGAGGCTCAAATATTTACTCCCATGACATAGGAAGAAATATATTCCCATAATAATAATGGGAGAAAACTATTCACGCATATTAGTAACTATGTATGGTAAAACTCAAGTCTCAATCACAAATGTAAAGGAGCATGCACTAACTGCTTGAACTATGACTGGATATAAACAAAGGTGGATTTTAACACTTGAGGAAATAGATTATATATTCTAATTAACATTTAAAACTAGAAAAGTAGGGTTAAATGTGTAGTACGATTATGAGCGATGAAATGAACTTTTGCAGCTTCACCCAAAATCCAAAAAAAAAAAAAAAAAAGTAGAGAGAGATAGATGAGAGGAGAAATAATGAGATTCTTCATAACTTTATTAGAAAGGTTAATTAATGTGTCACTTGATTGTTGTTCATAAACTAATTAAAAAATTTATCTTCATTAAAGTAAGAGAATGGTTGTTCATTTGATCTCGGATTCTGATCGACTACGAAGAACTGCTCCAGAGCTACAAGATCCTCTCGATAAACCCGGAAATGATTGTTTGGAAAACCGCATTAGACCCTAAAAAAATAAATAAATAAATAAAGGGACAGCCACAAAGGCAGTAAAATCTGACCAAGTCTACATTTGACAACTTGAATTAACCTGGAGCACCACAAACAGGGTAAATTGTTTCAAACAGCAATAATACTATATTTTCCAATTATTATCTATTTATCTTAACACATAACAATTAAGATGGCAGTTGAATTGCTAATCCTCCATCAATTGTCAGAACATTGTTCTTTTTAATTTATACTAAGAAAACATGTAGAATAATAATTAAATCGATGATTATTTGTAAGAGAGATGTGGCAAGTGAAAATTTGACAAATGATGTGGCAATATCAGTTCAAGCTATTAAGCTACTCTATCAATTGAGATGGAAATGTTGGAATAATAAAAACTATAGTATTAGCCATCAACTGAATAGCATAAGAATACACGCCACAGGGTCAAACGAGAGCTTTTGTAAATAACATAAAAAAACTTTCTGACTGCATGGAGGAGAGAAAGAGAGACGAGAGGTGTCAATATTGGACTAACAGAACTCACCCGCTTTTGCAAGCAGACAATTGAGCACTGACCTAGTCCTAGTGACATTAGCTCTGTCTTCCTTGTATTTTTTGAAACAATGTTGTCACCTCTTGTTCCTCAAATTGGTCTTGTATTTTTTTTCGAAAAAATGTTGTTATCTCTTGTTTCTAAAATTGGTCTTGCATTCTGTTGAAGGCCTCGACGAAGTTCTGCTCTAGGTTTTGCAAATTCCACGAATATTACCCTGCCATCCAAGAACTGAAAGGAAACAGTTAATCCTGTGAACAATCTAACATTTTTTTAATGTTAAATATATTGAGAAAGCATTAACAATTAGAAAGCATTATACTCATAAATAATTCAATAGTTTGAAAGGATACTGGATTCATAAATTTACACACTACCCAGTACAGCTACTAGTGATCCAACCATTTATGTGTTCAACCTAAGTAGACTTTAGGTTGCAGAAAAGAAAGGATGACTTAAAAACTATGTATGTATCACCAGATTTCAATTATTAGTTCTTCAGTTCTAGAAAATTCAACAATACATAGAGAACAGTTTACAGTTAGGATGAGATATCGTAATTGTAATTATTTTTCAACCTAATCCTTCACGTCAAACAGCCTTGATAAGTTTACAGTTCCACATAAAATTGAATTAACTTCATAAAACGCATTTTTTTTCCTTGGAATTCTACAATTATTTAATGTATACAGGAAGTATGCCAGTGCAATCTTATATTAGTCTTTTATATACAAATTTCACAAGTAGAAAGAATAAAGAAGTATAATTGTACAGGGAAGTATTCCTTTTTTTTGCTTTTTAATATATTCCAATGCAATTTTGGTGCTGGATATTATATTATTCTGTTTTGGCCAAGCAATGAAAGAAAATATTTTCATCGAATTAAGTTTTAATGGTTTTGGTTAATTTCAGGATATTTCACCCAAATGAAAGAAATGTTTTCGGCCAAAGGATAGAGCCTTAAGTTTGCAGTCCTGTCATTGTAAGAAGTCTAGTTGACACAAAGTTTGTATTACTTATAATCCAAGAAGTATTCTCATAGGCATCGGTTCATCTTTCTATCAAATAAATTGGACCCAACAGAACACAACACTTCTTAAAGGGAGAACAAACATAACAAGAAAAGCTATCTATTAACACGCCAATCGAATTACATAGCAAACACCTTTCACAGCATGAATATCATCCAGTCCAGTACATACCTTCCCATGCATTCCTTCAATAGCCTTTCGAGATTCCTCCTCCTTTGCATAACGGAGAAAAGCAAAGCCTCTTGGTCTATTTGCAATTCTATCCATCACCAGATTGACTGTAAGATAGAGATTTAATCTTTTAGATTCTAAACAACAACAAAAATAAGATGCAATTTTAACAAATTAGTCCATGGTCAACATTGACGTTTCTCACCTTCTACAAGTTGTCCGAAGTCTTGAAAAGCATTTCGCAAGCCTTCTTCAGTGGTTCGGAAAGAGAGACCTGCAACAAGTACAACATAAAATTAAGCAAATTACATGAATTTGTAGTAATTGATCAAATTCTACAAACAGAACCAAAAATCATTGAACTTTGTTTGTAAAGCAGCATAGAGAGAACTAACCGCTAACGTAAAGCCTAGTTTTTGGCCGAGAAGTAGAAGAAGGCGGCAGAAGACACGCCGAGATGAAGCGACCACCGCGTCTGAGAGGAAATGAAGAAGAGGAGCGCCATGTGATTGTGAGGGTAGAAACAGAAGAGCTGCTCAGATGATGAAGCAGTGGCATTTTGGAAATAATATTGTGAGAAATCGCAGCGGGAACCGTCGCGAAAACGGAGGTTGCTGCCATTTTTGTTTTTAATTAAACGAAGAAAGAACAAGATGTTCTAGGCTTGGCTATTGAAGATTGTCCTAACTTTTTGGCGATCCTGACAAAAATACCCTTGTCTGCAGCAATTGATGATCATCATAAACATGAACGCCCCACATTCGCTCTTTACATTATCCATCATTTTATCAAGAAATCAAGGCCTGACTTGGATGGGCTTTTCTGAGCCCAGTAAAGAATCTACTTATAAACAAACTGCTATTGTAACACCAAACTTCTCAACAACTTTTCAAGATTTTGAACAAGAAATTCACAGCTTATACAGCGAACTGATCCTGACTTTATAGAGAAGTATCAACATTCTTAATTGAGAAATCTGTTGTTGGCCATAATGGGGAAGAACAAGCATGCCCATCCTCAATATTCACTATATATATATATATGTATAAACACCTACTAGTTGTGAAATCTAAGACAATTCATAGATGCAAAATTGTTTAAACAAACGGAATAGGGACGTTTATGGTTCGGATGCTGGAATTTGAAGTGGATGTCCATTGCGATGGGACTGTTAGTCTCAAAATCTTCTCTATGAAAACAAGTTAGATTCTTCTTCTTATTGTTACCAAACTTGCAGATGACACATTTGTAAGCCATGGATCTGAGAAAAAACACTATGTTTTAAGAGAGATATATATATATATATAAAGAGAGAAAAAAAAAAAAAAAAGAAAGAAAATAAGAGAACAAACCAAAAAACAATCAAAACCAGTACTAGAAACTTGGTTGAGAAAATCATGTGAAATGGAGAGAGCATGCATGTCTATATATAGGAAAGTAAGTGTGCTTTGAAAAATTGCTTTTAGGTGCATGACGGGAAAAATCCCACTGCGTGATCTGCAGGATGGAAATGAAGAGACACCAAGGAAGTATTGCTATACTGTCCAAAAAAAATGTTTCTGACACATGGTTTTGAATGATGTCATGTGATTTTGCATGGTTTTACACGCTACCGTAAACCCTTCCACAACAAAGTATTCTTTGCACGTTGTCATAAATAACCTACAGTAACATAGATCTCATACGCATTGTCTTTTAAATGTTAATGTAGACAAAATTTCTTATAATGTTTATTAGAGTGTAACTAATTTCTACAATAACTATTATTTGCACATTGTCATAGATAATTTACAGCAACATAAATCTCATGTACATTGTCTTTTAAACGTTATTATAAACAAAATTTCTTATAGTGTTTATTGGAATGTAACTAACTTAACTTATTGGATTGTGATCACGTAACTCTAGTCACATAAGCTTTTTAATTTTTTTTTATATGAAAAATGAAGATTTAAGAGTTTTTGTCCATTGTTAATATAAAGTCTTAATTCGAAAAGTAAAAATTTATTTTGTTTATAAAACTAAGAAATAAATAAAAGATGTAATTATAACAACCATTGATTTCATTTTTGTTGGAATATACATTAAATTAAGTGTATATGTTATGACATAACAATATTTATCTAATGACAATTTCAAATACTAAGTTTATATTCACCCATATATTTTATGTTAACTAGTACTTTAGCATATATCAAGTTTTATTTGCATAAGAATTACAGGATAATCTATTTAATTATAACAACGTATGTGTTAAATTATAAGCATACACAAGGTTTAACATAGTACCCATCATTAAATTTATAAAGCCAATGATTTTGGTTTCAATCACACTCTTTGGTTGTATAGTGGCAAATGTGGTGTTCATGTTGGACAAGAAGGTAATCCTGAAAGAAGTTACATTCAATCATACTTCATTATCTGTGTAATGTCATCACTTGGCACTTGGCAGGTTGACCAATGAAGAGAGAGGAGCCATTGTTTACTACTTTCATATGTATATAAGGTGTTATTCTTCTATTATGAGATGTAATGACATTTTGGAACGTCTTTCTTAGCACTAGTAAGTGATTGGGTCCTAACTAATATTAAGAAATCCGTATGTTAACTAAATCCTGTAAGTATAAAAGATCAAGAAGCGAGGTTTCTAGTTTAAAAAAAAAAGGGTTTTTTCGTTTGTGTATGCTATTCTATTCAAATAAAAGCTCTAGATCGGACTGATACTGGTAACAAATTAATATGGGCGGATTGACACTTGGGCCTGGTCCATATTTTATGAGAGACAGATGGGCTTCAAAGCCCATAACAAAGCAAGTCCAGCACCCTCTAAGAAGCCCACTGCCCACCGTATTTTCCAGAATCTACTAGAGACTCCAACAACCACCAAACAGAGACGAATGCGCGCGAAAATACCAGAAATCTCCTATGCTTCTTATAAATACCCAACGCTTCTCTCTTTCAATCAAACCCATCCACTGAAAAGCATCAAATTCTCAGCAACTAATTAGTCTACCAGAAAAGCTTCCATTAAAAAATTCCACAGAAACAAACATGGCGATGATTCCAAGCTTCTTCGTAAACCGACGTAACAATAGCCTCTTCGATCCTTTCTCTTTCGACGTTTGGGATCCATTCAAGGACTTCCGTTTCCCTCCAGAAACCTCTGCTCTCGTTAACACTCGCGTGGATTGGAAGGAGACCCCCGAAGCCCACGTGTTCGAGGCTGATCTTCCAGGGCTGAAGAAAGAGGAAGTGAAAGTGGAGATTGAAGACGACAGGGTGCTTCAAATTAGCGGAGAGAGGAATGTAGAGAAGGAAGACAAGAATGATACGTGGCACCGCGTGGAGCGTAGCAGCGGCAAGTTCTCAAGGCGGTTCAGGTTGCCAGAGAATGTGAAGATGGATCAGATCAAGGCTTCTATGGAGAATGGAGTTCTCACTGTTACTGTTCCTAAAGTGGAGTTGAAGAAACCTGATGTCAAGTCCATTGAAATCTCTGGTTGAGACATTCTCTGCGTTTTTTTTAATTAAAAAAAAAAAATGGATGTAAATGGATTTCCCTATGTGATGAGTTTGAATAATGTAATATAGGTTAATAATGTAATGAGTTTTTGTATTTTTAATTTTCAACTGTTTTTTAAAAAGTTAGTAACATTGCCTAATTGCATGGGAAGTAATGTACACTTGATCATCTTCAACCAGGCAAGTTCTGGTCTTGCCTGGAGACCAGGATTGCAAAGAAGATATAGAAGAAAAGATAATCTGAAACCTGCAACCCAAATAAAATTTGGGAAAAGGCGAATTTTGCCAAAATGAAGAAGAAAGGAGTAAAGAAACATGTTTATTATACAGTAGTTTACAGAGCAGATGAATAGCTTACTTGGGATCAAATCTGTATTCTATAGATCAACTCTATCTCGAAACCAAGTAGATTTTTTATAATTTTTTCTATAGGGAAAAGGGAAATTTGCATTCTCCGTTGGTATTGTAGATGTGTAGCAAGCCTCTGTCAGGATAATAGTAAATTGAAACAAATATAATCACCTTTAGCTGCACCGAGGGGCTTTGTGCCTCAGATGAATCGAACCCCGATGTAATTTCCAATCAGCTGTGTTTTACAATCAATTTCATGAGCTATCCATGTGAAGCCATCAGCTATTTTATGCAGCATGAAAACTACTTATGACAAATGGTGAGATCAATCTTCAGCGAGACCTGTATCTTCTCACATAGTGCAGTCTATTTTTTTTTTTTTTCTTGATATGATGGTCCGGTTCAAATTTGCAACAGAAGTTGCATTTTGCCACCCTGGTTTATCTGTAGTCAAGTGCTCCGGACAGAGCCAAATGGTGTGGAAAATATTCATGAAGCTAGGCAGATTCAATGGGACCTAATCTTTTTCAGATTGCCATGCTGGAATCTTTGAACAGAGTCATTTCCTCACATTGGCATGCAACCTGTCAAGAATCCTCCAAGTTACAGCGTCTGGGTGTAATCCATTCTTTCTAAGTTCTCCCAGAATTCAATAAGCCTCTTTCTTCATGCCTGACTTGCAAGCACCGTCAATCACAATATTATAGCTCACGATATTGGGAGTGACCCCAGAATCTACCAGTTCATATAAAAAATGACAAGCCTCATTTATTTTCCCAGAGTGACAAAGCCCTGTAACCATCGCTGCATAAACATAATCATCATGAATATTCGAGGGCCAAATAACATTATCCCAGAACCGCTTAGCTGCATCTACTAGGTTTGATTCACATAATCCACTGAGTACTATAGCATAAGTTTTACTGTCAGCAACAACAGCATTGCTTATCAGCTACTGAACACCCCCATTGCTTCATTTGCTTGTTGGAGTCTAAACAAACCCCGAAGAACTGCATTATATGTCACAACATCAGGGTTAAATCCTCTTTCAGTTACTACTTGATTCAATAGACTGAGAGCTTCGTGAACTCATCCAACATTCAGTAAACCAAAAATAATAGAAGTGAGGTCACAGCTTCTGGACTACAAAATTTCTCCATCATCATATCGTCCTTTCAGAGCTTCTTCAATTCTCCCCATCTTGCAAAACCCGTTGACAAGCGTATTGACCGTTATAACATCCAGCTGACACTCTGTTTGAAGCATAAATACAAGTACATTTAACAGCTCAGTCAGGTTATTCATTAGACAAAGAGCTCTTAAATATATATTGTAAATTCTAGTCCTATCAGCATCTTTCTTATTCAACATGAATCGGAGAACCTCCCTTGCCTTGTGGTCAGATTTGCGACAAAGACCATCTAGTAGGACTTTGTAAGTATACTCGGAAGGCAAGTAACCAAATTGAATACCTTCCTCAAGCAGCTTATAAGCTCTCATACAACTGCCTTCTTCGCAAAGACCATGTACAATAGAATTATAAGAGACCAAGCCGGGCATAAACCCTCTTTTCCTCATTATGATATCGAGTAGCTGTAAAAGAAAAGATGTTCGGACAAATAAATTGCCATTGAAATAAATACATTTTTGCTTTCAAATTCCCTTCGCGTTTTCTCAAAAGAAAATAACATCAAATAATCCAACTATATTTTCACAATGGTGTACAAGCAAAGCTCTGAAATTCCCTTGCCTTTTCTCATAGGAAATGACATCAGGTAATACAACTACATCTACACGATGGCATACAAGCAAACTCCAGAGCTATCTATATCAAATATACATGGTAACATAAATTAAAATATATGAAGTTGCAAATGAGAAACAAACATTAAATGTCAGGCGCACATGTAGTCCAAAGGTTGATATTTTGAATAATTTGAAGTTACAATCATGTGCTTTTGATGTATATAAAATCTAAACAAGGTTCATTGATCTAAAAATGTTACATTTCTCTGAAAAAACATCAAGACATGTATGGGCCAAAAAAATAAAGAAAAAAAAAAAATCACTCTCTCAGCTTTATGCACAAAAAATGCATAAGCGGATAGCCTAATCAGTTAAGACAGTTGTGTAGTAACATGAACAAAATTTACGGTGTTAAATCTGAGGCCGAATAGAAAAGAAGGTAGGAATTGCAGGGAAAACATACACATTCCGGTTATAAAGCCTGGCATTTGTCCTTGACAGCTAAGGCTGCAGCTCTGTACCATGAAGCTGCAGCCATGGCACCTGGGTCTGGAACCGATGCAAGGATCTCCGCAGAGACATAGGTGGAACGACCAGCCTGCACCAGGTATTAATCAGATTTGTAATTACATAAAAATGCAGAAGAGATTTCACAGAAGGAACTTGTACCACGACCCTAAGCATTAGATTAACCCATGTGCTTGGTGCCTTGATATAGCTTTAAAGGGAACAGAATTACCCGGTGAAGTATTTTTTATTTTTCAATATTATTTTTCTTCAACAACTTCTTATGGCGCATTTCTGAAACTTAATTTCTTACAGCACTTCTATTTAACTTAACCTCATGCCTAGGAGCCAATGCCTCACCTGATAACAGAGAACTTCAGCAGTTTTCATCTAGATGTATTGAAAAAGAATTCATAAGGCTACCTCACCGAACTTGGGTGAGTGCATGTGATAATTATGTTAATACCTTAACTGCATGATTCTCGTTTTAAAAAATTAACCCATTTTCCCCATCAATTTATGAACTGTATGAAAGATATCTTCAAATAACTTTAACCAGCAAGTTTGAGATTCAAACTGAGGATTACGGAATTGGTAAAAATGTATTCCAACTTCACTGAGTATTTAAATAAGCACCCTGCATCACAATCACCACAACTCTTAATGCACATTTGCAACATGCATTTGCTTCAATTGATGTAACCAAAATTCTAAAAAGGCTAAAGGATCAATAATAACATACCTGTGCTTGCATGTGTTTGGTTGACTCAGCTCCAGCCATTGCTGCTTCAGATGATAGAACAAAGGCAGTGGAAGGATCATCTCCAGCATTTAACCTCTGCTTGTAAAATAATAATATTAGGACACCACAACTACATCAACTACTATCGAATAACCAAAAACAAATCATAATATTATAGTTTATGACCTCCTGAAGAGCTGCTGATGCCGGAATAAGGGCATCTAACATTGTGCGATAACCAGCACTGGCCCCCCCATATTTACTAACTGCAGCAATGGAAGCTTCAAGTGCTTCGGCCCCTGAATCAAAAGACTTATTAAGCCATGAAAGATAACCAAACAATTTATTTCATGAGAAAAATCATCTCACATTGTTTTGCTGTGACAACTGATTGGCCGTTTGCTTTCAGCTGGGCATATGCTGCCTTAAAAAATATATTGTATCTGTTTCAAAAAGGAAAACACAGAGATACATGAATCTAGCATATACGTGAATGGAACTAACAATAATCAAATGAATGTACAAAGTGTATCCAATAGAGAAAAATAGATAAGTACAGGATTCCACTTGTTCCACCCATAATTCTTCTAACAGATGCGCCAATTTCATTTAGTGTTTCTGCTGCATCATTCAGAGGATAACTAGAAAAAAAAGAGGGCAAGCATCATTGTAAACCAAGAACTAGCTTTTGCATCACCAAATAGAATAAAATAAATGTCCAAGTGCCATAAGAAAACATTGTGCTATGCCTAAAGTTCTGAACACACATTGCAGATCTACAACAGCAATAGGACAACCAACCAAAAACATCTTACAAGCCAAAACACAACATTTGAATGAAGCCTCAAACACCAACTAGTCAGATTTAACTACAGAAATCCATCTTCACTACCCTCTCAATAGAGGGCAATATCTATAACAAGTTACATGCAACAATGACATTTACCCACCATCTCAACCTACATTCTACCGCGCCTTCATCTTTTTGTTTTATTATAAATATCATATCTAAAACACACTTCCTAACTGATGCAGGATTTAGCCGTTGTTGCACAGTTCCAACACAATTTATCTTATATCTGTTTCATCTAAAATTCACTAAAGAATTCGCATTATAATATTGTACAAGAAAGAGAAGAAATAGTTTTGTGGCTCGTTTCCATGCCAATATCTACTATCTACCTAGTACGTAAGGTAAAACTAATTCATCCAAGCCATTTTGCTACTAGGACACGGGGCAAACTTCATAAATCTATGTTTTGCCTGATAGGAACACTAAAAGAACCCATTACTCACATTCAACTTACAAACCTAGTACTTCAATTTTCCACATAAATCATGATAACCTCGGCAATAGTATCAAATATGCATTTTGGTACTTACTGAATCCTTGTTAATTAGGCAGCAATAGCAGTTCATACACACATATAAATGAGGCAGAATGCTACAAGTTTAGCCGAAAACATTGAATAAACTAATCTCTGATTTTCAAATGTGAAAAACCCATCCTATTTAAACATTTTTGGAAATTTCCAAATGAATGCCATTATTTCCATGGTCGTCATATTGGACACATCCATCAAACAAAGCATTAAATTTGAAAAAATAGCATTAATTTTAACTTGCTTTGACAGTAATTAATGTTCAAATCTTCATAATTTAAATGCGGTGTTGAACTTACTTAGCTCTTAGAAAGGGAAAACAGTAACCTATTTACGATCACTTAACTATATCACTGACTTGCCAAGAGCAATAGCCAAAATTCTGGACAAATAATAACTACAGCCATCAATTCTTTAAGAAATATTGTGAAATCGAAAACAGAAACCTTAAACAAAATTTTCATTTGGAGACTTGGAATTATTTTTCTTTCATATATTTATTTTTAAGGTTTATTCATTGTATTTGTTAATTTCAGCTTATTATATTATTAAGTTTCATAACTAAAAAGAACCGACAATACAGAAAATTATGCAAAACTCCAAAAACAAAACAAATCTAATGACTTGCACTGTCACTATCACTAAAAACTAAGACAATTTTTAAGAATTGATTGCAAAGTTAAATAGCATATAATGCATTTGATTGTATGTACAATGGAAGACATAAGAAAATACGTGAACAATATATAACATTCTTTTTCATATAAAAAAGCAATTGTATATATATCAAATGAAACACTATAAACATACTAAACCAAGTTTTTATATTCCTCATTTTTGTGAAAGTTTTTAATCTTATTATTATTGCCCCCACCAAGTTTTCAACCTCTATCAAGAAAATGTCAAGTATTGTGATGAGTACGCTAAGAGAAGGTCTGATAGGGAGAAGAAAAGAACAGAATCTAGGCGCGATTTGAGGTCGCTCGAGCAAGGCACAATCGATAGCAGCGGGTGCAAGCTGGGGTCGCACAGCTAGGTGGCATGCTGGTTGCGAGATCAGCAAGATTTCCTTCTAAGATTTGATATTATTACCTTTTAAAATTTGACATTAATTCTTTTTAAGTTTAGATATTATTTCCTTATAAGACTTGATATTATTTCCTTTTGGCATTTTGTCAAAGATTTGCAAAACATCAGCCCCATAAGATGATTTCCCCTCCCCCACGTAAAGTGATGAAGAATCTAGGATAGATGGAATCAAAACTTACTATTTTTTCATGTCCTCCAGAACTGCCACTGCACCTCTATACATCTGCAAAATAGAAATCTATTAGAAAAGGATGTATGATCATACGCACCAAGCTGAAAATCAAAGTGAACAGAGCTACAGATCTGGACTGACCGTTGATCCACAATCACCATCACCTACTTTGCTATCCCATTCATTTAAACTTTCCGTGAGATCCATAATTGCATTTGCAGCTGCTTCAATAGCCACCTCAAGGATACGGCCTTGTTGATTTAGCTGTAGTGGCCGACTCCATGGCTAATCAAAATCAAACATTGGCTGTCAGCTCTGTTATGATAATATATAGAAACAAAAGTAACTTTCTCCCTTCATAAGGGGCAACTGAGACATCACAGAAACGAACAGCGATTTGCTGACGTTATTGGTCCTCAGCTCACTGTAGGGCCATTTTACTCAAAATTAAATGTCCCATTTCCTGATGAACCATTTGATAGCAACAAGCAATTTCTAGTAACTCACCTCTTCACTCTTTGTTGAACAAGATGGTGGTAATGGAACAGGAATCTTGGCAGGTGGTCGGTTACCTGCAAGTAAAGACACTCCTTAGCCCAAGGAAAACAAAATCACTATAGAACATTATTTTTTACTACTGTATAGGGAATTATACTGGACATTCCCTATTCTTCAAGGGTGGAATTTTTTTTTTTTTTTGGGAGGATGCTTTGTATAATCATAAATGACAACCTTTGTAACAGAAGTGAATTACGGGACAAAAGGGAAAAAAAAATGAAAATTCTAAAACATGACGGACCGTCAACACCGACAGGCCAATAAGGGGCCTTAGTTGCAGCATCAAGACGTTGCAAAATTGCTTGATCTGCCTTCATGATGGAGATTGAAAATCCTGGAAAGAAAAGAGCTTGAGATTCATTATGTTATTGACTAAGCACAACAGGACAGACAGCAAAAACAAACCTGCCATGTCAAGTGAAGTCATAAAAGATCCTGTATACACTCTATCAACAGCTAGTCCATGTTCCAACTGCAATTTTGGGACTGCCTTTCCTGCTGCAATCATTAGTTCCATTGCGGGGGTGGCACCCAGTCTGCAATTTAACAAATAAAACAATAGCAAAATGTTACTCACAAACAAGAGTTTGCCTTGGTGAGTAAGAAACGTAAGGAAGAATGTCTATCAATTATCTAAAACTGTGACAAAGTAGATTTAAAATCATCCTCAGAAGGAAGACAGCACCATGAAAAAGCATTATTAGATATGTTATTAGCATACTACACCTTATATATAATGAATCAATACAGTAATTCAAACACATAAATGCTCCTATATCACTGTCCTGAGCAATATGGTAAGTCAATAAACAATCAGAAAGCTGTTACTTTTCAGATCAACCAAGTACGTACATCAGTCAACCATGGTCTTTAGATATTTAATCAGCACGTAGAAAGTTCCAAAACGTAGAGTTGATTCTAATTGGAATTTCAAGTTCTTTTTCTTAGCATTCACAGTATAGAACTGATTGCTGACACAAACTATTTGCTGCAACAATTAATGTTGCTTGGTTCATCACGTAACATTAATAAACTTAGATTGTGTTGTCTTTAACAAACAATGCGCACTACTAAAAAGCCAGAGTTTTCCCTTGATAAAGCAAAATGGCAGGAACCATTTGGTATGGCCGAATGAAGTGCTTGAAACAAGAACGATGCAGGCAATCAAAGTCCAAGTCAATGTTAAGACCATCCAAAGACTTCAACAGGTACAGATCTTCTAATATTATTTTAAAATCAAAATTAATTTCTTTAACTCAAGGAAACTTTCTCATTGGTGAACAATATTTTATTTATTAGGAGTAAGCATATCATGTCTGTCTATTTACAATGTATCCCTTTAAATGTGTGTGCTGTATACATCTACAAATCAATTAGCAAGTAGTAAACAAGATTTTTGAGTATTTTAACAGTTTGGCTGTGTTTTCTATGTTGTATTGGATCGCATTAAATTGATTGGATAGGATTGAATATAATATTGTCTTGTGTTTGATGCACCACAGATGGAACAGGAAATAAATTTGATAGAATTGAATTAAATGATCTTATAGCCGAAAAAATAATTTAAAATTATTTATTACAAAATAAAATTATTAAAAATATATTTTAATAAATAATTATAATTTTTTAAAAGATAATAATATTTTTTAACAAAATGAAGTTATTAGTATTTTTTAAATAAAGTTTTATTATATTTTTCATATTATTAAATTCTTTAAAAATAAAAATTACAATAATTATTTTTTAAAAAAAAAAAAAAACAACCCACAATGGTGAGCTAAATTGAAACTCACCATCAAGGATTTAAGATGGGTTTCGTGTAAAACCCACCACAGTGGGTTACAAAACAACTGTTGGGACTGGTGAAACCAGTCCCTTGGTTGCACAAATACTGGATTTGAAAACAAATCCGTGTTCAATCCAATATAGCAACAAGTGCAGCCCTCCAAACGCACCCTTTGTGTTTTGGGCGAGTTACTGCCCTTGAACATCAAGCTTAAGGGCAGGCTGAGTTATTAAATCGGGAATTAGCAACATACATCAATTCTTTACCCCAAGTTAATTAAATTGATTGTTGGGTTTATTATTGATCCTTTGCAAACTTCTGGCATCAAACTGGGAAAGAGCAGGTTGTTTAATACAAATCTCTCCAACTCTGATTGCATGTTTAAACATGCATCCTCTACATACTGCTTATTTGACAAAGAAATACCATTAACAGTTTCATATTTTCTTCTCGCGTAAGTAGGTAAAGACTATTCCAAGATACTACAACCAGTAGAAAGATGGGTAAGAAACACGTTTTGAAAAGATAACTTGAAAGATTTTTATACATGTCACTTCAATGGCAACTATATGGTTCATATCACTAATTATCATTGAAAAATGAAAAAAGTTGATTATTAATGAATTTGGTTTGACTCACTGGAGATATCAGCTGACCATTTTTCCTAGGATGTAAAATTCAAACTTCCTCATCTACACATCAGAATGCATCTATACTGGAAGGTCAACAAACAAACACACACACACACACCCCAAAAAAAAAACTGAAAAAATCATTTACTTACCCATTGATCATGAGCACCACTCTACTACCTCGTGTAATTGGAACATAATTAGTTTCCTGCAAAGATTAATGAATAAGAATAATGGAACACTAAATTTAGTCATGGGAAGAAACATTCCATAAAAACAGTAAAGGCAAGCTACATCATATCCATGGAGTCAAAATTTGCAAAAGTAGACACATAAAGGTTGCAGACATAAAATCTTCCCAAGCCTAAATAAATCCTTTTTTATTATCCTTTTCTATAAACAAAGTAAAGTTATCAAGTAAAAGTATCCCCTTAGGTAATGGGCATACCGGCGACAATATCTGGCTAAGAACATGAGAAACAACCACATCTACATTCTGGAGGTCCACCACAGCCGCACCAGGTTCCCCATGCTGAAAAAAAAATGTATCTTTTAAACCAATGTAAATGTGGATATCATCATAATCAACTTGGAAATATAACTCATCATACTGAAGAAATATAGGAACTTCAGATGATTCCAAACGAATTGAAGATACTAAAAAATTTTAAATAAATTTCATAAGGACAACACAACTCACAATTCCAAGACCAAGTTCCATCTTGCCTGGGCCCAAACGATCTGATGTTACCTGCCCAGGCAGTGTGCAGACTGATAATGCAACACCCATTGTTCCAACCAATTCAGATGCATGTTTTGCTTCTGCTGCAACATCAGCAAGAGAAAGACCAGCAGCAGCCGCAGCTCCAGCAACCTGTCTTTTGCAAAGGTTGAAGATTATTTTACAGAGTAAGAATAATATGCAAGTATGCAACTATTGATTAGTCATGCAATTTCTCATCAGATTCACCGAGTCATTGTATGTTATAGACCTAGCCAAGAACTAAAAGTGAAAAAAAATACATCAAAGTAAAATAAATTAGATATACATTTAACCAACAACCATGTTCTAATACAATTCAGCTTTTTTTCTTCATTTCTATTTGAGGCTAATAAATATTATTTTCTAACCAGGATCTGGCAGCTTGGTACAAAAAACTTCTATTCTACATGCATAAACCAGCCAAAGAATCATCATATTTTAAACTAAGCACTTTACACATGCATGAAAAGGAAAGAGTAGATGACAATAAAAACAACTCAGAGATTCAGCGACAAAGGAAGCAGAGAAGATAAATTTCCAAGGTAAAAAACGAAGGGAATATGAAACCGGGAAGGTGACTGAGAAGGAGAAAATGCCTAGAGTGTGCCTGTGAATGAACAAACAAGCTCCTCAGTGCATGTGTATGAGAGAGAGAGAACCTTGTGAACAAGAATAGTCCCCGCCAAACCTCTACGTCCAGCTATGCCTCGAGGTGGAGGTAATGCACAATCATCTCCAACAATCACAATCTGCAAACAAGAAGAATATTATTCATTAATTTAGTTTATCATTAAGATTAGCTATAGATTTTGAGTAAAAGGAAATACCTCTACTTTATAACCTTCAGATTTTGCTTGCTCAGCTGCCAAACCAAAATTCAGTCGATCACCAGTATAGTTCTGCCCACATCCAAAAAAAAGACATTATAAGCTGAAAAACAAAAGCTAAACAAATTCTCATCCTCACCATAATTTTACAGTTAACATCTATTCCACAACAAAACAATCAAAAAGTTAATATATATATACACATAGAATTCAACAGAATAATTAGTTGCTGAGTTGTCACCTGATTTATTTTGAAATAACAGTACCTTGACAATAAGAAGACATCCCATAGAACCAGTTACAGCTCGGATACCCTAAAGTTGAATTGCATCAGACAGCCAATAGAGAAATGGATTCAGATGTATACTGGCCAAGTACAAAAAAAGTATAGAAAGCAATAAAACATACAGCTAAAACTGAATCGACTGGTGGAGAGGCAAAAACATCTCCACAAATGGCAGCTGTTAGCATCCCTTCTCCCACAAATCCAGCATGAGCAGGCTCATGCCCACTTCCACCTCCTGCATCAAAGGAGTAATATCAATAAAACAAAAGGTTTCTGCAACACCCAACTTAGAGTGAACCCACATAACCCTCTCAGCAAAAGAGCAAGGATATCATCCCAATAAGAATAGAACTCAATACTGCTTATCATTAATGGTTAAAATCATGAAAGTATAACAAAAAAGATAATTGATATACACATATCTAAAAGTTTTTTTTTAGGCTTACTGAACCATGCATAGAAAGAGAACACATCTATTCTCAAAAAAAAAAAAAGAAAAAAGAAAAAAAGAAAGAGAACACATCAAGAATGCTAAAACAAGTAGTTTAAATTACACAGTTTTCAGACCTGATATAACGGCAACCTTGTCATATGTTGAACCTGAAACATCGGCACGTAATACAACCTTCACCTGTATTTACCACAAAAAGGAAAATATCGCACAATAAGATATTCCACAAACATAAACCAACCTCACCGCAAAACACCTACCATTCTTTTGGCTCCACTGTAGATGGGCTATTGGTGCATAAGCAAAAAAAAAAAAAAAAAAAAAAAAAAAAAAGAGCAGTTTCCGTACCTCAGGAAAACCATCTAAATACTGAAAACCAGGATAAGTTTCCACAAGACCCTCAATGAACTCAGTCACCACATCTGCGTCCATCAAAACAAAAGATACCTCAACTTTTCTTTTTTTGAAAAAAAAAAGAGAAATAACAAACCATATTCCCACTTCCACTCATTTCTATTAGCAATTTGCACTATAAGGTATCACTTTAACTTTGCCAAACAGTATAGTAACATTTACTCACAAGATAACATAAATCTCTCTTTATTCTTCCAGAGAACGAAATAAAGGAAGAAACAACCATGATAGATAATAAGAAAAGACACAAGCTCAATAATTTCCTCAAAATAGCCAACACTAAATTTTGATTCCAAAATTCTGACCAAGCAAAAATGTAGGTTACATATTTTCACTTTCTATTTTGTTTTGATTGACGTTCATCTATTACATACTTCACCAATCATTGCAATGCAACCTAATTCATAATCAATCTAAAAAAATCCATCACTTCAAGATATAACATTCAGCACTGGCAATAGATCAAAGCAATTCTTAAAAATAAAAACATATATTTTAATGAAGATGTCCACATGCATGTACTTTTTAAACAATGTTACAATTTACACACACACACATATATATATGAACAATTTACACATGCACATATGCTAGCCTATAAGCGAAGATTAAAGTCACATAGGGCATGCATTCACACAATCTTCAGTTTCAATAAAATGAGTCAAAACCTATTCTAACTTAGAACTAAAAATTTATTTTCGAAAACGCAAATGACAATAAAGTGTGACAATGTGAAGAAACCGAGTAGTCGTATCGCTCTTATACAGCTTTTTTTCACATTCACAGTCAATTGCGTGCATATCCAGCTACAGTCAGTAAAAATTTCTAGGTCACAATAATCAACATTTCGATTAATTAGAATTCGAGAGAGCAAGCAAGTAATTGTCAAAATCAAAACAAGAATCGTCACAATTTTTTATTTTTTTTTTTTTCCATTTCTCGCGGCGACCAAACAGAAAGTAAAAGAGAAAATTAAAATTAAGATAAATTATAAAATTTGTTAAAAACAAAAATAATAGAATAATATAGAAATAGAGAGAAGAAATGCGAACCATTGGGGTTGTTGATGAGTTTCTTCCCTTGAAAGGCCATAATCGAAGAACAAGTCAAGAAGGATAAAACGGTACAGTATTAAAACCCTATATTAGTATTGGCTGTGGTTTTGCATCGATTCAATACAGAGAGAGACAGACAAACAGAGAGAGAGAGAGAGAAGAGTGGTTGGTTTTTGGTGGTGACTTGTAATTTGTAGAAATCGATGGCTTGTCCGAACAAGAAATATTCTCTATTTGATTTTACTAAAATGACCTTGTTGTTTCCTCCATATTACTTTCCTCTTTGACCAACCATTTGGCCCGTTGTTTCTTCCGGGCCAGAAGGCCCAACAAAACGAAACTGAACACCCACGTTAGGTTTTGTTTTACAAGAGTATTAAAATCAACCAGGATTAGTGCCACCAGAGTGATTTTGTAAATTTTTTTTTTTTTAAGCAAAGTTTTTTTCTTTTAAGTGATCATTTGATTTAAATCTAATGGTACACAAAATTTATGGTTTAAAAATTTTAAAATAATAAAATAAATAAAAGAAAATAAATCCTTCTTATAACTACTACTGATTTATAAAGTTCTTATATACTTATAATCATGCAAAACTTCATCCACAATTCTTTTCTACTAATGCGTTGTTTTTTTTAATGCAATAGCCAACAAGTAAATTTTAAGTACATACTTGGTTATGAGAAGAAAGGTTTCTGCTTTCTTATGAAGAATATTTAATTGAATATTGTCAATTCAATTTTGAAATTTAGTTCTCTTTCAAACAACAAAATTGAAACTTAAGTTGAGGATATAAATAAGTTTTTTATTTTTTAATTCTAAGTGATTGCATTTAAATTAGTCATCCTAAAAACTCAAAATTATATCACAGTTTTTGGTAATCGTTATTTTGTCTCTGATATAATTATATGCATTAAACAAAATTCAGTATTCACAATTCAAAAACAAAGACCAAAATTAAAGCAAAAGACAACAATAATAACACCATTATCTTTTATTATTTCCACAAAGTAATTGAAAAAACACCCTAATCACCACCACCCAAAAGATGTAAAATAAAAACAATAAAGAAAATAATTCACAAACCACCCATTTTCATAAATTGGCCCAAATAAACCCGACATCACAAAAATAACTCCATCCATCCAACCAATTAGACAAAATGATCATTACAATCTAATGACAATAACAAGAATTAATCAACAAATTTTACAACCAACTTGATCTTCTTATTTTAAGAATTAATTATATATTTATATTTATAAAATTATGTTATTGATTGAGAACCAACCAGCACCATTTTTTTTATTATATTTTTTATTTTTTATTTTTATTTTTAGTGCCTTCTCATCTTCAGCTTGTAAAAGTGACATGGTGAGAATTATGGTGAGAAACTTGATGATCTTCTGCGTTGGAGGAGCACCATGGATCATGGTCAGTGATGAACTGCATCCATGAATCATCCTTGTCCTGATCTTGATCTTGATGATTATGATCTTGATCCACCATGCAACAAGATGATGACGATGTGATTGGAACATCAGGGGACATGGACATGGCTTGATCATAGTCACTATTGATACCACTAATTACACCTTGTGAGCTCTCCATTAGTGACAAATTACTGCACTGCCCTCCTGCTTGTTGATCTTGATCTATTTCTGAGCATATCCCATTTTTCTTGAATACTCGGCACAATGCATAAGAATCCTGTAAACATCTATATAATATCAGTTCAATATAACTATGATCATCTTCACTAAAAATAAAGTGAGGGAGAGAGACTTCAGTTTTTTAGAGCAAAAATCCTTATAAAATTTTAAATCGATTTTTGATACCATGTAGTTAACTATTTTTAACCAAAAATTTAAATTTGCTATAAGAGTTAAATAACAAAACAAACTTTTGATGATTTTTCTTTTTTTAAAAAAAAGAGAGGTTATTTTGAGTTATGGAATGAGAAAGCTAAGCTCAAGACAAGGAATTCAGTCAAAAATTGGGGCTGACTTTGGTGTGTAAATCCGTATATACACCATAAAACTGATAAAAGCATCAATAATACACTTTGCCAGCTTTCATGGTCGAACAACAAAAGGTTTGAAATCCTTTGCTTAGAAATGAAAGAGAATCTACTAGTTACCTTAATTAGAGATATTGAAATTTAGTCTCATTTGACATTTTAGACCACGTAAGACTCTTACAATTACAAACACCGTTTCTAATGTGAAGGGCTCTAAAAAGGGGAAAAAAATATAGGGCTTGCTAATGACTATTTTAAAATTTGACAAGTACTAATAAACAACAAATATATTGTCAGGTGTAATTAATAAGAGTTGTAAGAAGAATAAGAATCTAATCAATTCCAAGTAGACTTTGATGTAGATTTTTCATCAAAGTTTTATCAATGATACTCTTAAGAAACATAATAATATAATCTAATAAAAAAAAAATACTAGAGTAGAGTGTGGAGAAGATTTTAGAGTGGGGGCGTACATATCCTAGGCTTGGTAGAAGGGTGTCTAGCTACTGGGTTGTTTGGGTGTTGTGGAATAAAGTAAAAAGTAGCCGACACCTTCCTACAACAAGAAAGTGATGGAGATCTAGAGAGAAGTGCTTTTGAGGGTTAAGCATATTATAGAATGTATAATAAAAAATGATTTGGTTAGTCTTAGTCTTGACTGATAGAATCTAACAAAAAAAATAACTTATATAGATAAGAGAATGTGGAAAAGATAAAGTATGAAAAAAAAAAAAAAAACAAATAGGCAAATAATCAATGTGGGTTAGAGACAAATGGCGAAGGATACTACTTTTGTCTCATTACAGAGAAATATAAAATCAAAAACAAAGTGAAGAAAGCCAAACAAGGACATGTGTGCAAGCAACGAATATTTGTCAGCCATTTACATCTCATTCTCTCTTATTATTATATTATTTATATAACAAAATAATATTAAACATAACAAAAATACAACAGTAAATAAAATGAAGAATTCTACTAATAATGTCATTACTTTCCATGCACGTCATGCACTTTTTCACGTTCTGATATTATAATCTTCATGTCTATTTCAAGTTCTCAATATATGAAGCTTTACCCTATTTTCTGGGACTCTACTTCTGTAAAAGAAATGCTGAAAAAGAAAAGAGAAAATTGATAACAGCAAATGTCGTTCTACATGGTTAAGCCATTTACTCTCTTGCCTTCAATGCATTAGAGAAAAAAATAATAATTGCTAAACAATAAGATAAAAGTAATAATTAAAATCATCTAAATGATGAGTTTTTGCCCCGTTTTTGTTATCCAAAAAAAATCATCTAAACGATGTGATAACTCACTTGGTCCATCACAAGAAAGTCTCTAGTAAAACAGAAAAATCATGTCATTCTTGAATCCATCTAACAATATAAGCTTATACTCCAGATCACTTCTCTCAATCAACAACACAATTTACGTTTTTTGACAAAAAAATGGAGGAAAAAAAAAAACAACCAAAAACAAGACATTGTTTGATCGGAAGAACTTATGTATCATGTGTCCCATACAACCTTATCATTATAATTTTGTCCACAGAAACTGTGACAATGTTATTCAGAATGATATGTGTTTGAAAAAAGTTGATATCTGATTAACAAAAAAAAAAGAGAGAGAGAGAGAGAGAGAGACTTTCAGTATTAGCCTAAAATAAGACAATCACACAATGACTACAATTAATTATTATTTTCAGTATCTAACTAATTAATCAAGCAAGTAAACATGGGTTGTTAAAACTTAATAATATACGAACTACCTGAATTCCAGAGGTATCTTCGCATTCTTTGTCATCGAGGCGATATTCATGCATGACCCAATCGGTTCTTACTCCTTGAGGAGCGCGGCCTCGGTAATAAACCAATGTTTTCTTCATGCCAATTGCCCGGTTTTGGTATGAAACCCTCCGGTCTTTTCCAGTAGACTTCCAGTATCCAGCTCGGGTTGCTCGGTTCGTTCTGAATCCGTTTGGATACTTCCGATCCCGAGGCCCAAAAAAATACCACTCCGGGTCTCTACTCGGCAAAAATGACTTCTCTAGTAGACCAAAAAGATTACACGTTTTCAATTATAATCACACTTTGAATTAAAATGTAGATTACAGCTCCAAATTAATACTGAGACTTTGTAAAAAAAAATGAGCTGTAATGATTGACTATGCTTTGATATTAAAATCAAATACAATCCTTTGATTTTAAATATATACCTAATAAATTTTGAAAAGAAAATGTTTGGTTAGAGTGTTTGAATTGTAATAAAAAATTGTGTTTAAATACGATTTAAAAATGAGTTCAATAATGAAGTAACTTAAATCGTAATTTAATTTTGAAAAATAATTTCTTATGCATTACGAATCAAAGACCCCCACCTAAATTTCTGACCAGACTTTAAATTGCAAATATTTAAAATTAATAATAAGGGAATGCCATCTACATACTCGTTTATATGTTGTGTGTGATCAATGATCATGCAAACATATAGATATTAGAACGTTTTGAAATTCATGAACGAGAAAAAGAAGAAGAAGAAGAAGAACCTGCCAACTCCCAAGGCTCACATTTGTAGAGATCAACTTCAGGAATAATGTCAAGTTCGATTTCTTGGCCATTTATTTTTCGCTTGAGATAGTAATTCACAAGCTCTTCGTCTGTTGGATGGAACCTGAAACCAGGAGGCAATCCAACCGGCGCCATATTACTATAAATTTTCTGGCCGGTTTGGGGGCTGCCTAACTCGATCGATCTCTCTTCGCAAAGCTAGCTAGCTAGCTATGGCTGTAGTTCTACTGGCCTTTCGATCTTCTTGTGATCATCACTACAACTATGATGATGGATTGTTTATATAAAAGGGATTCAAAGCCCCTTCTCTTTGGTTCATTTTTCACTTTTTCTTTTCAAGATTCTTAGACAAACGTTTCTTGCAAGCCCTTTCTTTCCTCTTTCTAGTAAACATTTACTTCACTGGACACATTCCAATTAATTCTTTACCCATAATACCCCATATACACACTAGATAATCTCAGCCTCTGATGCATGCGATGTATTGGATCTAATTAAATTTGGTCTCTAGGATGAAATCGATGCGATGTATCTAATCTAATCAGATTTTGACGTCAACCAACTCTTAAAGACTCGAGATAGAGTAGATTGTGTCTTCACTTTATTTAAAGTTTTAAATTTTAAGTCGGTTTTCAATTGACGCTACTTATTGAAATCTAATTAAATTGAATGCATCGTATTAATTAGATTTGATTTAGTACATCTGATGCATTTCTCTAGTTATTATATTTTTACTTCAAAATGGGTTTATATGTGTATAGTATGAAATACGTGTATTCTAAATTTATGTATAATGCCTATTCTAAATTTGTGTGTATGTGTGAAATAAGTCTATTCTAAATTTTATTAAAAAAAGGGAGAAAAAAAAAAAAAAAAAAGCCTATTCTAAATTTGTGTGTGAAGTAAATCCATTCTAAATTTATATATGTGCTTCTAAATTTTTGTGTGTATGAGTGTGTATTATGAAATAATTTTAAATTTGCCCTTGTTTGTGTGTTGTGTGAAATAAGTCTATTCTAAATGTTTTTTTTTTGCGTGTGAAATAAGTCTGTTTTAAATTTCATTTGTGCGTGTGAAATGAGTCTATTCTAACTTTATTATTTTTATTATCATTATTGTTATTATTTATTTTGGGTATTAATAAGTCTATTCTAAATTTGTTTATATGTGTGTGAAATAAGTCTATTCTAATTTTTTTTTGTGTATGTGTGTTATGAAATAATTTTATTCTAAATTTTTGTATATATGCACTCCTGTGAAATAAGTTTATTCTAAATTTATGTATGTGGGTATTATGAAATTAGTCTGTTCTCAGTTTTTGTGTGTATGTGTGTGTACTATGAAATACGTGTATTATAAATTTGTGTGTCTGTGTTATGAAATAAATATATTCTAGTTTTTAAGCTGGTTTACGCACGCCTATATTATGAAATAAGTCTATTCTAAATTTATAAATCGATTCTAATTTTTAAGTTGACACCATCCACTGAAATTTAATCAGACTAAATGCACCGCATCATTTTTTTTTTTTTTTTTTGGTTTTTAAGATAACATATGTGGTAGGAACACTCAAATATGGAGCATTTGTCAAATTTAATGAATACTCTTTACCACCAAATCACATTGGACAGTGATATGCATCGTATTAATTAAATATTAATTTAATGCATCTAATGTGTGTCTCTATATACATTTTCTTTTCAAACTCTGTAAATTCGTATAATTATTTTTATTTAGATTCATGTATATATGTATATATGTAAAATATCAGCTCTAAGATTGTGGACGATTGATGATACATAAATAAATAATACCAAATATTAACTATTTAAATATCATTCCACCTAATGTCTTATAAATTTGTAATTGATATTATTAAAATCAGTTCGTTTATAATAATTAAAATGAAAATTCTAAGCCATTAATTATAAAGTAACTAAAAAAATCAGTTAATAATTTTAAAAAAGTAAATCTATTTAAAAGTTCATAAGTAAGAAACATATATATATATATATAACACTCAACTCGACCAATAATTGATGTGCATATAAGTGACAAAAATTAGTCAAATTTTAAAGTGAAAAGAAAAAAATAACAATTAATAACAAATAGAAATGGTGTTGCGACATGCAAAAGAATGAGTCGTCTCAAAAGTAGATCATGAATTTGTAGCAGAGCTGATGGTAATTAAAGGCCAAATGTGATAAAGAAGTTAAGTGATTAACAAAGGACATGGGTCCAGTTCTTTTTTTGTACTTTCTTTTACTTTAAATCCCTACTTTTTACGTGATAATTACTCACCAAAACAATCGTCTATCTGATTACTTTTCTCTCTTTCCACTTCATTTTACAGCCTTTCAAGATTTTTGTCTCTCGTTCAAGTGGAAACAAAAAAAGAGAAGGTTCTCATTTGACAAACAATCTCTTTGACAACTTTTGTTGTAATTCTGTAGTAAAAGAAAACACTTAATTATAATCAGATTTCTCTTTAAATAGTTCCTTTTATCTCCACATCCTAATAGTAAGCTATGGAGGTGATTGTTAAATTTGTGCAGCCGAGCAACATACTTATGGACTTTGGTGAGCATCCCTAAACTTTGGTGAGCAACATAATTATCTTAGAGAAATTTTGCTGACAACATGAATTTTGGATTTTTTCGAATCATATTCATGATAAGATTCTGGGTCCTTCCTTTTACAATATTAAACTTTTTTGAGTAATTATTATATGTCCTTTGTTAACTGGGGCCTTTTTCACCTAACACTTCAATTAAGCACAAATATGGGCATCGAGTCTTTAGGTAAAAGCAAATCTCCTCTTAGAGGAGATTTGTTCACTTCCTCATCCACTTTACTTAGGTATATTTTACAAGTTTTATGTGAATAATTTTCTTCTCTTAGTGTGAGAATTATTGTCTTTATAACATAAAAGTAAATATGCGAACTATATAATTAATGACTAATCTTGATAAACTTCTAACACATCTATTATCAACTTTAAAAGAAGGAAAACAAGATTTGCTAAGTTAACAATTTCTATAAAGTAATATGAAATTAATAAATCTCTAGTGTTTTGAAGAGTTAGGTTTTAATTAAGGAGAGCCAAAGACAAGTTTAAGAATAGGATAACATGACGTTGTAAGTATTTGACAGATATGTTATATAGTATATCCATTTATAATCTAAGTGATTACCGTACCTCTTCTCTTTTACATACATGAAAGGGAATTTGATTTCTACCATACATATTCACTCACGTGTGAAAATATTCTCCTTGTTACGAATGAAAATATCTCCTAATATGAAACAAACTCTATATAATATTTGATCTTAACACTTTCTGACAAAACCCAAATATATTTAATATATACACTTATAAATATAAATAAGGAGAACTTCATTTTGATCCTATATTTTTAGAAAGTTCTCGTTTTTAAATGTGAATCCGTTTATAACGTTCATGGTCTCTTACCTTTTAAAAATTTATCAAATTAGTTCCTCCAATGTGATTTTTGATGGTCAGTGTCAATAAGAAATGGTAAAAGATTGTTTTGCCCTTAATTTTATGTGTACTTTTAATTATTGTTTTTATTTTTTTTAATTTTTTTTTCCTTCTGACATGTATTCTTGCGTCATTAATTGGTAATAAAAAACAAAACTATCCTTACATGTGTAATATTTAACCATCTATTGACTAATAATATGGACTAATTTAATGAGTCTTTTAAAGTTAAGAGACTATCAACACTGTAAACGGATTCACATTTAAAAACAATAAGTTTTCCAAAAACATAGAAACCAAAATGAAGTTCTCCGATATAAATATATTTCATAAATTAAATGAAAAACAGAAAAATAAAATTAAAAAATGGACTAAATAGTCCCACACTCCTCATAGCTCTGAGATTAAAAGATTTATAGGGACTGCATCAAACAGTACCATAAGGCTTTGTTTGTTTGTCAGGTTAGGATTGTGTTTAAACTAATTTTTTTGTCTAAACCCATATTTGGTTCAACCAAGTAGCTTTAACTAATTTATCTCATCTCTCATTTTATCCCATTAGAATTGGTTAAAACCCATCAAGCAGGCAAGTTAAAGATTCTCCTATCTTCCTTTGGTCTGCTTATCTTTCCTCTTTAGCCCTTCTCCTCAAGCTCCATCAATGCCTAGCCTTCGCCTTCCTTACCATCACCTCAACTCATTTTTCTGCCTAGTCCTCACGCTTTCTGGAGATGCGACGTGCCTCCCTCCACTTCACGTCAGTACTGATCGTCCTTCTCCCTCCCATTCCTCTCCTTCTGCTCCATCTCCGTCACGATTTGGAAGTAGTACTGGTTTTTTAGTTAATTAATTTTTTTTGACGGATTAGTCGTTTTGTACCACTTCTTGGAGATAGGTGTAAAAGGATATTGCTACGCTCCTCACTAGTATGTAATCATCTTCTTAACCAGGATGGGTTCTTTTTTTATTAAATTTTGTTTTTTCCTCTAAATGAAATCTACCAAAACTTGTAGGATTAGGAACTTGTGGGATTTGTTACTTGAATTAAATCTAAAAATGTGGGCGTAGATGGAAATTTATTTCTCTCGCCGAAAAAGGTTGAGCGCTGCCGCTATCAAAGCCACCATGGCCAATTCAACCTCCAAAGTCAACTCTGCCAATTTGGACAATCAAGCCAATGGCCAAACTAGCGTTAGCAAGTTTTGGAATGTGGTTTTTGGATGGGTTTAAGAGGTGATGAGAGAAGGAGGAGGGTGGTGGTGGTGAAAGAGGTAACACTAGAAACAGTGGAGGAAATGGAAGAAGAGTAGTAAGTATTTTGAAATATCTAAAAAATTTCATTTAAATTCTTAGAAAATTTCATTTAAATCATATCATATTCTACTATCCTATTTTCATCAAACATGAAATAATATTTAAATTAATCCAATCCAATCTCATTTAATCCCGTATAAAAAAATCTAATCCTATCCTACACAACAAATGGGGTTTGAGAGTTTTTCCACCTACATTCTCTATCTCCAATTAGAGTTTCAAAGAGAATATTCCCCAAATATTCCATCTCTCAAATTTTATTACTCTAACCACGTTCTCTATAACTCTCTCTATCTTCAAATATTTTTTACTTTCATTATTGTTTTTTACTTTCATCCAATCAATTATTCATTATAATTTTTTTTTAATTATGTTTTTACAAATATTATTTTAATACCATTATTATATTTAATTTCATTTTAATTTTTAAAATATATATAAACTTATCATCTTTCATGAATTTGTTATACACACATTATATATAATAAGCTTTTTTCAATTAAATTTAAGATTAATTTTTCCACATAATCTTCCTCAAATTTTCACACACGTTTTTTATTATTATTACTGAGGTGCCAAAAACTCCCTCCACGCTGCCGACCTGATTACTTGTTTCCTTTTCATTATTACTATTATTTTTTTAATTAAATTAAACCTAAATAATTGTTTAATTATTATTTGCTAATTGGGTTGATTACATGTTACGTTTCTTATTTCTATAAGTTTTGGATTAATTACATGTGACATTACATGTTAACATACTTTTAAGTGCATAGTTTAGATTGGTTTAAACACTATCACTTGTGTTTCTAGTCTTTTCATTCCAATAATTGGAAGTAAAATAATTAAAAAATGAAAAAATAAAAAATAAAAACCTTTCTGAGAATTTGACTTGTGTAGATAGAAATTAGATATTATTAGGGTGCACAGCTAGGATATTTATATTTAAATCTCCTCCATAATTATAGATTGAGGAGGTTTGTTAGTACTTGCAACTTTTTTATGGAATGATTTTTAATTTATGTGTCATCTTAGTCGAAATTGATTATTAAAATTTGTGTTACTTTGGGAGGAGATAGAATGATAGATACTTTTTTAAAGAATTTGGTTTTGATTTAACTAGGTTTTCTTTTTCAAAATAATATGTGTTTGTCATTTGTAATTTTAGTTTACAAGTTTTTAATATTAGTATGTTTGTTTTTATTTTTATTTTAGTATTAATTAAAATTTTCAGCATATAACTTAAATATATAACATAATAAGAATAAATTAAATCAGATTTACTTTAATTAAAGGTAAAAAGGACATGAATGAAAAAAAAAAAAGGGAAACTTCATTTAAGTCCCGAGGTTTCGGAAAATATGAAGTTTTTAAAGCTCCTTGAAAACAGCTTTTCTCATCCCCAACTTTTCTAAAACTCTTCAAAAAAGTTCAAACTGTTAATCAACTGATGGTCAACGATGATTTTAAGCAATTTAAATTATAATTTAATAACTTAAATTTAGGAATATTATGATTATTTTGATTTATAAATTTATTATTTTATAAAGGTAATCCGATAATTTATATACTATCAACAACCATTAAGGGCAAAAATATTTTTTTATGTATTCTGTTAGTGTTGACCGTCAATTAATTAACGGTTTGAACTTTTTTAAAGAGTTTTAAAAAAGTTATGGATAAAAGGAGTTGTTTCTAAAAAAAACTTCAAAATTTTGAAATTTTTTAAAACCTTAGAGACTAAATAAACTTTCCCCCAAAAAAATTGTTTCATAGCACATGGAGAAGGGCAAAAATGAAATTTCAAAATATCAAAAAGTGGATTTGGAGAGTTGGTTTTGGTTCTCCAACCAAAATACATTTTTTTTTTTCCATCAAACACACATTTGGAAAGTCTGATTAGAGTAGCTTAAACTCCAAAATGGAGTAGATACTCCAATTTAGATTATGTTTTTTTTTTTTTTTGATAAAATAATTTAGAGTATGGTTGGAGAAGCTCTAATGTTACAAATAATTCATCCAAAACTCATCTTAAATAATGTAATAATTAATCTTTGACTATTATGAAAATCATGAAATTATACGAAAATGAAATAATGTGAAGAATACTATTATAGTTCTTGATCACTTATCAGATTAGTTAAAATGAGTTGCCGAAGAAGAAAAATAAGTGAAATACACAACACTAGCTATGCTATACAAATAGGTAATTTCCATCGCGCAGGCATGATGATTAAAAACTTTTATAAAATAAAATAAAACTAAAAAGTTTAATGCTTTTAATACCACCCTGTCGTATACAACATTAAACCTCTCATTAAAAGAAAAAAAATATTAATTCACCACATTAAATAAGCAGCAGTCTATAAATATGGGTGAAATAGCATCTCATCAATTAAAGGGTGGTTTGTTTTTTTGTCTGAAGATTGAACAGTGCTGTTGAAGACTGAAAATTAAATAGTGACTGAAACTTGAAATTTGAATGACATGTTTATTTATTTTTTTTCTTTACCTCTAAATGTATAGTAATCTCATTTGTTTTTTAAAATTAAAATTATTTAAAAACTAATAATTTGACATTTATATTATTTTACTATTAATTGTTTTGAAACTTCATTTAACATAATACAAACAATTATACTGAATTATTTAAAAAATACTAAAACACTTTTATGTATATATTAATAACATTTTTTATTCATAATTAAAATATAATTAATTATTATAGTAAAGTAATTTTTTTAAATTATATATACAAAAATAAATTATTATAGTAAAATAAACTAAATTTATATGTTTAAATAAAAATAAATAAAATATTCTTAAGTTAAAGAACTATAACAACAAAAGTTGAAACTATAAAATAATATATATTTTAATCATTGCAATATTTCATTGATTACATTTCAAATAAATCTGTATAATGTAAAATTAGAACTAATTTAAAATATGTTATTTTAAAAAGAATAGATTTGAAAGAATATATATAAAAAATCATTAAGTGATTTATCATTAAGTGAAAAGTAAAAAATTGTAACTTTTTATATTCAGTGATTTTTGGATAATTTTAAATAGTTTGATCACTTAAAAAAAAACAAAAATCACTTAAGATGTGTAATTCAGACCCATTAAGTAAAAAATGATAAAAACAAATGACCCCTAATTGTTGCCAAATCACTTGCTTTCTTCCCATGGTGGAAGCTTACAATCACATTAAATCAGAATCTTTCTCCCACAACCCTCTGCGGGTTGGGTCCTCGCAAATTCCAGCGAAGAATTCAATCATTTATATAACAAATAAGAAACAAAACCATACACAGAAACCTTACAAATGTGGAACTGTTTTTCTACAAGGGTTTCCGCAACAAGGTGTTGGGCGGCGTACCTTCATTATCCATGTAACGCCTCAATATTGTGTATTTACATACAACTACACGACCTCTAGAGAAGGCCTTTGGATATCTTTTCTATCCTACATAGCCTCAAAGAGAACCCGGTGTTCCAAAAGATCCAATAAGACACTTCTCATTTTCTCCAGAGAAACAGGTTTCAGTATAACACCATCCATCCCAACCCTCATGCAATTCTCCTTGGTCACTTTGTCAGTATTTCCCGTTAGAGCTACTATTAATGGTCTTTCATGACGCCTTGTAAACTTTTCGTGTATATGGAAAGCAACATCGTAGCCATCTATACCAGGCATGCACGCATCCATAAAGACCACCTTGTGTTCTTGTGTAACAACTCGTAAGCACTCTTCGCTTGAGCTCACTGTCATTACATCACAACCCAAATGCACCAGAAGCCCTTTTGTTACAGACCTGCTAACACTGTACCAAAAAAAAAAAAAGAAACAGATTCAGTAGTAACTATTAAGTAATACAACCCACAACACGTGAATAAAACTACATTTTGTGCAACTTCAGTAGTCAGTACCATCTACATATATTATATCAATCAGTGGACATAAATGTATATCAAATATAAAAAGATAATATTACACACAATCTCCATCTAGATCCAATAGTCAAAGTTAAATGCTACATCATGGTTAATCCATCAAAGTATGAGATTATCATTTGAGCAATTCTCAACAATAGTCAATGGCTCAATGCCAAATCCTGGAAGACCAAAGGAGGTTTGGGCGACCTATATTGATAAACATTTTTGGCAGGAAACTCATATATTGATTTTGAAGTTCTAAAGTTATGCAATAAAATTGCAAACAGGAGATTAAAACAACTTCTGCAGCGGAGAAAATCCAGAGCACATGCACCTTAAAAAAAAGAGCAAAATTCTAATACAACTATAACAATTTCAAGGAAAATGAGAAAATTCATGAATGCAATTTTTATTTAAAAGTACTTGATACCCGTCAAACAATTCATATGGTTTTTAACATCCTGAATCCTGATTAGGAGGTTCCAACTAATGTAATTTCTATGATTCAGAGATCTAACTGTCCCCTTCAGCACTTTAGGTGTTGTTTCTAAGTTAACTATTCCCTACAGCTCATGTTAGATACTCATCCTCAAACATCTCTCAGTAACACACTTAATAATTTTAAGTTATTAACTCAGGTCACATCAAGAATTTATCAGGTTTTTTTACCAAAATCAGGGAAGCTAGGATAACAACAGTCTGTATGTTCCATTAAAAGTATAACTAGCAGAAAACTGAAACTAAATAAATCAGAAAAAGAAAGAACAGAATATTGTTACTGACGCGTTATCATCCATGACAAGAACCTTGAGCCCTGGAAAATTGGTTTGCCCATGTCCTGATATCTTTGGACCAAACGCAAGCTTAGATTCATTTGAGTGTTCTGGGATCCCAAGTTTTACAATGAAGATTGCAGTACAACCCTTGCCAAGACCTTCACTTTCAATCCATATATGTCCCTCCATAAGATTCACAAACCTATTCACAAAATTGTTGGTGAAAAGATTGCAGACGCATATTTCTTAACCAATGATACAATAAAAAATCTTTAAAAAATCACCAAACCCAAATCTCCACAAAATCTTACACTAAACAACCAGCAGAAAACTGAACTGGATAAGAACATCAACCATATATTACCTCTTACAAATCGCAAGGCCAAGTCCACTGCCACCAGAGTTTCTGGCAGCTAATGTTTGATTTTGTGCAAATTTTGTAAATAACTTAGGAATATCTTGGGGGTTAATGCCTGTTCCTGAATCTTTGACCTACAACGAGAGAAATTTATTCACATTACAAATTTCCAAGAGATTTAGCATCTTAATACAGAAGAATGACAATTGAGAAACAACAGAACCAACCTGTACACGCAAATAAAAATGATTTTCGCTTGGCACTGGAAAAAACTCAGGAGCTCTAGAATCTCGTAAAGATTCTGATTTAGCAACAAAGGCAGTGATTGAGACACTGCCCTCTTTTGAGAACTTCACAGCATTACCAACAACATTTAAGAGAGTTTGCATTAGGCGTTTTTCATCACCAACTGCATACTCAGGAAGATCAGGAGCCAAATTCAATGTGATCATTAACTTCTTGACAGATGCAATAGGCTTGATCAGGTTAAGGACCTACAATGAGAAAGGCATATTATAACACAAATGAACATTCATCAATACGTAAAAGTATTAAATACTTTCTCCAGTCCACAAGGCAAACTAAAAGATTCATAGGTTGCAGGCATGTATCAACCTACCTCCCTAAATACTGCATGAAGATTAAAAGTTACAAGTTCGAGTTGAAGGCTACCATCTTCAAGTCTTGACAGATCTAATACATCATTTATTAGAGTAGCTAAAAGATTGCTGCTCTTCAAAATAGTCTCAACCATAAGTCGCTGCTCAGGCGTCAACTCAGTTTCCTGAAGTAAAGAAGAAAGTGCAATAATTGCATGCATTGGAGTTCTCATTTCATGGTTCATAACAGCCAAGAAATCATTGCGAGCACGAATGGCTGTTTCTGCTTCTCTCCTTGCCAGGTCAAGTGCAATATTCTGCTCCATAAGAAGATCCCTTGCCCTCATTGACTCCTCCAGGATTGCAGCATGCGAGAGAGCAACTGCCACCTGATCAATCATGAAGTTCTGCAGGTTAGTTTATTTTAAATAGAATCATTTAATACAGACGGAACTCCCTCTTATCGCAAAATGAGCAGTGACTCAAAACACACAATTATTCGCACAAACAGATAGCATGCCAGAAAAAGGAAAGTTTTCCTTCCAGTTTGAAGCACCCACTACCAAGCACAACTATGAACTACCAAGCAGCTCCAAAGAGCAAAGGTGTAGATACAGTTCTAACTTTCAACATTATATGCTTAGTGGCCTCGCCAGATTTAGGCTACAGGATTATTCTGTCATCCGTAGTTACATAGGGTTTATCTTTTCTCCAGTAATCTATGGATGAAAAGAATAAATTGGTCTTGCAGGATCCAAACTTGCCCAGTCTGAAATCTGGATTTGAATCCAGATGTAGGGGGCCTGATCTGGGGCCCAGACCATGTCCAGACCCAGGCATGTTAAGTTATATGTTATTTTTCATTTTAATCCATGTTCCTTTATATTTTCTCTTTGGAGAGCCGGACTCAATTGGTAAAATTTAGCTCTTTCGGGGGCTCAATTTTGAATGCATGCCTTAATCCACAACTCAAATCAGATGTGGAAATGATTCACGCAGATATTTTGAAGTGCACACCGGAGAAGATGCAGATCTTTTAAAGTTCGCTGCGGAGATGATGCAGATCTTGTGCAATAGAGTTTGCTTTATAACACTGGAATCTCGACAAAATTCTTTTGTCAAATTTACAAGTTAATAAATATGCATGTAAAAGCTGATACAATTGAGATAAAAGTGAGTCAAGTCAGCATAACGTGAACTAAAATTAAAATAAAATCAATATACAGACCATAAAATAAGACCAAGCGTCAAACCTGATCAGCTACGACTTCAACAAGCTCCAGCTCATGGACATGCCACTGCCTTGCACTATCTGAGGGAAGCATCAAAACCATCAAAGCATAGCGTTTTGTTGAAAGCTCTGGCCAGTCATTGATTTGAAAATTTGAGAGATGCAGTAGTGGGACACGAACAGCAACCACCTCCCCAGGCATGTATTTTCCTGCGAGGGGTCTTAGCCTTGCGACTGGACAATTTGGTGATATTTTCATGGCACGGTTGCTACTAAAAACTTGATTGATCACAGGAAGTTGGATGGGCACGGTATATCCAACAGGATTCTGCTGACGAAGTGTGTATGAAAGTTGAAGCTCTAAACCAGTACGTGTTGGCATCCACAAGGCACACTCCTCCAGTGCCAACGTTCTGCCCAATTCAATAAGCGTGGTCTTTAGTATGGTATGTCTATCAAGAGTGCTTCTGATCTCATGAGTCAACATCCTAACATGTCGACCCGTTTCTTCCTGCGTACGAATCAGGCCCATTTCTCTATCAAGCTCTGCAGCCTTGTTTTTCAAAAATAGCTCTCTTGTTTTAACACTCAATAGATCAGGAATAATATGTACAAGCATCAGGGCAGTTGCACACGACACCACAGCAGTCAAAACCTTTGCAGTGGTCATTACCACAGCTACAGTTCTTGAATGCATGCTAAAAGTCCATAGATTAATAAGATGTGTTGCCCCACAAAGAACTATAAAAGCACCGAACTGCACAAGGACCCATCTATACGGAAACACTGCAGATTTCTTAACAAAGTAGATCAGCTCCAGAGGAATGGAAAAATAAGCAAGTGCAATGAAGAAATCAGAAATATATTGATACTTCATCAACAATTCATCAGCCGGCCATTGTGATTCAATGCAATTGCAAGACTCCATTTTAATTGAACCACCTTAGTCAATACTCCCTCCTTTACACGCCTGCAACAAATGATACAACAATCAACCAAACCCATTCACTGACCATACAAACACCTCAAACATACAAATTGAAACTAGCTGGTTCAACATAAACTGAAACCAAAAGTCCTAACTACTTAGCATGAAAACCAAAAGGAGACAACAAAAGCTAGTAATACAATATAACCAACTCAACATTACTAAACAAAAATTACAAGAAAGTAAAGATCAAACCAACAAAAAGCCATTGACCCTGATTCCCACTTATAAAATGCTTAAACTAAACAAAATTTAGAATCTAAAACTAAAACAGCCGACCCCCACAAGAAACAAAAGAAGAAAATATAAGCTCAATTTCAAAGCCCCCTAAACACCATCTCCTCAACTCAACTCAGATATCTTTTCAAGAGAAGATCGAACAATCACAACAAGAACCCTCACTGCAATTCTAACACTCATATTCAGTAATTGCAAATTAAATTAAAAAATAAAATAAAAACTTGGCAGACAACTATTAATCAAACCCTATCAAGAACTATACTAAACTTATTTTCAGTCACACACCATCTAGAAAGAGCCAACAACAAACAAACTGGAAACCAGATACATCAACTTCTATATAGGGCAACTAGATTTTCAGCTGGAAAACAAAAACAATAATAATAATAATTAACATACGATCAAAATTAGTAATTTGTGAGAAAACTATAAAAGAAAAATAAAAAGAACAGATCAAGATACCAAACAAAACGACGAAACCTTTGAAACTCTTACCAAAATGAAATCACAGAAGAATCAAATGAAAACGAAACCCTTCTCTGATGAGTTTTTGTTTTTGTTTTTGTTTTATTTTTTTTTTCCCTATTTTGAGGTCTTTATTATTTTATTTTTTTCAAAAAAGAAAAAAAAAAAACAAGATTTGTGACATAAAATTGTTCAGGCCCGTGAATGTTTCATGAGACCCACTTTGACGATCTGCTCTAGATATTGGGGGTACTCCTTTTCTTCAAATTTGACTTTAGTACACACTAGATTAAAATTAATTAATTAAACAAAAACGAAAAAAAGGGCGGCGGCTAGGCAAAATACAGTAGCTGTGAGTTTTGTTACGTCACAGCTCACCGACCACCGTTGATTTAAAAAAAAAAAAATTAAAAACATAAAAGGAAAATCAGATCATCAAAAACAAAACACAAAACCGTAGTGAGAATCAGAAACAAGTGGAGGGAACAAGACGTACTAGATTGGTGTGAGATGATGATCGACGAGAGAAGGAGATCTAAAGGTTTTTGCTTATCAGGGAATGAAGAGGAGCAACAGATCCAACGGCTGAGATGAGGCGCTTTAAAGTGAAGGAGGACTGGAGGCGGAGGAGGAGGAGGAGGAGGAGGTGGTGGTGATAACAGTGGCCATGGTGACCGCTGTGACCTAAACGACGTCGCTTTTCGGACAACCTCAATGACGAAGTTTAAGGCTACTGTCTTCTTCCATATTTCTTTTTTGCATATTTCAGGTTTTAAAATGGATTTTTTTTTTATTTTTTTTTTTTTGAGGCTAGGGTTTTAAAATGGATTTATGAGAAAAACCAAAAAAAAAAAAAAAAAAGGATTCAGCCTACATTTCTTAAAAAAGAAAAAAAAAATTAATAATTACAGCCCTTGTTTAAGCAGTGTACTTGTTTAAGCAGTGTACACTTTTTCTTTCCACTTTCCAGTATTGCGGAGTTCGGTTCTTTTTTCTTTCTTTTTTTTTTTTTTTAATACAGAGTTAACTTTCCCTTCAATGTTGTCGTGGACTTGAATTTTTATAATATATATTTAAAAAATATTTTTATGTAACATATTAGAATTAAATATTATTATTCAAATTTTTATATTTGTTATTACTTTCCTAATCAGAGGAGAAGAGTTGAAATTTTATAGAAATATAAGTTATATGAGTAATGTTATATTATTTAAAAATATATATAAATTTATTTTTTAAATAATATAATAAATTATCATATTATAATATATCATTTCAAAATTAATATGGTAACTATAAATGGATAAAATTTTTGGATAAATTTTTTAAAAGTATAATATTATTAATATTATATTAATATGTTTAAATTTTTTACTATATATATTTAATAATACATATGTATGAATGTGTTTAAAGTTTGTAAAAAATCAAAAATATATATGTATAAATTATTTGATTTTGATAATTTTCAATATATTACTAATTTAATGGTATCATATTTTGAAATATATTTATATTAAAAATAATTTTGATGAAATACAAATTTATGAGACTTATTATTAATAATTTAAATGAAACTAAAAAATGCGTGTCCAAACCAGAGAGAAGAGATAAGAGTTCGCGAGTCAGGTCAGTTTGGACATTCACCAAAAAAAAACAGGTCAGCTTGGACACAATATGACCATGTTCAATGAAACTACAACAATATCTTTGTTTTGGATTTTTATTTAAAATTTCTTAGGAATATTCACCGTTTGAAAATAAGTTGACAAAACACAGTGCATTGAACACTTACGACTATTGTTAATGATTTCGTGTCACCGAACGTCGTGTGAAAAGTAGACACACCAGAGACAAGGTCACGATTGTATTTAACTTTACAAAAATAAAAATAAAATAAAATAATGACTGAAGAGAGGAAGTCTCACTGAAAGGTTGATTTTAGACTAAATCACTGAAAGCGTTTTATACATATAATAATAAATAGGTAACTTGCAAGATGCACCTTCTCACTGACCGTTAAAATTTGAATCCTACCATGATAAATTATCTTTTTATAAAAGTAAATATTTTCTACGAATAAGTAACAACTGATTTTAATAAACATCTGTTGCTTATAAGGGTTAATATTCATATTACGCAAGTAGTAATTGATATTGGTTAATTCCAACAAATCTCTAATACCAAATAAGAGAAATGTTAAATACACTCTCTTAATACATTTTTAATATACACTACATTCAATGTATGATATATGTATATACAAATTATATTTTTTAACATAAAAATGATCACAAATTTTACTTTTCGAGCGCAAAACTTACATTACAAGTGCAATTTTTATGTGTGACGTACATTGATTGGGTGAATGTATTAAAAGAGCGTATTAGGAGAGTCTATTTAGCATTTATCCACTGAATAATTGTACAAACATGTGTAGTGAGTATCTTACGGTTATAGAAGTAAATATTCCTATCACAAAAGTAATATTTGATCCATACAAGTCTCAATAGACATCTGTTATCGAGCAATTTCATAAACATGAATGAATAGAGGTCTTAAAATCATAACTAATAAAATTAGATATTCAGGTTGTATTATCTAATCTTGACAAGTCCTAGAAAACCATTAACCCAGGTAATATTTGATTTGGGTAGGTCTGATAAATTTCAAATCATTCAATGTTAGCCTGTTAGCTTAGTATATAAATGTAATCCAACGACTCTCTACACATGTTGTTAGATAAGTATAATGAGACTTGAATCCTTATCACAAATATGAAGTAGAATACTCTAACTAGAGAAGAAAATTCTTATACACATTCACTTCAAATTTCTCATATTCATAATAGGGGCTTGAATTCTGCCAAACATATTTAGCACTATATGTCAAGGGTACTATGTGTATTTACCAGCATTAATGGGAAGTTTATCAGTGTAATATGAATAAATTTATCACATCATAGATTAAGATTTAAGTCGAAATGTAATGATGTAATGATGATGGGGAGTTTAGTATAACTCATCGTAAAAAAGGTAATAATATTCGGTCTTCATTAAGAAAAAAAAAAAAAAACATAAAACAAAATTTGTTATCATTTTGCCTTTTTTTTTTTTTTTTTTTTTGGTATTGCCCTCACAGTAAATAAAGTCGGGAGTATTCAAGTACCCAAACTTCAAAATGTCAACTTACTGAAATTTACCTAAAATTTGTGAAATTTCTCTAATTTTAAAATGCATACATGTTATATTTATTGGAGTCATACAAGAGATTTATACACAAACAAGTATAAACAAAAATATAGTAGAATGATACACCACAAACTAATAAAGAGTAACAATATAAACAATGCAAAACAAAAACAATGTAAAATACCGACTTCAATGGACATGGAGGAAATCGAGGCTTGCAGTTGTTTGCAATGTCCCAAAAATAAAATTCTATATTTCTCTTGTCGTCGGAGACTCTTTGTGATTGTCTCCCAAAGTTCAACAATCTAATGTATTAATTTTTACATTTGAACCAATTCTCAACTTTGAACCAAAAAGTTTGTTTGAGTGTAGAGAATGAAGAAGAAAATGAGAAGAATTTGATGTTTCAAAGGTTGTTCTCATGATATATAACTACTTTTATTTATATATAGATTAGTGTCCTTTGAATCAATTTAGTGTCTTTTTGATGAGGTATTTGTAAAAGTTGAAATCAAGTGAAAAGATACAACTCTTAATTAAGGGTGGGCATCTTCAACCCAATTCGACCACTTTTCATCGGGTTAAGTTAAGTTAAATCTTAAAAAAATTGAGATATATTGGGTTGGAAATTAAATTGGGTTGGGTTGAAAATTTTCAACCACCCACCCTAACAAACATTTATCCTTAATTCTAAATCTAAAGTTTTTTTCTCCTTCTAGAAGAATATGTGCTAGAGATGATGATCAAATTTTTATGTTGGATTAAATATTTTATTTTCAATAATTGAATATTTATTTATACTTATTTTATTTGTAATCAAATTATTAAAACCCGGAGAGTTACCAACTAGACATTTTATACTTTTGTGATTGATTAAATCGAATCCGATCAACCCAACCCAATTCAACTATTGGGTCAGGTTGGATTAAAAAATTTTCAAGTCAGTCCACGTTGGGTTAAGAGATTTCCAACTCAATCCAATCTAAACCTAAAAACGTCCATCCCTACTCTTAATCGAAGGGATGCAACTCTTTAAAGTTGTACCTCTTCGAATTCAAATTTACAAACATTATAACTTTTTTCAATTCTAAATTTCTAACAATATTTATCTAATAAAATAAGACATTGACACTAAATTTGCTATAAAAGGATAGAAGGATAAGGAAACAAGCCTCCATTCGTTTTTTTAAGGGCAGAGAGGTCTTGTCTTATTCTTTATTGTTATATTTTCTATAATGTATTTGATTTGATATCATTAAATAATCACATAATTTGGAGCTTAATGCAATGGGTGCGCCTAGTTTGGTGATATCCAATATGGGTCATGACAAATGCAATACCATTTTAGAAATTGGCATTACGTGTCTTGTTCTCTTTGGTGTCCTTCAACTTTTACGTTGTAACAGATCCATGGTGGCTGAAGTCATTTTGAAGCACATCTCAAGGAATTCTGTGGGCTGCCGTCTCAACTAAGTCTTGTCGTATTTCTAAAGATCTTATGGCGCATCACAAATTTAAATTTGACCATTTATTTCTTTTATTTTCACAGAATATAATTTTGACCATTTCAAGAGGATATATTATTGTCTATTTGGTTGTTACCTGGGTTAGATTCCATTTTACTAAAACTCATTAATATATGATTTCTTCACATTTTGTGACTAAATAAGAATTTTCATAATTTTTTACATAATTATTGTTGAAATATATATCATTGACCAATATAATTTGATGATAAATAACATTTATTTACTTATTTTAAGTTATATAAAAAATGTTAAAAAAATACATAAACGTTGTGACATCAACCTCACAGATGATTTGCAACTGTATATTATGGACTTTGTATTGAAACTTTTAATGTGTTTTAAGTTTAACTTCGATATATCTCAAATATTTTTCATGTATGAGAATTACTAGTCATCTCACTTTTGGTTTTTCAAGGAAATAAAATATTATTAGAACCAAGAGTCATCTCACATTTTATTTATATTTGACTCAATAATGTGATAAATTAATGAATGAATACACATAAAAAGTAAGAGAAATGATAATTACTAAGTATCAAATTATTGATTGACACATCATAATATATGAATCGAAATGTCCAGTGTTATTCATTTAAAATAATTAATATAGAACAATACCTCTGAGTATTTTTCATATTTTAAAAATATTGATGATATTTTTCATATTTATATCAAATTTTATATTTACATTTTATTAATCTCATTATCCTAATAGGGTGTTATAACGAAAACCTCGTCACCATCCTGTTGTCTATATGGACTAATGGTAGATTGTCTATATCAAGTGATGATAGATATATTCATTTAATTCTCACTTTCCACCTTTTAATGGTGTACATCTTGAGGGCAATTTAATAATGTAGTGATGTAAATACATTAACATTTATACAAGAAAAATGACAGTCGTCAAGTTGAAATCATTGCAATAGACAACTACTAATGATAAAAACAGTTTCTTAAAAAAAAAAAAAAAAAGAAGAAGAAGAAAAGAAAAAGTAGAACAACTAATGTACCATAATCGAATTTATATTTTGAATGGTGAGAGTTTATTTTTTAAGGAAGTTTGAATTCAAAATTCCAACTTACAAGAGGACAATGACAATAGGAAAAGCAGAATCCTCAATCCCAGGTACAACATAAGATACCGAGAGTCCAAAACTCAAGACTGAAATTTCCAAGGCTCAAAAAATAAAAATAAAAAAAGGTCCAGGACTCACCAAATACATCACCATCACCAAGTCACCTTCCCAAAGTACACAAATTTACAACTCAATTATGTGTCAGGAAAAAAGAGAATTTAGATGATTAAGAGATTTACGTTTTTGAGTAATGTTAGATTTTTTTATTTTTTTTATCTAAATTTATGTTAAAATAATATATAATTAATATGATGTTAATCATTTATATGTTATGTCATTTGATAAAAATTTTTAGAAAATCTAACATTACTCTATTATTTTTTTAACCATTACACATGATTTTTTAACTCTTATAAAAATTAGGAATAAATTCAGTTTTGGTCTAAATATAAAAAGAAATAGCCCAAAACAAAGATTATTTGATTTTAGTTTCAAATGAAATTTCGATAATTTTTAGTTCGTTCTCACCCCATTAAACACTTCAAAATGAGTCAACATTTTATTTCATGTATGTGAAAAATTTTGTGGGACGGCAAAAACAGATTAAAAATGAATCAAGTTTTATTTTGGCTGAATGATTAATCTTCTTTGAGGTCAAAAATGAAATTTAAATATTTTTTGGGATAATTTTAATAATTTTTATTAAAAATTATTAAATATTTTTATATACACATGAAATAAAAATTTCAGCGTGCTTCGAGCAACTTGGTGGCTGCAATTACGTACACAACCCATTCTTGTTTTCAACATACAAGAAGTGAATTAAGGTTATGTTAGGCGTTTTTTATTACATATTATATGATTAAATTGAACTAAATTATATTGGAATATATTAGATTGTACTATCTTTATACCATCATGTGCGAAGTATCGCATTAAAGTGTATTTAATTAATACAATAATTGGTGTACAACTTTATTTTCATTTTATAATTTTATATTTATAACTATGTAAATCAGTTTTGAAATCATTATATATTTAATTTTGAATTTTTAGCATTTCATTTTATTTTTAATATGTTATTTAATTATTTATTAATATATTATTTAATTAATTTTTAATATGTTATTAATTAATATTTTTTACAATTATTTGTGTAGTTTATATTGCTTCCTTGAAACAACAATAGAAAAAGAAAAAAGAAAACCTCACTCACAAGTTACACCTAATACGATTTCGAAAAGAAAAAAATAATAGTTACACCTAATACATTCTTAAAAAGGAATAAAATCAAAATTTAAAAGAAAATAATATCATTTCCTAGAAAGAAATGATATTAAATATTTAAAAGAAAATAATATCTAAATTTAAAAGAAAATAATATTAATTGAAGAAAATAGTAGTAAATCCTAAAAATATATATATAAAATATAAAAAGGAAAGATTATCAAATCTCAAATGAAAATAATTTTAATTTAATAAAAGAAATAAAATAGGAAATAATAAAAAAAATCTTAATTAAACTAATTCCTAAATTAACCAGATGTTGACTTCTCTTTCACTCACGCATTTTGACGGAAATTCTCCGTACTCCTCCATTCTTCAAAAACACTCAAGGGTGGAATCTGGAAATCTTCGTCCCTTCAGGGAAAATCCAAAAAAATAACCTGACATTTGAAACAATATTCATTTTACAACTTATTATTTCATATTTATCCGAAATACAACTTAACATTAAGATAAATATCCAAAATCTCTTCTGGAGGTGTACAAAAAGACAATAATACCCCTGACTGTCATGCACTTTGTTAGATTGATATGGTTGACCGTTTGACTCTATGGATAAAAAAGGGTAAAACAATGAAAAATTAATTAAAATATAAAAATAATATAATATAATATAATTTTTTTTTCTCTCAACAGTCAATTCTCTCCCTCTTATTCTAAAAAAAAAAAAAAAAAAACTCTCTCTTCTCTCTCTACCCCTCCTCTTTTCTCTTTCGATCTCTAGCGGTCATCTCTCTCTCTTTTTCAATCTCCAACAGTGGTGAGAATGTGGCTATGGCAGCAACGGCAGGTCTCCACCATTGGAGACCTAGACGAGTCTCCAACGGTGGAGACAAGTCATCTCCTCCATCGAAGAGCCCAGATAGGTCTCCAATGATGGAGACAATACTAGTCTCGCCTATTGAAGACTCACCTTAAGTCTTCAATGATGGAGACAAGACTACTCTTCACCATTGGAGACCCAAACTAGGTCTCCCCGTTGGAGACCCAGATCAGGTCTCCACCGTGGAGACCCTCCATTACCATTTTTTTTTTTTTTTAAAGTTTCTTTTGTTATTGATTTCTTGTATTCCTAGTAGGGACTCTAATAGAGATTGATGATTGTGTGAGATTGATAAGAGGTTGAAGGTTGTGATGATGATTATGGGTTATAGAGATAGTGTTTGCTGATGAACAGATTGGAGATGATGAGTTTGCTTGGAAAGATAGTGATTTTTTTAAAAATAAAAATTGATAAGTGTTTTTTTTTTTTTATTATATTTTAAAATACAAATTTTAGGGGTAAAAGCAACATTTTAAATTTTTTTAAAGTTTTCTGTTAAAGTTAACATTTGTTAGATTTTAAATCAAAATGAAACTTTAGTGGATAAATGGATATTGTTTCATACGTGAGGTTGTTTTTTGAGATTTTCCCTTCCCTTCATGACATGCACCTTTGCTCGCCGTGATATATCAATTTCTTCAAAACCATTTGCAATTGGAATGGGAACACGGGGCCTGCGGTCAAAAGACCATTCATCTTTATTGAATTCTTCTTTTCTACAATATTCATCAACAGTACCGATCAATATTAACTTTGTAATTTCCTCGGCAACTGACTCCCTAAGCAAGTGTGCTACCAAACACAAAGCAAACTCAAATGAAGTTCCAGAACCACGACTTGTTGTAAGCTCTCTTGAAACTTGAATATTCGATTTAACAGCCCAAAAGGTTGGAAGCTTGTCGCTAAACACAAGTTGTTCATCAAAGTTAAGATAGTGATACTCAAAGGCGCAAGCACATGAGATGCCTGAGTCTCGATCAGCTCGAACTGCTTCTTCTTTAGGTGCATATACACCACCCAATCACCGTTCCTTGCCAGACTTACATTGGCATCGCATAGCTGGTGTCGCCACCTCATGAAAGATGGTATGACCTGAACACTAGTTTACTCCACCTGAAGTCCAATCGCTGCTCGAATGACGCCACAAAAGCCTGTCCATCTTCACTTTGTTCCTCATCTTTGTCGCTCCAATTGCCTTTCAACTTTGAATTCAATTGCAGAATCCGGTACGGGTCTTCCCTTCTACAATCCTCAACCCCTGATGAATAAACCTTGTGCCGTCGCCGTCGTCGTCCACCACCAAATCTGCCTTGGCTGGCACAATTTGCAGGCCCACATCTTGCGGCAAGGCAAGAATAGGTTGTGTTCTCTCATCTCTTGACGACCCTATTGTACCCTCCAATAAGCTCTCAACATCAGCAGTACTCTCAGCAAGATCCATATCTGAATGCAAAACAAAAACCCATGTAAATCATCCACATCACACGTTATCTCCTTCAGTTTTGCAGGTTGATGACTGTCTGTAGCACCCCTGATCCCTTCGTTAGCTTATAAACGCGTACTGCCAACAACCATACCCGATACTGCATCCGCAGGTTGCAGGCCCGATGTATCCCCAAACTCTTCTTCCGCAAACTGCAGCCAAGTATTATTAAGCCTGTCCTTCACTTGCACTGGTGTAGTTGCCACATTCTTAAGATGAGAGGCCTCTCCAATAGATCTCTCGTTCCTATTGGGATGATCTTCTTGAGTTCATTTATCATAGCTCTCCCTGATGGCTTTCCGAATTTCTTCAATAGTCCCTAACAATTGCGCCATTGAAATAGACAAATTCGCCACCGATTTTGACAATTTCAATTGTCCTTTTTCCTAAGTCTCCAGTCATTCTTCCAACGCCTTCAATCTTTCGTGGTCGCCCGATTCCATCACGCTACCAATCTCAAACCCTCGAATTGAAATTTCCCAACGATTTAACATCGAAATCTCTCGATGATTTTTTTTAAACACTCTCAATGAAAAATTCAAACGAATTAACACTGAAAATCTCTCAATGAAATTTTGTTTTGTTCCGTTTTTTTTTTCTTTTTTTTTTCTCCCAATCATTTTTTTTAAACTCTCTAAATAAAATTTCCCAACAGTATTATCATCGAAAATCTCTCAATGAAATTGCCGCTAAAACACTCTCAATAATTTTTTTTTTTTTTCGCAAACTTCTTTCAATGAATGCACCAAATTATTGAAGACCTAAATCTGGATCCAACAACAAGCTTATTCTCACCCAATAACATGCCATAAATAAGATAAATTTTGAATCAATTGACTTACAAAATAGGACAAATTGATCATTTAAAATTAGATAACAGAATTTACCTATTCCTAGCCCAAACAAATCTTAAAGCAAATTCCCAGAAAAGCTGAAATAATATAGAATTAAATCACCGAATTAACTCGAATTATAACCCAAGTGATTGTAGTATTGTTGCTCAGAAAAGTCAAAATAATCTAAAATCAAATCACTGAATTGACATAATTTCTAACCTAAAAAAAACCGAAAAACACAAGATATTTGTCTTACTAAGAAGCGAGAATTTTATTAATTCCTCGAAGCTAAAAACATACTCTAACGTATTATGACTATTTATAATCTTACAATTTTTTTTGTAAATAAAATTTCCTACAAAGAAAAAAATAACTAAAAAAGAAATAGCATCAACTAATTTAAAAAAAAAAAAAAAAAACCAAAAGGGAATAAAATCTATATGTAAAAGGAAATAATATCAATTCCTAGAAGGAATTGATATCAAATCTTTAAGGTCTTGTTTGGTACGCGGGATAGGATTGAATAATTTATGTGAGATTGGATTGGATTGGATGAAATGAGATTGGATTAAATGTTATCTCATGTTTGGTGAAAGTAGGATAAGATTAAAAATAGTGGGTATAAATTTGAAGTTTAAAGAAATTTTTCAGGGTCTTTTTAGAAATTTTACAAAATCTATATTAATTTAATCCATTTTCCATCATTTCCAGATGCCTCTCAAACTGCAAAATCACAACCGCCGACCGCCATCCCTCTCCTCCCTCTGTCTTCCGCATCATCCCCTCCGCCATCATCCCTCCACCGCTTCTCACCTTTGCTGCACGCCGTTCTGCATCGAATCTCACTCTCTTATCCCTCCACCGTCTCTCACCTCCGTCGCGAAGTCATACCTCTGTCGCGACGCCGTTTGTAGAGCTACTTGTAGCGCCGTTTACAGCATCGTTTCCAGCACGATCTCGTCGAACTTGGCTACGACGCGATCGCCGTTGTCATTGTTCAATTAGACGTTGATGTGGCGGTGTGATATCGTCGAAGGACGTATCGAGGTCGGTGAGAGAGGAGAGGTCGGTGGGAAAAAGTTAACCCACCATTTCAGTGGGATGGATTTATCCCACTCTACTAAGATAAAATCATGACGGGATAACTTTCTCCAGCCTCCAGTGTCTGCACCAAACGTGGAATTGGATAAAATTTAATCCAATCCCAGTCCAATCCCAGCAAACAAACGAGGCCTAAAAGAAAATAATATCTAAACCTAAAAGAAAATAATATTAAATCCTAAAAGGAAATAATATTGAATCCAAAAAGAAAAGAATATCAAAATCTAAATGAAAATAATTCTAATTTAATAAATAAAATAAAATTATAAATAATAAAAAAATAAATCTTAATTAAACTAAAACGCAAATTAGACAATTTCCTAAATTAACCTGCTGTCGACTTCTCTTTGACCCTAAAGTCTCATTACTATTTATAGTTTTACAATTTCTTGATAAACAAAATTTTTTAAAAAGAAAAAACGATAATAAAAAAATATCAATCAAATAAGGAAATAGTATCAACTAATTTAAAAAAAAAAAAAACTAAAAAGGAATCAAATTTAAATTTAAAAGGAAACAATATCAATTTCTAAAAGGAATTGATATCAAATATTTATAAGAAAATAATATCTAAATCTAAAAGAAAATAATATCAAATCCAAAAAGAAAAAAATATCAAATCCTAAATGGAAATAATTCCAATTTGACAAGAGCATTTTCAATATTATCATGGATTGTGTTTTTTTTTTAAAAAAAATGTCATATCATCAATGTCAAGAAATTTTTTTATTACATAACATAAATATCATTTGATAGAAATCAATTTAAGAATTGTTCTTCAGTGTTTCCATGTATTTTTATTAATGTTTTCCTTCCTTTTTTTTTTGTTTTTAGTTAGATTTGAAAACTAGAATTAAATAGTTATTGATTTGTTGAGATAACTGTCTAACGGATTCTCTGAAAATAGATTGTTATATTGACAATGTTAATTTTTTTTTGCTACCTCCACTGATATTGATGAATGATAATTGTGTTAAAGAAATTTATTTCAACTCAATGTCTACTTATCCTAAGTGATATATAATTTTTCCATAATCTATGAGAATATTAAATATGCTTTAAGAGAAAAAAATAAAAAATAAATCTTAACTAAACTAATTTCTAAATTAGACAATTACCTAAATTAACCCGTTGTTGACTTCTTTTTGAGCCGCACTTTTTGATGAAGGTTCTAAACACAAACACATATATTGTATAATATAATGTATTTTAACTCTCCAATACAAGCAAACAAACATGCCCTTAGTGGTGCATCTAATTCATTTATATGATTTTGTTATCCGGTAGTTAATGATCATTAAATGATACAACTTTCTGTTTCTTAGAGAGAATTACATCTGTTTGAAAAAGAACCTTCGCTCGAGGAACCTCTCTCTTTCGCTTGATTTATATCTTTGATCAAACTTGCGATACAAATAACATATTTGTTAGGGTGACTCAGAGTTTACTTTCGGGGACACTTTTCGATACTTAAATCAATGTTTATCTCTCTAAAATTTACTCATCTCACTAAAAGTAGCTGATCTTCACTCTAACCTTTAAATGAGTTACAAATCAACGTTTTACATGAAGACAAACTTACCTTTTTAGCTATACCTGTGCATGCAAACATGCCTAACATTTGCCAAATTCATTGTTCTTCGATGATACCTATCGGTTACATATCAGACACTTGTTGTCATATTAGTGGGTAATAATGCTTCGTAGGTAGTCAAGTTTCTCATTTGATGATTCTTTCTTTTGCTTCTCTCCACTTTCTTCAAGCTAATGAACCTTCGATGGTTACTCAAACGCTTCCTTCGATCGGAAGTCATAAAACAACTGACACTTGCCATCTTCCTACTGGTTTGACGTGTGCTTTTAGTATTGGTTTATACAATGCTTGTACAACATCCATACACTTAAAAAGGAAGCTTATTAGTATTTAATACCCATAACAAAATGGTCTAAGATCACAATATTATACAATAACACTGTAAGATCATTTATTAGTGAACAAAATAAACTATCATCTAAAAGTTTAACTACATTACCCAACTGATAATATTACTTATAAATTGCAAACCTTAGATTTGTTGTAAATGCAATTTATTATTGAAAACAATTCAATAGCTACAATTTATGAGTAATGTAAATAGTTGGATAAGGTAATTAAATTCATAATGTAAATATTTTAAATTAAATATTTGAGATTTTTTCTTTGTAATTTTTAATTAAATTTAATCTATCATAAAAAATGAAAAAATTGATTTTTTCCTAAAAAATCAATGTATCTATAAAATAGTTGTTAATAAAAAAAATCAATAGAAATGATTTCAATGATTAGATTTATTTAATGATTAAAATATGGCATCAGAAAAATTGATGAATGTACATACACGTGGAATGAAACAAAAGTTTGAAACATGATTTTCTTTTCTTCACTCAAAAATTTTCAGAGTCGGCCCTTCAGGTAGAAGGTGTTGTAATCTAACGGCTGTGGTGAAAGCGAAAGACAGCTACTAACTACACCAATGGCCAGATTAGGTCACCACGAGAGAGTGGTCTCCCACTACACGCCCTCTCTTTTTTTGAAACAACTTGTGAAGGAAGCAGAAATCAGACTGAAGAAAGAAACTTCTAGAAACCAGCCTTTTTAGTTATTATTATTTTAAACCGCTGTTTTTTTGATAAGATTATTTTAAACACCTTCAAAAAGTGATTATTTCGACAATTACTTTGATTGGACACTGGTTAGCAATAATCACCCAACTGACCCTCCTCCTCCGCTTACATGTTTTAACCAAAAAAAAATAAAAATAAAAAGGGCAGCCAAAGCACCCCGTGTCTGCCACTTCGTGGCTCGTGGGTCACACACCACGCGCTTTTCTTCACTCCACAGCACTCCACACAAGGCAGTTTCCGGCACTTTCACAGCCACGTGGCGGAGCAGTAGGGCACGTTGTAGATCATCTATCACGACGCGAGTCTTGGAGAAACGCTTTGCCTTTTGTGGGCATTATCGAGACGGAGCTTGGTTGTGGACTCGTGTGGCCAATCATGTGAACCCACTAAGTTTTGGTAATGCCAGCTCAGCCAATTCCACGCCATCATCGGGGACACCACTGAAAATCTCCAATACCGCCACGTCATCTTACAGCTTGGATTTTGGTCAGAGTCAGTAAGAGGGGGTTGTAGAGAGGACAAAACGGTCATTTTCAAGCACCTAACGCTCCTTTATAAGTAGGGTGGGGATGGCGTTTCTCTCATTTTAACCCACAGAGAGAGAGAGAGTGTGTCTGTGAGAGTTCCCTTTTAATGTCACTCTCAACAAACACTAAGCCAAGAGTTGGTGTTGAGTTTGTGATGTCTTTTTAAATATTAAATTATCTATATTTTGTTAAAATTTTTAATTTTCGAATCGCTTCGAGTGGCAGCGCAGGCGTTTTCCGGCGGCGATTTTTGAGGTAAAAATGGTGGTTTTTCTCGGTGGTTCATTTTTTTTTACTGCTTTTGCGCTGTTTTTTTTCTCTACTGTGAATGCGACACTGCTCGTCGAGACGTTTTTTGTTTCTATGTTTGCGGATCTAGTCTTTTAGGGCTTGTTTCGTGATCTTATCAGTGATTGTGGACTGTTTTGGCCGGATCTAGTCTGTATTGGTGATTATCTGTTAAAGTGAGCGATTTTAGTCGCACTTTAGCGTTGTTCTTCGCGCGTTGTGACTACTTTTTTTGGGGATTTTTCTATGGGCTGGAATGGCTAGATCTTCTGCATTTGTGTATGTACTGAATCTCATTTCTAGGGTTTTGTCATTTTTTTCTGTCAATCTCTTTATTTTTTACTGCGATTTCGATTTAGGGTTTGTGCTTTTGGTTTACTTTTTTTTTTTCCACAGTTGTACGATTTTGGTTGTGCGTTTCTCTTTTGTGATGTTTGTGTATGTATATAGTTTTGTTTTGTTGTTACTATGATTTGGAGTCTTATAGCTTTGTGCTGATTTGTTGTTTAGTTATAGGACTTACTATATTGTGCGTTTGCGGTTGATTTGTATTGTGTTAGTAGATGAAAGGAATAGAAGTTTTGGTTGTTGCTTTCGCTGTGTACTTTGTAAATGATGGCCGAATCATGTTGGTTGATTTTCATTTTCTGTATAGCTTGTTCATGAAATGGCTTGTAAGTTTATCTATGGTATACACTGACAGATTGAATGCCTATTTGAGGCAGGTTTTTATTCATGAATATCGGTTGTTTTGTGCTTGAAGAAAATTCATTCCTTTACTTCTTAGAATGATTTAGTCGACTTGTTTGTTGGTGATATTTGGTTACTTTACGTGTGCCTGATAAACTTTTGCTCGTGGTATTTTTATGTGGTGGGTCTTATATTTTGGTCTTGGCACTGTGTAGTTGTTGAGTGTGTTTATCCTTTGTGTGCAGTTATCATCATGGTGAGGAAGAAGAAAACTGAACATCATTCGAGTGGGGCTGAGAGCTCTGATTCGCAGGAAAGTGGTGGGGGTGGTAGTCGCGGACCCCAGCGCCCTAGTGCTTCACCACAACAGGGAGGAAGTGGAGGATACCATGCTGGTGCTGGAAGAGCTTGGGGTCCTCAGTCGCAGCAAGGAGGCCGTGGAGGTTATGGTGGGGGCCGAGGTCGTGGGCCACAACAACCACAGCAGCAATACTATGTTGGACCCTCTGAATATCAAGGCAGGGGGCGTGGAGCGTCACCCCAGCAAGGAGGTCGTGGTGGATATGCCCCTGGTCGTGGTAGTGCTGGCACGGGTGGTGGCGGCACAGGTGGTGGCCGTGGAGGACCATCTTATGGTGGCCAACCAAGATCATCTCCAATTCCCGAGCTGCACCAAGCACAACCGGCTTCATTTCCGTCTGGGGTGACCCCTCAGGCCAGTTCCTCTGAGGCGGGTTCTTCATCCCAGGTAGTTGAGCATGTGGAAGACGTTAACATACGTGGAAGTTCTCAATCTGCAGCACAGTCAAGTAAATCTATGAGGTTCCCTCTTAGACCTGGCAAGGGCAGTACTGGCCAAAGGTGTATTGTGAAGGCAAACCACTTCTTCGCTGAACTTCCAGACAAAGATTTACATCAGTATGATGTGAGTTCTTTTATTAATGTTTTGTATTTATCTAATTTTAAATTTTATTTCAAGTTGATAATTGGGGGTTTTAATGGTTATTAGGTTACTATTACGCCGGAGGTTACCTCTAGGGGAGTCAACCGTGCTGTGATGGAGCAGCTGGTGAAACAGCACAGAGAATCTCATCTTGGAAAGCGTCTTCCTGCATATGATGGACGCAAGAGTCTGTATACCGCTGGACCACTTCCATTTATATCAAAAGAGTTTAGAATTACTCTTCTTGACGAAGATGATGGACAAGGCGGGACAAGGTCTTACTGACTTTTGGTTTTGCTACCTAATTCCCTAGATCTGATGCTTTGTCTTATTTGTATAGTTGCTAATATTTTGTTCTGAATGCAGAAGAGAGAGGGATTTCAGAGTTGTGATAAAGTTGGCTGCTCGTGCTGACCTACATCATCTAGGACTTTTCTTGCAGGGGAGGCAAGCGGATGCACCTCAGGAAGCCCTGCAGGTTCTTGACATTGTTCTGCGTGAACTTCCCACTACTCGGTACTGATTATGTTTCTATCTTTCGCATTTAGTGTATGTCTCATACTGTACTTTTTGTTGTTTGGTACAATAAGGAGAGGATATTCAATCATTGTAGGTACTGTCCTGTGGGTCGATCATTTTACTCTCCTGATCTAGGGAGAAGGCAACCATTGGGGGAGGGACTGGAGAGCTGGAGGGGTTTCTATCAAAGTATTCGTCCCACTCAGATGGGACTGTCACTGAATATAGGTATTCTTCGGTGCCTTTATACGGTTCAAGTGTATAAATTGTTATTTGGAGCTTTTATGTTGTTCAAGTATGTATTTCTCAGTTATAGTGACCATTGCTCTAGCTTCATAGCATAAGTTGCTATTGTCCAATTATAACCTTCATTTTGTTCTTCTACTATCAAACAGTTTATCCGTTTTACTTCTCTTTCCCACAATGGCTGTTCACATCTGCTTATATATATATATATGTATGTATATCTATTTGCATGTAACGTCTTGTCATTATGAAAGAATCTATTATGCAGATATGTCCTCTACTGCTTTCATTGAGCCACTGCCAGTAATTGAGTTTGTGGCTCAGCTACTGAATCGAGATGTTTCTGCAAGGCCACTTTCTGATGCTGATCGTGTGAAGGTATGACTTCAATCCTTCTTTTTGTTCTGGTGGATGGTGATTGTTTCTAAGCAGTAAGAACATTCTGTTTATACCATATCAAAATTGTTTAATTTATTGTTTGCACTATTTGTTTCTTGTGGAAGTTTGTTTACCTAGCATTGATGCAATATCACATTGTTATGTGATTTCTTTATGCAGTTTTATCTAAACCATGCTCATCCTCCATCAAAATCTTTGTAGTAGATGGCTTTAAATAAATGGAAATTCCTGTTAGTAATTAGTATGTTCTGTGATGAGTACTGTAGCCTTACGTATGTCTCCACAGATTAAAAAGGCTCTTAGAGGAGTTAAAGTTGAAGTTACACATCGTGGAAATATGCGTAGAAAGTATCGCATATCTGGATTGACATCACAGACAACAGGCGAGCTGACGTGAGTAACGCTGTAATCTATCTTTATCGTATCTATAAATTTAAGGGTCATGCTGATATGCAATATATGTATGGTGGTAAGGTTATTAGGCATCAGATTTTTAATTTAAAGCTCTACAGAAATCAAAGGTTTGAAATTTTTTTTTTTTTAAAAAAGAAGAAACTATGATGGTGTTTGGAACTCTTTTTAAAAATGGTTTTTCATTCTCAAAAACAAAAGGTGGGAGAAATTTGTTTAGATACATGTTTTGTAAGATATGTTTTCAAAAATGAAAAACAACTTTTTCTCAATTATAACTAAAAAGTGAAAAACAACTTTTTTATGATTATCATCATTTTCAAAACAGATTTCAAAACAAATTACAAATTTTCCCTCTAAACAACTATTTTAAGCATTTTCAATAACAATACCAAACACTTTTACGTCTTTTTTAGTTTTCAAAAATAACTTCAAGAAATTCAACCAAACATATTGCTTTTTTAAAAATGTTATTTTAAAAACATGTTTTTCATTCTTAAAAATAATTTTCAAAAAACACCATTTTAAAAACAATGCCTAACACACTCTAATTTTCTCTCATAAATACCCTTGTAACTGTACAGATCTTGTGTAGTATCTAAATCCTGTGTATAACTGTATGTCAAGTTGTATGGTATTTTTAATGGTCTGACTTGCTTTACTAAACTTGCTTCTCTGACAATTTAATTGTCCTAGCTTTCCGGTCGATGAAAGCGGCACTCTGAAATCTGTTGTTGAATACTTCTATGAAACATATGGTTTTGTCATTCAACATAGTCAGTGGCCCTGTCTTCAAGTGGGAAATCAACAGAGACCAAATTACCTGCCTATGGAGGTAAAGTGGTAACTGTCCTTAATTAGTTGTTTGGTTTGTACAATGTGTATGCTAACCAATTGCTTTTTATCAATATAGGTTTGCAAGATCGTCGAGGGTCAGAGGTACTCAAAGAGGTTGAATGAGAGGCAGATCACTGCTTTATTGAAGGTGACCTGTCAGCGTCCTCATGACAGGGAGCTGGATATTATGCAGGTTTGTCCTGGACTCCAGTCATGTCTTATGATTGTTTCATCTCCTTTTTTAGTTTAATGGAGCTTCTTTTAATTGTCTTTGCAGACAGTGCATCACAATGCGTATCACAATGATCCTTATGCAAAGGAATTTGGAATTAAAATAAGTGAGAGGCTTGCTTCTGTTGAAGCTCGCATCCTCCCTGCACCATGGGTAAATTATTTTTTTTTGTCCATGTTTTTTTTGTGGCATTGCCTTTGGAACTTTATCACTTACATTGTGGCTGCAACTGGTTGTTTGATGATTATGCTTTGTTTTGTTTTGTATTGTAGCTTAAATATCATGATACTGGCAAAGAAAAGGATTGCTTGCCACAAGTTGGTCAGTGGAACATGATGAACAAGGTAACTCTGGATTTCCTCTATTTGCTGAGTAGAAGATATTCTGTTTATTGTGTTTGACAATCCATACATCTAACTTCTTTTGCTACTATCCTACTAGTTTTAATAAGTAGTTCATTATACTTCTGTTGTACAACCATTGGATATTAAATAGTTTCCTGTTAGAGATCTTGGTGAGTTGATACGAGTCAGGTGAAAACTTATCTTTAAATTGGAAAAGAATTATGAGGTTTGCCTGTCTGTGTGTCGAAAAGGGGGGAGATTATTTTACTGGAATAAAGCTAAATTTATACTCCTCCCAAGAGCTAAATTGTCGCAATGGAAGTTAAAAGCATGTTTAGGTTCGAACTGTAATTAGAAATATACCCCATCACGGCCTTTCTACATTTTTAATTTATTGTTAACAAGAAAGATAAATATGTATGTTTATTAGAAGTCAAAAGCATGATGAGTAACATTTTCTATTAGAAGTCAGGTGAAATCTTGTTTTTGTGATTATTTATGCTATTTTATTGCAGAAAATGGTTAATGGGGGGACTGTGAACCATTGGATTTGCATTAATTTCTCTCGGAACGTCCAAGACAGTGTTGCCAGAGGGTTTTGTTATGAGCTTGCCCAAATGTGTTATGTTTCTGGCATGGTATGGGAATCGCCTGACGGCTTTTTTTTTGTCCTTCTCTTTAACTTCCAATGTCTTTATTGTGGGATATTATTACTGGATTGAACTACTGTTTGAACAAGGGATTATTGATGGTGTCTGCAGGCTTTTAATCCTGAACCAGTACTTCCACCAGTCAGTTCTCGTCCTGAACAGGTGGAGAGGGTCTTGAAAGCTCGGTACCAAGATGCCATGAGTAAACTTGGTCCAGGAAGGGAGCTTGACCTTCTGATTGTGATTCTGCCGGATAATAATGGCTCTCTTTATGGTATGCAACCTTCGATCGTTAGCCCATTTTACTACTCTGGAATTTTATTTTTTCTCCTTTGTATTGGTTTCTGCTGATTTTGCAGCCCTATTTTTTTCTGTATTAATAAAGTTTTACTTTCCTTTTAGGTGATTTGAAGCGGATTTGTGAGACAGATCTTGGTCTTGTGTCCCAGTGTTGTTTGACTAAGCATGTCTTTAGGATGAGCAAGCAGTATCTTGCTAATGTGGCTTTGAAGATAAATGTTAAGGTTGGGGGGCGGAATACTGTACTTGTTGATGCAATATCGAGGCGTATACCTTTAGTCAGTGACCGTCCTACTATCATCTTTGGTGCTGATGTCACCCATCCTCACCCTGGAGAGGATTCAAGCCCATCTATTGCAGCTGTATTTTATTTGAATTCTCTTTACATCGATTTAAGAATGCCTTTGCTTGAAGTAGATATTAATTGAATTATTTCTGGTTCAAAATACAGGTCGTGGCCTCTCAAGATTGGCCCGAGGTTACTAAATATGCAGGTTTGGTTTGTGCTCAAGCTCATCGACAAGAGCTCATTCAAGATTTGTATAAGACATGGCAGGATCCGGTTAGAGGGCAAGTGACTGGTGGCATGATCAAGTATGATTGACCTCTTTTTGTCTACATTTCCTCCCTCCCTCCCTTTCTCTCTCTCTCTCCCCCTCTGTAATGGGTGTGTGATTTTGTGTCTAATGAATTTGATAGTGGTATCAATGTGTTAGGTGCTTGTGTTGCAACAAACTGAAGACTTGATTGCTAGTTGGCTTTGTTGAATATTTTTTTCACTCTCAAAATGGAACCTGCTATGGCTTGTAGCATAATATGATTTTGTATCTAATGAATATGATAGTGGTATCAATGTGTTAGGTGCTTGTGTTGCAACAAACCGAAGATTCGATTGCTAGTTGGCTTTGTTGAATATTTTTTTCAATCTCAAAATGGAACCCGCTATGGCTTGTAGCATAATATGATTTTCTTTTTGGTTGGTGCAGGGAACTTCTTATATCTTTCCGTAGAGCAACTGGCCAGAAGCCACAACGCATTATCTTTTACAGGCATTGTCACGTTCTGCTGCCACCACATGCTTTGTTCATACCTATTCTTCTTATTATTTCTAATACTAATAACTCCTGCAGGGACGGTGTTAGTGAAGGGCAATTCTATCAAGTGTTGCTGTATGAACTAGATGCTATTCGGAAGGTAAAATCTGTTTTCTGGATGACTTCCTTTCTTGGTTTCATCAATGCTTTACCTAGCTCCATGTTAGAATTTTGTGAACATCTGAATTATGACGACATATTAAATCTGTTTTTTATTATACTTAATTTCAGGCTTGTGCTTCATTAGAACCGAACTATCAGCCTCCTGTGACTTTTGTAGTGGTTCAGAAGCGTCACCACACAAGGTTGTTTGCAAACAACCATCATGACCGTAATACAGTTGACAGGAGTGGAAATATATTGCCTGGTAAATAGCTTGGTAGTAGAATGTTTTTTGAATTGACCTTCACATTATTTCGCTGAGATTTCATGAATGTAACATAAATCCATTCTGCTAATTTGTTTTTCAGGTACGGTTGTGGACTCCAAAATTTGTCATCCGACTGAGTTTGATTTCTATCTGTGTAGTCATGCTGGCATTCAGGTTAGACATTTTCTTGCTCGTTGTTTATATTTTGATGCACAATTGCATTTCTAATTTCATTCCCAACATGATAAACAGGGTACAAGTCGGCCCGCTCACTACCATGTGCTATGGGATGAGAACAAATTTACAGCTGATGGACTGCAGTCCCTGACTAACAACTTGTGTTACACGTAAGTTGATAGATCACTAATTTTTTTTCCCATGTGAATTTATTATAAGTACATTCTCTTTCTCCAATCAAGGCACAGCCAATTTATCAATATTAACAATTGGTGTTATGGTGTGTTGAATTTTGAGGGTTGAGTGGTGAAAGATTTAACATACCATATCATTTTTAGTTTATGATTATGTCAGAACTGTTAAGTGGTGTGATTTTAAATTTTGCAGATATGCAAGGTGCACGCGTTCTGTTTCAATTGGTTAGCTCTCTCTCTCTCTCTCTCTCATCTAAAGTGCGAATGCACTCACATTTAAGCACAAACATAAGCGCACATGTGTGCTGACAATTTTAGTTTACCATATGTTCATTTATGTTATTCTTTGACAGTTCCTCCTGCATACTATGCCCATCTTGCTGCATTCCGTGCTCGTTTCTACATGGAGCCGGAGACATCAGACAGTGGTTCATTGACTAGTGAAACTATTTCGGGACGTGGAGGCATGGGTGGAGCTGCTCCAAGGAGCACACGAGGACCTGGTGCACCTACTGTTAGACCCTTACCTGCTCTGAAGGAAAATGTGAAGAGGGTTATGTTTTACTGTTAAGTTTTTATCTGACTAATGAAACAATTTGAGGTTTGGTTTGTTACTGAAGATTTAAAACCCCGTTTGTACTGGTGACGACTAGCACTCTTAAGTTTGTTTGCTTGCTATTGTTTGATGTTCCATTAATATCTTTTTTTATTATTGCTTTTGGTGATCTTACTTTAGGTCACTCCAAGTAGTCTGCTATAAAAGTTAATTGGAAATGGGATAGGTGTAGCTTAAGGAGAGCTTGCCCCAAGTATAGGTGCTGATGCCTTGGGGTTTTGGGGTAGGAGCTTTTGATATGAGTCTTTGATGAATTATCTATAATTTTTTTGATTATTAGATAATTGGGTCCTCTTAGCACATCAACATGATGCTTCTTTGATGCTTGGGGTTAGTTTATTCATGTTAAATTCATGTTTAGTTCATTATTGCATGCGACCATGCTTGAGAAAAACATTCTTTTGTTTTGTTGGGTATTCGTGTGGTCAGTGTGGCAGTTTGATTTGAGTCAAGTGATTTAGTTGGAGTGGAATGTTTATTGGTAGAACTAGATGCAATTTATCAGGGTTTATATTGGCCAATGATGTGGATTCCTATTTTATTAAGTAATCTACTTGTGTTGTAATCAAGTTTTCCGATAGAACTTTAAATGCTACCGAGACTAGATGAAGGGTTTGGTATGGTTCTTTAAGTAGAATATCTAGGAATAGATGTTTTGGATGCGAGCTCTTACAATGTAGAGCTACTAGCAAATGGAGTTCCTAGAATGTTGTCTGGGTGTATATTTATTAAGTTACACATAATATGAGAAAATTACAATTAGATGTTTAAGAAATGAAAGTTGTATTTGAAAAGGTAGTCTTGTATTAAAATGTAATGAAGGTATTCGAGTCTATTTATTTGCTTAAAATAAAGTTCAGAATGGGGTTGTTTTATTGGAGAAGCTTGAAAAAGCACTCCCTATCCATCCGTCAGACATTCCATATGAAAGGTAGCATTCCAGATTTCCAATGTAAATCTTGGAAATCTGTTTAAGAAATGAAAGTTGTATTTGAAAAGGTAGTCTTGTATTAAAATGTAATGAAGGTATTCGAGTCTATTTATTTGCTTAAAATAAAGTTCAGAATGGGGTTGTTTTATTGGAGAAGCTTGAAAAAGCACTCCCTATCCATCCGTCAGACATTCCATATGAAAGGTAGCATTCCAGATTTCCAATGTAAATTTTCAACTTAAAACCACGAAAACAAACGTGCCCAAAACAAATTGACGTGAAACACGCAGAAAGAAGAGAGTGACAGAGAGGAACCTATCATATGAAGAACAAGAACCTGTTATCCGACCATAATTATGTTTGAGAGCGCCTTCAAATTTTAATCCACGTTGAGCAGTTCTGCTGTTGTCTAGCTGTAAACAACAATAATATTAGACAACAATCAAGGGATGCTTGCTAGAACTTCAAAGAGGCTCAAAGAAGCTGAAAGAGATTATAAATCGACACCTTAATCTCAAAATCATATTTGGTATATTTCTACTCTCTAGCTTCTTGTAGTGCTCTGCCTCTCTTTTTAGGTTGGTTTTTATTAAAAGAGAGGACATTATATTACCAGGATCTTAACAATCAACAAATTATGTTTGCAGTTCATAGAAGAAATACTGATCTTCCACACGAAAATGCCTTTCCAGTGTAGTCAGCAGTCATCGATCAAAACACACAGAACCACAAAAAAAAACACGCCCAAATTATATATATATATATATATATATATATATGTAATGATAGTTTTGTAATTAACTAGAAAAGTGAGGACATTTTCGTAATACTGAAAAATTTCTTCCAATAAGCTCATAAGAAAATCCGCCCTTGCCTTCTTGTTGCCTTCCCTGCCAATGCTCCTTGTTGTGAATGCCTCCGCTGCTTTAGTGGCCATGGTTGGAGAATGATTCTCCATCCATGGATCTGGATAGTGGGGATACATATTGAAGCTCCAACATCTAGTTTTTTCGTTTTAAATAATTTTTTTCCACATCATCAAATAGCTAGCAGAGTTTTTTCATTTCCTTTTTATTTTGATTTTATTGTAAATTAGTTCAATTTAATTTGATAATTTTACTATTTTTTATTTAATTTTATAAATACTTTATTTAATTATAATCATCAAATGATCCAATTACCTTTGGACTAGTATTGACCATATTTAATCATTACGTTTAAAGGTTGACTAATTAAGGGGAGGAGAGGTCATCTAGCCTTTGAAAAGTTGATTCTGGTTGTACAAACATAAAGTTTAAAGAGGTTGGCAATATATATACTTTCTTTCTTTTTTCTGTTTGTGGTTAATATATATACTTTCTTTCAAAAAAAAAAAAAAAAAAAGAGGTTGGCAATATTTTACTCTTTTAGAAAGCAAGCCACCGGTTTGGTAATTTTATAAAAAACTGCATAGTAATTGGAATTAAACCAAACACTAGGGATTATTTAATAATTGCTATTGCTTTTAATGAAATGGAAGTAGAGTAGGCAAAGCGATGCGCTAGAGCGTCTGAAAATTGAAGTTTGGTCATTGGTGGCTTTGGAATCATTCGATCAGAAAGAAACAAATGTAAAAATTGGTTTCATTGCCGCATAAAGAGAATAAAGTTTTTCACTTTCAATACATAATCACTTAATTTCAAATATATATATATATATACACATAATCACTTTTCCCCTTAAATATTCAACATTTCAACCATGTTTATTATTATTTTTTTTGGAACTCTCAACCATAGTTATTTAAATCCAAATGTTGAGATAATCTCGAATCATCTTTCAAAATATAATTAAAAGTCTCAGTTTGATGTTATTTCGACTTTTGAATTAGGGTATAGGTACATAAATAATTAAATATTAATATTAAATTTAAGTTGATATATTCACACCTAATAATTTTATTAAATTTAAGTTGATTAATCACATCTAATTTAGTATATGGGCTTTGTATTTTCAAAGGTTAACAAATTTGGATACAGATTTATGATATGATAAATAATATATGTGAAAACTATAACTTATGACAATGTGCACAAGCATCCTGAGTACTCCTCATAAAATAACTAGAAGGGATATATATGTATATATATAGTATTTTTATAATTAGGGTGCCCTAACTTTAAAAAATAAGAGTTAACTAATCAAATTAATCAATTGTATTATTTCTCCTAAAATAAATTCCCTTTCATATTTAATTCAAATGCAATGGGTGAATTTGATTAATTGGTTCTTACTTTTTAGAGTTATGACGTTCTCATTTTAAAAACACTTTTTAAATTTTTCTATGTATATATATATTAAAAAAGAAAAACATAAAGTAATCATGATTCATGAATCATCCATCTCAATAAGAGATGTTAAAAAAATAAAAACATAAAAAACATAAAAATAAAATTCCTCCAAATTCTTTCCCTCCCCTTTTGAAAGATTTTGTGAAAAAGTAAATCAATCCCATGACAAAACATTCCTTTCTTGCTTTAATACTTAACACCAAAGAATGATCCTTCTCCCCTACCCTCATTTTTAAGCCATGGTACCCCCTCACCTTATTCTCAACCAATTTCCCTATATATACATATATTTCCAGAAACGGAAACACCACAACACTATAACATTTTCATTCTGCTCTCAATTGTATCTTTGTTTGTGTGTTTCCAAATTTCGTCGTCGAAAATGGCTTCTTCTCCATCTCTCAAGAGATCAGATACAATCTCAGGCACCATGCCTGAAGCTTTGAAGCAAAGCCGGTATCATATGAAGAAATGCTTTGCTAGGTATACTTGATTTTCATTTATATAATTTCCACTTTTTGTTTGTTAGTTTATATCATAGCTGAGAGTGGTTTTGATATATTCCTGCAAAAAGATTTGTTGAACCAGGAAAAAGGTTGATGAAACGCCAGCACTTGATGGGGGAGTTAGAGAAATCAATTGAAGACAAGAATGAAAGAAGCAGAGTCTTAGATGGATTACTTGGTTACATCCTCAGCTGCACTCAGGTACTTACTAATCTTCTCCATGCATGCATGTACATTTCTTATATGGTTTAAAACCATAATTTAGTAAAATCATTCTTTCACAAACTACTTTTTAAAATACTATCGTTTGAGTCGTCATTTTTTTTTTTTAATTTAATTATTATCAAATAGCATATCATAATTTAGATTCTTAAATGTAACTTTTTAAACACATGCAAGAAACTTTCTAGTATAGCAAAACTTTTTTAATGATAATAAAAACACGCACTTCAACCTTTTGTAAAAAAATTTGCAGGAAGCAGCTGTTGTTGCACCATATGTAGCCTTAGCTGTGAGACCAAATCCTGGTTTCTGGGAATTTGTCAAGGTGCATGCTGAAGATCTATCAGTAGATGACATTAATGTTACTGATTACTTGAGGTTCAAAGAAACGATTTTTGATGAGAACTGGTAAGTATTAAACATATAATCAATCCTCTGAATTTCCGCTCAAATTACTCCTAATTTTGGTCCTTTTCGAATGATTAAATTTTTATAAAGAGTTTATTGGTAATAAATTTTTAAGAAAAATAACTCTTGTATGAAATATTAGATATAGTAGAAAATTGCACATACTGGCCGCTTAACTCAAACGGTTGTGCATGAATATTCAAGTCTAATCATAAATAATTTTACAAGTATGTGTGAGTATATAGTTTCTTCCCGTTTTTGAATGACATAAGTAGTGCTTAATTTTAGTAAATAAGGTTCAACAGATTTGTTATCCACTTGATATTATCTTTATATATATATATAAAGTTAGAAAACACTGATGGTAGAATTACTTATTACTCTACGTGAATGCTTCCATCATCAGTGTCTTCTAATTTTAAAAGTTAAGACGAACCAATTAAATTCATGTATTGTATTCTCTCTTCTAAACAAATTTTCTCTCATATTTAATTCAAATGCAATGGATGAATTTGATTAGTTCGTCTTAATTTTTTAAAATTAGAAAGTACTGATGATAGAATTAATATATATATATATATATGTAATCAACTAAATTCCAGTAATTCTAACTAATAGAAAATGTAGATATTTTTTTTTAAAAAAAAGTTGGTTGTGTTCTGTTAGTAGTTATATACAAATGTGTGTGTACTCGCATATGGTAATTTTTAACAATAAGAATTTATGAAAAAAATAATAATTTATATACACACACTTGTATATAACTACTAACAGAACATGGCCAAGTTCTGCTTCATAAATATATTCCTTGGCCATGTTCTTTTCCATTTTAAATGAGTAGTTTTTCATTAAAAATTTGTGTATATTATATGAAGCCTTTTCACAAATTACCTAATAAATTCTGAAACATGATTTGCTGATATATAAAAATTTGCAGGGCCAGGGATGAAAATGCTCTGGAGATAGATTTTGGGGCGGTTGATTTCACTACACCTCATTTGACTCTTTCTTCTTCTATTGGAAATGGACTGAATTACATCTCCAAGTTCATCTCTACAAGGCTTATAAGCGACACTGATAAAGCAAAGCCTCTGGTGGATTATCTAGTGGACCTTAATCACAGAGGAGAGGTAATGCATTTCAAATGAGAATGACAGTTTTTAACATAGTTATATTTAGCATGTGCCTCTATATGTTAAACTACAAGCACAAATGAAAATTTTATCTTAATTTGAACTTTTATATATGTAAAATTCTTTGGGGTGTGTAATATGATTGATGAAAAATGTCTCTAATGGAGACTATGTATTGGTTTGCTGACAGAATCTTATGATCAACGAATCGCTTAGTACAGTTGAGAAGCTACAGCCAGCACTTATTGTAGCTGAAGCTTCCATATCTGAAAAACCAAAAGACACTCCTTATCAGGACTTTGAGCAGAGGTTGTACATATTTTCGTTATCATATTTTATAATTAAATTTGGATTTTCTGTTAGTTTAAATTTTACTTTAGTTTCAGTTAGTCTACTATTTACTAAAATATAAGAATCTCGTATCGTTGGAGAATCCTGAAACTTTCTCCAATTGTGAAAACCTAATTTTTGTCAAAAAAATTTTAGTGAAATTCTCAAATAACTTTTAGGTTCAAAGAATGGGGATTTGAGAGAGGATGGGGCAATACCGCAGAGACGGTTAGAGAAACAATGAGGACATTTTCTGAGGTTCTCCAAGCACCAGACCCTGTCAAATTAGAGTCACTTTTTAGCAGGCTTCCCAACATGTTCAACATTGTAATCTTCTCTCCTCACGGCTACTTTGGCCAGGCAGATGTTCTTGGATTGCCGGATACCGGCGGCCAGGTATATAATGCAAACAAATTACTTTGTTTAAATCAATACCTATTACATCATTTATACGTCTGTCCAATTAAATCCTGTAATGAAGCAAGTATGACTTGATGTTATTAGATAGACGTACGATATACACTCATCCTACTCTGCTCTATGAATATCTCTAGACTAAGAGTTTTCTTATATAATAAAATTGGAACAGGTAGTTTACATTCTTGATCAAGTGAGAGCTTTAGAGGAAGAACTACTGCTCAGGATTAAGCAGCGAGGCCTTAGTGTGAAGCCTCAGATTGTTGTGGTGAGCTACAAATCCAAAATCCTGAAAATTATTCAATCAAAGGATGGTCTAAACTAAGCATCAGAACTAATTTTAGTGACTTGAAATTGTTAAAATTTTCAGATAACAAGGCTAATACCAGAAGCTCAGGGGACCAAATGCAACCAGGAGGTGGAACCTATCATTGATACCAAGCATTCCTACATTCTGAGAATTCCATTCAGAACCGAGAAAGGGATTCTCCCCAAATGGATTTCTCGTTTTGACGTCTACCCTTACCTTGAGAGATTTGCCCAGGCATGTGTCGCCCTTTTCCCTAACATTGAGTTTTAAAGATAACGCAACATTGTACCAACCTTTGATTAGAGTAAGTGGAGGGTTTAATATCAACGTCTAGGTGACTTGTATTTCTCTTTCACAACCTCAGGATGCAGCTGCTAAGGTACTGGAAGTCATGGAATGTAAACCAGATCTAATAATTGGGAACTATAGTGATGGAAACTTGGTGGCATCTCTAATGGCTGCCAAGCTTGGAGTAACTCAGGTCTAAGTCTTATTGTAATCTTCATACCATCGAATCAATCATTTGATAACATTAATTCTGAGCTTTTGCATACTCTTTTTTTCAGGGAACTATTGCTCATGCTCTAGAGAAAACCAAATATGAAGATTCGGATGCCAAATGGAAGGAATTTGATCCAAAGTACCACTTTTCATGTCAATTCACAGCTGATCTAGTTGCAATGAATGCAGCTGATTTTATCATAACCAGCACATACCAAGAAATTGCTGGGAGGTCAGTATGTTACAAGACCTTATCCCTAAACAAATTCTACTTTCTTCTTCATTGGAGTTACACTACTTGGTCCAAATTTTGGTCCTAAATGACATGACAATTTGTAATTGTCAGACAGATCTCATGACAAAAATTTGGGCTGCCTCGTAAGAGCTCAATATTAGACTGTAGAGAGAAGGATATTGTCTGTGATGTTGACTAGTTGTATTTTCTTTCTCAGCAAGGAGAAGCCTGGACAGTATGAAAGCCACGTGGCTTTTACAATGCCGGGGCTTTGCCGGGTAGTCTCAGGCATCAATGTTTTTGATCCAAAGTTCAACATAGCTTCCCCCGGAGCTGATCAAACTGTTTACTTTCCCTTCACTGAGCAACAAAGCAGGCTGATCAAGTTTCATCCTGAGATTGAAGAACTACTCTACAGCAGGGATGATAACAGTGAGCACATGTAAGTCTATTAGTTTCTACTAAAACATTAGATAAAGGAAAACAAGTCAGATTTGGCTAGTTTATATTGTTGTAACTTCTAAAATAATCACTGTATTAAAAGAATAATGATCTACAAGTTAAGCGGACTGACATTATTTTGCTTTTGAAACTGTAGAGGCTAACTCTTTGCTTGAAACAGTGGGTATCTGGCAGAAAGGAAGAAACCAATAATCTTCTCCATGGCAAGACTTGATACAGTAAAAAACATCACAGGACTGACAGAATGGTACGGTAAGAACAAAAGGCTGAGAAATCTGGTGAATCTTGTGGTGGTGGCTGGATTCTTCGATCCATCAAAATCAAATGACAGGGAGGAGATAGCAGAGATAAAAAAGATGCATTCCTTGATAGATAAGTACAACCTGAAGGGGCAGTTTAGATGGATAGCAGCTCAATCTGATAGATACCGCAATGGAGAGCTCTACCGCTGCATTGCAGACACAAAGGGAGCTTTTGTGCAGCCTGCATTGTATGAGGCTTTTGGTTTGACTGTCATAGAGGCAATGAACTGTGGATTGCCCAATTTTGCAACAAATAAAGGAGGTCCAGCAGAGATCATCGTTGATGGGGTCTCAGGCTTCCACATTGATCCAACCAATGGCGATGAATCAAGTAACAAGATCGCAGATTTCTTCGAAAAATGCAAGACAGATGCCAGATATTGGAACAAAGTATCTGCAGCTGGTCTCCAGCGTATATATGAATGGTAATAATACAATCACTTAACATGGTACCATTATCTGCAAATGTTCTGCAGATTCATGATTTGATGTGCTATTGTGTTGCCTTGCAGTTACACATGGAAGATTTATGCAAACAAACTGCTAAACATGGGATCCGCTTATGGATTTTGGAGGCAAATGAACAAGGAACAGAAGCTAGCCAAGCAAAGATACATCGAAATGTTCTACAATCTCCAGTTCAGAAAATTGGTGAGTTGGCCTTGCCAGTTACTAACTAGAGAATTATCCAAATCACAAATAGATAGTCGATGATTCTAATATCACAATGTTAATTACACAGGCAAAGAACGTGCCAGTCCCAAATGATGGATTCCTACAACCAGCAGCCCTGCCACGACTACCAGCACCAACTGCTGTGGTTAAACCCCATCAACCTCCAACAAAAGGGATTGATAAACCCCACCATCCATCACTGAAAGATCCAAGAATTCCCGAGACAACAAGGTATGTGCCGATGCATGGTTTTGTTCTTTATAGAATCAAATTCCTAACCATTGATCAGGGTTTTGTATTTCCAACAACTGATACCAATTTAACTCACAAGGGGATTTGATCCACAGGCAAGAAGGTTCAGAGGGGAAGCCGAGCAGCTCTGAGCAAGAAGGTCGTGCTTGGACTCGATGGGGCTACATATTGGCTGTTATCTTCATTGTTTATTACCTTCTGAAGAAATTGTATGACATGTTTATGTGAATGTCGAGGAAACGTTAAAAGAAGTGACAATAATCACATAAATTCTTCAACATGTATGTAGTTTCATCATGATAATAAAAAATCACAGCCTTAATTTGAGTCTCAGAGTTTATATGGTTGCTACCTTGCTATGCTGCTAGCTAGAGGTTAGATTCTACTCTCTCTCTCTCACTTTTTTTATTTTTATTTTTTATTTAAAAAAAAAAGAGTGACCAGATGCAGATTTTACAGATTTAGTTTCACGTTGATACAAGCTTCTAGCCGAATGCAAATAAAATTATGTGCTTATAGTTCATAAAATAATATAGATAAAGAAATAGATTCGAAACATATTCTGTCAATAATACTAATGTCACAAGATATTGATATTCTATGAGAAACTTTATGGCTTAGTATGACTTACTTCAAAAGTAAATAAAGTGACACAACACCAAAGGTTTTGACAATTTAGTATTTTCTGTCATCCTTCACGGCCAACATCCATGATCCATCACAATATACAATTTATCAATCATCAAAATGAATGGCAATTTGAAGTTAAAAATCTTATCCTTGTCTTACAACGGAAGCTAAGCATATAGTATATACAAGTTCTGCTTTTAAACTAGCAAAATGCACCACAAAAAGTAGGCAAATAAAGACAAAACAGCTCTAAGAACTTATTCCTCATTTTTGTCACCTGATATTCTACCTGAACTGAACATTTATGAGCCCCAGAAACTAATAAATAAACTTAGCTCATACAAAAACCCAAAACAGAGAAGAAAATGTTCGTACAATCTGGACGGCAGCCTCTTCCCTTGTTCTTTCTCTCTTCAATAAAAATAGACACCTCATTGCCTGCCATGACTGTGCATGGAAAGTACAAGAAGTTATGCTAAAGCATTTGAGCAAGCTTCCACTGCTCAAATTCTGCAGCACTTAGGATGAAGGAACTAGCATTTCTATGTCCACCACCTCCAAATTCCTAAATGTGGAATTGTATGACACGTTTTAGCACTTTTCATCATATTGCCTCATTAACAGGCAGTAAAATACAAGCTGTAAGCAAAAAGGTTAAGAGGAAAAACCTGTGAAATAGGAGTTGTATCTTCACTCTCTATACTCCTAAGGCTAATTTTCAGCAACTGATCATTTTCAAGCTCTGGGACTCTATAAACAACAGCTCCAATTCCCCTAAGAGAATAATAATATAATTTTTATTATATGGAAAACAGTAAAACATCCGAAAGGGAATTATGAGAAAACAGAAACCTCAATGACAAAAGAGATTTGAAAAATCAAGCAGGATTTGATACATTGAAAAATTATCTGTAACTCTTATACGTATTACTAAAATCAAAACTGAACATAGGGTTTACCTCTATATCTTATACTGCATTACAAGTGCGTAGATATCAATAACCATGTGAGTTACTAAAATGGCACCAACATAAACGTTCACATACAGTTGTTACAAGCTATAACTTTTCCATAACTCTAAATTATTCATGCTACAAACAAAATATTCAACCAATGTTTAAATTTTTAAATGACAGTGGTAAATTTTCATCAGATGCAACATTAATTTCAATTTCAAATCATCTATAACATATTTGCATTACATAGAAGAGGGAAAGAAAGAAGCATTTTTTGAATGTATGCAACCTAATGGGCAAAATAAGCATGCAGCACACATATCATATAACAAACTGTCACAAACCTCAACTTCAAATTACAGCTTTTAGTAGCCAACTGGTGTCCCAGTTCGCTCCTGAACTCTGCAACAGAATCTGCATCAACAGCCTACAAGTAGACAGATTAAATTAGAAATCTGTTCTTGTCTACAATTTGAGGGAGAGCTGTCATAATGGCCATGCCAAATAAATGAAGCACCAAAAGCCTCCCCTTGTAAAAGCACTCAAAATGTCAATAGAAATAATAGGGTTAGACTATATAAACTAATAATTTTGATTTAAAATTAAGATTTAAACATTCATCCATTCGTTCTCTCAATCCAAGGGTTGTCATCTACCATTACTTTAAACAATAGATATAAGGAAGAATATTTTACATCTACTTCATCAATTTCCAATGACTTTACCAGGTTGAACTTCATGCATTATGATTTTGCTAATCATCATAGCCCCATCTTTTCTTAAAAAGGAAAGCCCTGAATTGTGAAATTTAAAGACCAGTAAACTGCCAAATAAAAACTCTAAGCCACATTACGTTATTTGGTTATCGCAAGGCAGATTGAAAATAAAGAGAGAATTGAAAAATATTGCATACACATTACCAAGCATCGTCCAAAAGCTCCACCTCCAAGTGCAATCTCATATGATTGATCAAGAATTCCTTCAATCAACTTCTGCTTGTGTGACAGGCTTGCCATGCCCTGTCTGATAACAGATTCCAGATTCAAAGAAAGTAACTGTGCAAATTGTCATTTTTATGATCATTTACCAGTACCAAGAACCATATAATTTTTTTAAAAAATGGTGTACAATGTTAAAATGAAGAAATAAAACTTCCTAAACACCAATGTGATTAATGCTCAATTTGAAGTTCAATTTACAGGTCAGTTCAATCAGCCAACAATTAAAATGACTCCAAAACAGTTTCAAATCCTGCCAATTCTAATAACAGAAAACAAAACTTGATCATAATACAAGATTATTTCTTCACACACAAACTGCGAATCAGTCAAACTTCAAACAAAATCTAAAAAGCATCAAAAAAACAAAAAAAAATTACCTGATCAAACAAGGAGGGGTTCAACTGAAGACTGTACTCAATGTTCAAGTCCTTCAAACCACTACTAAAAGCTTTGCTATCCTCAAGTCTCCATCTCCACAAGTCTCCATCTTCAATGTAATCAAAAAGCACCCTCACACCCTCCATTTTACTAATCAAAAACTCATCTTTAATTCTCTCCTTGAAATAATCAAAAGCAATGGTGGCCCCACTCCTCTCCATATCTATCACTTTGCTCACATTCTCTTCCTCCATCAAACCCTCCATTGAAGCCTCCAGTGCAGTTTTATGGTGGTCCAGTACTATAACCCTGCAAAAGACCCCACAAAAAAACACCCAGATAAATTCATTAAAGCTACACAAATAACATCATCTTAATTTTAGTTCAAAAAAAAAAAAAAAACATCATCTTAATTTTTTTTAAAAAAAATAAAGGAAAAAATGTTTAAAGTGACCTGGAGACTTTGGAGGATATTTCTTGAACAAAACCAGGGGGACCCACGTAGTCAAGAAGATAAAGGTGGTCGATTTCATGAAGAGGAAGCTTTTCCGGAGTGATGGGGCTGTAAACGGTGTTGGGGAAGAAGAGGGCGGGACGAGAAGAGGCGGAGAAGTAGAGGTGCGCGGCGAGTGCAGCGAACGCGCCGTCTGGGCAAGGGTAGTGGTAGAGTACGGCCGGTTTCTTCTTCGTTGTCACGGTCGACTTCATCAAGTTGATGTTGGCGACATTGATTCTCCTGTACTTGGCTATGTTTGATACAAGTAGGACTATTGTCATGTCCGAATTGATGGAGGACTGTTCTATTTGAAATAAAATAACAATTTATTAAATACAAAAATGGATCATCAAATTCAAATTGAATTTAATTGGTAATAATGTTATATTAGATTCAACACAACATAATTACATACAATTAAATAAAGGATAGTTTGTTTTTTCCGATTAAGGCTTAATAGTACTGCATTATACCTATTAAGTTATTTTTACTTCTTTTTTTTTAAGTGGTCAAACTACTTAAAACTATTCAAAAACAACTGAAAAAATTAAATTAAAATTTTTAACTTTTCACATAATTGCAAATCACTTAATAACATTTAAAGTTTTTATTCCAAATCTATCTTCTCTAACATAACATAATTTCAAATTTATCCTAATTTTATATTACTCAAATTTTCTACAAAAAATATATTTAAAAAGAAAAGTCTAAATGTATCATATCTCAAATTATCATGGAATTAAACTAATATATTTTAATTTATAATTTAAATATTTATTTTCTAGTTGTTTAAATATATTAATATATTTAAATATATAAAGATGATTAATACTATTATATTTTTTAATCATATTTTAATTATGAATAAAATATTATTAATATGTACATAAAAAATATTTTAAAATTTATTAAATTATTTATTTTCAGATGTTTGTATTAAATTAATTAAAATTACTTAACAATAAATAATTAAAAGGGTATAAATGTTAAATCACTAGTTTTTAGACAATTTTAACTTTAAAAAAAAAAAATATGTTTACAATATATTCAGATATAAGAAAAAAAAAAAAAACATGTCATTCAAATTTAAGGTTTTAATCACTATTCAGTCTTCAGTCTTCAACAACATTGTTCAATCTTTAAACAAAAAATAAATGATTCCTAAGTTAATTAATATGAAATTTAGCTAATTTGACATCAAATGACATTTTAACTTTATAAAAGAGCTGTGTTGGAGGAATAATTAATTTTATGAAATAATAGATGATTATTTAGAAAATTTATTTTTACAATTATTATGATGTCTAAAAGTGATGTTTAAGTGCTTTATAAATTTACTTATTATCATTTTGTTGGATAAAATAAATTTTTAAGATTTATTCGGTGTATAGATACATATATAGTTTATTTTACAACTCTTTTTAAATTTGATTTGTAAGTTTCTTTATTTGTTTAAGTTGTTATATTTTTTGAAACTTTTTTTATGTTATTACATTGAAGTATAATGAATCCATTTTTGTATTATTTTTTTTAGAGCAAATTAAGTGGCATTCTTTGATTTGTAATTAATACCTTAATGTAGTGAGTTGTTATTACATTATACAAACATAATATAATATAACAAAATTAAAGAATCTTTAAAAAATAATAATAATAAATAAAGAACGTAATATTATAAATTTAATAGTACGTGAATTAAACATAAAAATAAATCTAAAGATGTAAAAGCAATAATAAAAATATTTCTTGTAGAGTAAATTGTTGGTGTTGATTAGATGTTAATTCCACATATAAGATATAACTGACGATTATTGATTTTCGGTTTTGTATGTGGAATCCGCATTGTCAAAGTATTTTGCTTAGGTTTGGTTCTTGTGGAAATGATACCGATCAGTTTGTTGCTCCTGGTTGGATGAATTGGATGCTCCATTTATTATGGTTGAAAATGGATTTTACGATTAAGTTTTTATATAATTATATTAATGTTAGGTCAAATTGATTTGTTCAGAGAAGGCCATAAATCTAGACAGTCATACATCCAATCCAAGTGTTATATCAAATTGAATCAGTTGTTGCCTCAGAGAGAGGCACCAAATATGTGAGTTTTAACATCTTGCCACCCACTTCTCCTTCCCCTTTGACTGCTGAGAACTCTTACTCTAGTTTCTCTTATTACGAAATACTCTCAAGTTATGACCGTAAATGTGAAATTAACTGATACTGAATCATGTCAAATTAATTTATATTTTTTTAATACAATATAGTATATATCATTTGTATAATTAATTATTCATGTAACAAAATAATATTAACTAAACAACGTTATATTATATCATATAAATTACGTCTTTGTGTGATCGATTAATTATATCCATGATTGATTAGTTGTTTCACATGATATATATATATACATTATTCAATAATTACTTTGTTCAGACTAACATCTAATATATCATATGATTTATATCTTTTCTTATAATCAGTTATTTATATCACAAGATTTATCTCTCTCTCAAGTACAAGGGTGTACAAGGTCAAGGACAGAATAAAATTATAAGGTTTATCAAGCGGATCCAACACAAAAAAACGAAACATCATTTTAATTAAATAAAATGGATTGTTTGTTTTTAATATCAAGACTCCTTTTTACTTCTAGTCTTCTGTAATTACACCGATAGGATTTCCGTGCATTTTAGTCCTTACTACAGATATATTTTTCTGTTTTTCAATTAAGAATATAAGCATACCAAATTCATATAAGTGAAATTAAATTTGCGCACGAATTAATGTGAAATTTTTATTTACGCCATTACACGGAGTCACATATGTTACATTTTTAAAACTCATTAGATAGAAAAATCACCAGCATCAAACAAAATATTTAAATACAAACAAAGAAAGTCTCAACCAGAGACTTCAATAGACTTGACATCAGGTTTCTTAATCTCCACTTTAGGAACAGTGACAGTGAGAACTCCGTTTTCCATGGAAGCCTTGATCTGATCCATTTTCACATTCTCTGGCAACCTAAACCTCCTCGAGAACTTGCCGCAGCTACGCTCCACGCGGTGCCACGTATCATTCTTGTCTTCCTTCTCCACATTCTTCTCTCCGCTAATCTGAAGCACCTTGTCGTCTTCAATTTCCACATTCACTTCCTCTTTCTTCAGCCCAGGTAGATCAGCTTTGAACACGTGGGCTTCAGGGGTCTCCTTCCAGTCCACGCGGGTGTTGACGAGAGCAGAGGTTTCTTGAGGGAAAGGGAAGCCCTTGAATGGATCCCAGACGTCGAAAGAGAAAGGATCGAAGAGGCTGTTGTTGCGTCGGTTTCCGAAGAAGCTTGGAATCATAGCCATCTTTGTTTCTATGGAACTGAGAATGCTGAGGTTTAATGGATGCCTTTTTGGTAGTTGTAGAATTAGTTGCTGAGAATTTGATGCTTTTCAGTGAATAGAATTGATTGAGAGAGACAAGGGTTGGGTATTCATAAGAGGCATTGGAGATTTCTGGTATTTTCGCGAGCATTCGTCTCGGTTCGGTTGTTGTTCAAGTCTATAGTAGATTCTGGAAATTATGGTGCGCAGTTGGCTTGCTAGAAGGTTCTGGACTTGCTTTGTTATGAGCTTTGAAGCCCATCCGTCTCTCATAAAATGTGGCCCAGGCCCAAGTGTAAATGGGCCCATATTAATTTATTACCGGTATCAGTCCGATCTAGAGCTGTAATTTGAATCGAATAATAAAAACACACTAAAAACCTTGCTTTTATTTTATTTTTTTTGATACTAAAAACCTTGCTTCTTGATCTTGTATACTTACTGGATTTAGTTAATATACGGGTGTAAGTAGGGGTGGTAAAAGGGGTTGGCGTATCGGGTCGAGCTGAATTCAATTCGATTCGTCTATAGATTCGATCAATTCGACACGAATTCGTTTAACAAACGGGTCATCACTTTTGGATTTGACACAAATTCGTTTAGAAACGACTGACACAACACGACACGATTAATTCGTTTATCACTTGGATCATAAAAGATTCAAATCTATTAACTCGTCAACCCGTTCATTTGTTTAACCCGTTTAATTCGTTTAATTCATTCAAATTCGTTTAAACAACCTTAAACAGTAGTGATTCCAACACAACCATAGCCAAACCTCGAAGTTTCAAATACTTTTAACTAAGCTCAATACACTTTTATATAGATTACATCACCAAGTAACAATTTTTGATCAATTAAGCACATCCGATAAAATTAAAAAAATAAAATGAAAACCAAAATTAAAGGATAGAAACACAAAAGCAAATGAAAGAGGTGGTGGATTTAGTGATGGAAATGGTGGAATCGGTGGATTTGGTGGTGGAGATGGTGGTGGAGCCGTGGAGAAGGGGCGGTGACCGTGAGGGAGAAGGGGAGAAGCAACGACGATTGGGAGGGAGAGTGTGTGGTGTGGGTGGTTGCCAAAAAATGAAAATGAATTTGAAATGGGTAGGGTTTGGTTAAATGTGTGTGTGTATATATATATATATATATATATATGCATAATTACACACTAAACCCTATAACATGCAATATTATAATTTAATCTCTAATTTAATCATGTCAACCAGTGATTCGTTTAAGCAGACCCAATCCGATTTGTTTAATAAACAAATTAAGCGGATTGACACGATTACGACACGAATTTGTTTAATTCAAATCCACACCTATTTATTTTTTACAAATTCGTGTCGACCTATCGTGTCGTAACCCATATTATCATCCTTAGATGCAAGACATGTATAGGTAGTGATACTGCATTATTTATTGTCAAAATTCTTGTATTATTGCAATCAGCCAATAACATGACCTTGAACTTAAAGCCAGTAGGTATTAATTTCTGATTATGCCATTGGATTTGTATGATGGAGTGAAATGAAACAAATAAAAATGCACTTATTTACTAATAATTCATTTCAAGTGTACATTTTTGTTATTCTTAAGTTGACATTGAATGGATTAAATGCAAAAAATTTTAAGTCTTTTGAAACCAATTACTAAGGGGTCGTTTGTTTTTTTGTCTGAAAACTAAATAGTACTGCTGAAGACTGAAGATTGAATAGTGACTGAAACATGAAATCTGAATGACATGTTTGTTTTTTTTTCTCTTTACCTCTGAATGTATAGTAATCTCGTTTGTTTTTTAAAGTTAAAATTGTTTGAAAACTAGTAATTTAACATTTATATCCTTTTACTATTAGTTGTTTTGAAACTTCTTTTAATATAATACAAACAATTATAATAAATTATTTAAAAGATACTAAAACACTTTTATGTATATATTAATAACATTTTTTATTCATAATTAAAATATAATCAATTATTATAGTAAAATAATTTTTTTAAATTATATATATAAAAATAAATTATTATAATAAAGTAAATTAAATTTATATATTTAAGTAAAAATAAATAAACTGTTTTTAAGTTAAAGAACTATTGCAACAAAAGTGAAAACTGTAAAGTAATATATATTTTAGTCATTGTAATTTTTCATTGACTACATTTAAAATAAATCTGTATAATATAAAATTAGAACTAATTTGGAAATATGTTATTTTGGGAATGATAGATTTGAAAGAATATATATAAAAAACCATTAAGTGATTTGTCATTAAGTGAAAAGTTAAAAATTGTAGCTTTTTATATTTAGTGATTTTTAGGTAGTTTTAAGTAATTTAATCACTTAAAAAAAAATAAAAATCACTTAAAATGTGTAATTCAAACACATTAAGTAAAAAATGGTAAAAATAAATGACCCCGCACATCTCATATCCTATTAAAATCAATTACTAATTGCACATATACTTACTAAAGAAATATACTTCAATAATAGGATGAGATAACTGCTTTAATTTAATTTAAATCAATAAAAATTAATGAAAACTACCGTTATAAAATTGTGCAAATGAAAAGAAAAAAACACAAAAAAAAAAGGCACCATTTGACTTGTTACTTATGAGACTATGACCTACTTTGTTGGGAACTTGTTAAAACTCCAGTGAAAATTCACTTTGTTGTAGATAGGGATGGCAATGTATCCCGGCTCCATCCAAACCGATATAAAATTTTGATAGGGATGGCAATGTATTCCGACCCCTCCAAACCCGATTTAAATTTTTGCTATGATATCCTAGACCCAACCTGTGCTTAAAAGGAATTGCTACTTCCCATCCCAACTTGAATCTAATTGAAATGGCTTGCCCGATTATTATCTGTTTAACTCGATTCAGTTATTAACCAATCACAAAATTAATATTAAACAGGTTCCCAAGGAAATTAATTCCTAGGAAAAAAAAAAAAAAAAAAGAGAGATCAATTCCCGTTAATTAGTCCGTAAGAAAATTAATCGACAAATTTCTTAATGTAAAGAAAGTGCAATTAAACAATATACCAAATTCTGATTTTACAACAGAACAACAGATACTTGTACATCACATAGCAATACAGCAGTTTTCACTTTCCTTTTAACTCAAATTATTTAAGACATTACACCGACACACATATTAAATTTTTAAAATTACGACTCATTAGATAGGAAAATCTACTAGCATCATACAAAATATTTAAATACAAACAGCGAAAATCTCAACCGGAGATTTCAATGGACTTGACATCAGGTTTCTTCATCTCCACTTTGGGAACAGTGACAGTTAGAACTCCATTTTCCATAGAAGCCTTGATCTGATCCATTTTCACGTTCTCTGGCAACCTGAACCTCCTCGAGAACTTTCCGCTGCTACGCTCCACGCGGTGCCACGTATCATTCTTGTCTTCCTTCTCCACATTCCTCTCTCCACAAATCTGAAGCACCCTGTCGTCTTCAATCTCCACTTTCACTTCCTCTTTCTTCAGCCCAGGAAGATCAGCCTTGAACACATGGGCTTCCGGAGTCTCCTTCCAGTCCACGCGAGCGTTGACGAGAGCAGAGGTTTCTTGAGGAAAACCGAAGTCCTTGAACGGATCCCAGACGTCGAAAGAGAAGGGATCGAAGAGGCTGTTGTTGCGTCGGTTTCCAAAGAAGCTTGGAATCATCGCCATGGTTGTTTCTCTGAAACTGAAAAATAGATTTTGTAGTTGAATTGGTTGTTGCCTAATTTGTTTTCTTTTCACCGGATGGTATTAGCAGTGACAAGTGTTGGGTATTTATCAGGAGCGTCGGAATTCTCTGGTATTTTCGCTTCGCTTCGCTTCGTTTTGGTGTCCGCTGATTTGGTTGTTCACTTGTTCTGGAACTCTCTTGGAAATTCTCGAAATGTTTTGGGCTTGCTAGAAGCTTCTGGGCTTTCTTTGTTTTGGGCTTTTAAGCATCATTTGTCGAAGGATACAAATCAAGCCTCATTTTAATGAACCCCATCTTAATTATTTATTAAACTATTATTAAGGGGTCGTTTGTTTTTCGCACTTACCACTTAATGGTGTTAAATTAGGCTAATTAAGATATTTTTGTTTGTTTTTTTAAGTGGTCAAACCATTTAAAACCATCCAAAAACCACTGAAAAAAAAAAGTAACATTTTCTGACTTTTCACTGAATACCAAATCACTGGATGATTTTGTAAATATATTCTTCCAAGTTTATCCTTCCCAAAATAACATATTTCCAAGTTTATCCTAGTTATATGTTATATAAATTTCTTTTAATGTTTTAACAAATAACATTGAAAAATAAAAACCCTAAACATCTCAACATCAAATTTTTTTATAGTTAGATTCCTATATTTCTCTGATCAAATTCTGGTAAGAATCTTTATTGATTTTCTTTATTAAACTACTTGTGGAGTAGCCCATATTGTATTTATTTGTTAAAGCTTCATTGTGTTGTTGTTTATATATATTGATGAGAATTTGTTTGTGTATATCGAGTTTGTTTGTCTTTAATAGAACCTCAAAGTTTCTCCTTTTCTTTATATTGGATTTGTTGTAGAATTTGTTTCTTCTTTTGGTTTTTTTTTTTATCTCAAAGTTTTATTGATGGGAACACCATAAATCTGGACAATATTCTGTCAACTGTTATGGGATGCCCTTGGACATATCAACAGGTCTTTATGTTTTTGTGGGGTATATATATTGATTATTGTTGTAGGTGTTGCTAGTGTTTCATTATTGTTGTTGTTAGTGTTTTTTTTTTTTTTTTTTTTTTCCATTATTATTGCCAGTGATGTATACAATCTTTGTCATTATATCGTTAATTATTATTGTTGATTTATTTATTTTATCAAAATTATTATGCATGCCGGTAGTTTAATTTATGATATCATTGATTTTTTATGATAATTTCAACTTTAAATTTTTATATAAATGTCTTAAAATAGCGAAAATTGTAGGGCAAATTTTTATATAGAGTCGAAAAATATCATTTGATGATGAACTATTCGTCCAATATGATGATGAGCTTCAATTGGATGGTGACAATATCAATGATCAAAGTTAAACACCAAGCACAAACAATGAATTTAGAAGATCAGATCAAGTGTTTATACAACAACTCAGAGACCAAATTGCAAATCAATTTGTTTAAGTATTTGATTATTTTTGTTTAATTATAGTAGAAAATATATATTATTTTATAATTTCAACTTTTGTTGCAATAATAATTCAATTTAAGACCATTTTGTTTTTTTTTTTTATTTGAATATATAAATTTAATTGACTCTATTATAATAATTCATCTTATTTTAATTATGAATATATATATGCGTTTTAGTATTTGTTAAATAATTTATTGTATTTTTTTTATCATATCAAATAAAGTTACATAACAATTAATAGTAAAAGAATATAAATGTCAAATTACTAGTTTTCAGACAATTTTAACTTTAAAAAACAAACAATATTACTATACATTCAGAGGTAAAAAAAAAAAAAAAACAAACATGTCTTTCAGATTTCAGATTTCAGTCACTATTCAGTTTTCAGTCTTCAGTAGCACTGTTCAGTTTTCAGACAAAAAAACAAACGATCCCAGAGTTGATTGTCAATTTAGAAAATCACTTTCCTTTTAAAAATTAGATTTCAAGAAAAAAGCATATTCCCAAAACTTAAAATCTTCAATGCACGATGCGATGTTTTAAATATTTTTTAAGAAACATGTTTAATACATAAATTCAAACTAGAGGTGAGGTTTTCTTTTTTTGTTTTTTGTTTTTTTTTTTGGTTTTTTGTTTTGTTTTTTTTTTGTTTTTTTTTTTATTATACATATATTAAAAAAAAATTGTTTTAAGATACAATGAAAATATTCAGATTAATCGTTTCTTAAAATTTTGTGTCTTTACAAAGAATTGTATTCGTATTATATGTTAATTTCTTCATAATTTGCAAGTTTTTAAAATAATCAAATAAAAAAATAATTTATTTTCAATAACATAAGTTGAGGTTGGTAAATTCTATGAAAAATTTAAAATTAGTTATTCATCTAGGTTTATTAAACCCAGATGAATAGCTACTTCATCTGCGTACATTGAACTCAGATGATAGTTAGATTATGTTTGTTTGGGTGATGAATGAATTGATTTATTTTGTTTGGGTTATGAATTGATTGATTTATTTTGTTTGGTGATGAGGGATTGATTCATTTTGCATTTGGGTAAAGCAATGATGTTTGTTTATATGATAAATTTGGGTTCAACGAATCCAGATTGTTGTATATTTGAGTTTGACGAACCCAGATGAACAACATCTTCATGAACCCTAAATGATTTTGCTGGATTGACTTTTTTTCAAGGCATCTAGGTTGATGTTTTTACTGGATTGATTATTACAAAAATATTGATGAAGAGATGTTTTTGATAGATGGAGGTCTTGCATATCCATGAAAAGTCAATCTCCATGGAGATAAAGGAGATGGGTGGAGATATTGGGATCTCTACCCTCACATACATATACATATATATATTTTATTTTAATAATTATTTTTATAAAAATGTTATTTTGAAATTAATCTCTATCATTTTAGGTAGATATGGAATTCCATCTCAACCCCCATGGAACAATTATCTCTTTACAGAGATAGAGGTTTGACCTCCATTTTTGGGCGAAGATGGAGCTCCATCTTTGTTTAGATCAAATTACCATCTTCTTATAGATCCTCCTAGATTGAAATACCATATCTATACATAAATGGTGGTTCAATCTCCGTCTTTAGTAAAGATAGAGTTCGAACCTCCATCTTTGGTTCAAATTCTCTTTCTACATTGAGATGGAGATCAAACTAGCCTATATCTTTGCCAAAGATAGAGGTTGGTTTGAACCTCCATCTTTGGAGGCTTGTTCAAATTTCCATTTTTGCCAAAAATGGTGATTCGAATGCTTTGAATCTCCAATAGCAAGATAGAGATCCAAAATAGGGGTAGAAATTCAGATTGGATGTTCACCGTTCATTTATATAGATAGATGGTGGAGATCCAATTTGGATCCCACCTTAATTTATTTTTTTTTTCATTTAAAATATTTTATAAAAGTTGAAAATCTTTTTATTTCCAAATTTTTATGACCAAATTACCTTTAAAACTGTTAAGTTTGATTAGTAGTCAATCGATCGAAAAACTAATTCGATAAATTTTCAAAACTTGCGGTATTACGGAACCAAAAAGGGATTAGTGACTGAAAAAATAATAATTCACTAAAACATAGGAATGAAAATGAAAATTTTCCCAAAATAAATGTTCAGAATAATTAATATCATAAAATATGAATATTTTTTTGAGGAACATAAAATATGAATATTATTGCTTTAGCCCAAATGTACAGGGTTTATGAGCCTAAATTGCTTGAAAAGCCCATAACAATTGTTTATAGGCCCGAATCTGCCAAAAGAAGCCCATACAAGTTGCTTGAGGTTCCCCAGTATCATTACTGCTCTTTCCTTTCTTCTCAATGCCAACAAACCTTAGCTTAATTAGTAATGCATTTAACAGATGTGATCTGGTTTCCTTTGTTCTCAAAGTCAACGAACCTCAGGTCAGTAAATACATTTAACAGATGTGACCTGTTTAATTTCTGATCAACTCCTGCATACCCAGCAAGGTTGAGAATTCAAAGTAAATTTTGTTAAAACCATAACGTTTTCATGGACGAATATATTACATAGATACACGCAGTTAGAAGAATACTTAATTAGTAGCTCACAAAACAAGTTCCACCCCTATTTTAAAAAATCCAGGATGGTCCTTAAGACATAATTGGCGCTGCATATGCTGTATATACTTGAATTTAAACTATAGAAATTGTGTAAACAATTTTGTTTTTTCTCATAAAGAAAAAAATATTGCAGAAACAAAAAGGAAAAAGTTACAAAGATGATGATTAAATTACACAAAAAAAGGTAAAAATAAATGCATTTAATTTCTTCTTCTGTCTACTGATCACTAGTTAGTGAAGATGCATTTCCAGCAGATGCAGAGGAAGAAGAAGAGTTCTTATGATTATGCATCCACACTTTGAACACTTGCCTACTCACTCCAACTCCTCTGCAAAACCTCTCCACTTCATCTTCCTCGTCCTTCCTCTGTAGTTTCCACCCCAGCTTCTCTGCAAACTCTAGCATTTTCTCCTTCTGCTCTGCCGTAAATTTCGTCCGAAACCGCTTCTTTCCGCTTCTGTTTTCCACCTCAGGTGACTCCGCCGCCTGCGGCAGTCGGCCGCCATAGTCCACCAGGTCCATTGCGGTCCCACGGCCGCTGCTGCTGTAGGTGATCTTGCGGTGGAAGTTGCGGTGGCAGCCGCAGGCGGCGCACTGTAGGGAGGTTGGAGAGGAGGAGTCGTCTGGGGTGAACTCGCCGCAGCCGTCGGTGGCGTAGCTGCCAAGGCTGGCTGCATGGTTTCTTAAACACTCTCTGTATTTGTGCTCTGGCTCCATATGTTTTGTTTTAGCATGGATGAGTAGTCCGTTACTGTGTTGACTGGTATATATGCATGCGCTTCGTTTTCGAGGAAACCGTCACATTCTCTTCTTTTCTCTAGTATACTAAATTTTATAATATTTTCTATATAATAAGATCAATTAATATTTTAGTATGTGTGGACACATATTAATACTTGAAAAATTAGAAAAGAAAATATAAATAATCAATTAATGAATTTAAAAAAGAATAATAAATTATCTCATTCATTATATATATATATTTTCACTTGTAGATTGTAAAGAACATATGAAGATTATGTTAATTATGAAATTTTAGATCTAACAGTGAATCGATCCGAGAAGCAGAAGTAGGAATATGTTTATAATATGGCAAGTTATTACCCATCTGTTATATATAGGACAAAGAATTATAATATTGAAGGTCCATAACCCATTCATGTTCTCTGATGGAATTAGAAATTCAACTTTTGTTTATCATAATTAAAGTCTTATTTAAGCCTTTTTTTTTAAAAAAAAAAAGGGAAAAAAGAAAAAGAAAAAATAGTTCTTACAACGCTCCATACCATTCCTGCAAAATAAATATAAATAAAAATGGAAGATGCCCACGGTTATACTTCAAACTTGCCAAGTTTTCTCTTTTTCTTCTAGGAAATTCAAACTAGCACTACTGCAAACTTATAATGATAATAATAATGTTATCGGACATATTAGATAGCTATTAGAATGCCAATAGAATAATAACATATAGAAACTTTTAATCATTAACCATAAACAAGAAGCTAAGAAGTCGAATTAGTACTGTTCAATCAAATTGAGTTCTTCCAAAAATCATCATGAAAATATGGACTCGAATGAAGATAAGACATTTGATGGCATATTCTGTAAATGTTTGGAACAATAGGGAATAGTGCAAAAGGCATTGTAGCAAGATTGTCCTGATTGATGGATGCAACACACTGCGCGAGCAGAGCCACTGAATTATACAATTTCAATTAATTCTGTCGTTATAGGATCAATTATTCAATTTTCAAGGTCATGCAAAGTCAATAAAATAATGCATAAAAGATTGAAAAAGAAGGGAAATTCTATGTCAGTCCCTGTTTTTTTAGAAACGTTACCGCTTTATTAAATTTATCATTCTTACTCATTGGGTTCCTAAAGTATAAAACTTAATTGATTTTCAATATTTTTTTTGTTGTATCATGTACGATATTAATGTCCACATTTAAAAATAATAAAGTAAAATATAGACACAAAAACCTATAAAATACATTTTTTTTAACATATAAAATATTTTAAGTTTCAACAGTTTAAAAACGTCAAATTTAACTATGAATATACATTGCTTATAAAATATTATGATTTTTACTTATTCTGATTTCTTTTTCTTCCTATCTTCATCTTGCTTTTTTTATCTTATTCTTCTTTTGATCTTGGGTTTCTTCTTTTGTTCATTTTTCTTGATCTGCACGTTTAAAACTCCCAACAAATAGAGTACACTTCTTCAAGATATCATTTTGATTATGAAACAGAGCTACGAGAACAATCTTCTAGTTAGCGTATGTGAAGTAAAGTGTGATGAATATTTAGCCAAATTGGAAATATTTAAAAATGCTTGCAGTGTGTGTGAAGTGAAGTTTAATGACTGATGAAAAATCTATAATCTAAATAATGGTTATTTGTTTTAATTATTTTTATAATAATTAAATACTAATATGTACTTAAAAAAAATAATGATAATTTAAGAAATTACTCTTCATTATTGTATTAACTACTCACATGAATGTATTAAAAAAAAGAAAAAAAAAACTCACATGGATAATTGTGCCATATAAACATTGATTTATAAAGAACTGGGGTTACATGTACAACTCCATCAATATTCAATTTTTTTCTTTTTAATCTTCATTTAATTTTATAATTTATATCCTAAATATTATACATCAATAATATAATAATATATATTTACTATATTTTTTTAAAAAATTATTTTCAGTTATGTCTATTGGACTTTTTGGTTTTCATTTTTAGAATACTACTTTTAGTATATGCTGTTAGATACTTTGTTCAATTCCTATTTTCAAAATACTGTTTTCAATATATGTTACCAGATGCATTTTTAGAATTTGAAAATAAAATAAAAATATTGTTTTTATTTTTGTTTTCATTTTCAAAAACAGCAAATGAAAAATAAATACGATATGCACCCTAAATCTCCATCTTAATTTTTTAATACCATTTTCATTTTTTTTACCTTTTTTTTTCTTTATCAAATTTTGACTTTTATAAATTAAAAAATAGCTGTGATTTTTTATTATTTTATATATTTATAAGTTTTTATAGTTTGATTTATTTTAATTTATATATTTTTCTATATGTGAAAGTAAAATCATAATTTTATAGGTATAATTTAAGATCAAGGGCTACTTTTTTTTTCCTTGGGTAACTTCTATAATATATGACTGTTAAAAGTTTGATCAAAACGATATAATGTAGCATTTTTTTTAATAATATATGGACGCAATGAGTAAATGATGATAACTTTATAGAAAGTGATATGTTTTAAAAAGTTAGGGACTAAAACAAAATTCTCAAAAAATTAGAAACATAGTTGATTTGGGATGAAAATTGTTATTGTCTGCATTTTTTTTTTGTAATAAATTTTAACTTGATATTTTTTGTATAAAAAAGTTCTCAAAAAAAAAAAAGTTCTCAAAAAATTTATTTTTATTATAATTTTAATAAAAACTATAAATAAAATAATTTCTATCAATTATTGTGATTAGACGTTTGAAACATAAATACATGCGTGAGAGTTAACTCAAGTCTTAAGAATCTTGATTGTGTCGGTTACAAAACAACAAAAGAATTTTGACATTTAAACAAAAAAGAAAAACTGCAGACAATCTTACTGTCAAATATTCTAATGTTGGATTTCCATGAGCTGTAATATAAACATACATGAAAAGTTCAACACTCTATCCTGAGTTTTTATTATGCCTATGTTCATATAGAAATTTTAGAATAGTTAGTTTGTATCATTATAAATTTTGTTAAAACACAAACTATTATCTTAACTCGTATCTAGTAATTATATATATTTTTTCCTTTTTTTTTTAAAGTTCTTTTTCTATTTCTTAAGAAAAGTTTATACTAAAGAGTTTTTCTTAAATATATATAATGTACAATATAAAGGTTTATAGGGCCCGTGAAGGGTATGGGGTTTTATCTAATAATTGACGTTGGGAATAGAGAAAAATCTTCGGGAATTTCATAATGGAAAATGTTATATTGCCAGGTACATGTTCTGTAACATGCGATTCCATTAAGAAAATCTATGGTATGTCTCATTTAGACCAACACAACATTACATATATAAACATCACAAAATATTGATGACGAAATTTTGTAGTGCAATTAATTTAACAAATTATGGGAAGACAACAAAATTAAAAACTTGATCACTATAGCTATCAATCAAAGTTCTAAGGGGAATTAATATTAATATTTGTGACCATGAAGTAAGAAGATCAAGTTCTTTCTTGGCTTTTTTTTTTTTTTTTTTTTTTCAAATGAAAGAGAAAGTCCAAATATTTTTCTATCCCAAGCTGGTAAAATGTAGTGAACAAAAGTGGAATTCGAATTTATAATTTTCACTTCTCATACATACTTGATTTTAAAAAAATTACGATCAGTATATTACAATTAATATAATTGAATAATAAATACTGTGATTTTTTCCCTAGATATCCAACTTAATTCAAAATAATAATTTAGTCATCCTCCTTATTCTAAAGGTGATTTAACTGTGTACAAACAAAATCAATATGATAAGGATATCATAACTATAATGTTAGATATTCAACTCTTATTTTAAATTTGTCAGTTAATAAAAAAATACATGTTAATAATGGTTTATTACATTTACTACATTGTAATATAAATAATATTGTCACATTAGAAATTGTGATATAAATGAAATATGAGTTGAGATAAGTAGCACTATTGACATCATATATCAGGATGATCAATCTTAGGACAATCTATTAATGGATGGTTGGAGATCAAGGTAATAATGGTGTGAGTGTGATGTAGATTATAAGGTTTGGCAGGGAAGTGGGGGTGGCATGGCACATAGGTTTCCTGCTGGGGGGTTCACTTGGTGTGTCGGGGAAAGGTCCTTTTGGCTTTTGGGAGCATTATTTTGTTTCCTTCTCTGCTCCCTCAGTGTCCAGTCGTTATATTTACAGTGCAAACTGCAAAGAAGACATGACAACACAACCACACAAGCTAGCTAGTGTGCATTGGGCCCTTGTGTTGTGCTAATGAAATCAATTGTATAAAAATGAAAAAGTAATTGTGCATGTGCATGGGTGTGTCTATGTGGCTATTTGAACTCTTCTAGATCTTCTGATAATATTGGATTCTCCTATCATATACAACTTGTATAGCTGTATATAATGTCAATAGAAGAATGGCCCTCTATCTTATATAATATGGACTCTATGATGTGATAACAAAGAATCCGAGAGAGGTGGCATTGGGTATTGCTAAAACCCCTCTACTATGAGGGGAAAAAAAGATTAAGTGTCATGGTTCTAGAGAAAAAGATGGGAAACAAAAAGGAAAAGAGATGTTTAAAAAATAAATAAATAAATGAGTTATATTCATATGTTAAAATATTTTTAAATTTTTAATGGGATGCCCTACTGAATATTATGCACATTTCGTTCAAATGTTTGTTCTTTATAGGGTTCTTAATTTTATAGCACTATTTCACCATTTGTTCGTGTAACTAATACCAAGTTATTAAGTTTAGATTTTTTTGGCATCTAAAATGAGCTTGGGACAAAAATTAGCCTATTATTTATATGGTTTTGACAAATTATTCTTTTCTTTTTGTTTTTATTATTACTATTAATTGAGATGAAAGGTACAAAAGAACATGATGACTTCGACAGCGAGATATTCTATTGACACTAATCCCCCGAAAAGTCAAACCTTCACACCACTAGTGCTTCAACGGTGAGATACCCCTTTTTGTTTAGAGAAAAACAAGTCCATTGAAGGCGGCGATATTTATGTTGCTTGTGTTAGGGTTTCTAGTTTTTGTGCACTATTGTTAATTTTGAGAAAAAATTGAAGTAGTTTTGAGTAGTGTTTGTGTGAGAAATGCCCAACTGAGTGTTTGTCTGAATTCAATTGATGCATGATTAATAAAATTAGCTTGGCATTGAGACATAATTAATATTAGAGTAAACGATCAAGACTTAATTTCATTTAATTGAGACTTACATTTACTAGTGACCTATTTATGCATTTGACTTGTTCATGCATTTGATTAAGACTTAATCATTTGATCGTGACATGGGCATAGTTACCTCTAAATCTCTTAAATCTTGGGTGGGTTCAACAATATCCTTAAGTCAATGAAGAAGAGATTGAGTTTCTTCAAGAATGAACTTCTTCAAGTCGCGATGAAAAGATTTGAGTGATTGAGTTTTCTTCAATTTTCGTCATATAAAATCTACGATAGTGAGAGTGAGACTTGAAGGAGAGAGAGAGAGAGAGAGAGAGAGAGAGAGAGAGAGAGAATGAGCTTCTTTCAATTTTATTCAGAATTTATGGGAGTGAGAGTTAAAAAAAATAAAAAAAAGAAAAAAAAAAAAAAGAGAAGAAAAAAAACAAGTCTAGTGAATTTGTCACTGTTCTAACTTAAGCTAATGTTTGATTAATTTTGTTGTTGAAATTGTTATAAACTACGAAACATTATACATTAATTGTTTAACAAATTATGTATTAATTAGACAAAATTTTATTATAGTCCCTATATTTTTGGAAATTATTAATCTTTTAATTATGAATTAAAAAATGATAAAATTTTCATTAAGTTTCATAAATATATCTATTTAGTCTCTCTAACCAATAATTTAATAGCAAAACTTGACAAAAATGTAAAAGTCCATTTTATCCCATTATTAAAATAAATTAAAAAATAGAAAACAATTGAAATAAAAATTGGATTTTTTTCCATCTATTTCAAAATATAAACACTAGAGGATAAAACTCATTAAATAAAAATTAAAAAAAAAAAATTAAAAACTCTCTCATCTAGTGGAGATTCAGATCTATCAATGTTGGAAATTTAATCTGGATCTCTGCTAGATGGACATCCAACTAAATCATCACCAATCTGGTTGGGCACCAAATTTTGACAATCTATGAAACTTGGATCAATAATTTGGTTCGAAACCAGATCATAATGATCTGGTTGGACGACAAACCGTGACAATTTAACGAATAAAAATCATCAACAATATGGTTTTCACTTGACAAACCTAGATCGTGATCATAATTTAGCGAACCCAGACCTCACGATCTAGTTTCAATCAAATTGCAATGATATAGAGAACCCAAATTGTTAATGAATTAGTTTCAACCAAATCGGGACAATTTGGAGAACGCAACTTGTTAAAAATCTGGTTTCAACTAGATCATGATGCTTTGATAATGATCTTATTTTGAACTAGATTGCGATTAATTGGTTTCCAACCACTATAACCCAGATTTTATTAATTAGCCTCCATAACCACCATAACTACGTCTTTCTTGCTACAAAACTCGCTCTTCATAACCACAATCCACCATATAAAACACCACCTAATTAAGGATGGGCAAAAAAAACCGGATCGAACCAAACCAGTCGGATCTGAATCGAACAAAAAAAATCGATTTTTTTTTTTTTTGGTTTTCAGTTCGGTTTGGTTTCTGATTTAAAAAGAAAAAAATCGAAAATCTTCGTTTTGGTTCGGTTTAGTCTCGGAAAAACTGAACCAAACCAACAATTGAATTATAAAAAAACCTAAATACAAAAGCCTCAATTGCTTCTCAGTTGACTAATTTTCTAACTCTCTCAACTTTCACCTTACTCTCTAACTCTCGTCGTTCAGCTCATCTCATCTCAATTTCCATCTCACTCTCATGGGAACTATAACACACCTCCATTGTTCGTCGTTCCTTCATCCATCGCCGTCATTCGTCGCTCTTTCATCTATCATCGTCGTTCGTCGCTACTTCATCTGCTGCACTGTTCTCTTCTTCTCTTCTTCTCATCTCTTTCTTTTTCATTTTTTCTTTTTGTTGCTAGTCATCACGCTCAAAACCACCGACTGTTTTATTTGATTTGTGTTGCTTTGAAGGATTCGATGGTGGGTCAGTGACGATTGGGGTTTTTTGTGGTTGGATTTTAATGAAGGTGGGGTTGTTTGATGATTAGGGTTGGAAACTTGAAATATGTGGGTAAATCTTTGCCTTTCTTTTTTTTTGGTTGAAATCTGTATTTATGGTTCGGACTTGGGATTTTGATAAAGGTAGGGTTGTTTGATGATTGTGGCTGTTTTTTTTTTTTTTGGGGTAAATATCTATAGGTAAATATTACGGTTGAAATCTGTTGGTTGGTGTTTTCGTGATGATTTAGAATTTTATAAAGGGTCTAGATCAAAACCGAATCGCCCGAACCAAATCGAACCAAATGAGATCGGTTCAGTTCGGTTTATGTATTACATACGGTTTGTTCGGTTTGTAATTTCAAAAACCAAATTTTTTCGGTTCGGTTTGGTTTTCTCTAAAACCGGACTAAACCGAATCGTGGCCACCCCTACACCCAATCTTCATAAGACCTAAACCCATGACCATAAACCACCATAATTGAAAAATGCAAACCCAAATTTGGTGTAAAATCTAGGGAGAATATATATATATATATATGTTATTATTAAATTTTGATTTTATTTTATTATCCCATATTTGTTTAATTATTTTTAAATTTTTAATAATTTTTTGATTTCTACCGTTTATCATTAAGATGGATGATGAAGATCCATATATGTATATTTTTAATTTCAATTTGTTATTTATTATTTTTTTAATTATCTTTAAACTCCATCATCCAATTTTATCCCAACTTTTTTATTTGTATTTTTTTAATTTTATTTTAATTACAATTAATATAATCTTATCTAAATGACAAAATTACCCCTATCTCCATTAGGTTTGACTAACATTTGATTGATAATAGAGACTAAATTGATGGATTTTTGAAACTTTAAGAAAGAGTGGATCATTTTTAATTTATAGTTTAAAAAAAAAATGATAATTGCTGAAAACATAACCACTAAAATGGAGGTTTTTTTTTTTTTTTTTTTTTTTTTTTTTTTTTTAATATTAATGAAGTGTTAATTTGATATTGTAGCTTTTAAAATAATCGTTGTTAGCTCTGCTGAAAAATAATTTGTTGTGAATATAATTAAGTTACAATTTGATTAATTCTGCTATAAAAACTGTTATTAAATAATCATTTTTAGAAGTTTTGCTAATCAATAATGGATAAATTTTATGGTTATTGTTATAACTTTATAAAATGTCTAAATAAGCATAACAATAAAATATTTTAATTTCTAGTTGGTATAATTATATTTATATATAATTAAGATTGGAATATAAGTGTTTCTAAGTTAAAATTGATGAGGATGATTTGGCTATCTAAAGGATTAATTAAATGCACAAGAAGTTATTTCATAATCACTTTATAAAAATAATCCTTCACATTTTTCATAAAACTATTATCAAATCCAATCAAATGATTAAATAATCACTTTTAAAATTTTTGATAATAATTTTTATACCAAAATTATTAAATAATCATATTTTAACTTCTCAAAACAAATGAGCTTTAAAATTAGGTGGAAAAAAAACAACTTAAATTAAAAAAAATCTATAATTAAGCACATTCCAACCTTCTATAAGTAAAAGACTTCTGATCTCGGAAGCTCTCCCTACCAACATAACTTCATGCATGAAAAATTCAAGTTTACAAATTTGCCCATCAAAAAATTATCCTCAAAATAATATGAAAAACATGGCACCACATATTAGAGATCATGGCAAGGCAATTGAACCAAAGTTTGCTATTTATCCTATAAGGATATTTGTAACATCATTGATGACACAACAAAGAACAGCCAAAGAATCATTCTCTAACAATAAGCAATGCCGTCCCTTATCATGAGCAACATTTAAAGCAATAATAACTACCATTACTGCCACATAAAAAGCAGTTAAAAAGCCCAAATTCTTGGCAAAAGCACCACAAATCCCAGTAATATCTCACCCTTAAAATTCCTGAAAACAGCTCCACAACCACCCATATATACCAAAATTACTTTTTGCTAATTTACCCGTATTAACTTCAATCCAATCACACGACCTTTTGCACAAACAATAAGTGACCTTTCCACCTGTCACCTGAATCATAATTGGCCCCAATGTAAATAATCTCAAAGACACTCGAACACAAATCAACTAATCCAACAAATTGTTGAGGTAACATACACCCAGATTGGCAGAGTTCTATCAATTGATGAAATATTCATTCAAATAGGTTCCGAATAATTAGCTATTGCAATAGGCCTGTACATTGGGCCACTGTTACAAAGTCACGGAAAGAGATTCTCCATTTGAAAATGGGCCTTTGATGGACCCTTGTAAAGCTGTGCTGCAAATGGAGCATTCTGTGTCTACTGAGGCCCACCGAGAGAACTCAAAGTCGAGAGAAGTGGGCCCAATAGGCCTTGCTCAATTCTAAGACCAAATCATGGTGTTTATTTGACACTAGGAGCAAGGGTCTTATGTGATCATCAATCAGAAAAAATCTTGCGAACATATTTTTGATTAAGAGGATTATAAGGATGGCCGGTTTTTATTGTCATGTCCAATATCGCATTCTCTGGGCATTCAGGAGGCATGTGTACATTGGCAAAAATATTGTAGAAAATAGATATTGACAAATATCACAATATTACGAATGTTAAAGTTTATTCGATTTTGCATGACAAAATATGCATGAATAAGCAAGGTAATGGTTTAGTGAAACAATTTTTTTTTTATAAGATTTAAACTTAATTACGGAATTAAAATACATAGGTTGCACTAATTATTAAGTGTTTGATTGAATAAAATTAGAAGAATGGATATTAAAGTTACTTTTTAAAGTAGAAAATTTAAATTATTCTAACCTAACTCATTAATAAATGTATTGAAAAAAAAAATAATTACATTATAAATTTATTTAATGGTAAAAATTTGTTCATAGCGATAAAAATACTACAGAATTATGTTCTCAAACCGAAAATTCACTGTTTGAACGTAAAAAATGAACAAAGAAAAAAACTTTATTTACTGCGTACGTTAAAGGAAAGGCTAAAAATGTTATGATTGCACGTTGGTTCTTTTATAAAGGCTGGGACTTTTGATCTTTCGGATTTGATGCTTTGACTTTTGGACTTGTACAGGCAAACTTCTCTTTTTGGATTTAAAGATAAGTTTTCCCCACTCACATGGTTTGTTTCTGGTGCCATCACTAGCTCACTCAACTTTATAGAAGAAATTTCTGATGTGGGTTTTGGATCAAAAGATACCCAAATTAAAGGAGGGACCCTCAAGTACATCTCTATTCATGATTAGGGTTTGTTGGGACTAACTTTTTTCTGATTAATTATAAATTTTTTCAAGTTCACAACACAAGAAATATATTATCAGAAACAAGTTCTTTATAGATCCTTCCTATTGTCAATTCATGCATGGAAAGCTTTTTGTGTGTTGTAATGAATGACACCGTTGTTATCTTTTTCTTTCTAGTGTGTGACATGTTACCACTTATAACTTCTTTTTGGTCACTTTCTGTTTGTTTCTCTTTTCTATAATGCTTGTTCAACCAAGATAGCACAAAGATTCTGTGTTTTTGCATTCACATCTTGCCACAGAGAGTAGATACCGAACCGTATTTGCGATCGCTCTCTTAACTGAGTTCTCCTAATTAATTTGATACATATCGTGATTGATGAAACATTTGTATATACTAAGGAAAAAGTTCCGATCAGGAGAGAATTTTTACCTAAAAATCAAATGCATGAATGACATATTGCCCACGTGCCCTATATTGTAAAAGAACTACTTTTGAGCTCTTTCAAATTTTAAAAAATATTGTCATAAAGATATGGTGAGAATATTTAACCGTTATCATTAATTTACGATCAATATATTTGTATTTGTCTAATAAGAGTTCTAATAAAAGAATAATCATTATCTGGAAACTAAATATGTGAATGATAGTTTCACCGTACGCATATAACCTAGAATGTAAGAAATCTTAGTGCAATGGTTGATGAACATATGTTGTACTTTTTAGGTGTTTGTCTTTGGTGTGAGATTGATGATCGATCCACTACCATGTTTTGAAGGTGATCGAGGCACATGGAGACCAAAAAAGGGGTCATCTTCCATAAAAGGGCATATATCACAACCAAAAAAGATAAAGAGAAAAGAGATTAAAAGAAAGAGAGAAAGAAGAAAAGGAGAGAACAACCCACGCTCCTTGTCTGAGTAGATAATTGTACTTTAAAGCCCCATTAATTTTTATTTTTATCTTTATTTTTCTCATTTGGAGAAGAATAAGGAATCATGAAAGAGAGAGAAAAAAAATTTTGTGTTGTGTAATATGTAACGTATTTAGAAAAAGAACAAATTCAAGCAGAAGCTAGCACAAACACAACCAGTCCAATTAGACCAACTTCTTGTGCATAAAAGAACATCTTTTTGTTGGGGAAGTGACAAAACTTTTTGCAAAGAACTGACTGGAATTTTATGTCTGTCTCTTTCTTGCTTGGCTTATCTCCATCAGTAGAGGTATGCAATCTTTTTAGGTATTGATGAAATTGAAGCTCGGACGATGATCATGAAATTTCAGAGAAGTTTCTCTTCTGTGAAGCTCCTTTACAAGCCTCTTAATAACTTTTATGGCCAACCATGTTCTGGTTTGTATTATTATAAAAAAGATGTCTAATTTGATTTGTGAAAGCTCTTGTTATTATATAACAGATTTTGAGATTGAATTAGATACTATATCCTAGTTTTGGAGAGTAGTTGATTTCAATTCTCAACTAGATCAATGTATGTGATTAACAAAACGGCAGCAATTTTCTTGTATAGCACTAAAGAATTGGGGTATATGCTTGTCTAGCACTAAAGAACTAAATTTAATAACATCTTTTCACTGTTTATAAATTTTAATTACAAAATTACCCTTGTTTTAAAAGACTGATTTTGGAGGAGAAAAATTGGAGAAGTAAACAAACTAGTTTGAATTGTTCATCAGACTGTCTGCAAAACATAGATGAATGGCAAAGTTGGACTATCGCCAAACTGTTCAATTGTAGAACAATCGAATAGCAAAAGCTCAAAAAAACAGAAGAACATGTGTTAATGAAATAGAGCAAAACAAAACATAGTCTTTTGTTGTGTTCGTGAACTAAATTAGTTCGCGAACACATGCTCTGTTCCTGTGTTCACGAATAGAGTCTATGTTCATGAATTAATCTTCGATAAGCCTATGTTGATGAAACAGAAAAATGAGCGACCTTGTTGATAAAGGTGATTGACTTCGACGATGACAGACTCGGATGATTGACTCAATAGATTCAGAGTTGGCTAACAATGAAGATGGTTCATTTCAAATATCAACTATGCTGGCTGGTGTGGTCTGGTTGGGTCAACACGTTGGTAGCCATGGAGATTTCTGAAGGTTGATGAAATGGAGGTGGCCGATTTGGTTGGCGATAGCCATGGAGGTTGCCGAAGGTTAATGAAAAGTTTTTTATTGTTTTTTTTTTTTATTATTTAATGAAGGGTATCATTGACTTTTCACTTGAAAATATGCTAGTAAAACTCAACTCAGTTCTTTGATACTAGTCAAACAAGCGCTGAGTTCTTAGATGCTATTTTATATGGTTTTCACAACATAATTTGTAGTTGTAATGAGGGATCATTTGAATGGGAAAAAGAAAATTTTATGTGTTTTATCCTACTAATTATAAAATTTTCATTGACAAACTGATATCGAATGGCTCACTATATATATAATTAACAATATGGCAGCAAACATAATTTGTACTTGAAATGAGAGATCATTTATATTGAAAAAGGGGAAAAAGAAAATTTTATGTGTTTTATTCTTCTAATTATAAAATTTTCATTGACAAACTGATAGCGCGGATGCCATTCTTTTAGGTGTCTTATTTTATTTTAAATTAAATTTTTCAAACAAGTAAGTAATCATCAAATAAATCTAAATAACTACATTAAAAATATCAATCTTTTTAACTTCGCTTACATGTGAATTATTTGTCATATTAGTGAATTAATTAAGATACGTAATTTTTTTCAGAAATTATTAGTGAATAATTGTATATATCTTATAGTTAAAAAAATGAATTATATAAATAGTAAGAAAATAAGAAGAAGAAGATGATGGGCATACCCAACAGCCCACACCTGCCCTGCTCACAATTATCTGTCAAGAGTTGCTTGATATATACAAATATACAATGATGAACAAGATATGCTTGTCTTGTGTAAAAGCCTGTTAAAAGATAGATATATTGAAATGATCAAATATTCTTTAATAATTGTCCATGAATTAATGCAACTTGGGCACAGAACAAATTAGAGAAGGAAATTAAATGAGAGGAGGCAAGAAAAGACCTACATATATGGCTTCAATCACGACATATATGATTCCAAGAGAAAAACAATATAAAATTAATGATATCATATACACACAGTAACACACTCCTGCATTATTAATCAAAAGACTTGAGAGGGTCCCTTTGAGACAAGACAATTTAAGAATATTTATGTTTAGCAAAGATTTCATTTATATACAAAAAAATCCAAATTATATTTGAACCCATCTTCCTTTAATTTGTCCGGTTTATCTTTCACAATTAAGTGATGACTATATTGAGTGCCCGAAACTAATATATATGAAACGGAACACATGAGCGTATGATAATTATAGCGTCATTTTTTTTTTCTTTTATAAGAAAAAAAAAAAGTAGTCTGAGTTGCTCATTATTTTTTCATGATAAATAATAATCATATTGAGTTATGTTTCCGTAATGGTAGTTAATTTGCCTATTTATATGTTCTAACAATGGAGTTCTCTAACTCCCAATAATATGTATGTCTTTTGTAAAAAAACTTGTTTTAGTTTTCTCTTTATTTGGTGTTTCAAAATAGATCAGAAGATAAATATGAAAATGCTTTTTCTTTTTTTACTTATCTTATGCTGTCTTGCCATTTCGCCCGTTTTATGAATATAAATTAAATTAAATCGTTTTCCATGTTAATGTGTAAACAGAGATTAATTGTTCGCTGCAAGAGATCTAGGTGATGGACCAATATTTCCCTTAAAAATATATACTCGAATATTTGATTTCAGAAACCTAGTAAACTTGGCTAATCATGCAGATATAATATATGATCTCATATTGTTCACTCATGAACAATTAAGTGATTAAATTTTAGGCAATCATTTCCGATGTAAAACATGTGGATTCTGTTAGCTAAACACTCAGGGAGTTTAATCTCAACAGTTTGCTTTCATTTTTCTCTAAATTTATTGTTTGTATAATAACTTAAAAGAAAGAGAAGATTAACTGGTATCGAGTGGCAGTTTGTGATTTACAATTTGACATTCAAACAATCATACAATTTATTAGAAACCACCTTTTAAAAAATTAATTCTATTGAATTTTTAACTGAGATGAATACATCTCTAATCGAATCCTAATATTTTATTTGTTTTGAAACTCGTATTTAAATAAAATAATAATTCTCTTAGATTATGAAGACTTATTAAGATCAAATACTATTAATATGATGTTATTCCCATAATATAAGGAAAGGTCGTCTTACGCTTACATTATTATAAACTAGACTCTAACTAGAGTCAAGATTAATTAAAAGAAATTATATACTTAAAAATATGAACAAAGAAAAGAAATGATGGTTTGATATGGTTTGTTTTGGCTGATTGTTGAGTACGAAAATGACAAGGGAAAGTTCTGAAATAAAAGAAGCCAAGGACGTAGGCTTCCTAAGTTGCTTACTACTTAGAAAATGGTTGAGGAATTTCTGGTGGGGACTCTTCTTGCCCCTCTTTGTTTGATATTCACCCGACCATCTCCAAACCCTCAATTCTGTTCTTCACTGTTTGAGAATCTTCTCAGTTTTTTCTTTTCTTTTGAGCTTTATATTATTTTGTATCTTTTACAAAGCCAAAATTTTTAGTTGATCTGAACTTTTAATTAGTGAGCTTTCCTTCAATTTGACTGTTTATGATGACACAGTTTTAAATGGATCTTAATTCGATTTGAGCTTTGAATCCAACACAGTCAGTATAATTAAAATTTAAGAATGAGTGATTTTCAATATTTTCATTAATTATAATTAATTAAAGTCCTACTTCAATAATGTTCTGCGGTTGATAGTTAAGGGCTGTTATGTGGTTATCCGCTTCCTGTAAAGATAGGATTTTTGCGCTAATTTAGTTTGTTCAACTTTTATTAATTTTAAAGAATTTTGATTTAAATTTTCTCAATTTGTCAGTGAGAGAAAAATTTGTAGAGTATTATTTAATTTTAATAGATGAGACTGTCTTAAATATAAGGATAATGTCATTGATCATTGATAATTTTAGCATAAAGAAAAAGTTTTATTAAGAAAAGTTATTACATCAACTCAATAAATAAATAAATAAGTTCATTACACAAAATTCTAATATAATAACTTTATTTATTTCTACAAGAAGAATAAAATAATGAAAGTACCTACCTATCATCTTCTAATAAAGCTGATTTTGTAACGTTTTATACACTTTAATGTTTGGAGTTTGAATCCTACTAATATATTTTGCAAGTTTATGTGGATAATTAACTTCGAAAGTAAATTCCCATAACATCTTTTACCTTTTAAATATAAATAGGTCAGCTTATAATAAGTAAGAATCTACCATAGAATTCAAATAAAATTATTAGTTTTTGGTAACAACTATTCTAATTTCTTAAAAAATAAAAGCAATTGATTCGAGTATTTATATCATATCGAAAATATTTGAGTCATAATAATTTAAGCAAACAAATGTTATTTTTGTTGGGTTTTAATTTTGAAAAAGTTTGTAATAAATTAATTAGACATGATTTTGACACGTCTCCTTATAGTATAGATGATTGTACATTCTCTCATCAACTTCAATAGTAAAAATTCAAGTTTTACTCGTGTTTTATAAGTTTTGTGTGAACAATTTTTTTCTCTTAAAATAATATTTTTAAATTAGGAATCGATCGCTCTCCCGCAAACATTCAAGAAATTATAATTCCTTTATGTTTGTAGTTGAAGCAAGGAAAAGGGAGACAAAATTAAAATTAACCTAAAAATAATTTTATGGTCAAATGTTGGTATCATCAAATCCAATTATAAAAAGGGTCCATGTCATATCAATCATAATAAACAGAAGGCCCTTATTGATATTGACATGGTACCTATGTGTATATTTTTCAACCAAGTGTTTGATAACTTAGAGAATTAATGCTCTCTCTCTCTAATTTCTTTACAGAAAAGCCAATCTAAGATCTTTGTGGGGGCTCCTCAGCTCCAAAATCGACAAATTTCCAAGGGATTTCGTTGAGTTTTCCGGTTGAGAGAGAGGAGATAGTCTTACGTGCGGGGATCAAGTGCATTTATCGGTTCATATTATATAATATGATAAATTATTTAAAATTTATATTTCTTTTAATCGAATCACATTAAATACTATTTTCAAAATAACATATCATGAATAGAAAAATATATTAGTGTAAATAATGCAAACACCCATTCCCAATTTTTCAATTAAAATATTATATTGGGTGTGGCAATGGTGCATGTATTCCATATATATGTGTGTGTTTTAGAGAGAGAGATAAATAATTAAATTTTATATTTTCTTATTCAATCACACATGAAAGATCATTTTGTATGTGAGTAGAAAATTCAATGAGTGATGTAATGTGTCCTCATATAATTTTTTTTCGGTGAGAAACCAAATTTTAGTGTGTGTATTTTTAAATACACTATGTCACTTTATAAATTCACAGATTTTATATTCTACTTATCAATTCGTATACAATTTTCAGATAGTGTATTATGAGTGGGTCGATATGCAAGCGATGTTGTTTCAAAAAAAAAAAAAGATATGTAAGTGATGTAGTGCGCACGCCCCACCCGAGTTCTGTCTCTCGAGAGAAAACAAATTCTGGGTATCGCCCATCATTGTACTGCCGAGAGACCCTGTAAATACGAACAAATGGCATCAGAAAATAGTGTGAAAATAGAGGGCCCAAAAGGCAGGCCTAACTGGCCCGGACTTTGAAATTATTAGAGAGTATACCATTACGCACCCAACATTCATACCGTCTCTCCGTCGCAGTATTTGTCCTCGTCTTTAATATCATACCGCCCGTGTATTGCTGTATATCTTGTATATTGTTTGTCTAAAATGTAGAATCCATCAAATGTGTATGCCTTTATTATTATTATTGTTATTATTATTTTCTAGAAGCTTTGCTGCAAATGCTTCCTATGGCTTTCTTATATTAAAAAAATGCTTCCCAGGTTGCAATTAATATTTGGTTTTGTTGGACTTTTATAATGTATCAATATTATTATTCAAAATTTTATTTTTATTTATTATTTTGTTATATGTAAAATTTTTAGATGAGAAAATAGTCTTTGTCCGTAGTAAATACAATTGTGTTAATAAAAATTACATTTGAATGCATCAAAAAAAATATAAGGTATATTCTTTCATGTACGTTTATAAATGAAAGATGAATTTGTAAAAGGTAACAATATTGATATATATACGTCAAAACAAATACAAAAACAGCAACCATCACTGACAGTTTTCATAGCCCTCCTGAGTCCTGACAACCGCCATCTGAACTTTATATACTGTTACATATACATGATAATGGAAAATTTTGAAAAAAAATAAAAAATTCTTTTGTAGTTGTTAAATTGACAATTATTTAGAGAAAGTTGATCTCATCACAGAACCTTTTTGTATGAGAACTATGTGATGTATTAACAACTAATTGACTGACACCATTTTCATAGGAGACAGATTTATATTTAAAATTTTTAAATCTAAAAATCATAAAATATTTTCACATTTTTATTAAATTATTTACATATTTTATACATGTATATGTATTTTTTATATGTATCTTTTTTTAAAAAAAAAAAAAAAAAATTCGTAGGGCCAAGATCCCCCAGCCTCTGCCGGACTCTGCCCCTATACATTTTTGTTATCCGCACTACGTAACACTGGGACGGAGAGGATTTTGGTTCTTCTCCAATCTCCCTTGCGATGTTTAAACTACAAATCCGGTTGTGCTGATTTTAAAATTCATTATAATCCGAATTTAAAATATATTACAATAATATGGTGGTATATATACATAATCTAATTCATAATCATATATTTCGATAAAAACTAAGATTTCAATTTTAAATTTTCTTTAAAACTAAAAAATTAAGATATTATAATAATATATGAGAGAATTAACTCATGTATAAAGCTAGTGAAGGTGAAAATAAATCTCAAATTGAGAAAAAAATAATAAGACACGAGTTATACAGCAACTGACATCACAAACCGGTTATAAAATATTCAATGATTTATAAACCAATTCTTTAAAATCTATGGACATCAACAAATATGAAAATTTACTAGTGTGGACCATATGTTTATCAAAATGCTTCAACACCATTAAAAATTATATATATTTGGATATATTTTTTAATTAATTTTTAAAATTCATATTTAACGGATCAGAGATGATATATACATACGCTCATAATGGAAGAGATAACTATTTATATAATAATTAAAAAAAAAAAAAAAAAAAACCTACTTACACAAAATTTACAAAATGTGTTTAATGAAACTTAAATCTCCATCATAAAAGTTGATGGAGAGATACAACCATTAGCGCTAAGATGGAATGTAGTATATGTAAGTGTGTTTGATATAATTTAATCAATTTTTTTTTTATTCTCTAAGATATATTTGAAAATACAAAAAGTACAATTTTGCGTGGCTACACAGAATTTGAGAAGGTTAAAGTTAATTTTGTTGGCTTGTGAGGGGTCGGCGTATGTTTGTCATTGTCCACGATGATCTTACTAAAACGAACAGAGTTTAGTTCAATAAAGTGGGATATCAGTCCAGGTCCAAAAGGCTGGGCCTAATGGCCCTATTAATTCTGTATTACTTTCTTGTTTTTATATAAATCTAAAAAATTATAATTACTTTCTAGCCGTTCTTCTCATGACTAATTATGTAAACAAAAGCAAAGTGACACTAGAATCATTATTTATTTAATAGAAATTATTACATGTAGAGTTGAACTTATCAGAAATGGAACAGTGATCAACATCATGTAAAAGGAGACACACAAAACTAATTTAACCATCATAACTTTAAAATTCATCACATGCGTATATATATATATATATGAGGTCTACTTTTTTATTAATTTAATTTAAATGTGAAAAACCAGTCTCTAGAGGAATAATCTGAGAGTTCAAAAGAATAAAAAAATAAAAAAAATTGCAGATGTTTATACCGAAAAATTTGTGTGTGAGTGAGTGTGTGTGTGCACATATATATATATATATTCGACGTTTGGTTGGATGTATAAAATATGATGTTGGAAGAGACTAGAGAGAGAGAGAAAGTACGTGTTTGTGTCTTCTGGTCTGCGGTATTTGTTGATGATGGGGAATAGAATAAAGACAATATCGAAAAAGCAAAGCTGCTGCTCAAGTTGGTTTGCTTTTGTTTATTGAGTAGAAGGAATGGTGGGATGATGAGAGTTTGATTCTTGAACACATGCAAACATCACAAGTGAATGTCCTTTGCAATCATCCTCCCCAATTGTTGTCGATCCCGAATCTAATCATACTTTTCTACGCTTCCTTAACTTATGTTATTATATATATATATATATATATATATTATTATAACCATCAAACCCCATCTCTACTCTTCTCACAACACTACTCAATTCTCCGACAAAGATATTCTCTTTATCTAACTATTTAAATAAATGCATAATTGTGATTGGTAGTTTTAAAGAACAAAAAAAGTAACAAAAACTTTATTACTTATAACAATAACCTAACTAAGTTTCTGAGTCATACGATGAAGGTAATGTGTAACCAATATATATTAATAAAGTTTTATTATGGAACTCATTTATTATGAATATGTAAAGAAAAAACATTAATTACTTTATTTATGAATGGATATTACAAATAAAACTAACTTTTGTACACATTAGACTCCACGAGCTCTTTTCAACAGAGAAGCAGTATCGATTTCCAATTCAAGTGGTTTCCTTCTACTTTTCCTATATTTGTGACCGGTTAGCGGTCATTATAATTAATCTCTTTATGGATAAAAAAAGGAAGGAAAAAAAATAATAAATAAAGGAGGGAACAATGTGGTGGTGGTGGTGGTGAGGTGGTGAAATTATGGTTTAAGGTTCACTTTGGGGGCGGGTCCCACGCTTTTTGAACCCGGCAGCCACCAAACAGGAGGCCACATTTCTGGTGTCGGAGTTTTTACTCTCCTTCTTTTCCATTAGATTCTTTCAATACTTGAAAGAGAGAGAGAGAGAGAGAGAGAGTGATTCCATGTTGCACTCATACACCATATAATCCTACACCCCACCACTGGTTTTCTAATCCCCACCGTACGATTTATAGTACTGTTTACGGGCTTTGACGAATGATGATCGTGTACATTCTTTTTAGTGCAACGTGTCATCCAATGATATCATGCATGTACTAAAACAAAGACTAAACATGATCTTCCATTAATTAAATATCTTACGTATGACTTGGCTTTCATGGTCACACACAAATCGGGATAAAAAAAACAAAAACGAAAACAAAGTGGTCTAAAATTAATAAGCCTTCTGCTTCACATAAAATATTATAGATTAAGTTGTTAATTATTGAGAACCATACTGTTTTGAAAATAATATTTAATAAAAGATATGCGAGGAGAAAAAACAAAAATATATGCATTTTATCTTAATAAAAAAATTAAAAGGTATATATATATTATCGATATAATAAATTAAATTTCTCAGTCATTAATAACTAGAAATTCACTTGTTTTAACTTTATCCAATCTCACTTATATTTAATCAATTACCCATATAATTTGCACTAATTTCTTCAATTCAACAGCATTAAAAAGGTAACTCTTGTACATAAAATAAAATATGTTTTTTTTTTTTAATATTTTAGCAAGTTTTCATGAACTTAATATTTACAAAGATTTACTAATTAAAGATAGTTGATATATCCAACATACATACATACATATATATATCCACTTTAGGAATTAAAGATCTATAGTTGATATCTAACTTGCTCATCCAGTTAATTATTCACTATAAATGTCATGTCAAGTTCCTATTAAGATTGTGATCAGTGTTTTTCTATATTAAATATATTTGAAATTAAATATCTTTAAGTGTGAAAGAAATCCGAGTCAAATAAAAAAGAAAGGCCCGGAACAACGACATTAGAAATTGGCTGCTTATATAAATATGTTTATACAATGATTCAAAAAAAAAATGTTTATATAATAAGTTTGGAATAGTTTTATTCTAGAGATATGGAACAAAAGTGCAATCCTGACTCTGAAATCTATGATTTAGGTGGGATTAGATTAATCTGATCCAGGGATATTTTTTGGCAATTGGACCAAATAATTAAATCCAAGCCGTTGGCAACTTCAGGAATAGAAGCCAATCGTGCAGGTTTAAACTCCCTGTTAATAATCTGATTGCAAGCCAGTCTATTTAGAAAAGCCAACCAAGTATGGGGCATTGGGCACAGAAAATGAAGTTGCTATTGACTGTTATACCCTTGAAGGTGACTTAACATCTTTAATGTTCTTTAAAGCAGCTGCTTCAGCTTCAATTAATTAAAAACTAGGGGCATTTTAGTAACTAAATATTTTGGAAGAAGATAGATATGCATATATATAATATAGTGTTTGTGTTAGAGATATTAATAGAAGATAGATATGTACATAAAAAATAGTGTTTGCGTATGTATCATGTACTTACATGAAAATTCTCACGCTGGGAACGTTGAATATTTTGTTTAATAGGATTTCAGCATCTTAATTACTGATTTCAGATATCTTCTCTTAAAAATGAAAAAATTTCAATGAGACAATATATCTTATTATTGTTAATTTGTCTCATAAAATTTTAAAATTTAGGCATTTACCTGTTAATATACATTTAAACTTGCTGTCATATATAGAAATGCTTTTTATAATTCAATTTTATTTTTTTTTACATAAAATATTTTTTATGCATTATAGACTTAATTAAAAATTAACCCTGGAAAAATAATTAAAAAAAGTTGGTCCAACATTGAGAAAAATTTTGGTGAAATATTTATACATTTATTCAATAAATAAAATTATATCAAATATTAAAAAAATCTATATTAATGACATAATTTTGTTCGGATATATAAAATGTAAGGCAGGCTCTTTCATATCAACAGAAATGGAATATACGTGTATACATGGAGAGGAGTGGGGGTGTATTTATGCATGGGAAAATTTTACTGTGTAGAGATGTAGAGAGAGAGTGCTGAATTATGAAGATTTTGTTTCTTTGTGGAGGGATGTTTTTCATTTTCTGGCCCATCTCTTCTGCTTGTGGGATCAAGTTTCGAGCACTGTGATTGGCCCTCTCTCTCTCTCCCTCTCTCCTTAATTGCCTTTTGAAGAAGTCTATTAAGGACACTCTTCAAACAATACCTGATGAAGATGAGTGTTGGAAGAAAGAAAGAAAGAAAGAAAGAAAGAGAGAAAAAAAAAGCTGATCATCATAAGCAAAAGCTGAAAGTTTAAAGCTGAAATCAACCGAAAGAAAGGAAAGTGCTTTTTCACCTTCCCTTTCCTTCCTCAGCTTCACGTTTTAGCTAGCTATACCTTCTTATAGTTTATATTTTATATAAACTTTTTTTGTAAGTGAAAAGAAGAGAAGAGTGAGTGTTTTGATAATTATCAATCAACCAAGAATTTTTACTCTTTCTTTCTTTGTTTTGTTTTTCTTTTCTTTTTTTTTTTTTTTTTTTTGAACTTAGAATTGCAATAATCAGTGAAACCCCATGTTAGCCAATACCGCACCTTCTCCAACAATCCCTTCTTCAGAGCCATTTTCTTGCTTGGAAAATGGAAATAATAACAAAAGAAAGAGAAGACCAGCAGGTACTCCAGGTATGTTATTATTATTTTTTTTGAAGTTATTTTGTTCTTGTTTTTATATGTTTTTTAATTTGGCAAACTTGGAATGGTGTGTTTCAAGTATTTTTTATTTGACGGGTGTGTGATTTCATTCGTGTCTTGGTATATGTCGATGCAGATCCAGATGCAGAAGTGGTTTCGCTCTCCCCAAAAACCCTCCTCGAATCGGATCGTTACGTGTGCGAGATCTGCAACCAGGGTTTTCAGCGAGACCAAAACCTACAGATGCACAGGAGAAGGCACAAGGTGCCATGGAAGCTGCTCAAGAGGGAGACTCCGGTGGTCCGGAAGCGGGTGTTTGTCTGCCCGGAGCCTAGCTGCCTGCACCATGACCCCTGCCACGCCCTCGGCGACCTTGTAGGGATCAAGAAGCACTACAGGAGAAAGCACAGCAACCACAAACAATGGGTCTGCGAGAAGTGCTCGAAAGGCTATGCAGTTCAATCGGATTACAAAGCACATCTCAAAACTTGTGGCACCAGAGGCCATTCTTGTGATTGTGGTCGTGTTTTCTCTAGGTAATTATTACTTGATTCTAATTTGTTTTATTTTGATTTGAATTCTTCAAGAAAGTTTCGGACACAATAGTGCTGATGATAACGGGTGATCGAAGATCATGTTTTTGTTCATTATTATTATTTTTTTTAAAAAAAAAAATTCAAATTCATTTACTATTTCAACACCAGTCAATCCCTTTTCAAGCAACATTAATTATTATTATTATTTTCCTTTAATTTACTGTGTTGATGACTTGATCTCCTCTTATCTCTTGTTTCTCATGCTCATCTTCATCGATAAAGACACCGAGATCAATCAAGCCCTTTTTTGAATATTTCTTTGTTCTACTTTTAAGCTACATGGAATCATAACATATAACATCTTTTTTTTTTTTTTTTTTATAAAATCAATGTTCCATCATTTTAGCCTTTTTTTAATAATGTTTTAATTTTTCTCTTCCTGTGCATAGAGTTGAGAGTTTCATCGAACATCAAGATGCTTGCAACATGGGACGGCTCCGCCAAGAACCACCAGGGCTGCAGCCACCACCGGCATGTTTGTCACGAACCGCCTCGAGCCCGAGCCCCTCCAGTGACACCAATTTTAGCACATCTCCTTGGCCTGCTAGTTTGATCATACCAAAACCAATAACAGATGCCATTTTCTTGAACCCTACTAGTACTACAACCGATCAAGATAAGTCCTCTAAAAATGCAACAACAACAAACTACCACAATTTGGAGCTCCAGCTTTCGAGCACATTGAATCCGGCTTCACCTAAGATAGATGATAACCACTCCACGCAGCTGCAGCTCTCAATTGGGTCGTCAGATTTTTGTTGCGAAAAGAATAACAACGAATCGAATAACACAGCTTCGAAGAAGGAGATATACAAGAACAACGATATTGAGAAACCAGCAATGGCTGCTTCCAGGCTTAAAGAGCTAGCGAGAGAGCAGTTGAGGCTGGCCATGGCGGAGAAAGTGTATGCGGAAGAGGCCAGGCAGGCTGCCAAGAGGCAGATTGAATTGGCTGAGCAAGAGTTTGCAAATGCGAAGAGGATCAGACAGCAAGCACAAGCCGAATTGGACAGAGCTCAAGCTCTAAAAGTGCATGCAATAAAGCAAATCAACTCCACCATTCTTCGAATCACTTGTCATGCTTGTAAGCAGCAGTTTCAGGCAAGACATATGGCTACTGATAATCATCATGAGAACTCTTTGGTTTTGAGTCATATGTCATCTGCCATAACAGAAGGTGAAGTAGACAACGATCATCATCGAACTCTTCATGATCATCATCTTGCAAGAACTGTTAATTAGTTGATTATTTATATATATTTTACTTCCATTATAAGTTAAAAATCCTCTTTTTAGGTCAATTTATGTTAATCTCTTTTAATTTCTTTTTTCTTTTTCCTTGTTATATCTACATATTAATATACCAAGTGGGGTGTTGTGATTATTATGGTTATGAGATCTCAAAGTTGATTAATAGTGAAATGGTTGATGAGTCCTACAGTTTATTCGTGTGATCGATGTTATTTGTTCATTGATTAATTTGTTTTAAAGGGAACCTATATGGAGATGGGTTTTGATGATAAATTAGCATCAATAAAACTGTTTGATATAAATGTGGGATATTCTTTGTCATTTACTTTACAATAATTAATGGAAATCATTAACTATCATTGATGTGGTTCTTCATTGTCTACAAATTCAACTGTTTCTTTGCAAAGTTTCACACTATGAGAAAAAGCTATTATACAGTTGCAAATGATGAATTGTTTTATCACTATTCATTTTATAGCCGTTGATATACTTATCTATTAGTTAACAACAAAATGATCGCTTATGTTTAATTGAAAAATAGTCAAGATGTTTCCTTTTATTAAGTGGAATGGCACTGTACCTACTCTAGCTTTACACCAAATATGAAACTATTTCATTGAATGATGTGAGAGAAACACACACTTTCTCTTGCTTCAACGTTTTGGTAGTGTTGGATTTTCTATTTGGACTATTTGAAGATCTTTGTTGGCTGAGCAGGTCAGAAATTGGAGGTGACCCGTTTCCCTTCTGAAGCATTAAAGAACAGTTCTGACCTCTATTTATAACCCAAACTTTCATTCAAAGATAAGAGAGAGAGTCTGTGTGTGTGTGAGAGAGAAAGAGAGAGAGAGAAAGAGAGGAATCAGAGAGGCCTTTTCCCTCTGCAATTCTGGTCTGCACATATAAATGTAAATGCAAAAACGCCATGATTTTCAGTGCCGCAGATGTAATGGTAATTGGCAGACTCACTGGTCCTCCTCAACCTCCTTCAAAGCACAAACACACAGACACAAACAAACTCCCATTCATTCATTCACTGCACGAATTTGATACATCTCTCTCATCTTTTTTTCTCATCAGAATCAGGGCCAAAGATAGAGCAGTGATGGTGCATGGCAGAAGCAGCGCAGAATCTTTCCTCTTCTGCAGAGACATTCATAGCTTTTTATTAGGGTTTTGATACTTTATTTGTCACAAGACTGGTACCACACTATTAAACTATGTTATCGTTTATGGATATACATGCTGGAGTTATAATATATTCATGGTAACTTACAAAGTTGAACATCACATATTTTAGATTAAAAATATAAATTTATGAAATAACAGACATGTGATCGTATATGGACACCCTCTTCTCTCTCTCTCTCTATATATATATTTTTCATTAAGTTGGAAGAGAATTAGTTGGTGTTGAAAAAAATGCTACTAACTAGGTTGAGGTCATGGTGTTACATTTCATGAGGAAAAACCAAAAATAAAAGGCCAACGTGAGGGCTTTTGGAAAGGGTTTTATTTGCGTTGGCCTTTTTCTTTTTCTCGGGGCATGTGCATTTCTGCCAGGGGCCTCTTCCTTTTTTTGTCTGACGCAACTGCGGTGATGTTATTATTGAGTTGGATTTTGATAATTCTGGTGAAGCTTTATCAAGTACTCCAACAAGTGGCATCAGAGTTCTCTGCAAATTAATTTCAACATTGACTTCTGTTTTAGCTACCTTCATCTGAAGAAAAGGTATCTGGAATGGAAATTAATTATATATATTATTTATTTATTTATTTGGATTTGGAGATTTAAATCCAAGACTTTTACTTTACTGGGAAATATAATTACCTCTTTTTTTTTTCAATTTTTTTTTAACTATATATATTCATCAAATGATTTAATGATAAATCTCGCATATTTAGATATTGTGATTATAACTTCTCAGTTATATATATATATATAAAGATATAAAATTTAGAAGTTATAATCACAATATCTAAATATGCTGGATTTATCATTCTAACCCCCTCAAATTTTATTGATAAATACACATTATTTTATAAAAAAAATAAGAAATTAAAACTCTATATATATGTATATATAAATTGAGATTTAGAAGAGAGAGAATATATATAATAATTTTTACTGTACATTGAAATTAATTTAGTGTATTATCATTAACTAAGTATAAATGGTTGTTAACTAAATCAAATAAAGTGAAAGTAGGTAAATCTACAAGTTGATAATTGAATTTATTATTTCAATGTGTAATTATAAAAAAAAGAAGTGTGTGTATATATATATATATATATATATATAAGAGAGAAAATTCATTTCAAAAAAAAAGAGAGAAAATTTTGATAAATTTTATCATAGGTAGAATTTTATAATTTAAAAGACAAGTTAATGAATATGTAATTTCTTTTTCTCAAAGAGAAACGAACAAATTTCAAATTAGTAGGTGTGCCTCATCTTTGGCAAATTAACATCATGACAAGTAAATAATATTTTTCTTTTTTTGTTGCTCTAAAGTAAACAATATTTTTCTCTTGCAAGAATGTTCAACTAAATTTATGCTAAGTCTTAAAGTCTCATGAGTAATTAAAGGGATATTTTAAATTTACAAGCCGAGGTGTTACTTTCCCTACGAAGTCTCATATGATATGAGAACTTGGTTAAAAGAATCAAATCTTATACTTATAAGCTGGAGGTGTCAGTGTTCCTACAAACTAATTTTTCGGTTTGAATATAATTTGAATTCTAAAAAGTGATATTAGAGTTGGACCAGAGTTCGGTGTTGCTCTCTGGCAAGGGTCTCAATCCCTCTAGAGGGGACTATTGAGTTCCCTTGGGGTCTGAACGGAAGGTTGGTGTGTGAGTCTCTTCGTCAAGTATCTCTTTGAGAGGAGACTGTAGAATGGGGTCGGTGGGACACATAAATAAAGATAAACAAGTCACTGGTTAAATATCTTATAAAATAGAACAGTTTCTTTGAATCATTAAAACACATTGAATGAATTGAACCCTGTTGCATTACATAGATGATGATTATATAGGACGAAAAACAAAAATCCAGAATACCAAAAACAAAAAACAAGAGACAAGAACACTAACAATTAATAATAATAACAGCTAATGATACGGATATGACAGCCCTTATATTACAACCACTAATTGGTCTGCATGGCTACCATCATTATTAAGCTACTTTGAGAAAATATCAAATCCTTTTTATTTATTTGCTTCATCCATCTATTATCATTACTCTAACTTGGCCTTTTATTATTATTTTTTTGGTTGGGTTGATTGTCCTCCTACTATGATTATTTTAACGATTGATTGGAGTTTTATTCAAAATCTAAAATTTTATCTGAATAAATTACACTTATATAAGACACGATGAAGATTCTTTATTAGTTTAACTTTATTTATATGAACAAATATAAATTTTTTATGACTAATGTACTATTCTTTATTAGTTGAGTTCATGACTTCTATTCTTACTTTATTTTTATTTAATGATATAATTGAACTATAAACTAATTATCATTTGTAAATCTTGATATCAATGAAATTTACCGAAGATCTTTTTTATTATTACTTAAAATCTCACCACACCTAACTAGCTAATAGCATTGTAAACCCCTTTTACTTCATTTATGAGAATTTCCCTACTTACAAGTAATTCAAGAAACCCTTTGTCTTTGAATGGTGGATTCCAGTGCATATTTTGATTATACTTTGCGTCATTATTATTTTTAGGGAAAATACATAAGAATAGCCTTTAAATTTCCATTATTTATTAATTAATAAAACAACACTTACTATAGGGATTTAAGTTGCCTTCAGTTTTTCTTATTAAAAAATTATTGATTGTCGACCATGAATGATCTAAACCATGTGTGTAATAAAATTACATAAATTCAAGCTCATATTCTAATAGGATAGAGATTCTAGAGTTAAGTAAAGGCCAGTTTCAATATATATATATATATATATATATTTCAGGATCATAATTCCTAAAAATAATGATACATTTTATAAAATATCATTAGAATTTTGATATTTTAATAATATTTAACTTTAAGTATTCCAAAATTTTTAAAATATAAAAAATATACGAAGATATTATAGATTTTTACTTCCTCGCCTACAGGTAAAGGTACAAGGAAGGTGAAACCCCACGTTATCATTTGATTATATGAAAGAAAAGCCAAAAGCAAAGGTATTATTTCAATGATTTATTGCTTCCTGATTTTATTTTTTGTTTCAGGATCAACCTTTTGGACCATAATGGTCCACCTGAAAATGGTAATTAAAAACTGTCAGGTACAAATGGGTTTCACAGGCCCGATCGTAAGAATATGATGGGCCTTATTGTGCATCAGGGTTGTGCAATTATGCTGCACGCTGCTGCCGTCCTCGACGCAGATGCCCTTGTACATTAGCCTGTAGCTTAAATCACCATAATTGAGCCTAGTTCAGTAGTTCGACCTGCTTTTACGAGTTGTGTATTCTCCATATTAATTGACACAACTTATATGAATTTTATTCTGTATACTATAAAGTTTTTATACTGACCAGTTAACAACATTATATATTTTTTTTAATATTTTATTTTCTCATTTTAAGATATTTTATTCGTTTAATTCAACTCTTAAATTACAATCCTATAGCTATTATATACATAATAACTATACAGTTTTTTTTTTTTTTACCCTTTTCCATTTTATTAAAAATATAGTACAGTTTGTGGATCATTCAACTGACAATTAGATTTTAGATAGCTATAGCTTAAAAATTATTTTGATCAAAAACCTTCTCTGTAGAGGAGGTCAAAACTAAACGATCCACTAGAGACGAATGTACTTTCTAATCTAAGAGATGTTTTATATTTTTCATTTGAAGAACCGGCAAGAATTACTGTTCTCCTTTCTCCCTCGGCTGGGATATGCAGTGCACGTACAAATTTATTATCAAAATTTCATTTCTTAATTATATTGATGATTACCATCTTTTACTATTATATATTATATTATATAATATATATACATATATATATATAAATTAATAATAACGTACTATTTGATTGTTTTTGTTCGTGCAATTACATCATCATGAAATTAGTATATCTCTCACATATAAAGTATATATTGTTTTCTTGTGATCAGATCACCACCACAACTGTTTAAAAAATGGGATAAACACTCATTTTGAGGACCCATTTTTTGTTGGATTAGAGATCTTGATTGAAATGGATCAAGATAGATTCATGAAAAAAAATGGTACTTGGATGAATGGAAATTGAATTAAAAATTTAATTTTTAAAATATAATTGATAGATTAAATGCAATAAATGTAACTATTGAATTTGAAAAAATATGATTGTAAAATTAAATTGCATGTTTAATTTTTCAAATTGTAACTGCAATCATTAACTGTAGAATTGAATTACAGTTTTAATTGTTATGAATTTTGAAATTGAATATTCAAATTATAATCATTTATATTAAATGAAAATTTGAATTTCCAAACGTAACCATTATTGGTTTAATAACTAATTTAAAATCAGTTTTGTAACCGCCCGCGTGAAAACTATAAATTGACATCTTCTGTAGTTGTGAAAGACAACTAAGAATTCATTTTTGTTTTCAGTTTTTTTCTCTCAAATATTATTTTGAATTTGTTGCTGGAAATAAGTATAATGATGTGAAAGTGCATGTCTAGGAAATGTTCTGATTAGAAAAGACTTGATATTTAAGTGTATTTATTCTAACCGACCTCTCTTTCCTAGAAATTTACCTGATGTACTTACTATTCTTAGACTACATATACTAATCTAGTATAAGGTTATTATATCAAAGTTTTCAAATTTTATGAGATTTGATGTAAAGAAATTTGATGGAAAATTTAATAGCAATCAAAGTCTATATGGATAAGTATGGAATCTGAAGAGACTGAATGGTTACACATTTTTTAGAGGATATTTTAATGTGGCCAAAGCCAATTCTTGTAATTTTGCATCCATTGTGATAACAAGTTTGCAATATAAATGACTTAGAGCAATATGTATAATGGTAAGTCTAGACATATATGTTATAGATATAATATCGTGAGACAACTAGTCTTAATTGGAGTTATCTCTATTGACTATTTAAAGTCAAAAGATAACATTATGGATTCGTTAACCAAATGATTAAATAGAGAGTTAGTTGAAAATCATCAAGGGGAATAAAATTAAAGCTCATTAAATAATAAATCATTACAAAGGAAACCAAACTTATGTGACTAGAGATTCCTAGATTTAGGTTCAATGGGATAACCTAACTGTAAAGACTTGGTTGTATCACTATAGAAAATATCTTCCCATCCATTAAAAATTATCCTAATGTCCATTCCCATGATCAAATAGTAATGCTCATGAGAGTTAGGATAAGTTATGCTTTTAATGATCCGTATACATCGAGAATCCAAACGGAGTAATACTGGTTACTCTAAATTAAGAGATCACCTATGTGAGAGAGAAGTGGAGTCACTTGTAATGAGAATTGTGGGGGTTCAATTCTTTAGAAACTCTTGCAGAACCAGAGAGATGTTCATGGTCAAAACAAACATAACAATGAGAACTAAATTGTATTAGGAAATATTTTATGTGAGGTATATAATCGTTTACCCGAATGGCAGAACAGTTCAAGAACATCGCATCTACTGATCAACTAGTAAAGAAAATATATTTTCACTAGGGAAGGTTCAAAGGCTAAAATCTATCTATCCTATGCAGAATCTAACCGTTGAACTCTATCACCAAGTTATAAACGTCCTTTGAGTTATAACTTTTGTCTTTTTTGTCAATTTTATTCATGTGGGGGATTGTTGAAAAAATGAGATAAACACTTATTTTGAGGATCCATTTTTTGTTGGGCTAGAGATATTGATTGAAATGGATCAAGATAGATTCATAGAAAAAATGATACTTGGATGAATGAAAATTGAATTCAAGATTTAATTTTCAAAATATAATTAATAGATTAAGTGTCATGAATGCAGCTAATGAATTTGAGAAAATATAACTGTAAAATTAAATTACATATTTAATTTTTCAAATTGCAACTGTAAAATTAAATTACAATTTTAATTGTCATGAATTACAAAATTGAATATTCAAATTGTAACCGCTTGAATTAAATGAAAATTTGAATTTTCAGTCGTAACCGCTATTGGTTTAATGGCTGATTTAAAATTAGTTTTGTAACTGCTCAAGTGGAAACTATAAATTGATATTCTTTCTAGTTGTGAAAGACAACTGAGAATCCATCTTTGTTTTCAGTTTTTTTTCTCTCAAATACTATTCCTAGTCATAAGATTCCAGAGTGATAGAGATTCAAAAATAATTCAGTTTGCTAGACGATATCTGATTGGTGTTGTTGTATCCTAAGAGATAAACGTTGAACAACTTAAAGAATGAGTAGAGAATTAGTCTTAAGGACACTGTAGTTATTACAGACTTCAACACAAATATTTTGATTTTTTTCCCTCTGTTGCAAAGTTATTGTAATATGGTGAGTTTCTAGAATTTTGATATTTTGATTGTTACATGCTCTTCTTATTACGAATTTTTCTAGCAACAACAAAATCCTTAATTGTTGCCCTGAAAATTTTCTTGGGAACTGTGTGCAAGTGTATCATCAGATCACGTATTATATGATCGCTTTTGGTCGGGCAGTTATATATTACATGATCATGGAATTAGTATATGTCTCTCACATACAAATTTTAACACGCAATAATAGTATATATTGTTTTCTCGTGACCAGATCACCAAAAAGAAAAGGAAAAAAACACAATTTTCTTATTTTGAATGGTCTATAAATTAATTATGATTTTGGAACTCAAGAGGTAGCCCTCATCCAAAGAGATTAGAACTAGCTCTTTTTTCAACGGAGGAAAGAACAGAAAGAAAAACCATGCAAATGAAACCCACAAAGAGAAGACCAGTAGCAATATTTCCTCTGTCAAGGAAGTTGTCAAGTTTAGACTTGAATTCTGCAGCCCCTGCAACACCCAAAGCTGCTAGGGTTCTGAATACGTCTTTAAGGAATTTTTTGAACTCAAAGGTTACTGCAAAACCGGCACCAACGCCTGTTGCCAAGAAGAAGCTAACAATCTGGCCAGAAGGTTGTATTGTTAATAATTATTCAGTTCAAAAGTTTAAAATAAATAGATAAATTAAATCATAATATTTAAAACAATGGCTGATTTGATTTAATATATTAACATATCTGATGTCTCTTTACGTGCAGTACAGAGACAAATGACAAACACTGAACATATATATTAGACACCTCTTAAATTGTAACTGTGTATAGTGAACAAAAAATTCAAAACAAGAAGAACTCTTGTTCTATATTAATAATCACTTATACAAAAGAATGAAAGATTAACCTAATAGGTAAGTATTTGATTATAATATTTAAAACAAATTCGTGGTTTTTAAAACATTAGCATTAAATTTAAAATTGACGTATCTAATAGCATGTATTGACTAAATATTCAGCATTATTAATTAATACTAAAAAAATTTTACTTGAGTTGTATTCTTTGTAACTTTGTAATCACAAAATGTGTACTAGTATTCTTAAACTTTTCTTCAAATTTAAAAGAAGTAAAGTGCGATTTTAAGAAAACAAAAATATTCAATCTTGAAGCAATTTGATAAGGAATTAAGCTATGAAAATGTCTTCAAACAAAATTGATTTAATTTATAAATTTTATCCAAAACTAATGATAAAATTCAAAAAGTAAATTACATTGAAACGCCGCAAAGATTTTTTACAAGACATTATACTATTATAGGGGGGAATTCAAAATTAACCAACAATAATGATACAAAACAGAAAATTGTTTTTGGCCACCTAGGAGTATATTTATACATTTACGCTCTATAAACAACTCACGTCCGATGTTTCATGTGCATATGAATATTTTATGTATTCAATAATACGTGAAATATTTTTTAAAAAAAAATTGTTTACAAATTTCCATCTAGATTTCTCATAAAACTTTTAATAAATGCAGCTAACAATTAAAATACATAAATTTATCAACTTGAACAATTCTAAATTATCCAAAAATTTACCTTATAAATTGTTGAAATGATGGGACAAATTGATTTGCAGTAATCACATTAATTATTGGATGATATATTAATGATGTGAGAGTTACAAATCAATTTGTTACACTATTTGGATGATAAATTTAGTAAATTTTTTAATAATATTGCATTACTCTATCAATTTACAACTAAATGATTTTATTCAAATAAATAGAATATCTTAATCAATTTCTTCCAAAATCTTTTTGTTTTCTTTCCATAATTCTTCAAAACAAATTTCAGCCTTTTCACCGATCCAACTATTTTATTGGGTTATTTCTATCACAACAAATGTGGATGAATAATTTAAGTGTAAAACGTGGATAGATAACCGAGAGAGTAGAGAGATCCGAAGGCATCAAAAAAGAGCGATGGAAAAGGAGAGGGAGAAAATATGTTAAGGGTGATTATGTAATTTTAGGTTATGGACCGAAAATTAATTGTTTGCAGTGGTTAAAACTTATTGAAATTTTATTTGTAGTTAAAAGCGAATTCACATTAATGTGGAGGATTATTTCCACAATTTCTTCTATATTATATGCATATATGATTAGATTTTGTCATGTATAAAAATTATATTTAAATCGATCTTCTTAATCACAATCATGAACCGAAGGGTTTTTTTTTTTTTTTTTTTTTTTTGGTCAAATAAAAATGTAGATGTGCAGACCATTTAGGGAAAATTACACTAAAGTACCTTCACATATCACATTATTACATCCATGATGTGAGTTTATCGTTAATTACAGGTAAGTACCCTACCGTTAGTTGACTTAGTCAAACTTAACAGTTTGACAACTTTTTTAGAATAAAATGACACAAATGCCCTTATCATCTTTGTTCTCCTTTCTCTTCTGCTTCTTGTTCATCTTCTTCTGGGCATCTGGGTTTGAACCCAGATTCGACTGGGTTCACAATCATGAACTCATCAAACCATCACGAAATCCCTATTATCCTGAATCACGCATCCTCCTCATCACCACACAATCACCAAAAATACAAAAGTTTTGAACCCAGTTTTTTCTAACCATGACAGTGAACCAACCATTACCACACAATCAACCAAACAATCAAACCACGCAAAAAAGGAAAAAAAAAAAAACAAGAACAGAAGATGACCAACAGTTCTGGGTTCGAATGGAACCCAGATCTGGGTTCGAATGGAACCCAGAAACTGGGTTCGAATTCGAACCCAGAAACTGGGTTCGAATTCGAACCCAGAAACTGGGTTCCATTCGAACCCAGTTTCTGGGTTCAAAGGAACCCAGAAACTGGGTTCGAAGGAACCCAGATCTGGGTTCCTTCGAAACCCAGTTTCTGGGTTCGAAGGAACCCAGATCTGGGTTCCATTCGAACCCAGAAACTGGGTTTCGAAGGAACCCAGATCTGGGTTCCTTCGAACCCAGAAACTGGGTTCCATTCGAACCCAGAAACTGGGTTCGAAGGAACCCAGATCTGGGTTCCATTCGAACCCAGTTCTGGGTTCGAATGGAACCCAGATCTGGGTTCCTTTGAACCCAGAAACTGGGTTCGAATGGAACCCAGTTTCTGGGTTCGAATTCGAACCCAGATCTGGGTTCCATTCGAACCCAGAAACTGGGTTCGAAGGAACCCAGATCTGGGTTCCATTCGAACCCAGAACTGGGTTCGAAGGAACCCAGAAACTGGGTTCGAATTAGAACCCAGTTCTGGGTTCCATTCGAACCCAGAGAAGAAGAAGAACAGAAAAAGAAGAAGAAGAAGAAGAAGAAGAAGAAGAAGAAGATGAAGACGAGCAGAAGAAGAAGATGATGCGCAAAAGAAGAAGAAAAAAAAGAAGAAGAAATAGAAGGAGAGAGAGAGATTTTGTTTTTTAGAGAGAGAGAGACATTTTGTTTAAATAATATCCCAAATATTATTTTATATGTAAAAAGACCAATTTACCCTTGAACATTAATTTTACCGTTAATTGGTCGTTAGTCAAACCAAGTCAAAGGTATTTATGTGTAATTTAGATAAAACTCGCATCATGACTGTAATAATTTGATAGGTCCGGGTACTTTAGTGTAATTTGCCCGACCATTTAAGTTTGGAAGATATAATTTTGGAACATGTGAACGTTATCTTTATCGTTTTTATTAACTATCCGTCAAATAATTCTCAATTTCAATGATAAAAAAATGTTAGATCTTAAGAGTATCGATAGGTACAGTTAAAAGTTTTATCAGATAGATACTTCAACTAGTCTAATAATGTAAATTATTTGTCTCGATGAAAATTATTTTCTTCCTATCACTACCTTGTCTCCGAAGAAGTCGTACTCTGGTAACAATTCACCTTGAATCAGCCTCTTTTGTTTGTATGCATAGTATATAGCGAAAGGTAACTGCACAAGGGAATAGGTTGCTCCAACAACAGCAGTAGCAAGAACATATCTGCATTTTTGTTTTAGGATTATAGAATATAAATATAATATATTCAATATTTAAGAGATGATAAATCAATTGCAAAAGGCCTCATTTAAAAGTAAGGGTGGGGTTATTACCACCCATGAAAATTATTAAAACAACCATTTTTCCAAAAGTATTTATATGACACAATTATCCCTAATAACATTAACAAAAAAGACAAACATAAATTGGTAGAGTATTTTTTTTTTTTAACTTTAAAAACTTGAAACAATTTTCTTTTTCCTTTCTTAGTTAAAAATAAAACAAAAAAAAATTCATAAATATTCCTAAAGAAAATCTTAAAAAAAAATTATCAATTTTTACATATATCAAATTACTCTCTAAATCTTTTAAAATATAAAACATTGTTATTTCAAATTTTTATTTTTCATTCATCTAAACGTAAAGGGTGACTAAATACAAAATAAAGTTTCATTTTTAATAGCAAATTTAGTGACTTCAACCTTCAACTATGGGTGCTTCTTCTTTTTCTTGATAAAGTGTAAAACTAGGAGTAGGATTAGGATTAAAAGTTTATATTTAAGAGAAATAAAAATAATTACTAAAGGTAGACAATTTGTTTTAAAAGAATATAATTTTTTAAAGATCAAAAGAACATAATTAATTTTCTTTATTATAAAAAAGTTTGTTTTAAAAGAATATAATTAATTTTGTTTGTACAGGATTATTATTATATTTTTTGGTGCTTGTACTAATTTATAGATTTTTAAATTTAAACAATGGATACATTAATAATTTAAATAAGGAAATCAAATTTGTAGGTGGCACTAGCTGCACCGTAAAAGTAAATGTGTCTTGGTTGAGAAAATAAAAAAAAACTTTCATTACAGGGGTACGCTTATATATTCCAATAAAAATTTTATAGAAGTTTGTTTTACGAGAGGTATATGCTGATTTTTAAAATTTTAGGTAATTTTGTTAAAATAAATTTCAAAGTTGGGTTAAACAAAAAGTTTCCAGAAAATTAATTGCCGTTTTATAACTAATTTACAGCTATGTGCTTTACATTTATCAATACTAACACAAATGATTTGCACTCGGAAATGTTTTTATAGTAAATCATTTTGAAGTAAAAACGATTTTAGTAGTACTTCAAAAAAAGAAAATGATTTTAGTAAAAGCACTTAAAAACATTTTCAAAAGTGCGTTTTCTGTATAAAAAAAAAAAAAAACTATTTTTTGAAATAGTACAAACCATTTTTTTAAAATATATATATATATAGTACAAACCAAATTTTGACCAAACACAAATAGGCACAAAGAGTTCAAACAAAATATTTCCTCTAAAAACGCCCTAATTGTTTAATTATTTTCAACCAAACATTACACAATAAAAATAAAAATATTTATGAAACTTTTATAGCAAACCCACAACATTCTCAGAAAAACTAGAAATTAATAAAGTTGAATGCATGATAATTATATACATATATAAATAAAAGTACATTTTAAAGAATCAAAGAATTACCTATATGCAATAACATCCTTGAAGGTTGTCTTGGAGCCATCACTAAACTTGATAGAATTGGTAACAAGTACCACTATGCAAGCAATTGAAGATAAAAGAGTGAGAATTCTCAGCACAAGTGTTGAGATTGCTATTTTATTGTTAAATGCCATCACAAGTACTTTTATGCCTTTCTCAGAAGAGCTTTTATAGACAGCAGAAACATTCAGCTTCTCTGGCCTCTGCTGCTCGATTATGTCAACTTCTTTTGGAAGCACTCACGTTGGTTTCTAGGCATTCTGCTTGGCAGGACCAATGTCATTGCTGGATTTGGGGTTGAAAGATTCATAGTTTTTGACATTCTAGTATTTGTATTGCTGCATGGTGCCACATTAATTCGACAAGAAATATATATATTTTTTTAAATTTTTGTTGTAAATTGAATTAACATCATTATATTAAATATTAAAATATTGACAAAAATTGAAGCCAATTGGCTTAGTGGGAGGTGGAGGCCATCATTTATTATTCCTTCACAATGAAAGAAATGATAATTGGCTTCCCTTGACCGACCTTCTTCTCTATATATATACATGCAATGCCTTTAAAATTTTAATAAAATGAGAAACTTCTCTTTTCCCTCGTTTTTCTTCTTGCCTCTCATTTCCCAACTTGCTTCTCTTTTATTTTATTGTTTCATTTTAGTTCATTTAATTTATTTGTCCTTTATTTTATCATTAATCACAAATTTGTATTGATTATTATCCTTAATTTACAATATTTTTCTGGTTGTTTCTAAGAATGTTATGCAAAAATGAAAATTAAACTGTTCATATGATAATAATTTACAACATTTTCCAGGTTATTTCTAAGAATGTTACGTGGAAATGTAAATTAAACTGTTCATATTACACCTCAAATTTGGTGCCAACTGAATTAATTTCCAAAACTTTTGCAATACTATAACATATCTAATAGTCTACTATATTTCTTCGAAAGGATAGCTAATGATAGCTTCCTCAAAGATTAACAATCTGCCATGATAAGCTTTTCTACAAAGATAAAAACAAAAAATTATTACAAAATTTCAAGCTATTAATAAGTTTACATTCCCAGGTAAGCGTTATACAACAGATACTAGCTAGTTTGGCTTGTACGATCTTCATATAGAAATCCACACTTTCAAGCATTTGCCAAGGTTCGGTTTTACATTTATTTATTGTAATTAAAAAAGTTTATCGAACAAAAAAGTTTGCTTATGATGTTTGTAGGGAAGAAATAAGAGTACGAAAATTGTACAACAAAATTTTGCAACTCATTTGCACCAGAAGATTAGTATCAAGATTAATTTCCAGTAGCCATTTCAATTTCAAAATTAATTTACAGAGAGACGTTAGATGTCAGTTCTTAGTCAAGCTCAACATATTCATGAAGCTACCATCTACCATCCTCAGACTCCAAAAACGAGGGCAAATTGGAATATACCTTTGATCTTGTCGCTGCTTGCATGCCAACTCAACTCTGGACCTACTGCTCGATCAAGTTCAAAATGAAACCTTCCAGATGATTGGAGTCTTCATTTATCGACTGATGGCAACCTATACGTACGAGTAATACGAATCTGAAGCAAAAACAGCTATTTAGTAACAACCCTGGAAACTAATATGCATTCAATTTTCCTGAAGCCTTTTTTGCCATCCGCAATATTATCATCTATATAAATAAAACAGAAACTCAAAATACATATTAGTTGACCACCCAATTAATCTTTAACCAATCCATCAAATGAATCAGAGTCGAGTTACATATGAGTAGTTAATGAGTAGAGATATACAGGACTTGATCTTCAATTGATGCTAAGTTGGTTTGACCAAAAAAAGAAAAAAACTTTATCCATATCAATAATTAAATCCATTACATTGAGAAGCACTGAGAGTAAAACAATAAAGGGAAAAGGTAAAATAGGTAGTTGATTCAAAGTATGCTCCAGAGATCCAAACGTTTTTTTACAATCAACTGTATTATTAATTCTTTTCCTTGTTATAATGCGAGGACAGGACATCTTATCTTCAAACTGAAATACTGCAATTACCTTCAATAAACTAAAGCAAAAATTCATCTCAATACTTCTCTATGTAGCACCATACGTTACATTAGCTACAATAAGATGGAATGAGCAAGTGATAACTTGATAGAAATTAACGTTATTAGATTACCTAAAGTAAATGGAACTAATAGAGTAATTAATTTAGTTATATGGACAAGGTTCTTCTTGTTTCTACCGAACTCAGTATCAAGATCAAATCTATTTAATCTACTCCTGAGCATGTCACATGTAATCTAATCGATTCAACTGAAGGATCAGCTAAACTTTAAGTACTAATGCCCTACTAGCAAGAACCTGGATCTGGGATGGTGTGAACTCCTAGTGCAAAATATCATAAATGCATTGTAATATTTTACCTGTGCAAATGCATATATTGCTCGCAATATTCTAGCATAATCAGTTCCAAGCATTTGAATAACCACATCAGCCAGTAATGTTCCCCACAACCTGCATAAGCAACCAATATAAGATGTGAATAGGTATCCCAAGAGACAGAAAAACCCTTCACTGAAAAGTTGGTATGCTCACAGTAAACATTACTGCTACAGTATCACAAACTGTAGCATTAGAATAAAACATAACCTATTTCATAACATAAATTATCCCCAATTAGAGAAACTCTGATCCTTCCAACGCCTCTTTATTCATTGTCTTCTTTGAACCAGACAGAGTACGTTGACAATAATTCACTCATAATGGAACTATCCCTAGACAGTACTACAAATAGAAACATCTCTTAGAGAAAATCATGAGCATGTCGAAAGAAGAAACACATTTGGCCCAGCAAGATAGAACCACAACAGCAACTTAGTTGCTTTCATGTCACTTTGAATGCCAACAAGATCAGACAAGAAGTGGATGTTTCCACAATGCTCTATTTTTGCTGCTAGTTTCTAGGAGAGTACCTATATGGTTCCCTATCATCCTGAATCAAATATTCTTGTCTCCCAGGATTCGATTATGTGAAATTTTAAAATGGGATGCAAGTACATCAACAGAGAAAGATTTGTCACAAAAATTATATTAAGCTGTACTGCAGAAAGAGTCCATACATTGGACCAAGTAATCCAACCAAACTCCTAAGACCCAGATATTTTGTTGCAGCACCAGCAAGCCCCTGAAACAGTAAAAATGGAAGTCAAATTACTATTATGAATAGGATACTAAGCAAATCTATTGTCTTGTAACATCGACATACAAATCAATTCATATTTCACAAGCTCTTCAACATCCCAAGGATGGGAAGTATGGAAAGAAAGAGCTCTTTAACATATGTGCCAAAAGTAAACAATCTGTACATTACTTACAGCAATTACAAACTCCTCAGGACAATGTCCTAAACATGAAAAAAATATAGTTAAGCTGATAAAAACACTTAAGATGATATCACGACCTGCTTTGCAGCGAGCAAGGCTGCCCTGGACTCCAAATTGATAGCAGCTAATTGTCCACCCTGAAAATGAGGAAAGCACAAGACATGCTTTAGGTTTTTCCAGGTTGACATGATCCTTATTGTAACACATAAGCTCAGACGAAGTATAGAAGCAAGATAGACAACATATCTAAATGCACTTCAATTACCAAAGCAAGGAGCATAAGCTAGAAATGCACGTCAATTACCAATCATCAAATTTTCAATAATATTCAACTCCATCTAGCTTTCATCCCATCATCTGAGGATCAACTACATAACTTTCAAGTCTGAGAGCAACTATTTACCATTTGAAATATGAATTAAAATTTCAAACCGCCCTGTTAGTGACCCATCACCCGTGCCAACCTAAACCTGTTAGGGCAGGTTTTTTGTCAAAATATCATTGCATCAGTTGGATTTGCAATCAAAAGATGTCCTGACTCAGGGTCTGGGCAGATACTTACACTTTTCTGGCAAGGTACATCGTTAAGGTAAAAATTTTGTTTTGTTTCTATTTGTTTTCTTCCACATTAATTTCAAGTTGTTTGATTGTCACATGAATCTACAAGTGATTGACACGTGTTTCTATCAGCAACAGTTTGAAACATAGTAAAAGCAGAGATATAACTCCAATATGCAACATAAACATACATACATATGTACCTACATGGGTGCATGAACATGTAGATATATCTACTTGATGAAACTATTTCAATGAAATATAATATCCATACAGCTTTGTGACATTCACGTAAGTGAAACGTGAGAAGGGAATGGTTAAGGCTTGCAGCCCCATTTGAGAGCATACACATCAGAGTAATAAAATGTGATTTATATAGAATAAAAGAGATAACTACATGGGACACTGTATGAGTGCAGAAGTAGGTACTCACAATTTATTTTAAGGAAAATAAAACAGATGTATCATAAACACAAATGAAACATTTCACAGCATAAGAAACTTAACAGACAGAGAATGGATTGCTAAGATGTTTAAGGGTTCCTAAAAACAGAACAAAAATTTAATTTCTGCAGGTTGTGAGATACAGATGCCTTTGTGGTTCCAAATAAGCACCTTATTGAGAACTTCCTTCTTTATTTGATAGTTGGCAGCCTCTAAGAACACCTTCCCAGATAATCTCCTCGCTAACTACCACAAGAAGCAGGATGGCTTCAAATATAGACCGACATACTAACAAATAAAATATCATTCAACATAAGGTTTGACTAACAACAATGAATTGCCTACCAATTGGTAAACTTTCGCCAAAGTATAAATACCACCACCCTAGACAAAGAAATAAAAGACAGAATAATATCAATAGCTTACAATGAGAAAATCAGAATAGAAATATGAATTAAGCTAATATAAGGTATAAGCACCTTCAACATCATTGACTTGACCTGTTCTGCCCCAACCTTCAAAGCAGCAAAACCTTGTACCTTCCATTGGCTGAGTCCGATTTCAAGACTATTTTCAATGTTGGAAGCATTAGAAGATTCCCATAAGCCTGGAAAAACTTCAGATTCCTCACTACACGAAGACAGATAACAAGTTTTTAAGTCATTACGGTTTAGTCATGAAGGAAAAAAAAAACTGTAGTCTATTTTCTGTAGTAAATAATAATCTTCAATACATCAAACATAAACCAAATGAAAATTTACAAAAATAAAACTTCTCCAATCAGGATCATCTTGATTCTGGACCTCCAATCAATTTAGAGGACTTATAATAATTGGATTCAATTATTAAATTGCAATCTTGGATATGAAAATCTTTAGCCTTTCTGGGATGTAAAATGTGGATTTGACTAGCATCCAGAATCAGTAAATATACGTGGTAGTTACAAAAGAAACATTAACCATTTTTAATACTTTAAGTTTTTATTTTTTATTTTTATTTTTATTTTTTGAACCATTAAATAGAAATCTAATGGACACAAATCATTTGTGTATAGTTAATAACCCTGTATAGTAGCAGTAGGATAACCCATAAAATGTGTATGTTCTCATCATACTAATAAATTATGGAGACAATACATGAAAGAAATGCTTTGAGAAAGGACAGTTCTGTAGATCCCTTTTCAACCATATCACTTCCAAAATTAACCATTTTCTAGGTTACAAAGCAGTATCAATCAGATAATTTTCTCTGACATTATGGATACAGCTTAACACCCTAAAGCCTTATACACATACTTAGAAGTTTGAACAAAAACTTCAATCTTGATTCATCAAACTGCTATCAGTAAAACCTTATTTTATAAAGGATCGTGTTAACATATGCCCAACGAGTAGATGCTAAAACGGTTATAGGTTCTGAATCAAATAAAAACAAAATTGCATCAAGTTTCATTTTTTTTTCTTTTAAATTACCAATCCTTTTATCTATCCTCCATTATCGAACCAAAATAATGAAAGTAAAAGCATAAATCCTTTAACAATAATTTTACAAGGTTGTTTTAGTTTAAAGATTAATTAGTAAAGTACCTTGCATAAGCCTGCAAAAGATGAAGAACATTTTCAGCTTTCAGGTCTTCTATGACAATTTGCAGAGCAAGAACTGTTTTAAGTGTTTCTTACAGCAAGCAAGACAGTTCTCTATGAATGTTTAATTAAGTATACTGGAACTATAAGTTTAGTTTAAAGAATTAATTAGTAGAGTACCTTGCATAATCTCGCAGAAGATAAAGAAAAATTTCGACTTCTAGGTCTTCAGTTGACAATTTGCTTGAACAAGGAATGTTTAACTTTTTCCTCACAGCAAGCAAGACATTTCTATACGAAGGCCTCCAACCCCTATAATGAATGCCAATGGTAATTAATCAAATATCAAAAACAAAAACAATACCACCCTAATATTATAAAAAACTGAAGCTTAATATAGCCAGTATTCTCTCAAAACCTAAACAGAAAAGACAAACAATATACAGCATGCACCATAGCTCGCAATATCAAGCAGGAAACATATATATCAAACTCAAGCCAGTATTCTCTCAAAACCTAAACAGAAAAGACAAACAATATACAGCATGCACCATAGCTCGCAATATCAAGCAGTAAACAAATATATCAAACTCAAGCAAAATTTTCAATTTCCAATTTCAAAGTTTAACTAATTTATACATCAGCATTGCTAAGAAATACAACTAATGAAAGAAACCATAAATCCTGCCTATCATTAACCAAGTAAATTCAGCAACCTTAATGTAGATCGGGCATCTGCTGCAAGATATAAGAATCGTGACTCAAGAGTCTCGATGAAAACCTCTCGCTCTTCAAGGTCTTCCTCAATCATGACATAGTCAACATCAGCTCTATTTGTGATTGATTTTAGCAGAGGACTGAAGTAACTGAAGATTGATACAATCCAACGACCAAAGATTAAGCATAAAGAAATTTCTAACTGTCGAAAACAATAAACACCTGAAAGTTTAGTTAAAAAATTTCCAGCAGTCAAATTTCCTTGATACAACTATATATTAATAAACCACTTCCCTTCAACTTTCAGGGCTAGGGGATTGTTCAAACTAACACGGAACAAGAAATCACCTCGGGCCAAAAAGGATTCTTTCAAGCTCATACAACTCAGAGTCGGTGGCAAGTTCAAGCACTGTCCGAAGCTCAGGATCAGATGCACCTTAAGAAATATAAATTTTTCAACATGTAAAACATATTAAACTTATATTACAGATGTGTTGTGTGTGTGTGTGTGTGTGCATGTAAAATCCTTCGCTAGTGCGAATGTTCACATTTAAACATTTATCCAGCCTCAATTCAATCCAAACCAAAGAATTTGTATATGTGTATAGAGATAAAAGAGAAATGTACCTGGGTCTTTGCCGGATATAGCAGGAGCATGAGCACAAGCCATTGCACCAAAACCATGTCTAAGTCGAGACCGGTTAAAAATCTGCACAACCAAAACAACAAAAATGAAGCATCTTTAACTTGTTTTTCACTAAATTCGACACAAATTCAACATCATACAAGCAGGGTATTTTTCAATTTGATTAAAGAAGACCAAAAACAATAAAAAACTACACAGGTATTTACACATGAAGCAAAGAGAGAGAGAGAGAGAGAGAGAGAGAGAGAGAGAGAGAGAGATTACTGGGAAAGTGAGGTTGGAGGTGGCGATGAAGGGAGAAGAGAAGGAGGAGGGGTGGAGAGCGAGAGCTGTAGAAGGGGTGGAAGCAGAGGCTGCCATGTGTTGTCTCACTTGGAGCTCACAATCATAACAACAACCATAAAAGCTTTTATATGGCTTGAACTTAAAATTTTCATGGGTAAAATTGCAGCTCGTTTTCAGCTAAGAGAGTTTTTCTAAGTACAGATATTTGGGGATGACGCTGGCTGCTGACTCGTTCTTGAGTCCAAATTCTCAACCTTTTTCTTTTTGTTTTTGTTTTTGTTTTTTTTTTTTATAATTTAAATTCTGTAGGATTACGGCAAGGGAGTAAAATGAAAATAAATTATACGATTTTAGCAAAACTAGCACTCTGCATGAAAGCCGAATGTGTAAATACCATGGCTGTTAAAATAGTAAAACACTCTGTTCTCTAGAATTGAATCCATTAAGTACCTGTACTTATATTACAGATATAACTTTCAAAATTCACAACAAATTCCTCGTAATAATAAAATGGGATAATCCCACTTTTCCCTTTGTAATTTGATGAAATAACCAAAATCCCCCTTTATTTTAAAAAATCATTAAAATCTCCCCTCTTGATTTACAAAATTGATAAAAAAAAAAAAAAATCCCTATAGTTCATTAAAATATCAAAAAAAAAAAAAAACCCTCTACCGTTAATTTAAACGTTAAAAATCAACAATTAACCATTTGTATGGAATGACAAAATTGTCCAAGTAAAATAAAATATAAAAATATATATAAATATTTAACAAAATGATAATTTAATATTTAAAAAAACTGAAAAAAAATCTCCATCATTCATCTCTAAAATGGACGGTGGTGATCAAAACTACTAAAGAAATTTTAAATTTTAAAAATATTAATAATATTTTTTAATATTTCAAAAAAATAAAAAAAAATAAATAATAAAACTTAAAACCTGCAAACACCCTCTCTCTCCACTTCTTATTCTCTCTCTTCCTCTCTCTCTTATTTTTCTTCTTCTTCCTTTCTCTCTCTCTCTCTTCCTTTCTCTCTTATTTTTCTTCTTCTTCCTCTCTCTCTCTCTCTCTCTCTCTTCCTCTCTTCTTCTTCTTTTTCTTCTCTTCTCTCTCTCTCGACGAAGATCTCTCTCTCCCGACGATCTCCATCAATGGAGATCCTTCATCGATAGAGACTCAGACTAGGTTTTCATAAAAAACCTATACGGAAACCTAGAGATCTATGAGTTTTCGATTGGAAACCCAGAGGTTTCCATTTTAGAAACCCATAGATCTACATGTTTCCAACGCTGGAAACCCAGAGATCTCTAGGTGCCCGTGTCGAAAACTAGTAGATAGGTTTCCCATGTGGAAACCCAGAAATCTTTAGGTTTCGGACGTCGGAAACTCAACCTATAATTTATTTTTTTTTCTTTTGTTATGTTACTGTTATGTTTGATGTTGTTGTTACAATGTTGAGGGGTTTGTGTTATATTGCTATTGCGTTTGATATTGTTGTTACAATGTTAAAGGGTTTGATGATGATAGTGTTTATTGTTGATGATGGTTTGGTTGAATGAAGATGAGTGAAGATATCTGGGTTGGATGAATGGATGATGATGGTCTTCTTCATGGTATCCTTCACTTTTATATATATTTTTTAATTTTATTGCACAAAAAATTTTAATCATTTTTTATTTTTAATTGAGGGACAGTTTGATCTTTTCATTCATTATTATGATTAGAAACCAACTCTCACTAACAAAGTTAACAAAAGGGATAAAATGAGATTTCTAAAAACTATAAAGGGGTAATTAATGATTAATTTTACAGGGGGGAAATTGGGATTATCCCTAATGAAATTTGTACCAATTAATTAAAAACTTTTCAAAATCCTAAAATCCATGGTTAGGATTAAATTTAATTTTTAAACAATTAACACACCAATAAAGACTAATGACCATTAAAAAATAATAATAATAAAATATACAACAACAACAACAACTTCAAATCGTAGAAATAACATTAGTGTGTTAGGTGCTAAAGGGCAATGGATGATAATTTATAAGAAAGGCTTTTTAGGAGAAGGAAAGGGAAATTAGGGTAATCTTGTAACATTTGCCTAGCATAGGTATATACATAATTAGCTTTCATGAAAGGAGTACTTTTGCTAAAAATTTTATTAGGATAATCCTAAAAACCCTTGACTTTTGATAGATTATCCATTTTTCCCTATCTAGTTTTGTTTTTATTCAAAATATTGTCTGACTTTAAATTAAACATTCAAAATATCACCGCAAAGACGTATGAAATGACGATAATGCCCCTGTCAGTAACAAATTCCGTTAAGTTGATATAATTGATCGTTTGACTTTAAGGACAAAAAGAATATTCAATTAAATTATTAATAAAAATATAAAAAATAAAATAAATAATATTAAAATAAGATATTTTTATTTAAAAATAATATATAAGAATAATTTTTTTTTCCCCTCAATTCCTTTCTTTGTCTCTCTTTTTTTCCTCTTTGTCTCTCTATCTCCAGTCGAATTGTAAGGTGGGTTAGATGATGGCAGCATGGTGGAGACCCCGATTCTAGGTCTCCAGTGATGGAGACCTAGTTCGGGTCTCTACGTCTCCATCGTAGAGACCCTTTTGGGTTTCCACGATCGAAGACCCGAACTAGATCTCCATCATTTGGGTCTCCATTCATTAGAGACCCAATTCACGATGAAGAAATCAACGATGAAATCAATGGATTCAATTAGGCCCATGATGGATTCCAGATTGAAGATTGGAGGAAATCGATGTCGGTTACAATGAAGAAATCGAGAACGACGGCAATAAGCAAAGCCAGCTCTAGCTCCAGCAACACTAATCGCACTAGAGGAGAAACAGTCGTCGCTAATTGTGGCATTTGTTGTAGCATTTGCTATTACTATAAGTCTTATGGGTGTATCAACATCTCTCTTGGTACCCCTTCTTTCTCTCTCTCCCCCTCTCCCCATCAATTTTGATTAAAGTTGAAATTTTTAGTGTTTAGTCTAATTTGTGTGTTCAGTCTAATTCGTTATGATTTATAACATATGCTAAGTTAAGGGAAGATGTTAGCATTTCTTTTCTGATAGTGTAGAACTTGTTCATCTTTGGTATGTTGATTGTGATGGTTGCTAGTATGTTCATTTGTGATGGTTGTGGGTTGTTCATTGCTAGTGGTAGGTCTAAAGGTCGTTGATAATAATGTATTGGATCTCCACTTTTTTTTTTAATTATTTTATAAATTTTTATTTAAAAAATTATTTTATTTTTTTTAAAAAAAAATTGATGGTTATAAATGTCTTTTTACTTGTTCTCTAATTTTTCTGTTAACTTTGTAACAAAAGGGGAATTTCGGATAAAAACCAAATTATATGAAAGAAAATAAATAATTTGTCAAAAGTCATGCAGTTTTTTGGGATTTTTCTAATTTTATAAATGTGTAATCTTTGTTTTATTGTGTTAATCACTGGTGTGGTAATTATATATATATATATATATATACATACATTAATATTTTAAATCACTAGTATAATTATATTGAACACTAAATTTTTTTTCAATGTAGTGATATGTTTTAATTCCATCATTTAAAATATTTCATGTGCAATATTGCAATGAAATGTTTATTTATGTAAAACATTTACAATTTTAAAAATACTAATAAAAATAAAAGTAAAATAATATTCAATATAGAAACAAAAATTATAAAGAAGACATAGATGGTTATGTGTTCATGAGCGTTTCTTTCATGTGTATATATATTTTTAATAGTTTTTAACCAATTTAATTTTAATTTTTTACATTTTATTATTTAATTATACTATATATATATATATTTTTTATAAAAATTGTATTATTTTATAGTTACACCATTAAATTTAACTAAAATCTATTAATGATTAATTAATAATCAACTAACAATGGATAATCGGTATTTTTTTCCCCGATTTTTCAAATTGAAAGTTTGATTTAAAAAGTCACCCAAAAAATTTCACTCCACACCAATTTTTAGATAAAATTTATCATTATATAAATATTAGTAAATAAATTATTATTAAGGACACGATAATATAAGTTAACGAAAAATTTAAAAAAAATTAAAAAAAAAATTAAGAAAAAAAAAACATTGTCACCCATAATAGATAATAAAACATCCTTTATTTAGAATTTTAATCAAACAACTTTTATGCATCATTAAAAACAGGGAAATAGTTTTGTTTAAATGAAAAAAGGTTTTGTTTCATATGCTTTAGATCAATATTTGAAACTTTATATTGTTTGATACAGAAAGAAAAATTATACAGGTCAATATTTGAAAAGACAAATAAGAGTTCTATTTTATATTTTTTCTTTCACACAAGTATCATTTGAAACTTGAAACCACAAAATCATTACTTTTATTCCAAGTGTCTAAATGCAATAGAGCATATGCAGTTCAAATTGTTCTGTCACTTTAATAAATTATATTTTATTTTTGTCCAAGTAAAATCTTAATAGTACTCTTTTAAGTTAAAAAAAAAAAAAACAAAAATTGACAATACGCTGTTAAAAAATAATCACTACAGTATTTGACAATATTCTTTGACCGAACACAAATTTAAGAGATGAAATACCTACGGAAAGAAAAAAAAAAAAAAACAAACCAAGTGGAAAAATAAAACTTGAATAAGAGATAGTGGAGAAGAAGACACCATGAAAGAAATAAGAATAAGAACCTAAGTAAAAGTCATATGGAATCATTTTAGGAACACTCAAATTTAAAACTAATAATTGTGTTGTAAATGGAGGTTATAAAAAATATATATATGATTCATTTTATATATATATTATTAAAATTATAATTAATATTGAATGATGGTTTTGATATTTTAAAGGGCGTAGGAAGTAAAATTTTAATTTTAACTTATAATATGGGTATATAAAGGTACATGAGTGTTATAAGCAATATTTTGGGTGTGAATAGAATCACCCAATGGCTTTTAACATTACAATTCTCCGCATTGAAAAGGAGTTTAGATAGTTTGTCCCTCGTTAATTTTATTCATCGATTGAAGCTTTTAGATTAATAGTAAAGATGATTATTGAAGCCAATAAAAAGTCAAATGGAATCATTTTAGGAACACTCAAATTTAAAACTAATAATTGTGTTGTAAATGGAGGTTATAAAAAATGTATATATGATTCATTTCTTATATATATTATTAAAATTATTATTAATATTGAATGATGGTTTTGATATTTTAAAGGGCGTAGGAAGTAAAATTTTAATTTTAACTTATAATATGGGTATATAAAGGTACATGAGTGTTATAAGCAATATTTTGGGTGTGAATAGAATCACCCAATGGCTTTTAACATTACAATTCTCCACATTGAAAAGGAGTTTAGATAGTTTGTCCCTCGTTAATTTTATTCATCGATTGAAGCTTTTAGATTGATAGTAAAGATGATTATTGAAGCCAATAAAAAGTCATATGGAATCATTTTAGGAACACTCAAATTTAAAACTAATAATTGTGTTGTAAATAGAGGTTATAAAATATATATATATATGATTCATTTCATATATATATTATTAAAATTATTATTAATATTGAATGATGCTTTTGATATTTTAAAGGGCGTAGGAAGTAAAATTTTAATTTTAACTTATAATATGGGTATATAAAGGCACATGAGTGTTATAAGTAATATTTTGGGTGTGAATAGAATCACCCAATGGCTTTTAACATTACAATTCTCCACATTGAAAAGGAGTTTAGATAGTTTGTCTCTCGTTAATTTTATTCATCGATTAAAGCTTTTAGATTAATAGTAAAAATGATTATTGAAGCCAATAAAAGAGCTGGTACCCGAGAGGTGAGGTTAAAATTAAATTAAACAATATGAAAATACCAATAAGCTATTTGATGAACTAATAAGGTGTGAGGAGATAAGCAGAAACAGAAGAGGAAAGCGAATATAAATCCGTGAAGGATCTAGAAAACCAAGAACAAAAAATCAGAGAAGAAAACAAAGAAGACGATGTCGGATCCCTACGAGAGAGCTAAGGGAGGGAGACTCACTTTCAAAGGTGGAAGTCTTGCCACTCGCAAATCCATTGACAAGAAGAATAAGAAGAAGAAGAACAAGCACAAAATCAACCAAGACGACACCGAATCTGGCCATCCCAACATCGTCGCCGCCGACGGCGCCGACAATGTACTTGCCGGACAGGTCTACACCATCGACGCCGCCAAGAACATGAACTACGACCAGCTTTTCCCCGTCGAGGCCAAGAAGTTCGGCTACGACCCCAAACTCGCCGCCGCCGGCGCCGCCGCCGCTAACAAATCCAAAACCGTCGAGGAGGCCCTCGACGATCGCGTCAAGAAGAAAGCCGATCGTTACTGTAAATGATCACTGAAACTGTAGTCTGTAATGAACTTGTACTCTTTATTGAGTCTTTTTAGGGTTTTATAATTTTTACTAATTGAGAATTTATAACTTTTATGCATTAGAAGTTACTTTAGTACAAGCTTAAATGCAGTAAGCACCAGAAGTTCGATATCTGTTTTTCTTTCGCGCTTGTTTAATACGTTACACATTTAATTTTATCAGCTTACTGTGTAGTTTCTAAATTATGTTTGAATGGTGAATATATGAAGCTTGAGATTTGATTATGGTGGTCAAGAACGTTAACAATTAGCAAGAGTACTTTGATTCATTGTTCTGTAATAGATACTGTAGACATGAGTTGTATTTCCTATATGGGAATGATTGACTGCCATATAGTTAGCCTAATCATTAGCTTGTATATGAATAATTAGTTGCCTTATAGTTAGCCTAATTATTAGCATAAAGATTTTTTTTCTTGTTTTAGTTAGCATCTTTTGTGTATATATATATGGTGTGATTCTTGTGTAAAGTAATGGAAAAATAAATGAAAATCATTCCAAAAAAACTTTTTGTGTAAGTTTTCATGGTATCAGAGCAGATATCCTAGGAGTTTTTTTTTGGAATGATTACCAGCATGGGCCAGGCCAGGCAGCCCCATTGCTTGTGCTTCGTGCGGACACCCACGCACGCTGCTCATGCTGCTTGCTTGTTGCTTCCTGCCTCAGGCAGCGCGCGCAAGCAGTGAGCATGCAGTGCAGGCAGCAAGGCAGGGCGCACAGCGCAGTGCGCGCACAGCACAGGCAGCAAGGCAGCATGCGCGGGGCAGCATGTGCAGCAGGCTGAGTGAGCAAGCCAATCGAAGGGCAGGCAGGCAGTGCCCAGGCCAAGCGAACCAGTGCAAACGTGTAGGAAAGCCAAGCGAAACAAGTGCATTCAACAAGTGTGAGGCAAAGCCAAGCATAGCTAATGCTAGCTGGAAGTTATGCTAGGGGCATTGCAAACTGGCTGGACGGGTGGCAGCAAGTAGCATGTGTGGCTGGCACATGTGGCTCATGGGATTTCTCAAAGAAATCGATCCAGGTACATAGACATTGTTTTGTCTTAGTTAAGTAGAAGTTGTGCTTTAGAATGTTTATGAACTTGTTTTTGATGTCTCTTGCAGATTACATTTATCTGCTTTATATATCTGATTCTTTTCTTATGCTATGCTGGTCAAGCTGCATTTATCTCCAAAAACTTGTACGCGGTCAAACATTTTAATCATCTCCCTGCTTCTGTGCCTGGTAAGTCAGTTGCTTGTTTTCTGTTTCCTTTGGCTGCTTCAGCTTGGAATTTATGTTACTAACTCATTGAATGCATGGCAAGTGCAGATCCAGTTTCCCATATTTTTGTAGCTCTATCTCTACTTGCTTCTGCTGTAGGAAGCCAAGCAACCATAACAGCCAGTTTCTCCATCATAAACCAGTGCCTGGCACTTGGTTGTTTCCCTAGAGTAAAAGTCATACATACCTCCGATAAGAAACGTGGACAGGTCTACATTCCAGATGTGAACTGGTTACTGATGATCCTTAGCCTGGCCATTACAATTGGTTTCCATAACGTTTTGCGAATAGCAAATGCAGCAGGTAGGCTATGATGGCTAAAACCCTTCCCATATTTTTCAAATATTCTCAGAGGTGTAAAAACTGTAGATAAGACAATGATAATAAAATCATGAAGATTACACTAGAGAAAAAATTAAAGCGATGTGCTATGGAAGAGCGTATATCAGTATTTAATACACCATAGTTAATAATTGTGTAAGATAATTCTGGGTGTTGATATGAAATTTTGTCTATCATGCGATTTTTATCATGTAACAATTGTTTGTTGAATCCCCTACAGGTTTGGCTATAGTTTCAGGAATGTTAGTCACGACATGCTTGATGTCACTTGTAATTGCTCTGTACTGGGAGAGAAGTTTAATAGTATCTGCATGCTTTCTGATGTTCTTCGGCTTCATTGAGATAATGTATCTATCGGCATGCATGCTGAATTTTCATAAGGGAGCTTGGTATCTAGTTGTCCTTCTAGTCCTTTTCCTAACAAGCATGCTTGCCTGGCATTATGGAACCATGAAAAAGTACGAGTTTGATATACAGAACAAGGTATCTACAGAATGGCTCACAGATCTTGGCCCAAGTCTAGGAGTTTCCAGGGTACCTGGCATTGGCTTTATCTACACCGATATAGTGACAGGAATTCCAGCTTTCTTCTCCCACTTTATCACGAATCTTCCTGCATTTCATCAAGTGCTGATCTTTGTATCTTTCAAGTCTCTACCTGTACCTTATGTGCCCCCAAGCAGGCGCTATCTCATAGGTAGAGTGGGGCACAAAGACTATAAGATTTTCCGCTGCATTGCACGATTTGGATATTGTGAACGCATTAGGGACTCAGATGATTTTGAACATCAAATTATTCAACTAATCGGAGAATTCATTTCCTTGGAAGAAACTGATTCTGAGTCCTTAACTTCTCCTGAAGGAAGAATGATGGTGGTTGGAAACTCACCCCAGGATGGAAATGCTTTGATACCTATCCACTCCAGTGGTGACCACACAATCTCAGGAAACAACAAATCTCCGTTAGGTCCATTTGCTGATTCATTCGAGAGAGGTTCTGCTCCAGTTAGTAGGAAAAGGGTAAGGTTTACATTGCCAGAAAGCAGTCCAAAAATGCGGGCATCCGTAAGGGAGGAGCTACAAGAACTGATCGACGCCAGAGAAAGTGGGAATGCATATTTTCTGGGGCAGCCCCATTTAGCTGCACGTGATGGCTCAAACTTGCTGAAGAAGCTACTGATCATGACCTATGTTTTCTTGGATAGAAACAGCCGAGAGCCTCCTGTGGCATTGAACATTCCTCATGCAGCTCTTGTTGAGGTTGGTATGGTCTACACTATATGACTTACAAAGCAATATGTAGAATGTTGCTCTTTGTATAATCTGTATGTATATATATAACACGAAAGATAATACCAAGAAAGATCATCCTGCTTTAACGAGATGAGATTGAATCATTGTTATGTCCTTTACACTTAATATTTGCTTATTAATTTAGCAAAGAATACAGACCTGGTGAGGGGAGCATGTACGGTTATGCGGGACATGTTATTGTATGAATCCATATTCCATAACATAGTTTGATAATATAATATCTATAGTTTAAACAAGTAAAATAAAAATAAATAAATAAAGAAATAAAAATTGAGGTAGGATTTGATCATTTGAAGAAAGGAAAAGCCTTATAAATATACAATTTTTGCATATTATCATCTATTTTTCCTGGTATGAGTTGAATGTTAGTGTTAAAGACTTTTAATTGTGCATACTCACAATAAAGAATTTTCTTTGTTAAACCAGAAGGCAACCGAGAGGTGGTGTATTTGGTTTCTAAATCTTTAGCAAATTCCTAACCACAAAAATATAATTCTAAATTTCTAATATGAATACAAATTATATCAAGCAAGCTCTTTTTTTTTAACCAATATGAAACAATAATTAAAAGTAATTGGTAAGTAATTAAAGAGACAAGGGGTAGAAGACTGAACACTATATTTATTGTGGTTCGCCAAAGCTTGCCTATATTTACTTCATTAAGCTCCAACGAGCTCGAATTTCTTCACTATCAAGATTTTTCACAAGTTGTATAACGGTGACTCACTCCGCCAATTACACCAAATGATTCTTTCCCTATTGGTCTCTCACAAGACACAAGTAAAAAGCCTTGGTTTTCTCACATCTTGAATGATTTGAATACAATTACAAAAGACTCTCACAAGAGTAAATGTGAAGATTTAATGCAATATACTTAGCTCGAGAAAATGAAATCAATTTAAAGAACTTTTTTAAGCAATATTAAAATGAAATTGTGTTAACTTTTCTTGATTTTGTCCATAACTGTAATGAACTCTGATCTACTACCTTAATGGTCCTAACTTTCTCCTGATTAGTTGATTAACGGCTGATCACCATTAACCAGTTAAGTCTTAATCATATATATTACTTAAACATTAATCATCTAAATTTCGGATTAATAAAATTGACAAAAAATAATAATAATAATTAGGATCCGTAAAAATTTCATATTGCAAGAAGATGGAATCACTCCATCTCCCTCACAGTCTTATAGATAACATGACAGACAACATGATAAACTTGCAATTATGGGCAAAGTCAAGTGCCATTTGCCCTTAGAAATTTAAACCCCAACTTCAACAAGTTTTGTAATACTCAATGAACTGGGAACATTTTCTAACAAATTATTAGTAAACCTAGTTTAAACTTTATCTTCAAATTTCCTAGTACAATATCTTCGAATTTCCGATCAAGACTGGTTGCTAATAGACTCTTTTGAAGAAGTGAGAATAGAACTTAATATCTTCCCATTTCTTCAGACCTCTTGTTTGTTCTTTAAATCACCGGATGGATTTAACCTCTAGATGTCTTGGTGAACCGTAATACACCCGATGAACTTGTCAATGATCGTACGGATCTTGCGTCTGCAACTTGAAATCTTTGTTGGTTATTGTAGGGCAGCTTTGCACCACCTACACCTGTTTGTATAAAAGAAGCTCCATTTTCAAAAACGTCCCCTACAGAATAAAATTTCCATGGGCTTCCTTGGCTACCCAATCTCCATGTCACCTGTTTAAGTTCATACATCTCAATTAGTAAACATTTTTTTCTACATTTATAATGTTCAAGTCTAGTTTTCTTCTGTTTAGTTCTCCATATTCGAAATATTCTATGTTTTTCAGCTAACTATGCTTGGCAGCATATGTATGGTAACAATTGTAGGAAGAGTTCAAAGTACCTCCTTATTTCCTGACTTTGGAGCTATAAACAAGTTGGCATGACTCTTAATACTAGGGCTCATGCTTCCTCCAATGGCGTACTGTGACCATCCTTGGTAGAGGTTGTTCACTACATGTGCGAATCCATGGCGGACCCTGCATTATTTTGATATATAAATTGGTCGGTATCATCAGTGTCCTATCTACTTTTATCTTGTGACTTCGTTTGCAAAATATATAGAGTATAGAGATTGGAATAACAAATCATCACCTTGGCATTCTCTGGTTGCAGTTAGGTCCAAAATGGTTGAAGGCAACAGTCACCTTCATGTTCTTGTCTCGGATGTAGCCATCGTCATGGCCTAGAAGCATGACCTTGTCTTGGTTTCTAAACCAGTTGTTGGAGATGGTAACATCCGTAGAGCCTCGACTGACATCGATGAGGCCATCTTGACATTTGTATAGTGTGTTATGGTCTATCCAAACCTTGGATGCTGAAACCAATCTGATTGCATCCCCATCTGCCTTTCCTAGCAGCATTATCTTTCTATCTGGACCCATCACTGAGCTTTGCTCTTCAGCTCGACAATGGTGGATGTATAGGCCATGAATGATTACATTGCTTGCCTGATGAAGCAAATGTAATGTAGCAGAACATTTAGTTATATATTGATGGTAGTTCATTTAGAAAACTATAACAGAAAGTGGTGTGGTTGATTACCTTATAGACCAAGAGGCATGCTGCGCCTGAAATGTGAACAATCACACCGCGAGCATCAATGGCGGTATAACTGGTGATGAGAAGTGGTTTTTGAAGTGTGATGTTCATGTCCCTTTGAAAGGTGATCCAAACCTTTCCAGAAATCATTATGGTTCCATACCTTAGAGTTCCAGGTATAGGGTTAAGTGGGTCATCACTAGAATCTGTAACTTTGTAACGCATCACATCTTTGCCAATGTTATTTGTCATCTTTCCGGCAAAACCCACAGAACATGTAGCAAGTTGCTGGCGGTGCCTCCTCCAGTTAGGATTCTGTCGCCAGCATTGATCCATTGCATTCATTTTCATGGCCAGAGCTGTTGAACCAAAAACAGTGGCCATGGAAAGAGCTATAGCAAGATGCCAAAACATGGTGGCCATGATCATTAAAACCTTTGTTCTTGACTGCTGAGAGAGAGAGAGAGAGCGAGGAATGTGTAGAAGTAGAGAGGCAAGAGACGCTTTATAAAAGAGAACAAAGCAAGTAAATAGTAAGAAAACTGGTAGTTTGTTTAAGTTGGTTATGAAGTAGCAACTAGTAATAGAGGTTTTTCGCTACGTTAATTCTGCTCCAGTGGCTTGAGTGAGTTGTTTGGATATAGTTGGATATCTTTTGTATGAGAGAATCTTGGATGCAGCCCATGCATTTTCCCATTACCATTGGATTTGTCACGTTGGTAGGATTGCAACAGGGGATATAAGGTGTGCACCGTGTTACACCCAATATTTATTTTGGAATATCATATTGGAGTTGAGTACATAATTAACTTAAAGGTATTATTAATAGGGTTTGTTTTGCAAATGGTTAATGATTGCACAATTAGCAATTTGTCATTTTTGATAAATTTGAGTGTTAATATTTAAACAATAAAACTAAATAATAAGCATTTTAAATTGAAATCCAATATCAATCAAACATATCTATATATATAATGTAAACCAAATCATGCACATGCACATGTACAACATAAAAGAGAATTGAGAACATTTCATATTTAAATTAATATAGAAAAATAAAAATTTTGTTTGATATAAATAAGAAAAAGTTGAAAGTGAAGTCAAGCAAGTGCATGTGGCGTCATGACACATTCCATCCATGTAACATGTGCAACTGTTTTTTGGTCTTGGGCGACCCCCAACGGCAAGCCACATGGACTTGATTCATTGTATGTCATTCATTTTTTGGTGTCTCGAAGATCACAATCGTTACCTTTCACGTTATCCTCCACTAAAATGTAATTATTATTACACTAAACTGTCAGTCCAGCTTTCCCTCTCTACTTTGTCATTAAATACAACAAAACAAGAACAAAGGTGAATCATCTCAACCGAACTCTTATATCTCGTTCTTGTCTTGTGAACTTGTGATTTCAGACAACAAAGTCCGTCACAATTAGACATACAAAAGCGTCAGAATTCAGACAACACAATATTTTTTCAACTTCGTTATTAACAACACACACTGTCTTCCGTTCCTGTGCAGACATTTCTCTTCATGGATCCTCCGCTCAGTCCTGACATATTCTCTAATGGCATCAAGGTACATTTTTTTCTTTCTTTTTCACTTGTTTCTTATAGTGGGTTGGATTCATTTCTCGTGTGTTTGTTATATATTCTGGTGTTTTTATAGTTAGTTCGATGTTTGACTGGATTGTGTTCCTTTGATGTTCTGTTTTGATGGTAGTGATGGACCCTTTTGATTTCTTGTGATGAAGAATAGATATTAGTAGGAGAAATTTGTGAATATTGAATTTTTATGCAATGTCATTTCAGTTTTTTGTTGCATTATTTAGCTGTGTGTGTTAGATTGATGACTCATTATTAATAAGTTTTTAACCATTTGTAATAGGTTTTTGTAAAGGATCTGCACTGGTTTTAGAGTATAAATTTGAAATGATCTCCATCCTGATGCTCACTTTTATGCTATTTTTGGATTATTTATTTGCGGACCAGGGACCAAAGACTTTTTCCTGAGTGTAAGCTTGTGATAGTCATTATCCAATCTTTTGTCAAGTTTCAATACTTGAGTCTCCTCTATTGAGAGAGGTTGATAGCTTGTAAACACTAGTAATTTATTGTATTATTTGAGAGAGCTAGGTACTATTTTAATCAAATCAGCAGATGATCCATCATAAAATGGACTGATTATACAATTTTTTTTTTTATGTTTTTGTTTTCACGTGGAATTTCTGGCTCTTTCAGTATTAAATTCTTTTGTTTACTGGCATTAGGCCTTCTGGTTTGTTTACAATACATAGCTACCTTTTAGTTTTTGCTTATATTTATGTTATGGACCATGAAGGCAGCGCAACTGAAGTAGTGTAAATTGACCAATTCGATTTGTGTTTCTAATTTTATAATTTGCAGAAGGAGACATGGAGGAATACCCTCCTTTTCTGCTTCCAAAGTATCGGTGTTGTTTATGGTCGCGTGACTACTGCTCCCTTATATGTCTTTGGGACAATTCCTACCGCAGGTGGGCATGGGGCACCTCGTTCGAAGGATTTCCAATCAGAGGAGACTGTGTACGAACTCTTCTCGTTTATATTCTGGACTCTGACTATTGTTTCTCTATTGAAGTATGTCCTCATTGTATTGCAAGCTGATGATGAAGGAGAGGGTAATGGCTTTTAGTTACCATTCAGTTTTCAGGATCCTTGTAATAAGATTGTCAATGTGATTTGCTTAACAAATCTTGCAGGTGGTACTTTTGCTTTGTATTCATTATTATGCAGGCATGCAAAAGTGTGTTTATTGCCAAATGAAACAAGCAATAATGAGGCTGTGTGCTATGAGGGGAGTAGGACGAAATTTGATTCAAGAGCCAGACGGGCAATTCAGAAACATAAGAGTAGCCACTACCTGATGTTGTTTCTGGCATTGTTTGGTGCTTGCATGATGATTGGTGATGGGGTGCTTACACCAGCTATTTCTGGTTTGGCATTGATATCTTCATAGGTTTTTTCAACTTTCATTCTTTTTTTATAATGTCTAATGGCAGTCAGCTTCAATGATTTTTTTCTTTTTGTTTTCCATTATCAGTGTTATCAGCTTCATCTGGTCTTCAACGATCACTTTCACATATGTCACATCATTGTAAGAGCCAGCAGTGAGATTGTTTTATAATGAAAAGGAGGATAAATTACTCTGCTTCATCTTAAATTAATTAATTAAGCTAGAATCATTATATCATAAATCAAATTTCATTACTAAAAATTTGGTTTTATCTTGTGGTTTTTACAGTTTCTTCTTCACTAGAAAGACAGGAAAAGATATCAGAAGATTTTAAAAAATGTAAGTATTTCTGGCATGAATACGACTTTGTTTTTTATTTGCAATCTTAAAACTTGTATGTTCTGTTTCACTTTTGCTGTTGCATTACATTCAACAGGCTTTTAATTGACATGCATACATAAAGTTCAAATATATATACCTCTCTAGTGCTGATCGACCTTTTTAGTTTGTACTATTAGAATTAAATCATTCTTTTCCAACTTGCTTTCTTGAAAGTATGTAATGAAGTAGGTAATAAAACAAATGAAAAGTAGAAAATACGTAAACCTTGGTTGTTGTCTTTTCGTGGTGGGCAGTTACGTTAAGATAAAATTCCCCCACAAGAATTGTTAGGCTCTTCTGAAAGTTGTGACACATTTTGCTTTATAAGATTTGTGATGGGAATTTTATTTAGTATACTGATCTGTTAATTTTCTTGATAATTCAACTGTTTCAGATATACCGGTTCCCTGTGCATGTGCTATATTGGTGTGCCTTTTCACACTGCAGCATTATGGGACACGTAAAATCGGATTTATCTTTGCTCCAATTGTCATATTGTGGCTCTTATTTATTGGTGGAGTGGGCTTATATAATATTTTCCACTATGATCCCCACATTTTCTATGCAATTTCCCCGGAATACATTTATAGATTTGTAAGAAATATTGACAGAGAAAGTTGGAGCTCATTGGGCAGTATCCTTCTGTGTGTAGCTGGTAAGTTGTTTGCTTGTTTTGGGTTTTCCACTTTTGTTACATTTTATGTTCTTATACTTAAATTAAAAATGACATGCCATTCTGGAATTTGCTAATTTAGCATGACTACTTACATGTGAAATGGTTCTTCTTTGCAGGATCGGAGGCAATGTTTGCAGATTTAGGTCATTTCTCAAAGAAATCGATCAAGGTACATGGACAATGTTTTATCTCAGTTAAGTAGAAGTTGTGCTTTAGAATGTTTATGAACTTGTTTTTGATGTCTCTTGCAGATTACATTTATCTGCTTTATATATCCGATTCTTTTCTTATGCTATGCTGGTCAAGCTGCATTTATCTCCAAAAACTTGTACGCGGTCGAACATTTTAATCATCTCACTGCTTCTGTGCCTGGTAAGTCAGTTGCTTGTTTTCTGTTTCCTTTGGCTGCTTCAGCTTGGAATTCATGTTACTAACTCATTGAATGCATGGCAAGTGCAGATCCAGTTTCCCATATTTTTGTAGCTCTATCTCTACTTGCTTCTGCTGTAGGAAGCCAAGCAACCATAACAGCCAGTTTCTCCATCATAAACCAGTGCCTGGCACTTGGTTGTTTCCCTAGAGTAAAAGTCATACATACCTCCGATAAGAAACGTGGACAGGTCTACATTCCAGATGTGAACTGGTTACTGATGATCCTTAGCCTGGCCATTACAATTGGTTTCCATAACGTTTTGCGAATAGCAAATGCAGCAGGTAGGCTATGATGGCTAAAACTCTTCCCATATTTTTCAAATATTCTCAGAGGTGTAAAAACTGTAGATAAGACAATGATAATAAAATCATGAAGATTACACTAGAGAAAAAATTAAAGAGATGTGCTATGGAAGAGCGTATATCAGTATTTAATACACCATAGTTAATAATTGTATAAGATAATTCAGGGTGTTGATATGAAATTTTGTCTATCATGCGATTTTTATCATGTAACAATTGTTTGTTGAATCCCCTGCAGGTTTGGCTATAGTTTCAGGAATGTTAGTCACAACATGCTTGATGTCACTTGTAATTGCTCTGTACTGGGAGAGAAGTTTATTAGTATCTGCATGCTTTCTGATGTTCTTCGGCTTCATTGAGATCATGTATCTATCGGCATGCATGCTGAATTTTCATAAGGGAGCTTGGTATCTAGTTGTCCTTCTAGTCCTTTTCCTGACAAGCATGCTTGCCTGGCATTATGGAACCAGGAAAAAGTACGAGTTTGATATACAGAACAAGGTATCTACAGAATGGCTCACGGATCTTGGCCCAAGTCTAGGAGTTTCCAGGGTACCTGGCATTGGCTTTATCTACACCGATATAGTGACAGGAATTCCAGCTTTCTTCTCCCACTTTATCGCGAATCTTCCTGCATTTCATCAAGTGCTGATCTTTGTATCTTTCAAGTCTCTACCTGTACCTTATGTGCCCCCAAGCAGGCGCTATCTCATAGGTAGAGTGGGGCACAAAGACTATAAGATTTTCCGCTGCATTGCACGATTTGGGTATTGTGAACGCGTTAGGGACTCAGATGGTTTTGAACGACAAATTATTCAACTAATCGGAGAATTCATTTCCTTGGAAGAAACTGATTCTGAGTCCTTAACTTCTCCTGAAGGAAGAATGATTGTGGTTGGAAACCCATCCCAGAATGGTAATGCTTTGATACCAATCCACTCCAGTGGTGACCACACAAGCTCAGGAAACAATGAATCTCCGTTCGGTCCATCTGCTGATTCATTGGAGAGAGGTTCTGCTCCAGTTAGTAGGAAAAGGGTAAGGTTTACATTGCCAGAAAGCAGTCCAAAAATGCGGGCATCCGTAAGGGAGGAGCTACAAGAACTGATCGACGCCAGAGAAAGTGGGACTGCATATTTTCTGGGGCAGCCCCATTTAGCTGCACGTTATGGCTCAAACTTGCTGAAGAAGCTACTGATAATGGCCTATGTTTTCTTGGATAGAAACAGCCGAGAGCCTCCTGTGGCATTGAACATTCCTCATGCAGCTCTTGTTGAGGTTGGTATGGTCTACACTATATGACTTACAAACCAATATGTAGAATTTTGCTCTCTGTATAATCTGTATGTATATATATAACACGAAAGATAATACCAAGAAAGATCATCCTACTTTAATGAGATGAGATTGAATCATTGTTATGTCCTTTACACTTAATATTTGCATAGTAATCTAGCAAATAATACAGACCTGGTGAGGGGAGCATGGACGGTTATGCGGGATATGTTATTGTATAAATCCATATTCCATTACATAGTTTGATAATATAATATCTATAGTTTAAACAAGTAAAATAAAAATAAATAAATAATCCTCTCAAAAAAAAATAAATAAATAAAGAAATAAAAATTGAGGTAGGATTTGATCATTTGAAGAAAAGAAAAGCCTTATAAATATACAATTTTTGCATATTATCATCTATTTTTCCTGGTATGAGTTGAATGTTAGTGTTAAAGACTTTTAATTGTGCATATTCACAATAAAGAATTTTCTTTGTTAAACCAGAAGGCAACCGAGAGGTGGTGTATTTGGTTTCTAAATCTTTAGCAAATTCCTAACCACAAAAATATAATTCTAAATTTCTAATATGAATACAATTACATGAAGCAAGCTCTTTTTTTAACCAATATCAAACAATAATTAAAAGTAATTGGTAAGTAATTAAAGAGATAAGGGGTAGAAGATTGAACACTATATTTATTGTGGTTCGCCAAAGCTTGCCTATATTTATTTCATTAAGCTCCAATTTCTTCACTATCAAGATTTTTTACAAGTTGTATAACGGTGACTCACTCCGCCAATTACACCGAATGATTCTTTTCCCGTTAGTCTCTCACAACACACAAGTAAAAAACCTTGGTTTTCTCAGATCTTGAATGATTTGAGTACAATTACAAAAGACTTTCACAAGAGTAAATGTGAAGATTTAATGTAATACATTTAGCTCGAGAAAATGAAATTAATTTAAAGATTTTTTTTAAGCAATATTAAAATGAAATTGTACTAATTTTCTCTGACTTTATTCATAATTGTAATGAACTATGATCTATTACCTTAATTGCCCTAACTTTCTTCTGATTAGTTGACTAATGGTTGATAACCATTATCCAGTTAAGTCTAAATCATATATGTTACTTAAATATTAATCATCTAAATTTCGGATTAATAAAATTGACAAAAAAAACAATTTTTTTAATTAGGATCTAGAAAAATTTCATATTGCAAGAAGATGGAATCGCTTCATCTCCCTTAGAGTCTTATAGATAACATGACAGACAACATGATAAACTTGCAATTATGGGCAAAGTCAGGGGAAGTTAGTGCCATTTGCCCTTAGAAATTTAAACCCCGACTTCAACAAGTTTTGTAATACTCAATGAACTCGGAACATTTTCTAACAAATTAGTAAACCTAGTTTAAACTTTAAAGATCTAACTTTAATAATTTTGCCCAGTAATATGATTTTCTCATGAGCAAGCTAAAGCATGTAGATCTTACATCATGTACAATATAATATAATAAACTAAAATTTTGAAGCACTTGATCCTTTATTATGTCTAAGAGGATGGTGAACTTTTAAAATGAACTTTAATTGTTCTCTCTCTCTCAAATTGAAATACTATTTACTTATAATTTGATATCATCAAAATCTAATATTGAAACCGTGAGTAACATTTTAATTCCTTTTCTAGTAAGGAATCCCTAATATTAAAATCTGACATCGATACAATTCAACAGTATTTCAATTGATCTTATTGGAAATTATTAGACATATGTCAACAAAATAAATAAATATTTGTTTGTTAAAAAAGAGGTATTCATTTTTACCCCCGAAACTAATTTGTAATCGTTTTTAGCTGTTTTTCAAACTCGAAAAACATTTCATGTGTAACATTGCACGATAAAACATTGCAAGTGAAATGTTATATTTGATGTAGAAGAAAACATTTCATTTGCAATGTGAAAACATTTCACATGAAATGTTGCATGAGAAATGTTTTAAAGGGTTGAAAAGATTAAAAACAATTAAAATTTCATTTGGTTATATTTTCGGGGTCAAAAATAATTTTTTATTTTTATTTTTTGTCATTTTTTTATTTTATTCCTAAATTTTTATACATGTTTCCATCTGAATGATGAGGACCATGAAAAGGACTTGGAAAAAAATTAAGATATCTCAAGCCTTAGAATTTGTTTTATCCACTTTTGTTATGGTTTACCTTTTTTCTAATGCTTCATATCCGAAAAATCGGGAAAAAAAAAATAGTAACTAAAAAGTAGTTCAGGGCCCAAAATGTTTTCAAAATTATTTTTTAAGTATGTTATATCATTTTCACCGTTCAAAATTTCATCCAAATTCATTAATTTTTTTTTTTTTTTAATTTCATTAAATTCAAAACCCTCGCAAATCTCAATACAAAAAGATTTCTAACCAGAGAATCACGACAAATACAATAAATTCAACATCCCCCGTAATTAGTACACCCCGACCAGGTTATAAAATTAACGTTCTATTGTACTCTTGCAGCTTGCATGTAACAAGTGCATGTTGAAATCGTCTTCAGTCTTCACTTTGATATTTTGTTTAAAACAGGCCATTTGAGCAATGTTTTAAAAGTCCAATGGTTAATACATGTACACGTCGCTACAGACTTTAATCATTCAAGCCCCTTCACAAAAAATCACTGAAATATCGTGCAGTATAAAAGAATTCAATGGAATGTCATATACTCCGTACCGTTCATCTAAAGAGCATCAAATTGTTGTTGAACTGTCATCGGCCAAAATGTATAGTTGTATTTTCAAATGATCTAGTGCGGGTCTCGTAGAACATTCAAGTCATGTGACCACCGACAAATTAGTCCAATTCACCCATTTATTCTGTAACTCAACTAGTTGTTCGTCTAGGTCACATGTCAAGTAGTCTATAAATTGCAAAATTAATTATTCAGATTATATGGCTGGATATATATAAAAACATACTTATAAAATGATCCATATTTGGAAATTCACATGTGACATTCAAATTGCTTTCTTAAGTATCTATTTTATGTAACCAGTTGTTCAGATGACCAAATAATTCAAGTTACTTGACTAGAGTCCAGGTTGGGAAACTAATTCTACAGGACTAGACAAGGACATGCCAACACATGATAATTCCCCAATGGAATTGAATTTACTTCCTCATGTGACCAGAAACCAAACTACAAAAAGCTGAATAGTTCATTCTGATTAGAAACACAGTAGCCAATTTGGAATATTATGAAAAGAAAAAAGTAGGGGGGGAATGAGCAGCGAAACAGTGGGAAAAAATTATAATGGCACAAAATGTACCATCAAAGATGCAAAAGCTCTCCCATTATTCGAGAAACCAATGAAATGTACCTTTCATTAGTGTAAAAAGACAAGAAAGAGATGATGAAAAAAGAGGGGTCAATTATTCAATGAGTGTTGTTTCCTTCTTTAATTCTGTGAACACTGAAATCCAATCAATATTTTGCATGCATGGGTCAATCACTCAAAAAAAACGGGGTTTTAATATTTTTTGAAAGTGAAAAAATGGGGTTTTTGATTCTCTCTCAGTGTGCTGAAAAATGTGTTGCCGAGGGCAGTATTAGTATGGGAAATAGTTTTTGGTCGTACACAAAGCAAATATAGTAAAAAAATAAGAACTGATGAGTCATAGTAGAGGAAAATATGGAGGATGACAAGAGAAGTAAAAGCATGGGAAAAAAGGTGGAAGAAGAAGAAGAAGAAGAAGAAGAAGAAGAAGAAATAATGAGACTCTCAAAAGGAGAATCTCTACCCATCCATTGTACGGCCTCTTGCTTGAGAATCACATGGACTGCTTAAAGGTCTCTCTCCCTCCCTCTATCTTTGCTTGGTTTTTCTTTCTTTTTGTGTGTATCTTTTTAAAAAAATTGGTGTTGCAACTACATAGTCTCCAATCAACAAAATCTCATACTTTTTTCCACTCTTTTTAAGGATATGTTAACTAAATTTTGAATGCAAAATGCAGTGTGAAAACTTTTCTTGTTCTTCTTTATTATCTAGCAAATTTTGTCAAAACAATTAATTACACAGAGAAAGATTTCTGTCCGAAGTCTTCATATATTTGGGGTCATAATTACTGGAATATCTGAAAAATAGGTATTTTGAGAAACGTCAAAATTTCTGAAGAAAAGCTATACTCATTATTAAATGGCTTAGCTTCGAAGCCCAGTTGAAGTCTAAACCTATAGAGTGAGAATTATCATCTCTAGCTCTTTGGAGTCTGTGTAACCCTAGCTAGGGAAGCATACATCTAAATCCCCTCGGATCTCCACATACATCCACTGCCAACAATTTTTTTCTCTCTCTCTCTTCCATAATTTTTGACCAATGTGAGTCCAAAGCCATGAATTATTTACTAAAATTTTCCATTTAATTTACTGTACACCTAACTAGCAACCTTGTTTTTTCTTTTTCTTTTTTTTTTTTTCCAGTGTTTGGTTTGGAAATGTTACAAAAATGAGAAGATAAATAACACATTTTGCTTGAAATATATGTAATTTGATTTACACTATGTCTATAATGCTCAGGTTAGTAGCATTGTCAAAGCAGAAATACAGCAAGGTATGGCTAGTAGGCGTCACGATTGGACAATGCCTAGTAGTAGTGTAGATACTCCATCCGAGCTCGATCATTTCATGGTAAGTTAATTAGCTTAAAGTCAGATTTGATTTCAGGACTTTTCTCCTTTCAAATTTAGAAATAATTATAGAGATTAATGATATCTATATATATACATATATAGTAACTGTGGCCTATCACTGCATGCATGTGATATGACAACCGTTATATTAAGGTAACAATACATGGGATTTTAATTTTAAACACGCTGGATGGAGAGAGGGGAGAAGAGAGACAGAGATCTATATGTTGCGTTTGCATCTAGTTTAAGGTACTAGCTGGCTAATACTGCAACAACTTTCTTATAAACATTGTTTATTCTTGCTCTTTAAATCGTAAATTGAAGAAAACCATGTTTCCTTTTTATGTTGTTTAAAAACCTGTGTAATTTAAACTCCAATATGATTTTTGTTTTTTTTTCGGTTTATTTTATCCTAGAATTAAGTTTTCATTTCTCTATTATTGTTGCTTACTACCATGTTGCCGCAAAAACTGATGGTTTACTTTGTGGTTATGCATGAGAATGATATAAAAAGATAGATGCAATGTGCGGTAAAACAAATTAGAGAGTGGAAACAAAAAATATTAATTAATGTAAGTGATTGCATGGATTACGTACCACGAGTTTTGAGGTTGCTGTATATTTATTTTTCAGTAACATGTACTGAAGGGAGTAAATATAAATAAATTTTAAGTAATGTTAGATTGTTCAAATTTATTCTCAAATTTATAGTTAAATGATGTAATATGTTATCTTATAATTCATGATATAATGTAATAATTAATAGGATATCTGATAACTCAAATATTATATCATTTGGGTATAAATTTAGATAAAAAATTTAAAAAACTTAGTATGACCCATAAATATTAGGTACAAATCACTGCATTTGTATGTGTGTGTATATGATTTTGTATAACAATACAAAATTGGTTTCAAACACTAAAAGTATGTGAGTTTGAAACTAGCAAATAATAATAGTAATAATAATAACAATAATAATAAGTTGAATTTTTTTTTCTTTTTAGTATTATTAGTTCGCAAGTGTATCAAGTGTTACTTCATGGATAAAAAAATAGTTTGTTCGCAAACTAATGGTGTTTAAAAAAAAATCAACTCTTTTTTTACAAGTTTAAAAACTCTTTCTTTTTTTATTTATTGAAAATTTTCATATATTTATATATCTCAAATATAATCTCTGCCAATCTTAGAAGACAATTGATTGTTTCAACTTAAATAATAATTATATAATATCGTAATAATAATAATAATAATAGTATTGTGAAACCGAATCAAAGTTATAATTTGCTTACATGAGTTGGAAGATATTGACAGGAAGCATATTGCAAGGCACTAAGCAAGTTAAAAGAAGCGATGGAAGAACCTCAGCAGGAAACTGCAGCATTCATCAATAAGATGCATTCACAACTTAGAGAGCTCTCAAGGTCCAATACTCCTCCTAAAACACCATCCGGTAAGTGAATCTCGATCCTTCTTCCAAAATGACTTTGGGGATTGTTTGGCAAATGACTGTTCAAAGCTTTTTTTTAGAGATCCTAATTAAGGTGACTTTTGAAGATATTTGCTTGAACTTTGAAAGGGGATTTTAATTTTTGAAATAATTCTCAGAGAAGTTACGCTCTCCATACTTACCTTGGATTATTTTCCCCTATCATGAAATTTTTGTATTACATTTATTCCATTTATAATGACTAATATAACACATCTTTTTTGCTTTTTGTAATACACTTTCTAAACTGTGAAAACGTCAAAAGCAAAATCTGTTGCCAATAGGTCAAGTATCTCTTCAAGAAGCACATTTTACTTAAAAATAATAAACTCAAAATCATTCCCAGCCTAGAACGTGTGGTACATTTTTTCTAGGCAAAGCTTTTAGTAGTGTATCTTTCAATTTCTTTTTTTTTTTTTTTTGCTTTTTGAAAAAAAAAATTGGTTAATTGTCAATTAAAGAAATTCTTTGAAATGTAAACTATTTGATTATTTAATTTTGAAAGAGTTTTTCTTTTTACATAACTAATTTATTAATAAGGCCATATAAAAAATAGGGTTGAATAGTTTAATTAAGATTTCTGTTTAGTAAAAATACAATCTAATTAATAACAATATTATGAGGAAAGTTTTGGCTTTTAAAAAAAGAGCTTATTATTGAAACCCAAAATGTGAGTTTCTTTCCACTGATATAAAACATCTTTGTTAATCATCCAAAAACTCTAGTAGAGTGACAATCAATTTGAAAAGAGGAAAAAATTCAAAAAGTTTTGGATATGAAAAATGATCTTCCAATTCTACTATGCATTCTAAATTAGAGTAGGGATTCTCTGTTAATTTTTTTTTTCTAAATTTTTGATAATTTAGTAACATATTAATATAAAAAATAATTTAGTAACACATTAATATAAAAAATACCAGATGATCAAGATTATTAGATTTTTTTCCTTTCATATATATATCACTCAAACTTAACTTGCTCTTATAAAAAGTCTAATAAAAACAAAGATCTAACCACAAATCCTTACTCTGTAATATGCACAGTTATTAGTTTTTCAAAAAGAAGGTAGTTTCTTGCTATGCAGATATTAAATGAATAGAACTGCAAGGAGGAAACCGAATCTCTGATCTGATCCTTGTTTTGCAGGGGCAAAAAATTACTGATGTGCAGAGGTCGAGCAAAAATATACAGGGTGCATTTCATGCTTTTGTTTTGCTGTTTCTGCTTTAAATCAGAATTTCTGTTGATGTAAAACTCCTCTTTTAACTTCGTAACAACTAGTGACATATTACTATTACTATTAAATACATGTAAATTTGTGCCCTCAAAAGGATCATAGAGCTAATCTTGTAGTTACTTTACCATTATAAGAGAGAGAGAGAGAGAGAGAGAGAGAGATTTCCTTTTTTTTTTTCAACTCCCACTAAAGAAAAAATGACAGAAAATTATTGAAGTCTAAATATTCAGTTTTCAACCTTAAAATTCCACTAAAATCACTGTAAAATTGAATGGCTTTAGAAGTTAGAAGAATTCAAGAAAAGTTATTATATCAACCACATAATTGACAATTGTTTATAAAGTCAATTTACAAGGAAATTAAGTTTAAGTCACAACCAGATATAAACTTAGGACACATTTATTTTTATCATACAGAAGTGAGAAAGGTTTATTGTAATTGTTGAATACGTTTATACGTGGATCAATTAGAGACCATGCTCTCAGTCTCATTCACAAAACCATCCCCTGTCCAGTCTTTGTCCGACTGTAAACCTTTCTTCACAGCTTTCCGTTGCCTGATCGCTTCCTGCTGCCGTCTAACCAAGTCTGTGTGAGTTGTGAAATATTCAAGAGAAGCCCTGAAGAACACCACAGTAGAAGAAAGAAAAATTACATTCAGTGTCCAGCAATTCTATGTTACTTTCTTACAAGGGCAGGCAGGATAGGTAGTTCATTACTTTAATCAATTTCTTGACTGTTAGATCAATGCACATTGAATGGCTGAGATTGAATTCAACACACACATACACAGATATATATATACATATATATATTTTCAGTGTCCAGCAATTCTCTTATGCTTTTTTACGAAGGCAGGCAGGATCAGTAGTTCATTACTTTAATCAATTTCTTGACCATTAAAGTGCATTGATCTAACGGTCAAGAAATTGATTAAAGTAATGAACTCTTGATCCTGCCTGCCTTCATAAAAAAGCATAAGAGAATTGCTGGAGACTGAAAATATATATATATATATATATGCAACTGCTAAAATTGCCTTGATCTAACGGTTGAAAACTAGTATCTTAATTTATGTTGAAAAGGAGGGAATACAAAGCCTAATGCTTCTTAAAAATTACTAACACTCAGATAAAGTGAAATTTGCATACCCTCTGAAATCTTCTATGGATGAGAAGTTGTGCATTTTCATGAAGTCCTTAAGCTCATCACAAAGTTTCTTCACAAGGCCATATCCATGCATCATAACACCAGTGCAAACCTACAAACAAGAATAATGGCATGACAATGATCAAACAAGACATACAAACAGAGTGAGAAATCCTGGTCTTTGTGATACAAAATCACAAATAGTAAATAAAGACATGTATTTTGTTGAGAACCTAACTATGGGTCCAACTTACATAAGACCATATTTTGAAACACACTAAAGAGTGTACAAAGTAGACGTGAACAAGCAGATAAACAGTTTACCGAAAGGAATGAAGAAAATATGAGGCCATTTGCATTACATATTGACAAAACAACTTTTTGTTCAAATTCATGTTCAGTAAAGCTGTCAAGAAATAGTTATTGTACACTACAAAATAACTTCTACGTAAAGAAAATAACTTCTACGTAAAGAAAGACCGGCATGCTCAGAACTCAGAGAAATCCGAAAATAACTTCTACGTAAAGAAAGACCAGCATGCTCAGAACTCAGAGAAATCCGAAACTTAATACTATAATAATCATATGAAAATTAAAATTTATATGGTAAGCATGAATGAGGAGACATGCATTGTTATTATCAAAGGAAACAGTTGAAAAATTTAGGTTCTGGTCCTACCTGAACGGTATTTGCCCCAAGAAGAACAAATTCAGCAGCATCATTGCCAGTCTCAACGCCTCCAATTCCAGAAAGTGAGTATTCCTTATCACTGAATTCTGACTTCATCATTTTTGCAATATTCATCACTTTCGCCAGAGCAATAGGATGAACTGCCTTAGCAGAGTAGCCCCCAGGAGTTGAGTATCTGATGAAAAAAATTTGAATGCATAAAATTTCCTCAGATGAATACTAAGTCAATGGAAAACTCTCATATTGCTGAATTTGGGAATGCTAACCCTTCGACACAGGGTTCAGGATGCAGAGTCTTGAGATTGATTCCCATTACGCTCATGATTGTGTTAATAGCAGCTATTCCCTCGCATCCCGATCTCAGAGCCACTCTAGCTGGCTATATACAAATAAAAGATAAAATCAGGAACAAACATACTTTGTAGTATGCATCTAGAGAGAAACGAAAACATGAAAAAATTATCAGGGAAATGACACATTCTTTATGTTCTCTTAGTGGATATTATCAAAACTAATGACCATTCCCATATTCCAAGTAATTGAAGAAATGCAACAATTGAACTTCTGGCTAAAGAACAATCAATAATCATTTATTTAATCCATCAACTACAAACATATGTAGCATTTATCATTTACTAGTGAATCACAATTCAATGATTGCTTCACAAACTTGTAAAGAAGTTTGACCTATTGACATTTCAACTCCGAAAGGAATGGATGATTCTAGCCTCATAAATAATCACTGATCAAGCAGTCCTTAATTTAATACAAAAACATTCGTTAGGACCAAATAGATAAACTTATAAAGAAGTTTGACCTATTGACATTTCAACTCCGAAAGGAATGGATGATTCTAGCCTCATAAATAATCATTGATCAAGCAGTCCTTAATTTAATACAGAGACATTCGTTAGGACCAAATAGAAAATACTCCAATATTTGATGAGTTTTATACAGAGAATCCATCCACCAAGACGATTAAAAGAAAAACCGAATAGATAAATTATTATTAGTTCATTGTTCCTAGTTCCTCAACTTCAAAGTTAAATGACAATCACTTTTTGCCTCTTTCTTTGGCAACAAGCTGTTACAAGAGAGATTTAAAGGAAATTTATTAAACATCTTACAATCCTACACGATGAAGAAAGAGGGCAAAATGTTAAACAAGCTGATACAGAGACTTGATGTCATGCTCCATAGTGATTCATACTCCTACATCATTGCATTTTCCACAGCACATGGCTTAGAATACACAATGAAGTGAAATAAGTAAGGAGACTTTACTTCTTAAGCCAATAATACTAGCGAAATTGCGCAAGTCGCGTAACTAAGAGACATGCTCTGTAAACTAGCTGCTTATAACATAAAACATATGCTGTCTTATCCAACATAAAACATTAGAAAGTCAAATACAATCTGCAATATGCAGAGCTGTGAAGATACAATATAGCAAGCAGACCTGCGTAATGTCAGTGATGTTAGGAGTCATCTTTGCCCACACGGGAACAGTGGCTTTAGCATTTATCCACCCACAGGCCTCTTCCAATAGTGCACAATCTTGGCCAACAGCAGCACCCATTCTACGCTCCGGCATACCATGAGGGCACGAAAAGTTTACTTCAATGGCATCCTAGAAAACCAAAGACGAATACATTAGTAAATTAATGGTTCTAACACGAAGTTGCATACAATAATTCTAAAGCACTAGCCAATGACTAATCTTACAATTCCCGTTTGCTCAACTCGATCAATAAGTTCCTCCCACGCAGCTTTGTCAAACTCCTCCATAATCGAAGCAATGAGAATCCTATCCGGATACTCTTCTTTCAACTGCTTAAATTCTTTCAACATAGTTTCAAGCGGCCGATCACTTATGAGTTCTATGTTCTCCCACCCAATAATTTGTCCTCTGGTTGAGCCATTTGCTCCTGCTCGAAGGCGGGCATATCGAGGAGTCACATTTACAACTTTTGCTGCATCCAGTGAGACCTAGCAGATATAATTAAAGATCAAAACTTCAAGATTCATCACAATTAAACTTCTCTTGGATTAAAGTGAAGACAAACAAGTACCTTTACATTGATCTCAACAAGCTATATTGTTAAACTAAATTCGTATTACTTAGACCTTACCATTCTGCATGTGTCTTATAAAAAGCTACTTACAAATCCATTTCCAAGTTTAGGTCCATTTTACAAACCAACCCAGAAATAACCAAAAACCACAAGCTAAAAATGGAAACTTTGAAGCTCAAGGTATCTATTCAACCCAGAAAAATTCAATTGAATCGAACAAAATCTTTTATTCAAAAAAAAAAAAAAAAATCTCACAGTTTTGGCAATCACAGCACCCCAGCCTTCATCGAAGGCTTTCTTCATGACAGTATAGTTGGTGCCGGGTGGACCCGACCCAATAACGAAGGGGTTGGGCATGTGAAGCCCATTAACAGTCACGCTCAAATCGGGCTCTGCAGTAGACTCGGAGGCCGCCACCCTCAGCCCAACCCGGCTGGGCTGCTGAACTCGACCAGACAAGCCGAACCCCGGGAAGGAGCAAGTCCGTATCTGGGAAAAACTCAGTGACGCCATGTGCGAGTAGTCTGGTTCAAGGTCTTGTTTGTTTGGATGATGAAGAAGAAGAGAGAGAGTTGAATCTGAGTTAAAATATTCTTCTGGGATCGATAAAAATGTTAGCGGTGAGAATCTGCTTACCTGGCAACTATGTTATATTATAAAGAAAAGAGAATCGGTGGGTGCATAAATTCGAGAGATTGCTAATTTTGAAAATAAAATGACACGATTCCTAAATATTCATCCAATAAATTTGTTCAAATGTGTAAGCTGATATATAACTATCAGAAATGATAAATACATAATATAAAATTAAAAGTAAATTTATTATATTGTTTAAATAAATTTTTAGATAATTTAACATTAATTTTTTAAAAATTATGATTGAGTGACAGAATATATAGAGAATTTGCGTCGGTAGACATATGCATCTTTTTAAAATATTAATATAGTTATTCACGAGCAGCATTTTTGAGCAGATGATTTTTTTTTTCCTTTTGTAACTTATTTCTCAATATTATTGTTTACAGTACTATTCACTGAGTAAAATTTTAACGAAAAGTTTATTAATGCCTATTTTTATTTTTAGAATGTAAACTATGTGAGAAATTATAAAAAAAGGTATTTAGAAAATAAAAAAGACTTTTGTGTTTATGAGGTAGTTTTTAAATTTTATGATATGTTACATGAGTATTTGGGGTTTGAGGTAATTTACATTATCTTAAAAGAAAAAAGTTTAAAATGCATTTATTGGTGATATCCAAAATTTGAACTTTTTCTACGTCATAGAAATTTCAAGATGGGAATTTCAAAAACAAAAAAATTCAAGAAGGCTTGTAGAATTAAAAAAGTTGACATTTCAAAAAAAAAAAAAAAAGTCGAAGTCACATCAAACGTATTTTTTTATATATGTGCCGTGATTGTCGAAGATTGAAATTTCCTGCTCGACTTAGATTGACATTTAATTGGCAGTTTTGGTGAAAATTATTATGGTGGTGGGACATATGTATCGCTTTATTTGTGTCATTTGAATATTATTCCAATGACATTTTAAAGTGCTATATGCTATTATCTTGTTTCAAAACTGTTTAAAGACCCTATCTAAACTTTTTTTCAAAAAATTCTTCAAATCTCTTAATTTCAAATATGAAATCACTATTTGAATTTTATATGAAAGTGTCCTCAAAATTTTCAATGATTTTACAAATTTAAAATAAAATAAAATAAATCCTTTAGTACATATTCACTTTGTTCTCCTTACAATGGGATTCCCTGTTAAAAATCATAGTCGCAGAATATCATTAATAAATATAGTTTGATTATTCCGTCACGCAAGAAGCATGCTCCAATCAAACCAATTGGATCAACAATACAAACATACATTAATGACTGATGACAATTAATTTCTTCCTCTACAAAGCAAATTTTTATGGGGCTTCAAGTGGGCTTCACACTCCCTGTCTCGCACTCACCATGCACATTGCACATGTGACTGTGTTTTTATTAATTATTTGTTATAATAAATAAAACGATATTATAAATTTACAACATTATTTTGTGTTTGTTATGTTTGTTCGTTTTCTTCTTCATGTCATGATTTCGACACTTGTGTAACGTAGGTTTGCCCAATGTACTGAGATCGATGTGTTCCTTTTATAGATTTTTAATAAATAATTAGAATATATTGGTGTATCAGATAGAGAGAGTGGAAGCATTACCTTGCTTGAATCCTATTGGAGAAGGTTTAAGTATTGGATTAGATTTTAAAACATTAATCCAGGTGCCGGGAAAATCACTTCCAACCATACTTACCTCATTGTCATCCTCAAATCTAACCACAAAATAGTGACCAACAATTGGTTACTAATTTTTTTTTAAAAAAAATCATTCTAGCCCCAAAGCTTTGAATAATATCACGTTTTTTTTAATAGTTTTTTTTTAAAAAATAAATATTACTTATAGTTTTAATATAGAAGGAATATTACCTTGAAAAAAAGATTTGAAAAGCAGTGATGGGTTATCATTAATTTATATTACATGTGGATTTGAATGAGCTCACATATCTTTTAGGTATTATTATTATAGTATCATAATGACATAGGATCGAACTTCCAGCTCTGGTCTTGGACAGAGTTTGGCATTTTTGATGGCAAAGTTTGAGCCAAGTCTCCAACATAAAGATCCAGTAAATGGTTCTAAATTTTGTCACGTTTATTTTAAATATATGAATTTAAATTTAAATTAAAAATGTTATTTATAATTATTAATTTTTATATAAATTCACTGCCATGACAGAAATTATTAAATGAATATACCTATAATATTAACGACTCTAATAGTTTTCTTGAAACTAGTTTATCTAAGCTTTGGGCAAATACAAGGCAAATACAAATACTAAGTAGCCACTAAATCATTTTCGGAAAACGATTTCTTTTTATTCTTTTTTCTTTAAAGTTGACAATGAAGACTATCTACAGTAGTGTTTATATTTACTAGAAATGATCGAACCTTTATAAAACTACTGCGGTTAGAATTTTTTGGAATGTTGTGGTAATATGTATATACCACCGCCTACGTCATTGTTAAATATCATCTCTTTTATTTTATATTATTAAGTTATAATCTCTCAATAATTATTTATCTATTATCTTTGTGGTAGAGATAATTCTCCTTATGTCTATATAGAGATCTAGTGTACAAACATTTGATTGTATCATTAATTGAATCAATAAAATTGATTTTTTTTGTTTTGAAGTTACAATTATAATTACATCAACTTTTATAACTGTCGAGATCATCTTCGTAAGATTTTAAGAAATGATTCAAAAAACAATATTATATTAACTCTATTCCCTAATAATTTATGTGTATATCCAAGTGGAATAAACAGAGAATGTCCACTTTTGGAGGACACGGTAATCGAATCAACCAAAGCTGATGAAAAGCGGGTTGGTGTGTTTAGCCACCAGCATAAACTTGTGAGTAAATAAAATTGATTTCTTCTTTTTACTTTTCTCCCACATCTTCTCTATTTTATGCGGTAGGTTTTAGTATTATTTTATAACATATTTATTTTATGTTTTAGCTTATAATATTTATTTTATAACTAGTTATCAAATTTAACACAAAAGATTTCATAACACATTATCAATATAAATCTAATATGGAAGATTTCATTCATACTACTTACTATCCTACTATATGATTAAAATGATCTTATGAGCATATTTTTATGGGGGATTGCCATTATTTGGGATTTACTATGGTAAGTATGGTACCATTGAACGTAAGTCTTGATTTATAATTTTTACTTGATACTTTCTTCTATCTATCTTATCGACAACCTGAGATTTGTAAAAGAAAATTAAAATCGAAAATTCTATACATCCAGGTTGTTGATAAGCAAATCTCGGTTGCTTAGAGTTGCCAAGACCCAAGCAGACCAGATAATGGTCCAACTGCACAGAGAAGTGCAGTGAAAGAAATTGAGACAAGACAGGGAGCAAGATGCTCCTCTTTAGCCGTGCAAACACAGAACGGCGTGCCAAACGCAGGCTGCTGTGCACAATTGTGCAAAAGCACCGATGTGAGAGTGTAAAAGTTGGTGCACCCCGTTTTGCGTGCAAGTGAACATGCATGGCAAAGAAAAATGCGAAAGAAAGAGAGAGTTATATCGAATGCCCCAGGCGTCCAAAATAGAAGAGTACAAATGTTCGGTTTGGTGATGTGATATGCAATTTCTGAACATGATAAACACACAAAACAAGGGTTGTGTGTGCGCAGTCCGTGCAGCATAGACTCAAAAGGGAGATTGTAAAGTGGAAATTTAAGATAAGTTTAGATATGTTTTTAAAATTGTATTTATTTAAAAATATATTTTTTTTTAAATTAATATTTTTAAATACAATAATGCATTTGATAGTATTTTTAAAAATATTTTCAAAAATAAAAAATGATAAAAAATTATTTAGTATCATTTTTAAAAATAAATAAAAAATGAAAATATATTTGAATAGAAACTGTTTTTAAAAATTACGATGTAACTGTTAGAGTTAAACGTTATTACTTTTTTAAGTTTTACTTTATAAAAGAAAATAGTTTTTGAAAATGATAGAAATAAATATATATATTTTTTACTTTTACTTTAAGTTTTAAGGTACATTTTTTAAAAACATGGTTTTTATTTCAAAAAGCATATTTTTTAAAATAATTGACAAACATATTTTCGAGCCTTTCTCTTTTTTAAAAATAAAAAACAGTTTTTAAAAATGGTGTCAAACACAACTTTAAATTTCATCATCTCTCGATCAAACATATGGAATTGAAATTCAAAATTCCCAATTCCACTCAATCCCTTGTTTAGTGTGGAAAATGAAGTAAAGTAACTATTTCTAGGCCTACCATCATTCCTGCATTGTAGGAAACTAGAAATGTAAATCCCTACCAAAATGGTGAGATTTCTATTCCTATCTGGGTAAGAATAGGTCTCCCACTCTCTCTCATGCAACACCACCACCACCAGTCATAGTCTCTCTCTCCCGCTACTAGTCACCATCATTTTCTTCCACCACCACCACAAACCACCCTAAACAACAATAAAAAAATCACAATCAACCACAAGAAATCCACAATCAACAACCCATCAGCATCCATTGGAAGAAAGAGAGGGAGAGAGATAAGTTTAAATTTAGGTAGAACCTAAAGTTATAAATTTCAATTTAATTAGACTTTAAGTTTCTTGATTCAAATTTAATTTCATCTAGAAGTTATGTACCAAGAACGTTTATCAATCCAACATTTTACAACTAATTAAATATGAGCCCAAACATATCTACGTATTAGCTTTCAATCCAATTGGAAAATGAAGTTAATCCTATTAGACAATGAAGTTAGAAATTTAATTGATGCGATTATATCATTTGAAAAGAAGAAATTCAATCTCAATTTTTGAACGTGAAGTTTTGAGTTACAATCAAATCAAGTTATGTACTGCCAAAATTCAATCACAATATAATTTGAAGTTCTAATTTCTCAAAGAAAATAATGGCTTCTTAATTAGAATTTGAAATTCCCAAAAAAAAAAAAAGGTTCACATATAGGTAAAGCCTCAAATTTAACACAACATGATTTTCATGTACGAACCTTGAGTTTAATGGATTGAAATTCAAGTGATGAATTTTGTTATATGTGACATGAGGTTTTAAATGGATAAAGAATGAATCTGAAGTTCAAATAAAAACATGAACTTCTATACTCTGTTTTAAAGTAATCGAAAACTGCAATTATGAATTGAATATTATTGTTAGACTTGATATAATCATTAATATATATATATGAATTTTGTTTGGAGAAAAAATTAACTTCATAAAATTAAAATAGACCTAGATAATAAAGCTCATTAATTTATTAAATCAGCTTAGGGGAGGGGCCTGAGGGAAGGACTTTGAGGAGAAACCTAAAAGGAAAACCCGATAGAAGCCACAACTACTTTGAGTGAAAATATCTCTGACAAGCGGCGGGAAAATGTACTTCATGGAAACTCCACTTTAAAATTCAAACACAAACCCCCACGTCATCCAGTAGCTCCCCCCCTCCCCGGACCATCAGAAAGACAGGGAGTTCAGGTCTGATGGTAGACCTAATGGAGTCAAACATCACGGAGAGCAGGATGTCAAACACCAGGTTGCAGACGAAAAAAGAAAGGGATCAACACTAGCCACGTGGTCATATGTCAGAACGGACAGATAAGGCATGAGGAGCAAGCAAGAAAATGGACTCATAATACTTTGTCAAATCGCAGAGGACTCATTCTTACATCGAGCAACCATAAAATGAACTACAGGATGATATTTGTTTTGCAAAACTCTAGTCATCAAAGAAGAATGATACGAGATAAGTCGCCAAGCTTGTCAGGCAACTAATGCCTGATTGAAAGCCCCTAAATCTTGAAATCTCATTCCTGCAGTCTTCTTCTTTCGACATAACTTGTCTCAACTCCACCAATGTATTTTTTTAGTAGATTCATCCCCTCACCACCAAAACCTAGCTGGTAAAGATTGGAGCTCAGTACAAAGAGAAACAGAAATGCGAAATAACTCTCCTTGCGTAAACATGTCCACAATCTGTTTCAAGAATCACAAAAAATATTATACGTCCAATGGAGACTGTTGTGATAATATATACTTATCACCACCTCAATAATTATCAGCTATCATATCTGATAAATTATTAAGTTATTATTTTGATAATTGTTCAACTATTATTTTTATAACAAACACAGTTCTCCATATGTCTCTCTCAGTCTCTCTATATATATATATATATAAGTTTATTTTGTAAACTATTCGTTGTTCCATCAATTAAATAAATGGGAACTGATTTCTCCCTCTTTTCTATTATATATTGTGTTTCTTTATTAAGCTTTATTATTTTTATGACATGAAATGATTTGTATAGTTCAATAGATAATATTTTTCATTAAAGCAAATAAAACCTATTTGATTTCTTAACACGTAAAATAATTTTATATTATAATTATTTACATAAAAAACGTACAAATTAAATCTATATAAGTGATGGGTTAAATGAAATTTTTCTATCACCAAATCATACTCTCAAACTTTATTGATTTGCTAAAAGAATTATTGATGAGAATGCAAAACAAAACTCCTGTCTTTAAAACCATCCAAGTAAGCATAGTTAGATGATTCCGTGACGCATGAAAACATAACTAGTCCAACCACTCCATAGGAGTAAGGCGACCGACATTTACAATGTTATTCATTTTCAAGAATCAAGACTTCAACATCGTTCAAAAAGAAAAAATCAAATAAAAAATTAAAAATTAAAAAAAAAAAAAAAAAAAAAAAAGATCAAGACTTCAACGTTTAAACAGCAGCTAGATTTTGACTCTTGAAGATAACCAAATAATAATAATAATAAATAAATCCAATTCTATTCTTGACGGACATTGAAATGTTTTCAATCTAATTTGAGATAAAATCGTGAGTAATATGATGCAAATATAATCCACTTATGTTAAATTAATTACATATTAATTGATTCTTCACTAAAAATTAGATTACCTTGTCATGCTAATGTCAATTTTGAGGATAAAAAAGTGGTATAAAGTCGTAATTTTATAATTTGCGCATGGATATATGTAATTTTGTTTTCACCTTAATTATCAATACTGATAATTAATTTTAAAATGCGTTTTAAAAGGATCCTAAATAAAAACCTCCTCTCTAGTTCAAAAAAAGAAAATAAAATAAAATCCTCCTCTCAAATTACATTAAAAAATAAAATAAAATAAAAGAGTACTAAATTTTAGTACAATATCGATAATTTCTTAAATTCTGGCGTGTAATCCGTTACAATCACCGAAAAATAACAAATTTCCTTGCTGACAACAGATTAAGAATAACATGAGTATGGATATCTTTAATTATAATTAAAACATTCTTTTCTAAATGACCCAAGAAAAAAGATTCCAGAACTAAATTAATTGACGTAACACAGTAATTCATATTCTAAAGATGACGTAAAGAAGATTTACATGCCTAATATCCATCTCTATAATCAATAACATTTCTTTCTTTTCTTTTTTTTTTTTGCAAGTATCATTCACATTGTTGGGTGCTCTTGATCAAGGTTTTTGAGGCATAGTCTGAAATTGGGGCTCTCAAAAATGGGAGGGACAGCTCCGTAACATAAGAAAAGTTGTCCATAATCATGTGAGCAGATGTAGAGTTGAACCATGATCTTTTGACTCAAAGGAGTTATACATCAAAAAATGGGTGCCATTGCATCACACTGGCATCTACAACAATAATATATATATATATATATTTTAATAGCCTCTGCATCATTTTATTTATGGATAGATGCAATAAATAAATAAATATATATTATGATAGCCTTTGCATCATTTTATGTATTGATAGATGTAATTTATTGCTAAGCGATATCGTGAATTCTCTAGACATATGTTGGTAATAACGAAGTCATACAATAGATGGAGCCACACGTAGGTATTGAAACCAAAGTCATGTTATTATAGAAATTCAATATAGATATAGGATTTGTAACAATCATTAAATTACAATCCAAGATTCTATACAAATTAAAGTCAACTATAGACAGCTCAAAAAATTTACCCCTAACTCATGCACAAGTTATATAACATATAACTTGTCGTTAACACATTAATCAACACATCATTTAATGATTTATATAGTATTGATAATTCATATATCGTATCATTTGAATACAAATTTTAGTACATTTTTTAGACTATTTAACATAACTCTAAATATTAAATAGCTGAAGTTCACTATAATTTAAACAAAGTAACAAAAATAATTATCTCTCTGATTGTTCTCTGCATCTGGCCCGGCCCAAATTTTTGCTGATTTGAAAGAATCATGGCCCACAGAAATACTAATCGGCTCTATCCTTATCATGGGCCACACAGATTGGAGTCCAGTCTAACAGAGTACAAACACCGAGTTCTCAAAAAATCAAGTTATTAATTAAATTAAATTTATCCTTTTAAGATTCTTATATATTTTATATATATATATATATAAAATGGGAAATAAGCTATATTAATTGAGGATGTTCTCTGCTCAGTTTTTTCATCTTCTTCTGTCAATCTCTCTCTTTCTCTTTCTCTTTTTCTTTCGACTAACCACATTTGGTTTCTATCTGCAAAAGCTCTCTCTGCAGCTACACACTCTCTACTTTGTTCATACACTCCAACCATAGCGAGAAAAAGAATATTTAAACAATCATGCAAAAAGACCGAAAAAACCTTTCTTCCACTTTGTCCGAAATGGGCTGACTCTAAACGGATTGTTTTACATGGAGTGAAAGAGAATTTTGCAATGTGGTTATTAACAATCAAACTTATGTGTAGTTAAAAGCAAATTTTTATTAATTTATGTGGTCAAATTTATGATTTTCACAAAAATCATATTATTTTTTAATGTCATTATCTGCACTGGATTGCTTATATCGAATTATAATTTTATTAAATCATTTTTAAGTACAAGTAAGGTTGTTGTGACAATTTCCTTTCAAAAAGTAAACTTAGTTTTGATTTTTTTTTTTTTTTTTGGGTGAACTAATTCTTGAATTATAAATCCAAATCGTGAGGTGGACGTCACTTATCTGGGATTAAAACTTGGATAGATGGACCCATCCAAAACCCGATAAATTTAAACATGAATTTGGATTGCGTTTTAGTCCCATCCCATTCATTTTTCTGTTGTACCAAATACATTTTGTTTTTATTTTGTTTTTCTTTAATGAAATTGTATCTTTCTTTAAAAGTTAAAGGAACCTATTTAAACGTTATATCATAACTTTATTATATTAAAGTTAAATATAAATTAAGGTGATATATGACAAAGACTAAAATTTTGTATATGACAAAGCTCATTAATAATTGAAAAAGGTTGATGAGAAGTAATAAAATTCGTGCAACGCATGGATTTCAGATTGGGTAAATCCGTCCAAACACACGATCACATCACTAGGCCGGTGTATTAAACTGGCTTTTTCTTAAATTTTGTATGTTTCATATTTATATTCTGTATCCGACGTGGATTGAAGTGTAAAGTTATATTTAATTTGGGGAGCTTTTGAAAATGCCCTAGATTCATTTAACCAATATTCGATTTTTTTTTCCGAATTTAGATAAAAAAAAAAAAAATGATTGCTTATTTTTCTAGTCTAATCATTGCTTGGGCGGGCATTAAGATTAATTTTCCACTGTAATGCTTAATGCGTTCCATTCGTTTTTTTTTTTTTTGGGAAATTTAATGTGTTCCTTTCAGTTGTATTGTTTTATTATTATTTTTTTAAGTAAATCACGTAATTAGTTTTTTTTTTTAATAGATACTTAATTAGGTTTTAAAATCATTTATAAAGTGAAATTTTCATTTTTTATTTTATCAAAAAGTACCCAATTAAATTTAAGTTTTTTACCTCCTAAATTATCTTCACCAATTTTGTATATATTAGGGATGGTCATTTCTCCCACGAACCCACGGATACCCACCCATGAACTTAAGGATACTCACCTATGATGGACAGATATGAATTTAATTTAATGGATTCGTGAACAAGTGTTTTTCAACTCGCTGTAGATTCAGATTAGACGAGGTGCAAAAATTGCATCTGCACCCTAGTCCGCAATCTCACAAGATATATATATATATATATATATATATATAGTTGTGATTTATCTAATTGTGAAAAATTATTATAGTACTACAAATATTTTATAAGTTCTCAAGAAATTAAGAACAGTTATTTAATTGTGAGAAGATGTTAAATCATTTGTGTTTTATTTTATGTATTTGGTTTGAGATTTCATATGCTTTATTTATCTCGTATGAGATTCATTATATTAGACTTGAAAGTTAGATATTAAACTTATAGTGGAGCTTTGAGATTATGACATTAGAATTTAAACTTATCAAATTATAATATTGAAACATATATGTTGGAATATAAAATTTAATTGTATTTTATTTTGTTATTGTCTTTAGGAATTGAATATAATTTAAACGTTGGTCATTTGGTTTCACTTTAGGATATTATTTGATTACAAATTTATTTTTTCTACTAGTTTGTGGATGGGTGGAAATTTAATCCGAACACATAGGTGCGCACAGGCACTCAACGTGAAATTTTACAGGTGTGGATGTGAAATAATTTCATGGATTTGGATGTGGATTTAAGCAAACCTGTCTGAATCCGATCCACAACCATCCATCAACTTAAGAATATAGATATTATCACCCAATAAGTGATTTATACATCCATTTTTTGTTAAAATTTTATATTACAAAACTATAATCATACAAAATTATTAAGACGGACAAACAAATATTAAATACTAGTTGTATTTCCTTTCTTTTTCCTATTTCCGTTCTTCTTTTGTCTTTGTGGTCCACCTAATAAACTAATCTAATACCATATTGTTTACAAAAAAAAACTAATCAAATAATATAATAACTTTTATATTGAATAACAATTTTAAACTGGAAACAAAATTGTATATTTAGAGGAAAAAATATAACATACATTTTTACAAACACTCAGTGAACAAATTTAAATCTATAAAATTTTTGGTCTTCAATTACTCAATTATTGCATATAACCATTCATTCACAAATATATAACTCATTTAACAACAGAAACGATATCGAATGAACAACTAGATCACCCATGAAGGTGAAAATTCAAAAAATTTATTCATAGAAACATTGCATATGATTCTATTTGTTGAACATCTTCAATCCTACTATTCTATTTGTCTTATCCGGCTTCACATTCGTTTCACCATTAGATTATTGAATTCTAAGCTTGTTTTACTTGTTTCATGCTATTTAAAACCAATTGCATAATGCATAGTACTAGCCTTGCACCAAAACCATCTCTCATCTTCTCATAATACTCTACTGAGATCAGTGTTGGTATTTATTCGGTGCTTATAGTAAATTTAGCATTTTAAAAATAAAACTATGGGTATACTAAAAGAATTGGGTGTGTAAATCACTTTAATGGATGGTATTATCGATACTCTTAACTTAACTATATTTATAAAATTTAATAATTACTGATTCTTCTAGTAACATTGCTGTACTAATAAAGCAGTTAAATCCTAAATTATCGGTAATTCGGTATAATCCAATAATTTGTCATATGTATTTACAGAAAATTTCGATTTGGATATCGATGACGGATATGGGTGACGTAACAAGGACTGGTGGCAGCAGGCACGAGCGATGCGTAAAGAAGGAAAATAATTGAAAAGAAATGACATCACTCGTGACTTAGGCGGTGATGGCTAATTAAAATTTGTTGGTTTGCAAGAGGAAGGTTTTCACGTTCATGCATTTCACGAACTTCGATTGTGACGTTCTTGTTGCCATTTGCCACTTCGACAGTGATTTTGGCTGACTGATGTTCTCATATCTTATGTAATCTATATTGTTATTTTATATGGATCCGAAGCTCTCAAGAAATATCCACTTTATTGTTTTTTAATATATAATATTATATTAAATTATTATCCACATCGTTGTCATGTAGTTATATGTTCCAATACGTCGTATGTGCAAGTTGTAAAGTGGAATCTACTAAGAACCAACCGGATAAACTTAAATGAAACCTAAAATAATTTCAAATTAGACGTCGTGATAATTGTTTAAGAGCACGTTGGACAATCATTAAACATGCTTCACTAACAGGTCTCTTATGTACATTCTCCTTGCATCACAATTACAATTAGAATTGCCTAAAGAGTTTCTTTATAATTGCAATGATGATATCTAATTACATAAAAAAAAATATATAATTTCTAATTATAAAAATCAATGGCATGAGAATTATAATAGCGAGGAATTGCATGAAAGGTTAATTTATGATATAATACTTACAGACAAATTAATCTTCACCGCCAGTAAAATTGTTGTTTCTTATAATAAAATGGTTTAATAGACTTGGATTAGATGATCAAGCATTGCAATTGCTATTGCAAATTCTTCTTTAACTTCTTCAATCCTCCAACTCTGCAGTAAAATTGATTACGTGAACATAATGCTAATATAGAACATATTCTCCTCCTATATCGTGACTCGTGAGGATGTTTTAAATATTATTTAATATTTTAATATAATGTTAATATAAAACAAATTCTCTTTTTATGTCGTGTAGATGTTTTAAGTGTTATTTAATATTGAATTTTGATAGATTTCGCAAGTCTTTATCCACGAGGATCCTCTTAATGTTATTAATTATATTAAAAAAGGTGGGCAAGAAAGTTTGAAAGTGAAAATTTGAAGCAAGGATTCTATTTACAATATTGTCCTAAAATTTTGACAATCTATGCAAAAATCAGGTAGGAATTGAACAGATACGAGTTTTTTTTCATTTCCTTCTCATTTGAAAAGTGGAGAATATACAGTTTTAAGAATGTACAAATTCAAGAAAAAATGAAGATTCTCAAAAATCCGAATCCGCCACTAATTTAATCCACTCTATCGACAACGGCCGCTAACAAAATTCTCAACGGGCATCGGGTCGATAAACTCCGCTTTCATTGATCGGATCTCGGATCTTTACACAAAAAGGGATGATTCAAAAGCTGAGACGCCGTCCACCTCTTACTCGACTCCTTCTGCAAGCAATACTCGATGAAGCTCCGGAACTCCTCGGACGCCCCGTCGGGCAGAGCCGGAGGGTCCCCGAAGCATATGGCGCACATGAGGGTGGACCAGTCGGGTCTCTGACCCGGCTGCAGGAAAGGGAAGTGACCCAAATAGAGCTCCAACAGGGTCAACCCAAGGCTCCATATGTCCCCAGCGTAGCCGTTGTAGTTGCCTCCATAGGCATCCGGGTCGAAGCGCTCCGGACTCATGTAAGCGCAGGTACCGACGTAGGAGTTGCAAGCGTCGAGCGTCCGGCACATGATCTTGCTGACGCCGAAGTCGGAGATCTTGACGCGCATCTTGCGGTCGACGAGGAGGTTCGACGGCTTGATGTCTCGGTGGATGATCTTGAGCGAGTGCAAGTAAGTCAAGCCTTTCAAAATCTGCGACGCCACGTCACGGAGTTTCGACTCCGAAAAGGTGCCGTTTCTTCGTAGTAGCGTTTCGAGGGTTCCCGCGTCCATGTACTCCATGACGATCGCGATGTCTCCGGACGGCTTCTCGAAGATGCCGTGGCACTTCACGGTGTGAGGAGAGTCGGTCCGGCGGAGGATCTCCATCTCGCGGAAGACCTGCCGGCGGACGGTGGCGTCGGTGTCGCCGTGAACGACCTTGAGAGCGTAAATCTTGTCGGTCCGCTTGTGGCGGACCTTGTAGACTGTCCCGCCGTTTCCGTGGCCGAGAACTTGAATCTTCTCGAGATCGGCATAGGAAATTCCAGCGGTGGCGGCAGCAGTGGCGGTGGCGGAGGGAGGAAGAGGCAGAGGAAAACGTGGACAGAGGTCGGAATTCTCAGGAGGGAGAGGGAGACGGAGGTTGAGCTGGCGGCGCTGCCTTACAACGGCCATCTTGCGGTGGTTGTGGTTTTGGTTAGAGAGAAGAAGGGAAGCAACAAAGAGCGTCTACGAGTGATTGAATGAGGAGGTTTTATAGAAGTGGAACTAGAAGAGCTTTCACAGTGCTATCTTCCGTTTGATACTGCCATTTGGAATGTTAAGACACGTGGCTGCATCGAACGGGAGAGGAGTTCAATTTTTAAAATTTTCCAAGTGGAACAAGGAAAGCACGTGGGTGGGAGCAGAGATGAGAGACGGCTAAATGTGGGAACTTGAAGGAAAGTGGGATGATAGGTGAGTGGGGTCCATTTTCACATAACGTTAAGTGTTTTTGGTGGGCTAAGCTGCTGGTGGAGGTGGAGGTGGTGGTTTGTTTTTTTAACTTATTTTGCTGTACTATTAATTTGCACGTGACTTAATGGCTTCCACTTTTTTTTTTTTTTTTTTTTCCTAAAAAGAGAAAATGATCATTTTTAGAAAAAAATACAAATTTTCATAAAGAAAAAAGAAAAAAAAATTATGGTGTGGGTTAATAGTATGTCTCCAGCTTCCTTTATCACGTGCGATTGGATCATATTAAATTATTTTTATAGCATTGGATTAGATAGAATTGAATTATTTTGATAGAATTGAATTTGATTAAATAAGATATGATTGAATTGAGTAGATTAATATAATGTGTTTTATGCAAAATAAGATTGAATTAAAAATAGTACCATCTATTGTTTAGTGTATTATGGATTAGATTAGAACAAAAAAAAAAATGTATTATATAATTATAATGAAATAAAATAAAAATATTTAAATTATTTTTTGAAAAATCAATTTATTTAAAATTAAATTTTAAGATAATATTTATTTTATAACTGTTATTAAAATATATTATTTTATATTATTTTCATAAAATATATAAAAATAATTTTAAAATTAAATTTAATGTCTTATATTAATAATATAAAGAAAGGAAGAAATTAAAAAATAAAAAAGAAAAGTTACAAAAAATTATATCCCATGCTAGTGGGATGAGCTAAATTTATCCCATCAAAGTAGAATAAATTAGTTATACGAGTAACTCTATACTATATAAAAATTTATCAAAATTCATTCTTTAAATGATATGACAAGTGTATATGTAATTATTACATCATCGATACATTATCCTAAAATTAATATGGTAGTTATAAATAACTTGTCACATAATTTGGACAAATTTTTTAGAAGTTTAGCATTATTCTTAATTTCATGGGATAAGAGAAAAATGCAACCAACAAACAAAGGTTAAATGACATTTATTTGATCCCTTGTAATAAACACATCCCAAGGTTGTGATTTAAATCATATTCTTGTCCTAAATCTTAAATTAATTATAATAATTTATTAAAAATATAAAAATATATAATTTTATTGAACATAATATATCAAGATCGAATAATACTAATTTGATTAAGATATATATATATATATTTTTTAAATTAATAGAAGGAGAGACCTTCCGGATCTTCACACATTCAATGCTTTAATAGGGATATGAGACTTGCATCTTATCTCCTACATAGAAGTAAATAATCAATATTAAAAAAAAAAAAAGAAGTAAATTATCAATACGCAATCAAAAGTTCATATAAAGAAAAGACAAATTATTAGTAGATAAAACAAGAAAAACAAATATATTATAGTGTTTAATAGTCCAACAAGTGGATTGTTTTTGGTCCCAAGTTCATTTCATCTTCTCAAAAAAAAAAAAAAAAAAAAAAAGACCATTTCATCTTCTCTCAACAAAAAAAAAAAAAAGTTTATTTCATCTTTAGTCATCTATCTAATCTTTTAAAGCGAATTACACAAATAGTCCCCAGCATTAGGCTTAATTGCACATGTATGCAACTATTGCTCCTGATTACATGAATACCCCTATTGTTTGTAAATTGCCACAAACATTCAGTAAGTGAAGAGTAAAACAACCTTTTTACCCTTTATTGAGTGAAAATAATTATCAATTATTTAAAAAAAAAATTGAATAGAGATGATCTAATTTCTTCTATACAAAAATAATAACTTAAAAATATTAATAGTAACACTATAACTCTTTAAAAATATAAAAAAAAGTAAAATGTTGGAGAAAGATCACCTTCATCTTAAATCTATCAAATGGAGTGATCTTTATCTTTGATGGAGCATGAAGCAATGGAGATAGGGTGACTCCAACTGATAGTGCGAATAGAGACATTGCTTCATATAATATGATAGATTGCTCTATTTTATTTACATAGATAGTTTTTATTTTTTAGTTGGTTTAATTAATTGTGGATTGGTTTTTAGTATATTGATTGATGATGAAGATTTGTGTTTTGAATTTTGATTGAAAAAGAAGAATTGATAGACGAAAGAGAAGAACATCCAGTTTAAAAGAAGAATATCCAGTTTTGTATTTAGATTTTTTGAAGTAAATTTTGTATTTAAGTTTTAAAAGGATGTGTTGTGTTTGAAAATTTAGGTTTTGATAGTGGTTGAAGATACAATACTTGTGGGTTTTCACTATGATTTTGATTGTCAAAAAATTATGATTGAATAAAATTTTGATTAAAGATATTTATAATGTTTTTAGAAGAATTATAATTAAAGAATAAACATTATTTTTTAATTAATTTTTTTTATAAAATTAATAAATAATAACAATAAAATAAATATTAGCGGCAATGTGGTCTATTTATATAGATAAAATGGTCAATGATTAATTCTATTGGCCACCAACTATAGGGAATAGTCATACAATTTTGAGTAAAAGTTATATATTTGTTTAATTATACCTAGTCTTTGGGTCCTTAGGCAATTTACCCAAACTCATACACATACATTAAAAAAAAAAAAAATTGGTAACTGATGATGTGGCAGATAATGATGACTTTTTTTTTTTGGGGAAGAACAAGGACATCTTTATTTCTATTTTCTAGTTCACTAATATTTTCCTTTCGTATTTAGGATGAGTAATATATTTGTATTTTTACAAAATCATAATCGTCTAGGATTTTATGATTATGGTGGATAGGATTGCCTATTAAATATATAAGCTTTTTGGTAAATCAAATTTTAAAGTCCTTGGCTTTTCAAAAAAATTCAGTACTTTGGTTTTTTTTTTTTTTTTTTCCTTGAATTCAATAGTTTGGACTGGACAAGTGAAATATTATGCACTTTTTATTGTTCTTATTATTTTGTAGATAATTGAAAGGGTTGTTAAAACATTTAGCACTATTTAGATTTAAAAAAAAAAAAAACCTTTTAGCACCATTTCATTCATATTTTATGGGACTAACGTTAAATTTATGTATTTAACTTTTATAGCACCTACAAAGGTTTTGGAACAAAAATAATTCTGCGAAAGTTGTGTTTGGACCAATAAATGTCTTCTCCCTCTAAGATCTAAGAAGAAGAGAGAAAGAATATACTTGAAAAAAAAAACCAAGTAGAAAGGAGAGAGAAAAAAATGGAGAGGAAAAGTAAAAGAATATATAACTAAAAACATAATTCAAAAAATAATTCTATAAAATTTCTACATTTTAAATCTATGATATTTTAATATATAAAATACATAACATTATAAAATAATTATAATTTTTTTACATACGTTATAATATATGATAAAAGTTAAAATAATATAAAATCTTTATATAAGATAAAATAATAAATATAGAAAATAAGAGTAATTATTATAATTATTGAATATAAATATATTTTTTTAAATTTTAATATTATAAATAGGGGAAATGGGTATGTGGTGACTTCCCAATCGCAGTCTCAGTTTAGATTTTCATCATCATTCGATTCATTCCCATTCCAACCCTCAAAAGTTATCAAAATCTTCCCCATGGATAGAATTTGGGTCCCACGAACAACTCTAACTCTAAGGAAGATTTAGCGATGGATGGATCTCTGTGGATTTCCAATGGATATGATTTTTATTTTATTTTATTTATTTTTAATGGTACATGTTTAGGCTCCTCTTGACATTACAAACAAAAAAATTCGAACGACAATGTATTGTTTTCACTAATATCAAGCACATCATTAATTTTTTCGCAAAACAATCATATTACTCCACTTTTCTATAAAAAAATAATATTAAACATATTCTTGTTGTTTTCATTTTTTTTTAAATGTATTGATGACAGTTTCATTCTTTAAAAAGTAATAACAATTTATTTCCTTTTAAATTATCAATGTTAAAAACATATCATCTTTAACTAAAATTTCATATCTAACCTTTTTTTTTTTTTTGATATTTCATATCTAACTTTTTTGTAATCAATTTTATGCACAGTTTGCTTATAGCTTATATACTCTTTACAATTCAATAGACATGTACTTTTGTTTGGGCAATATACTTTTATGTACATTCATTCACAAAATTCTCTAGTGATAACTGATAAATCTTCTTCTCAATCAATCTAAAACTTGTATGATCTTTCGCGGAATGTAAATTTTTCTCCTCCACAAAATAAAAATCAATATCTAAAACTTCCCTCCTCTATCGACTTGGTCACCAGACTTTTACAGCCTAATTTCATCCAAACTTAAAAAAAAAAAAAAACAAAAACAATCAAACAAGAAATAAACTCTTCATTTCCCAGGTACAAGTACAACTCTGTTTTACATCTACGTATAATAATTTGTAGTTGCAAGACTAATCTTAATTATATATATAAAGAGATTTTATAATTAAGACGGTCTAACTTTAAAAAGTAATGATCAACCAATTAAATTTATTAATTCAATTTGAATTAAATAAGAGAGATAATTTATTTTAGGAGATAAAATACAATGAATGAATTTGATTAGTTGATCTTTACTTTTTAAAATTAGGACGTCTTGATTATAAAAATACTATATATATGTATATATATTAACCAATGATTTGACATGTGCATCCCAATATCGCCTGGGGTTTTATCCAAAGCAATGCTGTGTACAGGCAAGCAATGGTAACGGTAAGATGGTCACTTTTTGTATATGTGTGTACGGTTTTTTTTTTTTTTTTTTTTTTTCTAGTTATTGGAACGAATTTAGAAGATAATCAAGATTGAACTAATAGAATCCTAGTGGCTCAACTTTAATAAACAGCTCTCATATAACTGGAAACTACTCACACTAGGGTGGAAGATAATCTATATATATGAGAAAAAATCTCATTTTTTATTGAGTGAGATGAGGATAAAGTGTCAAATCTTGGCTTAAATCCAAGGCATGGTCTGCGCAACACCAGTGGCCATTGACACCTTTTGTATGTTATATACGAATGAGTAATACTTATAAATAAATGGATATACTCTAAATACGGCGCCGTGATTGGTGTTTGTCTTAATCCATTGTCAAAATCTTTGGAATTAGTTAAATTTTGAAGTTGAACAAGAATAGTAATTTTGGAATAAAAACATTTTTACACAGTGATAACCAATATGCAAATAATTTATGTGATTGGAAAGGTCACCGATTCTTATATTGCAAATCAAATGAGCATAGCTTAATCTAGTAAATTTTTATGCAATAAATATCGCTATCCCATTGAATTTGTGATGAGAACAATTATTGGCCAAGCCAGAAAGTCGAAGATGTGAAAGGCCAAGTTGGGCTGCGGATTGGGATAACATGGGCTGTGGTTTCTATAATTATGGAGCCAGTTCAAGAGGGTCCAATTGACAAAATAATTAATGACAATAATATTTAATGTCTGATAGGATTGGGTTACACTCTATCCAACCCAACGAATAGACTACTCATTAATGTGCCCTACTCCTAGCTGTTTGGTCCTGAAATTTAGTAACCATTCGACATAGCCAAAGAAAATTAGGAAATCAATGTTTCAATTTTATACGCGTGAATTAAAAAAATCTTGTTCAAGTTTGACTCATCTCCCTCTTATTATTATTAATTTTGAATAGTATCTAATGTGTTATAAATATATGTCATATTAGTAACTATTGGGTTCAAAAATTTAACATAGTAAGTTAGAACTCAGTTATATTATTTAAGATTAGATTTATAGGATTTATAATATATTAACATGCTCCCTCGTATGTAGCGTAAAGAGAAATGATGAATGTTAAACACATATAAAAAAATAAATAAGAATTCTAAATAGGTGAGAGATAATTTGAACCCAACACTTCCAGAATTTGATAACATAATAGAGGCGTTAAAACATAATTCTTCACCAGTTTCACTATTCTAATCCTCCATCATTAAATGGAGTTGCACATATAAAACAAAATTTTGAGATATCTTTCTGGCAAATACACTGTTTCACTCTTTAAAAAAAAAAAAACACACAAGGGATAGATGTACCTTTGATGGGCCTTTGAATAAACACTGAAGTGGACCCGAAACAAACCAATGAGTTTTCTTTCTGTCACTGACTCATCGCATAGAGTGTCGATATTTACACCCCTTAAAAAAAATATATAAAATTATAAACCCTTAGTTGTATTATTTGCATATATATCCAATTAAAAGTTTTAATAGATCATATCTTGTAAACATACCTTCACACATTACCAATTTTACCCTTTATGATAAAAGATTAGAACAAACATAAAAGAAGGGGAAGAGCTGCAAAGCCTTGACCTTTATTCTTTTATGGAGGCTGATGGCTCCTCCAATAAAATAACAAAAGTCTTGTTGTAGCATTTGAAAATAGGTTTCTTATATAGTATTATTAAGCAAATATCTAGACAATAAAAAACAAGAGATAAAGCCCAGCTATCTCTGTGTTTTTTGAAAAACTTTTCAAGTTCACAGAGATCCAAACTCAAGATTCGAAGAGTTTAAAGAAATAAAAAGGTCCACCTTTCAGTTCCCCAAAACTAGCTTGTGAAAGTAAAAATATTCAAGACAAAAAAGAAAGCAAGAGTATCACCACTAACCAAAAAACAGCAAGTTAGCAACGGTTGTTGTCTTGGGAAGCCTCCTGGCCTCCTCCAACAATTAGATTTAGGTTTTTGTTATTTATTTATTTTATTTTCAATTTAGTTTTTTTTTTTGAGAAATCAATTTAGTTTAATTTGTAAAAACTTAAAAAGTAAGTAGTTAAAAAGTGATGTTATATTTTGAATAAAATAGTAACAATTTAGTTTAAGGGTAACATCGAAATTTTTAAAAATACATAAATAGGGGTGTGCATCTTAAATGGTTGGAAATATCGTCACTCCATTTCATATCCATAAATGAATTATGAATCAAACCTGAGAAACTCTCGTGAGAATATCTACTAATCTTTATATTGTGCTTGCCTGCTTGGCCGCTTTCTTTCATCCATATAAAACATCTTCCAATCATGATTTTTCCTCATATAATATTTTTGTTTTTAACAAGTCGAGATTGATTCAATGATTAATTTATGTATTACATTTACATGGATGGAATTGTAATTTGAGACATGTTCCATCTCTCAATCCCTAAATTCTTTCTCCTAAAAAAAAAGAAGTAATGTCTATTGAGCTCTTCCTTTTAAGTTTGTCTATATCCTTTTTTTACGAGCCAGGCATTAATAATTTTCTCTTCTCGGAGGATGATATATGCTCTTTGGGATTATTAAGCAGTTATAAGTTGATCCATAATATGAGAAAGATAGATTTTACACGTAATTATAAAGAAGAAGAAGAAGAAGAAGATGAGAGATGAGCGATGAGAGATGTTGGATGGAGAAGAGAGTGAATTCATCGGATGGAATAGAGAGAGGTTTTGATGGTAAAATAATCGAGAAGATGAAGTTAGTTTTTAGTTTTTAATTTTTAAGTAACTTTGTCCCCATTAAATACCAATAGATCTAAAAATTTAAGGTGATAGGAAATTATTCTACCAAAACAAATATTTGAGAAATGAGAAAAAAATGACAAAAGTATTGTAGACTTCATATATATATATATATATTTGAATAAATTGTAGACTTCATATTTGTCTACCCCTTTAATTTGTTTCCACATGTATTAGAAGGGAATAAGGAAAGAAAATATATATCGGACCAAATTCCAATTTAAATACATAACACTGATTCATTCTCTTTGTCACCACAAACCAACCCTTAGAAGTTACAGGTTCTCCAAATGAAAAATAAATGTGTCAGTTATCAGAAACAAATAATTACACACAGAGCATTTCGTCCTCCGTTTAAAACAATAATCGAACATTGACCATCAACGAACAATCGATGATTGATCAAAAATGAACAAAGAGAGGAGAAGAGAAGGTGGTGGTGCCGTAGGCGACCACGGCGATCGCTTCGACGAAGACGAAGAAGAACAGCTGAGAGACGACCATGATTCGACTAAATCGAAATGGGGAAGGACGAGAAGGCGTTCTTTGTCATTGCTTGGAAGCGACGATGTTGATGGCGGACACGCGAGAGATCATTTTGCCAGATCCAGACTTTCTTCATCTTCCTCTTCCACTTTCCAACGCTTCATTATTCGTCCTGATAACAGGTAAAAAAACTGACACCGAATCATTAGTGTACATGTTGAAACATATCACATAATGATACGACAGTTGTTACAAATCAATTTTCTATTCTAAATACGTGTTTGGCGCCTTGTATGATTATATGTATATAACTAGTGATTGTATCTAGTATTTTGATGGGACATGCATGCATACATGGAGGTGGTACGTGACATGGACACATTTCATGGTGATATGCGCAGTGTACTCCTCCTTTTTCACGCCTTTCGAGTTCGGATTCTTTAGAGGACTGCCGGAGAATCTCTTCCTTCTCGACATTGCAAATCAGGTAGCTTTCTTGATCGACATTATCGTCCGATTCTTTGTCGCCTATCGTGACCATCACTCGTACCGCCTCGTTTTTAATCCCAATCTCATCGCCCTCAGGTCTTTTCCTAGTTCATTTTCTTTTGAGATTCATTCATTGCCTTTTTATTTGTTATTGTTGTATTTTTTTTTTTCTAATTTTGTTTTTCCTTTCATGTTAATTTTGAAATATAGGTACTTGAAATCAACATTTTTTGTTGATTTCTTTGGCTGTTTGCCTTGGGATGCTATTTACAATGTAATATTTTGATTTTTCACTTTTATTTTATGTGTCTTGCTTTTAGTTAATTTTGATTGAATTCTGTTTATGTGCACCTGAAAGAATCTAGTAACAATTTGATTAAAAATATTTACACATTAGCTTCCGCCATTCAAGGATCAAACATATTAAAACTTTAATAAGAATCAACTTAAATAACAAAAGTACTACATGTTGGAAAATTTTTATTGGCAAGAGTCACAAGTTCTTTTTTTCCCCTTCTCATGGCTTCTCAATTTGATTTAGAGAATATGATTTTTTGTAAAGACACCTTTGTAACTTTTTGAGATAATATAAATATTTAAAAAGTAGTTTCTTGTAGTTTTGAACTTGAAATCATAGCATTTTAGTTGATAATCTGATGAACCTATAAGATACCTGTGTTGATCAGGCTTGTGGAAGAAAAGAGGTAGTCAGGTATCTGTTGTGGATTAGACTGAGCAGGGCATGCAGAGTGATAGAGTTTTTTCAGAAGCTAGAGAAGGACATTCGGATCAGTTACTTATTTATAAGAATTATGAAACTTATTCTTGTTGAATTGTACTGCACGCATACGGCTGCTTGCATATTTTATTATCTAGCTACAACTGTACCCGCTTCCAAGGAAGGTTACACCTGGATTGGAAGCTTAAAATTGGGTGACTACAGTTTTGCAAACTTCAGAGAGATCGATCTTTGGATGCGTTATATAATGTCCCTGTATTTCGCCATTGTAACCATGGCAACTGTAGGTAATAATGCTTCTTTTCTTCTCTTGGTGTCAAAGTTTAATAAACATGAATATAGGAATATTTTTATTCGAGACAAAGTGTATACTGATTATGTGCTCATTATATTCCTGCAGGTTATGGAGAGATACATGCGGTTAATGTCAGGGAAATGATATTCATCATGATTTATGTCTCGTTTGACATGATTATCGGTGCTTATTTAATTGGCAACATGACAGCGTTGATAGTGAAAGGATCAAGGACAGAGAAGTTCAGGGACAAAATGACTGAACTTACCAAATACATAAACAGGAACAAACTTGGGAAGAATATAGGGGATGAGATAAAAGATCATATGCGGTTATTGTATGATAACCGGATTACTGAATCTGCAGTTCTTCAGGATATTCCAGCCTCAATTCGCATGAAGGTATTGATAATGCTTAGCAGCCGATATAAGAATAGTGAATATGCGTGATTAGGTGCTTAAATTCGTTATATTTGTTTCCTATTTTTTGCAATTGTGCAAGTTACTTATACTTTCCTATTATGAGCTTGCAATCTTACATGAATTGGGTTCCATTATTTGGCATTCTTGAGTATATTGGTTGCATTTTGTAAGTCAAATTTGGTAGTTTTATTCTGTCTGTTTGTAGCAGAGCAGCTGTAGCGTCATTTGGAACTTAAAACGGTTTAGAGTAACTAATAAACATCTGCCAAGCATGATTCTTCCTTTTATATTTACTCTGTATTTTCCACATAGTAATTTGTTTTAAGTTCGATAATTAATATTGTTGTTGTGTTTTGACAGATATCACAAAAGTTATATGAGCCATACATTAAAGAAGTTCCTCTTTTCAAGGGGTGCTCTTTGGGATTCATTAAGCAGATTGTAAGTTGATCAATAATACAAAATGTAGATTTCACATTAAGATGGTTTAGCAATTATTTTTGCTTAAAAGTTGCTTTTCAAGTTATAGATTCTTTATCCTGATCAACAAAGTTCTTAATAAGGTGCGTAGGTGAGTCACAAGCAGATCTAGTAATATATAGAATATTCAGATCTAGAGCAGTTGAATGATTATAGTCTCAAGGTTGTAATGATGTTGTTCAGAATTTATATGTTAGTGAACCAAAAATATCATTTCATTTTTGACTAGTGGGTTATTATTTGCTCTGGTTCATCAGGCAATCAGAGTTCATGAAGAAATTTTCCTCCCAGGGGAAGTAATTATAGAACAGGGAAATGTGGCAGATCAACTTTATATTGTCTGTCAAGGTGATTTGGTAATCTTTCTATGCCTTTGTTAGCGTGTTTTAGAGTATGAGTTGTAAGTATCATAAGTAGATGTGTTTATAGATTTAAAGTTCACATTATTTGCATTTTTCAGGATGAAGTAGGAAATGGAGATGATGAAGAAAAGCTTCTTACACATCTGCATACTTATAACTCATTTGGTGAAGTTTCTTTTCTTTGCAACACTCCTCAGTCTTATACTATTCGAGTTCGTGACCTATCCAAGGTGCTGCGACTTGATAGACAATCTTTTCTGGAGATAATTGGAATATACTTTTTCGATGGCAGGATTATCTTGAACAACCTCCTTGAGGTAAAGAATTGTCTGTCCTTTAAGAAGATGTTTGTGGTTGGAATTTTGTTCCTAACGAATTAATGGATGTCACTGTAACAAATTTCTAGTTTGACAGGGAAAGGACTCCAAGCTACAGAGCAAGATAATGGAGTCGGACATCATTCTTTATATTGAAAAGCCTGAATCAGAGCTGGCTACAAAGTTAAACTGTGTTGCAAATGATGGAGATCTTTATCAACTGAAATGCTTGATTGGAGTGGGAGCTGATCCAAAAAAGACTGATTATGATGGAAGATCACCTTTGGTATGACTTGTAGCTGGCTTAGCTACTCTTTTATATTTCTTAATAACAATGTGTGTATTATATTGGACCGTCCATGAAAGTGAGAAACTGTGTGTTTTAACTACAATAAACTCAAATTACACTGATAAGGGAATTCAGAAGAGTTTTGTTACTTGAACATAAAGGTCAATATGTATGCATCAAATCAGGCAAGGCAGACTCAAATGCACATTGCTCTTCCAAAAAGTATTGTTTATGTGGAGGCAGACTAATTCTTCAATTGTGTGAATCTGCTCTAATGATATAGGCATGAAATAAAACAGACTAATATGCAAGGCTGACTTGCATTTGCTTTCAACAGCATATTGCGGCTTCCAAAGGTTATGAAGATATGACTCATTTCCTTATTGAAAAAGGTGTGGACATCAACAATTCAGGTAAGCTTCATATGCGTAGTGTTTGTATAGCTTACTTGTGCACCTATTTTCTAATTAGCTATTGGAGTTCCAAGAAATCTAGCATACATTTTGTTTAATCCATTTTTTTTTAATTTAATTTAATTTATTTTTTTATCCAGATAAGTTGGGAAACACTCCCCTGCTTGAAGCCATTAAAAATGGGCATGATCGATTAGCTTCTGCACTTGTCAAGGCAGGCGCGTCACTGACAATTGACGATGCTGGTGGTTTTCTATGTACGACTGTCGCAAGGAGGGAATTTGATCTCTTGAGAAGGGTTCTGGCCAATGGCATTAATCCAAATTCCAAAAATTACGATCATCGAACACCACTTCATATAGCTGCCTCAGATGGTTTGTATTCAATGGCAAAACTACTAATAGAAGCAGGAGCTAGTGTTTTTGCCAAGGATAGGTACAATTTGATTACTTATCTGGTATTTTAAACGATGACAGAGCTTTACTATTTGATTCCTCTATTTTTTTCATTTTCTACTTCTCTGAATTCCGTGTAGATAATATTGGTATGCAGTTGTTTTATGATAAAATAAAGAAAGTTTTTTATTTAACTTTTTAAAATATATGCACCATTAAGTACCATTTATTGTAAGCATATATAATTTCGACAAATTTTTTTTACTAGTGGTATGACCTTTGTTAGGCTATTTTCAACTTGCAGATGGGGGAATACTCCACTTGATGATGCCTGTATAGGGGGAAACGTGAATCTGATCACGCTGCTTGAAGTTGCAAGAACTTCTCAGATGTCTAATTTTCCTGGTCGTCTACAGGAAATTCGAGGTACCAACTTAATATGCATATCTTAGCATGATAATATTCTGTCCAAAATTAGATGTGCTATGTCACTTATCTGAAACTTGAAAATAATCACAAAAGAATCATTAGCTAATTTCATCACTGAGACAAGAGATCATTAGGATTGAAGCATATTGTCTTATCGTATCGGGGACTTAATGATTACATTCTCATTGCCAATGACAGACAAAATGCAACAAAGAAAATGCACGGTGTTTGCATACCACCCGTGGGATCCTCCGGAAGAGAGGAGGCCAGGAGTTGTCATGTGGGTTCCTGAAACCATGGAAGAGCTTATCAATGCAACTAAGGAGCAATTGAGATGTCCGAATGGTTTGTGTATATTATTGTCCGAAAATGGGGGTAAAATTCTTGATATAAACATGATTAGTGATGACCAGAAGCTATTTTTGGTTAGAGATACATGAAACATGTACATACACAAATGTTATCAATCTTGGTAGTTTTATACCGTGTACATGTTGTATATAGTATAGTGGTAGATAAAACATGATTGAAGCTCGTTCTAAATCCGTTCATTTTTGTGTCGTTTATTCAGGTTGCAAGAAAGAGTAGAAACTAAAAGACTTAATAGGAGAGGCTCTCAACATGTGTTTATATGATTTTGCACTTGCATAATTTTATGTGAACTGAAATTGAGAGATCGTTAGGACTGGAAATGTGAAATTTTCCCAAAAATCCTTCGGCCCAAAGTTTCAGATGATGATCGGGCCGCATGGGCTTGATTCAATTACACATGCATTTTGGCCCATGTTGTTGGCCTCTCTACCAATTTTATAGTTCACTTAACATAAAAATTATTATTTTTAAAATTTTTATATCATACATTTATATTTAAGTATCGTCAAAAATAGTTTCTATTTTTATAATTAGAATGTGATTTTAAATATTTGATAGATGTACTTAATACAATGGTGCATATACAATTATAAAGGTCTGTAAATATCAATAATCTTCCTGAAAATTTCAAGAAGTGCATTCTTTTTTATTTTTTATTTTAAAGACTAGTTAATTTGTACCAGTATATATTTGTAACTCTTTGTGATGATTTAATTTATACTTTATATGGTAAATATAAAAATACATATAATTATGCTAGTGCTAATTCTTATCAAGTTGACAATTCACCAAGATGAGATTGTCATCATTTATCCTTAAATTGCTATTGTTTGTATTTATAATTTTTGGTTCTTAAACGCTTTTATCTTTGTTAGAACTCTAAAAATTATTGTAAATTTCTTGTGAAAGTATTGAAACCTCTCTTGGTTTCAAAATTGTTTTTTAAAAGATCCCATGTAAAAGAAATCAATGACAAATTTACAAACTTGTGATAACAAATTTTTTAGCAACCGGTGCTGGCTAGACAAGTGAGGGAATGCATAAGGCCTATCTTTTATTAGGAACTATTGTTTTCTTCAATTACTTTTTTTTTTTCATGTTCGATATAATATTATAACAAAAAATGCTAATTTTTTTAAAGATATTTTCTTCTTTCTAATAATTGATATTAACCATAAAAAAATTATTTTGAAGCTTAAGAGAAAGAAAGAATAAATTTTTAAATTTTACCTTAGTTTTTTTTTTTTTTTTTTTAAATAATTCTACCTTATGTTAATTTTATTATAAGAATTCACTTTTTAATATTTAATTTTAGATCCAATTTCATATATTTTCCTTATATTGCTTTTCTGTAAGTTTTTCAAAAATAATAAAAATCTAACATAATTATCTATTCGAACTTTGCAGAAAGAACCAAATTGAAACTTAAGAACATTTACCAACATCAAATGCTAATGATGGTTCAAATGCCACCTTGGAAATGATTCTAATTTAAATGTACTCAATTTTAGGGTAAAAAGAATGATTATTGAAAGAACTCAGCCTTAAAAGCGAACTGCCGCAAATAAATATCAATTTTGATAGATATATCGTAGAATTAGATTTACGAAACACTAATGTTATATTTTAAAATTTTTATCCAAAATTTTTATTTTAAACAATTTGATAAATTAATATGTAACAACTATGTTTATTTTAAACAATTTACAAATCAGCTTGCTTGAACAACTTTAAATAAATATCAAAATATTATTCAAAAATTCAATATTTTGATGATATATTTTATATTAATACCATAAATAAACCTTCCAAAACTTGGAGGGTATCATCCATACTTACTTTCTTGAACGGGTACGAAAATACAACCATGTTTTGTCGACCGTTATGCTACAACATGCACGAAGGATTAAAAAGACTTCATGCATTTGATTATACAACTAAAATACTGACTTTTCACTGAATGGATATTTGTGAATGCGCATGTTTCCGTGCGTCTGTAACCAAAAATAGCTTCTGGTCATCACTAATCATGTTGATATCAAGAATTTTACCCCCATTTTCGGATAACAATAAACACGAACTCGTCGGGCGTTCCAATTGCTCCATTGCTGCATTGATAAGCTCTTCCATGGTTTCAGGAATCCACAAGACAACTCCCTGCTTCCTCTCTTCCTCAGGATCCCATGGATGGTACGGGAACACGGTGCATTTTCTTCGTTGCATTTTGACTGCTGTCATTGGCAATGAACATGTAATCAAAGTCCCGGGATATCATAAAACAAAATAATGGTTCAAGTTAAAACATATGAACAAGGGAATCAACTAATAAGATTATCTGCACTTGGTGTATATTTAGCATAGCTTATCTACTAGATAAAAACATTTTTTTGATTACCAAAACCCTTTTATTTTATTTTATTTTATGTTGTTTGGTTGTCGTCTCAATAGAATTTGCTTTTATCAATAATATGAAACAAAATATGAAAGATAAATCGGCAACTATTTTTTTTTTTTCTTCTGATTAACAACTTTTTTTTTTTTTTTTTGGGTTTATAAAAGTGAGACATAACATGCCTAAATTTGGACTGAATATATCAGGATGAGATACATAAAAATGTTAGTACCTATAATTTCCTGAGAACAACCAGGAAACTCAGACATCTGAGCAGTTCTTGCAACTTCAAACAGCTTGATCAGATTCTTGTTTCCACCTATGCACACATCATCAAGTGGAGTATTCCCCCATCTGCAAGTGAAAAATAGCCCAAGATAGGTTTTATACCAGCAGTGCAAATTCTGTTGTCAAAAACCTGCTATTGCATGAATAGTACATAGTGGTGCATAAGTCATAAATCACTTTCTATTTCTAAACAATTATTATAAAATGAACCTTCTTTCTTTTACTATAGGACCAGTGCGTAAAAATATTATCTACACTGAATTCAGAAATAAAGAATAAGGAAAAAAGGGACGGAGGACTCAAAGGATCAAGCAACATCATTTTTTGAAAAACCAGATAAGTATTCAAATTGTACCTGTCTTTGGGGAAAACACTGGCTCCTGCTTCTATTAGCAGTTTTGCCATTGAATACAGACCTTCTGAGGCAGCTATATGAAGTGGTGTTCGATGATCGTAGTTTTTGGAATTTGGATTAATGCCATTGGCCAGAACCCTTTTCAAGAGATCAAATTCCCTCCTTGCAACGATTGTACATAGAAAACCACCAGCATCGTCAATTGTCAGTGACGCACCTGCTTTGACAAGTGCAGAAGCTACTTGATCGTGCCCATTTTTAATGGCTTCAAGCAAGGGAGTGCTTCCCAACTTATCTGAAAGAAACATAGATTAAACAAAATGTGTCTGCTAGATTTCTTTGCAACTCAACCTATATAGACACAATATATATAAAGCTTACCAGAAATGTTGACGTCCACGCCTTTTTCAATAAGGAAATGAGCCATATTTTCATAACCTTTCGAAGCAGCAATATGCTGTTGAAAGCCAAATACAAGTGAGTAATAAGTTAGTCTGCCCTGAATTTCTAGACCTTTATATCGACTACTTGATGAAATTCATCCATGACTGAAATCTTTGGGCAGCAATCAGTGCTTGAGCTATCAGTCATGAAGCAATGATACTATATAGAAAGGAAAGAACATTTGAGTCTGCTTTGCTTGAATTGGTGCATTCTTATTGCCCTTTATGTCCAAGTAAATAAACTCTTATGAACACCCTTATTGCTTATCAGTGTAAATTGAGCTTATTGAAGTGAAACCACATGGTGTCTCACTTTCATGGATACTCCAGTATACTACACACATTCACAACAATTTAAACAAAATTCCAATTTCATTGTGAGCGCAAGGAATATTTGCTTTTCTTTTAAGTTGACAATTAATTGTCATTCCAGCTTCTGTGACAAATGTGTGTAGCGTTCAAGATTTTTAGAAAACAAGAAATTGTTATCATAGAATATTAAAGAGTAGAATAACCGTCTAGAAGTCATACCAAAGGTGATCTACCATTATAATCAGTCCCTTTTGGATCAGCTCCCACTCCAATTAAGCGTTTCAGTCGATAAAAATCTCCATCATTTGCAGCGCAGTTCAACCTTGTAGCCAGCTCTGATACTGGTTTTTCGATATAAAGAATGATATCTGAGTCCAATATCTTGCTCCGTAGATTAAAGTCCTTTCCCTGTCAACAAAGAAATTTGTTGTAATGATATTAATATTAGTTCATTAAATTTTAAATTTCAAACAGCAAACAATTTAGAAAACAGACAATATTTTACCTCAAGGAGGTTGTTCAAGATAATCCGACCATCAGAAAAGTATATTCCAATTATCTCCAGAAAAGAATGTCTATCAACTCGCAGTACCTTGCATAGTTCACGAACTCGAACAGTGTAAGGCTGAGGAATGTTGCAAAGACAAGAAACATCACCAAATGAGTTATAAGTATGTAAACGTGCAAGAAACTTTTCTTCATCATGTTCCCCTTTTCCTAATTCCTCCTGCAACGTGCAGACAATGTAAAGCTGTCAAATTTATAGACGCATCTACTTACAATATTTATCATCTATGCTCTAAGATATATTAAGGAAGTTATATAAAAGATTACCAAATCACCATGACAGACAATATAAAGTTGATCCGCCACATTTCCCTGTTCTATAATCACTTCCCCTGGGAGGAAAATTTCTTCATGAACTCTGATTGTCTGATAAACCAGAACAATTAATAAGCCACAGGCCCACAAGTCACAAATGAAACAGTAATGTTGGTATTTCAATATATAAATGATAAAAACATTCTGATAACATTGACAATGATCAACCCTTAAATTATTAGTTTGTAATGCTGCAAAAAAGCATGATCGTATTCACATAAACTCTAAACACTACAGTTGTTCAATTGCACTAAATCTGATCATTCTTTCCATGTTTGATCTCCTAGTGACTCACCTAAGCACCTTGCTAAGAAGATTGCTGATCAAATAACATAAGAGTTGTAGACTTACAATCAACTAAATAATTGCTAAACCAGCTAAATGTAAAATCCACATTCCTATCCTACAGATCATCTTACCATCTGCTGAATAAATCCCAAAGAGCATCCGTTGAATAGAGGAACTGCTTTAATGTATGGTTCGTATAACTTCCTTGCCATCTGCAAAAAGCACAAAAATGATATTAATAATTGATTATGATACAAACTTTGAAATCAAGAGCTTAATAGACATCACTTAGGCACACAGACTATTGACAGGGAAAAGCAAGTTTTGCAGTTCAGAAGTCAGAACTGGAATTATCAGTGAACAAGTGATGCAACAGCAATTTGAAACATAAATATAGTAGCTCATGCTGTAAACAAATTAAACAAAACTATCAAATACACCCACAATTGCAACCAGTATACTCTAGACTAACAAATTATGGAACCAAAGTAATCTAAATATCAAATAAGGAACTACTGATAACTTTCACAATTGCAAAAAAAAGGAAATGAACATATATCATATTCAATCACCTAATAAAAAAATAAAAATAAAAAAATAAAAACTAAAACAATTCTTCTCTTGCATTCTAAGCGTTATAAATACCTTCATGCAAATTGAGGCTGGAATATCCTGAAGAATTGCAGAGTCAGTATGCTCGCTATCATACAGTAATCGCATATGACTCTTAACTTCATTACTTATGTGCTTCCCGAGTTTGTTAGTGTTCATGTATTTAATAAGTTCAGTCATTCTGTCCCTAAACTTCTCTGTCTTTGATCCTTTTACTATCACAGCTGTCATGTTACCAAGTAGATAAGCACCAAGAATCATGTCAAATGAGATATAAACCATGACGAAGATCATTTCCCTGACATTAACAGCATGTATGTCTCCATAACCTGCAACAATAACCGCATAGTCAGTAATCTTCCTATACTTGTGATGAACTTTGAAATCAAAGAACAAAAGAAGCTGACCAAGAGTTGCCATGGTAACAATGGCAAAATATAGGGATGTTACATAACGCGTCCAAAGATCAATCTCTCTAAAGTTTGAATAGGTGTAGTCACCCAACTTTAAGCTTCCTATCCATGTGTAACCTTCATTTGCAGGAGGTACAGTTGTAGCAAGATAGTAAAATATGCAGGCAGCCGTATGCGTGCAGTATACTTCAACAGCAAGAAGTTTTACAATTCTTATAAAAAGATAATTGATCCTAATATCCTTCTCTAGCTTCTCAAAAAATTCTGTCACTCTGTATGCCCGACTAAGTCGAATCCATAATAGATACCTGACTGCCTCTTTCCTCCCTGAAGCCTGATCAAAGCAGAGTAGCTAAGCCTAATCAACTCAAATGCCAAGCTTTCAAGTCCAAAACTACAAGAAACCAAATCACATACATGTACATTGCCATATAAGAGACTAAGATGTCTGTACAAAAATCATGTTCTCTAAAATCAAATTGAAATGCCAAGAGGAATTAAAATCATCTACTCGAAAAGAAAGATTTTTAATTGCAAGCAAAATTTGTAAAACATAGTCAATAAAGTTGCATCTTAATGCATTGGGTACTAGAATGAATAGAAGTATTAAACTCTTGTAGCAAACCCTTATAACCTTGTTAACAACATTCTTCATTTAGGTACACAAAAAGAGACACTAATCAAATATGACAAGACTACCGTCAATACACTTAATATATAATTAACCAGTAATACAAAAAATTATAAACATACCATTATAATGTACCAACTATAATTCAAAAAATAAAAAATGAAAAATAAAACAAAGTAAAATCAGATATATCACCTTGTAAATAGCATCCCAAGGCAGACAGCCAAGGAAATCAACCAAAAATCGCGATTTCAAGTACCTAAAATTAAAATTTAACAAAATAAGCCAATTTAATAGAAAAAGTAATAATAATAACTAAAAACACAACTAAGAAGCAAATGAATGCAAAAAAAAAAAAAAAAAGTATAGTAAACAACCTGAGGGCGATGAGGTTGGGATTGCAAACCAAACGGTAAGAGTAAGGGTCGCGATAGGCCACGAAGAAACGGACGACAATGTCAACCAAGAAAGCAAACTGATTTGCGATGTCAAGTAGGAAGAGATTCTCTGGCAGTCCTCTGAAGAATCCAAACTCTAAAGGAGTGAAGAAGGAGGAGTACCCTGCGCATATTACCAAGAAATGTGTCCATGTCACGTACCACCTGAGTTTGAATCAAAATACTAGCGTCACCATTTATACACATACACATTAAAAATGGCGTCAACTGGACTTCTATTTGATTTGGTGTACAAAATGTAAGTGCAAATCTAGGAAGTGGGAATAGCTATCTCCTCGACCCTAATTTCAGACTTTAGTGTTTCCTGTCAGTTTATTTATTTTCTTTCTGGATACCACGGGAGCTACTGGAAGTTTGAATATTATCAGACAAAACGCTTTTTACTGCCAAAGCACCTGGGACGGAGGTAGCAAATTTCTTCTTAATAGTTTAAATAATTATTAAATTTTATTTTAATGATTCAAATAAATCAATGAATATATAATAAGAGTTAATAAAATTGAAGTCATTTAATTTTGCCCTTATTATGATTAACTATGAAGTTTCGAAATACTTATCACAAAGTCCATAATTGTTAAGATTGCTGGGAGATGTAAATCCTTTTTTTTGTTTGATGGCTATGCAATCACTTTCACATTTTTAACAAAAAAATAAAATTGACAGAAAGATTTCTTCTTTATATTGTGAGAGTTCAGGTCACAAATCAATGTTATTTTTTAAGGGGAAAAAAAAAATGCATTTTACAAAAGGATCTTTTCATCCACTTTAGTGGAAAAGATTATAATCCTATCAAATGCATTTTATAAATTTACACAATCTCATCCACTTCAAAGATAAGGTTTTTAGTTTCACTAAAGATATTTTACAATACTATTTAAATACATTATTTATAGCTTCTTTCAATTGTTTAGTTATCTTAAAATAATATCAAGAACAATAATTTTCACGCGGGATGCATAAATATTTCATGTTTGACATTTTACACTGGATGCACATATGTTTATAATACATTATTTCTCAGAGCTTATCAATTCGTACGAAAATAACGTTATATTTTCAAAAAATTTTATGAAATAACATGATAAACTGATTTGTATTGGGTAATTTAAATAAATATTTTGATAGCCTAGGATTACTCTTTCTAGGGATGTAAAAGGCACTCAAAATATATATATATATTAAATATATTTATTTATTTGAAATGAAAGAATCTAATTCAAACATATATTCAAAGTCGTAAATCGAAAAAAGAAAAAGAAAAAAAAAAAGGTGGTTAGTTAAGAATTGAATTACCAGTTATCGGGACGAATGACGTAGCGTTGAAAAATGGAAGAAGAACGTGTGAGTGTGGATCTGCCTTCACCCTCTCTACCAAAGTCTCTTCGTTGTCCACCCACAATCGACCGATCAACATCTTCATCGCTTCCAAGCAACGCCAAACAACACTTTATCCATTTCCCTACTTTACTCCATTTTTCCTCGCCGTCTTTGCCTCTCAGCTCCTCTACTTCCTCTTCCTCTTCCAGCCGATCGCCATTAACACCATCGTCGCCGGTACCTCTGCCTCTTCTCTCCCCTCTGTTCATCTTCGATCGATCGTTCACTACAGTAACTGACAATGATGAGTTTTTTTTTTTTTTTTTGAAAAGACAATGAGTTTCTATTTATTTGTTTGTGAGTAGTTGATAACTAACACGGGAAGATTAGGAGACGCATCATTTTTTTTTTTAAATTGCGGTTGGAGAATTTTTAACAGTTGATTTGTGGTGACAGAGAGAATCAATCAAAGGTACGTATTCGCATTTAAATCTACTTTACTTATAGTTTTCTTCTTTTCAATGTACATAGAAGAAACGAAGCAAAGTTGGATCTGGTTGTGTTGCGTCAAAATTTATTGTCGCTGCTTGAGTTGAAATAGTTACGACACGAGTCACAACGTTTTTGACCTTTTTGTATTCTGTACAAGATTGTTCCTGTTAAACGAAAACAGTGTACTCATGATCAGTGCTTTTGCGTACAGAATGATTTCAACCCAAAAAATATTCATACAGTATAACTGTATAAGTAGTTTAAAGCTTTTTTTTTTTTTTTCTTATTTTAAAAATAATTAGAAATTATTACAAATATCTAAAAAATTTAGAAAATGCATTTGTAGCGCCCCACCGTCCCTGTCACCCCCCTTAAAAAAAAAAAAAAAAATCCTTTTTAATCTTAAACTACCTTACTATTTGAATAATATTATTTATCAATTATATTAAGTGAATTAGTTGTAAGAATGATTATTAAAGTCAATCCAATAATTATAATTATTGAATAAAGTTATCAATTAGTATAGTAACTAAATCCAAACTTCAACAACTTTTACTCGTTTAAGATCGAACAACATATATATGTATATATGCAACTTTTTATTTACCTTAAATGTTGTATGAATTAAAGTGGATTTAAAACTATTGAGATTTCATTTGAGACTAAAAATGATTAACCTTGTTTTTAGCTAAAAATGAATTTATCTTTGGTGAAAAATCAAAAAACAGAATTTGATCTTAGCTGCTTAGGTCCCCTAATTGGAGTGTATTTTGGGCCCACAATTAATAAGAATTTGCAGTACTACAAGCTAATTCAAAAACTATAAATCATGTCATTGATATTTAAGATCTTAGAAACTTAAAGATCAACTTATTTACTTGAGGAGGTATCATACAGTTAATTGATGTGTTGATAAGAATTTTGATACTTAAATTCATATGATTTTCAATTGATAGACGATACAAATTATTACTTAAATGTAATTGTGATAAAATTAATTAAGGTGGTTCGGTATTAAACCTCACACACGTTGATAAGGCTGTAAGTTGAAATCTTAGTTCTTCTTTCAACTTCAAAATATTAGTTTAAAAAATTAACAATAAATAAATTATAAATACTTTTAAAAAAAATAACAAGTTAAACAAAGAACTTATGGATGTTTGGTGGTGATGTTGTAGTTGTGACAATCTTTGCCGGCTATGGATTTTTAGTGGTGATGTTGTGGTGGTGACAATCTCTTAGCTGTTTAGGTCCCTTAGTTGGAGTGTATGTCGGGTCTACAATTGATATGAATTTGTAGTAATACAAGCTATAAATGAGTAGGTATCATACAGTTAATTGATGTGTTGATAAGAACTTTGATACTTAAATTCCTATGCATTTTCAATTGATAGATGATACAAATTATTAATCAAATGTAATTATGATAAAATTAAGCTGGCTCGGTATTAAACCTCACATGCCTTAATAAGGCTGTAACTTGAAATCTTATTTCTTCGTTCAATTTCAAAATATTAGTTTAAGAAATTAATAATAAATAAATTATAAATCCTTTTAAAAAAATAATAAGTTAAACAAAGAACTTATGGATGTTTGGTGGTGACAATCTTTGTTGGCCATGGATGTTTGGTTATGATGCTTCTTCTCGTGGTGATACTTTTGTGGTGGTGACAATCTTTGGCCAGCAATGGAGGTCTTCAGTCATAAAGATTCATGGACTCCACAAAGGTGGAGAACTAGACATTGATGGATCTACATCAACAGTGGAGATCCAATCTGAATCTCTATCTAATGGCTATAAATTTTAATCAATCATTTTTTTTTTAAAAAAAGAATTTAATAAAAAAGCTTTTAATTATATATATATCTTCACATATGTGTCAATTTATTATTGGTGAATAACATTGTAATAGTTTTGTTTTATTAGAGGCAAAATAGTATTTTGGGTGTCCTAATAAAGTGAGGGGCAAATGAGTCTTTTTAGATTTTTTGTTTGGTTGACTATTAGTTGACTCACTAGAGGGACCGTTTTGATATGTTTTAAAAACTTTACGATAGATTTGATGTGTTTTCAATAGATAATCAAAAATTTGATTTTTTTCCCCCAAAATCTAGAGACAAAAATGAAATTTAATTTTTTTTAACTATTGGTTTTGAATGATGAGGACAGTCTGATGGATGGATGATATTTTTAAAAAGAAACTAATTCATTTTTGTTTCTTAGATTTTTTTAATTTGTTTGAATATTTTTAATCAATTTTTAGTTATTTAATAATTATAAATTTAATTATATATGTTTTAATATTTGAATTTTTTGGTGTTGACACATGACCTAAATATAACTAAAGATGAAAATAGCCTCACCACCGTTAAGTTTGACCAACCATAGACTAATGTTAGTTTCTAAAGTGATGAGTTTCTTAATAATCTAAGGATGATGGGATTATAAATAATTTACATTTAAAAATTCGAAATTTATTAAAAAGTTAGTGATGAAATTAAAATTTATCCATCTATTTGTGTGCCTTTCCACTTCACTAAAGTTATGACTTATGAGAATTGAATTCCCATTGATTTCCATAAACCTCTTTAGATTTTTTACCAATTAAATTTAGCATTAAAAAAAAAAAACTAATATTATATAAGTTATTAATTTGAAGGGCGGAAATTAAGAGGTGAAATAGAAATATCTACAATTAATAGTTTGGAAAAATCTCTAAAAAGGAGGAAACTTCAAAGTTCTTTAGGTTTCGAAAAATATCAAATTTTTAAACATATTTTGAAAATAGCTCTTTTCATTCCTAATTTTTTCAAAATTTTTCAAAATAGTTCAAACCATTAGTCAACTAACGGTTAACGGTAATAAATAGTTTGAGTGTGAAGGGTAAAATATTCATTTTGGATGAGAGGCTAACAAAATAATTAAAACAAAACGAAACAAAATAAGTTTAAAAACAAAAAACAAAATAAAGAAAGAAAAATTGAAACATTTACAAAATTAAAAAATAAAAAAAAAACAATTTCATACCAATCATAAATCGCCACATCATCATTTATAATTAAAAAAATTATATAAATAAAGCTTAAGAACCAAATTTGCACCAATCATAAATTTCCACATCTATATTTAAATAAAAAATTATATTTTGTTTTAAAAAAAGAAAGTTATTTTACCACCAACCCAGATCCTTGAAACAATATGAATTTCCACCAACATGGATCTCTAGTATGCATTCACCCAACTCTTTTAAGTAAAAAAAAAAAAAAACAAAAATCAAACATCAAAACCACACTAAAAGAACCAGTACAAAAAAAAAAAAAAAAAAAAAAAAAAAAGAACTTCAAACTTTGTGTTTTGGGTTCAGTCGAACCCAGAACATGAAGTTCGTGTTCTGGGTTCAATCAAACAAATCTGATAGATGGTTGAAGGAGATGGAAAATCGAAAAACAGCATGAATCTCCACCAACATGGATATCTAATATGCATTCACCTAATTCTTTCAAGCCAAAAAAACAAAACCGAAACATCCAAGCCATAACCAAACAACAAGAAAAAATCAAAACTTAAAAAGGAAAAAAGAAAAAAGAACTTCAATATATATGTGTATATATATATATATTTTGCTAATGTTGTATTCTGGGTTCTAAGTGATCGAAACTTAGAACCTTCTAGGTTCAATCTCCCCAGAACCCACTAGTTCTGGTGAGATCGAACCCAGAAGGTTCTGGGTTTCAATCTCGTTCTAGGTAATCGAACCCAAAAGGTTATGGGTTTCCGCCCAAAACCCAGAAGGTTTTGGGTTTCGATCGAAATCCAAAACCTTATAGGTTCGATCACATAGAAGTCTGTGGTTCTGGATTCCATCAAACTCAGAACTTGAGATTGGAAAAGAGAAAGAGAAGATGAAGAAAAGAAGAAGAAGAAGAAGGAGAGAGGAGAGTCGGAGAAGACAAAGAAGAAGAAGAAGAAGAATGGTTTTTGAAGAGAGATAGGGAGAGAGAGAGAGATTTGGTGGTTTATTGATGATGATAGAGATGAATGTAAAAACAATTTAATTATATATATATTTATTTAATTATAATAATTTTATTTAACTAGGGGTAAAATAACAATTTAATACATTAAATCTAAAATGAAATAAGGGGCAAATGAGTCATTTTGCTTTTTCCATCTCTTTTGACTATTAGTTGACTAACGGTTTGGACTATTTTAAAGAGTTTTGAAAAGTTAGAGATTAAAAGAGTTATTTTCAAAAGATATTTAAAATTTTGATATTTTCTAAAATTTCAAGGACTAAAATAAAGTTTTCCCATTAAAAAACACCCATGATTTGAAAAAATCTTTTTTTTCCTATACTAATTTCATTTTTATCCAAGATCCCTCATAACCTTAACAGGTTAAAATAAAAGTAAAGTTTGACAAGTACATACTGTAAAACGATGTTTTTACCCTTGATTAGAAATAAAAAAAATACATATATATATATAATAATAAATTATAAATTAATAAAAAAATTGAAAAATGGTGAAGATCTAGATTGGATCTCCATCGTTTATTCAATTTGGAAGAATTGGACAAACAGAAGGATCAATAGAGATCTAATAATGGATCTCCACCAGCCATGGACTCCTATTCAGGACTGATCTTCAAACCCTTCAACCTAGAAACTCTTATATCTCCATTCTTCTCTTTTTGTCCCCTCTCCTCTCTCCTCATCTGGGTTTTCAGTTGTTGAAAACCTAAAAAAATTTACATTTCTAGTGGGCTAAAAATCCAAAAATTTGGATTTTCAATCATTGAAGATGAAAGAGAGAAAAAGAGAGGAAAGGGAGAGAAGAACAATGAGAGGAGAGAGAAAAGGAAGAGAGGGAGATAATGGTGGGAGTGTGGGGTCAGGTGGTTGATGATTTTAGTACGAGGGAGATGAACGACGGTTTTTGGGTTTTCATGTATATTTGTTTAAAAATTTTATTTAAATTGAGCAATGTAATTCTCCTTTTGCCTCTAGAGTCAAATGATCAATATTTCAATTTAACGGAATCTATGATGGTAAACTAGTATTTTATATATTATATTAACGGAAAGGGCGATTTTAGGTAAAAATGAACCTAATGTGGAAAAAAGGAGATTTGTCTAAAATATGGGCGCTTTTAGACGTTTTCCCCAATAGTTTTATCAAATTCCAGTTAGAAGTACCTTCGCAATTAAGGCAAGTAGCAAGGAAAAACAGTCGACAAAAGCAAACTCATCGAATCAATCAGAGCAGCAGCAACTGGATTGGAAGAAATGGCGTTGCAGTGGATGATACTGACGTACGTGGTGGCAGCAGAGGCCGCTCTAGCTTTAATCTTGACCGTTCCTTCCCCTAAGGCCTTGAAGACCCGCTTGGTCTCTCTAATCTCTCTTCTTCTCCAACCGGCTCTCTTTGTCTTCCCTTATCGGGTTTTCAGCTTCTGGGTATTCTTTCTCACTTTTGAAAATGGTGGGCGTTCTGGTGGGATTTCTCAATCGATATAACTGATGGGATTTGTGTGTGGGTGCAGATATCTACTGGAAGAACGAGCATCGCTTGGTGTGTACTTCTGAGATCTGCACTGCTGCTGAGAGAGATCGATATGAGAAATCTGTAAGTGCTTTTTTGTGCTTTTCTATTGAATTAATTGAGCATTTATGGTTAATTTGTAGAGTGAAATTTATGATGATTTTTGTGCTGAAAAATGGTTGATCTGCTCTTATAATTAATTTATTTTTCTGTGAATGGAATCTACTAATTGCATTGACTACAAAGAAGAAAATAGGTGAATGGAGAAAAAGAAGAATCTCAATGAAAAAACTGTATGGTTAAAGGACATGAAAAACTGTATGGTTAAAGGACATTGCTCTAGAATGTTAAGATGAGTCATCAGATATCGATGTGGTTAAAATTTTTATTTATTTCCTTAACAAGAGAATTCTTTGCATAATTGTGGTAGCTTGTAAAGCTTTTGCCTTCCAGAAATAAATTTTAAGGTTGGTTGCGCAAGTGTGATCTTTTAAATTCATAAAATAGTTGCGAAGTGTCTTGTGATTTTCTTTGCCTGCTTACTTTGAGGTCTCTTGTGTACATCTAGCCATCTAGGAAGCTCAAATGAATTATTATAAACTTCGCTTTTTAGTTGTCTCTTGACCTTTTCATCTATACCAAAGGCGTTATTTTTGTCTCTGGTTTCACAATATGGACCTAAGTGCCGTTTCTTAGCATGCTTGTATGAAGTGGGAATCTTTCCATATGTCTCCTTTAGTGGGTGTTCCTTCTGACTGTTTATCTTTGTCTTGGTGTTATTGTATCACCTTTGCATCTTCCTATAAGTAGGGTTAATATACTTTACTTTCTCTTGGAGGTTTTTTGGCATAATGATTTTATAGCCAACTCTTTTTACAAAATTTTCATAGAGCCTTGTTACCTGTCTTTTCTTTCTCAAGCTGCCTTTTAAGATCCAAATCATTTCATGGGACAAATCCTTCAGCTTCTACTTCAGCAGCTAATTCCCATAAGTTTACTTATTATTGTGAAGGGTATCATTATGTTTAGTCCTGAACCTTGCAGATGCTTATCAGCAAATATAAGAGGAAATATAGATGTGAATATCTCCTTCCAGCAATCTTTATTGCAATATTGTTATCAGGGCTGTGATAAAAACTCTTATCATTTGAAATGGGATAGACACAGTGGGGCGTCTTAAATTAATAAACCACTCATGACTTTTATCTAACTGAATTTTTTTTACTTCCCACAAAATGCAGAAGAATGGTATAAATCAGTGTATTTTCAAAATTTTCTTGTATTGTGATATTCATTTCAGGAGTGTTCATAGACATGCTAAACTTAGATGCAGAAATTTGTTAGAAATATAAATTCTCTAGAGAGATTTCTATTTTCGTTGAGGGAGGATGTTAATAACAATACAATTGAAGAAAATTTTATGTTCTCCTCATATGCAGAAGCAAATAAAAGAATTTAAGAGCTTCACAAAAACAAGGTTTTGCCTGTGCCCAGTATGTTGTTTGGAAAGTAAAAAGTAATACAGTTGAATTTTCATATTTAAATGATTTAAATGAAAACTAATAGCCAAACCATTTCAATAAATGTGATTCATTTGGAAACATGTAGAACAAAATTAAAGAATAAAAAGAAAAAGGCCTTATCCAGTAAAGTAATTCTCCCTGGCCTTGTCCATCATTTGTTGGGTTAATTCTTAAATTTCTTGTTTACCTAATTCTGGATGCTTTGCATTCATTTGAATTGTCGTAGCATCAGTGAGAATTTTTTTTTTCTTTTTTTGTTTTAGGCATTTGGGATATCTGCAAGCGCAAACTTCTTTTACTTGCTTCTTCTACGGTTGAGGAGAAGATATTATTTTTTGACTGTCTTGTGATTAACTACCTCTTTTGACAAAGATAGAAATCTTTCATGTCCAGATACTTCTAGTTACTCTTTATTTCCTTTTAACTTTGGATCTTCTATAAATCAAACTTGATCTTTTGTTCTTGAAGCAGCTTCATAACACTGTTCTGTTACTTTGAAGAAATACAACTAATTTAAATATTGTGTTCCCAAAATAAGATTGGATTGGATATTGGTTGCATGTTGAATTTGATTTTTAGGAGATAAAGAAACCTTAATTCTTTTTCTAATTGCACGGTGGACTGCACTCTGTTGGATGGAATGCTAAAACCTGATGTGTATTTCTTATTAAAGGTTACATGACCTAAATTAGTCATTTTATCAAGCCTTCTCCGTTCCACAAAATTTATTTCCAATCCCATATACTCAACTACAATTTTCTTTGTCCACTCATGTTGTGGTGTCCTCTGAAGATCTACAAAGCTCAAAGGAATGTGATTCTGTGTGCCACAGCAATCCTTCTTTATTGGTACGTGGAAAACAACTTCTAGTCTACCAAAATCTAAGATAACTTTTATGGATGTCTCTGCATTATTTGTTATCTATGCATGAATAATGTGCATCTAAATGTCGTTGCAGGTCTATCTACCGCATTTGTAAATACTACAAGGAGCTTCAAAGTTTGGAGGAAGTAGAAAAGAGATACAAGGCTCGGTAGCTTTCCTCATCTGTGCCCTCCTGTTGGATTTAATAATAGATGACCGAATCCGTTTACAGTTTTACTCTGTATGGAAACTTGAACTTACCTCCAGGAATCCCCTCATGGATTTTACGTATTTGCTGGTGTGTTTATCCATGGTTCGCTTGTGAGTTTTTCTTGTAGACAGTTTGTTATAAATGGGATACAGCGAGAACATAATAGCTTGTAGAATTTTTCTTGGAATATTTTAATAATAATAATCTATTTTTTAAATTATGACCTAGAGTTTTGGCAGGATGATGTTGAGGCTGTGGTATCTGGGTTTTGTCAAAGCACTATAAACGTGTTATTGGTGCTGAGGAGGTCAGATACTAAGTCCATGTTATGATACTTTTGGACTAATTTGACAGCAACATTTCTGTTTACTTTTAAAGTTTAGATACACAACATTCACAGGTTTTGAAATTCCTCATTCAATGTAGGAAGGCATCACAGGTTTTGAATTTCGTCATGACATAAACAGGAGCAGTTTTATGATAAATATTGCGAAACATTAGGGAAAGTCTTTCACGTTTTTTCAATGTTAATGATATTTTGAGTCTTTGGGTAGATGATTGATGCAATTTTGTGTTTGGTTAATAGGGAAGTAAATATAAATTATATTTTGATATATTTTTTATATTTTTGGAACTTTTGTGTACCAAAATTTTGTTGAAATATTAAAATACGATAGTATTTTTTTTCTTTTCTTTTTTTTTTTTTAAAAAAAAAATTGTATTAAAATCTTCATAATATTGGATTCTTAATATATCGATTCTAAATTTATAATGGATATTTACTTCTTTTCTTCTCTGATCGATTGAGAAATGTGTAAGCCATGTGTGTTGTGTTTAAGAGTTTATATGATTAGCCTATCAAGTTTCTTCTACATTGGACAATAACTTATTGTGATCAAGCTGTTTTCTGGTATTGTTGTTTCTTGATGCAATATAAAAAAAAAAAAAAAAAGAAAAAGAAAACAAAAGTAATAAAAAGAAAACAAAATATAGAATAATCATCATAAAGGAATCCAAGAGCTTTGGAAAATTAAATGGAAACGTATGTGTTACTTGATTATTATGATTATAGTTTGCCCACTGTTTGAGAATGCCTGTAGGTAATGGTTTTGATTGCAAGATTCGTCTTTGTTTCTTATTGCAAAGAGCCGTCTCAAACATTGTTACTTGTTTGTGTTTGAGAATACCCGTTACTTTGTTACAAACACTGTTACTTTGTTTCGTCATCGATAATGTCTGTGGAATAATCTTTTCTTCTTGCAAGATTGGGCTGTTAAATTAAACTGTGGGTAACTTTTTCTTTATTTATTTATTTAGTTTTTATGATGCTTATAAATTGTTTGATAAAATTTCTAAATAAAGAAATCAATAATCTATAATTGGTAATAATGTTTTCCGTATCTTTTTTTTTTTTTTTTTTAACATACTTTACTCTATATTTAAAAGTAATTTACGCATTAATATTTTGATACTGATGAATTTTATTAAAAAATGGGTGTGGAATTAAGTTTTTCTACTGTCACCTTCTGAAAACAAATAATTGTTAATTTCAATCAAGAATCTAAACCAACACTTTAGAGGGTGAATTTAATTTAAGATTTCATTGGAATTTAAAATACCTTAAAAGTTTGAATGTATTCAATCTGGATTTGAATAAATTTCATTGAAATCTAGATGTATTTAATCCAGATTTGTATGAAATCCATTAAAATCTAAATATATTCAATTCTAATTTATATAAAATTTAATAAAATCTAGATGTATTAAAAAAATCATTGATTTCATAGATTTTATTTAAATGATGAATTCAAATGGATTTGGTTAGAGTTTAAAGTAATTATTATGAAGAAAAAAGTTTATAACAAATATTATAATTCTCATCAAAATTTCATTGAATTTTTTAAAGAATTCCAACAAATTCAATATAAAATTTATAGAATCTATGAATTCTATCAAAATCTATTATTAAAAAAAAAATCATCAAATTTCAATAAATTCTAAATTAAATACACTTACTAGTTAGTTGGAGTAAAAATTACTGAAAAAGCATTGACTAGAATTGCATTAATGTGAATGTTCATTTATTAATCTATTTTCTACTAAAAAGAAAAAAAGAAAAAAAAAAAGTGATCGATTTTCTACCTGAGATTGACAAATGGGCACCGGCATGTTCGACGTACGAAGCACGTACATCGCATGGGCAAAATTTACACGCACCGTTTATTTGACAATCACGTGCTTCTTTTCCAGTCAAGCGCTAACGCCTAATAGGTTTCACACTCCGCTAATTAAATCACAACCAAAATACATATACAAATTAAAATGAACGAGTAAATTAAGTATTACAATTGAAAGCTTTATGTATATTGTTAAACATGTCAAATGCCCAGATTTTACCTATAAAATGATATATAGATTTGTATTAAACTTCACAAAAATTTACTTTAAAGCTGCAAAATTTGCTATTTGTCCACTAATATTAGCATGCATCCTATGAACTAAACATAATGGTATTATAATCTAGCAGAGTTAATGTAAGTGTTGTGATTTTCCGGTTGATACTTCCTACGTACGTATATATAACACGTACAATAATTTTTGAGTGAGAGACCATTCATATTAAGATCTTTGAATTTTATAAAATTTAATTAATTTTGATCTAATTTTTTCTGAATCATAAAATATTGAAATATAGCTATGAAAAATTTAAAAAGAAAAAAGAAAAAAAACCTTAAAACATTTTATTTTATTTTATTTTTTTTACAACTTTTGAATATAGAGCATCTACGAAATGGGGCAAAAGTATATTTCTTATGGATACATCTTATCAAAATTTAGTAAACTTCATTATGCTCCTCATGAACTTTTATATAAGAATCCTTGCTTATAAGAGGTGGAGATTCTCAACTTATTAATAATAATAATAATAATGTGGAGCTTCTCATGGGTGGGTTTCTGGAGAATTCTTTTATAATGTTTTTAAACTAACAATAATTATAACCCTATAACAAAATTTCTTACATCAATTTAATAGTTCAGTAACCAAATTTTAATAATAAGAGATATGAACCCAAAAATTTAAATCCATCCGAAAATAAAATTTAGATTAACCTAATTGAAATTAAACTTCTTGCTACACCTCTATTGCTGACGTATACATACTTTAATTTATAGAGGTCCTCTTGTACATTTTATGCATTTGAAAACAAAATAAAAATTATGAATTTTCTATACCGACTATGAAGGTTTTGAATAATAATATAATGATCACCATTATTATGGTACAAGACTTGATATAATAATACCCTTTGAGTCTTTGAATGACTATGTTTGTTTGAAAAAAGTTACTAAATAAAATATAACTTAGTCTAAACAAAATAAAACTTGACCCGTTAAATTATTTGAATTGATCAAACAATCCAAACTTGAAATCTTCGAATTTGAATGGGTCAGATTAGATCAAGAAGGGCTGACAGCTGAAAGAAGTCTTGAATTCGGCATTCTCTATACGCTTCACGAAGCATGAGACCATGCGGAGATGACCAAATTTATATGCATTTAAAAAGTTTTCGTACACACCACGCATTTCAAACTTTCTTGTTGGTTATTAACGTGCTAATCAGTAATCGGCCACAAAATTCTTAGTACCTGTTGCATGTCATGAGATCTTAAAAACTTGGACAAACCAACATTCAGATCAGCAAGCAAAAATTTTAGTTCGCAAAATATATATTATATAAAATAACTATTTTAAACATGTATATCAAAGCACTTCTTCTTCTAGGATAGGCACCCCTCATATGTCTTAATGACGGGGTTCAAGTCTTACTAGATATATTTTAAAATATTAATTGTGTTGATATATATATATTTTTTATTATGAGATAGATGTTCTTCAATTATAAGAATAAATATTCAAACCAAACAACATATGTAATGGTTATTCTCGATAGATTTAGTTCATTCTTTTTTTTTTTTTTTTGTTAAAAAAGATATATACCAAAACCTTGTGGCATTCATACATGAACATGAACATATGTAAAAATATGATAGGCGTTTTATATAAATTCATCAAAACTACAATAAATAAGAATTTAGTTGAATAAAGAATCTAACTTTGCGAAATTTCATATGTATTTTCTATATTAATTAACCAACTATTCAATACAAATACAGCAAAGCCTTGAGGCATATATTACGAATTATATAATTACAAAATGAACACCATAAAAGAAAAAAAAAAAAAAAAAAGATGAATCTGTTGATCATCATTAAAACAAAGATCAAAAGGACCTTTTGAGGTTCTTGAAATCAGCAGATTCAATGCATTCCAAACCGGCCCTGTAAGGATTCAACAGTTTCAAAAGTTCAGTTGCTTTCTCCTTTGTGGAATCTCCACAACCACATTGCAACAACAAAACCAGCTTTTGAAAAGCACCCACTTGAAGGGCTTCAAAGAGGACCCTCCCTTCATGCGACTGCTTCTCGAATCTGCTTAGTTTCCAAATGCTTGAAACTGAGTACTCAGTTGCCAATTCTGACACCCTCAAAATCTTCTTCACCAAAACAGGCATGGTCAAGTCATTCTCATAAGCAGCTTCTCTCCCTTCTTTGCAGTCTAAAATTCTATCAAAAACACCCAAAGCAATTTCATTCAAGTGCTTTTCACCATCAATAAGCATATTTAGAAGCAAAGACACCACACCCATCTCTACAAACCGTGTCTTGACTCTTTCATGATGATTTGAAGAAGAAGAAGAAACCATAGAGAACATCACCATAAGAGAAGCCTTGGAGACTGTATGAGAAATAGGCTCTTTCAAGAAGCTAAGCAAAACTTCATGCACTTTTTCAACACTCACCGATGCCTCTACAAATTCCTGATCATAACAAAGCTCTTTCACCAATAAAATGGCATTTTTCGCTGACGAAAAGTCCTGGCGGCAATTCATCAACCAAATCAACATGTTTAAAGAAGCTTCCGATCTGAGGATTTTCCGGGCTCCATTTTCCAGCGGAAACATCCAATTCAAGGCAGATAATATCTCTTCCAGGACATTGTAATGTCTCTCAAGAGATTGATCATCACTTGAAAAAGCATCAAATGCACGAGCTAATGTATCTGCTGCGCCATTATCTATAATGCATATTCTATTACGTTCACTTTCAAACCCCCACTTGTTGATCTTATTCATCGACTCCAAGAACCCACATTGATCCAAACGTTGCATGGAGCCTTCAATACTCAAAAGAACCTCCGAGACCTCGGTCCCCGTGACCGGAACTTTCGGGGTTGGAATCCGTTCGACCCCGGAGTTCCGATTCTCCTCACACCAATCCTGGATCATTTTCCTGAGAGTATGATTCGGTATCCGATCAAAACTCCTGAGGACCTGGTTCGTTACCGGGCATGTAAAGTTACCTTCCTCCAGCCACCTTTCTATGCTCTCACGATCATAGGTTATCCCGGAAGACAATGAGACAGGATCTTTCATCAAATCAAGCGAAATCGGACACCGGAAATGCTCCGGAATCACAAACTCCTTGTCGACCCTGAGTTGTTGTTTCTTACGTGTAGTTGTTTTCCTTCTCCTCCAACCAAACATATTTTTTTTGTTTTTTTGTTAAAGAAGAATGGAAATTATCTTTTTCAACTGCAATGCAGATACAATGAACAAAGAAAGTATTCAATATCGAAAAAAGAGAGAGAAATAACAAGAACTTAAAAAGAGGAGTCGATATGGTTTGTCGTGTTGGTGGGATTTATATATATAAAGGTGACGATGAGAAATTGAGAATATTGGTGCAGAAATCATGAAACGCGGCGTTGAAAGGCTGGAAGACTTTTTAACACACAAGAGAAGAAGAAACAAAGAAAAGATGGAGAGAAATATTTTGAAGCGAGAAGCTTTCAAATTGATTAGTATTATATAGAGACTAGAGAGGGAGAGAGAGAGAGAGAGAGAGCGAGCATTAGTTTTGGGGTGGTGATTTTGAATATTGACCATTGAAAGTTTGAAAGCTTCTAAAAGGTAACCGTCAAATGGGGAGACATGACATGGTAAGGGAGAATAGATGAAATTTTGGTTTGGCGTTTGCATTGACCTGAGTTTTTTGTAGGGACGACTTTTTACGCGTTGATACCGAGTTGTTTTGTTTTTCTTTTACTGGACCGAACAGTACTCGACCACCTCTTCGTGTGGGTCGAGTCTGATTAATATGCGTGGTCATCGTCTTGGGCCACATTTTGTTTTGTTTTCATTCAAATCAATTAAGTCACGCTTTCAACAAAAAAAAACAAAATATTCAATCCAGTCACATGATTGCACATCGTCCCTTACAAAGGTTGACTGCTCTTTTTATCCTAAAAAATCAACAGTTTATGTCCCACTTTCATATTAAAACCTAAGAGAATCTTAGTTTTTCCTGAATATAATTAATTTTTCTATCATAATTGAATTTAATCTCCTTTTCCCATCAGAAAAAACAAAAAATTCAAATCACATGATTACCAGCTGTTCCAATCATCTGAATTTCTGTAATTAGTTGCAATCTTACGAAATGGAAATTAGAGAAATAGAATTTCTAACGACTATTTGATATAAATATGAATATAGTGTACATACGAGCTGTGTAAAAATTAAAAATGCTCTATTAAAAATTCATTTCCAATAGTTTGCATTATAGATACCATCGAAAAGTTTAATATCGAAATGCAGACTTAGGTGATTCAAATATAGTGTAGCTACTGCCTTGATTTATAGAATACTTATACTATGACATAAAATTTCAATAGTTTTCAACATGATCATAAACATGCTAGATATAAGCTCATTAATTTATTCCCATTATATGTCCATAAATTAAAAATTGTATGAAAGGTCAATTGGAAATCTTAAAACCTTCATAGACATTATCACTACTATTTTAAGAACTTTCAAAATTGTACTTTAGGGAGATTTTAGTTGAAATTATATCCATACTATAAGTGCATAAATGTTGACATTATTTTGGCGTTTGGTTGAGCAACGTTACAACTAGACTCAGTGTTACAACAGCACTGGAACGTGGACAGTGCCTGAATAGTGTACAAAAAGAAAGTGCACAAAAAGAAAGTTTTTCTTTTTTTATTTGATTTTAATATATTCCCTTATTAGTTTTATTGATTTTTCTCCAAGTCTAATGTGAATATTTTCTTGAAAAATTTTTTGAGATTTAGTTTGAAAATATATGGAGTTTCCAATTGAGACAAAGATAGAGATAATCATTTTTAAAAAATCTTTTGAATTATCTCTATTCTTCATATAAATCTTATTCTTTAATTATAGATTTGGTTTGACCGAATTGGTCTTTCCCTTTTAAGGATAGATTTATTCCTTGTTACAAAATAGGAAAACATTCTTATTACAAGCTAATTTGCTTGTTCTTTTTGGAATAAATCTTTCGGGCATTTTCTTTGAAATATTTCTGATGTTTATCTACTATTAATTGAATGTATCTTCTCTTTGCAGTTGACCAAATAGGGTTTGGTCAAGTGAATGAAAAAAAAGTTTTCTTTTTTTGATCTAATTTTAATATATTCCCTTACTTGTTTTATTGATTTTTCTTTGAGTTTAATGTAAAGATTTTCTTGGGAGAAAATGTTGGGATTAAGTTTGAATATATCTTTTTCTAAAATATGAAATTTCCCATTTCGATAAAAATATTACTTGAGATGATCTTTTTAAGGAAATCTTTTGAATTATCTCTATTATTTCTGTGCAAGGTTTTACATGTAAATCTAATTCTTTAATTATAGATTTGGTTTGACCGATTTGGATAAAGATATTACTTTGAGATAACTTTTTTAGGAAAATCTATTCATTTTGGAATAAATCTTTTAGGTATTTTCTTTGAAATATTTCTGACGTTTATCTGCTATTAATTGAGCTTATATCTTTTTCTTATATTTGCTATTAATTGAGTATATATCTTGTTTCCGTGGTTGACCAAATTAGGGTTTGGTTAAATGAATGAAAAGAAAGTTTTTCTTTTTGCAATCTAATTTTAATATATTCACTGATTTGTTTTATTGATTTTTCTTTGAGTTTAATGTAAAGATTTTCTTGGGAGAAAATCCTGGGATTCAGTTTGAAAATATTTTTTTCTAAAAAATGAGATTTCCAATTTCGATAAAAATATTACTTTGAGATAATCTTTTTTAAGAAAATCTTTTGAATTATCTCCATTATTTCTCTAAAAGGTTTTACATGTAAATCTAATTCTTTGATTACAGATTTGGTTTGACCGATTTAGATATAAATATTACTTTGAGATAATCTTTTTCAAAAAATCTTTTGAATATTTCTATTATTTCTTCGCAAGGTTTTACATGTAAATTTAATTCTTTAATTACAGATTTGGTTTTCACCAATTTAGATAAAGATATTACTTTTAGATAATCTTTTTAGCAAAATCTTTTGAATATCTCTATTATTTCTCTGCAAGATTTTACATGTAAATCTAATTCTTTAATTACAGATTTGGTTTGACCAAATTAATCTTTTGTTTCTTGAAAGAATCTAAATCTTTTTAAGGATAAATTCTGTCTTTGCTACAAAATAGGAAACATTCCCATTGCAAACTGATTTGTTTACTCTTTTCTCTACAAGGTTTTGCATGTAAATCTAATTTAATTATAGATTTGGTTTCAACGATCTAAATAAAGATATTACTTTGAGATAATCTTTCTAGGAAAATCTTTTGAATATATCTATTATTTCTCTACAAGGTTTTATATATAAATCTAATTCTTTAATTACATATTTGGTTTGACCAAATTAGTCTTTTGTTTCTTGAATGAATTTAGTTCTTTTTAAGGATAGATTCCATCCTTGCTACAAAATAGGAAACATTCCCATAAAAAACTGATTTGTTTATTCTTTTCTCTGCAAGGTTTTGCATGTAAATCTAATTCTTTAATTACAGATTTAGTTTGATTGATTTAGATAAAAATATTACTTTGAGATAATCTTTTTAAGAAAAACTTTTGAATATCTCTATTATTTCTCTGCAAGGGTTTTTTATGTAAATCTAATTCTTTTAATTATAGATTTGGTTTGATCGAATTAGTCTTTTGTTTCTTGAATGGATTTAGTTCTTTTTAAGGATAGATTTTGTCCTTGCTACAAAATAGGAAGCATTCCCATTACAAATTGATTTGCTTATTCTTTTCTCTGCAAGGTTTTATATATAAATTCAATTCTTTAATTGCAGATTTGGTTTGACCAATTTAGATAATGATATTACTTTGAGATAATCGTTTTAGAAAAATCTTTTGAATAACTCTATTATTTCTAAAATCTTTTGAATAACTCTATTATTTCTGTGCAAGGTTTTACATGTAAATCTAATTTTTTAATTACAGATTTGGTTTGACCGAATTAGTTTTTTGTTTCTTGAATGAATCTAGTTCTTTTTAAGGATAGATTCGATCCTTGCTACAAAATAGGAAACATTCCCATTACAAACTGAATTGCTTATTCTTTTTTCTGTAAGGTTTTATATGTAAATCTAATTATTTAATTATAAATTTGGTTTGATTAATTTAGATAAAGATATTACTTTGAGATAATTTTTTTAGGAAAATCTTTTGAATATCTCTATTATTTCTCTTCACTGTTTTATATGTAAATCTAATTCTTTAATTACATATTTGGTTTGATCGAATTAGTCTCTTGTTTCTTGACTGAATCTAGTTTTTTTTAAGAATAGATTCGGTCCTTGCTACAAAATAGGAAACATTCCCATGACAAGCTGATTTGCTTGTTCTTTTTGGAATAAATCTTTTAAGCATTTTCTTTGAAATGTTTTCGATCTTTATCTACTATTAATTATGCATATATCTTCTCCTTTAATGTAGATTCGTGGTTGACCAAATTTGACCAAATTAGGATTTGGTCAAGTGAATGAATCTATACATGTATGCGTCCAGATTTTGAAATCTGTTGCAATAGGAAACTGTATTATTGTAACAGATTCAATTTATTTCCTTTCTCTCATTTCAGCTTTTATTGTGCAGATTTTTGGAGAGATTGAACGAAGCTTGTTTCATCTATAAAAGCTCTAGCTTGTTCATAAGTTCGGTGTGCAGACAATGAACTTCTAAATGTAATATGGGAACGTCAAACATGTTCTAGAGAGATTTTCATATTTTGTGAGCTATAGAGTGATTCTTTTTAGGATCCTTTAGTCTTAGGAAAAGTATGGCTTTCTTAGCAAATATTGCAACATAAATTCTTTGGGGGGATGAATGATTTCGTATTCGGGGGAAGGTGGTCTACAAGTTCTTGAATGGAATTCAAGTAACATGTATTCTTTGGAAGGAAGAACTATTTTGGTCTTTAAGGGTGGTTGGTCTCGAACTTGAAGGGAGTTTAAGAAGTAAGGGAACGTTGAATAGGAGAATCTCGCTAAACTTGATTGGTGAAAGAAATACAAACCTTTCGTCAATTATAAAGAGATAGTCTTTGGTTGAGTGAGTCAATTGGTATTTATATGATTTGAAACTTCACTAATAAGTTTAATTTTCTGAGTATAGTCTCGTGGATATAAGTGAAAACCAAACCATGTTAAAAATGTTGCTGTCTCTTTTTGCTTTATGTTATAATAGTGTTTTTATTTATGTTGCAACATCTGACACTATTTGTTGCAACATAATTGGGTAATCTAAATTAATTTAAAATTTTGGTAATCTAAAAAAAAAAAAAAAAACCATGACCACTTGATTCGTATTAGAAAAAAAATATGATAAATTATAGATTCTTATATGGTTTATTTGGAATTCATTAATCTTAATAAAATAAACAGTAAAATATGTGTACATAATTTGTTTAATTAAAAAAATGTGGATAAAAATATTAGGGAATATCATAAATTTCTCATTTTTATTCAAGAAAATATATTAAATATTTTACAAATATTTTTTCCGATATTTCGTAAATTTTTTTTGATATTTTACGAAATTACACTATATGTTCATCGATATCGATATTTTATGCAAATATCACCGATATTTTTAAAAATTTCAAAGATATTTTTACAAAAAAGATATAACACCGCATGTCGGTATCAATACCTTTAATTTATTGAAACGTCAAGGGAAATATCAGAGATTTAATCGGATTTTTCAATCAATGATTAGGTGTATTGCTTATTTACATTTTTATTACATCCCTACACCATTGGAAACAAGTTGAAGAAGAAAGTTTCATGTCTTACTACAAGTTTTACTTTTTATACTTCTTCATTCTTACCGTTAGTTTGTTAGAAGCCCCATCCAATATGAATTTTTGAATCTACTATCGAAACACTCTAAATTTATTATTTCTATGTTAATGATTCTTGATTAGTAAAGAGCAAATCAGTTGATTCTTTCATCCCACTCAAGGATCAAATTCCCTTCCACAATTCCCTTTCTCATTGAAATTGACTTTATTTTATTTTCATTTCTGTTTTGTAGATGTACTCCTAGAGTTTTAGGGTGCTTTTGAATACATTTTTAAAATGATATTTTTGAAAAGTGTTTTCAAAAATAAAAAAACATATTTTGAAAATGACATTTTCAAAAACGATAATGCGTTTGGTAGCATTTTTTAAAATATATTTCGAAAATGAAGAATGATAATAGTTGTTTGGTATTATTTTTAAAAACGGGTAAAAACTGAAAACGTATTTGAATAAAAACTGTTTTTAAAAATGACGATATAACTAATAAAAATGAATGTTTTTACTTTTTTGAGTTTTTGTGTATAAATGAAAATGATTTTTGAAAATGATAGAAAACAAAAAAGAAATAAAAAAGTCAAATTTTACTTTTACTTTTACATTTTTGAAAACATATTTTTCATTTCTAAAAACATATTTTTGAAAATGACTATCAAACACATTTTTAAACGTTTTTTGTTTTTAAAAATGGAAAATAGTTTTCAAAAATTGTGCCAAACACCACCTTAGTATTCCCTTCAAATAAATAAGTAGACAAAAAATTAGGTTCAAAATGTACCATCAAAAAGAATTAAAATGTTTCCTCAAAAAAAAAAAACAAAAAATTAAAATGAAGTTTTGGTTTAAAACTCGTTCACACCAAAAATTAGTAAAAAGTTCATATTTACTGACACATGGGAATTGGAGTTGCATAAGGAAAAACAAAGGCATATTCATAATCTAATTAATAAAAAATGAAGTCAAATGAGTCGACAAAATTCAAATTCCATTTCACGATTTTAATCATAACAACCATATATAGGAATCGAAATTCTTTCACATCAGGCTACGACAAAGTAACATTGTCATTATACAAAATGGTGTATATGTATGTGTGTGTGTATATATATATATGTCCAGTAAATCTCAATGTGATAAAAAGGAACCTTGATTTTTTCTCAACTTACGATATTAGTCTTACACGAAGGTGAGAAAAAGGAAGTAAAAATAGAGACACTGCAAACATTACAGAAAGCAGAAGAAAGAAATCATTCAATAGAAAGAAATGCTATACAAGAGTTTCCGCCGATGCTGCTTCTCAAATGCAGCCACAACCTCATCAATTGATTCCTCCCATGATTCGACCTTTTCGAGCTATACATATACAAACGGTTAATAGGATATTTGTGTTATAAACATGATTGATTCTGAAGGTTAGAGGGAACCAAAACAGGATACAGACCTCTTGGCACAATTCTAAAGTTAGTCGGGCTCCAATGGCTGCCTCTTCGTGGTTATCTTTGACCTCCAAGTTGATCACCAGCACTGATTTTAAAAGTACCTGTTCTCGATTGTGGAGATCTGCATATTATCACACATTAGATAAGTAAACAATGGAAACAAAAATTTTAGATACATTTGAAGGACAAGCAAAGCATAATTATTGTGATTTAAGCAGTAAACAACGTTTACACACGTACCATTTTCATAATTGTCCAATTGAGATTGTTTGAATGTTGTGAACAAGTTTCTAGGTGAAAGTATCTAATAAAGGCAGCAAAATCTACAGGGTGGGTTTGAAAGCATCTTTGTCAAAAAATGACTTACAATGTCTGCTTAGACAGCTTTCAAACACAAGTTTATCGATCTAGCAAAAGAATCTGGTAAAATAGTAGTAAAGCGAATAAGGTTTCACAGATCTTGTACCTAAATCACACACATAGCTAACAGGGATGAAAATTTAAATACCGGTTGACTCTAATTAATATGATCACACACATGATCAAGTTCCAAAACACTGATAGTCATGCTTTCTTATCAATGGCAATGATCTAATCTTGTAAAATGAATTGCCCCATTACCAGATTCAATTCAAGAGTCATGTGCTGACAAAGAAAGAAACTTTAAATATCAACAAAAATTTCAAATCAAATCTTCCAAAGTCTCTCTCTTACACTGTCAAGCCGATAAAATAGGTATTAACAGAGAAGCATCTTCAGTTGTCCCATAAACCACTTCATCATAACCCCTCTTATGGGAGCAATTATCAAGCTTTACAATTCTCCATAAATCTCCAAAAGTCAACCTCTTTGAACTGAAGCTTTCAACAAACACCAGGTGGTGAACACTATCTTCCTTTTTTTTCCAGTAAGATAATCATCAATCTCAGCTTCCTCACTCAGATAACTTTTTTTCAACCAAGAACATCAAACATAAAGACACGCCACACAAAAAAAAAAACTATTTAAGAAACTCAAGGAGAAACCATTCTCAATACCGCATTCAGAATTATTTAGCCTCCAAATGAACTACAAAAGCCCCAATGTATAGCTAGACAAACAAATTAGTCTGAATTCCCAGATAAGGGATGTGAAAACCCCTTAAACATAATCAAGAATATAAATTATGTTATGAGTAAATATCGCATAACAGGAACCTAAATCTTTGGTTAAATTAAAAAAATCTCAGAATAAGGCCGTAAACTATCTGTTTCTCTTTAATCAATTCAAGTTATTGCCTGGATTTTAATGCACGGCCAAAAAAACCATCAACATTCTACTCTTGGATGTGTAACCCAATCAAAACTTAAAATTTTCTCACAGCATACAGAAGAATCTGATCGATAACTCTAACAAACATGATCCACATCAAACAAGTGGACAAAAAACATAAAATGTAAACATATCACTATATTAGAAGTTAGAACTAATTTATTCTTCATTGCAGTATAGAACATGATAAGTGTTTACACCAACCTTCAATAACCATATCAAACACTTTCTCTTCAAATGTAAACACGATATCAAATGAACCATCAAGAGCATTATCTTGCCAACGTTGAGGCGCCAGTTTCACAGACAAATTCCTCTTAAGCATCGGCAGAATCCCATTACGCTTGTATCTAGTAAAAAATATATTGAATCTGATCAAGGATGTGATAATATACATGACGATTCAAAACCCGTGAATGAAAACATTATAAATTTCGATTTTGAACGAATTTGAAAGCCAATAAATTTGAATATGAAGATAAAGAAAGAGAAGGGGATATACAGTTCAGGGTCTTTGCGGCGGAGGTCGTCGAACATTTGCTTGTAGGGGGTCCCGAACTCGTAGACGTTGGGTTCTCTGAGGGAGGGTCCAGGGAGCTTGACGTGAGCCCCGGTCCCGTAAGACGACACGTCGAAGCCCTGCTTTTTGAGGAGCGAGTGGGCCTCCATGCTCCGGTTTTGGTTCGACGAGCACACCATCGCGTATCGGAACTTCATGGTGGGGGGACCCTGGAGTGCAGTGTCAGTGTCTTCGTGTTCGATGGAGCTCCAGTCTAGGGTTTTGATCGGACTTCAGTCAGTAATTTTGGACTCGATTTGTATCCGAGGTGATTTAAAAGAGAAGAGGGCTGAAAGCGGGATGACAAAAATTCCCCATCCGACCCAAACTGCTGACGGCATGGATATCGGGTTTTGAGTCGGGTTTGGATCAAAACTTTTATCCGGTTCCATAATTGGATACGGTGAATTGGTTTAGTCTTGATTCCATCTGTTACTATCCCTAATTGAATGAGGAGAGACAAGTATATTCTTTTTTTTTTTAATTTAAGAATAAAAATTAGTGTGAAATTTTAGGGGTCGAACAACTCCAATCTAATTTAGTAGTAAGGAGCATTTATTCAACTTGAGAGAAATTAAAAAAAATAAAAAATTCTCCTTACAATCTAGTTTTTTCTTCTTAGCACAACTTTCTTTTTTGTTTTGAAAGATAGCACCGAACAAGTCAAAGACCTATCGAGATCAAATATTGCTTACACGATTCGGAAATCTACTATTATAAATGGAAGACAACACATTTTAAAAGCTTAAAAGTAAAAAAATTCTCAAAACAATTCATTTTGCTCCATGGCATAATCATCCTATCTTTTGACACTTCCATGACATGGACACTTTATTTTAAAAAAAATAAATAAATTTTTTAAAACATTTTATTTAATTTTAACATTACCAATTATTAATTTCGATGAATCTTTTTTAAGGGAATTTTGATGAAATTTTTAATGATTTCCATGTTATATATGTATAAATCAATTAATTCAATTCAAACAGAGAAACTAATATTAATTATAGGTATATTATGAAAAGCCTTTTTGAAAGGTAAACTGATCGTGATTAGCTCGTTTTTTTTTTTTTATTAGATGAACTGCCTTTCGCAGTTAACTTTTCATCCAAATTCCTTAAAGGATTAAAATACCCTTATCAAAATTTTAAAAATCCTTATCATACCTTTTAAACTTATATAATGATTGAAATGTCCTTCAAAATTATTAATTATTAATTAATAATAATATAAAATGAAAAACAACAAAAAATAAAAAATAATAATAATTTTATAAAAAAAATTAAAATAATTTCCACTGTTCATCAACATAATAGATGTTGGACATCATTTAAAAAAGTTTTTTTATTTTTTCATAAAGAAATTAAAAACCAAATAAAAAAAAAAATCATCACTATTTACCACCATCCACTGCTGTCTCTCTCTCTTCATTTCTCTCTCTTCTTCTTCTTATTCTTCTTCTTCTTTTAGGTTCAAAACCAGATATGATGTTTGAATATATATATATATATATATATATTTCTTAAAATTTGTTTGAATATTTCTTAAGATGAGTTGATGGTGGTGAATTGATAGTTTGATGATGATAATGGTGGGTTAATGTTGATGATTAAGGATGATGTTTTGTTAATGTTTCTGGCATAGTAGTTAAGAGTTGATGAATGTTTGTTTAGTTTCTGTTGATGTTGATGTAATCACTCAAGGTGGAGATCCAATATTGGATCTCCACACCTAAAAAAAATATTTTCTTATATTTAAAAAAAACTTTTTTAATTTATTTGGATGATGTCTACTGTCCATCAATATGATGGATGGTGGAAATCATTTTAATTTTTTCAAGAAATTATTAATTTTTTTAAAAATAAATTATTAATTTTTGTTTTTAAATTTTTTACAAATTTTTTTTTAAATTGTTTTAATTTAAAAATTTTATACTTTTTTATTAATTTTTCTCATTTTAAAATTCTAATTGTTTTATTAGATTACCACTTTGCCATTAAATTTTAACACCGGTTGGATTTTTAAAACAGTAGAGATTGATTTACCTAATAAAAAATACGAGGGCTAATCATGATTAATTTACATTTTAGGGGGTTTTCATAATATCACTTAATTATATCTTGTAAAAATTTTAACGTAGTATATAATTCAAAAATCTTAAGATTAAAAATACAAGGTTAATTTTAAAACCAATAGAAAACTTATCTCTTTATTATTGTTTCTTGCTTGTTGCATTTCCCCATCACTTTAGAGTTTGTCTTTGGAATCAAGAAAATTTAAAAGACCTGTGAAAAAAAGGGAGATTACTAAGGTTTGTGATCGCACGAGAGGAATATAATAAGATAGATTCTTAAAACTTTTGGTTTGTAGTGTTTTTTTTTTTTTTTTTTTTTGAAAAAGGTTTGTAGTGTTTTTATAATTTTTTTTCTCCTTCTTAATAATTTTAATTAAGATTAAAATTATCATAAAAAATAAAAATAAAAATGAAGTGTAAAGAGATATATCATCACTCAAATGTAAATTGTATTGTAGTCATTGCTAGGTACATCCCTCCTAATAACAAGGAATTTTTACATCACATGCCACATGACGAAATGATTATCATGTTTAGATGCAAGACTAACCATATACTTGTTGGGTTTTACATTTGTGTAGATATTTCTTTTATGGTGATGAGGTAGCTAACCGTTGAATACTAGATTAAGGGTTTGTTTAGTATGACTTTTCAAATAGAGTTTTTATGAATAGATTTTAGAGTATAGTTTTCACAAAATAGAATTTATAGCAAAAAGTTTAATGCTGTTTGATTGTGCATTTTTAATCAATAGATGGTTTAAGAAACAACAAGAAGATGTTTGAGAAATAAAATTGAGTTTTGCAATAAAAATGGATTTTTTATAATTTATAAAATTAAATAAAGGCATTGAAGACAATTCATATCTTTTAAAAAAAACTCAAAATGAGTTTATTGGAAAAGCTTACTCAGTTGAAATCAAAGAGCTGTTTTTAATAATAATAAAAAAACTCTTTTTAAATTTTACTAATACTATTATAATACTCTAGTACTATTCTAATTCCCACAATGCTATATTATTTTGTTAAATCAACACTAATATTATTTTAAATTCTATAATAAAACTCATTAGATAAATTTAATTACTATAAATAATAATAATAATAATAAGGTGGGGTGGACGAAGTTGAGGTTTACAAAAAATCATAAACTCATTTTACTTTATCAATATGATGACAGATTCTAGTGTTATCTCTATTTTCAAATTTATTATAATTTTTAAACAATTTTTAAGGTGGACTGTTCAACTCGTGGACTAAAAGGAGATGAGCACGGAAAATATCAAATAATTGCAAATTTGTTCACAATGAAAGAAAATGACCTCGTCATTTCAATATAAAAATCATATATTCATACACAAAATTAGTTATCATTAGATCCAAAAGTTTAAATTAATAAAAAATTATCCAATTATAGTATTTAAGATTTGAGATTGACACATGACATACTCCCTTACGTATAAGATGGATAGATAACAAATACATATTAAACGCTCCCTATCGTATAATATATGTAACAATAACAATAAGATTTTTAGATAAAGAGAAGAGAGAAGATTTGAACTAGGAATCTCCAAACTTTGATATAAAGTTAATTATCATCAGATCCCAAAACTTAAACCGATAGGAAATGACCAACTATAGTATTTAAGACTTGGGATTGACAAATGATACACAACTCAAATAATTAGTTTACTTCACAACTACGATTTCATTACGGATATTTACTGTATATATTTTTAATTTTTTTTATTATAAAAGTAGATGTTTCCTAATATTATTGAAATAGATTTTCTGAGCGTATATGCAACTTGTATTCACTATTATAATACATGGAACCTTTTATTCCTTATTATGGTATTGCATTCTTTTAACAATATGAAAGTAGGTTTTTGAATCGTTTATATAATGTCTAAACTCAGTAACAATAGATATAGTGTTTAATCTTAGTTAGTCCAAGCAAATCACTGATGATTAATGGATTTTCAAATTGTACGTTTGATCTAACTCAATGCTTAAGTACTGACATATTTTCTATGAATTAATAAAAAATTAAATAGTTTTAAAAAATTCAATAGAAGAAACAGGAAAAAAAAAAAAAAAAAAGTCAGAGAAAAATACAGCCTCTAGATATTGATATGATGCATCATAAATAAAACGCCACAAAAGAAACGTTCCACTGAGGATGAGACACGTGATTCTCTGAGACCCGCAACAAAACCCGTCCATAAAACCACCAACTTTTTTGTTTTTATGGCCACCACACGGTGCGCGAAATGATTCCTACACTCTCGACACGTCGATCACACCAACCCCAACGGATCCCACCGTATCAAACCCAGAGATTTCCCATTACTTCCTTCAACGTTGTCATTTTCTCACCCGGCGACGCAAAAAAATCTCTGAACCCTATCACAAATGTACCAAACAACCCTCTATTTTTGTTTATTAATCAAGAATTTTAATTTGAATATATAATTTTTTTTTTTAAATTTCTTTTTTCATGAATACTAGTGTCTTTGAAATTTAATAAGTTACATTCACAGCACTTAAAAAACTTTGGAAAAAAAATATTTTCACCTTCTCACACCTTAATAAAAGGAGTAAAAAAATTTCATATTTTTACTAAAATATTCTTTATTAATAATTTCCTATGTTCAATAATTTGAAGCATTTTTTAGTCAATTTATTTTTATTTTTAATATTTAGGAGATTGCTAACATTGAAAAGAAAATTGATAATTTATTTATTATAAGTTAATTGATAATTAATAGTCAGAGCTTTGTTAAAATATGATGATATAAAACAGTTTTAAATTCAACACCTATAACATGTAAAGTTATTTACTCCTAGAATATGTTGATATTAAATACTATATAACCTAAAAATTAAACAATAAGAAATCTATTACCATAAGAGCACCTTCAAGGAAGCTCTCAACATATAAGCTAAATTTTAGTTAAAATAGCAGAAAGAGTGAGTAACTCAACCATCTTTTCTATTTTGGCTAAACATTAATATTTTAAGATTTTTTAAATTTAAAATTCTAAATAGCTTTAATTTGTTTCAAAATTGTATTTTAAAAAAATTATTTGCTTTATATCAAATCAAATTTAAAAAATAATCAAAGAGAAAGTCTAGTTACAATTATCTTAGTCATCACATTTGACCCGGTGATTCAAATTTTCTAAAATAAATAATAATATAAATAGTAGTCGGAGCCAAAAGTCCATGATAAAAACATAAATATCATATTATTAATCATTTTGGCTAAGAACAATGTGTAGTTAACATTGTTAAAGATGTCATAATAGTAAAACTTTTATTAGAGAAATCTATTATAAAATCAAAAATATTAAATATTATAAACTTTAATTTCATTAAAAGAAAAATGATTTTTTTTACAGGTGTTAGTAAATATATACCATAAGATTTAAACCATTATTATAAATGTGAAAAGGAGTATATTAAGGTACATTTATTTCTAATGACAATCTTTTTTTTTTTTTTCTTTTCACTCGAAATTTAAGCGAAATTTAGAAAAAAAAAAAAATCAAAACGCAATCAAAGTAATTAAGTAGAATTTGAGGGACATTTTGGTCATATGGATTGAAAGACAATGCTTATCATGATTTTGGTTACTTATATATGAATCCACACACCAATAGGAAGTCCAAGTCCATATCCAAATCTCAATAATACAGACGTAAAACAAAGCAAAGTACGTTTCTCTCGCCTCAATAAAAAATCTGTGCACAAATATTTCAGAAAAAAAAAAAAAAAAATCTGTGCACGAAGAAGCTAGGATTTAGTGTCTCTGGTGTTTTTTTTTTTTTAATTGCTTCGTGATCACAAGGTACAATTCGTCGTTAGATCTACAATTTTTATAGAGAGATTCTGTTTGTTATATCCTTTTTTTTCTGTTTCTTATTTTTTGGGAATTAAATGGTGTTTATTTGGTTTCAGAGTTGAATATGGATGCAGCCACGGCAAGTGTGGTCAATTCTTCGATCGGCGTGCGTAGACCGGCCGGTTCTGTTTCCGGTTCAGCATTTTTGTCTCCCTACGGTCCCGATTTCGTTCGTTTTGGCGCTAAATCTCAGTTCCCTTTAAAGGTACGATCTTTGCTGTCTTTTGATTTTCGCTTTTCGATTGTCTCTGAATAATCTGATATTAGACTTGTAGAATCATAATGATAGTTCAATTTCTTGTTGTTTTCATAAAAATTTTAACTTGGTAGGATTTTTTTTTTAAGTGGTGTTCGTGTATGTACCTATGTGTGATAATATAATTAAAAAAAAAAAAAAAAAACACAAAAGGATGAGAAATGCTGTGATAAGCTTGGGCCAATAGCGTTTAGTCATGTGCCATGAATTACCAATTAGAAGAAATTCTTTGCCACATGGCATGATTTGTGTGATCAAGCACAATACTTCTGGCTTACTGAAGCATTCTCTGGAAACATATATTTGATTAATGGAACTTATGGATGTGATGTTTGATATTTGATTTGTTTTTTGCTCGTTTGTACTACAGCATGGTTCTTCTGTGTCCTACTCGAAACCGATGATCGGGAGGATGGCCTTTCGAAGTAGGAGATGCATGTCTATTAGAGCATTGTCGTCTATGGACTCAGCGGGGTCGTCTCCGGAATCAGCTGGGTCAATTGCTCCACTTCGGCTGGAGTCTCCTATAGGACAGTTTTTGTCTCAGATTTTAATAAGCCACCCACATCTTGTGCCTGCAGCGGTTGAGCAGCAACTTGAACAGCTTCAAACGGATCGTGATGCAGAGAAAACAAAGGAAGAACGTTCTGCTTCTGGCACTGACCTTGTACTGTATAGGTTCGTTTCGTATTCTTTCACCACCATTTATTCGTCTAATCTGGGAAAATGAGATTTCAAGCATAGTTAATTACGGACTGAAATAAACATTATATTTTGGTTGGTCTTCAAGAATAATATAAAAGACCTGACATAATGAATGGAATTATAGATAATGTTCGTAGGAGTGCATTTATGGATGCGGAGGAATATAGAGATTAAAATGTGTTAATATATCTCAATACACCACAATTTACTATTACATAACCTAGTGACATGAGATTCTGTTATTATTATAATTTTGTTCGTTTAAATTAATTAAGGGGGTAGTGAGTTGATTTGCATAATTGAGGTGGTTTTTGGTTAATCTATCTGCATGTGCATTATGCATTCAAGAGACTAGCAAAAAGTGGTAGCCGTTGGTCATGTATATGATGTTTCTAGATGCATAATTCGTCATCACTAAAGTTAGATTAATTCTTGTGAGATATAAACTTAATATGGTTATGTTCATTTAATAAAATTGTAGCAATACTTTTACAAATTAAGCAGAAAATCGTACTGAGAATTACAATGGAATTCGAACATTATAAATGTAGGGATTTATGGTGAAGGTTATGTAATGTTTGGCTTCATTGGTCTAAGTTCTTATAAGCATGTATAAATTAGAGTGGACATAAAAATTCTTCTTGTTGCCACAATTAAGATTGATTGACATATGAGTACTTTAACACAAGTATAATACCCAAAAAAGAAAATGTTTTAAGCTCGAATTACTTCGTTTGAGGATAAAAAATTATTATCTTCTGTAGGCAGGGTCTGTATATTAAACAGTACTTTTTGGGATATAGAGTTCATGCATATGATGTCGAATATGTAGAAGATGAGTATTATTAAGTACTAACTAGAGAAGATGATAGAATTTATGTTTTCAGAAATCATCCACATAATTCAATATTACATTGCAATAGGTGTTTTACATGGTTGTGTCAATTTTCTTTCAGCAACTTTGATATTTATGTAAAGATTTTAATCTAAATATCTTTCTATTTTTTCCCTTGAAATTATCAGGAGAATTGCTGAGGTGAAGGCCAATGAAAGGAGAAAGGCTTTAGAAGAGATTTTGTATGCATTGGTTGTGCAGAAGTTCATGGATGCCAGTGTTTCTTTGATTCCTACAGTTGCCCCAACTTCATCGGACCCTTCTGGCCGAGTGGATACATGGCCAAGCCAAGATGAGAAGCTTGAGCAGCTTCACTCTCCTGAAGCTTATGAGATGATCCAGAACCACCTAGCTCTCATTCTTGGAAATCGGTTAGGTGATTCGACCGCTGTAGCACAGATCAGCAAACTCAGGGTTGGGCAGGTCTATGCAGCCTCAGTTATGTATGGGTACTTCCTCAAGCGGGTTGATCAGAGGTTTCAGCTTGAGAAGAGCATGAAAATGCTTCCAAATGCATCAGATGTAGAAGATAGCAGTGTTCAGCAAGCGTTGGGTGACATGAGACCTACTGGTGGCGAGGGGTCTTATCAAGCTGTGTCATCCCACCCTGAAGTGTCATCCTCGTCTGCTGGAGGCATAAGTCCTGGAGGCTTTGGTTATGGGATCAAAGCCTCCCGGTTGCGGAATTATGTGATGTCTTTTGATGGGGAGACACTTCAGAGGTATGCAACAATAAGGTCCAAAGAGGCTGTTAGCATCATTGAAAAGCACACCGAGGCTTTATTTGGAAGACCAGAGATTGTTATAACACCCCAGGGTACCGTTGATTCTTCGAATGATGAACAAATCAAGATCAGCTTCGGTGGGTTGAAGAGACTGGTTTTGGAGGCTGTAACTTTTGGTTCTTTCCTCTGGGATGTTGAGAGCTATGTGGATTCAAGGTACCATTTTGTCATGAACTGAATGAGAATGATGTCTCATCTTCAACTTTGTTAAGAAAAAATATCTTTGTACTAAAGGCATGACTGACCAAACTAAAATGGTATAACCGAGTGTAGTTTTCATATCGTGTACGAAAGTTGTTTTTGCTGCTGATTATTTTGTATGTAGATTGTGTTTAAATATCGTTGGCTCTTACTCTTTTGATTGTTTGCATGAGATCTTAACTTACCATTTGAGTCTTTTTACATGCATGACTCAACTTATTATGATCTGGCTTGCCATTGTATTTGTCTCCCTAGTTTCTATATTATTCTTGTTAGTTGCTGTAGTGTCAATGTATAGGCACATATATTTTATATATATATATATATATTACCATAATTTAAGTGAGAATATTTTTAATACTAGTTCATATGTCACTCAAATTAATTGGATGATGACGTTGATCAGGTGGTCATGCCTATAAACCAGTATGGTATGTCTTTTCTATTGAAGGTTTTTAATTTTCTTGATGTGCCTCAAACTTTAAGAAAAATATTTGTATATTTAGGAAATAACTGTTGATCACTGATGGCGTTGAAAGTGTGGCTTTATTTTATAGGCAGTGAAATTACAGTAATTACTTCATGTACGTTGCAAGAGAATCATCCAAGGCAGCTATGTGCTGCTTGGATAGGTTCCAAGTGTGCAAAACTTGACCACAAACATCATAGAAGTTGATGTTTGCCTGAGCCTGGTTGATCTCTAGAGACAAAAAACCTTGGCCATCATAATAAAATCTGGTTTCGTTTTTGCTCAGTTTATCATCATCAATGGCTCCTCTCCATGCCTTTGATCCTCCTCCACTAGTCAAGAATTGAATTGGGCTGCATCCAAACCCATTCCACATAAGTAATTTATCATTGGAAGATCTGAAAGTGGTTCCGGCTAAACAACTCTGTAGACAGGAGAATTGCAGAAATGCCAGATATAGTATCTGCACATCTTATCTCTATCTCAATTAATGAATTGAATAATTATTTGTACCTCAATTAATTGAATTATGATATATGACAAGTGAGATAAATCATCATTAATATGTACCAATTTATCAATTATCATATCATTAGGTAGAATGAGGCAGAATATTTAGATTTCATATCCATTATTCTAGATTTGAGACTTGAAAATCAAGAGAAAATGATTCACAACCTAAAACTAATGTGTAACCTCAACTTTCATTGAAATTATTAGTTTTTGGCAGCAAAGAATAGTGGCCATTTACTATTTTTCTTTTTAAAAAATGTGTATGGTTAGAGTTTTTAGATTATTATTATTATTGTTATTATCATGAGAAAATGTAATTTTTTGCGGTTTTTCTTAAATAATGGTTTTTGTGGTTTTTAAACTTAAAAACGTATGTAATTTCAGATGGTAAAGATTAGGAAGAACATAATTGTATGACACTTGCCCAAGTTTTTGTGTTGTAGATCTGTATAATAATTTTCAAAAATGATTTTGAACTACGAACTATTTCCAAAAATTGAAATAAGGTGGAAAATACCTTGTAGGGGTACTTATGTGTTGCAAGCAGTGATCGTGTCCATTAATGTAGACATCAACATTGTTAGCCTGCAAATTTTGAAGTTAAAGTTTATCAGAACAACTAAAGAAATATAATTTTACATTTCGTACGGTAGAGTTACCTCCAGCATGGGCAGAATCTGGTCTGTAAGCTCCTTGGTATCACCATGATGCCCAATCCTTCTGATAGCATGATGACCAATCACTATCTTCCACCTTGCAACTGAACTCCTCAATGCTAATTCAAGATTCTGTTAACAAAAATTCATGAGTTTATTAGCTCTTGGGACATTTAAGCTTCAAACCTTTTTTTTTTTTTTTAATTACTTTTGTTTGTACTTTATTAAACTTGAAATATATTAAACTGTATTTTAAGTTTTATTAATTTAAAATGAATTTATTAATATTAAGGATACTGGAGTACTTTTTTTTTTTTTGCCCCCATCCTGAAAATTTCTTTAAATTTGTAAATTCAAGATTGGAAATTGGATTCTCCTTGAACATTATAATCTTTAAAAAGCATGAAACTCATAGCAACCCAACTTTCACCTAGTGGTAGCAAATTCAGATAGTACAATTTATTTCCTTAGAATTAAGAGAATTTTGTAAGTAAACAGTTGGATAAAGACAAAACACTTTATTGATCTCAATTGTATGTCTTGAAAAGAGAATAAGAAAAAAAATAAAAATCAAATGCTAAATACGTTTTCAATACTATATATTATCATTGATGAGTAAATTACCTTTAAAAGATTGGTGAGGTAATTATTCCTTGGAAGAACTCCTCTCCAATCATATTTGTGCTTCTTTGGCTTTGAGAAGTATTTATCAACAAATGGAGTAGTGTCCACAAAGAAGAAGTCAACAGTTTCTGATAATCGAAAGGAATTCCAAATGCTATTTTATTGTTCTATATTCTAAAATAAAAAAACAAAAATAAAAAAATATATTTTTTCAACAAATGTCAATGTAAAAATTTACATTTTTACCTGTGTTAACAATAAAAGATCTAAGGCAAAGCCATCTAGGATCCATCAAACTCAACTTTGGGCTCAATTGGGCTTTCACATTTCCCCTGTAATCATGGTTGCCTAACACTAAAAATATATGAAAGTTTTGATTATAAGAATGGAGAATATTAATGTGTGTAAACTCCGGAGATTTGCGTTAATATAAATTCGGACAAAATTAAAATTACACAGAATCTCATAATTTCTATGTCTTATATATATATATATATATATATATTACAAATATAAGTATAATTGTTAGGATCCTTAAATAAAATATTACAGAACAGTCCGAAACGCATTTACTCATTTTTGTCTCTACTTCCTAATAACAAGGAGAGAGAGAAATCCATATTAAATGGGTAAAACTACTATCCCACTAGAGGAATTTATAAGTAGATTGTCTATATATAAATGAGTTAAGATATATATATGTCTGAAGTAATATGCAACAAACAAATACAGTCAGAAATGTTAGTGTTTAACTACAACAAATAAATACAGTCAGAAATGTTAGTGTTTGTTGTGATGGAAATTACCAGAGTACCATTGCTTTTGCAGACTATTTGCAGTGTAGATCTTTGAAAATGATTCCTCGAAAAAAGGATCATTTGTGCTTCTCAATCCATTATCGTAAAAATTGTCCCCAGTTGACACCACAAAGTCTATGTTCAAATCTTCTCCAATCGTCCCCATCTACAAAAAATATAACTTGCAATTACTATGAGATTTTAATAAAATTGTCTTCCAAAACCCATTTTCAACTTCGTTTTTGTAAAACCGTTCAAAAACTTATAAGGCAACTATTTCCATAACACAAACCAGAAACACATAAAACAAAATTCTGACAGTGAAGAGGAACAGATAGAAGAATATAAATAAGTTTTATTATGTTTTTCCTTTTTTATTATTTAGTTTAAAAGAAAAAAGAAAAAGAAAGAAAAGATCGATTCAACTTACATAAAGCAATTTGATTTGAATTATTTTTTATTTAATTGTGAAAAGTGATATAAGAGTAAAAAATTAGATTATTGAATTTGAAATAATATCTTAACGAAATAAACAAAAAGCTAAAGTGTAACTTAAAGAGAGAAACAAATTAGTTAGTTATACGATTGTCCTTCTGTTGTGGTTATACATTTGTTATTAATTAAAAATAGTTAAAATATTTATAATTATACAATATTCATTATTTTCTTTGAGTTTTCACTTATTCTATATATAGACTATAATATAGTTTCATTTTTTTTTAAAAAAATATATATTATTAAAGGCATAATTAAAAATTATAATTGATCATTTTCTTAAATATGAGTATAAAACATCACTTGAAAGATAATATAAACTGTTTTCTTGAAATCTGAAATCAACAATTCAAAAACACCAATTTTACTTTCTTAAATGATGTCATAAAATATCACTTGAAAGACACACCTTGGATAAAAATACTCACAAATTTAATTTAAATGAATCTTTTAATTGGATAAAAACAAAAGAGACATTGCATGTCTATGGCCATTTAATTAAGCATTGGATAAATCTTTTTAATCAATGATACTCGATCCAAGAATATTAATTCATACCCAGTAACCCAGAACAAATATATAAAAAGAAATTGCTAGAAACTAATTTGGCAAAAAAAGAAAAGAAATCATTAGAAAGCTTAAACAGAAGCAAAATAGTAAAGTGATGGGATTAATTTGTAAAAAAAACCTGAAATGCAACTTGAGATTGATTGAATTTTCCTCCTCTTCCCCAATCTCCAACCACCAAAAAGCTAAGTGACCCATCTGCTTTCACAGGGTGTTCAAACCTGGGAAGCTGATCAGCTGAAACTGAGAGAAACCACACACAGAAGCAAGCAACCCACCAGAAAAATAAAGCCATGGTTTTCAGATAAAAGTTGAAGAGAGATATTCAACTGGATATATCAAATTCTAGCTAGTTTTGGTAGCAATGGCATGCAGCTTAGAAGGAAGATTGGAAAAAGGCTGGGACGATATATTTATAAGGTCCGTACATGTTCCATTGGGATGAAAAGATAGTCTTTCAATGAATTATATGTTTAAAAAAAATGGAGAAAGATCGTTGAATGCATTTATTTAATGCTTAAGATTTGGCATTTGAATGGAAATTAAAATAAAAACACTAATAGTAAATAAGAATATAGATTAATGTTACAGCTATATATCTCTTTGCATTAGTTACCATCATATTTAAAAGTTTAAGTCGCTAATAGGAAAAAATTAAACTATAGTATTTAAAACTTAAGGTTGACATATGACTCGTTCACTCACATGTAACGTGAAAGGTTGACACATGACACTCCCCTTTCACGTGTAATATAGACAGATGATAGATATCGAACATAGTATTTAAGACTTAAGGTTGACATTTGACATGCTCTCTTACGTGTAACATAGATAAATGACAGATGTCGGACACATGCTAAATATCTCCTATTGTTATAACATGTGTGACAAGAATTCAAGATAAAAAGGAGGAGAGAGTTTGAACTAGAGATCTCTAAGCTTTGATATCATATTAGTTACTATCAAATTCAAAAACTTAAATTGATAGGAAATGATCCAACTATGGTATTTAATACTCGAGTTTAACACATGACTTACATAAATAAAAAAATTGTAGAAACAAAAAGATTTTAATAACTATTACAAAATGTAACTCATCGATAAATTTTGAAATTTATATAGAAGTAAGATATATCTACGTATAAATAAGACTTTAGAAGCCTAATGTGTATTGTTTAAATTGAGTGATCATGAAGAAAGAGGTGAAATAACATAATACGAAGAAAAAGACTAGGTTAAAACTACCAAGTACCAATGTAATTCCTGTTTTCGTACGAATGGACAAAAGAAATGCATCAAACTTTTTTCAATGTCCTATGAGACAGATTGAGCGATGAAATGGAGTATCATTAATCACTATCATGAATTTTCCCGGAAACTTCTTATGTACATATATCAAGTTGTACAGTGTTTTGGCCTTTCTGTGTTAGAACACAGGTACTTCGTTTGAAACCTATGGACAGAAGTGGAAGAAAAAGATTGAGAAAATGCACTTATTTGTGAATTGTGATGTCATATAAGTTTTTACTTCTGGGAATTTTATTAACGTTCTTTTTTATTGGTTTAAGTGCATGTACACCTCTTTTTCACGTGCATGTATAATGTATATGCAGACTTAATTTAATTTCTCAGGTCTTGTTTGGCCGAATAATCCTCTCTCTATCGACTAGCATTATTAACCAGCTCCTCTAATATTCTGGAGGGGTTCATTCTTTCTAAATTTTTATCAATTTCTTTTAGTACTTTTACATCCATAATATCGCCGTTTCGGTTTGCTTAAAAATAAATAGAGATCGGTTTCTTATAAATATTGATATAAAATTCTGAAGGGGATTTTGGTATTGTTACTACCACATTCATGAATCATGGCGTTTATAGATTTTTATGGAAGATTTTTTGTTAATTTTAGAACCGAATGAATTTACATCATGCACCATGACGAGATCTCAACAAAAAAAAAAAGTGATATACTAATTAATAATACATAGAGTAATCAATACTAGCAATTCTTGACCATAATTAGTAGAATTGGATTTTTAAGTTTTTGTTTTTTTTTTTTTTTTTCTTTTCTTCTAATTTGAAAAAGTGAGTTTAATAAAAGTTAATTTCATAACTATCAATAATCAAATTCATCTTAACAACTGGGGAAAAAAAATTCTTGTACTTCTTCGATGCTATGGAAACTCCTTCTTGCTCTTGTCTAAGGAGAAAATTTTTACCTAACTCACTGTGACAAAAATCTAATTAAGAATTTAATTTTATATAATTGGTTATGTCATCTAATAATTAGTTAGTTAAGAAAAACTTTTATGTCAACATGGGCTTTTCTTTGAAGTTTATTTAAAGGGAGATTTTAATTTGAAAAATATTTGCCGTGTTTCATTTGACATGAGAGCATTTTTGTTTCTAGTGAACTTACCTAAAAAGCTTATAAAAATGGCAAAACTATTCATTTTGTTGATAGGCATTGGATGCAATGTTGTAATTACACCTAACATTTAATATCTAGATTATGAAAATAGGTATAAACATTATTACTTAAGATAGAAGTAAGTAACCTCATAACAAATCAAAAATCAGATAACTCCAAACATAAATAGTTCATTAATACTAATTCAATGTGATTAAATGTCTGTATTCTGAAATTTGTATGAAAATAAACAAATAAAATACTGGCGTAGTCCCTAGATAAACACATAATATAAGTATGTCACTCTAGGAGCTAATGTAATGTGAGTTACACCCACAGTTTTTTAGTTTTTATACAAACGAACAAAGAAAAGCGACCAACTTTTTAACTTGTGATTGCTCGCGCAGTCCACGAGCGATGCAATGGAACAAAATATCACCATCATGCAGTTTCCTCGAAATTTCTCGGTTGTACTTGTTCCCCGTTTTGGACTTGTCTATGTTTTTTATTTTTTGATCTTTGAAATAAATTTGTCTTCATTGTTATAAGTTTTTTGTTTCTACCTCAAAAAACAAAAAAAAAAAGAAAAAGGGTTTTTGTTTCAAAGTTGGGACAGACGGTGGGGGCACAAGGTTGAGAAATTTGTGATGTCATAATGGTTTACATTTTTCGTTGAATTGTGTTGCTTTTTTTAATTTCTAGGTTTGATTTAATTACATATATATGTTTGTAGTTTTAAAAATATATAAAAATCTCATTTCAAAAATATATATATATAAATCTTTAATGCTAGACTCTAGGGGTCCATTTGGTATGCAACAATATTGGATTGAATTATATTGATGAAATTTGATTGATTTAGGTTGAATTGGATTGGATTGAATAAATTAATATTATGATGTGTTTGATGCAATATGGGATTTGATCTGTCTTTTGGTTGGTCGAGGTTGGAATTGGACTAACAAATGAATAAAATAAATATAATCTATATTTAAAATAATTAAATTAATTTTATAATAACATAACATGTTAAATTACTTTTAAAAAAATAAATATAACTATATATTATTAATTTTTAATAAAATAATATTTATTTTATAATTAATATGAGAATATTAATTTTTAAAAATAATTAATATATATTAATCTAACATTCAAAATAATTAAATGAATTTAATATTATATTTAAAAGAAAAGAAAAAAAAAATTAAAAACCGATAAAGAAATGGACAGTAGTCCCTTGCTCAACCCATATGTTGTAGACTTGCGGTGGCCACCTAAAATAGTGGACGTGCGATTGGCTCCAATCCCATGACTCAACAGAACATCGAATTGGATCCAATCCGGTCCCATACTCCAAATGCACCTTAGAGGTAAATCAAGCACTAAATTAATATGACAGTACTATAATGAAATATTTGGGTAAAAGGGAACTGGTTTACTAGGGTTTGGCAAGTTTCTACCCGTGTCTATTGGGAGAAATTTACTCTTCCGACAATGGAAGAAAATTCTCAGTGCATACTAATATATATATATATGTATGGTAGGACTTGAAACCTGATGAGAGTAGTAGTCGAAGACTTAGAGTTCTTTCTAAACCTGTCGAAATTACAAGAGGTGTGGGAGTGGACTTGAACCTTAACGCTTTTAATGGTCAAAGGGATACAGACTTAAAGTTCTTCTCGGATTTGTTGATATTAACAGGAGAAGTCTACTACTATAATAAAGGGAGATAAATGCCTCAGTGCGCATTGATATAAAAGTTTTTTCCATCTCAGTGTGCAATAATTGGTAAATTTCATGTTTCAGTTATCAACTATTAGATTTTAGTTCAATTTTTTTTCTCTTAATCAATAACCATTTATATTTAATCAATTGCCCATATATAATGTGTTGAGTCAGTTAATTTCAGACCTCAAAGAGCAATATAATACCAATTTCTGATACTAAAATAAACAATCTGGATTGTTAACTCACTAAGAAATCAGTTGCTGGTATAGTTTCATGTTCTGGTGTGTCACTATTAATTTAAGGATGTTATATTTTGTAGTGACTCTTGCTTTGGCCTTCCCCCCGAAGGGTTATAGCGGAGAAGGGGTGCTGTCATATTCTCCTTAAAGATCATCGATCTGAGAGAAAGTGTAGAGTATGGTAGAAATGAGAGTGTTGTCGTATCCTTTTTGAATCACAAATGAACAATGTGACTTTCTTAAAATTATGTTAGATTAAGAACAAGCTTAGATTAGGAAAAATCCCAATTCAGAACAAGATATTAGAACCAACTTAGAACCTCCCGCTTCATATGGGAGTAACTCACGAGCTCTGTCTTCTTTCTAATATGAAGAAATATCATATGTTATATGATCATTTTATTTTATTTTATTAATTTATTATATATACAATATTGCTCACCGATGGAAAAATTTCTTCTTTTAAATCGCATAGTAATCCTTATTTGAATTGATTGTGCACTTTTTTTAATCTTCTTTTAAATTAGTGTAGAAAATCCATATTTGATTATAAAAATAATTATTCGAACTGCACTTACAAAAGTGATAAAAGTGATAAAAGTTCATAAATTTTTTTTGTCAATCTTCTGTTAATTGTAAGGATAATCAGTGTTCCACAGAGAACATTTTCTAGTGAATATTCTGTCACTGAATCAGTGCCAAAAAAATAATGCAACCTTGAATGACGAATTACAAGGTACATAATAATTTATAGTGACCCTAAGAAAATCTACAAATTAACTCTTAAGAAACCCTCGATTAATCAACTTAAATACAATTATATTGATGAATGAAGCTGCTTGATCTTATTCAATTTATGCAGAACTTGGCCGAAAACATCATAAAACACAATGTCCGCTTGGGTCTGAGTCAATTCCACAGACATGAATCCTTGCCCGTCATAGAAGAATTTTAAACCATCTCTGTTTAATTCTTTAACGTCCCCTCTCCATGACTTGGACCCTGCTCCGCTTGTCAAGAATTGTACGTCGCTGCAAAAATAAATTGAGTTTATGATTAATCTTCAATTACTAATAGATCTTATTGAAATTTTTTTAATGATTTCACCTGAAAATTTGACTAAATTACTAATAGATCTCACTAATTTTATAATTCGTCAAAAATTATTTTTTGAGATACTGTATAATTAGAAGAATTTTAGAAATTAAATACACATTAATTTTCACTTAAAATGTTTACCTTTTTGTGTCACTGATATGCTCAAGGCAATGGTCATGACCATTCATGTAGAAATCCACACCATAAATCTGAAATTAATAAAAAATTAATCGAGTTAGATTCCATCACATATATATATATATATTATTGGTCACATTTTGCCTAAATTAAATTATATAATTACCTTGAGAAGTGGGAGAATATGCTTTTTAAGTTCTTCGGTATCTCCATGGTGCCCAATGCTTCTTATTGCATGGTGACCAATCACAATCTTCCACTTGGCAGTCGACTCTCTCAATGCTAAATCCAAATCCTGAAAACCAGTTCAAGTAATCTAAAAATAATAAATCATTTCCAATAACATTGTGTTCGAATTGTGAACGAAAATTCTAAATTTTGTAACTCCATAAATTTGTTAAAGTGAATTTCAGATCACCAATCAAATGCCGCTCTCTAATTTACCTTTAATAGATTGGAGATATAAGCCTTGCGAGAAGTAATACCCCGCCAATCGTATGAGTGGCCTTCTTCATCGGTGAAGTACATTTTTACAAAGGGTGTCGTATCCACAAAGAAAATCTCAGCCAATTCTACAAATAATGATTACGAACAAAATAGTTAGATATATATTTATCAGTTTTTTTAAAAAAAAAAACAGAGACATTTGTATTAGAAAATGATTGTGGTTAATTACCTGTATCGACAATGAATGATCTTAAGCAGAGCCATCTGGAATCTAATTTTCGGAGGAAAGGACTCAATTGGGCCAATACATCGCCCCTGTAATCATGGTTGCCCAGAACTGCATTCATCAACAAACAAGAGTCATTGAAATGAACTTATACGCTTGTAAAATTATAAATGCCATTAATTAACATAAGAAAATCAACCCTCGAACCTTTATATATACAAATATTTAAAAAAAAAAAAAAATCTATTACTGATTAGGCCAGATTAAATAATTTTTAATGAGTTGAATAAAAGGTATATATGTAGATAGATGGTTACGATATGAGGAAACTTACCGCTGTACCACTGCTTTTGGAGGCTATTAGCAGTGTAGATATTGGAGAATGATTCCTCAAAAGCACCGTCGTGTTCACCAGTCAATCCATCTTCGTAGAAATTATCTCCAGTTGAAACCACAAAATCAATGTCTAGCTCCTCTCCGATCCTTCCCATCTACAAATTCACATGTGAAAAAACAAGAAAGACCAAATTTTATTATCATGAAACATTATTCATTTCTAGAGGAAGGATCGAAAATGGAGTTCGTTAAATGGGTTCGGGGGGATCTCTGGCACATAAAAATGATCAAATAAATGAATAATGAAGGAAGTATTTGAAAACCTGAAGAGCAACTTGAGATTGGTTGTAGGCACCTCTTCTGCCCCAATCACCAAGAACCAAAAAGCTTAGAGATTCATGGGTTTTTGTGGGATGTTCGAATCTTTGAAGCTCAGCACATGCAGAGAAGACCAAATTTATGATAACGAAGAGAAACCACAGAGATTGAGCCATGGCTAGCTAGCTCTCTCAAACTCAGACCAGAAGAGAGCTTTTTTCAATATTTAAGAACAAACGAACACATGAAAAGTCAGGGCCTGAAGGCCCGACCCCTTTATAACCAAAAGAAGGTTTACGTGACAAAGTTTTAATTAGTATAATAATTTGTTTCTATAAAAATAAATAAAATATTAGATAATTTATATATTTTATTTTATTAATTAAAATTTATATAATTTTTATATTTAAAAATAATGGTTCAAGTACTATTAACGTGAGGACATTATAATGAGAGAATCACATGGTTGTAAACATTCAAAATACCACCGACGACAGATGAAATGGAATTAGTTGAGTGGGCATGAGAGGCCGAGAGGGACATTGTGTACTGTTTAGAAAAGAAAGGATATGCGAATATGCTATAGGATTGGACGAAGAAGATGGCATCTGTCTCTAAGTCCGTAGAATATTCCATTTGAAATAGAAAGCTAACCAAGGAAAAGTCACGACTCAGGAGCAGCCCTTTCAAGTTGCGTGGGTTCGCTTCTCTATACTGATATTTTTTCGAAAACTTCACATCAATAACAGTAACTGTCCCCTTGCTCTTCACAAAATGGTTGGCGTCAACGCAAACCATGTCTCTGCACCTGCACTGATATCAAATGAAAATAGTAAACTATTGTGTTCTAAAGCAGAGTTTCTTTTGTCAGAGGATAAATTATTAAAAACCTTTTTTTTTTTTTCAATAACGGTGACTAACTTAGGGTACGACACGATCAATAGTTATAGTCGTTATTGCACGATTCGAAGATCAACTTTAAAAAGCGGAATGAACCAATTTATAAAGAGTGGGGAAAAATTATCACTTCATTTAATGACCTGTTGAACTTCGAACTTAGCATATACAAGCTTGTCAAGTGGGTTGTTAATTGCTATCACTGAGGTAATTCGTTACATTCTTATTAAAAATCATCTTATATGATGCAATGTTGTGATTTCATATGAAATTATTTGTGGAACTCTACAGGTAAGAAGGCATTTGTTTGATTCTTCAAGATGAAATACTTACTGAACATTAAACTTATGTTGATATAAATTCATTAAAAATTTAACCTTTTCTTTTAGCAACTATTTGTAAAATTTGGTATATAAGAGATTCTTTTAAAATATATATATATATTCTCCCCACTGAAGAATCTTTGTTTGTGTCTTTTTTTTTAATCATAATATGATAAGGCAATCTAGATTCCCTATTATAAAAATAGAACTTTTATTAACCTTCTATATTCTTAATTAATTTAAGGATAGGAACATGTGTTAATCTAAGCATTTTCTATTCTAATGATTTAACTATTAAATTAAACCATTGTCTTTACATTAAGATGCGTAACGAAACTGTTTACTTGAAATTTAAGCTAAAGACTAATACAAAGAGTTAGATAAAGACTAATGCAAGGATTCGGATAAGATAAAATTCTCTTTTATAGCAATAAAATATTCAAAATTAGTCAAGATTAATAATATATATATATATATAACATCTATAGCTAGTATCTCCTAACTCGAAAAAATTAGAACGAACCAATCAAATTCATTCATTACATTCTCTCTCCTATTTAATTTAAATATAATAGATGAATTTAATTGGTTAGTTCTAATTTTTTAAAATTATAAGTCACTGATCATAAAAGTTATATATATAGTAATTCTACCATCAATGGCTCATAATTTTAGAAAGTTAGGACAAATCAATCAAATTTATCAATTACATTTAAATTAAATAGGAGAGATAATTTATTATAGGAGAAAAAATACAACTGATGAATTTAATTAGTTCGTACTAATATTTTAAGTGAGGAGATATTGATGGTAAAATCATTATATATACACTGAATTCATAGCAATAACGAAGATTTTCTCCTCTTTAAAAAGGTTGTGACATTTTTATGAGTAATTTTGTCCCATAAGTGACGTGCAGCCCTTCTCCAGTTCCCCTGTCTTTTATCTCCTTCTCCAATAAGATTTCACTTTGTGAAATTACTAGTTGGTTTTACCAAAGTTTTATCAAAACCTACTCTACATCAAACACATCATTTGTTTTACCAAGTTTTCATCCCGAAAAAAATCTATAATAGTTACGCGTAAAACTTTGACTAACTGTGTTACATTATTTGTTTTCCTCTTCAAATTTGTTTCAATATTCAAAACGAAATTCTATTCAAGTAACTAAGTTACTTAGATTTTTTTTTTTTTTTTGCAAAAAAAAAAAGAAAAAAAAAAGAGCAAGGTTTAGAATGAATGTAAAGAGTATTTTTAATTTCTTAAAAAAGAGAATATTTTTAATTTACTTGCTAAAATAAATTCTGTCATTTTAACTAGATTCAATGAATCATTCATGGGTTTTTTTTTTTTTTAAGTAAATTCAATGATTCATTCATTTTAGGATATAGTCGTTCTAACAAATCTACTTAATTATGGGTGTAGATTAGAGCGACCCTTCAATTTTATTGCGAAAGCCTAAAATTGATATTGTATATCCAATATTGATCATGCTTTTTTTTTTTTTAGGAAAATAATACTGTTCATGTTCAGCTTACATGCATAACGATGATTTGTTAATTGCTTCAAAATTGTCTGTCAGGCGTTTTGGGCCAGGCTCATATTTGTTTATCGTAGTAGCCCAACATCAAGGAACTATGACACTTTTTCAATGAAGTGAGCTACTGAGCAGAGCTCCACTAAAAATCCAAAATTAATTAGTCTAAAAAAAAAAAAAAATCCAATCTTCAAAAAAAAAAAAAAAAAGGACAAATTTTTGAAAAAAAAAATCAAAATTAATATAATGTCAACTTCCTTAAAACCAGTATTGGACAAAGAACTCTAAAGCCTAAACACTCAGCAATTGTTGACCATGTTGCAAAACTAACTTTATAAATTTTAGATTTAAATGACCATAATTTAATATGACTTGATAATACAAAGAAAAATACACTAATTTAGTTTGTTAATAACTTGGATTCGAGTGGCTGCACTAGACATGACATTTAAAAAAATTACAAAGATAAAATAAAATAAACACTTTCATACCTTCATCGTATACAAAAGAAGATTATTGTTCTCAGAAAAAATTTTACTCAAATTTATATTCAAATGAAATGACTTTAAGTTATTAACACTGTATAAATTATGAAATGATATGGTAAGTGATGTATATTTGAGCATGAATTTAGACAAAGATTTTGAGCAGTCTAGCATAACTCATGAAAGATATCTGTATAAGCTCACCAAATTAACACTTAAGGGGAAGAAACCATATCAAGAGAGGTGGATTTATATATATATATATATATATATATTGCACATTTAACCAACTAACCAAGCAAAAAAATCTTCTATACATAGAATATACAACTACTGTTAGCTCTAAGGCGTTAATACTTGATTTTGATTATAACTAACATTACTGAAGCTTTAATAAAGTTTAATATGAATGTTATATAATAAAATTTCAAATTTATTGTAATTATAACAAAAGACACCATGTAAGGATCTAATACATCAAAGAATTCACTTACATGCATAAAGAGACTGCACATAAAGCTTTTGGACATCAAATTTGGATTCTCTTATTTTCAAAAAAAAAAAAAAAAAAGGATTCTCTTAAAGGTTGAAGCATTTAGACGTTATAACTTTTATATTTTATAAATTAGTTTTATTTACATGTGATTTATATGGTTTATTTTATTTAACCTAGATGTATATTAGGATCCCTTAAATTTATATTACAATCTTAAGTATTCTTGGACACCTTCTAAATTCTTAGACCCTAAAGGGTGGTGTGCAAAAGGCAATGGCACAATTATTAACCAACGGACTGAACATCAAATTTTTTAATATACTTATATCGTGGATATCTCTAATTATTATTATTAGAACTGATCTAAGAGACTACCGGGACCAATCAGGATGAAACACTAGTAGCATAATTTGGGAAGTTGCTCTCATATGAGAGAGATTAATCTACACAAAAATAAGAGAGCGGTCCACACTAAGGTGAGGGATCCATCTACACAAATTGGTGGGGGGAGTTGATATCCCTTTAATTGTGTGTTTCTCTTGATATGAATATGTATATATATCATGCATGTAAGTTTGTATCATGTATGTCTGCATATACACATTCAATATATAAGTACTATCTTGATAAGCTGCTGGCCGACGAAGGATTGAAGTGCGGTTGGTTGCGTGGCAGTTGAGAATTATTGTGCTTAGATTCAATGGAATTGAATAGACAATGCATGCTTTGATATCTGCGGAATTTCTTTATTGAACTTCATTTCGTCCGTATGTTCGATCTGCTCTTCATTTATCCAAATTTTTTTCCAATTTGAGAACAATATCCAGAAGTTTTCTCAAACATTCAAATTTTTTCTATAGACATACAAATATTACATATAAATCTCTCTTAAAACTCTAAATTAATAATTTTGATAAATATTATGATTTCTTATTATTTTAAGTACTATTTCAAATTAATCTATTTCAAATTTATAAGTTAGAAGAGAAAATGTAACGTAAATTCACAATTTAATTAATATAAGTATGAGGATCTTATAAATAAATTATTTCAACTTTCATCTTTAATTCTTTTTTTTTTCTTTATAAACATTTTTTTTTTATGTACAATCTAGTGAGTGAAAGTTGTATAGCTTAATTTTTTTGTTAACTCTTATTTGATAAGCTAATTGAAGTATGACCACCTAAAAAAGCTCCAAATCTCATCTAATTGGTGTATTATTCTTTTTTTTTTTAATATATTGACAAAGTAGATCTTATATCTTTTAGAGTCCACATTCATTTTGCAGACATACATAAAAGATAAAGTCCATACTTTTTCTGAGAGCCTGCTTTTAGCTTTGATAGATACTTTTGGAGAAATTAAATTATTATTATTTTTTTATGATTGGTACAAATTTAAGAATCAATTGAAACCAAACAATATTAGATTTTGGGGTGCGGTCTGGGGAGCACCTCTTGTATAAAATGAAGCACCCTACACATAAGTGGAGGGACAATCCACACAATTATTTGGTGTGAGAGAGGTCGTGGAGTGTAGAATCATGCACTTAAGGCATGAGGTCAATGAGCTTTATCCAACTAAGCTATTGAGCTGCTACAAAATTAAATAAAATTAGAAAATAGTCTTCGCTCGGCATATTTAGAATACTATCCAAAAATCACAATGTTGTGTATTTTGAGATAATCTCATGATGATTATTGACATTATTCCAAGAAGATGTAGAAGAGAAGAAATTACACATTTCTCAACTACTCCCAGTATCCAGTTCCTTACATTAAAGCATCACTTGTTATATCATTGTTTCTAATATTTTAGATTGGCTTATCAACTAATTAGTTTATCACCACTATCTAATGTAGTTTGATAGCACAAAGACATAGCACTCATTTATCTTGATAATAACCTAAATTTGAGTTGTTTCAATTGCATATGATATCTAATAAAAATGTTACGAAGAACGTCGCCTCTGCTCCGTAACATAACCTATAAACTAGAAAAACCTATGTTAAGATGATCTGGAGGTTAGCTTCGAAAGCACCCTTCGATGCCTAAGTCGATAACTTCTCTCTAGATAAATTTGTCTCATTAGAAATCTCGGTCCAAAATTCTCTCTATAAAAATGAGGGAAAGTTACCTTCTTATAAGAAAACAAAGCTTTCTTTCCCGATGTCATCATGCATGCGAGGGTACTTCCCACTTGTCAATTTCTTTCATACTTACCATGACGAAAAAAAAACTAAATAGTCTATCCACTGCAATAATAATCCAAAAGGGAAGTAATATTTTACGAGGCTAATCCACCAACAACTCTCATTATTGTTTTTTTTTTTCTTCTCTCTCAGCCCTTTTAAAAAACAATTCAACTAGATAAATGTCGTGCAAGTTGCAACTAACATTCAGTTGGTGTGTGCGAGAGAGACATGGCAAGTGGAGAGGTAGTGAAGAGAGCAGAGTGTGGCTGTTGTGGCATGCGTGAAGAGTGCACCATTGATTACATTTTAAGGGTGCAGCAGTGATTTGATGGGGTTCGGGTCTGCGGACTGTGTGAAGAAGCCATCAAAGACGAGCAAGCAAAGCTCGGTGATGGCATCGGAGTAGACTTTGCTCTGAGGCTCCATGCAGCCTTCAGGTCGGAAACTGCCACCAAGAGTGGCAGTCCCACCATTCGCATCGCTCCGGTATCCATTCTCCAACTCATCAAGAAGATCATGTCTTCCTCCTCCAATTCTCCTTCACTTTCTAAGATGCCTTTCGCATCACTTCGATAATATTATATGAATCAATAGTTGACTTGTACAAGTTGACATAACATAATTAGTTACTTATGTCAATATTTTTGGCTTCGATTGATTTTTATTCTGTTTTCACATCATATTTGATGTCATGTTCATGTATCGTGTCAAAAATTGAAATGCACTTTGATTGTAATTACAAATGACAACCAACTCTTTTATGCAATCGAAATCTACAATCAGTTTCAAGTCACAGGGTCTTTTAGTTCCAAATATTTGCAATAAACACAAGAAAAACAGGAAAATAAAAAAAATAAATTCTTAAAATCATAAACACTCAGGGACCCAGAAGAGCAAGAAGAAATTTCCTGTAATTGCCCGATGTCTCAGAATGAACTGCATCATGCAACGACTTGCTATATTTCTTCATGGTACTCAATTTTGATATAATGCAAATCAATCTCAGCTCTTGACACAATAAGTCTTATCAGTGCCGAGTCATTTGTTCCCATACCTTTCATTGACTTGCGCAATTCCTACAAAGTATCACAGAGTCAGAAATACTTCCAAGACTCACGAAATTATGATAATAGAAAAATATGTAATCAATCAATAGCATATAACGAAGGTTTAAATGGAACCTAAGGCAAGCTAACTTAATGCATAATAACAACAATACCTGAAATTATGATAATCGAATAATAAGTAATTGATCAATAGCATAATGATGGTTTAAATGGAACGTAAGGCAAGCTACCTTATTGTATAATAACAAAAATACCTTAGCAAAATATCTAGCAGGGTTCTCTACACATTGTAGGATTGCTGAGAGACACTGTTGAAAATTTCCTGAAGTTTCACTCTTTATCACCTGATATGAAGTCAACATGACAAAAAGTTAACTGCCAAAATTTCGAGCGGTTAAGTAACATAGGACTTCAGATTAAAAAAAAAAAATACCTTTTTAAGTGGGGTACCATAAATATTAGCATAAGCATGAGCAACATATGCCAAATGTGCAGAGCTTCGTCCACTGAAAATGCCAATAAAAGTATCCTCATCAGTTCCTATTCTCTTCTCCCCTGCCTTGTAGAGTGCCTTTGCATCATGGTCAGCTGCCATTCTATCAAAGTCTGGGCCTTCATACCGTTGTGCAGTTACAAGTGCAAGCAAAAGCTGCAGCAAGTATATTACATAAACCATCAATAAGTTTGTGTACACATATAGAGCAGCATGTGACAAGGATTCAGTCTGAAGAATTTACTAAACAAAGCACACAGGATACGTCAACTATCACAAATGAACAGAACCATCACATTTGGTGATCAGATGGTGGGGCACTTTTTTCCGGCCATTGTTGAGAGATCAAAATATTTGCTGCCATAGCTCCACAGTATACAATGCTATGCAACCACTATAGGATTGTATATAAAGTTTCATCCATTTAAATACAAATTTTTTGTTTTTTATTTTATTTTGGCTACACCATGCAAATTTGCTGAAGAAGAAATTATACATACTCTTCCATGGAGACAGTACTCATAATGGGCAATCATTAATAGCAGCATACTTATGCAATTCTTTGTACTAGATAGTTTGTCCCATATCAAGTTGCAATTATTACTTTAAGAAAACTATTAACATGTGCCCATAAGATTTAAAAATTGAATAAAAAAGCGTATTTATTCTTTTATAGACACAAGAAGTTATGCATTGATGTAATGGAAGAAAATATGCAATATATGAGCTGTTTATTCAATTAACATGACCTTCATTCTATATCAAGTTGCAATTAATTACTTTACTTAAATACATAACTATTGTAAGTTAGCACTGCATCAACATGATCTGGGTCCAAAGGAAGGGTACTAACAAATATATGCAGAGAAGTAACATGATTTTCAAGATAAATATGGCTGACTTTGAAGAATTTTATTTTGGAAATCTAAGTAATAGTTGGATTAAAAGAACCATCTAAAGCAATTTTCCCCAAGGGGAGATGGTTTGAAATCTTGCAGTGGAAGCAAGACTTCTAGTCAATCCCCCTCAAGGGAGAAGAGACAGCTAGTAAGCAGGGGGAACCTGAACTCTCAAACATTTGGAATTCTGCTCCCATATTAATTTTACCGTTGACCTTAATACACAGTTTTTTGTACTTCATTTTCTTTTTGATTTTTTTTTCTTTAATATGCACCCCTACGCATATGTATAGTTATAAATCACTATCCCACAGATCTCCCATTAGTAAACATTTCTGGCTTTGCCACTAATTCCCCTCAACTAACCTTAGGAGGGGATTTAATTTAATTTGAGTTGGTTCACGGGGTTAGGAGGGTTGGGGTAGCGTGAGTTACGAAGAAATTCTAGCTAGTAATACTAATAGGCTGCACTTTAAGCTGTAATGGAAATTCTTACTAACGATTATAGACAATTAGAAAGTCAGAGCAGTATATTTCCAAATGTGACAGACTAAAAGTGAAATATTTCGGATCATTAAATTAACTAGGCAGTTGATTATACTGCATCACACAAAAATTAAACCAAAGTTGCCAAATACAAGATTAGAGCAAGCAGGGCGAGAGACAGTGATACTTTTACCTTTCGATGATCACCAGAAGTGTAATTTCCAATATCATGCTCAAGGGTAGATCCAAATTTGGTATAATAATATTGTTTAATTGAATAAAGCATGGATGGAGTCCGAGTACAGATCACTTCGTTGGCAGGTTTCAGATTAACTGCGTCCTTAGTTAACGAATTTCTGATAAGCGTTGCATCACGTTCTGCTGGATTTTGCATCCAGAGTAAAACTGCTTTCTGATGTGCGAAAGAATAATATAAATGAACAGTTAGCAAGTCACTGTCACTATCTAGAATTTCAGAACAGAGAATTTCACCAAAATAAAAAATTCGTTATTACTTAAAAATGCTTTTGGAAAATAGAATCCATAGTAAATTAACAAACATAATGAGAAAGTACTTAAATATAAATGATCAATGATCTTAAAGTACTTTGCAAAACCAAATAGCTAAGGGTATCAAGGTTGGAGTGTAGCACCTCAAAGTCACCGGTAAGCTCTGAAGCCAGGCGTTTCAAAATGTCTTCATGATACATAGCCTGATATTCTTGTTGGATGAGAGCACGTTGTGCATAATTTCGATGGGCAAGAATATTAATCACTGCAGCATTATCACATCCAAATCCTGCAATCAAACAAAATTGCAAACATTTGGTGAATCAAATCTTTTGTTTCAAACGTCCACATTAAAAGAACATTGATTGTACGTTAGTTGAAAAGTTAATCAGTGCCAAGGCATCAAAAATACAATGCCACTCTACAATACTCAAGTAAAAAAGAACTACAGTTTCCAAGTACCATTCCAAGAACTCTACAGATAATTGTTTAACATATATGATTACTATTTTTTAACTGCTTTAGCTTCAGCCTTTAAGAGCAATTTATACTGGTACAAAGATGTTTAGATGATTGAATACAATAAAGTAAATCAACTCAAGTTTAAACTGCTGAAATAGGAAACAGCAGTAATCTATCACAAATAGCTAACTATTATATTAAAACTCAGTTTATTTATTTATTTAATTTATCACAAATAAGCTAATTATTACGTGAGCTTGAGGTGGACCAGTAGAACACGCTATGAAAACTTTTCGTGATACACATATTTTGACCCGTCAAAGGTTGTTATCATGATTCGTAGACCGTAGTTGTCTCCATCTAACAAATGGCCAACAAGTATTATTTCCTTAATACTTGTTTATATTCCTATTTCTTGACTACAAATACATATAACAATTAACACTTACATGATTGATCATCATTAATGTATGTTTTCAAGTAACTACATGTATGGTAATTTTTAGGGTTATTTCATAATTTCCTGTTTAGGTGGGCATTGTTGTAATTTTACAAAAATCTCTTAATATATATTTTTTGTTGTGCGATTAAGAGTCCTGGAGAAAAGTGAACCTAAACTAAAGAACTAGTGAGGTTGAACGATTAAGAACTAAAGGGAGAATATGACTTATGAGTAGAACTAATCTCTTATAAACTTGTTATTTTCATATTAGTAAAATCGGTAACCTCTGTGGACATAATCATATTGATGAACCACATAAAATCTCTTAGTGTTGTATTGTGGTTTGATTTTGCTCTTACCTTAATTGTGTTTGCGATTATTTTGTGTTACTTGTTGTATTTGTCAGACCATTCAAACAAAATCTTGGGTCTTACTAGTATTGTTAGAGTTGTTCACCAATTGTATGATAAAAGTCTTAAGAGAGCGCTAGTGAGTTATTTGCCTTCCTCATACAATCACCTATGCCATACTATCGGAATAATATCCCAAGCCTCATCTACCATGATAACCTGAATCGGTTAAAACTAGACAATACCAATTTAGTTTCTACAAAATCTCACCAAGGAAAGGTCTAATTCAAGATCATGACACCAAAACCAACACATAATATTTTCAACATCAAATATCTGAATTTCAAGGAATTTTTTTTTTTAAGAAAAAAGAACGGCCTGCATATATCTCTAATAATACTTGGTTTTCATTGAAAACACAAAATCGAACAAATTTCCATGATAAACCAAACAAATTGAAGAAAATAATCGAAATCAAAGTCAAATCGATACCCTTAAAAGCACGGTAAAGCTGAATGGCATCGTCTCTAGGAGAAGCATTGGGAGGGCAGCTTATGCTCGCCATTCTCTCTCTCTCTCTCTCTTCTTTCTTTCTTCACTTCCACTCTCGCTATCTCTTCCGCGTTTCAAGATATCTGGTTAGGAGGACAAGTCTTTATGGTGATTGATGGAAATTGAAGTGAATTTTCAACTGCCACCATTAAATCTAGTTTTTTCCCGGAGTGTTCATTTACCAAACTAACCTTTCCACACAAGAAACCTTTTCATTGGCTTCCCGCTATGGGTCAAAACGTCCTTTCGGACAGACTAATTTATCTTTGATAAATATCCGATCACTTTAAATCGCATCACGCAAAATGAAAACGCCAATATAACTCATCGTCGGAGAGAATATCTCCCCACCCTGTATTTTTAGAGATGAACGTGTGAGTCTCGACCAATTATTCAAACATCATGTAATATTCTTTTTTTTTTTTTTTTTGAGGATATAAATTATAAACGAAACTAAAATCACTTTCAATTTCGTGTAATTTGATAATATTGTTTTTATTTTAACTGTGGTTAAGGATTAGGATTAGGATGAGTTTGGTGTGCCAAATTTGAACTCTCATTATTTACGTTTTGTATATGATATTATTAAGTGATTTGTTCAAATATTCATAATAAAATATTAATATAAATATAAAATTAGTATCTTCTACTTGTAAATTACCAGAAACATCCTCCAATGTGATTTCCCACTGAAAACGCGTGGTACTAAAAAGGTGAATAGTTGATAGATAAGGCCGCGTATGTGGTCCTCATAAATTGCAACGTTAAAAAAAAATAATGATTTAGAAAGGTTTTCTTTTTGAAAAGCTGACCTAACCCAGCGCCCGCCTATGGCCCGCCCCTCATAAATTATAACGTTAAAAAAATATAGATTATTTAAAAACCGTATTCCTTTTTGAAAGTAATATGCCCGCCTATTTTATTCAAAAAAAAAAAGAAAAAGTAATATGCCCGCTTATGATCCGTCAGGATCTATCAAAAGATAAATTATTTTCGTAACTATGGGAGAAGCCACCATACCCAATGTTTATTCGTATTCTTGAAGAGAAATGGAACTCCCAATCTCATATGAAATAGAGAGATATTCAATAATTTGTGCGTTTTAAAAAACCTTTTAAAATTGAAAAAAAAAATTATAAAAGAAAATAAAACGATGATGGAGAAAAGGATCCGATCAGCATATTGAAAATGATTCTTTTATTGCAAAAGTGCAACCGAAGATTGTCCAATTCAATAGTAATAATAATTATAATGAATACAGAGAGAAAACCATTGTGGATGGTGCCAACTAATTGACCCATTCATCAAGCATAAAATATAGAGAATTGCGACTCAAAAACATTAGGTGGGTATTTATTTATGTATTTTCTTGTTATGTTTGTTTGGGTTTTGAACTTGTAAATGGTTGTTTACCCCTTTCGATTTTGAAATTATACTTTAGGTAGAGGCTAATTCAAATTTCATGACTTTCTTTTAAGGGATATTATCAATTTACCCCCTAAAAAGTAAAATAATATCAAACCACCACTGGTTTTGAAAATATTAGCCAAAAAAACCCAACTGTTAATTGGAATAGTAACTTAGTCAACAAAATAACGGTTCTGTGAAATCTAAGGGTAAAAAAGTCATTGAAGATTGAATCCATAAATGGATTCCAGCTGGACCACTCAGAATGTGACACGTACGAAATAAAAAAAATCATAAAAATTTTGAAAATAAATAAAAACAATTGAAAATAAATTAAAAGAAATAAAATAAAAAACACTCTCTCACCCTCTCTCTCTCTCTCTCACAGACGCGGCCCCCCCTCTCTCTCAAACACTCTCTCACCCTCTCTCTCTCTTTCTCTCTCACAGACGCGGCCCCCCCACCCCCTCCCCCCCCTCTCTCTCTCTCTCTCTCACAGCCGCGGTGGCCCCCCGCCCCTCCCCCCCCCTCCCCCCCCCCCCCGGCCCCCCACCCTCCTTCTCTCTCGTAGACGCCCCCCCCTCCCCCCTTCTCTCTCAAACACCTTCAGATCAGATCGTGCAAGCATTGTTTCCGACGCGGTTCGTGGAGGAGATGGAGAGGACAACGAGGAACAGAACCGTGTGTCGTTGTGTCGAGTGGTGAGACGGTGCGTTACAGGCGCTGTTTCGGACGCGGTTCGTGGAGGAGACGAAGAAGACGGTGAGGAACAGCCGGTCAGCTGTAAATAGGCATCGTGGAGCGGTGCGGTGGCGGATCTGCGGGCACTGTTCTTGTTGTTGTTGATGGAAATCTAGGTTTTTTTTTGTTGTTGTTGAAGTGTTATTTGATCAATTTCTTTGTGTGTTGTTGATGATAACAATGATGTGTTTCATGTTGAAGTTCAATTGGAGATTGATGTTGAAGCTCAACTGGAGATTGAACTGGATCGTGGAGATCCAATCCAGATTGGATCTCCACTGTCCATGGTAATTGATGGATGGTGGAGATCCAGTCTGGGATTGGATCTCCATTATTTTTTTTTTCAAAATCTTAAATGGACGGTGAAGATTTGATGAAAAATTTTTTATTTAAATTTAATTAATTAATTTTTTATTTAAATTTAATTTATTTAGTTTTTATTTAAATTTATTTAATTTTTTAGTTTTTTCAAATTAATTTATTATTTATTTAATGTTTTTTTAATTTGGTTATCAAAGAATAGTTTGGTAATTGATTAATTGTTTGTTTTTTATTTTTTTATTTTTTAAAATTATAAGGGTATTTTGGTCTTTTACTGTTTTTTTCACAAAACCGCTTTAAATCTGGATGAAAACCGTTTTTGGGAGACGGTAGGGGGTTTTTTGGCTAATATTTTGAAAAAGTGGGGTAAATTGATATTATTTTTGTTTTCGGGGGCTTTTTAGGATATTCCCTTCTTTTAAATAATGTAAAATAGAAGACAATATTGATGTGACATGTGATGAAACAGAGGTCATAAACCATTCAAGAGTATGAAGATGTATTCAAAACCATGAACCACGTAGGCAAAATCTTGGCTTGACTAAGACTCAGTAGAAGTCACAAATTGCTAATACGAGACTTTAATAAGCCTTGGCTGTTGGGTAGCAATGACACTCCTATGAGATTTTCAGGTGACGTTGATCAACTAGTTTTGAAAATACGTTAATTTTCTTATTATTTTCTAATTTTTAATTCTTAGTGCTTAATTTATTAAAATATAAAATCTTTTATTACAAAAATTTGACACTTGATAGTTTTGAATAACTTTTTTAAAATTATGATTAACACGTTTTTTCATCTTAAAAACATGAAAAGCAATTTTAAGTTTTCAAATGAAAGTTGATAAAATTGAAAACAAAAACAAAAACAATATCAAATAGCCCTTTAATTTCTTATTTTCGGCCTCTTTCTATTTTTTCTTTTTAAGATTTTCAAGTTTTCATTTTATCTTCAACGTTTAATTCAATCTTATAAATTCAAATCCGAAGTTAATGAAAAAAAATTAAGAAACAATTTTGGATTATAAAATTTGTTAGTGCAAAGAACTCCGTTCGAATGATTCTTTACCTTTGCTTGATCCTAATCTTCGATCTAATCCTACAAGCTAAAGAACACCTTTGTTAGGGCAACTCAGTGTTTGTTACTAGGGAGACCTTCCAATACTTAAAATAGAGCTTATCTCTCTAAATTTTACGTAACTCTCTAATATGTCTAATTTCTTCTTTATATCCTCAAATGAACTATTAAATCACAATTTATATCAAAACAGACTTACATTTCCAACTGTACCTATGCATGTAAACGTGGCTAACATTTGTCATGTCCATTGTTCTTCAAATGACACCTGTTGGATGTATGTGGAACATCTATCATTATATTACCAGTGAATACGGCTTTGTAGGTTACCAATTTTTTTCCTCCGATGATTCCTTCTTTTGCTTCTCTTTTTAATTTTTATCAAGTTCGAGACCTTCAAATGTCTCATTAGATGGAAGGATATGTAATTTGTACGATGATTGATATCTGTCATTTTTCTTACGACTTGACGTGTTCTTCTACTATTGGGTTTATGTGGCACCTGTATAAATGAAAACATAAAATTTAATATAAAATTAAAATCAATATCATAATTAGAAAAACAAAGTAACTGAAAGAATTGATAATCCTATGAAGCAAAAATTATATTGGATGCATGCCAATTCTCTCAAATATCCATTTCAAAAGTATAAAATCCCTAAAATGTTTTGAATAATTGTATTAATGATAAAATCCCTAAAATATTTTGAATAATTGTCTAAATAAACTTCATTTTACAGGGTTTAGCTACAATAGACACAATTCGCCTATTATATTTAAAAAAATAATAATAAGATGCTCATACAATTAAGAGTTATTTGTTTTTTTCCATTTACTTAATGAATCTAAATTGAATCTATTAAGTTGTTTTAGTTGTTTATGTAAGTGGTTAACTAACTTGAAAATACCAAAAAACTATTAAAAAAAAAGTCAACAATCTTGACTTTTCATTATATATACCAAATTATTTATTACACTTAAAATATTTTGATTCAAGTTAATATATTTGTAAATTTATCATAATATTATATTCTATAGATTTTTTTTTAATTATAATTAATACTTATAATAAACAAAATAATTACCCTAACATTGTTTTATATAGAAAATTGCTCGAAAGTTGCTCTTAGTAATTAACATCTCAACACTATTGTTCAATGTTCATTTTGTTATTAAACAATGTGCCTTTTCTTTTTTTATTATCATATCTTTATTATGAATAATCTCTATCTGATATTTATAAAATAATGATTTAAGATTTTGTAAATTATTTATTTTTAATTACTTATATCATATTAAATAAAAATATATAAAATTAATAGTAAAAAGGGTATAAATTTCAAATTAATTACTTTAAGTTAATTTTATCTTTAAAAAATAAAGAAATTGACAATACATGGAGGCCATGCTTATTGCCAAAGATTGGACATCCCCATCCAATGCTTTGTTTGTTAAAACACTAGGCCGAACAAAAATACAGTGACTAATTTGTCCCACCACTTTTCAACACTTTTTATTAGTTTTTCTTTTTTATATTATCAATTATTTATATTTAAAATGACTTTGATAAATAATATTAAAATAATTGAAAAGCTAATATTTTTAAAAACTTAAAAACAAATATACTTTTCAAAAAAAAATTTTTAAATTAATTAATTTATTTTTAATAGAAAATTAAATACTTTGTTGTATTCAATATATATTAAAATAAAATTTTTAATCCAATTTAAAATTTAAAATATATTATTTTTTTAAAATTTGATGTAAATAATTTATAAGTTACCTGGGCCGTGCGCCAAGAGCCCAATGTCTCATTATTTGGCCTATTAAATATTAATTCTTGGAAAACTATTAACCCAGCAAGCAAGCCCAAGAGAGTCCAGCTTTCCTAAAGCTGAGCTCCGAGCGGTGACTACAAACCCATGTTATTAACCATCTTGAATGAAGTCTCGGATCAAGACATGCAAGTAACCACTTGTCAAGAGAATACAATAGATGTCAATGGCACACATTAATTGTCAGGTCTAATATCAAATTGTGTTAAAGAATGTATTAAAGGGCTCTAATCATCTTAACAAATGTAAAATCTTTTTCTTATGATTAATTTTTACATATAAAACCTATAAAAAACACAATAAATTAACTTAAACATCGGAAGGTGTACACCAACGAACGCCTTCGTTGGCTCATCTTGCCGTGCATTCTTTTTGATTCAAGAGAGAGGGACTTAATGAAAATTCCAAGTGTCAACATAATTTTTATTTAAAATTTAATTTTATGATAATAACATCTCAATCTCATATAATATCTAAAAAAAAAAAAAGGAAATCTCATATAATATCAAATGTAATATATAATTTTTCTTTTTTCTACAACACCAAATAAAACAAATAAGAATTCCAACTGCAACAATCCAATTCCAGCTACATCAAATATATTAATTTAATCCAATAATCTGGTAGCCTCTCTGTTTGGTTGCCAAGAAAGCAGAAGAAAACGAACGAAGACAATGGAGATTTTCAGTGTCGTGAAATATGAAGCTGACGAAAGAAACCAGAGCAGAACGTTGACGTTCATGAGTAACAGTGTTCTGACAGGTGGCATAAAATTGAAGTCCAATGGGCGGAGCCCTTATATCGGCCCAATTTGTAAATATTTGAAACGGGCCCATCAAATAGATAATCGTCTAAGGGTGCAACCGGAATTAAGTTTCAAGTGTTTATTCAATTATTTACTAACTTTTAGGAATTAGAGATAGAATTAAATTACTTATTTTCTTGTGTTTACTAAATTAAGAAATATAAATGAAATAAAATTGATTATAAAAATACCCAGTAAATTAAAATAGATTTTAGTTTCCAAGTTTCATACAATTCAAAACAATCAAAACTCACCCAAATTAGAGTTCATGTCTTGGTAGTTTTATTTTGTGTTAACCTAAACAATACATCAAAGAAAGAAACTATGAGAATTCATGAAACACACCTTAAACCTCAATCAACAAAATCAACCTATCAATTTATTATTATTTTTCTTTTTCTTTCTTTCTTTTTTTTTTTATATGTATTATTTGTCAAATTTCATCAAATTAATTTGTGATTTTAAACATAAAATAATTCATAAAAAACTACATAGAATTAGAAGAGAATTGAAGTAAAAGAGAAAAAGAAGGTATATTCATACAACGGTGTTTAAATAGAAAACAATAAATAAAATCAAGCATATACTCCTGCATTCGCTTCACCCCAATGATCTTTGTTAGGCTTAATCGATCGACCTTCATAATCCAACAACAAGAAGTATTTCTAATTTATCATTTATTAGTTCTTCTACTTTATTCTTTTTACATCATCTAATTTGAACGTTTGAGTGTATTAGATCGGCACCACCCCGATATTAATGACTTTACCTTTTATCTATTGGCTTTCTTGCAGGTTGTTAGTGGTTTAACAAAGCATATAAAGAATCAATAATCTACTTTAACAATTGAGCATCTACACGCTTTCTTTTCATATTTATGCGAGGATTCACGTCTTCTATCTATCAATTTCAATTGTAAGGTCAAATACTGGAAGATTACTCCACTGGAATGAGGGGCTAGGAGTTATATTGCAAATCTTGTTTGTAGGTTAATCTAGTTTGATGTTAGTAGATTTTCGATATTATTATTCTATTTCATATTGAAAAAACACACACACACAATCAAAACATAATATATAATTTAAGTAGTAAAAAATATTACTATGTGCTCTTAGTGAAAATGCTATATTTACTTTTTTTATTGATATGCTTAAAAATAAACATACTGAAAAAATAAATATAAATTACTTATTTAAGTTTTGGATGATTATCGCACGCTGTTATGACCTTTTAAATGAATGCTTACGTTATATAATAGTTGATTTTTAAAAATATAAATTTTGTCAAAGATGAAGTGGTTTCAGAATTATGTACTTTTTTCCTTAAACTCATATTTTATTGTAAGAGTGGTGATATTTCCACCGCTTCAAAATTGTATGCGCACCCCAAATCATTATTTTTTTTTGAAATTCCAATTTTATCCTTATGTGACATTAAATTAATGTGATCTTAACAGTTAAAAACCAGAAAACCATTATCATACAAGCTATTCTATTCGGTTGGTATGATAAGACGAAATTCTTTTTTGAAGCTGTTAATGGTTTTCTGGTATAATAAGAGGACAACCTGTTAATGGTTTTCTGTTTCTGGTATATTATTAGTAGTGATTTCTTGTAGGGGATCTAACAACCTGACTATTATCAAGTAAGTAGATGTCTTCTTCTATTCGGCTATAACTTGCAACCTAACCCAACTAGACCCAAAGTGGAAAGCTTAATTTGCTGGTTGTTAGGTCCCCTGCAAGCTAGAATCATCGAAACCTTTCCCGTGCCACGTCCAGAAATATTAACTTGCTCCCTAAATTGGTTCCCACCTTTCACTGGTGGTCCCAACAGAGGGGATGTGACAATACTAGTTGCATTAAAAACCGGCATATCGACTTGTGAATGGGGTATGGCATATCTCAGGGCATAGGTCGGTCATCTTATTTATTCTTGGTTGAGAATTGTATGGTCTATGGCATATCTCAGGGCTCAACAGAATTAAGAACAGTATATTTCAAAACTAAAAGAAAATTGCATATTAGTAATATTTGTGGTGTTCTCACAGGGTGTAACATTTTTAGAAAATTTAAATGGGGTACATGTACAAAAAGCGGTGAATATACAGGTTTTTAGGGGTGTAAAAATCGTCCCTCTTGTTGTAATTTAAAAATAATAATAATAATAATAATTCTATCGAGTTTTTCTCTTATTTACATTTTTTTCAATGTACTAACGAAAACGTAACATGTGGCAAGAGTTTCATATATTATAATATTATCAGTTATCACGTTTTTTTGGCCGGGCAACACTTGAAAGTGCACTCGGTGGGTTCCAACGAATTTAATAAATCCAAATCCTTTATCGCGTGCTTCTGATCGGTCAAAAACTGCCTTGTTCTAAGGCATATTTGCTTTCCAAGACAGGTACTATCTCATTCTCCACCACTAACTCCACGGAGATTCGGAGAACGTCACATGATACATCACACACTTTACACGTGGGGTAGGATGAAACCATAAGAAGCTATCTATAACCGGACAGCTGCGACCCTACAAACCCAAAAGTCCATTTTTTACAAATTTTATTCCCAACCCCACGACCAAGAAAAACCCACCACTCGCCGCGTATATGCGTGTCAGCTTTTTCTTGGCTAAGTTAAATTTTATATTAATTTTGTACTACGCTACACCTGTCATTTTAACACCGTCAGTTGAAAGTTAAAAGATGAGGACGAACTGGAGTGGAGTTGGAGACGGAGGATTCGTGACCGATCTGACGTCGTTTACTATGTTTTCTTCTCTTTTATTTTATTTTATTTTTAAATCCGTTTACTATGTTTTCTAGTAATACAAAACAGAAGGTGGAAAACTTAAGACGACAAGCCCGAATTTGATAGCAAAATGACACACGAAAACTCAACACAAATATATTAATTGTTATCAGCATCATCATCATCATTTTTACTCTTGGGGGATATTCGGATTTTTGATCAATTTCTTTTATGCTTATCTAACAAATGACATCTTTCTTATGCATTTCTAAATCATAAGCCGAAATTGTGTTCCTATTAGGAATTAATATAATTACTTATAATTGATAGTTTAAAGGAGACATATATAAGAATTTTTTCCTACAACATATAAAAATTATAACAAAATGATAAGCATAAATTTTTAAATCTCTTTAATTAATGATATACAGACTTATTGCCATCCATTATGATATGGTGATGGAGAGATTTATTCAATTTATTAATGATTTACATTCGAATGAATATGTGGTAATTGCATCTGAAAAAAGTAATACATATTTGATTTTGTTAAAATCAAACAAACATCATGTCTACGTGACTTCTTAAACCTAAAATAATCATAAATATTATATGCATTTAATAAATTAAAATATTTAATAGTGTTTAACCCTGGCTAGTTAGAAAAATCATAAAAAGCATGTTTGATTAGTTGGAAAATTATATTTAAAATAATATGGGATTAAAAATTGTATGATTTTATGATTACACACTTTTATAAATTTTGAAAGATAGGCGAAAAGATAGGTTTTGTACTAAAATAAATAAAAAAATAACATAGGCATGTTTTTTATTTTTTTATTTTTTTCATCAAAATTAATCACTATTTATGTATTTTATTACTCATAATATAAATATTTTTACAATAAAAGGAGAACGTTGCTTATTCATAAAAATTGTAACTCATGTTTGATGGAATTATAGCCACCATGGATGAAAAGGTGAACTAGGAGGGAAAGACATAATAGATCATTAACTAGTAATTTACAACCATATCTAATATTGGAAATATCATAAATATTAATTATTAATTGTTTTAATTATTATAAATTCGAAATCTAGAAAGTGAGATATAATTTAAATTCACAATCCCATTCCTACTAGCATAAGAGATTTATTTAGTAATTATAAAATAAATTAATTTAAAAAGCAAATCAAACACCCTTTATTATCAAATAAAATTAATTTTACCTTTCAATAAGTGTCAATAAAACTTTCAGTCATTATTTATATGTCTCGTTTAGATATTATTATCATTTTTAAATCACTTATGGTATAACCACTTTAATTTGGGTCATTGCTACCATGAAACCACATTTAATTCTGTTTATTAATGATAAAAGTATAAGCTTAGCAAACTAAGTCGAGATCCTTTATTAACCTTACCTTTTGTTTTGACATCTATAAAAAGAGTTTGAGCTCAAACGAGACATAAGAGGGAACATAACTAACAACCTTAACTATTTACTATTGTTTATAATAATTTGTCAATTAATTATAAAAATTTTGAAAGAAAAAATGTAAAAGAGAATATCTAACCAAACAAAACAGAAGTTAAATTATTCACTGAAAGAAAACTTAATTTTCTTTAACCGCATAAGGAATTAAGGTCTTTTTGATTTATTTTCCATTAAAACATAATTTTCTATAATTTTGATGCCTATTTGATAATTGTCCTCAAAATAAGGTGGATGTTTCTCGAAAAAGGAATAGCTACTGTAAATCACAATATTCATCACAAAACAGAAAAACGGCTGAAAATTCAAAATTTCATATCTTATATGGTTATGAAGCAAGTGGGTCCAAACAGTAACTCTGTTTTATATAATATATGTAGAACATATTCCCCTAACTTCCAGTTCCGGTAGTATCTATTCGCGTGCGTACCAATTCAAAGAAAAAAAAAAATTCAATAAACTTTTTGACAAGGTCCCTGCGAAGGTGGAACGCAGTTGTAAAAAGGAGCGCTAAATTTAGCAAATTATAATTAGTGCAGAATTCGATTGAAATCAACAAATTGTTTGTTAGGTGGAATCAGTTTCTCTCTGTTTTATGGTCCCTTCACGAGTAAAATTCCTCGGAGAAACTCCTCCTTCAAATTCCAATAACCCTCTTTTTCTTGTTCAATTTCGATTTCGATACGACCGCAGCCACCGCAGGAACCTGAACCGGTTCGTCAAGCTGACCCGTGCCGTTCAATTCTCCGGGCCGGTGTCGCTCGTGTTTGATAGAATGTCGTTCGAGCCTTTGGTGGCGTCGTCGTCGATGAAGCCGCCGGTGATTCTGACATCCGGCGCCAGCGGCCGGATCAACGCGCTCTTCTCTCTCCGGGCGCTGAGGAGTCTGGTGGCGGTGGTCACCGCCTTCGTCGTTCTCCTCTTCGCGCCGTTCCGGGGGAGGAAGCGCCCGGTGGCTGTCGGTTCGGCGGAGAAAGGCAAGGAGCAGCAGCAGGAGAGGAAAACCGCCACCGTCAGAGTTCCATCGACGATCGTGCCGTGGAGAAGCAGCGGCGGTGGTCCGACGGGGGCAATTGTGGATGCGGAGGTGGCGGCGAGGAGGTCGCTGGCCGTGCGGAGGGTGATGCAGGACGTTGATGAGAAAACGGTGAGAGAATTCTTGCTTTTCAATACACTGAGAGGCGACACCATTTTTACACAGTCGTGGAGCCCCGTCTCGATCGCTGTCAGGTTTGTATCGCTGTTTTCGAATTTAATAATCCATCGTTTTCGTTTATCTACATTTAATTATAAATTATTGAATGAGGAAATGTTTTGGGTAAAAAAAAAAAAAAACTTAAAAAGGTAATTAACTTTTTCATGTTCATTTCGTTTTCGAAATTATTTATTACCATTAATTATGATTTAGTAAATACGGGGAATGTGTTTGTTGTTATAGGCTTTTGAAGTTATTGCCTGTTTCTCAATTTTTGGAAAAAATGGTGAATAATTAAAAATAACAATAATTGGATCTACAATTATCAAGGCAAGCTGACCATTTCTTAGCTGAATTAGCAAAATTTGAAGTAGTTTCTGTGTCAATTTCATTTCCCTCTTAATTAATAAGTCTTCGAAATGGAAGCAAGTTTCTATGGTTCTGATTAAATCTGGAATTCTACTTTTTGGGTGGTGTTGTATCATTCATATTTCCTTTGATTTTTTTGACAATTAATTTGGAGAATAATGACTTAATATTGTGATTTTTTTTTTCTCTATCTTATCTGTTTTGATTATGTGGTTAGAATAAACAATAATTTGGTAATGTCATTGTCACGGTATGTCAATTTCTTCAGTTTCGCATGAGGAATGAGCAGATTATCTTCTTATTTTTCTTGTATGAATCACCCACTTAGATTTGAATTATGTGAAAACTTTAATTCTTTTTATCCCTTTCCCTTGGTAATGAAACTGGTTAAATTGGCATTAAATGGCTGAATTTCCAATGTCGTAGAGTATGTAGAATTAAAAGGTATATTCTCACGCGTCCTTAACATCTTCGTCGCCTGCCATTGAAACCGATGGAATGGACGATAAGATTTGTGTCAAAGGAATATTATGATCTGAATTTATCACTCTTGGATTTACATGTAACGGGACCATGCTCCAAGGACTTCATTAAAGCCAGCCAATTTTTTTTGTCCATTTATAAAGTCACTAGGTTCTTCTCCTCGTCCCTTTACATTGTCTTATATCTCTGATCTTTTGGCACCAGAAGTTGCAGTTTGTTCATTGTGGTATCTAAAAAATCTAAAAGAATAAATCTACGTAAGTTTGCGGTGTTGAACTAAAACTTAGTTGATACGTCGGCTTTGCTAACCCAGCTTACGAGTTGGGTCCGAACAAGTTTGCTCTGTGTCATAGTGGGCCTGAACAAGTTTGCTATGAACCCGCATCACTTCATTTTGTGAACATTCTGGATGTGTTAGTGATGCATCTTGCTAGTATTGAAATACATTATTGTTAAATTCTTTTTTGTGAAGTTCATCAACTGTTGGCATTTTTGTGAAGTTCATCAACTGTTGGCATCGATAATATTTGCATCTTCTTTGTTTTCATTGGTATGTCTCTGAATATCTCCATCATATAAACTTTAGATAAATAATTTGTGCAAGACATTGATAAGTTGAAAGAGAGAAGAAGATTTTAAATTCTATAGCATTAGTTTTAGAATTATATTTAATAATTAATCAAATGAAAACAAAGAGTGTGCTAAACATCATTATGAGTTTATTATTAAATTAAAGAAAAAACATCTGTGATAATTTTAGTTCAAACCACTGAGTTTTATAATAAAGAGCATATTAGTTTTTGATTATCAGATTTTATCGATGCTCAATATGCTCTGTAAAAGAGCATATAGGTTGGTCAACAATAGAATGACTCTGAGCCTACTAAATTTAAACAAGTCATTTGCATCATGAGTGTGACCTTATGAGCCACAACAACCAACAGTATGAGCTCCATGTTACTAAACAATGGTCATAAGATATGGTTCGACATAAGTACAATACAATTTTATTTCAACTTGGTCTACAGTAACACTTGAATTTTGTCACTCTTGAAGCCACACACGAGGTGCATTTTGTGCTATTGAAGAAACATACCTTTCTATTAATTGTGTAGTGTCTCTTTACAATGTCTTTTTTTGTTTTTTCCTTAAAAACTTCTTCACGTTATTTCTCTTTTATTTCATACACATATTTGTTTATTTTTATATTATTGTGTTTGATATATCATATAAATTCACCATGTTTCATTTTTCCTTATGAAAAAAGTGCTAATAAAATTACTCATCTTATGCAGGGGTCTAGTTGTTCTTATGCATGGCTTGAATGAACACAGGTACCATTCGTGCTTAATGATCTTATATGTTTTTGATTCTATAGTGTGATCAATTGCTTAAGATATTTTCTTTATCAACAACAGTGAAAGATACAGCGGTTTTGCCAAGCAGCTTAACGCTAATGGTTTCAAAGTCTATGGGATGGATTGGATTGGTAAGTTCACATGCATAATTAAGTTGAAATTTACTTTGAGAAAACATTGGTAGTTGCTCTGCAATTTTTGCTCTTTAATTCACTGTCTTACAATTCTTTCATAGCTAAACTATTACTTAGTTTCATACAGAGTTCTTCTTCTTCAATTTTGATGTTGTTCTGCCTCTGATGCCTCTTGTGTTTCAGAGGAAATTCCTTAAGTGTTGTTCAATTATGCACAGATGTCGAACAATTCTTCTTCTTCTTCTTCTTTTTTTGATATAGAACAATTCTTGTTATTGAAAGCAGATATAGTAACAATAAAGTGGATGTATTAAATGGTGGTCACTCTTCATGTTGCAAAAAAGAGCAACATCTTTAAATTTGAGGGAAACATTAAAACATTGTACTTGCAGTCACCTTAATACTGGTCTCCTTGCAATCATTTGATACATATTGCTGACATAATTCTAGTTAATGGACAGCTATTAAAGGTCAGAGCAAAAAAATAAGGGAAAAAAGAAAAAGATAAGACAAATATTGAAAAAAGAAGCACCAGGATTAAAGTCTCTACTTGTTTGACATTGAATTATAATTCTGGAAGCTTATGCAATTTACAACTTTATTAGATAAATACATACTTTTCAACTACTAAGTCTAATGTGGTCTCAGTTTGTTACATTTGACTCTTACTAGTATCATGTGGAGTGGTTATGGGATGACGCATCCGTTTAATGAATTGAATAGTTGTCATGAACTTAGTTGCCAAAATGCTGATATGTGGCCATTTATTTTCTCGGTGGACATAAGTTGTAACTGCATGAGCATTGTCCTATAAATGCTGTTTGCTTATCAGTCCTTTTCATGGTGGTCCTTAAGAAGAAAGTACAGGAAAAATGAAGACTTTTCTGTTCTTTTTTAAGTATATCAGTGGCTAGTGTTACTTGAGTTTACCCTAAATTATTTCTGGGCCTAGGTGGAGGCTATGCTCCTCGATGACATGTTGACGGTTTTATTAAAAAAATTTACATGCATTTACTTCAATCATCTTATCCTTTGAAAATTTTTGCATTTATAAATGTTTTATAGTCTAGAGACTACACTCTTCAACAGTGCATCTACATTTGGATGTTGCAGGGATTGTGTATTTCAATTGGGATGCCCATTGGTGCGAAAAAGTAAAATCTGAAGCTTCTCTTTATAAGTAAGCTTATTATTTGAGTGTTTGGGTCTGAAATTGTACTTACAGAATTGGTAAATCTATTAACTGAGGATGTACGCTCAGAAGATAAATCAAACCTCTACGAACTGTGTCCTGTTTTACTGGAGTGGTAGAGATGGAATATTAGATCACATGTGTGGTTTCTTTTGAGGAGTGCCAGAAATCAGCATATGGAATATATATCCCATCCAAGTTGAGAAGAAACTACCATAATTTGAACTTGTCTATAGTTGTAATTATCCCAGGCCCAGAATGCATGTATATGAAATGATTTATAATAAATAAATAAATTGTTTCAGGGTTTTTTGTATTCCAAGGAAAATAGACTTTTGGTTTATGCCAAGTGAACTAGATCAGGTTGGGTCATGTATAAATTTCATTTATGTGCTCATAATTACATCTAAATTTTTTTCACAAGTTTCATTATGTAAGAAAATTTTTTCTTCTTTTCTCTTTCCATTTCTTAGTTACAATCTTGATAATTATTTTTGTGAAGGGCCTGCAGTTACTATAGAATCCACTAGGACTCACTAGGACCCTCTTGTAGTTTTTCTGTCCTGTATGAGTACTGTCCTGAGATTAAGGAATAACTGAAATACTTTGAACTTTCAGTGCAAATCTTTTGAATTAGTGGTTCATAATTTCTATTATTGTCTATTTCATTTGTTCGTCCTTGTATAATTCATTACTTCATCTTTCTCCCACTAGGACATGGTGGAAGCGACGGATTGCATGCATATGTTCATTCTCTTGATGATGCTGTCAGTGACTTGGTATGTTCTGTGATTCATGTAGAAGATGCTGATGACAACACATTTAAAAGAAATCCTGGGTTCATTTAAATCATTTGATCTTCAATTTTATGCAGAAATCATATCTTCAAAAAGTTTTAGCTGACAATCCTGGACTTCCATGTTTCTGCTTTGGACACTCGACAGGTGCAGCCATTATTCTTAAGGTAAGGTTTATTTGATATAGGGGGTTTTTACGGATACTCTGTTTGAATTTATAGTTCAATGATTTTCTTTCGATATTTGTCATCATTGCCCGAAAATTTGGACCTAATTTTCTACTTCTTGCCTGAATGCGTAGGCAATGCTTGATCCAAAGATTGAGAGTCAAATAGCAGGTGTCGTAGTAACTTCACCTGCAGTTGGAGTTCAGCCCTCCCATCCAATTTTTGCGGTAAGAATTCTCTTGAATCAAATCTTTACATTTTCTCTCCAAGTATATTGTATAAGAGTTCACATTCTTTTGAGCTGTGCACTCTAGTTAAAACTACAGTTGAATGAATGAGATCGAACACTTTTTGATCTTCATATTTTAAATTCGTGGCAGGTGCTTGCCCCGATTGTTGCATTTTTATTGCCCAGATTCCAATTCAGTGCTGCTAATAAGAAGGGCATGCCCGTGTCTCGTGATCCAGAGGCACTTGTGGCGAAGTATTCAGATCCACTAGTGTACACTGGATCCATCAGGGTAAGGACTGGCTATGAGATTCTTCGAATCTCAACTCATTTGCAGCGAAATCTGAAGAGATTGAGAGTTCCCTTTCTGGTTCTCCATGGTACTGCTGACACGGTAACGGATCCAGATGCTTCTCTAAAACTGTATGAAGAGGCCTCCTCAACTGACAAGAGTATCAAATTGTTAGAAGGATTCTTGCATGATCTCCTCTTCGAACCTGAACGAGATGAAATTGTTAACGATATAATCAAGTGGTTGAATTATAGAGTATAAAGTTAGGTTATATCGCAGTGAGGAGAGGCTAAGATCTAAAATGACATGACCAATCTGAAATTGAAATCGAAAAGAAACAAAAGCTTTAGAATTTGGTGAGCCTTTTTATGGAATGCTTCATTAAGCTTTTCGGTTAGGTGTATGACCAAGAAGATTAGAAGTTGTTTGGCTAAGATTGATTCTACAATTTCATGTTGAAACTTTTGATAGCATTCATTGCTTGGATTAAGCCGAACAATGTATCATTCTATGAATTCCCGTTATTTATACGTGTCATCATTTTATAATTATGAATAATATTAAGACTATTTATGTTCAACTTTTTGTTCAACTTTTTCATTCAACTTTATATAATCAGTAATATGTTTTATATCAACAGTTTTGTCAACTTCAAACCCAAATTTTAAAATCAACTATCATGTCATATAAGATTGGACGGAAAAGTTGAACAAAAGTGTTGGATGTCTATCATTATTCTTTAATTATTCTTTCATTTTTACATTAAAAGATCCACTTTCATTAATCACTATCCAACATGCATGTAGTAATTATGATCATTGGAATGCATTCTCTTAAACAAAATATATTAATTGCCCCATTGGAATCCCTGAACCCCTGAAAAATCTTGACAATTGGATTTGTTCTTCTTAATACCCAAAGCTTGATTGGCGGATATACCAGTGGGCTAGCTATCAACAATATCTCTCAAAAGTGTTTTTGATTATAAAGGGTAAGAACAAAAGTGACCTAGAAAAAAGTGGCGATCATTTGTGTCCTAACAAAAGTTTGATCATTTGTGGGTTTTTTTTTTTTTTTAATTTTTTTTAAATTTGAACAAAATTACCATTTGACTAATTTTATCTTCTTCAATCCTTCACCCGTCAAATCTCTTTCCCGTTTGACATATATCTATCAACAAATTCTCTCTCTTCTTCTTCTTCTTCTCATTCTCTTTCTCTTTTTCCTTCTCATTTTCCTTTTCCTTTTTCTTCTTGTTCTTATTCTCATTCTCCTCCTCTTTTTCTTCCTTTTATTCTTTTGAATTTTCATTGGAAAAGCAACCTGTAGATTTGCAAATCCATTTGCAATGGAAATTACCATTAGTAATGACAGTTTGTGATGCCGTTAGTAATGGTATTACAAATTGCTATTAGTAATGACAATAGAAATTGCCATTAGTAATGACAGTGAGGGTAGTTCATACAGTTGTTACTAATTGCAATTTGGATTACTGTTACTAACGGTTACAAACCACTAATACAAATGGCAATTTCTATTGTAATGATTAATAATGAGGGACCTGCAAATTTGCAAGTTTCTTTTTTTTTTTTTTTGTTTCTGGTAAGGAAGAAAAAGAAGAAAGAGAAGAGGAGAAAGAAAAAGAGGGAAGAAGAAGGAGGAGGAGGAGGAGGAGAAGAAGAAGGAGAAGGAGAAGGAAAATGAGAATAAGAGGAAGAAGAAAATGAGGAGGAGAAAGAGAGATGTCGGACGGAAAAGAAAAAAATATTATCAAAAAATATGTTGGACATCGGAAATGATGACCAGAGATGAAAGAGAATGAAAAGTTTATGTTTTTATTTAAAAGACAATTTTGTCCAAATTTTAATAACTTGGGACATAAATGATAAAAAAACATTTTCTAAATATGAATGATCCATGCATTTTTTGTTTTTAAAGTGGTATTTGCACTCATAAAAACCCTGCCACAAAGTTATGCAATTGAATATGATGTAATAAGACCACCCATAAAACTCAACTCATGGAATACTGGGCTTTGTGTGCTTGATTTGAATACCACTTAACTATTGTTGTATACTTCGAAATGCTAATGCATTATCAGTAAATGTTAGCGAAATTGATACATCCATGGCTTTTGCATGGACATGATTTCTGGGTACATTAAGGTATGGAGAAGGCAAGTTAATTTACAAAGAACCACTGCAGTTTAACTTTTTTATGGCTGGACTGCTTTGAGATTTGTTTCTGATAATGCAGGGTTTTCCATTGCCATATTGGGCCTTATTTGCTCATAAATATAGGTGTGGATTTCCCCCAAGGTATTGAACATGTTAACAATACGTATAAATTCAGATTCAGTTCTAGTTTAAACTTTACCTGAACTTTTATTAAACACACGAGTATAAACAAAATTATATAGCTAAGATTTGTTCTCTTTCTTTTGTTCCTCTCTCAACGATTTAAAATTAAGATGAAACATATACAATTAACAGGTTCCATCCCCTCTCATTATTGATATTTTAATCAAATATCTCTTTCCTTCCGTTTGACTATTCAAGAATGGTGTCGATTACATGAAACATACATTACAGGACCCTAACTCAATAACAATTTTTATCCAACTTTACAGTCCCATCTAATAGGAGTAAATTTTGAAAAAAAAAAATTGCAATTTCATATATTGTCGGCTCAAAATCTCTAAATTAGGGTGGGGCAATAGTGGGTTACACCGGGACTATGGAATGTGTATAAAACTATATAGATATCTTGCCCACGCGGGAAGGATGGGACCTCTAAGTTTACTAATTCAAATTGCAAACTACAATATGGAATGGTGCGAGAAGTAAGATATACTATCCATAGCCGGCAGATTATCTAGATTGATTTTATTTAAAGTTAAAAAGTAGTGTATAAGCTTGTTGACTAGAATTATCATTTTCATGGTGAAAATTGATATTCAACTTGGTGTACCATATGTATCTTGCCCACTTGAGAAGCATGGGACCTACAGGCTTAGTCTTGCAAATTGCAAGCCCCTATCTAGCTTGCAAGCTATATACATTTGAGCTTATTTTAATGTTGACGTATGGTAGATTGGTGATAAGCCTGTTGACAAGAATGAAAATAGTGTACAAGCAAGGAGGGCCACTTGATTGGAAAAGCACTGCATCCCCCTCCCATGGGTCATGAGTTCAAAACTTGTGCACATCCTACCTCCTAATGAAAAGATGAGATTTTCTCTCATGTATATAGGTTATCTTTCACTCAAGTGTGAGTGACTTCCAGTCGTATGAGAGTCTCTTGTCCGAATCGTGTCATCTGTGTCTTACTAGTTTGGTCCCAATTGTTGACTGGAATGAAAATAGTGTACATATCAATCTTGCCGACTTGGGAAGGAAAGGACCTACAAGCTTAGTCATGCAAATTGCAACTTGCAAGCTGCAATTACGAATTGGAATATCTACTGCTGGCAAGATATCTAGATTAAATCTCATTTTTAAAGTTAAACATGGTGTATAAGCGTGTGAACTAGAATAACTATTTCAATTATGGATGTGTATATTGACAAGGAGTGTATAAATATACATTTTACACGAGTACCCTTATATTGAGTCTTTTTTGACAAAATTTATGAAATTTAACATATTTTAATGAAATTTTTATATTTATTTATTGTTTTTAAAAAATACATTTGATATAAATTTGAATTTTTTTTTTGTTTATTGCATAGATATTTTTCCAATACTTTTCTACTTTTTAATATTTTATCTTAAAATAGTATTAAAAAAATTAGTTCGTCATCCAAAAAATGGAATATATATATATATATATATATTCGAGGTTAAACCTAATATTTTTTAAGCATTTGTTGATTTTCACTGTGTAAAACTCATTCTACATTATTGCAAGTCAATTTGCACTCGATGGAAATTGATGACTAGGCTTGACAAAAATTTTAAGAGTAATCCCAACTACTATATTTTTCATATGTCAAAAACTTATTTTCAGTTTGCAATAGAAGTGGGGCTTTACATCATTATTTATTTTTTATATGTCTGATCAGGCCTTTGGACAAGTTCAACTGAAATGAATTATCAACAACTGAATTATTTGCGCTAAATTTCGATGATTATGTTAAATGACTTTATTTAAAAGTTTATGTGACATATAAGCTTGTTGACTTCAGTGATGCCACTGTGGCATATATAGATTTTCTGACTTAATTACGTTTGACTGCTATTTCCTAATTAATAAGATAAACCACGATTTCCTTCAAGGAGAGTTAAGGACACATGGATAAATTATTTCATTGGGACGAGTCTTGTGGAAAAGATATATCGGTGAAATTGCAAAAGTAATCTTATGAAATTAGAAAAGTTTGATTTTAATCATGAGGAATACATTTTATAGCTTTAATCATATTACCATTGTAAAATTCTAAAATATTTTTTGATAGAAAACAATATATATTTTACGTTAGTATTACCCGTTTCATGTTAAGGAGAAAATCTCTTATATTGTAAAGTTGTTTTGTAACAAGAGACATTGGGAAATTTTTAACCAATTCTTTATTTTCAATTTACTAGGCAAAATGATCATCATTACCTCAATCTATCAAAACCTATCAACTAAATATTGAAACAAAGATAAATATGCAACTGAAATAAGAGATAATATTGTTGTAGGAAACTTTTTATGGAGTGAGAAAATAAAGATAAGGTATAAGCATAGAAGAAGAGATGAATGATATTTTGGTAAATGTATGATTATGGGGTCAAATAAAATTATCAAGTGTGATTAAAAGTGAATGTATTATTTGTGGTGGAAAAGAAAAATTCATAATTGTACATGGTTAATTTTTCGGATTTCCATAAGAAAACTATATATTATTTATTTTGTTTTGATTTTTAATTTTATAATAATTAAGTATTAAAAAATTTAGGATTATTATCATTTTACCTCTGAAATAAAAACAATTGTCAAACCACCACTGGTTTCAAAAATAATACCCAAAAAACCCCTTATCGTTAATGGTTTGAAATCATATAGTGATCTGAGATTAAAAATGACGATTCTGTTAGTCACTAAGGGTAAATAGATAATTTTTTCGGAATTTAAATACACAAAACTCTAACTCACTTCTTCTCTTTCCATCTTTCTCTTTTCTTTTTCTCTCTCTACTGTCATCCTTCTCATTTTTTTAACTCCCCATCTCTCTCTTCTCTTTATCAGCCTACTGCCCATCTTCCTCTATTCTTTTTATAGGTCCCAACTGCAGCTTTGCCGGCACAGGAAAAACCTCTGTTCAAGAGAGCGGTGCCATTTAAAGCATTCAAGAACCAGTCGTTAGACTTAGTGGTGCTCTCAATGGACTGAGGCCTCCAGTTGAGCTGGAACAAGAAGAGATGGAGACGGCATGACTTCTGAAATTTGGAGGAGGTCCGCTCGTACTCATCGATCTTGTTCTCGAGGTTCTCTTAGGTCATCATCAGAAAGGATGATTGGCGGCTTGCTTAGTGGTGCCGGTTAAGAGGGAGAAATGGAGAGATCTGGATGAATTTGTTTGAATATTTTTTTTTTAATTTTTTTTTTTTGGGTGTTGGATTGTAGAGAAATTGATGGAATTTTCTATGATTATTGGTGAACGAAGTGTTTTATTTTTATTTTTTGTATTTTTGCTGAAAAACTTTTATTGTGATCTAGATCTTGAACATGATTTCAAGAGCTGGAAACTTTGTATTTTTGTATTTTTTGTTTGCATTTTTTTTTCCATTTATCCTTTATTTTTTAGTTTTTTATTGTGTTGGTAGATCTAGGTTTGAACTTAGATGTTCAATGTGATGTTCAAGATTTGGATTCAAACTCAGATTTTTCACCTGTTTTGAATTATTTTTTTTTTGAATTTACATTATTTGTTAGGTTTAATATTAATATTTTAAAAATTGATATCCACCATTGGACGATTAAGATTACTTTTTATAAAAAATATTTTATAGTTAATTAATAATAATAATAAATTTAATTTTAGAAATTAGTTTAAGTTGATTCAATTTAGTAAATAATAAAAGTTAATAAAGATTTTTATTTTTTATTAATTTTTTAAATTTATTTTATTTTGGTTATGAAAAGGTAGTTTGGTAATTGAATAATTTATTTCGTTTTTCATTTTTTAATTTTTCAATATAATAAGAGTATTTTGGTCTTATGATATTTTTGTTACAAAACTACTAAAATTTGGATGGAAATAGTTTTCGGTTTATGATAGGGGGTTTTTAGCTAATATTTTAAAAAGTTAGGGTAAACTGATATTATTTATCATTTCAGGGGTTTTTTGGATTGTTTCCAAAAATTTATAAACCTTAGTTATAAAATTGAATAAAAAGAAAAAAAAAAAACATGCATTGAGACTTCACTGGATGCATCCTACGCATTGCGAAACGAAATCTTTTAGTGGACCCTTTTTTTGAAACCATCTTTTAGTGGACCTTGACATGTATTGATCGACAAACTTGGACGATGAACTCAAATTCAACCTTCGCACGGTCAGAGGACAACAGAATCCGAACACCAGATTTCGTAGCTATTTCAAATCAATAAAGTGATGAAGAAATTTATTTTTTAAACCATCACGAATGATGTCATTGGAGAAGCCAGAATGGGATAGTTGGGCTCTAGTTTTCCGATCCCTATTTTTAATCAGTAAAGATATTTCGGCTCCGGTGGCCAACATTTATTTATTTATTTTTTAAGCTCCGGTGGCCAACGTTTTTATGAATCTATATTTTCATATGTATTTGAAGGAGTCTTGAAACTTTGGTCGTTTCAAACTTAAAATATAAACCGAATCCAAATTCTAAATGAAGACATTTTGATCTTTTGACTCTCTTATTTATTTCTAAATTAGGCATTATTATTTCTTCACTCTTTTTTCTTTTTTTCGTTGGAAGAAAATTTATTTCTTCACTGTTTTAGTCACCAAAAAACTCAACTTATTATTTTTTTGGCAGTCTTGAAAGACAAGGAAGATTTGTAAAATATTGCACTTAGTTCTTGTAATTAGAGATAGTCCTCTTGTTATATACATAAAATAATTTTTGTCTCGGTATGCACTAACATTGATCAAGTTTATGTGAATCACTAAAATTAATTAAGTCAATGCATTATGCGTGAATCATTTATTAAATATAAGTGGTTGTCAATTAATCCAGACAAATAAAAATAGGTAAATTTAATAACTAATAATTGAAATACTGAATTTATTATATTAGTATGCATTGATATATATTAAACATAAGTGGTTGTCAATTAAATCAAAATAAGTAAAAATAGGTAAATTTAATAACTGATAATTGAAATATTAAATTTATCATATTGGTACGTATGCATTGATATATATATAAATAAATAAATAAATATATAAATAAATGTATATATATATATATGTGTGTGTGTGTGTGTGTATAGGTAGGATCAGCAACACTTAAAACTTGCACAATTTCTTACTTAAGTTGTTAAACTTTGGATTTAAATGAGATGGATGATTAAGATACATTTATATCCTTAAATATGTACACATTGATACATCCCAAATAAATGTGTTTTTTTTTTTTTTTAAATCTCTTTTTTAATACATTCTTTCTCCTCTTTCATTATTAATAAAATAAACAACTAATTAATTAGTTTTTTTCTTTATATGTACATATTTGAATGATTTTAATATTTATTATGTAATATTTTTTGATAAGTGCATGCTGTGTACTTGCCGTGTCAGTGAGGTTACTGAAAATAGTTAGCCACTTAGCCTTTAGATTTCAGTTCAATATCTCTTTAAAACATTGTACATAAAAATTAAATTAAGAGAGTGATATCAGTAAGGTTAATGAGAATAGTTAGCCATTTAGCCCTTAGCTTTCAGTTCAATATCATTTTAAAACATCATATATAAAATAAAATTAAGAAAGTGAGTTTCCGTCTTTCAATTTTTAAATTACGCCACAAGAAAAGGCTTATCACAGTGTACATAACATATGTTTTAGGTGTTTGTCTTTGGTGTGAGATTGATGATCGATGCACTACCATGTTTTGAAGGTGATCGAGGCACATGGAGACCAAAAAGAGGGTCCTCTTCCATAAAAGAGTATATATCACACCCCAAAAAGATAACGAGAAAAGAGATTAAAATCAAGAGAAAGAAGAAAAGAAGAGAACAACCCACGCTCCTTGTCTGAGTAGAAACTTGTACTTTAATTAAAGCCCCATTTATTTTTATTTTCATCTTTATTTTTCTCATTTGGAGAAGAATAAGGAATCATGAAAGGGAGAGGAAAACTTTTGTGTTGTAATATGCAAGGTATTTGAAAAGGAACAAATTCAAGCAGAAGCTAGCACAATTGCAACCAGTCCAATTAGACCAACTTCTTGTGCATAAAAGAACATTTTTTGCTGAACTTTTTGCAAAGAACTGACTGGAATTTCACGTTTGTCTCTTTCTTGCTTGGCTTATCTCCATTAGTAGGGGTATGTAATCTTTTTAGGTATTGATGAAATTGGAGGTCGGACGATGATAATGAAATTTCAGAGAATTTTTTTTTTTTTTTTTTTTGAAACGAAAAGGAGTTAATTAACGGAAAGACTCCTGCGATCCGGAGGAAGCAAGGAACATACAAACCGCATCCACATGATGCCAATAGAAATCCTCCGAGGAGGACAAGGCCAACGAGGCTAAGTCATGTGCCAAGGCATTGAGAATTAGTTTCTCTTCTGTGAAGCTCCTTTAATTACAAGCCTCTTTCATTAACTTTTATGGCCAACCATGTCTGGTTTGTATTATTATAACAAAAATGTCTAATTTGATTGTGAAAGCTCTTATTATTATATAGCAGATTTTGAGATTGAATTCGTGATACTATATCCAAGTTTTGGAGAGTAGTTGATTTCAATTCACAAATAACTCAATATATATGATTAACAAAATGGCAGCAAACATAATTTTTAATTGTAATGAGAGATCATTTGAATGGGAGAAAGAAAATTTTTTGTGTTTTATCCTTCTTATTATAAAATTTTCATTGACAAACTGATATCAAATAACTCAATAATCAATATATATATATAATTAACAATATAGCAGCAAACATAATTTGTAACTTGTAATGATAGATCATTTGATATCATATACACACAGTAACAGACCACTGTATGGCATATAAAATTAAATGAGAGCAGGCAAGAAAAGACCTACACATATGGCCCCCTGCATTATTAATCAAAACTCAAAAGACTTGAGAGGGTCCCTTGGAGACAAGACCATTTAAGAAGACCTACACATATGGCATGAACCACGACATATATAATTCCAAGAGAAAAACAATATAAAATAATGATATCATACACACACTGTAACAGCCCCCTGCATTATTAATCAAGACTCAAAAGACTTGAGAGGGTCCCTTGGAGACAAGACAATTTACGAATATTTATGTTTATAAAAATTCATTAATGACGACCGACGCTATTGATTTAAGCGTTAGTTGTCCCATATCTTTAACATGATTCGATATTTAGAGAAGTAAAAAATAATAAACTCCCTATCTTTATATGTGGATTACCTTTTCACTCTTGTATGAGTCTCTCTTCCACCTTAATGTGAATGAATTCATCTTATATGGAAGCAGTACCTCGGGCTGCATCATTAATATTTCTATCTCGATTGGTCCTAATAGTTTTTTGGATCGATACTTAAAAAAAAAAAAAAAGAAATCAAAATTCTATTTGAACCCACCTTCCTTTAATTTGGCTGGTTTATCTTTCACAATCAAGTGATGATGCTATTGAGTACCAAAAACTATAATATATATGGAATGGAACAGGTGTGTATGATTGCTATAACATCATTTATTTTTTTCCTTTTACAATTGATCTAGAAAAAAAAAAGTAGTCTGAGTAGCTCATTATTTTTTCAAGATAAATAACAATCATATTGAATAATGTTTCCTTAATGGCAGTTAATTTGTCTATTTATATGTTCTAACAATTGAGTTCTCTAATGCGCATCGATAGGTATGTCTTTTGTAAGAAAACTTGTTTTATTTTTCTTTTTATTTGGTGTTTCAAAATAGATCAGAAGATAAATATGAAAATGCTTTTTGTTTTTGTACTTATCTTATGCTGTGTTGCCATTTCACTCATTTTATGTCTTAATTATCAATAATTCAAAAGTTTAAATTTAAGTTGATAGGAAAGAATCCAACTATAGTATTTAAGATTTGAGGTTGACACTTGACATACTTCCTTACGTATAACGTGGATAGATGACAAATATCGGACACATACTAAATGCTCATAACGTATAACATGTGTGATAAGAAGATTTTTAGATAAAGGAGGGAGAGAATGTTTGAATGTGAGACCTCCAAACTCTGATACTATATTAATTATCATCAAATCTAAAAGTTTAAATTTAAGTTGATAAGAAAAAAGTCCAACTATAGTATTTTAGACTCGAGGTTGACATATGACATTATGAATATAAATTAAATTAAATCATTTTCGATGTTAATGTGTAAGCAGAGATTAATTGTTCGTTGTAAAAGATGCAAGCGATGGACCAATATTTCCCTTAAAAATATATATATGAATATTTGATTTCAGAAACCAAGTAAACTTGGCTAATCATATATAATATATGATCTCATATATTTAATATATTGTTTACTTATGAAGAATTAAGTGATTAAATTTTAGGCAATCATTTCTCCCACGCAAAACATGTGGGTTTCTGTTAGCTAAACACTCAGGGGGTTTAATCTCAACAGTTTGTTTTCATTTTTCTCTAAAATTATTGTTTGTATAATAACAAAGAAAAAAAAAGTTTAACCAAAGTATTGAGTGACAGCTTGTGATTCACAATTTGATATTCAAATAATCATACAATTTATTAGAAATCACCTTTTAAAAAATTACTTCCATTGATAACCGATATGAATATCTCTAATTAAATTATAATATTTTCTTTGTTTTGAAACTAGTATTATAATAGAATTATAATTCTCTTAAATTATGAAGATCTGTTAAGATTAAATACTACTAACATGATTAAGATGTTATTTTCATTATACAAGGAAAGGTCTTCCTACACTTACATTATTATAAACTATACTCTAACTAGAGTCAAAATTAATTAAAAGAAATTATATACTCAAAAATATGAACAAAGAAAAGAAACGATGGTTTCATATGGTTTGTTTTGGCTGATTGTCGAGTACGAAAATGACAAGGGAAAGTGCTGAAATAAAAAGAAGCCAAGGACGTAGGCTTCCTAAGTTGCTTACTACTTAGAAAATGGTTGAAGAATTTCCGGTGGGGACTCTTCTTGCCCCTCTTTGTTGATATTCACCCGACCATCTCCAAACCCCTCAATTCTGTTCTTCACTGTTTGGGAATCTTCTCAGTTTTTTGTTTTCTTTTGAGCTTTATATCATTTCTATCTTTTACAAAGCCAAATTTTTAGTTGATCTGAACTTTTAATGAGCTTTCCATCAATTTTACTGTTTATGGTGGCACAGTTTTAAATGGATTAGATTTGAGCTTTGAACCAACACAGTCAGTATTATTAAAATTTAAGAATGGCTGATTTTGAATATTTTCATTAATTATAATTAATTAAAGTTTTACTTCAATAATGTTATGCGATAGTTAAAGGGCTGTTAATTGGTTATCTGTTTCCTGTTAAGATAGGATTTTTGTACTAATTTAGTTTGTTTTACTTTATTAATCTAAGAGAATTTTGATTTCAATTTTCTCAATTTGTCGCTGAGAGAAGAATTTATAGAGTATCAGTTAGTTTTAATAGATGAGACTGTCTTAAATATAAGGATAATATCAATGATCAATGATCATCAATGATTTTAACGCCGGTTACGTAAAGAAAAAGTTTTTTTTTTTTGAAAGTTAGAAAAAGTTTTATTAAAAAAAGTTATTACATCGACTCAAAACAAAAAAGAAAAATCATTTCACAAAGTTCTAATATAATGACTTTATATATTTCAACAAGAAAAATAAAATCTTTCAAAAAAAAAAGGAAAAATAAAATAAAATAATAAAAACATACCACTCTTTACTAGAAGTGGTTGAATACTTATCTTGATTCACTATTGTCCAAAAAAACGAGGTGTAAATAGTTTACTATAAATTTAATCTCTCTTCAACCACCGTAAAAATGAATAAATAAAAAAAAAACTTCTAATAAACTGATTGTATATCTTTTCATCTACTTTAATGGTTAGAGTTTGAATCCTACTAATACATTTTGCAAGTTTTTTGTGGATGAATCACTTTGGGAGTAAATTCCTATATCATCTTTCACCTTTTAAATATAAATAGGTCAGCTTAAAATAAGTAAGAGAGAATTTACCATAAATTCAAATAAAATTATTAGGTTTTGGAAACAATTGATTCCGATTTCTTGAAAAAATAAAAGCAATCGATTTGAGTATTTAGATTATATTAAAAAAAAAAAAGAGTTAAAATCATTTAAGCAACAAAAGTTATTTTTGTTAGGTTTTAAGTTTTAAAAAGTTTGTAGACTAAATTAATTAGACATGTTTTTGGCACATCTTCTTATAGTATAGATGATTGTGCATTCTCTCATCGTCAACTTTTATAGTGAAAATTCAAGTCTCATTACACTATATTTTACAAGTTTTGTATGAATAATTTTCTTCTCTTTATGGATTTCTTTATAGAAGTAATTGTATCTTATAGGAGTAAATATTTTAACCCTGCAATTGGTGATTGATATTGATAAATTCTAATAAACTTTTGATTTATTCAGTCTTGAAAGTATATATTTTTGGATATTGAAATTATTTTTAAAAAAATTCTAAACTTTTGAACTATAACTAATTATTATTTTTTTAATTGAATTACGAATCGATAGCTTATCCTTAAATATTCAAAAAATTATAATTCCTTTATGTTTGTAGTTGAAGCAAGGAAAAGAGAGACAATTAAAATTAACCTAAAAATAATTTTATGGTGAAATGTCGGTACCATCAAATCAGATTATAAAAAGGATTCATTTCATAAGATCAATCATAATAAACACAAGGCCCTTATTCATATTGACAGGGTACCGTAAAGTAATTCTATGGTCAAATGTTGGTATCATCAAATCCAACTATAAAAAGGATTAATTTCATATCAATCATAATAAATACAAGGCCTTTATTGATAATGACACGGTACCTAAGTGTACAATTTTCAACCAAGTAATTGATAACTTAGAGAATTAACCAAATAATCACATCAAACACAACTTTCAAATAGCAGTAGTCAAGAAAAGAAAAAAACTGTCAAATAAAATACTATGAGTAGAAAAATATACGTGTACATGATGCAAACACCCCCAACCAGTTTTTCAATTGAAATATAATATTGGCTGTGGCGATGGGGCTTCCATTCTCTCTCTCTCTCTCTCTATATGTGTGATTAAATTTTATATTTTCTTATTCAATCACACGTGCAACTATTTTTACATGATCATTTTGTATGTGAGAAGACAAATCTACGAGTGATGTAATGTGTCCTTATCTAAATTTATTTGGTGAGAAACCAAATTTTAGTGGGTGTATTTTTTTTTGGAAGTAGTGTGGTTTTTTTTAATTTACACCACGTAACTTTATAAATTCATGAATTTTATATTCTACTTATCAATTCATATACAATTTTCAAACAATCTATTGTGAGTGGATAGATATGCAAGTGTTGTAGTGCGCACCCCCCACCTGAATTTCGTCTCTCGAGAGAAACCAAATTCTGGGTATCGCCCATCGTTATACTGCTGAGAGACCCCGTAAATATGAACAAAGGGCATCAGAAAATAGTGTGAAAATGAAGGGCCCAAAGGCAGGCCTAACTGGAGCCTGGACTTTAAAATTATTAGAGAGTAGACTGTAGAGGCCAACACAGACACCATTATGCACCCAACATTCATACCCTCTCTCCATCTCAGTGTTCGCCCTCATCTTTACTATTATGTCATCCCGTATATTGCTATATACCTCTTATATTATCAAATGTGTATGCCTTTTTTTTTTTTTACCTTTTTTATTAGAAGGTTTGCTGCAAATGCTTCCTATGGCTTTCTTATATTAAAAAAATGCTTCCCATGGTTGCAATTAATATGTGGTTTTTTAAGACTTTTGTAATGTATCAATATTATTATTCAAAATTTTCTTATATCAAGAAAATGCTTTGCATAACAAACTTTCAGCTTAATTACACTTGTTTAGAAACCATGAAGTTTAACAAAAATAGTAATAATAATCATCATAATACAGTTGTTCTTGAATGTTGGAAATTGAGATAAGACTATTGAACTATCAGCTAGTCTCAGAATTTAAGTTGTTTGGTTTTTAAATCAATATAACTGCAATTGCAATTTCAATCAAGTTGCAGAATTCATGTAGGTTTGTTTGTTTATAACTTGGTCAAAAATTATATAATCTATAACTTGGCCAAAAATTATAACTTTGACATTATTTTTATTATTGGTTGGAACATTGACCAGAAAAATTTGTTATAATGAAAAGTAAACAGCCTATTTAAAAAAAAAAAAAAGGAAAAGAGAAAGTATACAGCCTAGCGTTATATCTATATATGTAAGATTATTCAAGACAAAATCCAGAGGCAAAATCACTTCGAAAATGAATTCCATTTCTCAAAACATGTTCGTTCTTTCAATATTGTTTTTGTTATCGGCCTTCACTTACAACTTCATCTACAGTTCAACAACCACTTATCCAGTGCCTCACTCAACATTCCAATATTCCTCTCTCCACAATTTACACCCCAAACAATTCTTCATTTTCGTCAGTCCTAGCTTCTAGAGCTCAAAACCCCAGGTTCTCAGAGCCTTCAGAGCCTAAGCCTGAGTTAATCTTCACTCCTTCGAGTGAATCACATGTCCAAGCTGCTGTTGTTTGCTCCAAGAGCCTTAATGTCCATATGAGAGTTCGAAGCGGAGGTCATGACTTTGAGGGTGTTTCTTATGTATCCCTATTAGAATTACCTTTCATGGTATTAGACCTTACTAACTTTCGTTCCATTGATGTGAACATTAATGATAACAGCGCTTGGGTTCAGGTTGGTGCAACTCTTGGTGAACTCTATTACAGGATTGCTGAAAAAAGCAACATTCATGGATTTCCCGCTGGTATTTGCCCGACTGTAGGTGTTGGCGGGCACATCACAGGAGGTGGTTATGGTGTTATGTTGAGAAAATATGGTTTGGCTGCTGACAATGCCATTGATGCTTGTATTGTTGATGTCAATGGTAGAGTCCTTGATCGAGCAGCCATGGGAGAAGATCTGTTTTGGGCCATAAGAGGAGGCGGTGGAGGCAGCTTCGGAGTTATTCTCTCATGGAAGATAAAATTGGTTCCCGTGCCCGAATCTGTAACGGTTTTTAAAGTTACAAAAACCATAGAACAAGGTGATACAAAGCTTCTTTATAGATGGCAGCAAGTTGCTGATAAGCTGGATGAGGATCTCATGATTAGAGTTGTAATGCGATTGACAAATACAAGCGAAACAAGTGATCAGAGAGCCGTTATATCATTATACGTGGGTTTTTTTCTTGGTGGTGCTGATAGACTTGTCCAGCTAATGCAACAGAGCTTCCCGGAATTAGGATTGACTAGAAAAGATTGTACCGAAACAAGTTGGATCCAATCTAGATTTCATTCTGACTTGCTCCCACTTAACACATCTCGTGAAGTTCTACTTCAACGAAATACTTCAACCATCTCTTACAAAGGCAAAGCAGATTTTGTTAGAGACCCCATACCTGAATTTGCACTCGAAGAGCTACGTAAAAGGATGTTAGACGAAGATAATCCTTTGATCGTATGGACGCCTTACGGTGGAAAGATGAACAAAATTCCAGAAAATGAAACTCCTTTCCCTCATAGAAAGGGAACGATGTTCAAATTTCACTATTTCACAAATTGGCGGGATGGAGACAAGAATGTATCAAAGCATATAACTTGGATTAGGAGTTTATACAATTACATGACTCCTTATGTCTCCAAATTTCCAAGAGGTGCATATGTTAATTACAGGGATCTTGATTTGGGAGTGAACAGGAAGGGTAACACAAGTGTCGTTCAAGCTAGTGTTTGGGGTGTCAAATATTTTAAGGGAAACTTTGAAAGATTGGTGAAAGTGAAGACTAAGGTTGATCCAACGAACTTCTTCAGACACGAGCAAAGCATCCCGCCTCTCATACTGAAATAGTAGATCGATGGACGATGGATAGATTGGTTGGAGCACTTCATCAGTTTGATTGGAATCCTATTCATACTATCTGTGTTATCACAATAAGTTGTCAAACTATATTAATAATTCAGAAAAAGGTTGCAGAGTAATTTATGTTCATGGAAAAAAATAAAAAAACAACCTCTCATTTTCTTGGACTAGCTTGGGAAATATTAAAAAATAATTTGTAAAACTAACTATTGGATTTGTTCTTTCATATATAACTATAAATATCTAACTTTAAGGTATCTTTCACATATTTTAATTATCCATATTTAACATATCATAATATATATCATCAGGTTTTATAGCATATAACAAATTATAAAGTTACTGTCAAATATGGTTGAGTGGGGCAAAGAATATTCATTTAACTTGATAATGTTTTAGATTGGAGTTATTCTCACCATAGGTGGTAATCTAACAAAAAATAATATTATTAAATCAATGGATGTCAAGCGTGTAGGCAAATTGCATAAGTTATAGTCGTAGGATCACGGGAGAATGAACGAGCAAATATCATGATTGAAAAAATCATTATCTCTGTACAGTGATCTTCTATTACAAAATCCTAAAATTACAGGCGGCACAATTATATAAAATTCCAACTTTCAGGACTTCTGTTAATCTCTAGACACTCGACAGTTGCGACCATTATTCTTAAGGTAAGGTTTTGAAATAAGGGGCTTTTATGGATACTCCGAATGAATTCATATATTCATTAATTTTCTTTTCCATAAATATCATCATGGCCGGAATAGTTGGTCCTAGTTTTTTACTTCCTGCCTGAATGAATCGTAGGCAATGCTTGATCCAAAGATTGAGCCCTGCTGTGGCAACTCAGAAAATATTCCTCTGTTTTTGCATAATTCGATTATTTCTACAACAAAAGTGGCATCAGAGCAGTGTTAACTTATCTAGTTGGGTATTGATTGCTGCCTACATTTGAAAGATGACATCCTCTCGAGTTCAAAATCCAACATTCCTATATTCTAATATTTTTCCAATCTTTGGAGGAGAAAGTCATGATTTTTGGAAGGTGAAAATGAAGACTTTGCTTTTGTCAGAAGGTCTTTGGAACATTGTTTGTTAAGGTTTTAAAGCACCTACAGAAGAGAACCAACTTTCAACGACCAAAAAAAATAAAAAAAAAGGTTGAAGCTGATCGGAGGATAGATGCAAAGGCTCTTTCAACAATTCAAAATGGGGTTAGTGCAGCCATATTTCCTAGAATTATGAGAGCCCTTGCATGAAAAGAAGCTTGGGAGATTCTAGAGCATGAGTTTGAAAATCTTAAAATGAAATAATCTGAATCAATTAAAGATTATTTTTTTTAGAGTGATTGAAGTTGTTAATCATATGAGATCTCTTGGTGAGGATGTTTCTTATCAGATAGTTGAAAAAATTCTGATTAGCTTGCCTAAAAAGTTTGAACATATTGTTGCAGCCATTGAGGAATCTAATATCTCACCATTTTATCCATATATTGAACAGTTGATGGGATCTTTGGAGTCTCATATGAACAAAGGAGATTGATGCGAAATGAGCAGTCGGTGGAGAATGCCTTTCAGACAAAGCTCAATCTCAAGCAACAAAATTCTTTCAAGAAGAATAATTGAAAAGATAAACAGAGGGGTGATAAAAGAAAATATAATAAAGGGGAGTCCAGCAAAAGAGAAGAAAACAAGAATGAAAAAGATTCAGTTGTTGATGATTCTAAGCCTCCTTGCAAGATTTGCAAAAAAGCTATTTCAAGCTATTGGCATTGAAAAAAGCCTCAGTGTTTTCAAATGTAAAAAGTTTGGATATGTTGGAAAAGATTGCAGATTCAAGAAGGCAAATCAAGCTAAAAGGGAAGATAATGTGAAGGGAACTTATTTTATGCTTGCCAATCAACACTTGAAGAATATAGACAGTACCTGGCATCTTGATGGTGGCTGTAGCAGTCACATGTCAGGTAATAAGACTATATTTTTTTATGTTGATTCTACAATTACTCCTAAAGTTAAATTAGGAAATGGTGCTATTGTAGAGTCAAAATGGAGAGGAAGAATTGCGGTAGAAACTAAGGAATCAAATATGTCAATGATGCGTTACTTGTTCCTGAATTGAATCAAAATTTGTTGTGTTGGTCAGCGTGCGAAAAATGGCTATCGTCTTCACTTTGAGGATGGTGGCTGCACTATTTTTGATAAAAATGAGAAAGATTTGGTGATTGCATACATTAAAATGAAGAAAAAGAGAAATTTTTCTATTGATCTTCATTGTGGAGCTAGCTATTGTGGCATTGAAGAATGAAGTAGTTCAAGACACTTGGGTTGTGGCATATATAAGAGGCTTTGTCACTTCAACCTCAATGGGCTAAAGCTTTTGAAACAGAAAAACATTGTGACGGGGCTGTTTGAAATTGAAACAATTATAGAACCTTGTGAAGGGTGCATTATGGGCAAGCAACACAAAGTTTTATTTCCTAGACAAAGTTCTTAGAGAGAGCGAAGGCACCGCCGGAGCTGGTTCACACTGATATTTGTAGCCAAATGTGAACTCCCTCATCGAGTGGTGAACATGTTGTAGATCGATCCTTTATAATGTAAAAGATTATAGAGGTAATTACAAAAAGTAATCTTATGAAATTAGAAAGATTTAATTTCTAGTTAAAAGTAACCCTTATTATAGTTTTAATTACATTGTTATTGTAAAAATTTAAAATGTTATTGTTAGAAAAAATTATGATCCCTGTCAGAATATGTTTTATGTTAAAGTCAGTCTTTCATTTTGCAAAACCAATGGTTTTGCATCTTGAAATGTTTGAAAATTTTTAATTAATTTGTCTTTTTCAATTTGATTAAGCTAAATCATCACCATTACAACAATTTATCAAATCTATCAACTAAATGGTGAAATAAATGTAAATATACAATTAAAACTAAGTGAAAGATGGAGTAGGACGAAAGTAAAGATAAAATGCTAAGTAAAAAAATAAGAGATGAAGGGTATTATTGATAAATGTATGGCTATGGGGTGAATAATATTGTCAAGTGTGAATTAATGAAAGTATGAGAAGTATTTTTTATGGCTAAAAATATAAATTCATAATTCATAATTTTATAGAGTTACTTTTTCAAATTTTTTACAAGAAAATTAATTATATATGATCTATTTTTGATTGCTTTGTTTTTCTTTTAACTTTATAGCAATTATTAAAAGTTTATAAACCATAAATATAAAATTAAATAAAAAGAAAAACAATAAACACACAATAATTAGACTAGGACAATATTTAAATAAAAGTTCATCACTACTAATTAATTTTCGTCACTCATTTTCAGTAATTCCATATATATATATATATAAAACAAGTTATTATTATTTTTTTTAATCAAGAAAGGTTTATAGACCATAAATATAAAATTAAATAAAAGAAAACCAATAAAGTAAAGAACAGAAGTTATTTTTTTAATCATTTCTTGTGATGACAAGCAACAACCATCAAGAATGATGTCCTTGGAGACAAGCCACTATGGGTTATAGGATATTAATTTTCGATGTTAATGTGTAAGCAGAGATTAATTGTTCGTTGTAAAAGATGCAAGCGATGGACCAATATTTCCCTTAAAAATATATATATATATATATATATATGAATATTTGATTTCAGAAACCAAGTAAACTTGGCTAATCATATATAATATATGATCTCATATATTTAATATATTGTTTACTTATGAAGAATTGAGTGATTAAGTTTTAGGCAATCATTTCTCCCATGCAAAACATGTGGGTTTCTGTTAGCTAAACACTCAGGGGGTTTAATCTCAACAGTTTGTTTTCATTTTTCTCTAAAATTATTGTTTGTATAATAACAAAGAAAAAAAAAAAAGTTTAACCAAAGTATTGAGTGACAGCTTGTGATTCACAATTTGATATTCAAATAATCATACAATTTATTAGAAATCACCTTTTAAAAAATTACTTCCATTGATAACCGATATGAATATATCTCTAATTAAATTTTAATATTTTCTTTGTTTTGAAACTAATATTATAATAGAATCATATATTCTCTTAAATTATGAAGATATATTAAGATTAAATACTACTAGCATGATTAAGATGCTATTTTCATAATATAAGGAAAGGTCTTCCCACACTTACATTATTATAAACTAGACTCTAACTAGAGTCAAAATTAATTAAAAGAAATTATATACTCAAAAATATGAACAAAGAAAAGAAACGATGGTTTCATATGGTTTGTTTTGGCTGATTGTTGAGCACGAAAATGACAAGGGAAAGTTCTGAAATAAAAAGAAGCCAAGGACGTAGGCTTCCTTGGTTGCTTACTGCTTAGAAAATGGTTGAGGAATTTCTGGTGGGGACTCTTCTTGCCCCTCTTTGTTTGATATTCACCCGACCATCTCCAAACCCCTCAATTCTGTTCTTCACTGTTTGGAAATCTTCTCAGTTTTTTGTTTTCTTTTGAGCTTTATATCATTTCTATCTTTTACAAAGCCAAATTTTTAGTTGATCTGAATTGAATTTTAATCAGTGAGCTTTCCATCAATTTTACTGTTTATGGTGACACAGTTTTAAATGGATTCGATTTGAGCTTTGAATCCAACACAGTCAGTGTTATTAAAATTTAAGAATGGCTGATTTTGAATATTTTCATTAATTATAATTAATTAAAGTTTTACTTCAATAATGTTATGCGATAGTTAAGGGCCGTTAAGTGGTTATCCGTTTCCTGTTAAGATAGGATTTTTGTGCTAATTTAGTTTGTTTAACTTTTTTTAATCTAAGAGAATTTTGATTTCAATTTTCTCAATTTGTGTTGAGAGAAGAATTTATAGAGTATCATTTAATTTTAATAGATGAGACCGTCTTAAATATAAGGATAATATCAATGATCAATGATTATCAATGATTTTAACCCCGGTTACGTAAAGAAAAAGTTTTATTAAAAAAAGTTATTACATCAACTCAAAAAAAAAAAAAAATAATTACACAAAGTACTAATATAATGACTTTATTTATTTCAACAAGAAAAATAAAATCTTTCAAAAAAAAAAATAATAATAAAAACATATCAGTCTTTACTAGAAATGGTTGAATACTTCCCTTAATTCTAAGAGATTAAGAGTTTAAGTCTCACATTTGTCCAAAAAAATGAGATGTGAATAGTTTATTATAAATTTAATCTCTCTTCAACCACCATAAAAATGAAAAAACAAACAAAAAACTTCTAATAAAGCTGATTGTATATCTTTTCATCTACTTTAAAGGTCAGAGTTTGAATCCTACTAATATATTTTGCAAGTTTTTTTTTTGGATGATTCACTTTGGGAGTAAATTCCCATATCATTTTTCACCTTTTAAATATAAATAGGTTAGCTTAAAATAAGTAAGAGAGAATCTACCATAAATTCAAATAAAATTATTAGTTTTTGGAAACAATTGATTCCGATTTCTTGAAAAAATAAAGCAATCGATTTGAGTATTTAGATTATATAAAAAAAAATTGAGTTAAAATAATTTAAGCAACAAAAGTTATTTTTGTTAGGTTTTAAACTAAATTTATTAGACATGTTTTTGACACATCTTCTTATAGTATTGATGACTGTGCATCCTCTTACCATCAACTTTTATAGTGAAAATTCAAGTCTCATTGCACTATATTCTACAAGTTTTGTATGAATAATTTTCTTCTTTTTATGGATCTCTTTATAGAAATAATTGTGTCTTATACGAGTAAATATTTTGACTCTGCAATTAGTGATTGATATTGATAAATCCTAATAAAATTTTGATTTATTCGGTCTTAAAAGTATGTATTTTTGGATATTGAAATTATTTTTTAAAAAAATCCAAACTTTTGAACTATAACTTATTATTATTTTTTTAATTGAATCACGAATCGATAGCTCATCCTTAAATATTCAAAAAATTATAATTCCTTTATGTTTGTAGTTGAAGCAAGGAAAAGAGAAACAATTAAAATTAACCTAAAAATAATTTTATGGTGAAATGTCGGTATCATCAAATCAGATTATAAAAAGGATTAATTTCATATGATCAATCATAATAAACACTAGGCCCTTATTGATATTGACAGGGTACCATAAAGTAATTCTATGGTCAAATGTTGGTATCATCAAATCCAACTATAAAAATGATAAATTTACTTTTTTTAAAAAAAATGATAAATTTCATATCAATCATAATAAACACAAGGCCCTTATTGATATTGACACGGTACCGATGTGTACAAATTTCAACCAAGTAATTGATAACTTAGAGAAGTAATGCTCTCTCTCTCTCTAAATTTAAACAGAAGAGCCAATCTAAGATCTTTGTGGGGGCTCCTCAGCTCCAAAATCTACAAATTTCCAACGGATTTGGTCGGGTTTTCCGGTTCAGAGAGAGGAGAAAGTCTTAGATGTGGTGACCTAGTGTATCCGTTCATATTACATCATAGGGTAAATTATTTAATTTTATATATATTTTTTTACCAAATCACATCAAATACAACTTTCAAATAGCAGTAGTCAAGAAAAGAAAAAAACTTTCAAATAAAATACTGAGTAGAAAAATATATGTGTACATGATGCAAGCACCCCACCCAATTTTTCAATTGAAATATTATATTGGGTGTGGCAGTGGTGCATCTATTCTCTCTCTCTATATATATGTGATTAAATTTTATATTTTCTTATTCAATCACACGTGCAAGTATTTTTACATGATCATTTTGTATGTGAGTAGACAAATCTACGAGTGATGTAATGTGTCCTCATCTAAATTTCTTTGGTGAGAAACCAAATTTTAGTGTGTTTATTTGGAAGCAGTGTGTATTTTTTAATTTACACCATGTAACTTTATAAATTCATGAATTTTATGTTCTACTTATCAATTCATATACAATTTTCAAACAATGTATTGTGAGTGGATAGATATGCCAGTGTTGTAGTGCGCACCCCCCACCTGAATTTCGTCTCTCGAGAGAAACCAAATTCTGGGTATCGCCCATCGTTATACTGCTGAGAGACCCCGTAAATATGAACAAAGGGCATCAGAAAATAGTGTGAAAATGAAGGGCCCAAAGGCAGGCCTAACTGGAGCCTGGACTTCCGAATTATTAGAGAGTAGAGGCCGACACAGACACCATTATGCACCCCACATTCATACCCTCTCTCCATCTCAGTATTCGTCCTCATCTTTACTATTATGTCATCCCGCATATTGCTATATATCTCGTATATTATCTGTGTAAAATGTAGAATCCATCAAATGTGTATGCCTTTTTTTTTTCCTTTTTTATTAGAAGGTTTGCTGCAAATGCTTCCTATGGCTTTCTTATATTAAAAAAATGCTTCACATGGTTGCAATTAATATTTGGTTTTTTAATACTTTTGTTATGTATCAATATTATTATTCAAAATTTTCTTATATCAAGAAAATGCTTTGCATAATAAAGTTTCAGCTTAATTACACTTGTTTAGAAGCCGTGAAGTTTAACAAAAATAGCAATAATAATCATCATAATACAGTGGTTCTTGAATGTTGGAAATTGTGATAAGACTACTGAACTATCAGCTAGTCTCAGAATTTAAGTTGTTTGGTTTTTCAATCAATATAACTGCAATTGCAATTTCAATCAAGTTGCAGAATTCATGCAGGTTTGTTTCTTTCTAACTCGGTCAAAAATTATATAATCTATAAGTTGGCCAAAAATTATAACTTTGACCTTATTTTTGTTATTGGTTGGAACATTGGCCAGAAAAATTTATTATAATGAAAAAGTAAACAGCCTATTTGAAAAAAAAAAAAAAAAAAGAGAAAGTATACAGCCTAGGGTTATACCTATATGTATGTAAGATTATTCAAGACAAAATCCAGAGGCAAAATCACTTCGAAAATGAATTCCATTTCTCAAAACATGTTCATTCTTTCAATAGTGTTTTTGTTTTCAGCTTCACTTACAACTTCATCTCCAATTCAAGAACCACTTATCCAGTGCCTCACTCAACACTCCAATATTCCTCTCTCCATAATTTACACCCCAAACAATTCTTCATTTTCTCAGTCCTAGCTTCTAGAGCTCAAAACCCCAGGTTCTTAGAGCCTTCAGTGCCTAAGCCTGAGTTAATCTTCACTCCTTTGAGTGAATCACATGTCCTAAGCCGCTGTTGTTTGCTCCAAGAGCCTTAATGTCCATATGAGAGTTCGAAGCGGAGGTCATGACTTCGAGGGTGTTTCTTATGTATCCCTATTCGAATTACCTTTCATTGTATTAGACCTTACCAACTTTCGTTCCATTGATGTGAACATTAATGATAACAGCGCTTGGGTTCAGGTTGGTGCAACTCTTGGTGAACTCTATTTCAGGATTGCAACATTCGTGGATTTTCCGTTGGTATTTGCCTGACTGTGGGTGTTGGCGGGCACATCACGGGAGGTGGTTAAGGTGTTATGTTGAGAAAATATGGTTTGGCTGCTGACAATGCCATTGATGCTTGTATTGTTGATGTCAATGGTAGAGTTCTTGATCGAGCAGCCATGGGAGAAGATCTGTTTTGGGCCATAAGAGGAGGTGGTGGAGGCAGTTTCGGAGTTATTCTTTCATGGAAGATAAAATTGGTTCTCGTGCCCGAATCTGCAATTCTTTTTAAAGTTACGAAAACCTTAGAACAAGGTGATACATAGCTTCTTTATAGATGGCAGCAAGTTGCTGATAAGCTGGATGAGGATCTCATGATTAGAGTTGTAATGCGATTGACAAATACAAGCGAAACAAGTGATCAGAGAGCTGTTATATCATTATACGTGGGTTTTTTTCTTGTGGTGCTGATAGACTTGTCGAACTAATGCAACAGAGCTTCCCAGAATTAGGATTGACTAGAAAAGATTGTACCGAAACAAGTTGGATCCAATCTAGATTTCATTCTGGCTTGCTCCCACTTAACAACCCATGAACACTAATATGCCCAGGTTATTTGTATTTTTAAAGAAACATTTTGAATAGTATATGGTCCAAAAACAAGAAGTTGAGAGGTTAAGGGTACATACAATTTGCAATGGTGGAGACAAACAAAGCCAATAACCCCAACCTAAAGACGCCTAATAAATGGGCCAATTTATATTAAAAAGAAAAAAAAATTAACTCCGAGACTCAAACTTATCATTCTCTTGTTAAGTCCTCTGACATCTCCAACAATAAGACCATTACCCATTTTGAATCTTGTGAAACACAATCTCTTTTTTCTGAGAAACCAAACAAAATGTATGGTTACTTCGTTTGTCCAAGTTAGATTCATCATCTATGGATATTTTTGCAATATGAATCTTTATTAGAAAGGGGTGCGACGAGATTTTTTGTTGTTTCATCACAAATTATTGGGATTAAGTTTCCGGCATTTCAGCTGGATTTCTGGATATTGGGCTTTTATTAAAACCTTTGGGCTTCACAACTAAACCTCCAGCCCTGGCCACCTTAGCCATAGGGGTGAGATGGGCCCGAGCAAACATTGCAGCGGCAGTATTTGGACCCCTAAACTCTACTCCTTTTCGTATGTACGCCATATTAATTTTCTTTTAAAATGTGAAAGTGTGTGCATATTACTAAGATATATATATTTTTAATCTTGTAATTAAATATTATAAATTAATGAATTCTAAAATTGTTAATATTATATTAATAAAAAGTACGGAATTGTACATCCTTTTTTATTAATATAATATAATTTCTTATTTTAGATATTTTTAATTAAATTTCATGATTTTTATTTTTTTTTAACTTTCATATAAATATTTAATATTAGTCATTTGAAATAATCACTATATAAGCTTTTAAAATAATAAATAATTAACATCTTAATCAAAAGATATTATACATGTTGGTTAAAATGCTCAAAATATTATATTTTATACTAATATGATATATGAATAATAATTACAATTATTTTTTTTAATAAATAGTATTACTCAAAGACAATAGTAAAATTTTGGAAATAATTTAATTGGTAGTGTACATACATTTTTAGAGTAGTGTAAATATCTCCACTCGTAAAAGTATTCTAAAATCGAACCTTAGACTCTCTATGAATAGTATTAAAACTTTGGATCAAACCTTGAGAAAACACAAACAGAATTTATCAGTTCTTAATTAGCCTTTTGAGCCTAATACTCGTTGGCCGGTTCTTGAGGACTTGCAAATTTGACACAATGGTAGCACTAATTTACCTAAGAGCCATCTAGATTAATTATCTAGTTGAAATTTCTAATAAATTGTTTACACACACATGAATAAGAACAGTTTGTAATGACTGGGATACTGGGAATCATTAAGAGGGCAAAAGGTTAATTTCTGGTTTTATAATGCTAGCTAGTGTTTATTAACAATTTTTGGGAATCAGGTTATATGGCCCCATACTATCAGAAATTATTTTTCTTTTTGGCTAAGGAACTTAATTTCCTCCTTTCATCTAACAAATTGGTTTCCATTTTTTTTTTTTTTTTAATCTTATCATTTTCATTCTCTATTGATAGAAGCATCCTAAAAGAGAATTTGGTAGCGTAGAGAAATATAGAGTAAAAGAGAGTTTCATTAAGAGATAAAGTAATGTCAAACTTTCCAAATATTTTGTTTAAATTTATACTTAAATGATATGACATATGAGTTGTCAATATTTTGTAAAATCATGAGATAATATGATAATTAATAGTATCTTGACAACTCACATACCATATCACTCAAGCATGAATTTTGATAAAATATTTGAAATGCCTACTATTACTATAAAAAATATATATGCCCATTTACGAGAGGTAAGCTTCCCATTTATAAACAATGTGCGCTTTCCACCATTCATTCAAATTGGAGTAATATGAAAGTAATCATACGCTAAGGCAACTTGTGCATAAATGCTTGTACAACTTCTATTAATTGGCAACCCAATTAATTTAAAAAGTTCAACGAAAATGGTGAAAGGCCACCTGGCATACAACACTCCTCCTTGGAAATTTGTGCCAGTCTACATGGTTGATTGGATGCGATTATCCAATCCCATTATGGGTAAGTTAATTACGGTCGGTTGGTTATTTTTTGCTTTTGAGAGCGGAGTAAGAATTTTTATCTGATAATTCTATTTGATATTGTTCATTGTCATTGAAAGCGTTATGCTTCATCATTTGTTTGCAGATGCATATACTTAGGACAATCTAACAGTGTAGATGCAATAATCATATGGTACATTTAGAGAAGGCAGCTTTACAAAAGTCTCATAGCAGAGATACTGAACCAATGCCAAATGTAGAAGCGTCTAGCAGCACCGAAAGGAACAATCCCAATAAAGCACTAGTAGATGAGCTTCATATCAATATAGTCGCATGAATTTCGTGTTTCGTTTAGTTGCATGATAATTTTTTGTTTTGTTTTCTACTACTTTTGGTTGCTTAAAGATTAGGTGTGTAACGTGCAATGTCTCAGTACTTGAATAGTAACAATTTAAGTTGGAGAAAGTTTGCACCTGAAAGTTATTTCATCTGATTTTGAATCGTCTCTATATTTGTATTGGAAGGGACATATATCTCGCAATGTCTACACAATAGAACAATCACTGTAATAATGAATGTAAACATTGTTCTTGATTGTTTGATCAGCTATGTGTAATATTTATTGACAATTGAGGCAATACATCTGTCAAATTAAAATCAGTTGTAATTCCTTGATTCGATCACATATCAGTTTATTTGGTCATTGTACCCATTTATCTGATCCCATTATGAGCTAAGTGATTACATTTGTAAATATGTGCTCAAAACATTAATTTATATGAATTAAATGTGTTTGAACGATAGGTGTGTGTTGGTTTGATTGATATTATTTATGTCATTGAAATTTGTTTGAGTTATTGCTTAAACGCAGATAATTCAGATAATGTTGTCATCGCACCAAAAAGAAGAAGGGTAACAACCAGATAACTAATAGCAATGATGTAAGTTGTTACAAAGGAAGTCTCCCAGACTACAAAAGTATATGGTAGATACACTAAAGCTAGAGAAACATGTATTAGTTATTTACCCCAGTAGTTGTGATAAAAGAAGAAAAAAGAGGAACATCTGGAGGTACTTGCACTCAAGCTAGAATTGATGATGCACTAAAGCTAGAACATCTGGAGGAACAACTTATTTCTTCAATGTTTTTGTTAAGCAAAATAATTGATGATACTCCCCACATGACTTTCTTATTTATGCTTCGATTGCATGTGATTGGAAGTTAGTTTCTTTAATGCAAAGGTCAACAGGGCGCTGGGACCAGGAGTAATATCTATTACCTTCCCATTTGCACTTAGGTTAGGCTCGAAAGTAGACCACGGAATGCCTCGCGCAATGGATCACTGCATCGTATTTCCGTCCAGATGGACACTTTAGAGCTGCTCCATCTTTAGTTTTATAATCAAGAATTTCATCCGCCCCTAAACTCTCGACAAATTCAACGTTGCGCGTTCCACAAGTGGCAGTCACATGTGTATTCCCAAGTTTTGCTAACTAGATGGCATAGTGACCCACACGACCTGAGGCAGCAGTGATCAGAATGTTTGCCTGCTCGCCACTTCCATCAAGCCTGACCCCAGTAGACTGGGTGAGACCCTGGTGAGCAGTTAGACCAGCAACCAATAAGCCAGCGGCTTCAGCTGCTGAAACTTCTGCTGGCCTGGCAGCTGACAATTTCTACTTAGCTACAGAAAACACAGCTAGTCCACCTCCATTCTGCACCAAGTAGCATAATCAAAACTAAAACATGGACATATAAATTTTACATGAAATAGTGTAGTGAACAAACAAATATTCGTAGGTTCTATTTGGCAATTTATAGGTGCCACCACCCTGATGTGCTGTATGACCATTTAAGTATCGATGAACAGTGAGACCGTACCCCTCACATGGATTAAAAAAATGAGTGCTTGAATGATACCACTGCGAGAAATTCACTTACAAGTACCAAAATATGTAAAAACGAAAAATTCATTATGCTTAGATACCTAGGAAGCCACCTATGACTGAAACCAACATGTATGACAAGGTGAGATTTAAAATGTTTTTGGAAAGTTCATTTGAACTATTAAAAGCACGTGATGTTGATGAAAATTAACAGTCCAAAAACATTATTTATTAAGATCCCCACATAAGGTGCAGATATAGCTGAAAAACCAAATCCAATGCACTTCATCAACAAATTGACTTGATTGAAAGTGATTTCACAGGGAAAACAAACCTAGTATGGAAGATTTTCTTATCTGACTAAATAAAAAAAAAAAAAGATTTTCACACGAGTGACTGATGCAACCAATCCAAAGTATCTCTTTATATATATATATAAACAGAAAATTTTGTTGAAAAATTAGAGGAAATGGTAAACCACATGTCCACTATAGGGACCTACCAACCTAACAGAAGACCCAAACATAGCACCTCAGCCAAAGGTTCTTTCAAATTAGGTGAAATGATATATTTGCTTATCCGAATTTCACAGTCTAGATATAAAGCTTCCTCTAGGTTGAATAAAGCAGTGGACGAGAAACATTTAAAGATAAATTGAATACTAGAACAAAATTGTAATAATATCAATGAGCACTTACAGCATGACAGAGAATGGCTACAACCTTGTCACCAGCTTTGAACTTTTAACATTGGACCCTACTCCTACAACCTCTCCAGCCACATCAGTTGCTGTCCCAAGAAAAAAAGTTTTTTCAGCAAAAAATAAAAAAAGATCAATGAAATGCTTCCTATGGACTTACAATATACACACAGAACAAGACCAGAATAAAGTTCATGGAGATTTGTTAAAATAATCAAGTAGAATTTTCAGTCAACAAATATCTATCCAACTGTGGTTTCAGTGATGTTGTGCTGAAATTTGTTGGTACTGAATAATGGCAATCCAATAACTATGTTATCTTTCGCACAGGCCCTCATAGTTGTATGAGATGATGCAACTTGTTGTAGTTATGGACACTAGGGACATGAACTTTTGTCTGAACCTTAATCAAAAAACAAAATTTTGTTGGAACCAACCCAATCAGCCGCAAAACAAACAGAATTGAGGAAAAGAAACATCTAGTTAGAGATAGCATGATTTAAAACAAAACATTCTCGCAACTGTCATAGCACGACCCAACAGACAGTGCTTCAAAGGGTGAGTTCTGCTCAATACTTTGTTGCCATAAAATTGGAACAACAACAAGGTTCCAGAAACATCATCATACATGACATCAAAGGTCAATCAACATATAGAAACTGAAATAATATCTAAATTATAGCAAAGCAAAATGATAACATCTTGTTTCATCAAAAGCAATCATGTTGAAGCAATTAAAGAGGACCTCCGGTAGCGAAGTAGTTAAAAGATCCCATTACATAATACTAGAGATGAATGGATATGCCAGGTCCGTAAGGAAACTTGTGAGGAAACAAAGGGCGAAGCATGCCCTTTTGCATTTTCCAATCAACCGAATTTAGACTAGTCGCTACCACTTTTACCAAAACCTCATCTTTGTTTGGAGTTGGAACTGGTATGTCAACATGCTGCAACAAGCATACATACATTAATATCGATATAACCAATTAGAGCAGCATGCGACTTAGTGATGTACCAATTCCAATTAGCTTTGAACCTTTTAGCCAGTGCCTTAAGTTTGAAATCTGAAGGACCAATTCCAATTAGCTTTGAACCTTTTTGACAGTGCCTTAGGTTTTGTAGTGGTCAAAAATTCTTCGGTCCAAAATGAAAGCCCAAATCTTATTGTGATAAATTGGCCCAGTACGCTGATCGATCCAGGTTAATGACCCAATGCATGTTACAAGAGGATGGCTCAACAACTTGGTTGATCCAGATCAAACAAGGTTTGTTTCCTTAAATGAGAATTGATTGCTATTAATGAATGAGGTTTAAATTAATTGTAACGGAAGTTACATTAACTCTGTAACCGACATATCATTAACTATGATATTTATTTTGTAACCGACATATCATTAACTATGGTATTTATTCCGTAACCGACCTGACATTAATCATAGTATTTATTTTGTAACGAACATGATATTAACTCTACCATAAGTGCCCATGACACCTCCTCTACCTATAAATAGAGGCTTCATTTGAAGCTAAATCCATCCCACCTCATTTGCTCCTCTCTTACAAGCCATATAAGGTTTCTCCTCTCTTTTCTTCATTCTTTCACTCTAGATTTAGAGTTCCTGTGTGATAGAGTTGGCATAGTGGCGTGGAGGTGCATGTCTAGGAAGGTTCTGACTAGGAAAGACTTGGTATTTAACTGTGTCCATTGTGACCGACCTCTCTTTCCTGAGAACTTACCTGGTACACTATTCACTATTTACTTGCACTGTTCTATTATACGGGGCTTAGCTACTGATACTCAATATCTCAGTGTTTCTACTTTGTTTAATCTTTAAGCCCAAACAGTCAAGACTTCGATAGTCTTCCGTTTTACCCTTTTTCCGGCACACTCCCCCTAGTCTGACAACGCTTTACAATTACTGCATTCTCATATATTACGATCAATTTACTGACTTGAGCGTCGGAGTGTCTTCGGCCGACACCCCACCGGTGTCAAGATCACCCGCGTTCTTTTTATTTGATTTGTGCATGACACAGGTTGCTAGGTTCCAAGAAAGTTGACCGACGAGGCCCACTTAAAGTCAACATGCAAAATTCACCCACTACAGGTTTGAAATCTGAACTTGATCATTCTAATTAATACTAAACATATAGAAATCTAAATTCTTTAAAAACAATTCAATCCAACTAAAAAAATTTAAACATATATCGAAACCTAGGATCATAAAAATGAGAATAATCAGACAAAATTGGTTAGAAAGTAAAAATGAGAGGATCCAAAATGGAAAAGAAAGTGACACCTTCAAAGCAGCAGGTCCTCCACCATATTTATCATAAAGAAGGGCGTGCATGATAACCTTGCCTGCCATTTCAGAAAGGCTGATAAAAGTGACAATAAGGGAAGCGTCTTTACTTTCTATCTCGACTGCTGATGAATTATCGAGTGAGAGGTTTTCACTTGCACTTCCTGAAAGACCAAGTACCTCAAGTTTCAAAACTGTTTCCAACCATGGCAATGTTTGTAAGTCTGGACAATCTTTTAAAGCAAGCTGAGCAATGTTAGTGAGGATGGTAAGCTTGGAGATTGATGACAACTCTGCCCTGATTCCACAGAGCTTGGGAATTTCAATACCAGTTATATGCTCCAAGGATTTAACAGCGATTTCACTCAAAATGAGGTACCACCACAGGGTTCAAGTATCTGAAGGTTACTGACTTCTGGGTGGCGGCCGCCCGTCTGCTCCTGCAGTTCCGTTCACCATCTCCATCACTGGATTTTGGTCTGTGTTGCGGCTGGCCCACTCGTTTTCGATTGCCATCTTGAGAGCCCACCACCGGCAAAGAATCAAACCTATCCATTCCTTTAATACCAGCACCGATTGTGGCGGCAGAGGCGGCGGCCCGTCCGCTCGTGCAGTTTTGTTGACAGAGTTTGGTCGGTGTTGCGCACGGGGTGTAAAACCAACAAACCCTTATGCTGAGTGAGCAGGTAATCGTCATCATGATGCTGACTAAGCATAAAACGTCATTAGAGATAATCAGTCCGCAAAGACACGTCATTTACAATGTTGATTCCAAGGGAACACGTTAGTGAAACCATGCTGACTTCGCCTGCAAGTGTTAGAGTCTATTCTGACTCAGCTTGCAAACCTCAGCAGGTCTGCTGACATAACCTCCGCAAGTCAACTTGTGTGCTCACTCACCATGCACAAGTCAGCTCAAGCGCTAACTCAGGGTGCCAACATCAGTACCGCTGCTGACTAAGTTGGACACGACATCACAGTATTGACTTCACTAGCCTACGTCAGCCAAAGTGCTGACTGCGCTAGTGGACGTCAGCTCATGGGCTAACTTTTCCAGTACACGTCTTGCCATTGGCTGACGCAGCATGACCACATCAGCATGTGCTGATTCAGCAAGACCACCATAGCATATGTAATGACTCAACACAAACACGTTTCCAGGGGGCTGACTAAGCTTCGCCACAGCATCAAGTTCGCTGACTCAGTGACACCATGACAGCCTATTAATTGACTCAGCTTAACCACGTCATCAATGTCGCTGACTCAGCTTGACCATGCCATCAATTAGGCTGACTCAACTTAACCACGTCATCCATTGGGCTGACTCCGCTTTACGCACGTCAGCATATATGCTGACTCATCTTGACATGTCATTATTTAGCTGACTCAGCTTCGCCACCTTCGCAGACGAGATGACTCATCTGACCAGGTCATCAATATGATGACTCAGCTTAACCACGTCATCAATGCAATGACTCAGCTTATCCACCTCAGCAATTTAGCTGACTCAGATAAAACACGTCATCAGTTGGCTGACTCAGCCCAACCACGTCATCAGTATGATGCCTCAGTGTAGCCACCTCAGCATTTTTGCTGACTCAGCCAGGCCACGTCATAATCCGGCTGACTCAGCTCAGCCACCTTATCATTTTGGCTTATTCAGCCTAGCCACTACAGCATTTTGGCTGACTCAGCCCAACCATGTCATCAGTATGCTGACTCAGCATAGCCACCTCATCATTTTGGATGACTCAGCATAACCACGTCATCAGTGTGCTGACTCAGCCTAGCCCCCTCAGCATTTTGGATGACTCAGCTTCACCAGATCATCAATATGCTGACTCATCTAGACCACGTCATCAATTAGCTGACTCAGCTTCTCCACCTCAGTAATCGAACTGACTCAACTTATCTAATGTGCTGACTCATCTTGACCACGTCATCTATAAGCTGACTCCGCTTTGCCACCCCAGCATACGAGCTGACTCAGCTTGCTTATATCATCGTATGAGCTGACTCAGCTACCCCACATCAGCTTCACGCTGACTCTTATCCCACGTCATCCATTGCTGACTCATTTCACCATGTCAGCCATCCTGCTGACTAATTTTTCCACGTCACATTCATGCTGACTCAACTTGCCCATGTATGTAGACAACTGACTCAGTTTTTCCACGTCAGCGTGGGGGCTGACTCAGCTTGCCAACGTTAGCAGATGTGCTGACTTAGTGACATATCAACAAGGTTGCTAACTTAACTCGTTAACATCGGCATTGTCCTATAAATGCTGTTTGCTTACCAGTCCTTTCATGGTGGTCCTCAAGAGAAAGTACAGGAAAAACGAAGACTATGCTGTTCTTTTTTTAGTATATCAATGGCTAGTGCTACTTGAGTTTACCCTAAATTATTTCTGGGCCTAGGTGCAGGACTATGCTCCTCAACGACATGTTGATGATTTTATTTAAAAAATTTGCATGCATTTACTTCTATCATCTGATCCTTCCAAAAAATTTTGCGTTTGTAAATGTTTTATAGCCTAGAAACTACACTCTTCAACGGTGCATCCACATTTGGATGTTGCAGGGATTGTGTATTTCAATTGGGATGCCCATTGGTGCGAAGAAGTTAATTCTGAAGCTTTTCTTTATAAGTAAGCTTATCATTTGAGTGTTTGGGTCTGAAATTGTACTTTCAGAATTGGCAAATCTATATCAAAACCTCTACGAATTGTGTCCTGTTTTACGAAAGTGGTAGAGACGGAATATTAGATCACGTGTGTGGTTTCGTTTAAGGAGTGCCAAAAATCAACATATGAAATATATATCCCATCCAAGTCCAGAAGAAACTACCATAATTTGAATTTGTCTATAGTTGTGATTATCTCAGGCCCTGAATGCATGTATATGAAGTGACTTATAACAAATAAATAAATTGTACCAGAGTTTTTTGTATTCCAAGGAAAATAGACTTTTGGTTTATGCCAAATGAACTGAATCAGGTTCGGTCAATATAAATTTCGTCTGTATTTTTAATTACATCTAAATTTTTTTTGCAAGTTCCCTTATATAAGAACATTTTTTCTTCTTGATAATTTTTTTTGTGAAGGGATCTAGTTACTATAGAATTCACTAGGACCCTCTTGTAGTTTTTCCGTCCGGTATGAGAACTGTCCAAGATTAAGGAATAACTGAAATACTTTGAACTTCTCAGCGCAAATCTTTTGAATTAGTGGTTCATAATTTCTATTATTGTCTATTTCATTTGTTCGTCCTTGTATAATTCATTAGTTCATCTTCTCCTACTAGGACATGGTGGAAGCGACGGATTGCATGCATATATTCATTCTCTTGATGATGCTGTTAGTGACTTGGTATGTTCTGTGAATCATGTAGAAGATGCTGATGACAACACATTTAAAAGAAATCCTAGGTTCATTTAAATCATTTGATCTTCAATTTTATGCAGAAATCATATCTTTAAAAAGTTTTAGCTGACAATCCTGGACTTCCATGTTTCTGCTTTGGACACTCGACAGGTGCAGCCATTATTCTATAAGGTAAGGTTTCTTTCATATAAGGGCTTTTTACGGATACTTTGGTTGAATTTATAGTTCAATGATTTTCTTTCGATATTTATCATCATAGCCCGAAAATTTGGTCCCAATTTTCTACTTCTTGCCTGAATGAGTAGGCAATGCTCGGTCCAAAGATTGAGAGTCGAATAGCAGGTGTTGTAGTCACTTCACCTGCAGTTGGAGTTCAGCCCTCCCATCCAATTTTTGTGGTGAGAATTCTCTTGAATCAAATCTTTATATTTTCTTTCCAAGTATATTGTATAAGAGTTCACATTCTTTTGAGCTGTGCACTTAGTTAAAACAACAGTTGAATGAATGAGATCGATCACTTTTTCATCTTCATATTTTAAATTCGTGGCAGGTGCTTGCCTCAATTGTTGCATTTTTATTCCCAGATTCCAATTCAGTGCTGCTAATAAGAAGGGCATGCCCGTGTCTCGTGATCCAGAGGCACTTGTGGCGAAGTATTCAGATCCACTAGTGTACACTGGATCCATCAGGGTAAGGACTGGCTATGAGATTCTTCGAATCTCAACTCATTTGTAGCGAAATCTGAAGAGATTGAGAGTTCCTTTTTGGTTCTCCACGGTACTGCTGACACTGTAACTGATCCAGATGCTTATCAAAAACTGTATGAAGATGCCTCCTCAACTGACAAGACTATCAAATTGTTTGAAGGATTCTTACATGATCTCCTCTTCAAACCTGAATGAGATGAAATTGTTAACGATATAATCAAGTGGTTGAATTATAGAGTACTAAGTTAGGTTATATCGCAGTGAGGAAAGGCTAAGATCTAAAATGACATGACCAATCTGAATCTGAATTTGAAACTGAATTAAAAAGGAAACGGAAGTGTTAGAATTTGGTGAGCCTTTTTATGGAATGCTTCATTAAGCTTTTCAGTTAAGTGTTTGACAAAAAAGATTAGAAGTTGTTTGGCTAAATAAGGTTCTGCAATTTAATGTTGAAACCTTGATAGCATTCATTGCTTGGATTAAGCGGACACTGTATCATTCTATGAATTCCTACCGTTTCATGCAAAATTTTTGTTAAACTTTTTCATTAAACTTTATGTGATAACTGATATGTTTCATATCAGTTGTTCTCTCAACCTTAAATCCAAATTTTTAACCTAACTGTCACATCATATAAGATTGAAAGGAGAAGTTGGGCAAAAATGTTGGATTTAATTTATTATTATTCTTTAACCATTCTTTCATTTTTGCATTAGAAGATCCCCTTTCACTAATTACTATCCAACATACATGCAGTAATTATGATCATGGCAATTCATTCACTTAAACAAAATATATTAACTGCCCCATTGGGATCCTCTATACCTTTTAAAATCATGACGATTGGATTTATTCTTCTTAGTACTTGAAGCTTGATTGGTGGATATATCAAATGGGCTAGCTATCAACAATCTCTCTCAAAAGTGCTTTTGATTATAAAAGGGGTAAGAACAAAAGTGACCTAAAAAAATGATGGAGATCAATTGTCTCAAAAAGAAGTTTGGATCATTTGTGTCCCAAAAATATATTTTTAAACAAAATTACCATTCGACTAATTTCATCTTCTTCAATATTTCACCGGTCAAATCTCTTTTTGGTCCGGCATATATTTTTCCATGAATTCTCTTTTATCATCTTCTTCTTCTCATTCTCTTTCTATTTTTCCTTCTCATTTTCCTTTTCCTTTTTCTTCTTGTTTTTGTTCTTATTCTCATTCTCCTCCTCCTCTTCTTCTTTTTTATTCTTTTGAATTCTTATCGACAAAGCAACTTGCAGATTTGCAGATCCATTTGCAATGAAAATTATCATTAGTAATGATAGTGTAAACTATTTTGAATTACAATAGTGTACTATCATGTGTAATGGTAGTATGTACTGTCATTATTAGTTATAATTTGCATTGTCATCACTAACGGTAGCGCAAACTACTAATACTATTGACAATTTCTATTGCAATGATTAATGATGGGGGACTTGTAAACTTGCAATTTCATTTTTTTTGGCAAGGAAGAAGAAGAAGGTGGAGAAGAAAGGAGGAAGAAGAAGAGGATGAAGAAGGAGGAGGAGGAGGAGGAGGAGGAGGAGAAGGAGAGGATGCAGAAGAAATAGGAGGAGGAGGAGGAGAAGGAGAAGAAGAGAAAAAGAAGGAGAAGAAGAAGGGAAAGGAGAATGAGAATAAGAAGAAGAAGAAAAGGAGAGGAGAAAGAGAGATGCCAGATAGAAAAAAAAAGGGATGTCCTCAAAGAAGATACCAAACATTAGAAAGGATGGCCAAAGATGGAAGAGAATGAGAAGTTAATGTTTTTTTATTCAAAAGACAATTTTATCCAAATTTAATGATTTGGGACACAAATGATCATAAACTTTTTCTGAGTACAAATGATTCTTGCACTTTCATTTTTTTGACCCATTTCATGGTATTTGCATTTATAAAAACCCGCCCCAAAGTTATGCAATTGAATATGATGAAATAAAACCACCCGTAAAACTCAACTCATGGAATATGGGCTTTGCATGCTTGGTTTGAGTAACACGTAACTATTGTTGTATACTTCAGAATGCCAATGCATTATCAGTGAATGTTAGCGAAATTGATACATCCACGGACACGATTTCCGGGTACATTAAGGCATGGAGAAGGCAAGTTATTTTACAAAGAAAAACTGCAGTTAACTTTTTTATGGCTGGACTGCCTTGAGATTTGTTGCTGATAATGCAGGGTTTTCCATTGCCATAATGGGCCTCATTTGCGCAAAAATATAGGTGTGGATTTCCCTCAAGATGTTGAACACCTTAACAATGTGTATAAATTCAGATTCAGTTCTTGTTTAAACTTTGCCTGAACTTTTATTAAACACACAAGTACAAACAAAATTATATAGCTAAGATTTGTTCTCTTACTTTTTGTTCCTCTCTCAACGATTTAAAATTAGGATGAAACATATACAATTAACAGGTTCCATCCCCCCTCATTGTTGATATTTCAACCAAATATCTCTCTCCTACCGTTTGACTATTCAACAAGGGTGTCGATTACATGACACATCCACTGCCGACCCTAAATCAATAACAATTTTTATCCGACTTTACAGCCCCATCTAATAGGAGTGAATTTTGACAAAAAAACAAAAAAAGCCCTGCAATTTTATATATTATCTTCTAAAAATCTCTAAATTAGGTGTAGCAATAGTGGGTTACAACTTACACCGGGCTATGGCATGTCTGTATAACTATATAGATAGCTTGCCCACGTGGGATGGATGGGACCTATAAGTTTACTAATACAAACTGCAAACTACAATATGGAATGGTGGGAAAAGTAAGATATACTACCCATAGCCGGCAGACTATCTAGATTGATTTTATTTAAAATTAAAATGTAGCGTATGAGCTTGTTGACTAGAATATAACTATTTTCATTGCGGAAATTGATATTCAATTTGGTGTACTATATGTATCTTGCCCACTTGAGAAGCATGGGACCTACAAGCTTAGTCAGTAAGTTACAAGCTAAAATCTAGAACGATTGGACCTGTAAGCCCCTATCTAGGTCGCAAGCTATCTACATTTGAGCTTATTTTAATGTGAACGTATAGTGATATGCCTGTTGACTAGAATGAAAATAGTGTACATTTCAATCTTGCCGACTTGGGAAGGATAGGACCTACAAGCTTAGTCATGCAAATTGCAGCTTGCAAGCTAGCTGCAAGTTACGATTCGGAATATCTACAGCTTGCAAGCTATTTAGATTAGATCTCATTTTAAAGTCGAACATGGTGTATAAGCGTGTGAACTAGAATAACTACTACAATTATGGATGTGGTATACTGACATGGTGTGTATAAATATACATTTTACACGAGTACCCTCTTATTTCAATATAATGAGTATTTTTTATAAAATTTTATGAAATTCAACATATATTGTGCTACTATATTTTATGAAATTTTTGTATTTATCTTAAAAAAATTAAAATATACATTCGATATGTATATATTTGAACTTTTTGTTTATTGCATAGATTTTTTTCCAATACTTTTGTACTTTTTAATATATTATCTTAAAATAGTAAAAAAAAATTAGTTCCTCATCCAAAAAATTTTCAGTTTCTTTTCTTAAATGTATTTCATTCTTTTTAACATCTATACAAAAAATCAAATTAAGATTAATAAATTTCTTTAAATTTTAGAAAAATGTGTTTGAAGTGCGTAATATAAAAAATCCTCACTGATTTTAATTTATAAACCTTATAAATTTCATAATTTTACAAGATTAATTTTTCGGATTTCTATAAGAAAATTATATATATTTTTTGTTTTGATTTTAATTTTATAATAATTAAGTATTAAAAAATTTGTGAACCTTAAATATAAATTTGAATAAAAAGAAGAAATATATATTGAGACTTAACTGGATGCATTCTACGCATGAATTTGGGATACGAAATCTTTTAGTGGACCTAGACAGATATTGATTGACAAACTTGGATGATGAACTCAAATTCATCCTTCACATAGTCCGAGGACAAAAGGATCCGAACACCAGAATTTGTGGCTATTTCAAATTAATAAGTGATGAAGAAATTTATTTTTTAAACCATCACGAATGATGTCATTGAAGAAGCCAGAATAGGTTATAGATATTATTTGGGCGGCTCTACTCTTCCAATCTCCATTTTTTAATAAGATATTTCGGTTTAAAGAACAACGGTCTAGTCCGATGGTAAGGCTAAGACCTAACCATACAAAATCTTCAAGATTACGAGTTCAATGTCACAAAATTAAGTCCCACTAGTTATGAGTAATTTTTCTCACTTTATGTAAGTTGCTCTTTCCTACTTTTTGGGAGGTAAATTCCCGAATCGTGCTTTAAAGTTATATCTCAACCGGTCCCGATAATATCCTGAACAAGTATTAGTAGTTTAAAAAAAAAGATTGACTCCGGTTGCCAAAATTTATATGAATTCATATTTTCATATGTATCTGAAAGAGTCTTGAAATTTTGGTCGTTTCAAACTTAAAATATAAACCGAATCCAAATTCTAAATGAATATATTTTTATCTTTTTACTCTCTTATTTAATTCTAAATTAGATATACTATTTCTTCTTATTGGCAGTCTTGAAAGACAAGGAAGATTTATAAAGTATTGCACTCAATACTTGTAATTAGATGTGGTCCTCTTGTTATGTGTATAAAATAGTTTTTATCTCAATATGCTCTCAAATTAATTAAGGTTATGTGGATCACTAAAATTAATTAAGTCACTACATGATATGTGGATCATTGATTGAATATAAGTGTTTATCAACTAAATGAAAGCAAGAGAATATAAGTAAATTTAATAATTGATAATTGAAACACTGAATTTATTATATTAATACGTATTGAAAAAAAAAATAATATATTTTCTCTTCCTTTGTTTAAAAAAAAAAAAAAAAAAGAGAAAGAAAAGAACAGAAAATTAAGGACAATTAGATTTCGATTTGGTTAATTGGTTGCTGGTTAAATGTGAACCAATCCAAATAAAAGTGATAAACTTTAGACTTTGGAGCAAGGATGGCACATGTCAACCAAAAAATCTTCACACACCCATTTACTTTCTACAATCAATTCAAAATTTTTAAATTTATTTTACTTTCTAGACCCTTTGAAATATCAAAATTAATCTTAGACAGTAATGTTTTCTTAAATTAAAAGTAATTTCTCTTCGTTAATAGTAACCTTGGAACCCAAATAAAATCCTGAAAGAAACATAAATCCATGGTCATGTTGACTCCTTGTTCGCTTGAACTGATGGATGCTCAAGAAATTAAACCCAAAGCCTTTTTAAATTTAAATTGTATTAGAAAAAGGATTCTATCACGCATTGGCAATAAACGTGAATTTGCAAAGTAAAGTTTCAGCTTAATTACACTTGTTTAAAAACCATGAAGCTTAATAATAATAATAATAATAGTACAGTCATTCTTGAATACTGAAATTGTGATAAGACAATTGAACTACTAGCTAGTCCCAGATATAAAGTTGTTTGGTTTTTTGATCAATATTACTGCAATTGCAATTTCAATCAAGTTGCAGAATTCATGTTGGTTGGTTTGTTATTATTATTATTATTATTATTATTATTTAGTTTCTAGTGTTGTAAATTTCAATCCAGATTGATAAAAAAAAAAAAAAAATTCAATCAAGAAACATGTCAAAACGTTATTTTATTATGATAATAATTTTTCAAATTTATGAAATATATATCAGGGTTTATGAGGCGGATAGAAGGGAAAAATATTCTTTGATGTAATTTTACATAAATGTCCTTTTAAGTAATTTAATTTATGGATATTTTAGTGACCAAAGTATTATTAAAATGTCAGAAGTCGGAAGAACTTATTTGGGTGGCTCCTAAAAGTAAAATATTTTTAAAATATTCTCTATGCTGTAATGTAGCATGTACACATCTCTGATACCCCTTTGATGTTAATCTCTTTGCACAACAAAAGCATGGCAATTATCAAAGTCAAAGATATTAAGCTGTGCCGTGCACGTTTAAGATGATCAAAGTCAGAGCAATTAGGTTTGGCATCCACAATTCTTAGCCAGATGCAAATTTCAACGTTCAAGACTAATAATCTATAACGTGGCCAAAATTATATGCATCGGGAAATCAACAAACTTGAACCTACTGTTGTTATTGTTTGGAAAATTGACCAGAAAAATTTATTATAATGAAAAGTAAACAGCCTAGCGTTATACTTTTATATATGTAAGATTATTCAAGACTGATAGTTTTTTTTAGATAAAAGTAAATTATTTTTCTCATTCATACATTGCATATATAATGGTATGGTTACAACTTTTTGGAGGGTCATACCTACTCCAACCACTCCATCATTGTTTACTCAAAATAGTTTTATAAAAATAAGGATGACCGTACCCTTTTAACTAAACTTTCCTAAATTAAGCAAAATGTCAATAACATCATTTCAACAAAACAGTTTCTAGAAAAATCTCACTTAACTAGCAAAGACAACACCCATAAGCAAAAATACTTGGAAAATGAACTCCATGTCTCCAAGCATGTTCGTTCTTTCAGTGTTGTTTTTGTTATCAGCTTCACTTGCAACTTCATCTCCAATTCAACAAACACTTATCCGATGCCTCACTCAGCATTCCAATATTCCTCTCTCCACAATTTACACCCCAAACAATTCTTCATTTTCCTCAGTCCTAGCTTCTAGAGCTCAAAACCCCAGGTTCTCAGAGCCTTCAGTGCCTAAGCCTGAGTTGATCTTCACTCCTTTGAGTGAATCTCATGTCCAAGCTGCTGTTGTTTGCTCCAAGAGCCTTAATATCCATATGCGAGTTCGAAGCGGAGGCCATGACTTTGAGGGTGTTTCTTATGTGTCCCTAATCGAATCACCTTTCATTGTATTAGACCTCACCAACCTTCGTTCCATTGATGTGAACATTAATGATAACAGCGCTTGGGTTCAGGTTGGTGCAACTCTTGGTGAACTCTATTACAGGATTGCTGAAAAAAGCAACATTCATGGATTTCCCGCTGGTATTTGCCCGACTGTAGGTGTTGGCGGGCACATCACAGGAGGTGGTTATGGTGTTATGTTGAGAAAATATGGTTTGGCTGCTGACAATGCGATTGATGCTTGTATTGTTGATGTCAATGGTAGAGTCCTTGATCGAGCAGCCATGGGAGAAGATCTGTTTTGGGCCATAAGAGGAGGCGGTGGAGGCAGCTTCGGAGTTATTCTTTCATGGAAGATAAAATTGGTTCCCGTGCCCGAATCTGTGACGGTTTTTAAAGTTACAAAAACCATAGAACAAGGTGATACAAAGCTTCTTTATAGATGGCAGCAAGTTGCTGATAAGCTGGATGAGGATCTCATGATTAGAGTTGTAATGCGATTGACAAATACAAGCATAACAGGTGATCAGAGAGTTGTTAGTACTTCATACGATGGCTTTTTTCTTGGTGGTGCTGATAGACTTGTCCAACTAATGCAACAGAGCTTCCCTGAATTAGGATTGACTAGAAACGATTGTACAGAAATAAGTTGGATCCAATCTATGGTTTATTCTTACATCTTCCCACCAAACACATCTTTGGAAGTTCTACTTCAACGAAATACTTCAACCATACCTTTTGAAGGCAAAGCAGATTTTGTTAGAGACCCCATACCTGAATTTGCACTCGAAGAGCTACGTAAAAGGATATTAGACGAAGATAATCCTCTTATTGTATGGACGCCTTACGGTGGAAGGATGAACGAAATTCCAGAAAATGATACTCCTTTCCCTCATAGGAAGGGAACCATGTTCAAGTTCCACTATTTCACATATTGGTCGGATGGAGACAAGAATGTACCAAAGCATATAAGTTGGATTAGGAGTCTATACAATTACATGACTCCTTATGTCTCCAAATTTCCAAGAGGTGCATATGTCAATTATAGGGATCTCGATTTGGGAGTGAACAAGAAGGGTAACTCAAGTGTCGTTCAAGCTAGTGTTTGGGGAGTCAAATATTTTAAAGGGAACTTTGAAAGATTGGTGAAAGTGAAGACTGAGGTTGATCCAGCAAACTTCTTCAGACATGAGCAAAGCATCCCGCCTCTCATACTGAAAAGGTAGATCGATGGACCATGGATAGATTGGTTGGAGCACTTCATCAGTTTGATTGGAATCCTATTTATACTATTTGTGTTATCACAATAGTTGTCAATTCTATATTAATAATTCAGAAAAAGGTTGTAGAGAAATTTATGTCTAACCTCTCGTTTGCTTGGACTGGCTTGGAAAATATTCAAAAATTATTCATGAAACTAACTATTGGTATTGGATTTCATCCTTTATATATAATTATAAATATCTAACCTTAAGGTCTCTTTCAGATATTTTAATTATCCATATTTAACATATTATAATATATATCACCCGGTTTTATAACATATAATAAATTATAAAATTAGTGTCAAATATGGTTTGGTGGCAAAAGAACATTCATTTAGCCTGACAATGAATAAAAAAATAATATTATAAAATCAATTGATGTTAAGCAAGTAGGCAAATTGTATAAGGTGTTGTACTAGAATCACAGGAGAATGAATAAGCTAATTAAATATCATGATTAGAGTTCTTATTATCATGGTTAGTGTTAGGGATAGGGTTAGGGTTTGGATTCTATTAGGATTGAGGATTTTTTTTTTGTTAGATATTTTTGTAATAATATAATAAAAGGAGGCTAATTTAGGAAATTGATGCGTATTTAGTAGTAAAACTTTTTTATTAAGATAAAAGTAAGAGAATTTGACTTTAAAAAAAAAAAAAAGACATTTTTTTAACTTAATTTAAGATATAAGTGAAAAAAAAACAAACAAATTAAAATTACTTAAATTAATATTTAAGTGCAAATAAACTTTTTAGGGAAAAAACAAATTAACCACTCCTAATTATTTTATTTCTGATTGATTGTATTCAATTACAAAAAATAAAATTTCATAAATAATTATTATAAAAAACCAGGTTTAAGGTTTTTTATTAGGTACTTACATGATTCTTAAGTTTGTTGGATTTTATTTTATTTTATTTTATTTTTATTTTTATTTTTATGAACAAATGTAGCATGCTGAAAACCAATAGAGAAAGAAGTAGTAGGTCTTTTGTATAAAGTCAAATTAAGATACCTGTGATCAAGCACTCAATCATTCAAGCAAATCATCAATCGATATAATCCTTATTGTTTTGAGATTGTATAGTTGACTGTCCTTCATCTTATCCCATTGTCTACAGCTCTTGTATATATTTCCTCAACTTCGAATGTATAATGTGTGGAAGAAAAAATTATTCAAAAATTATTTGATATTGTTATTTTGACAGAAATAGCTAGAAAGGGAAAGGCTGTTAACGATTGCTTTTTAGTCAACTTCACAACCAATATATCCAAGCCGCATGAAGTTTGATAAGAATTTTTAAAGAACTGAAAGGATTGGGGAGTGAAAAGAGAATAAAACGATTTAAAGGAGTGTAATTCTTCTTTGTCTCTCATTTCATTCAACATAGGCTATTTATGAGCCAAACATTTTACACTGTTAATTGCAATAAAAAAAGGAAAAAAAGAAAAAAAAAAAAAAACAGAAACAACAGCATAGCAATTAGCATGAAATGTGGAGTCAGTTCAACACATGGATTGTTGCAAATCATCCACTTACAAATAAATTAACAACTAATGCATTCCACTTACAAATTAACCAACAACTAAAGCATTATTTCTTACTTATACGTGATAATGCTTGGCCATCATGGGTTATTGGTTATTTTGGAGCCATACACGTATCATTTCACCTCCCCTGAAATTATCCTTGTCTGTAAAGATAAAATTCAGATAAGTTTTTGAAAAGCGATGTTGGTCCTTCCAAGTCTTCGATAATAAACATTTGAGGACGATGATAGCAGTGACTCGGTATGTATTTTCCATTGCAATAATAACACAAGCCTTTTGCTCGTCGGTCTTGCAACTCTTGACTGGTAATTTTTTTTTTTGAAATTGGTTGGAGGATTTGGATTGGATTTCTAATTAGGTGGGGGTCCTAACACACCATCACTTGGATTTGGAGTTGTCTTATGGACTGTTGCAGTGGCTTGAGTCTTGTATGGTGAATCAGATTTCCTTTGCAATGAAATCTTCTCCTCTATGAGACGAGCAACCCCTATCGCATCAGCTAGAGTTCGTGGTTGTTTCACTTTAAAATCCAACCGAACTTTATCTTGTAGACCAACAGCAAAACATCTAATTAAAAAACTTTCGGACAAGCCATCTACCCTGTGAGAGAGCTTCTCGAATTCTTCCTGATAAGCAGTCACTGTAGTTGTTTGTTTGAGACATGTTAGAGCTTTGATAGATTTTCATAATCGGTCGGACCAAAACGAAGGAGGACAGCTTTAGTGAACTCTGTCTAGGTGAGCAGCCCGCAAAATTTCGTCAATCATTAGTGCCATTGTCGGGCGATGGCTTCAAGGTGGAATAAGGGCAACTCAACCTGTTGATCTAAAGCAATGCCTTTGAAGTCAAAATACTATTCTGCTTTGTAAATCTAGCCGGTAGGGTCCTCTCCATTGAACCTTGGGAATGACAATTTGAGATGATAATGGTTACGATCGGGCAAGGTTGAAGCTTAGGAATGGTGGGTCAAAAGCTGGTGATTTTGGTGAGATGATTCGGCAGGAGCAAATGGGTTTGTACCTAGAGGGTTAGTAGTATGAATTTGTGAAGCATGCAAAGCTTGTAATTCTATTACAACCGTTTGTACTGTGGCATGAATTTTATCGACACTAGATTCGTGTCGCTCCAAGATCTTATGAACTTCATTGCAGAATTCTACATTAGATTGGTTTCGAATAGCCATGCTTTGATACCAAATTGATAATAATTTTTGAAGAACTGAAAGGATTGGGGAGTGGAAAGAGAATAAAACGATTTAAAGGAGCGTAATCCTTCTCTGTCTCTCATTTCATTCAACATAGACTATTTATAAACCAAAGATTTTACACTGTTAATTGAAATATATATATAAAAAAAAAAAAAAAACAAAACAAACAAAACAGAAACAACAACTTAGCAATTGGCATGAAATGTGGAGTTAGTTCAACATATGGATTGTTGCAAATCATCCACTTACAAATAAATTAACAACTAATGCACTACTCCACAGTTACAAATTAACCAACAACTAAAGCATTATTTCCTATTTATACGAGATCATGCTTGGCCGTCATGGGTTAGTGTCTATTTTGAAGCCATACACGTATCAAAGTTCTACCAATTCATTTTATAGAACAAACAAAAGTAGCCTTTTATTTTTATTTATATATTATTTTCAACAACAAAAAATGATATAAATAGTGATGAACTTAAATGGTAGCCTTTTATTGTTATATATATATAAGCAACAAACAAAAGAAATGAAATTGTCCACATTTTATTCTAACTTATTTACTAAACACCATGACACAAATAAGTATAAATTTGACTCAAACCAATCCATCCATCGATCTACCTTTTCAATACAAGAGTTGGGATACTTTACTCATGTCTGAAGAAGTTCTCAGGATTAACTTCAGTCTTCACTTTCACCAATCTTTCAAAGTTTCCTCTAAAATATTTGACACCCCAAGCACTAGCTTGAACGACACTTGTGTTACCCTTCTTGTTTACTCTTAAATCGAGATCCCTGTAATTCACATATGCACCTCTTGGAAATTTGGAAACGTAAGGAGTCATATAATCATATAGACTCCTAATCCAGCTGATATGCTTTGGTACATTCTTATCTCCATCCAGCTACTGTGTGAAATAATGGAATTTGAACATGGTTCCCTTTCTATGAGGGAAAGGAGTTTCATATTCTAGAATTTCGTTCATCATTCCACCGTAAGGTGTCCATATAATAAGAGGATCATCTTCTTCCAACAACCTTTTACATAACTCTTCAAGCGCGAATTCAGGTATGGGGTCTCTAACAAAGTCTGCTTTGCCTTCGAAAGAGATGGTTGAAGTATTTCATTGAAGTAAAACTTCAAGTGGTCTGTTAAGTTGGAAGAGGTGAGAATGGAGTGTAGAATGGATCCAACTTACTTCGGTACAATCGTTTCTAGTCAATCCTAATTCAGGGAAGCTCTGTTGCATTAGTTGGACAAGTATATCAGCACCACCAAGGAAAAAGCCGACGTATGTAGTAACAACAGCTCTCTGATCACTTGTTTTGCTTGTATTTGTCAATTGCATTGCAACTCTAATCATGAGATCCTTATTAAGCTTATCAGCAACTTGCTGCCATCTATAAAGAGCTTTGTATCACCTTGTTCTAGGGTTTTCGTAACTGTAAAAACAGTTACAGATTCGGGCACGGGAACCAACTTTATCTTCCATGAAAGAATAACTCTGAAGCTGCCTCCACCGCCTCCTCTTATTGCCCAAAACAGATCTTCTGCCATGTCTGTTCGATCAAGAACTCTACCATTGACATCAACAATACGGGCATCAACAGCGTTGTAAGGTCATTATTAGGTCATTATTTCACACAGGTTGGTAAGGTCTAATACAACGAAGGGTGATTCGATTTCGGATATATATAAGAGATGCCCTCAAAGTCATGGCCTCCACTTCGGACTCTCATATGAATACCAAGGTTCTTGGAGCAAATAACAGTAGCTTGGACATGAGATTCACTCAATGGAGTGAAGATCAACTCAGGCTTAGGCGCTGAAGGCTCAAAGAACCTAGGGTTTTGAGCTCTAGAAGCTAGGACTGAGGAAAATGAAGAATTGTTTGGGGTGTAAATTGTGGAGAGAGGAATTTTGGAATGTTGAGTTAGGCATTGGATAAGTGTTTGTTGAATTGCAGAAGAGCTTGTAAGTGAAGCTGATAATAGAAACAAGGGAGAAATCTAAAAAACCCCCTGAAAACGAAAATAATATCAATTTACCTCATCTTTTGAAAATATTAGCCAAAAAACCCCCTACCGTATGCCAAAGGCGGTTTCCATCCAGATTTTAGTGGTTTTGTGGTAAAAACATTGAAAGTCCAAAATACCCTTGTGAATTTGAAAAAAAATTAAAAATTTAAATAAAAGCTAAATAATTTAAATTTAAGTAAAAAATTAATTAATTAAATTTAAATGAAATTTAAATAAAAAAATCTAATCCCAGATTGGATCTCCACCGTCCATCAATTACCATGGACGGTGGAGATCTAATCTGGATTGGATCTCCACCGAATGTCTTAACACCAACATTTTCCAGTTCAATCTCTAATTCAACTTCAACTTCAATCACCAGTTCAACTTCAACATCAAACACACAATCATCATAATCAACAACACACAAAGATCACAACACACATAAAAAAAAAAAAAGAAAAAAAAGTACCCAGCTCCGCACCGCCACACTGCCCAGATCCACTCCGATCTCTACCTCCGCACCGCCACACGATCCGATCTCTACCTCCGCATCGCCACACTGCCCAGATCCATTTCGATCTCTACCTCCGCACCGCCACACTGCCCAGATCCACTCCCTCTACCTCCGCACCGTCACACCACTTGACACAACGGCACATGGCTCCGTTCCTCGCCGTCCTCTCCATCTCCTCCATGAAATCGGACTTGGCAACGGTGTAAAAGGAGGGCGACAACGATGGGTTTAGGTTTTTGAATGGTAATGGTGGTTGGGTGAGATGAGAGAGAGAGTAATTGTATAGAGAGAGAGAGAAAGAGTAATGGTGATGGGTGGTGATGGGAGGTGATGAGCGATGACAGGTATCGATGACAGGTATGGAAATATTTTTTATTTCGTTTTTATTTTTTTTCCTTTTTTATTTAATTAAAATTTTAGTAAATGGTTTCTAGCTGTCATCCGTCTGTATCATCGAGACCAAATGACGTTTTTATCCTCAAAACTAACGAATCCGTTATTTTATTGACGGATTCACTGTACTATTTAAAGGTTGGATTATTTTGGCTATTATTTTTAAAACCAGGGGTGGTTTGATATTATTTTCAATTTTAGGGGTAAATTAATAATATCCCTAGAAACAATATTGAAAGAACGAACATGCTTGGAGATATGGAATTCATTTTCGAAGTATTTTCACTTACGGGTTGTGTTCAATGATCTTTATAGATATAGTTATAACTTGAGCTATTTCTTTACATGAATTTCCTGGTTAATTTATCAATCGAAGAAAAAATATATATAATGGTCAAATTTGTTACATAATGATTTATATGAATTTTGGCCCCCGAAATTGTAAAATCATGTGTTATTGACTGATGAAATAAAATTGAAAAGGAGAAAGATTGGAAAAGTAAAGCCCAAATAATATCATACAACACATTCTGACTTTCTTTAATGCCATCACGATGATGGTTGCTATAATTTAGAATATAGATGTTTAATTTTTAGCATTTTTTTATTCTTATTTTATGAGACTAGCATCTATTAAATAACTTAAAATTTTATAGTTTTTACAATAATTTCATGTAAAAATATCCTTGCACCAATAAATTTGGGCACAAGGCTTAATAAGTCTCGATTGGAACTGTTAAATCTTTGATCTTTCATGCTAAATCATGATGAAAGCATTTGCGTGTGGGCCTGTTGGATGTGCATGAAATATCAAAGGGTATAGATATGCATACAATTAATATACAAGCTACGATCGGAAAGAATATTCTAGAATTTATTTTATTATTTTTAACTCTTATATGTTTGAAAATCACTCTTGTAATTTTTTTTATTTTTCTTTGTTTTAGCAAATGAAAAAATTGAAATAATAACATGAGAGCAAAATAATGATTGATTGAATACTTGGATCATTATTAACAGAAGAAATTGTATAATTTTTAAGGGTTATGTATATATATATATATATATATATAAGCCTCAAATAAATACATTGATCAAATTTAACTAGATGCATTTTGCGCTTGAATTTTGGGTCAAATCCTTATATTGACCTTATATAATATTGAATGATAACTTACGACGAACTCATATTCAACTTTCAAATGTCAGGGGACAAAAAAAGTCCGAAACCTAGATTTTGTAACTATATCGGGCCAATAAAGTGAAGAGAAAGTTATTTTTTTAATCATTTCTTGTCATAACAGGTAACAACCATCACGAATGATGTCATTAGAGAAGCCACTACGGGTCAGATATTAACCTTGCCAAAGTCTTATATTGGGTCAAAGTCTTATAGTGACCTTCAGATGTTGAATTGAATGCCGAGTTGGACGATGCACTCATATCAAGTTATCAACTTTGAAATGTCGGGGGACAAAAAAATCCGAAAACCAGACTTCGTAACTACATCAATTATCAAGCCAATAAAGGAAAGAAGAAAGTTATTTTTTTAATAATTTCTTGTTACAACGAGTAACATCATCATCACGAATGATGTTATTGGAGAAGCCACTATGGGTTATACGATATTATTTGGGCTCCACTTTTAGAAATTTTGCAGGAGGTCGTCATCCTCCTGTTACTGAAGAATGGAGGAGGACAAGACCTTCTCTAATCTGTTTTATTTATTTATTTATTTTTAACATTTTTTCACATTTTAAAAAATTATTATTATTATTTAATGAAACAATTATTATTAAAACTAAAAAAATATAAAAATAGAGATTTAAAAATGTTTATATTAAAAATAATTCAAAATTTTTATTTAACTAATTTAAATAATTAAAATTTTAAAATATTATGTTTATGAAAATAATTTTGATTGTATATTAAATGATCTTGAAAGGTTATTAAAGTAAAATACAACTCTCTTTATATTACCCTTAAATTACATCAAAAAGTGAAAAAACAAACATGCCTTTTTTTTTTTTGACAAACAAAAAACAAACATGTCATAAAGTCTGAACCTGAAGGCTTATTAAAATTTTACTTAAAACGATTATCTTCCTACAATCCTTTTTTTCTTTTTGAAACCTCTTTTCTAAAAAAGGGTAATTGCACAAATTTTCCCACACTTTATCCATAATTGCTTTAACCTTAAAGTATTGATTTAATTGCACTAACATCTATCTTGACCATTCACTATCGGTTGACTTCGTCAATCAGTTTAATTACACTAACATCCCTTCTGACCATTCATTGTAGGTTGACCCTTGTCAGTCAATTAGATCGGAAGTGCAATTTAGTCTTTTTATCATTATCATTTTTTAAAATGTTTTATAATTATCATTAAATAGTTAATAAAAATGAATAAACAGTTAGCAAATACCAAACTGTCATGATAGCTCTAAACAACATAGTTAAAAAACAACAAAGTTTATTCTCAATCTTCTTTACCCATGGTCACCATTACAACCTTCTCTACCATTCTTCTGCCATCGCCATCATTGCTTATAACCCCTCGCTGCCATCACCACCTCTTTTCTACCTCTTGCCATAAACTCAACATCAATATCGATGGAGTGCCACTCCATCACCATCTAGTTAAGTGTCGCTTCAACACCATCTAATGGAGCTGTTTGGTCTTCATCAAATATGATGTGGCACATGGTTCTACGTTGACAAGAAAAAAAAAAAAAAAAGATACGAACCCTAAAACCTGGAAAAGAGTAGTAGCAGATGAAACCTTAAGGTGTTGTTTGATTCATTTTTTAAAATGGTTTTTCATTTTTAAAAACAAATAATGGATGGAAAGTGTTTAAATAGCTATTTCGTAAATTGTGTTTTTGAAAATGGAAAATAGATTTTTGAAAATGATAATTAAAAAGTAAAATATATTTTCCACAATTTTTAAAACATGTTTTCAAAACAAATGATTACTTTTCCCTCCAAATAATTATTTTACTCATTTTCAAAAACAATATCAAATACATTTGTATCATTTTCTACTTTTGAAAATAAGTTTTGAAAAATTCTATCAAACACACTGCATTTTTAAAACATGTTCTTCATTTTAAAAACAGTTCCAAACGTGTCCTAATGTTTTTTAATTTTGGTTTTGGGATTTTTGTGGAGGTGGTCTAGAATGGCGGAGTTAAGGGCTACAGACAAAATTTTTCTTGTCGGTAACAAAGCAATTGTTCTCATCACTACTAAGTCGGGTGACGATGGAATCATTCTTGTTGCTTAAGGAGCAAGTGGAGATGGAGGATCTACTCCGTTGTCATTGTGCAACTACTCCACCACTTGTGTTTATTTTATTTTTTGGTTTTGTTCTTTTTTGCGCAATTGATTGACTTGTTATTGAAATCCGATTATAATGGTTGTTGTGAGATGGAAATCCCATTTTGATCATAGCAAGGTATTGATGAGAAAAATTTATTTTATTTTCAATTGTTTTAATTAAATAAATAAATATTTAAGAAATAATAAGATAAATATTTACTTTCTACTGTTAGTTACTACTAATTAACTACAGTCAATTTTTAATCAATGTTTTGAGGTATGTTAGTGTAATTATATAAGGAAAAAATGTCGTTTTAGTCCCTGAGGTATCGGAAGCTCTCAGGATTTTAAAGATTTTTTGGAAATAATTCATTTCATCCTTAAAGTTTTAAAAACTCTTCAAAAAAAGTTTAAACCGTCAGTTAACCGATAGTCAAATCGAACAGAAAAATAAAAAATTTTCAATTGCCCCTCATCACCTAAAATAATTGTTTTGCCTCTAATGAAATCAGAATATTATATATCATTTGACCAATACAAAATTAACAAATGTATAATAATATGATTATTGTTTTTTTTTTAATATGATTATTTTTTAAATTAAACAATAATTAAAAAATAAATCTTTTTTTTTTTGTAAAAAATATGGTTAGATTGATCAAATGATTTGGAACCATCTGGTTCCATATTGTTTGAATGATCTGGTGGTCTAATGGAGATGAAAACCATCTTCATCTCTATCGACAAACATGGGTATCCATCTCCTGCTCCATCTCTTTCTTCCTCTCTTCTACATCTCTATCTCCTTTTGGTAGAAGTGGTGATTAAGGTTTGGAAGTGGCAAGTTGGATTTGGTTGGGTATAGGTTGGTTCGCAGATTAGGTTTAGAAGTGGCTTATTGGATTGGTTTGATAGAAGTAGCAGATTAGATGGAAGCTAATCTTTTTTTTTTTTTTTTCTTTTTGGTTTTGTGGTAGTTGCAAAAAATAGGGTTGAAGAGGAGGGAATGAGAGAGAGCTAGGTTGAAGTCGAGCTGGTTGTTATGTTGTTGTGTTAGCAATGAATTTGGGTTGTTGTGCTGTTTTAGCTTAATTTGAGTTTGAATCCTGATGAAGATTTGAGTTGGAACTCAAATCTATAACAACTAGATGTAGAAGAGCTGGGTTCCAAATGTTGAAGATCTGGATTCAAACCTAGATCGTCATCTAGGTTCGAATCTAGGTTTAATTTTATTAAAAAAAAAATTATTTTCAAGATCTAGGATGTAGAACCCGGATCCTCAACATTTGGGTGAACCTAGATGTTGAAGATCCAGGTTCAAACCTGATCTTCATCTAGGTGCAAACCCGGATTTTAGTTCTTTTAATTTTTTTTTTCCCTTTAAATTTGTTTTTAAGATTTGGGTAAGACCAAATCCTCACCCAGACCTTGAAGATCCAGGTTACAACCCAGTTCCTCAATATCTGGGTGAATTCATATGTTGAAAATTTGAGTTCGAACCCAAATTTTATTTATTTTTTTAAAACATTTTTTCTATGAAATTTGTTTTTGTGATTTAAGTGCGACCAAATTATCATCAAAATTTTGACAATTTGGTCTCATTTGGGTTTGAATCCATACGTGACTTTTTTTAAAAAAAATTATTTTTAAATTATGTTTTCTTAATTAATTTTAATTTCCACCATCTATCTTTAGTTTTTTTTTTTAATTTTAATTAATTAATTACTTTATTTTGTAATTAATTAACTACCTATTTTTAAAATTTTATTTTAATGAATATATATATTCATTTTAATTTTTGCTTTATACATTTCGTAATCATTGCTCTCTTTTGCGAAACATAAAAAATACATTTCCTACCTAAACTTTCCATCTTCATTGACTGTCGGTTAACTGACAATTTGGATTTTTTAAAAGATTTTTCAAAATTTTAGAAATGAAATGTGTTGTTTTCAAAAAACATTAAAAAGCTTTATAACTTCTGATACCTCAAAGACTAAAATGAAGTTTTTTTTCAAATATAAAAGTTTCAAGATGAATGTAGTTGTGGGTAAAGTTAAGGTAGTTTATACAATTTACCTTATATGTTTTGTAATCCCAACTCGCATTTGCAAAACATAAAAAAAACCTTTCCTACCTAAACTTTCCATCTTCATTGATTGTCAATTGACTAATGATTTGAACTTTTAAAAGATTTTTCAAAATTTTAGGGATGAAATGAGTTGTTTTCAAAAAATATTTAAAAACTTTATAGCTTCTAATATCTCAAGGACTAAACTAAAGTTTTTCCTTTAATATAAAAATTTCAAGATGAATGTAATTATGATAGAATTCCTGAGAAGCCTCTAGAAATATACCTTATTACAATCGAAAATCACTTTTGCTTTTTGTAATAATGACCTCCCTGCACTAATGGTTTGACTACGTTGACCGTTTGAAATGATTTAAAAATGAAAAGTAAAGTAAAAAGATGAGAATACTCTTGACTAACTAATTAAAAATAATTAAAATTTAAAAAATAAAAAATAAAAATTTAGATCTACACCATCCAGTGGTGATTAATTTTAAAAAATCATTTTTTTTTAAAAAAATCTTTTATATTTTAAAAAATAAAAAAAAATTAAAGAAAAATTGCATTTATAAAGCCAACCACATCCGACTATGGCTTTCAATTTCTTCTTCCCCCAATCAATTATCGTCTCTCTACCTTCTTTCTTTCTCTTTCTTCTTCTTCTTCTTCTTCTCTTCTTTTTCTTCGTCTTCTTCACCAATCGACTACCCAAATGCCCAAATCAACGTTTGGGTACCTGCCTTCTGGGTTTTCAGATCAAAACCTAGACGTCGATATGGATTTCTAGAGATCTAAGTTTCTAGTGAAAACCCAGATCGACATCTGGGTTTTGATTTGGAAACCTAGACACCAGTCTACTTCTGGTTCCAAGATGGAACCAGACCGTCGCCTGCCAACAAAGGTTTGGTTCCAACTTGGAATATATTTACTTAAGTAACTAAATCGGCGAACGATTTGATATTGTCATTGATCTGGTATTCTCCATCTTTCTTTCCTCTCTATGCTCTCACTAGGGCTGTTATTGTGTGCGCATTTGATTAATGATGATGACAGTGGTTTTTTATGAAGTTAACATTTGGTTCTTGTTTATGTTGATGATTGATGACGATGGACTCTTGTTTGTGTTGATGAACCATTTGTTCGTATTGATGATGAATGAAGATGGAAGTGATTTTTGTTTGTTAGTGATTGATGATAGATCCCTATTTGTGTTGAACCATTTGCATTGATGATATTCATCAACAGATGTTGAAGGTGGTAGTGTTAAACTAATCTTGATTTTCATTGTCATTTTCAATTTTTTTTTTAAATTTTTTCTATTTTTTTCCAAATTAATCATGACCATCCATCTTTAAGATGGATGGCTTATTGAAAAATTTTAAATTATTTTGTATAATTAAATTTTTTTTTTTTTTAATTTTAACATTATTTAATTTTTAAAATATGTTTAAGTTTTAAAATTTTTAATTATTCCAAACAATTTATTAATATTAGTTAATTAATATAGTTTTTAAAAGAAAAATAAAAATGAGAGAAAATGACCAAAATACCATTATTACAGTTATTTCTCACAGTCAACTATAGTTAAACCGTTAGTACAGGGGAGGTCATTATTACAAAAAGCAAAAATGATTTCCGATTGTCATAAAGTATATTTTTAGAGGTTTCTCAGTAATTCTCTTATGTAATTATGGGTAAAGTTAGGATAGTTTATACAATTTGTCCTTCTAAAAACAGCCCAATATAAAATGTTTAAAGTTAGAAAAACTCAAAAGCAATCCATTTTGTTCAATAACTTGGGTTTGGCAATCTTTAAGTTTTATTGGAAACAACCTTGAATGCTATTGTTTTAATTTATCTTTATTGTCCATCACTATAATAGATGGTAGAGTTTCAAAGAATAGATTTTTTTTTTCTTTTTTTTTTTTAATAATTTTTTGCTTTTAATTTGTTAGAAAAACTTGATCCTTGTTTTGGTGATGGGATATGATGATAGACGATGATGAAGGGTGATGGTGATTGTGATGGAGATGCATATAGTGATGAGCAAGTTGATGGATAGTGATGATAGAGTTGTGATGGACTGTGATGATGAAGTTGAAACTGTGATAGAGAGCAGTGATAAGGCGGTTGAATAGTGATGATTGGTTGACATCCTTATTATTAATTTAATTTATAAATTGGGTTTGACTATTTTACTAATTGAGTAAAGTTACCCATCAATAACAACCCTTAGATTGGTTGTAAGAATGATTATAGAAGAATATCTCAAGGTTATTATTGATGAGTAACCTTATTCAACTAGGAAGATAGTCAAACCCAATTGCTATTTAACTGGTTGAATAAGGTTAACTATCAATAACAACTATTAGATTGATTGTAAGGGTTGTTATTGAAGACTATCCAATGATTGTTATTGATGGATAACCATAACCAACTAGTAAGGTAGTCAGCCTAATTAATTAAAAGTTTGGCTACCTTAATGATTAGTTAAGATTATTCATCAATAATAACCTTTAAATTAATTATAAGGATGATTATTGAAGAATATCCAAGAGTTGTTATTGATGGATAACTTTATCCAACTAGTAAGATCGTCAAACTTAATTAATTATTTGTTTGGTCACTTTACTGATTGGATAAGGTTATCTATCAATAACTATCTTTGAATTGATTTTAAGGGTATTGCTGAAGAATATCCAAACGTTGTTATTAATGAGTAACCTTATCCAACCAGTTTTCATATTAATGAAAATATAACTTGTACAATGATTTTTTTTTTTTTTTAACAAAAATATGGATTGTGATTAAATTACATACTATCTTAAAAATGTGGACTTGCATGATATTATTTTGGATTTTGAGAGGATTTTAATAATAAGAAGTGATTGTATGAAACCCCGCTAAGGTTTGACAAAAAACAGATGAAAACACATTTTCCCTTTTATTATACTATACTCCCACACTGTCAATTGATTTCTACCAACATTAATGGTTGACCAAAATTTTTGGACAAATAATTATTTTACCCATGAATGAGACAAAAAAATAATTAAAATTGTTAAATATAAAATAAAAATAAAAAATTAATAAAATAAATTAATAATTAATAATTAATAATGTATCTCCACCATTTATCTAAGAGATGGATTGTGGAGTTTTCTAAATTTCTTATAAAATTTAAAATTATTAAATATAAAGTGAAAATAAAAATAAATAAATAAATAAAATTAAAAATTAAAAATGTATTTCTACAGTCCATTTGAGAGATGGACAATGGAGATTTTTTGTAAATTTCTTTTCAAATTTAAAATTATTAAATATTAAAAAAAGTTAAAACTTGTTAGGAAAAAAAAAAGTTAAAAAAAATTTTAAAAAAAAAATCTAAAAAGATAAAAAAAGTTTTTAAAAAAAAAGAAAGAAAAATTGTGTGAATATCTAAGTTTTGAAACTAGATCTTTCAAAAAAAATAATAAAAGAAAAATTAAAAAACATATATACCAATTGAATATTTGGGTTCGAAACTCAGAAGTTTAAGTTGAAGATCTGAGCTTTGTACCCAAATTAGCTAAAAACAAAAAAAGCAAAAAAAAAAGTAGATTGAAGATCTGTGTTCAAAACTCAAATCTTCAATTTGAACATCTAGGTTTCGCACCCATATCTTCCAAAACAAAAAAAATAATGAACATCATCATTGGCCATTATCGACCAATCCATCACCAATCCATAACAACAACATCAAAATGAAGAATACCATTATTCATTCTTAATCATCAACAACAAAATCAACAAAACATCATAAGCACCACCAAACCAGACCAACAAAACACCATCTCAACCAAACATCAGTCATTTAAAAAAAAAAAAAAAAAGGACACAAAGAAACTCCAAAAAGGAAAAAGGTTATTATCGTTCTGCCCCCTAAAATTGAAAATAATGTCAAATTACCTCCGGTTTTAAAAATATTAGCTAAAAAGGTCCAACCGTCAATTGGAACAATAGATTGACCAAAAATTTAATGGAACCGTGAATTTTAAGGGTATAATGGTCAATATCTTTATTGGGATAGCTAGATTGAATTAAAACTAAAATAAAAATAAAAAATTTTCATCAAAAAAATTAAAAAGCTAAATTAAAAAAAAAAAAAAAAAAAAAAAAAACCTCTCTCTCTCTCCTTGTCTCTCTCTTCTTCTTCTGTCACTCTCTCTCTCTTCCTCTCTCTTTTCTTCTTCTATCACTCTGCCTCTCTCTCTTTTTCCTCTTATTATTCTTCTTCAGTCTCTCAAACATTCATCAAGTCCATTCATCAGATCTTAGCTCAAAATCACTAAACCACGACGGAGTAAGCCATGCTTCCGGTTGGTCAGCTCAAACACACCCACTAGCCGCCATCCTTTTCCACCATCCTCCACTGTGTCTCTTTCTCTTTCCTCTCCACCCTCCTCCACTGTGTCTCTTTCTCTTTCCTCTCCACCCTCCTCCGTCGTCGCTCTCTCTTTCCTCTCATCCCTCCTCCGTCGTCGCTCTCTCTTTCCTCTCCTCCCTCCTCCGTCGTCGCTCTCTCTTCCTTCTCCACCCTCTTCCATCGTCGCTCTCTCGTCCCTCTGCACCCTCTGTCGTCTCTCTTTTTTCCCTCTCCACCCTCAGTTGTCTCTCTTTCGTCCCTTTCCACCCTCCGCCGTTGCTCTCTCTTCCTTTTCCTCCCTCTACCGACGCCCTCTTTTGGATGTCTGTCAAATTCGATCCAGTGGATGTGTGATGGTGTTTATCATTAGTATTGGTTGATGTTTTGATGGATAGTGGGTGTGTGATGATGGTGACGATGGTGATGAGAGTGGCTGGTGTGCGATGGTGTGTGACTGGTGCTTGGGTGGTGTGTTTATTTGTGTTTTTAGTTGGTTATTTGTGTATTTTGGATGTGGCAGGGGATTGTGTTTTGGATGTGGCAGGGGAAACCCAGATATTCAAACTTTTGAAGATTTGGGATTTTTCTTTTTTCTTTTTTTGAAATTTTATTTTTCTTTTTTGTTTTTATTTATTGAAGAGTTTTTTTTTTTAATTTTTTTTTCATTTAATGAAACCCAGATCTTCAAATGTTCATTGAAGATCTGGGTTTTTTCATTTTTTTTAAAATTTATTAAAGAGTTTTTTTTTTAAAAAAAAAATGTTTTGATTTAATGAAAACCCAGATCTTCAAATGTTCATTGAAGATCTGGGTTCCTTCAATTTTTTTTTTAATTTATTGAAGAGTTTTTTATTTTTTAAATTTTTGTTCTGATTTAACAAAACCTAGATCTTCAACTTGAAGATCTAGGTTTCTTTCATTTTTTTTCAAATTTTTATTGAGATTTGGATTAATTTTTAATATTTTATTTTTTAAAAAAAAATTAATCTCAGTTGAATGAAAAATTTTTTACTTAATTTTTATTTAATTAATAAGGGTATTTTGATATTTTACTATTTTTGTCACAAAACCACTAACATTCTGAATGAAAACTGCTTTTGGGGGACGGTAAGGGGTGTTTTGGCTAATATTTTCAAATTATGGGGTAAATTGAGGTTATTTTTGTTTTCAAGGGATTTTTTGAGATTTTCCCAAAGGAAAAAGAAACAAGGCATTTGGAGACCAGACTAGACCAGACCCAAACATCTAGTCCGTCCAATAGCTTCAGCACAAACACCATTAGACTAGCAAAACGGCGTGTCGATTTTTGGGTTTCCTTCATTATCAAGAATCAAAGATGAAGAAAAAAAGAAAAAACATTTAGAGATCAGGGGTATTTGACAAAATGGGGACCAAAATTGGTCTCCATGCACGATGGAGACCAGAATTGGTCTCCATCAAGCAGGAAGACCCTTTGTCGTCTCCATTGCGATGGAGATGGGTCTTTATCATCAATGACAGATGTTGTTGATGTAAGCCTATACGATGATAGAGAAAGGAATTAAGAGATCCATGTTTGAATTTTTTTTCAATTATATTTTTTTGGTTTCTAATTATTTTTTTTATCAGTTGATTTCTCCTGTCTAGATGGATGGTGAAAATCCATCTGTTTTATTTTTTTTTAGAAAATTTAATTTAAAGATTTTTTTAACTTTTTTAAATATTATGATTTTGTCTTATTGATAGGTAAAATGGTCATTTGACTAATAACTTTGTTCAATTGTTAAAGTTAGTGGAAATTAACTAACGGAGTAGGAATGTTGTGTAATAAAAAGATAAATATAATTTCATCTGATTTTAGGCAAACCTCAGGGGGTTTCGTGCAATTACTTTTAATAATATTCCTTCTTTATGGTATAATGGGGGCTTGTATAAATATCTAATACCGCATTGATATTTCATTTAATCTTTTTTTAGAAAATAATAATAATAATAATAATAATGAAGCACGTCTACGTACGCAATTATCAAAGTCAAAGAAACTATGTTGGGCACGTTAAAAATTATCGAAGTCAGAGCAATTACGATTGGCCTGCCAGCTGCACAGTTGTCTAGCGTAAAGAAAATTTCATCCCATCAAGACTAATAATCTATAACTTGGCCAAAAAGTAATATGCATCAGTATATTAAAACCTTACTGTCTTGATTGGTTTGGAAAATTGACCAGGAAATTTATTATAATGAGCAAATAAACAGCCTATCTCAACTAATACCTATATATAAAGATCATTGAACACAATATCCATAACCATAAGCAAACAACACTAGGAAAATGAATTCTATGTCTCAAAGCATGTTCATTCTTTCAATATTGTTTCTAATATCAGCTTCACTTACAACTTCATCTCCAATTCAACAAACACTTATCCAATGCCTCACTCAGCATTCCAATATTCCTTTCTCCACAATCTACACCCCAAACAATTCTTCATTTTTCTCAGTCCTCAAGTCTAGAGCTCAAATCCCTAGGTTCTCAGAGCCTTCAGTGCCTAAGCCTGAGTTGATCTTCACTCCTTTAACCGAATCTCATGTGCAAGCTGCTGTTATTTGCTCCAAGAACCTTGGTATTCACATGAGAGTCCGAAGCGGAGGCCATGACTTTGAGGGTGTTTCTTATGTGTCCCTAATCGAATCACCTTTCATTGTGGTAGACGTCACCAACCTTCGTTCCATTGATGTGAACATTAATGATAACAGCGCTTGGGTTCAGGTTGGTGCAACTCTTGGTGAACTCTATTACAGGATTGCTGAAAAAAGCAACATTCATGGATTTTCTGCTGGTATTTGCCCGACTGTAGGTGTTGGCGGGCACATCACGGGAGGTGGTTATGGTGTTATGTTGAGAAAATATGGTCTGGCTGCTGACAATGCCATTGATGCCCGTATTGTGGATGTCAATGGTAGAGTTCTTGATCGAGCAGCCATGGGAGAAGATTTGTTTTGGGCCATAAGAGGAGGCGGTGGAGGCAGCTTCGGAGTTATTCTTTCATGGAAGATAAAATTGCTTCCCGTGCCCGAATCTGTAACTGTTTTTACAGTTACAAAAACCCTAGTAAAAGGTGATACAAAGCTTCTCTATAGATGGCAGCAAGTTGCTGATAAGCTGGATGAGGATCTCATGGTTAGAGTTATAATGCAATTGACAAATACGAGCAAAACAAGTGATCGGAGAGCTGTTACTACCACATACATCGGCTTTTTCCTTGGTGGTGCTGATAGACTTGTCCAACTAATGCAACAGAGCTTTCCTGAATTAGGATTGACTAGAAACGATTGTACCGAAGTAAGTTGGATCCAAGCTATGCTTCATTCTTACTTTCTCCAACTTAATTTATCTCTTGAAGTTCTACTTCAACGAAATACTTCATTAGTTTCTTTCGAAGGCAAAGCAGATTTTGTAAGAGAGCCCATACCTGAATTTGCGCTCGAAGAGTTACATAAAAGGTTGTTGGAAGAAAATGATCCTCTTATTGTATGGACACCTTATGGTGGAAAGATGAACGAAATTCCAGAAAATGAAACTCCTTTCCCTCATAGAAAGGGAACCATGTTCAAATTCCACTATTTCACACAGTGGCCGGAAGGAGATCAGAATGTACCAAAACATATGAGCTGGATCAGGAGTCTATATAATTACATGACTCCTTATGTTTCCAAATTTCCAAGAGAAGCATATGTAAATTACAGGGATTTTGATTTGGGAGTGAATAAGAAAGGTAACACAAGTGTGGTTCAAGCTAGTGTTTGGGGTGTCAAATATTTTAAAGGAAACTTTGAAAGATTGGTGAAAGTGAAGACTGAAGTTGATCCAACAAACTTTTTCAGACATGAGCAAAGCATCCCACCTCTCGTACTGAAAAAGTAGATCGATGGAATGATAGCTTGAAGCACTTCATTGGCTTGATCGGAATCCTATACATTCATACTTATCTATGTTATCAGAATAAAATGTCTATAAGAAGTCTAAATAAGGTTGCAGAGTAATTTATGTCCATGTGAAAAAATAAAATATAACCTCTCATTTGCTTTGATTAGCTTGGAAATATTCACGAATTATTGTTGTTGACTTTCTTTATTTTTTTTATTTTTTAAACTTGACCGAAATATGTGTTTACTATTGGGTTAATTCTTCATTTTCACTGATAAGTATCTAATTTATCTTAAGGTCTCTTTCGGATATTTTAATAGTCCGGATTTAACACATATTTTATCACCGCCTTTTAGACTTGTTCTTATTAAAGTCCAGTCTGTAATATATATTCTCAAAAATCTTATCTTGAATCATTTCCCCTATGCAGTGATCTTTCCATTACAAAATTATCTTAAACCATTAGGTGGCACAAATCATTATAGTCTCGTGAAAATTTCAACTTTCAGTACTCCAAGTAATCTACATCTTGACCGAAATCAATGCCATATATTACAACTATAATTGTTATACTAATTATCATGTTAAGGATAACTTTGATATACAAAAAGTGTAAGTTACCATCAATCTAAAACTTAAGTTGATAAAAATGATTCAACTATAATATGTATAATAAGAACTTGAGTTGACAAGAAATGACCCAACTATAACATATGTAATAAAATTCAAGATAAAAGGAGGATAGAGAGTTTGAATTATGAACCTCCAAGCTCTGATTTCATATTAATTACAATCAGACCAAAAAACTTAGCAATTAGAAAATAACCCAACTTAAAACTTGAGGTTGACACGTAACGAGGAGAAATATTTCTTCTTAGATTACTGCCGGAAAACTAAGAGATTAGTTAACAAATTTCTGATATTAAAATATTTATTGTTTACCATGAACACACATTTATACACTGCATTGTATTTGATTTGGGTCCTTGCAATGTGTTGATGTACAGTGAAATTAAAATCAGTAGTTTTTTCAGTTTGCAGTATTGACAATCAATTAATTACTTGAAGACATTAAATAATTATATCAATGATGGAATTAGGTGTCTTATCATAGTGGACTGTAATGTAATAAATTCTTAAATTGTTGGAATAATTCATCTAGATTTGCACAAGAGGTTGGGACTTGTGCGTCATGGATTTAATAAGTTAAAATGTTTGGAAGTAATTGTATTAAACCGCATCATTAATTCTAGATGATTTAGACAAAATACTATGACACAGATGAGAGAAACATATTAGTTACATTTATAACAAATATTAAATGATAAAAAATGGTTTTTATGGTAAACGCGTTGATTAATTAGTTAATTTAATTTACTAATTAGTGAGACTCACACACAGTGATAGCTACAGTAATTGGTTAGTAGGTTATATATAATAAGAGAATCACACACTCAAAGAATTCCACGAAATAAAGCTCATTAAATTGAAATATAGCAATACTTTTGGCTAATTATATGATTGATAAGCATGAACCTATGTGGATGATTATCTTAGTTTCCGCAAAATAAAATCTTTAAACGATATTCAAATTTTATATTATTTAATTATTTGAAGTGTAAGAACCATCACAAATATATCACTAGAGGAGAAGGGTTTATATATTATATTTTGCGCTCTACTTTTCCAATCTCTTTCTTTCTTTCTTTCTTTCTTTCTTTTTTTCTTTTTTTTTTTTAATTTTCACTTTTAATCGGTCAATATTTCGATTGCGTGGCCAAAATTTATATAAATAATGCAATAATGATATTAACAAACTTGACCATTGTGTTTTTCATTTGCTTGTTAAATGACCAGGAAATTAGTTGTAATGAAATAGTCAACACGCTAGCCAAGTGGCCAAGCTACAAAGATTTTATTATCATTATTTATAAACTATTACAAATCAATAATAACCTATTAAGAAAAACAGAATTATCCGCATCCATTTATAGTTAAAGTTAGTGTATTTTTTATTTAATTCATGATAGACAATCTAATTGTACTATATGTAGTTGCAAGTAATATTTGTAGCAAACCACCTCTTAGTAGGATTGGTTGAACACTTGCTTGATCCTAAAAGGTCAAGAGTTTAAATCTCACATTTACCTTATAAATATAAGGTGTCGACAATTTTCTTTAAATTTAATCTTTATTCCCACCATAAAAAAATATGATAATAATAATAACACTTGTAATAATTAATTTTAATTGATCCGCATAAAAAGTCAAATTAATTACGTTTGGCCCCTGCAATTTGTTATAGTAAAAAATATATATAAAAAAAAAAAGGAAAGTAACACTTGTAATATTTAATTTTAGTTTACCTGCATAAAATGTTAAATTGATTACGTTTGGTCACTGCAATTTATTATAGTCTCACAGATGTATCATAACCTAAAAAATCGTACCAAGTACGCGCCAGCGGCACAATTACTGTACTCTCATTAAAGTAGTCGCTTTCGAAACTCTAATCAGTCTTATAGTTTGTCCGGATTCCATCATAAATGTATTATTAATATGGTTGTTATCTTAATTATTTTAGGAATACAAGGAGACGCGAATCTTATTATACGTAATCTCCAAAAAGTAATAAAAAATTATTTAACATTTTTTTATCAAAATATTTATTAATTGTTCAAAGCACTATTGATCCATATTCAAACTTTGTATTTGATTTAGTTACGTGATGTGATGGTGTATTGAGTAAATTCAAGGCAACCAAAAAAATAATAATAACAAACTCATTTTTTTAAGACTGAACAAGTTCAGGGATCAGTCGTAATTAAACGAGATTTGACTATATAGTATGGTCTAGAGAGTGACTCTCATAGTAGGAGGGAGCCATCTATATATAAATGAAAGAAGGGTTCATACAAAATGAGGAAATGATCCACATATTTTTATATAATGGGAGGAGAGATTACTTATTTTGGAAGTCTAATGTGAGCCAATAAATTACAAAGGTCAGACTGACTCAAAAACCGAAAAAAAAAAAAAAAAAAAAAGTGACACTTGTAATATTTAATTTTAGTTGACCTGCATAAAAAGTTAAATCGATTACGTTTGGCCACCACAATTTATTATAGTTTCATTGTCTGAAAGCCTAAAAGTCATCAATATATTGCGCTCCGGCGCCACAATTATTGTACTCATAAAAGTAGTAGCTTTCAAAACTCTAATTAGTCTTCTAGTTAATCCGAATTTCATGCTAAGTATATTATTAATATGGTTGTTATCCTAATTATTTTAGGGATAGATGGTTGATATGCAAGGAGCCGAGAATCTCGTTATCCTTAATCTCCAAAAAATACTAAAAAATTATTTAATAGTTTTTTATCAAAATATTTATTAATTGTCCTAACCACTACTAATAAATATTCAAACATTGTATTTGATTTAGTTAAGTGATGTGCTGGCATATATTGAGTCCAAATTCAGGGGGTTTTATTTAAAATTTGAAGTCAATTTAATTAGTTGGAAGGCATTAATCGCTCATAGTCAAGTATTAATAATGAAATTAAGTGTAGTAGATTATTATACATTAAATTTTCAGATGAATGATTTGTGTAGATCTTACAGCAAGACATTAGATTTAATTATGTTGACAAGTTTCAGGATAATTGTATTAAACCAGACCATTAATATAAAATCACTATCACATGGATGAGAGCAACTTATTAGTTATAATAATAATGAATCTTAATCAATACGGTTGGTGTATTAATATAATTTAATTAGTTTATTTGATACATTTGATCTAAAAAATTTAAATGATATTTAAATATTTTTTAATAATTTGTTTATTATAAATAATAACAACCATCACGAGTGAGGTAATTGGAGAAGATGTTGGCAATTATATTTTTTTATCAGTTGGAAAAATGACTAGGAAACAACTACCTGTAAATCTGTAATGAAATGCTCTACATATACATATATATATATATATATATATATATATCATTGAAATGAAAACGTACAAGAAGAAGCAAAAGGCTTGGAAATTGGATTCCATGTCTCCAAACATGTTCGTTCTCACATTATTGTTTTTATTAACAGCTTCACTTACAACTTCATCTCCAAGTGAACAACCACTTATCCGATGCCTCTCTTCACAATCCATTCCTCTCTCCACAATCTACACCCCAAACAATTCTTTGTTTTCCTCAGTCCTACTGTCTAGAGCTCAAAACCCCAGGTTCTCAATGCCTTCAGTGCCTAAGCCTGAGTTGATCTTCACTCCTTTAAGTGAATCCCATGTCCAAGCTGCTGTTATTTGCTCTAAGTATCTTCACATTCATATGAGAGTGCGAAGCGGAGGCCATGACTTTGAGGGTGTTTCTTATGTATCCGAAATCGAATCACCTTTCATTGTATTAGACCTCACTAACTTGCGTTCCATTGATGTGAACATTAATGATAATAGCGCTTGGGTTCAAGCTGGTGCAACTCTAGGTGAACTCTATCACAGGATAGCCGAAAAAAGCAACATCCATGGATTTCCTGCTGGTCTTTGCTTGACACTTGGTGTTGGCGGGCACATCACCGGAGGTGGTTATGGTATTTTGTTGAGAAAATATGGTCTGGCTGCTGACAATGTCATTGATGCCCATATTGTCGATGTCGATGGTAGAGTTCTTGATCGAGCAGCGATGGGAGAAGATCTGTTTTGGGCCATAAGAGGAGGCGGTGGAGGAAGCTTCGGTGTTATTCTTTCATGGAAGATAAAACTGGTTTCTGTTCCAGAAACTGTTACAGTGTTTAGTATTAAAAGAACCCTAGAAAAGGGTGACACAAAGCTTCTTTATAGATGGCAACAAGTTGCAAATAAGCTTGATGAGAATCTATACTTTAGAGTTCTCATGCAAGTGACAAATACAAGCACAAGTAGTGAGAGAATCGTTACTACTTCATATGATGGCATATTTCTTGGCGGTGCTGATAGACTTCTCCACGTAATGCAAGAGAGCTTCCCAGAGTTAGGTCTGACCAGAAAAGATTGTATAAAAACAAGTTGGGTCAGATCTTTACTTTTTATTAACGGCTTTCGTGTGAGCACATCTCTTGAACTTCTACTTCAACAAAATACTTCAACCATCTCTTTCAAAGGCAAAGCAGACTTCGTCAGAAAACCCATACCTAAAACCGTGCTTGAGGAGCTACATAAAAGGTTATTGGAAGAAGATACTCCTATCATCGTATGGACAGCTTATGGCGGAATGATGAACAAAATTCTAGAGTATGAAACTCCTTTCCCTCATAGAAATGGAACTATCTTCAAATTCCACTATTTTACACAATGGCTGGATGGAAATAAGAATGTACCAAAGCATATAAGCTGGATCAGGAGTCTACTATAATTACATGACTCCTCATGTTTCCAAATTTCCAAGAGGTGCATATGTGAATTATAGGGATCTCGATTTGGGAGTGAACAAGAAGGGTAACACAAGTGTCATTCAAGCTAGTGCTTGGGGTGTCAAATATTTTAAAGGAAACTTCAAAAGATTGGTGAAAGTGAAGACTAAAGTTGATCCAGAGAACTTCTTCAGACATGAGCAAAGCATCCCGCCTCAAGTGTTGAAAGTGTAGATCGATGGATGGATTGGTAGAACTTCATGTGGCTTGGTTATATTGATTGTGAAGTTGACTAAGAAAGCAAAAGCCTTTCCCTTTCTATTTCTGCAAAATAACGAGATCTAGTAAATATTTGAATAATTATTTGTTCCACATATTTCGAAGTTGAGCAAATATATAAAAGAGTTGTCTATTTTCAGAGTCGTACATAGTCGGGATAAAATCAAGGGGAGTCAACTATAAAATCTCAAAACAATAAGGATTATCTTGATTAATGATTTGCTTGATTTAAGGAGTTCGAACGATTGAGTGCTTGATCACAGGCATCTTGATTTGACTTCACACAAAAGACCTTCTCCTTCTGTCTCTAATGGTTTTTAGCGTTAGAGATATGTTGATAAGTTTTGGGATGATTGTAGGCTTATAGTTCAATGCAAAATTATTTGTACAAATTAAATTAATATCATAGGGCAACATATTAATTACTTACAATGCTAACAAATCTTACTATAAAGATGATGGTAGTTCATATTGGATAGTTGAATTAATTTGATTTATAAATGACATATGGATCAATGCCTTAGTATAGTTTATTAGTGTAGTTGATTACTAGGTTATATATGTAGTGGGTAAATTTTGTAGCATATTGACTTTGAGCGGGTCTCATTAGTCAATTTTCTTGAAACCTAATAACTTGTATCCTGTACAAGTCAAAAAAAAAAGCATACGGGTGATCTTAACACCAATAAGGTACTGGTTGAAGACACTCCGATGCTCAAGTCAATTAAGTAATTGTAATATACGAGAATACAATAATTGTAAAGTGTCGTCAGACTAGAGGGAGTGTGCCAAAAAAAGGGTAGGACGGAAGACTATAGAAATTTTGACTGTCTTGACCTAAAGACTAGACAAAGTAAGAACAATGAGATATTGAGTATCGGTGGGCAAAACCCTATATAATAGAACAGTGCAAATAGATCGTGAATAATACACCAGGTAAGTTCCTAGGAAAAAGAGGTCGGTCACAATGGACACAGTTAAATACTAAGTCTTTCCTAACCAGAACCTTTCCTAGACATGCACTTTCATGCCACTACACTGAATTTATTACACAGGAACTCTAAATTTAGAGTGGAAGAAAGAAGACACAAGAGAGGAGAAAGAGAAACCTCAAGTGGCTTGCAAGATGAGCAAGTGAGGTGAGATGACTATAGGCTGCAAATGAAGCCTCTATTTGTAGGTGGAAAAGGTGTCATGAGCACTTATTATGGAATAAATGTAATGTCCGTTACAAAATAAATGTCATGGTTAATAATATGTTGGTTACAGAATAAATATTATGATTAATTATATGTCGGTTACAGAATTAATGTTATAGTTAATGATATGTCGATTATAGAGTTACTGTTATGGTTAATGATATATCAGCTACAGAATAAATACTATGATTAATGATATGTCGGTTATAGAGTTAATGTAACTTTCGTTATAATTAATTTAAACATTATTCATTAAAAGCAATCAATCACAGACCTTGTTTGGTGTAAATCAACTAAGTTGCTGGGCCATTCTTTTATAACATGCATTGGACCATTAGCCTAGATCAATCGGCGTACTGGGCTAATCTATCACAACAAGATTTGGACTTTCATTTTGGACCAGAGAATTTTTTACCACTACAATATATAATAAGGAAAATGTGCATACTCAAAAAATCTTTTGTGAAAATTCCAAAAAATAGTACTAAAATTAATGAGTTTAAAACTACAAAAACAGGTTTGGTCCTATGCTCGTGAAGTATTACCTTTATTCACGAATATAGATATTGTTAACTTATTTTTATAGTTTAATGTCAGTTCCAAAAATTACACTAATTTTAATACTATATAAAAAATATATTTTTTGAATAAATAAAAGTCATTTTTTCCAAATGGCACTCTTAATTAGGTGAATTTTGGTTCTATCATCAAATAATTACTTTAAGTTTTAATAGCTTCTATCATAGGCTTTGGACAAATTTGTTTCTATATATAAATTTGAACCAAGAAAAGAGAGTTCCACTTTGAAAAGTGTAAAAAAGGAGGTTGAAATGTTTGAATTTGGAAATATAAATAATTTTATTCTACTCATCAACGATTCCAATGATATATTATTAGCTCAAATCTGATAGCATTTGCCCCCTCAAAAACTTTTCAAAAATATTCAATATTAATCCTAAAAATAGATCCCAAACAAAGGACATTAGCTCCGAACAAAAGAATATATCACGAATAACTATAAAGACATGAAGATGTCAATTTCAAACATAAAACAAAGAAATTCCTCTTTAATGGTTTTCTTACCCTCTATTTTTATTCAAATTCAATGCTTAAACTTCTCTAATACAAACTTATACTATGTTATAGTTTTAAAACCAAACAAAAAACTCAAAAATATCTAAAAATTTTCCCAAATCACCACCGATGACAAAAAAAAAATGTGGGTTTTCCAAGTCTTGAACCACTACAAGTAAAAAAGAGTAACAACAACAAGGTTTCCATCGCAGACTCATTGGGCCTGTTTTAGAAACATCTATCCATTATGGTATTGAAAAACCCGTGATGGATAACAATATCTACAACGGGCACTCATTATCCATCACGGGTCTTTAAAGGCCTGTGATGGTTAATGTATCTACAAGTACCCATTGTAGATACTTCTTTTTATCTACAATAGGCCTTTACTTTTTATAGTAGATAAGTGCCCATTGTAGAAAGTATGATAAAAACCTAATTTCTTTTCTCCTTTCCCTCTTTTCTCTCTTCTTGTCCTCTCGCACGCCTCCCTATCTTCTTTTTTATCTCTTTTCCTCTCCTATCACACACCCCTTTCTCCTTATCATGCTGCCAAGCGTGAGTTTTTCCTTTTCTCTTTTCTTTTTTGCAATTACAAGTTTTTAGTCAATATTGTTGGTGGGGTCTATACTTGTATAAAATGGTTAGGTTTTTAGGTAATTGTTTGAAAGATATAAGATTACATGCCTTTGGAAAGTTGTTATGTTTGAGGTTTGGTATTGCCAAAATATTGGTATGTTATCAATTATATCCTTTGTTCATGTATAGGTTCTAATTTTTTTTTTTTGTTTTCATTTAACTTTTCTTGGATAAATTGTTTGTAGATAAAATTGTTGGTGGATTTAGTGTAATTTTAAGAGATGAAAATCCAGATGCTTGTTTTGTTACGTGATTATTGGTGGATATAGTTCTATTTGTTTGATTAATTTGAGATTTTCAGTGATTTAAAATGTGAATATGGTGATTATTATTGTGTTGGATTAAGGATTTAGTTGGGATTGGCTTTGTTTGTGTGTGGGAGATTGCGTAGAGGAGAAAATTTTGTTTGTGTTTGTTATAGTGTTGTTATTTTTTTTTTTTAAATACAAGTATTTAAATTTAAATTAAACAAAATTTTGAGTTTAGATATTTATAGGAAGAAATCTTAGTGGTTAAACTAATTTGATTATGATATATCTATAAATTCATTTGTATTATAATATATCTACAAAAAATCCTTAGTAGTCAATTCTAATAAATTTGTATGTATTATAATAAATTTACAAACTAATCTTAGTGGTCAATTCTTTTCTTTTCTTTTCTTTTTTTTTATACACTTAGTGGTCAATTCTAACAAATTTGGTTACATATATATGTAGCAAGTTTGATAACCAATGTGCGTATATACTTGCATTGTTCTTCAGCTTTAATTTGTTATGCTAAGTTAGTTTAATTTTTACTAATGTACTAGTGTTGGAGTTTGAATGTTGGGTTAAAAGAGAATAAATTATCATTAACTAGTTTTCGGGATATGAATAGGTGTTTTAAAAGGGAAAAAAATTCATATCCCGAAAATTTGTAAATGAGTGTTTTTTATTTGGGTATTTCAGACTGTAACCTTTTTCCTTTTTTTTTTTTAGAATCACACTGTAACTAGCTATTTATACATTATGAAATTGATATTTTATATAATATAAAATATTAAACAGCATAAAGTATCAATATTCTACCCATTGTGAAATATCGAAAAGTGTAAAATACCAATATTTTACATAATGTGAAATATCGACATTTCTTCCTCTTTGTGGCTCAATCAACTGTGTTCAAACCGGGTCAACGAAAGTCAAAGTCAAGTTTTATACACAACGAGTCACCAACTTTCAAGCTTAAAACAAGATCTTGCGCCATTGATCAGTTCCATCCCTCAACTTACCGGCGTTTGCAACTCTCAACGATCATACTATTGCTTCAATTTCTTGGCCTGCATCGTCACATCTTTGATGATGAAATCAGAATCAGTAATGTTACTTGTTCTTTCTCTGTTTTTCTTTGGTATAAAATATAAAAAATTGTATTAAGGATATTTTAATTTTTTATTAAGTAGAAACAATTAAATAATTCACGGTGATCAAATAATATTTGACAAAGTTAAGTGATTAATTTTGATAATATTCTCCAAAGTTTATCTAAAATAATAAAAAAGGAGTTGAGAAATTAATTATGGATCTCAAACAATGCGGTTATGGGTGGTCTTGGCCTTTTTCTTCTTTTGCCGAGACAAATTTTTTTGTCTCAGAATGAGAAATAATGCGTTGAGTCCTTATCGTTATCTGTCTATGTCCACCATATTAGTTATTAATTGCAAGTTTCCACTTTATGTTTCTCATACCCAAAGAGGAAATTGATGCCATGCATTATTAAGGTCATATGAACTATAAGGTCCACTATAAGGTCCATCACATGGAAATTGAATTGTCTTCCTTCACATAAAACACATGTTGTATTAATTGTGACACCTTTTGTATGTAACTAGCCGTCATTGCCGAAAATTTGGCATAACCAAACGTAGTCCTGTCACATGGGTGTTTTGCGTGACATCGTTCTCTCATTTTCACATAAATAAATGTTAAACAACTAAATCTCATATAATTGTTTTAGCTAACCAACTAAAATATAAATAAAATGGCATGCGATATATATCATTTTTTTAATTTGTTTTTAACTCCAACACCTACTTAATAGTTAGACATTCATTAGCATTAAAGTATGTTTACGGACAAAACTGCTCGAGATAAAACCTTAAGGTATCTTCTTTCTCTTATATTTTCTTTTTCGTCTTTCTTTTATTTTATTATTTTGGGTTAGAATTTGTAAAATTAATTTTGAATTTAGACTTATAACATTATTAAAATTAAAAACTCTGGAAGAAAAAAAAAAAAAAACTAGAAACCATAAAAATCTCCTTGTCTATGGAGATTTTCAGTGAGTGTTGAAATTGTCTCATTTGAGACTTAATTAGTCTCGAACGAGACAAATCGAGAAATTTTTATGTCTCAATTGAGATAAATTGTTCCAATAGAAACTTATTAGATTTGTGTTGAAATTTATTAGTGCAAGGTTATTTTTACCTGATATTATTATGAATACTATTAAATTTTTAAGTTATTTAATTAATAGATGTTAGTCTCATAAAATAAAGTTAAAAAATACTAAAATTTAAATATCCCTATTCTAAATTGTAAGCATGGCATTAAAGAACGTCAGAATGTGTTATATGATATTATTTGGGCTCTACTTTTCCCATATTATTTCATCAGTCAGGATTTTACAATTTCGGTGGCCGAAATTCATATAAATCATGATATAACAAACTTGACCATTATTTATTTGTTTTCTTCGACTGGAAAATGACCCGGAAATTCATGTAAAGAAATAGTCCACACGCAACCTCAAGTTATAACTATATATAAAGACCATTGAACACAGCACCCATTAGCAAATATACTTGGAAAATGAATTCCATATCTCCAAGCATGTTCGTTCTTTCAATATTGTATCTATTATCAGCTTCACTTACAACTTCATCTCCAATTCAACAACCATTTATCCAATGCCTCACTCAGCATTCCATTCCTACCTCCACAATGTACACCCCAAACAATTCTTCATTTTTCTCAGTCCTCGAGTCTAGAGCTCAATTCCCTAGGTTCTCAGAGCCTTCAGTGCCTAAGCCTGAGTTGATCTTCACTCCTTTGAGTGAATCTCATGTCCAAGCTGCTGTCATTTGCTCCAAGAACCTTGGTATTCATATGAGAGTCCGAAGTGGAGGCCATGACTTTGAGGGAGTTTCTTATGTATCCGAAATCGAATCACCTTTCGTTGTATTAGACCTCGCCAACCTTCGTTCCATTGATGTGAACATTGAAGATAATAGCGCTTGGGTTCAGGTTGGCGCAACTCTTGGTGAACTCTATTACAGGATTGCTGAAAAAAGCAACATTCATGGATTTCCTGCTGGTGTTTGCCCGACTGTAGGCGTTGGCGGGCACATCACAGGAGGTGGTTATGGTGTTATGTTGAGAAAATATGGTCTGGCTGCTGACAATGCCATTGATGCCCGTATTGTTGACGTCAATGGTAGAGTTCTTGATCGAGCAGCCATGGGAGAAGATCTATTTTGGGCCATAAGAGGAGGCGGAGGAGGCAGCTTCGGAGTTATTCTTTCATGGAAGATAAAACTGGTTCCCGTGCCCGAATCTGTAACTGTTTTTACAGTTACGAAAACCCTAGAACAAGGTGATACGAAGCTTCTTTATAGATGGCAACAAGTTGCTGATAAGTTGGATAAGGATCTTATGATTAGAGTTCTAATGCAATTGACAAATACAAACGAAACAAGTGATCAAAGAGCCGTTATATCCTCATACATCGGCTTTTTTCTTGGTGGTGCTGATAGACTTGTCCAACTAATGCAACAGAGCTTCCCAGAATTAGGATTGACTCGAGAAGATTGTACCGAAACAAGTTGGATCAGATCTACATTTCCTTCTTACTTCCTCCCACTTAACACATCTCTTGAAGTTCTACTTCAACCGACTACTTCAACCATCTCTTTCGAAGGCAAAGTAGATTTTGTTAGGGACCCCATACCTGAATTCGTGCTCGAAGAGTTACGTAAAAGGTTGCTGGAAGAAGACGATCCTCGTATTGTATGGACACCTTATGGTGGAATGATGAACGAAATTTCAGAATATGAAACTCCTTTCCCTCATAGAAATGGAACTATGTTCAAAATCCACTATTTCACATATTGGTTAGATGGAGACAAGAATGTACCAAATCATTTCAGTTGGATCAGGAGTCTGCATAATTACATGACTCCTTATGTCTCCAAATTTCCAAGAGGTGCATATGTGAATTACAGGGATTTCGATTTGGGAGTGAACAAGAGGGATAACACAAGTGTCGTTCAAGCTAGTGTTTGGGGCGTCAAATATTTTAAAGGAAACTTTAAAAGATTGGTGAAAGTGAAGACTGAAGTTGATCCTGAGAACTTCTTCAGACATGAGCAAAGTATCCCAACTCTTGTATTGAAAAGGTAGATCGATGGACGGTTTGGTTTGAGTTAAATTTATACTGTTCATGGTGTTTAGTTAATAAGTTGGAATATTGCCAACAATTTCATTTCTTTTGCTGTTGCAAATAAATAAAAATAAAAGACTACTATATATTTAAGTTGATCGCCGCCATTTATATCATTGTATGTTGTTGAAAATTTAGCTTGAGCAGTTAAATTAATTTAAAACTTCTCAAAAATTGGAAGACTAAAAGTTTATATGAACATATTGTTATATGTAGCAACAAAAGGTTATTATCCATTTGAGTTAAGATATTATTTACAATCTGTATGATACCAGATGGTTCTAAGAAAAAAAAAAAAAAAAGTAAGTGACTTTCAATTTAGAATCTAAGTTTTTTCTCCTTAAAAAATGATACATAATATTGAGAAAAATATATTTAGTTAAATTATTCTCATGAAAATCCCCAAACAAAATAGCACTAAAATGATTTTTTTTTTTAACATCATTATTTATTTGCAAACTAAAGTCAAAAGTTAAGACTTTATTTTTTCTGTTGTCTTTTGACACTTAATAAATCTAATTTAAGTTCTTTAAAGTGTTGAGTGGAAAAACAAACAATTTCTTATTCAATTCAGCACCAAAGGGTGATATCTGTATTTTGTATAATACAATAAAAATACGTTAAAATAAATATTAAAATTATATTTAACATTTAAGAAAAAGTAAGGATATAGTCATATAGATTTATAATATTTTCTCATAGAATAATAATGTAATATGTTAACCCGAGTTTAGTAGCAAATCAGTGAAGGAATATGGCTTGTCATCGCTTTCCAACCTTGGGTTATGAGATTTAGATATAGCTCATAACAAAAGAATGTTTGTTTAATTATTATAATTAAATGAGAGTTTAAAGAGCGAATAACAACTCAAATCAAACTCACAATCGTAAAGAAATATTGCACCGAGTCAATCAGCTCGTTTTGTCAGAAATTTTTGGTTGTTGGGTTTTTCATTCTCTTTAATTTTTTTTTTTTTCCCTTACAATTTCTACCGTTCTCATATATATTAATAAAAAATGGTTGTTATTGTTCTTTTTATTTTAAATATTTATTTGAGGTATAAAGGTAATTCTAGAATATTCTTTTCGATGGTATCTTGAATGCGTTTGCGTGTGGGGGATGTTAATTAGGTCGTATGCATGTCAAAGTCGAAGCAATTGAGTTTGGCCGCTACAAATTTTTTGTGGAAGTTCTAAGACTCCCATTAATCTATAGGTTGACTTGACCGAATTCCATGCATGCCATATATTATTATATGACTATGCTTGTTATGCTAATAATATTAGGCTACGTTTGTTTCACCGGATTGGATGGGTGGGATCAAATTTTAAATCCCAAAATCACCCAATTAATTGTGTTTGGGTGTGGAAGGGAAGATATATTTTTCTTTCCGAGCCCACCACCAGGAAATGAAAACCCACAAAACCAAATCTTGCCTTCACAGGAATTGGTTTATATATATATATATATATATTTTAAATTATTTTTTTTAAACCTATAAATTATTTATTATAATAAATATATTTAATATAATTCATTAAAAATATTTTTGTGAGATTAATAATTTAAATATCAATTAGTAAATAAAATTTATACTTTTATAATTATTTTTTTTTCATATTTAACATATTTAAATATTAATTTAATCGAATATTATATTTTTTAGTTCATTCCAATCTAATCGAATCTCAACTACACCAAACACATTATAACACTAATTTAATCCAATCTTATCTCATCCAATTTGATGTCCTAAACGCAACCTTAGGAATAAACTTTGATGAACAAGTAGATCAAACTCGTTGTTAGAATTAATGTCCAAGAATATTAAGAAATTATTTAATATTTATTATTTATTATTTATCATGATTTATCATGTTTGATATATATATAGAGAGAGAGAGAGTTGGGTAGGTAATGTATTCGTGTCTAATTGAATCAAAATCAAAAGTTTTGTATATAGCAGTATTGATAATCAATTAATTAGTTGCAAGACATTAAATAGTTCGGTTAAATTAACAAAAAAAAAAAAATTACCAACTGAAAATTTGACTTAAAAAATTACTTCAATATCCATCCATTCATTTTCATTCAATTTAATTTCTAATGGTGAAATTAGATGTTGAACTCATTTCTTTTATATCAAAGTTTTAAGTTAATATAGTCAAACAAAAAAAAAATCAAATTAGGCTTTTCATTATAGCGGATTGTAACTATAGTTTTAACAAAAAACGTCAATTTCGAACACAAACAAAGAAACTCCCTTTTAATGACTTCCCTACTGTCCATTTCTATTTAAATTCAACACTTGAACTTCTTTAACAGAGATTCATACATGTTATGGTTTTAAAACCAAATAAAAAATTCAAAAAAGTCTAAAAATTTTTCCAAATCAATGTTGATGACGATAATCTTTGTGGGTTTTCCCAGTCTTGAACAATGAAAAGTTTGGAAAGAAGATACTAGCTTTAATTTGTTGAAAATTGAAATATAGAGAAAGTTGTGAATTCTAGAAAGAGACAGAGAGAAGAAATACATTGAAAGAAAAAAGAAGAAGATAGAGAAGCTTTCATTAAGGGTAAATCAGAAAATTTTCAAGTTTAAGTACCATTAAAATTCAAATTACTAACTGAGCAATAGGACCGAAAGAGATAGGTGTTTGAATGATACTTTTTCTCATTTTCACTTAAATAAATGTTTAAGAATTAAATAATATCATATAATTGTTTTAGTTCACCAACTAAAACATAAGTGAAAATGGTATAAGAATTGGGATGTCATTTTTTTTTTTATTGTTTCTTGTGACTCTAATTACACTTATTTAATAGTTCGAATTTTATTAGCACTAAATTAAGTACTTGGATGAACAAAATGGCTCAGAATAAGAGATAAAGCTCTCTCTCTCTCTTTTTTTTTTTTCTGCTCATATTTTCTCTTTCTTTCATTTTTTTTAATTATTATTTTTGGGTATGAATTTGTAAGGTTAATACAAGATTAAATTTGTAAGATTATTAAAATTAGAAGTTGAAAACATAAAAAATCAATTAATTAATTAATTTAATTAAAATCGTCATGTCAATGGAGATTTTAAGAAAGTCATGGAAGTGCATGCCTCCTTTGAGACTTAATGAGCCTAGAATGAGACAATTCGAGACATTTTTCATAACTCTCTGTTGAAACAAATTGTCTTAATCGAGACATCGTGACAAAATTTATTGGTGTAAGGACTTTTTGAACTGAAAAATTATTTTAAATACTACTAAATTTAAACAATTAGAAAAATATTAATCTCACAAATTAAGGATAACAGAGTGCTAGAAACATCCCTGTTCTTAATTATAGCAACCATTGTCGTGAGAGCATTAAAGAAACTTGTGTGTTTACTAACGTGATTAAAGAATATGAATGAGAAATGAGAATATGAATGATTGTTTGTATTTATTTACTTTAAATTAATCTGTAATGAGAGTAAAAAATATAAGTCTCAAACAAACTTGTGGTTCTGGAATGAGATTGTCATTCTCTCCACTTCTCTTAGGATTTTCATTCACATTTCCTTTTAAATATTAAGAATCTTTTATATCCCTATTTTAAAAAAATGGAAATAAAAAAGTAAGAAAAATCTATTTTATATTTATCAATGTTATAGTAAATAATATTAAAATATTATTAAAAAACCCAGTGTTCCAAAAATCGATCGATTTTGTGATTTTTATTAATACGTGACCCGCACTGTGCTAGTCCGATAACCCTCAGATCGGGGGTCCTGCTCGCTGGAGGTGAGTGCTCAACCCAGTTGATCGAGTAATCAGTCCAACTTGGCCAACTTGGCTAACTCGACGATCCCAACCACCATAAAACCGATCGAAAATATCAACTAGCTAAAATGAGATTAGTGAAGAGGTGTGCCAAACAAGCAAATCAAGCAACGGATTGGATGGATTGAGCGAAGCAAAGTTGGCAGTGCGAAGAGCATCGCGGTGTTCCTGAACTGAAGAAAATGAGAAGAAAAAAAAAAACGGGGGGAAAAAGAATAATAACGTACTTGGTCCGACGGTTTTAGAGAGGGAGAGAGAGGTGGAGTGGAGCGACATTGAAATGGTTTGTGTGTTTATGTTTAAATATATAGTAGGGCAAATTATGCAAACTCCTTTGAGGTTTGATGAAATTATACTAATATATGAATTTTGGTCATAATGACATGAACCTCTCTTAAGATTCCGAAAACTCAATAGAAATATCTCTTACTTTTAAAGAGCTGCTATTAAATCCTAATAGTCAATGGTCAAAAGTATCATACCAATTGGTCAGAAGTCATATAATTATATTTTAATCATATAGAATTTTTTTTTAATTTCTTTCTACAGGTTTGGCCCAGTTCGATCATTGGTCAACAATATTCATCGATTACTCACTGAATAACAGATAAATCGTTAATCGTTGCTTTACCGATCGATTAACAAGTAGTGATTTTTAAAACCATAAAAAAAAAAAAAATTATTATTATTATTATTAAGAAATAGTTTAATAAGCATTAAGCATAACACTATTATAATACAAATACATATTTCTTTATGAAAATAAAACAAAACAAACATGTCTTTGCAAATTGCTAAAGGAATACATATTTTTAATCGAGGGCATTGTTGTAACATGCAAACAATTCATTCCGATTACAAGTTAAACTAAACATATCAAAAGAAATAGTGTTGATTCTGATTCCTATAATTGAAGTAAACAACTTATTCAGATTTCGATGAATTAATCCGATTGCAGATATTTTCGATTTCAAATCATTCCGATTACGTGCAATTAAATACACCATCAAAATCTGTTATACGATATCATTTGGGCTCCACTTTTTCAATATTTTTATTTTTCAATTTTATTCAGTCAGTCAAGATTTTACAATTGCGGTGGCCAAAATTCATTTAAGTCATGATATCAACAAATTTGACCATTATATATGTTTTTTATTCGTTTGGAAAATGACCAGGAAATTTGTTGTAAAGAAACTAGCTCAAGTTATAGCTATATGGCTATATTATATAGGGAAAATTACACTAAAGTACCTCGACCTATTGAATTATTACAATCATGATGCGAGTTTAAACTAAATTACACATAAATACCTTTGACCTGGTTTGACTAACTGTTAATTAACGGTAAAGTTAACATCTCAAGGGTATATTGGTCTTTTTATATATTAAATAAATTAAAAAATAAAAAATAATTAATTCCCACTTACAAACTGCCACGTCACACTAAATTTTAAAATAATTTAATTATTTATTTTTTATACAAAACAATTTAATTAATTTATATTATTATTATTTAAATAAAAAATTAAAAGAAAAAGTTTCCAACACTCAGATTCATCCCAATTATCAACATCAACACAAACTTTATTAACAAATCACCATTAACAAACACCAACAAAACTTCATTAAAGTATTAACTCACATCAACACCAAAAACATTCATCAACCCACAATTATCATCATCAAACCATCATCATCAACTCATCTTAATAAACATCTAAACAAATCTTAAGAAAAAATTAAAAAAAAAAAATACAAATTAAAGCATCTGACGAACCCAGATTCGACTGGGTTCGTCGAATCTGAGTTCGCGACGTCGACTGGGTTCGTCGTGAACTCAGATTCGACGAACCCAGTCGAATCTGGGGACGACGAACCCAGATTCGACTGGGTTCGTCGCGAATCTGGGTTCGAACGAACCCAGATTCGACTGGGTTCGTCGCGAACTCAGATTCAACGAACCCAGTCGAATCTGGGTTCGTCGTCGCGAATCTGGGTTCGACGAACCCAGATTCGACTGGGTTCGTCGCGAATCTGGGTTCGTCGCGAACCCAGATACCCAGAAGAACAAGAAGAAGAAAAGAAAAAGAAGAAGAGAAGAAGAAAATGGAGGAAGAAGAAGAAGAGAGAAATATAGAGAGAGAGAGAGATTTTGTTTTTTTAGAGAGAGAGAGATTTTGTTTAAATAGTATTCCAAATATTGTTTGATATATAAAAAGACCGATTTACCCTTGAAATGTTAACTTTACCGTTAATTGATTGTTAGTCAAACCAGGTCAAAGGTACTTATGTGTAATTTAGCTTAAACTCGCATCATGACTGTAATAATTCAATAGGTCGAGGTACTTTAGTGTAATTTGCCCTATTATATATAAAGATAAAAGATCATTGAACACAAAACCCATAAGCAAAACACTTCGAAAATGAACTCCATCTCTCGAAGCATGTTCATTCTTCCAATATTGTTTTTTTTATCATTTTCACTTCCAATTTCATCTCCAATTCAACAAACACTTATCCAATGCCTAACTCAACATTCCAATATTCCTCTCTCCACAATTTACACCCCAAACAATTCTTCATTTTCCTCAGTCCTAGCTTCTAGAGCTCAAAACCCCAGGTTCTCAGAGCCTTCAGTGCCTAAGCCTGAGTTGATCGTCACTCCTTTGAGTGAATCTCATGTACAAGCTGTTGTTATTTGCTCCAAGAACTTTGGCATTCATATGAGAGTCCGCAGCGGAGGCCATGACTTTGAGGGTGTTTCTTATGTATCCGAAATTGAATCACCCTTCATTGTATTAGACCTTACCAACCTTCGTTCAATTGATGTGAACGTTAATGATGACAATGCTTGGGTTCAGGTTGGTGCAACTTTAGGTGAACTCTACCACAAGATAGCTGAAAAAAGTGACATTCATGGATTTCCTGCTGGTATTTGCCCGACCGTTGGGGTTGGTGGGCACATAACAGGAGGTGGTTATGGTATTTTGTTGAGAAAATATGGACTTGCTGCTGACAATGTACTTGATGCTCGTATGGTTGATGTCAATGGCAGAGTTCTTGATCGAGCAGCCATGGGAGAAGATCTGTTTTGGGCCATAAGAGGAGGCGGTGGAGGAAGCTTTGGTGTTATTCTTTCATGGAAGATAAAACTGGTTCCTGTCCCAGAAACTGTAACTGTTTTTACAATTATTAAAACCTTAGAAAAAGGTGACACAAAGCTTCTCTATAGATGGCAACAAGTTGCAGATAAGATTGATGAGAATCTCATCATTAGAGTTATCTTGCAAGTGACAAACACAAGCACCACAAGAGAGAGAATCATTGCTACTTCATATGATGGCGTATTCCTGGGTGGTGCTGATAGACTTCTCCAAATAATGCAAGAGAACTTCCTAGAATTAGGTTTGACTAGAAAAGATTGTATCGAAACAAGTTGGATCAGATCTTTACTTCATGTGAACAGCTTTCCTGTGAGCGCACCTCTTGAAGTTTTACTTGAACGAAATACTTCAGCCATCTCTTTCGAAGGCAAAGCAGACTTTGTGAGAGAACCCATACCTGAAACCGCACTTGAGGAGCTACATAGAAGGTTATTGGAAGAAGATATTCCTGTCGTTGCATGGACACCTTATGGTGGAAAGATGAACAAAATTCCAGAATATGAAACTCCTTTCCCTCATAGAAATGGAACCATGTTCAAATTCCATTATTTCACACAATGGCTGGATGAAGATAAGAATGTATCAAAGCATATCAGCTGGATCAGGAGTCTGTATAATTACATGACTCCTTATGTTTCCAAATTTCCAAGAGGGGCATATGTGAATTACAGGGATCTCGATTTGGGAGTGAACAAGAAGGGTAATACAAGTGTCGTTCAAGCTAGTGCTTGGGGTGTCAAATATTTTAAAGGAAACTTCGAAAGAATGGTGAAAGTGAAGACTGAAGTTGATCCAGACAACTTCTTCAGACATGAGCAAAGCATCCCACCTTTCGTACTGAAAAAGTAGATCGATGGAACGATAGCTTGGAGCACTTCATTGGCTTGATTGGAATCAGATGTATTCTTATTTGTGTTCACAGTGTTAAAATAGTTAATAAGCTAGAATAAAATGTCAACAATTTCATTTCTTTTATCGTTGCAGAGAGAAAAATAAAAGGCTACTATTTAAGTTCACACCGTTTGTATCATTGTATGAGCGGTTAAATTAATTTGAAACTTGTTAAAAATCAGAAGACTAAAAGTTTATATGGACATATTAGATGTAGCAACAAAAGGTCATATTAAATTTAGGGAACCATAAACTGGTTATTATTTATTTGGGTGCAGGTGCTATTTACAATCTGTGTAATACCGGTCGTTTTACTTATAATTCTGGAAAAAAAAAAAAAGAGAAGTTAAGTGTCTTTTAATTAGAACCTTTTTATTTTTTTGAAAGAAAATGATATGTAATATCGAGAAAAGTATGTATAGTTAAATTGTTTTCGTAAATATTTCAGAAAGTAGCACTAAAATAAGTGTGAGAGTTGAAAAACTAGCGCTAAATCATGAAAACGAATATTTTTAACATCATCATTTATTTGCAAACTATAAGTGTTAGTTTGCACATGAACTATTTTTTGTTGGTGAATTATTTTGTTCTTTACTTGTCATCTATCCGTTGTTAAAAGAAAAAAAAAAGTCATTTCCATAGTCTATTGCTAGTTTTAAAGTTCACCATTATTTTCATGTTATTAAAAAAGGAATTTATTTTTATATAGCTTACAAAATATGGTTTTTGTCTTCAATAATAATAATAATAATTATGAAGCTTTTCATGAAATTTCTTTTTCTTTTGTTTTGGTTTGAAAAAGCATGAAAATGGCATTTCATAAAAGGGAAAGAATTTTCTTAGCTCCAAATATAGAGCAACTTTGAAAAATAGCACTAAAAAATTAATTGAGTTTTTTTAGGCACGAAAATAATTCACGAGCTACACGAACTACTCGGCACAAAAACGAAAAAAAAAATCCTCAATTCAGTTTCTCGATATTATTTTTAAAACTTGCTTTTTAACTATTTACTGGAATCTCTTTACAAAATAGTGCAAATTTAAGGACAACCCATGCAATGTATATCATGCAAATAAACAAATTGCGAGAAAGATTAACACACCTAAAAATAATGAAATTTGCAAAAAGTACATTTGTTATAAACAATCTTACTTTATTTATTTATTTCTCTTTTTGACATATTACAAATGCAATTTCTTACTCAATTTGGCACTCAAGAGTTATATCAGTATTTTGTATAATACAATAAAAATAAGTTAAAATAAATATTAAAATTATGTTTAACATTAAGAATGAAGGATGTAGTCATATAGATTTATAATATTCATAGAATAATAATATAATAGTTTAGTAGCAAATCAGTGAAGGAATATGGCTTGCCATTGCTTTCCAACCTCGGGTTATGAGATCCAGATATAGCTCATAACAAAAGAATTTTTGTTTAATATTATAATTAAATAAGAGTTTAAAGAGGGAATAACAACTCAAATCAAACTCACAATCGTAAAGAAATATTGCACCAAGTCAATCAGCTCATTTTGTCATGAAAAAGTCTTTTGGTTGTTGGGTTTTTCGTTCTCTTTGATTTTATTTCCCTACTTTTCTATGTGATTGTTGGGAAAATTTCACCTCCCAAAACCTCTTCTTATAAAAAAACCTGCCTCATGTAAGAATATCAGAAATAATAGAGAAATAAAATAGAAAATAATAACAATTACCACAACACAAGAATTTACGTGGAAAACTCCCAACCAGGAGAAAAAACCACGGCCCTCAGAAAGAAATTCACTATGTGAAAAATTGTTACAATCACATAGACTATTCTCTTACATCCCACGACCCTAATACACCCATACTCTCCAAAGCATACATCAACTCACACATTCCTACACTCTAAAATAATAAGAACAAGAAAGGAATTTAAGAAGAGTCAAAAACAATGCTTAAAGTGTCTCTGACTGGGGCGATTTGAAACCAAAACATTAAGCTCCTTTTATAGTCTTCAGAACTCATTCTCCTTTGTTTTGTTTCAGATGTGGGATTCGCTCCACTTTTATTTTTACCTTTATTTCCGATGTGGGATTGGCTCAACTTTTATTCTTGCCAATTTCCTAACAAACTCCACATTGGCAAAATAAAAACAAACATCCGCTATAGTTACGATGCAATCATTGTCTATACCGACAATCATAATTCTCAACCCAGAGAACTATCATACTCCACCATAAAAGAGTATGCTCACTTAGAATTACCACATTCCAAGAATTTCACTTCGACACATGTCGAAAAACCTGCTGAAACTTTATGGTGCAACTTCCACGTTTGGCTTTACCGAAAGTTCATCAGCCATCGACATACATTCCACCACACACCTTGCATCAATGCCAAACCAATGCCCATGTGCAATTATGGATCCGCTAACAACACATCCTCTTCCATGGTAACGCGGACATACCATGAAGATGTACTTCTCATTTCTCAAAGGAAATCTCCTTCTCCCATGAGGGAGATACTGTTAGCTTCTGCCTCGGAGCTTTTTGCCGAACCCGCTCCACCTTGACAATTTTTCTTGACGTGCCCAGATTGTCCACACCCCCAGCAAATTAGATTCTTCCCGGAGTTCTTCTTCTTCCAATTGCTCCTATTTCTAGTTACCAAAATTGATTCTGCTGATGAAGTACGATCTCCACTTTTCAGCCTTCTCTCATCAGAAAAGAGTTTACCGGTAACTTCTACAAATTTCAGAGTCTCCTTCCCATACATCAAAATAGGTTTCATGTGTTCATAGAAAGGTGAAAGAGACAAGATGAGCCTTAATGTTTTATCCTCATCTTCAATTTTAACTCCAATAGCCTCTAATTCAGAAACAATACCATTGAGAACACTTAGGTGATCTGAGATTTTCATACCTTCATCCATACGCAGAGTATGAAACTGTTCCTTTAGGTACAACCGATTTGAGATGCCCTTTGCCTGATACAACTCTTCAAGCTTCTCCCAGAGTTTCTTGGCTGTTGATATTCCATACACGTTTGCAAGAACATTCTTGGCCAAACACAAGCAAATTGCACTTGCAGCTCTCAAATCTAGATATTCCCAATCTTCATTGCTCATACTAGGTTTCACAGAATCTTTGTCTTCGCTGGAATCTTCGTTGAGTGTAGGGCTTGGTTTCTTCTCTAACGTCTTGTGTAACCCGAATTGTATCAACACATCTTTGACTTGCATTTGCCACAAGCCGAAATTGATCTTTCCATCAAATTTCTCCACATCAAACCTCATAGGACTTGAAAACTTTGACATAACTGTATACTGGAATAGTGCACTTGTAGTCCGTGAACAATACATCAGGTAAGTTCCCAGGAAAGAGAGGTCGGTCACAATGGACACAGTTAAATATCAAGTCTTTCCTAACCAGAACCTTCCCTAGACATGCACTTTCACATCACCACACTTATTCCAGCAACCAAGAACAATTCTTTTCTGATGTGGAAGATCAGACAATGCTGCAACCACAGAGCATACTAAGAATTTTCTAAAACATCTGACACATTACCAACCAGGCAACCAGCAACTAGGCTTTGATACCATGTGTTGGGAAAACTTCACCTCCCAAAACCTCTTCTTATAAAAAAACCTGCCTCCTGTAAGAATATCAGAAATAATAGAAAAATAAAATAGAAAATAATAACAATTACCACAACACAAGAATTTACGTGGAAAACTCCCAACCAGGAGAAAAAATCACGGCCCTCAGAAAGAAATTCACTATGTGAAAAATTGTTACAATCACATAGACTATTCGCTCACATTCCACGACCCCAATACACCCACACTCTCCAAAGCATACATCAACTCACACCTTCCTACACTCTAAAATAATAAGAACAAGAAAGGAATTTAAGAAAAGTCAAAAACAATGCTTAAAGTGTCTCTGACTGGGGCGATTTGAAACCAAAACATTGAGCTTCTTTTATAGTCTTCAGAACCCATTCTCCCTTGTTTTGTTTCAGATGTGGGATTCACTCCACTTTTATTTTTGCATTTGTTTCCGATGTGGGATTGGCTCAACTTTTATTTTTGCCAATTTCCTAACAGTTCTCATATATAATAGGAATATTATGAAAAAGCCCCTTAAAAATTAAACTAATCAGTATCGGCCTCCGGTTTTTTTTTATTAGATAAATCGCTCCCTACTATTAAGTTTTCATCTAAAAAGTTAATATTTTCCATTCAAAATCATGAAATGACCAAAATACTATTATCAAGATTCTATAAATCTCTATCATATCCTTTAAACCTATGTAATGACTTAAATGTCCTTTAAATTATTAATTAATAACAATATTAAATAAAAAAAAACTATACAAACTTTAAAAATAATTTTTAAAATTTTAAAAAAAAAAAAAAAAAATTGGGGTGGACATCATCTAGGTTTGATTATCTAGATGAGTTGGGTCATCTAGGACGAACCTAGATGTGTTCATCACATTTGGGTTCATCCCAAATGACCCACCGATTATCAACAAAAATCCAAAAAAAAAAGACAGGAAACAAATCGGAGGGAATGAGAAAAAAGAATTGACAGTGAAAAACTGAGTGAGAGAGAGAGAGAGAAAAGAATGAGAAAGAAGTTTATGATTTCTTTTTATTTTTCTTTTTTAAATAATGTCCATCATCCATCAACACGATGGGCGGTGAAAATCATTTTAAATTTGTTTGAGAAAATTATTTTTATTTTTTTTATCTTTTTAATTTTTTAATTATTTTGATCTTTACTATTCATCTCTAAGATAGATGGTAGAGATTTTTTTAATTTTATGTGTTTTAATTTTTTATTTTTATCGATAAAAATAATAAAGAGTTATTAAAACAATTGTTCCTCATTTTAAAATTTTAATTATTTTATTAGATTACTATTTTACCTTCAAATTTTAACATTGTTTGAGTTTTTTAGATGGTAGAAGATGGTTCACCTAATAATTAAAAAAAAAAAAACCGGCACCCTATTCACGATTAGTTTAATTACTTTCTAGGGAAGTTTTTCATAATATCCTTATATAATATTAATAGAAAATAGTTGTTATTGTTCTTTTTATTTTAAATATTTATTTGAGTTTTAAAGGTAATTCTAGAATGTTCTTTCCAATGTTAGCTTGAGTGCACCATGTTAATTAGGCTGTCCGCATGTCAAAGTTAAAGCAATTAAGTTTGGCCGCTACAAATTTTTTGTGGAAGTTCTAAGACTCCCACTAATCTATAGCTTGACTTGACCGAATTCCGTGCATGCCATATATTATTATGACTATGCTTGTTATGCTAATAATATTAGGAATAAACTTTGATGTACAAGTAGACCAAACTCGTTGTTAGAATTAATGTCCAAGAACATTAAGAAATTAGTTAATATTTATCATGACTTATATTTTAACACTGTATTTGATATATATATATATATATATATTATATATATAGAGAGAGAGAGATGGGTCGGTAATGCATTCACGTCTAATTAGATCAAAATCAAAAGTTTCTTACATTGCAGTATTGATAATCAATTAATTAGTTGCAAGACATTAAATAGTTCAGAAGAAAAAATAAAAAAGTGTTAGGTTTTACCAACTTAAAATTTTGACTTAAACAATGACTCCAATACTCATTTATTTATTTTCACTCAATCTAATTTTCGAAATCACTTCTTTTATGTCAAAGTTTTATGTTAATATAGTCAAATGTAAAAATAAAATAAAATAAAATAATCAAATTAGGCGTTTCATTAGTAGTATCTGCTTTAATGACTTCCTTACCCTCAATTTCTGTTCAAATTCAACACTTAATTAAACTTCTTTAATACAAATTCAGGCATTTTATAGCTTCAAAACCAAATTTTAAAAACAAATAAAAAATTCAAAAAGGTCTAAAATTTTTTCTAAATCACTGCTGATGACAAAAATCTTTGTGGGTTTTTCGAGTCTTGCACAAAGAAAACTCCGTAAAGAAGATAGTAGCTTTAATTTGTAGAAATATAGAGAAAGTCGTGAATTCTAGAAAGAGAGAGAGAATAAATATGTTGAAATAAAAAAAGAAGAAGAGAGAGAAGCTTTCATTAAGGGTAAATTGAAGAGTTTTCAATTTTAAGTGCTGTTAAACTTAGATTACTAATTGAGTGATAGGACCAAAAGAGATAGGTGTTTGAATGACACTTTTTTCTCATTTTCATATTAATAAATTTTTAAGAATTAAATATCATACAATTGTTTTAGTTCACCAACTAAAATATAAGAGAAGATGGCAAGAGATGTCATTTCTTTATTATTTCTTGTGACTCTAACGCTTATTTAATAATTTGAATTTTATCAACGTTAAAGTATGTGGACGAACAAAATGGCTCATAATAAGATAAAAAGCTTCCTCTCTTTTATTGTCTCTCATATTTCCTCTTTCTATCATTTTTTTAAAATTATTTTTGGGTATGAATTTGTACAGTTAATACAAGATTAAATTTGTAAGATTATTAAAAACTAGAAATTGAAAAAAAAAAAAAAAACTATAAACCACGAAAATCTTCATGTTAATAGAGATTTTTAGAAAGTTTCAGAATTGTCTCATTTTAGATTTATGAATTACCTCATTTGAGACTTAATAAGTCTAGAATGAGACTACCAAAAAAAAAAGTCTAGAATGAGACAATTCACGGCGTTTTTCATAAGTCTCAGTCGAAACAAATTGTCAATCGAGACCTACTTGTGCCCAGATTTATTGGTGCAAGGATATTTTTAAATGAAAAATTATTTTAAGTACTACTAAAATTTAAATAATTAGATAAATAATTATTTGGGCTCCAGTTTTTCAATATTTCTCTCTTTCAATTTTATTTAGTCAGTCAAGATTTTACAATTGCGGTGGCCAGAATTCATGTAAGTCATGATATCAACTAATTTGACCATTATATATGTTTTTTGTTCGTTTAAAAAATACCGGGAAATTCGTTGTAAAGAAACTAGTTCAAGTTATACCTACATGGCTATATTATATATAAAGATGATCATTGAACACAAAAACCATAAGCAAAACACTTCGAAAATGAATTCCATTTCTCGAAGCATGTTCATTCTTTCAATATTGTTCTTATTATCAGCTTCACTAACTACTTCATCTCCAATTCAACAAACACTTATCCAATGCCTCACTCAGCATTCGAATATTCCTCTCTCCACAATTTACACCTCACACAATTCTTCATTTTCCGCAGTCCTAGCTTCTAGAGCTCAAAACCCTAGGTTCTCTGAGCCTTCAGTGCCAAGCCTGAGTTGATCTTCACTCCTTTGAGTGAATCTCATGTCCAAGCTGTTGTTATTTGCTCCAAGAACCATGGTATTCATATGAGAGTCCAGAGTGGAGGCCATGACTTGGAGGGTGTTTCTTATGTGTATCCGAAATCAAATCACCTTTCATTGTATTAGACCTTATCAACCTTCGTTCCATTGATGTGAACATTAATGATAACAATGCTTGGGTTTAGGTTGGTGCAACTTAGGTGAACTCTACTACAGGATTGCTGAAAAAAGCAACATTCATGGATTTCCTGCTGGTATTGGCCCGACAGTTGGTGTTGGCGGGCACATAACGGGAGGTGGTCATCGTATTTCGTTGAGAAAATATGTTCTTGCTGCTGACAATGTACTTGATGCTCATATGGTTGATGTCAATGGCAGAGTTCTTGATTGAGCAACCATGGGAGAAGATCTGTTTTGGGCCATAAGAGGAAGCAGAGGAAGAAGCTTTGGTGTTATTCTTTCATGGAAGATAAAACTGCTTCTTGTGCCAGAAACTGTAACCTGTTTTTACAATTACCAAAACCTTAGAAAAAGGTGACGCAAAGCTTCTCTATGGATGGCAACAAATTGTAGATAAGATTGATGAGAATTTCATCGTTAGAGTAATCATGCATGTGATAAACACAAGCACAACAAGTGAGAGAATCGTTGCTACTTCATATGATGACGTATTTCTGGGTGGTGCTGATAGACTTCTCCAAATAATGCAAGAGAGCTTCCCAGAATTAGGTTTGACTAGAAAAGATTGTATCGAAACAAGTTGGATCAGATTTTTATTTCATGTTAACAGCTTTCCTGTGAGCACATCTCTTGAAGTTCTACTTGAACGAAATACTTCAACCATCTCTTTTGTAAGCAAAGCAGACTTTCTTAGAGAACCCATACCTGAAACCGCGCTTAAGGAGCTACATAGAAGGTTATTGGAAGAAGATGTTCCTGCCATTGCATGGATACCTTACGATTTAATGATGAACAAAATTCCAGAATATGAAACTCCTTTCCCTCCTAGAAATGGAACCATGTTTGAATTCCACTGTTTCACACAGTGGTTGGATGGAGATAAGAATGTACTAAAACTGGATCAGGAGTATATAATTACATGACTCTTTATGTTTCCAAATTCCCAAGAGATGCATATATGAATTACAGGGATCTCGATTTGGGAGTGAAGAAGAAGAGTAACACAAGTGTCGTTCAAGCTAGAGCTTGGGTGTCAAATATTTTAAAGGAAACTTTAAAAGATTGCTGAAAGTGAAGACTAAAGTTGATCCAAACAACTTCTTCAGACATGAGAAAAGTATCCCACCTCTTGTATTGAAAAGGTAGATCGACGGATAAATTAGGAGCACCTCATCAACTTGATTGGAATCAAATTTATACTTATTTGTGTTCCTAGTGTTAAAATAGTTCATCAGTTAAAATAAATTAAATGTCAACAAATTCATTTCTTTTATTGTTGCTGAGAGAAAAATAAAAGGCTACTATTTAAGTTCATCACCGTTCATCACCATTTGTACCATTGTATGTTGTTCAACATTTATTTAAATAGTTAAATTAATTTGAAACTTTTTTTTTTTTTATTTTAACATCATGTCTATCGAGACCAACTATGAAACCAACTATGAAAGGATTCTAAAGTACAGCTTGAATTTTGCTCTAAAAAAATGGGAGGCAACTAAAAGTTTATATGGACATATTAGACATAGCAACAAAAGGTCATTAAATTTTGGGAACTATAAACTGGTTATTATTTATTTGCGACCATCTCAAGATTTTTTTTACGGATAACAATATCAGTTGAACAAGTTAGAACCTGCAAAAAAATATGTTCTAATACAGATTGCAACCTCTGAATAGAGTTTTTATTTATTTTTTTTTAATTATATATAAGAGTATCCTACTTGATACAAAATAAAACTAATGTGATTTGTGAATTCATCCAAGGCAAGAATCGTCTCTTAATTCTAGTCTTTATCCAAGCAGATACCTTAGTATGATTGTTGGTTAAAAAATAAGGAAGCACATCTTGATCATGTACTAACAATACTAGCCATTAACCACATAACACAAAAATCTTTCAAATTCAGGTATTGACTCATGATATTTCGGGCACAATAACCAATTAGACGAGTCACTGTTGAGAAAAGATCACAGATTATCAAAACTCATGTCCAAAATGTATCATACTAACTGCAACATATCTAAAATGGTATCTGAATAAGTACTTATCGATTTTCATATATTGGATTCTTACAAATGCACAATGATATGCGGTAATGAGAATCAGAAAATGTTATCCTAATAAGAAATGCAGCAAGAAGAATTACACCTCCAAGATGGCTTTAAATTCATCATCAAACACTTTGCAGAGAATTTCATAGCTCTTCTCAATAGCAGTCTGCATAAATGATAGAAACATCAGGACAAGTAAATTAGATAGTTGTAGCTACCTTAGGTGACGTAATTAATAGCTATATACCAGTGGATCAACTCTTGATGGTGATATACTTGATATAACGTATCTGCAAACAGAGAAGAATCAAACATGGCAAGGCGACATCAGGTACGAGACTAACCAATTATGGTGACTAAGTTGACAGTTAAAAAACACGCGATGCATCATCTGATAAGCAGGATAAAGCCCATTGTGCAAAATGATAAACTAAAGTTTGAAATAATAAGTGAACAGTTTTAGAGTTTTACAGATAGAAGCACCATTGCAAGATTATCATCAAGGTCCTTATTGATTTCTCTTTCATAGTGAAAGTGGTAAGTCAACACCAATGGCTTCTCATAAATGCTCACCAATTACCATTTTCCCATACTAAAGAGCTTTTCAGGAACACCAGGGCGAAGAAGTCATGGCATTAGATTACATTTTAGGATATCCAGTTGGTACAATCTTCTCTGAATGTAAAGACATGCCTTTTTTCTTCCTCTATATATTGAGACTTGAGAGGAAATGGTAGCTTAGATATTTTTGAACACAATGTTTCAAATTGTTCAACCTACTGAGCAATTTGTAGTTTTTGAGCTGATCCCTCTAATTTTTTTTTTATATAAATTTTCCTTTGTACTACTCTCTGGTCTCTATTTGTACAATAGCTTCCATCAATACAAATTTCATTTATTATTTGAAAAAGAAAAGAAGTTGAATGAAAATCAGTTTTTTGACACTGTGATGTGACACACTCCAGCCAGACGACGTATCTGATACTGTATCAATTGTCAACTGAAAAGTGCATATGCCATTAGCCTTTCTGTAACTGCATATTATGCAGATATGCATAAGAATGATTGAACATTAATCGATCACATTTAATGACTATATGTTGCCTAATCAATACTAATTCTTCTGCTGCTTCCAATAAAAGAGACAATAACAAAAACTCATCATGAAGATAATATGCATACTAATGCTTTTCTGTTTAGATATGAATTAAAATCAGAGGAGAATCATATAAAGCAATTATGGCACAATCATATAGTAACCTTCTTAAGTCTAGAAGTGGTACAATGCCCTATCCAAAATCCAGTTCATCTTAGGAGCACATAACATGGTTTTAATGAAAGAACATTGTTAAACATTCCCTTAATGTCTCAAATTTTCGTTTGTCAGTTTAATTTTCTAATCCGAGGAAAACAAGGACTACATCAGAACTACAATGAAGACAGAAGGTCAATATTACGGAAGATTCCTTTTATATTTGTATGAATTTTTCCTTTTTCACTAACTGGTAACAGGATGGTGATTGTGGTCGTTAAATGCCTATATGTTGAAGAAAAGCATTAGCAATGCTTCATTGCCTATATGTTGAAGAAAAGCATTAGCAATGCTTCATTCTTACTCTGCACATAAGAAATCACTTTCCATAGAACTAAAGGTCAGCATGAGTTACGCAGAAAGGACTCAACTCAATTTAAAAGATAAATTCCTTCCAACATGATATAGAACTCTTGCATTTATTTATTTTTCTATTTTATATGCAACAGAACTCTTGCATATTTATTCCTTCACTTCATTTAATATAACTTAGACAGCTGTACTGTCAAGTTAAAACTTACCTCAGCTTACTTAAATAGAAATTCATTGCTGACAAGTTTGCTTTTTGGACAGTCAGCATCACAGCTCCCATCCGGTTCTATAAAAGATGAAATCACGACATCAATTCAGTGAAACATACACACACAGATTATGACATACGAAGCTCAGTATAATATGCAGACAAATTAGCTCTAATACTTAAAAGACGGTAGAAATTCCAACATTCCTGTGCAATAGATCGAAATCAACATCATTTCACACTGTTCACTTCCATTTAGCTGTCTTCACAATAAACTTTTACTATAGTCAGCAAAACAATATCAAGAGAACAGAAGATTGCACCTTGCGAGCAATGAGCTCAATCAGTTGCATCAAGAATTTCCCCAGCCCCTTCCCTTGAACACGAGCCTCAAGCTGTAGTTCATATACATACAAAACAGGTACATCTTCCTCCAAAGTAAACCGGTAATGGACAAATCCAACAATGGGGCCCTTGTCTTCAGCACTCCTATCACCAATCGCAACAGGAGCCTCACACACAAATATGTAACGTGCTTCCGGAGCAACCATTTCTCTGCGCTTCAACTTCTCTTCAGTAGGCCATTCGGACCCATACGGCCCCTCCATATTCACCTGTTAACTTTGAGAAAGTCACCCAATGAACACGGAAACACCAACATTGCATTAGGTTCCTCTAACCTGACACAAGTTAAGGATGACTTGTAACATTTCAAATTCGAACCCAAAACAACGCACGCACACACTCACACATTATAAGTCTTCCTTAACCTGAGCCCTAACATAACCCAGTAAATCAAAATAAAGCCTACATTTTGAATCCAAAATTTCAAACAAAAAAAGAATTATGAGACCAATCAAATCACCTTAAGTAGGTTTTGAATATAGTGCTTCACAGGGAAGGAAAGCTTATCTCCAGACCCCGATTCCAAATGCACAGACAAGCCTTGTTAACATATCAGCAATATGAACATACAAAAATTAATCAAATTCAGCTCAAATGTTTTCAATTATTTACAAATGGGTATTAATGTATAATCAAAACAAACTGCAAAAAATAAATAAATAAATCTATGGGACAAGATAGATAGGGTTCACGTATCCTACTAAGAAATTGAAGAAACAAGAGGGAGCGGCGGGTATTGGAGTATGGAGTTGAAAAGAGAAAAGAGGAGAGTTGAGGGCGATACCATTTCTCTGGTAATGACGAAAGGGAGGGAAAGAGTCGAGATGGTCGAGGTGAGAAGAAGCTGCTTTCAAAAGTCGGTCGATTGTCTTCTTCTTTTCTAATATTTCTCTTCGCTTAGCCTTTTTTTCTCTGCTTTCCACCCTTTTCGACTCCATTGCCCGCTACACAGCCACTCTCTACCTCTCTCTCTCTATGTATGTGAAAGCGGGTTCCGCTACACCCGACACACAAACAGATCCGGGTCAAGTAATCTTATTATGACCCGCTTATTAGCAGTAATAGGGCAAAGTGCATGACCCTCAAAGGTTTGACATAATTATACAAAAATAACAATATTTGAAATATTCGCACTGCCCTCATCTAAGATTTTTAAAACTCAACATAAACCTCCTCTATCATGAATGACCTATTATTCAAGATAATCAATCAAAGTCAATTTGAGCAAAAGTATCAAAATACCTTTAAATAAATTAACATATTAGTATTTTAATTTTAAAAATAATTAAAAATAAAAAATAAATCTTTTCATCTTCTTCATCACTTCCATCAAATTTTTTTCATCAATTTTCATCAAACTTTTTCCATCAATTTTCATACCATCAATTCATCATCAATTTTTATCCAATCAATTCATCACCAACATCATCATCAGTTTAAACCCAAATAAATTTACATATTTAAAAAAAAAATTCATAATCACTTTTTCGTCCTCACTAGCTCATCATCGTCAACATAAATTCTTCTTCATCATCAGTACAGACATAACACCCATCTTTAATCAATCTCACAGCCTAAATCTTCAACTAAAAAAACCCTTACAACCCACATTTTCTCACCAACCAAACACCAACCATCAACCACAAGATCTCATCAAAAATTCACAAGGAAATTCAAAACAGATATTTAGAAAACTCAAAGGAAATTCAATCATACCCATAAGGAAATTCAACCAAAAATTCAAAAACAAAAAAAATTGAAAGAAAAAAAATCATTAAGTCTCCATCGGTGGGAGACCCACGAGTATCCAAAGATGGAGGCTCAGAACCAATTGGTTATAGGTCTCCAGGATTAAGACCTGAAACCAAGTCTCCATAATTGGAGACCCAAGTGGTCTTCAAGACCACCTAGGCCAATGGATCAAAGATTGGAGACCAGATGGTTTCCATAACCACCTAGGTTAATAAAGGCCCAATTGGCCTCCACCATAACCACCTAGGTCGATGGAGGCCCAATTGGTCTTATCGACCCAGGTGGTTATGAAGACCACTTGGGTCTCCAATCTCCATCGAAGATCGTCTGGGTCTTGTTGGAGACCCAGCCTATCTTTAAGACGATCTCTATTTTCACGTTGCTTTCGTTGGAGTTTTGTAGAAGTCGAGAAGATGAGATAATAATAAAAAGACGAGAGAAGAAGAAAAAGATAAGAGAAAGGGGTGAGGTGAGGAGAGCGAGGGGTAAGGTGATGAAAAGAGAGAGAGAGAGGTGATCTGCACTTTATTTTTATTTTTATTTTTTGTTTTTATTTTTTAAAATTAGATATATGTATATATATATGTGTGTGTGTGTGTGTTTTTTTTATTCCATTATGACATTGCCCCTGAATATTTGAAACATTAACAATGTCATTTGACCATTTTATCCTTACCTCATGCCACTTAATGTCTACTCACTAATGGCAAGTTGCTAACAAGGAAGGTTCGTGTTAAGTTTCAAAAACCTCAAGGGAGGGTCATGCAAGTTTCTCAAATATCGTTATGTTATGAAATTATATCAAACTTTAGGGAGATTTGTGGAATTTACCCTTAATAATATAATTTTTGAGCAAATTACAATTTAATTTACCCAGTTTCAAACTTATTACAGGTGGAGTCAACTTTTTTGTTTTATTACAATTAACCCTCCTTCCGTTAGTCCATCTCCATTAGAGTTGACAAATTAAAGGGTAAAATTATCTTTTATCTTATTTTTATTTTTCTTTTCAAATAAAAATTTAAAAATTAAATAAAATTAAAAATTAAAAAAATAATCAGATCTCCACCATCTATCTTAAGATTTAAGATGGACGGTAAAAATTAATTTGAAAAAAATAGCAAATAATAATTAAATACTTTTTTTTCCATTAGATCTGTTTCCATCATCTTCTTCGTGAAGACCCATCATCAACAACCTCTATTGCAAGATCCATCATCTTTTTCATCTTTTCTGTTATGGTTGAAACCATTATTAAGAACCCAACAAAAATCCACAATTCACACCAAAATCTCTCAAACCTAAAATCAAATTCTCTCCCCTCTCTCTCCACCATTTACGCTAGAATTGACTCTCTTCACCATCTCCCACCAGACCTCCACCATTACCCCTTCCACACTGACCAATGGCCAACACCGACTGCTATCAGTGCCTTGAATGACTGCTTCATTACCTTTCTTTTTCTCTTCTTCTTCACTCTCCACCAAACCCCACACCAACCCATCAAACCGGCAATGGCCCTAATTGACCTTATCTTCTTTCATCTCTATCTCTTTTCTCTATTCAAACCCCTCTTAATATCACTCTCCATCATCGTTGCAACCTCCTCTCATCTCTCTCTTCTTCTCATCATCTGGATTCGAACTCAGATAAAGGTTCATCTGGGTTCAAACTTAGATGAACCTTCAATTGGGTTTAAACCCAAATGAAACTTTCATCTGGGTTCTCTGTAAGGAAATATTTGTGTTATAGATATGTATGTTATGTTAGAATATGAAGTCTACAATCAAAAAGGTAGATTTTATTTCATTCAAAAAACGAAAATTTAGGTTTGAAAATGTGTTTGGTGGATTGAAGGAAACGGTTTTGTGAATTTGGAAATAAGGTTTTTGTGTTGTGTTGATGTGTTTGTGTTGTTGTATTGATGTGTTTGTGTAAAGTGTTCAATAAAATGTCTGTGAGAAGTTATTATTTTTGTGCTGGTGTTAAAACTGATCAAGGCTGATGGTGATAATCAATTGTTTTTTCTTGATATTAATTATCAAGGTTGAAGGAGATGATTAGGTTTTTTTTAAAGATGAACAAAGATTGGGGTTGATGATGGTGATAATTGTGTTTCTGTATTACCGTTCGATAAACTAGGCTTTTTAGGTTTGGGTTTTTTTATTAAGATGATTGTGTTGTTTTTTTTTTTTCTTTAATTGAGTTTTTTTTTAAATATATATATATATATATATATATATAATAATCTCCACTTTCTATTTTGTGATGGATAATAGAGAGCATTTATTTTAAAATTTTTTAAATTATTTTTAACTGCTTGTTTATTTTTTTAATAAATATATATTTTTTTATTTTTCCAATTTTTAGTTTTATTTTTTAAATTTATTTTTTAATTATTTTTTTAATTTTATTTTATTTTCTCATTTTTAATTCGATCAACTAGGTCATACCAATTACCAAAGGGCATTTCGATCTTTTAGCCACATTTACACTATTCACAATTAAATCTAATGGAAATTCCCTAACGGTAGGGGCTAAATTGTAATAAAACCAAAAGTTGAATCTACCAATAATAAGTTTCAAACTAGATAGTTAAATTGTAATTTGCTCATAATTTTTTTTATTTTAGGGAAATTTTATTTTAGTCCCAAAGGTTTAGAAAAATATTAGGTTTTTAAATCTCTTTTGAAAATAGTTTTTTTTCATCCTTAACTTTTCCAAAACTTTTCAAAAAAATCTAAATCGTTAATCAACAGAGGGTCAAAACTAACAGAATATATAAAAAAAAAAAAAAATTGTCCTTGATAGTTGTTGACAATATATAAATTATTGGATTACTTTAATAAAATAATGAATTTATAAGTTAAATTATCTAAAATATCTATGAATTTAAGTTATTAATTATAATTTAAATTATTTAAAGTCACTATTGACCATCAGTTGACTAACGATTTGGACTTTTTTTAAAAGTTTTGAAAAAATTAGTGATAAAAAGAATTGTTTCTAAAATAGTTTTAAAAACTTAATAGTTTTTGAAACCTTAAGAACTAAAATAAAATTTCCTCTTTTATTTTTAAATAAGAAAAACTTCATTTTAGTCCTTTAGGTTCCTAGGTTCAACTGGGCTCATCGAACCCAGTAGTTGCCCTATTTTACTTTTTTTTTTTTTTTAAATAGTTTTGAATTTTTTTTTTACTCTTAATGTTGTTGATGATTTCTTTGTTGAGAGAGATGATGTTGATGATGTCATGACGTTGTTGATGATGGTGTAACATTGTTGATGATATTGAATACTATGGGAGATGATGTTGATAAACTGGGTTAGGTTGAACTGGCTTGATATGTTAAAGATGGTGGAGATCCACTAGATTGATGAACTAGGTTGGAACTGGTTTGATGGTAGAGATGAAGATATGTTAAAGATGGTGGAAATCTATCACATTAGTTCTCAACCGTCCATCCACATCTTAAACATGGTACAAATCCATCATATTAGTTCTCCAATGTCCATCCATAATGTGGATGGATGGTGGATATCTAATATCTTCTTTTTTTTCAGTATTTTTTATAAAATTAATTTGTAATGTATAATAAATTATTTAAATTAATTTTTTTAATGTTTAAAATCGTAATCATCCGCGTGTCACGATCTTAGTCTCTCACATGAAAAGACCACCTTACCCTTCTCATCTCAGTTTTCTGTCACCGTTGACCGTTAGTTGACTAACAGTTTGGATTTTTTTGAAGAGTTTTGAAAAAATTAGGAATATAAAAGCTATTTTCAAAATATATTTAAAAATTTGATATTTTTAAAAGCCTCGATAACTAAAATGAAGGTTTCCTTTTTAACTATTATACTAAATTGAGGAGCGATTGCTCAATTTTTCTCTCTATAACTCACACCAATTTTTTCTTTGTTTTTTATCTCTGGTCTCTCTACTTCACTTTCACATGGTACAACATACAAGATCTTCTCTTCGCTGTAAGAGAGAGACACCAGACTAAAACACCCACAAAACTAGCATTTTCAAACACACGACAACACTGCCGCTTGCCCACTTCATTCTCTCTCTATCTGGACTCCTCATCCTCTTCTTCTTCTGTTCAAGTTTTTCAAGGTTGACTTGGATCTGTTTATTGTGATACAACACAAGCGTTTTCTCGTTTGTGGTGCTGCCAATCACTCTCCAGTTCACCTCTCTCTCTACCCACAAAAGGGTTTCACTACTCTGAGATCCATTCAACGTTGAAGCTGAGGTCTCTAGTGTGTATGGAACCTGTGGTTCTTGGCTAATAAACAAAAATTTGGTGAATTTTTGTGGGTTCGGATGCAGTGCAGGTTCCACCCAAATCCCTGCATCTTGCGCGGCACTTGAACCGGCAAACTTGGCGGATGAAAAAAGATCCCAATTAGTATGCGTGCATAGCCAAAAAATCTACAAGTTTCTGGTGTCGGTGGAGAAAGTGAGTTGGTAAATCAGCAAGTTTCCATTGACTGCGCGACAGTAGAGAGTTGTCCTGCTCTTTCATCTTCACCTCCGGTTGGAGATGTTGAAGAGAAAATAAGGGACGCGTGTAACAGGCAAGCTTCAATTGAAATTGGAGAGTCCAACAATGTTAAATATGCTAATGCTAACGAAGTAGCTTCTGATTCTTCTCCTAGAGCAAATAAAAGAAACAAGATGCCAGTTTTGCCACTTACTTTTCTCATTTTCCATGTGATTTCTGGGGGTCCATTTGGTGTTGAGGACAACGTCCATGCGGCTGGCCTTTTCTAGCCCTTATTGGTTTTTTGATCTTTCCCATCATATGGAGTATTCCCGAGGCATTAATCAGTACCGAGTTGGGCACTATGTTTCCTGAAAATCGTGGTTATGTGGTTTAAGTTTCATCTGCATTAGGCCTCTATTGGGGGTTCCATTCCAGCAAGGTTGGATGAAATGGCTAAGTGGGGTGATTGATAATGCTCTGTACCCGGTTATGTTTCTAGACTACTTGAAATCAGGTGTCCTTGCATTAGGTGGTGGTTAGCCAAGAGACATTTCAGCTTTGTCTTTGACTCTTGCTCTTACTTGCCTCAATTATAAGGGTTTGATCGTTGTAGGATGGGTTGCTGTTCTTCTGGAGGTGTTCTCACTCCTACCATTTTTGGTCATGGGACTTGTGGCCATCCCCAAATTGAAGTCTTCAAGATGGTTTGTGGTTAATTTACATAAAGTGGATTGGAGTTTGTATTTGAACTCTCTCTTTGGAATCTAAACTATTGGGACTCAGTAAGTACCCTAGCTGGGGAGGTGGATTATCCAAAAAAGACTCTTCCAAAGTCACTCCTTTATGCTTTGATCTTGGTAGTTGCTGGCTATTTTTTCCCTCTCCTTATTAGTATTGGTGTTGTTCCACTAGACCCTGAATCCTGGACTGATGGGTACTTTGCAGATATTGCTAAACTAATTGGAGGAGCCCGGTTGACATGGAGGCTTCAAGGTGCTGCCCCGATGTCCAATATGGGCATGTTTGTGACCGAGATGAGCTGTGACTCTTTCCAACTTTTAGGAATGGCTGAGCGCGAAATGCTGGCTCATATTTTCGCAAAGAGATCCCACCATGGCACGTCTTTGGTTGGCATTCTATTCTCGACTTCAGGTGTGGTTTTGCTATCATGGATGACCTTCCAAGAGATTGTGGTTCTAGAGAACTTCTTACACTGTTTTGAATGATCTTGGAATTCGTAGGGTTTGTTAGATTAAGAATGAAACGTCCCGCGGCGTCTCATCCTTACAAGATCCATATAAGAACAGTTGGTGCCATTCTTATGCGTATGCCTCAAACCTAATTGATATGTGTTGTGTTGGCTCTTTCTTCACTCAAAGTTGCAGTTCTAAGCATTGCTGCTGTGGTGATTAGCCTTGTAATGCAGCCTTGTCTCAAGTATGTTGAGAAAAAGAGATGGGTCAAGTTCTCCACCAATGCGGACCTTCCTGATCTTCATAGCACGGCTCATCAAGAACTATGATAAGTTAGTAGATTGAAATGTCTCATGTTGAGAAAAGCTGTTTTATGTTAATAATAATAATAATAATAATAATAATAATTTGGGGAGAGAGTTGATTTGAACACAGCACTTCTAACATGTAAATAGGAAAGGCATATGTCTGTGTGCGGTGCAATTGGCACCAGTCCCCATGTCTCTTCTTACACGGCTAGGGTTCGAGCAGTGCCTTGAACCTCATCTTGTGAATATATATCTAAATTTTGTGTATAAGAATTCAGATCCTTGAGGCTTTTTCTCAGGAAACAAACAGGCTTCATATATACTAGCACTGATTTTTCTTAGTGGTATATGGAAGGTTCAAGTCGATAAAATTATTTGTAATTACTGTGTCGGAATTAAAAAGGAGGAACAAAGTAATAGAAGAAGAAGATCTAAAGCTCCACACTTGTTCAAAGTAAGAATATACTTGTGCATGTAAAACTACAATGACAATAGCAATACTACTTGTAGATTTTTCTTACCAAAAAAAACAAAAACTCACATTCCCAGGATGAATATCCTTCCAGACAGAGAGAAACATGTTCGCTCCCCAGTTTAATTGGCAACAGAGAAAGCGAAAATATCATTAACACCCTACAGAAGAAGAAGAAAGATGGAACAAAATTGCTTCAAGGTCATATATCATATGCTTCCTCCCAGTCATCCACTACTTCAGACAAGTCTGTTTCATTAAAATTTGCTTCAGGCTGCCCTGCCGTGTTCAAACTTCTTGCATTTGATTCAGATCCTGAGCTGGAACTAGTTCCTGCCTGTTTTGCAGGATCTTCAATTCTGACAGATGAAGTAGATGATCTCAAAGGTGTTTCAGAGTCTAGTACACTCCAACGGTTTATGGTAGCAGCGATTGGAGCTTCTTTCCCTTTCCATGCAGATGCTGCCAAGTTTTCAGAGCCACCAGACCAATCTCCATCACCCCATGAATCTTCTCTTAGCCCTGGGTCCTGAACTACAGCCTTCTTCCATGGATTACCCTTGAGAGAAGCAAGGGCTCCCCCTTCCTTCACTGCCCCTGCTCCTCCCCAGGCATTAGTACCTGAAGATCCCACTGATGCACTACCATTCTGTACAACCACAACAGCCCCATAATAGACTGATCCATGATCCAATCTCCTCATTGCAGTTGCTGCTCGTGCAGGATCACTAAATACAGCCAATGCATTCTTGTCATTCAACCAGACCAGCTCACATTCCCCTCCAAACCTCAACACCAATGCACTTATATCTGCTTCCCTGGGCAAATCTAGAAAAGAGACAACAAGCCTAGGATCCATGTCAACTAAAGGATCAAAAGTTGGAGGATGAACTGCATTCAGAGTTGTGACACCCTTAACCCCAATCACCCGAGATGGTGGCTTGGACTTGGATGTGACATGAACCACGATAAAACGTTTTGGCTCCCAACCAGCGGCACTGACAGCAAGCTTCCACCTCTCAGCTATTAGCCTTACCGCATCTCGCTTATCCTTCAGCATTGGACAGAAAACATGGACCTTAAGAGCACTTGCAGTTCCTCTGTTCTTACCAAGCACCAAGAACTTGCATCTCTCCTCCACAGACAGCACCCACTTTGGATCACGCCTATACAGGTCTCCAAGAACCTCAGATACAGCAGGATTCTCACCAAAATGAAGAGCATCAAGATTTGGCGGAGTGATATCAAAAGCATCTGCAAGCACACGTTTCCGCTCCAACTTAGCACATTCATCATCACACATAAGCTTCCTCTGCCCAAAGGGAATCTTCTTGCCATTTGATTCAACTGGCTGAAGTGGTACTGGCAACTTTTGGACAATGGAAGCTTCAAAAACAGTATCAGCATTAAAAGCATTACTGCTCCCTCCAGCATCACAAGGAACACTTGCTGTTATCCGTCCACAAGAACAAGAGATTGTGACAGGGAATTCACATCTTACATCAGGACAGGTGGCAGCCGGGTGACACAGAGCAGTACAAGTGTGCCGGCAGTCCCTCCTTGGAGCTCCACAGATCTGCCCACAAGAAGCCTTCAAGCCTGGTTCAGATCCACCAACAGCATCACAAGGTGAAGTATGACAAGTTCTGCCACATGCATGCATGCCACATTGCCTGGTCTTACCGCAGAGCTTGTTGCATCTAATATCCTTTGATCCACAAGGTATGTTCCTGAGAACCACATGCCCGCCAATGCACTCCTTTGCTACAGGCACTGAACAGGGTGGGCAGTCCCCAAAATGGCAGCTATGAGATGCTGAATGGCCACAAGGCTGCTGAACTGAGCATGAGAGTTGACATGAAGGTGGAGGCGTCCCACAAGGCAATGGGGGAGGAATCGAAGTTCTTCCACATGCACAGGTCAGATCAGTGAATATCGTTTCAAGGCAAGGAGGGCAGTGGCCAATATGACACAGAGATTCACAGGAATGCTGCCCACACCTTAGCTTCTTTCCACAAGCAACTTGGCAAAAGTGTGGATCCCATTCTCCAGAGAGCTGGTTATTAGGGTTAGAAAGAGGGCAGCACCGATCACTACATCGGTGCCTCCCACAATTCTTTTTTTTCCCACAAGGTTTATCACAGGTGAACTTCTCAAAATGTATTTTGTAGCATTCCACAGTTCGAGAAGTTGATCCACAGCGGCATTTTTGGGTTACAGGAACCAAACAACGAGGACAATCCCCAGCATGGCACACCTCATTACAACGGTGCACCACACAGGCAAGGAATTTTCCACATATTTGTGAACAAGTTGGAATTGGGTCCAAACAACTCTCCCTTTGTTCCTGCAAGCTTGTTTTTCCGCAATAGCAAGACTTGATCCGTCTTGGCATTAACTCACACTCTCCACAAGGTCCAGGATGGCAAATATCACCACAAACATGATGACCACAGCTAAGACTTTTTCCACAAGTAGAATTACATGAAAAAACGCCATCATCTGCTTTCACTTCTCCCTTCACAACCATGTCTCCACAAAGGACGACCTCCACTTTTTTCTTGCAGAAACATGGAGCGTTGACAAGAACCTGGCAAGAATCACAAGGACCCACATGGCATATGCGTTCACATCGATGACGACCACAATCAAGAAGCTTACTGCACTGCTGGCCACAAGTTAGGACAGACTTCCGATCAGAGCATCTAGTGGTGATTGTTTTCTTCCCACAAGGACACAAACGTGGCGGAGCAAAGGCCTTACAAGGAGGGCAAGGACCTGGATGACACTGCAAGACACACGTGTGAGGGCAAAGATCCTCCTTACTCCTACCATCCCTTGGGAAGTCGCTCTCAAGTGGCTTCCCACACGGTTCCCCACATGAATGAGGAGTCAAATACAAATCAGAAGGTGGGTCCGTCCTCTTCCCACAAAAGCAAACATATCGAATTTCCTTCGATGAGATGAGTTGGACAGATTGACAACCCGGGCACCTCCAATTAAAACCCTGACTCTTCTCTGCTGACAAATCCACAGAAGTGGGTGCCCGAGCCCATTTCTTAATGCAGTTCAGATGGAAAATTGAGAAACAACTAGAGCAAGACCATATAGGTGCAGACCTCCTAACCATATCATAACAAATCATACATTCGACAATACCCTTCATGAGCTTGTCCTGAATTTCTTGCACAAGCTGTGGCAAATTTGGGTCCTTCAGCTCCTTACCCACATTCTCAATTTTCTCCTCTTTATGCTGATTCAAAGGACGATAATTCACAGGACACCCTCTTTGCCCTCTTCGGGCACTGTTTCCTCTATAGTGATTATCTGCTCCTCTATATTGATTATCAACCGAAGTAGAGCTATAACTAGCTTGCTCACCATTGTCATTGGGGTTCACATCACAGCTCTGTGGCACATTTAAGACTGAGGAAGTGGACTGTCTAGGGATCCAATGTTGGCGCGCATTTTGCACTGGATGTCTAGACCTCTCCCTTCGATCAATTCGGGCTTGTGAGCTCATATTCTGATCCCCAGATATCAAAGACCCAAAATCTATCGAATCCACCGAATATAAACCAATACGAATGACTATATCCGATTCAATCACAGACAATGAAAATCTGCAAGGACCAAAATGTATGCTTCAAACCTCACAAACTGTAACGATACAAGATAAAATATATATATATATATATATCAAAGGCTGCTCACAAAACAAACCCAGTACAGTTTATAGTAATTAAAAAACAACCCTTATAAATCAAATGCTATTTCGACTTTGATTATAGATTATTATGAGAATCTTCATTTGCAAAGAATGAAAAATGACAATCTCTCCTCCACTATTAAAACCTAATAATTTCTATAATTTCCCATAATATTCAACAACCACGAGTAAATCAAAATAACAATTCGATTCAGTTACAAACACTATCAATAAAATGAATCAAAAATTAACCCAAAAAAAAAAAAACAGAAAACACACCTGATGAGCAAGAAGCCAAGAACCCTCTCTTTGTTTTGTTTATAGAAAAAGGTCCCCAAATTATAAAAAAAATCTGTGTGCTTTAGAATTGGGGAATTATATGGGTCGATTTGGATTTGGATTGTCGAAATGGGTTTCTCGACAGAGAAACAGAAAGGAGCAACTTAAATGTTATAGGGCGGAGAGAGAAAATGTATTTATAAGCGGTCGAGAGAGATTGGCTTGGGCCTGAAGGAATTTAGTCAAAATGATCTTTTTTTTATAATTTTTAATTTTTTTGATTAAAATAAGTGATTGGTCACATTAATCTCATGCGTGGCATGCACGTGCGTGTACTGCGTGGTGCTCACTGCACCGGCTAACAAGGAAGCTTCGTCTACATGCGGTAGAAAGCACCATTTGCAAGATCCTTCTTCGTTGGTTTTGGGTCTTACTACTTTCCTTTTGGTTTTTTTGGAAATGTTTAGGTCTTACTACTTTCTCTTTTTTTTGAGATGTTTGGGTTTTTTTTTTTCTTAAATAGAAATGTTTGGGTCTTACCACCTGAAAGTTGTAAGTTTGTAAATTCTTTCTCTTTCTTTTTTTTTTTTTTAATTCATTTGAAGCGCTTTATTATTTTTTTTTTCTCAAGATTTTTTTGCTTTTACATCATGTCTTTGTTGGGCTATGAGCACGGTAATTTTAGTGCGATTGTATATATCAAATGCAATCAAACGGCTACTCAATAACTTAAATTTTATCTAACGATGAAGCTGGTGAGTGGTGCATTTAACACCACACCCTTATCTTTTCATTGTAAGTTAGGTTTGGGTTTTGTTTCCCACCTATGTATGGATCTATATTTGTGTTAATTTTCCACTTGTGTGTGAATTCCTCCTCCCAATTTCTAATAGTTTTGTTCCGACCAGGTCTTAAAGTTTACATTAGAAGGCTCCACTCGTAATACTTGTAATATGTACTATGTTCAAAAAAGAAAAAAATAGTTTAACGATTATCAAGTAATAGATTGTTAAACTAACAATATCTGTTATGTTAGTTACAATCATGCGGTCACACTATTGTAAATAGGATTTAATTTCTACGGAGTGTATTTTAAAATTTGTAAGGGTATCTTTCCCTCTTATTGTAAGGAAAAAAAAAATCTTTGATGAGACTGTCTTACAGCTGATATAATGAGATAGACTAATAAAAAAAGTAAGAAAAAATGAAATGATATTATTTCATTAATGCATCTCATCACATTAACTATAAAACAATTTTATAGAAGATTTTTTTATTATAAGAATAATTGTTTCTCATTTATGAGAGTATAGAAATGCAAGTCATTAAAGTAGTGTTTAATTTTGGTTGATGCTAATAGTCTTTTGACTTAGTCGTCACCAACCTAGGAAAAAAAAAAACATTCGATATTTGAGCAACACGAATAGTGTCTGATTTCAGTAAATTTTTGTAAATTTCTAACCTTTTCAATATCAAGTTTCAAAAAAATGAAACGTTGTTTTAATATTATGGTATCACCAAATGCCTAAGGGCCAGTTTGGTATTGTTATAGTTTTTAAAATAACTATTACTAGCTTTGCATAACATAAGAAATAATCTAATATAAAGTTAATCAAACTACTAGACTTCTCACTCGTTGGATATCCACTAGGAAAAAAAAAAAAAAAACCTATAAATGGAGTGGAATTCATGCTATTGTACCGCTAGATGTCTATAAAGCAATTTGATGTACCTGTGGCAATTAAAATAATCATTGTTACCTTCACCGAAATAATAATTTACTGAAAAGTTAATCGAACTACCATTCGGTAATTTTTTTTTGTTAAAATTATTATAATCCTCAAAAGCACTAACGACATGTTTGGAAAATTCCTTTTTTTTTTTTTTTTGGCTATTTGGCAAATTTTACGTTAATTACTACAAATTTATAAAATACATTAAATAAATATAAACATAAAATATTTTAATTTTTCTTTGGTATAAATATAGTAATTAAAGTTGGGATATAATTGTAATCATTAAATCTCACAACAGATTATTTTATAATCACTTTAAAAAAGTAATTTCCTGCTTACTTCTTAAAACTACTGCAAAATCTACTCAAGTTATTAAATAATTACTTCTGAAAGTTTTACCAAACACTATTTTTATACCAAAAATAATGAAATAATCAGATTTTTAACATCTCAAAATTATTTTAAAATTATTAAAAATAAAATAGTTTAATTTTTCTTTACATATTTCTATGTATTTAAAGATGGAACGGTATTATCTCTGTGTTAAAATTAATGAGGATGATTGAGCTATTTATAAAATTCATTCATAGTAGATTATTTCATAATTATTCTAAAATAATAGTCTCTCTCTTACTTCTTAAAACTGTCTTATATTCTACTCAAATTATTAAATAATCATTTTTTTAAAGTTTTACTGAACACTATTTTTATAAAAAAAAAAATTAATTAATTAATTCATTCATCGTATTTTAACTTCCCATAGACAATACCAAACAAGACCTAAAGTAGTTTAAAAAATTTTCAAATAATAAAAATCTACTATATTTTTGTTGAGAATCTAACTCTAGATCTAACAATAAGTCTATCTCAACCCATAAATCACAACACAAATAGGATAGATAATGAATTAATCGTTCCACCGGAATGAGCAAATTAATCCTTTAGAATTAAGACAACGAATTGACCTAACCCTAACCGAAGCAAATTAAACAAGAATATTTGGAAGAGCCAAAATAATTTATAATCAAATCACATAACAACTTGAACTCTAACCAAACGATTCTAAGTAAATCTACCTAGAAAAGCCGAAAGCAAGATAAGCTGAATGATTTATTAATTTCTCCAAAGCAAAAACATATATAACTCTAAAGTTTCATGGCTATTTATAGTCTTACAATTTTTTGAGAAATAAGATACAATTCTTTAAAAAATAAAACTTTCCTAAAAGAATTAATAACTAAAAAGGAAAAATATTAAAAAATAAAGAAAATAGTATCAAATAATTAAAGGAAATAAAGTTTAGATCTAAAAGGAAATAATATCAATTTCTAAAAAAAAAAAATATTAATCTTAAAAGGAAATGATATCAAATCTAGAAATGAAAGAACGTCAAATCTTAAATGAAAATAATTCCAATTTAATAAAAAAATAAAACAGAAAATAATCAAAAATAAATCCTAATTAAACTAATTCCTAAATTAACACGTCGTTGACTACTCTTCTACCTGCACCTATCGATGGATGTTCTCATCAATTTCTTTTTTGGACAATTATTAAATGAGCCGCGGACTTCTTGAAATTTTCAAATAGATTTTATTTTTGACTAAACTTCTTTTGCATTACCAATTTAGATCTACATTTAATAAAAACAACCAAATAAGTCATTTGGCATTATCATTTGTTAAGTGACCATTAATTTAACTACATTGACTTACAAAAATATCAAAATAATGTTAAAATAAATAAATAATTTAAATAAATTAAAACATAATTTTTAAATGATATATAATTATATAATATAATATAAGAAAGTTTCCGAAAGAACTTTATGTAAAGGTTGAAGCCCTTAAAGGAGAACTAAGAGTTTTTTTTTTTTTTTTTTTTTAAGTATGAGATCAAAGCAATTTTCCTTAGCAATAGAAAAATTCGCCCAACTGAGTTTTATCAATTTGTAAATTCTTCCCTGAATTGTTAAAAGAATAAAATCATATTGTTGTTATGATGATACTATGTAGTATAAATATTATTATGCGAGCAGTTCATTGTTGAAATGGTAAGTGCTACAAAAGAAGTACAAGCTATCAATATCATGTTCTTGATTGAAATTCTTGAAAAAGATTCATGAGACTACATTGGATGTTGCCCATAGTTTTATTCTTGTTTAAGAATCTCAATTAATATACTAGTAATTGTGCGGTTAGAAAGAAAAATATCTACAACAACACAACAATGTATAATTGTTTTGGACTTGAATAAGCATGCCCTTTGGATTCTCCAAGCTTTTTAGCAAATGGACAAAACTACTTTAAAAGAGAGTATTAATCCATCTAGAGGATAACTAATCATTTATTCAATATCGGACCAACAATGACAAACATATCAGTTCTACTAAGTTATTCAGCAATTCTCTATTAGTTATCACTTTATTTTAGCATATCTCAATAATAGTTATTTTTTGTGGATTAGAGTATAAAGTAATGCATTTTTAGGACTTCTTATGTCAGGATATGAATTGAATAATAAATATTCATTTTAAATTGTGAACAAACGGTTACTGAATTAATTAGCTGTAAAATACCATTAAATTTATCTATTATATCCTTATTTTATGCACTATTCACTAAAACATAAGCTTTTATTTTCCCTATTCATTGCCTATTCTCACTCATATATTTATTCAGTAAGTTTATATACACATAT